>CM064874.1:24387361-25739215 GCA_032719365.1 Prinsepia uniflora
AAAGGAGAACAAGCCTTTTTCTCAAATGTGAACCAACAACTCAATCAAACAAACTAATTGATCAAACTCAATCAATTTCAACAATTGCAAACTCTCAAAAATTTCTTTGTTACCCAAAAGCTCGCCTTCTTGGAAAAACCCGTCTCTATGATATAGGATCAAGATTCAGTTCTCCTCTCATCCCATCTCAGTTCTTACTCTAAGAATAACAAGTTTTCCTTCAAAGCTGACTTATATCCCAAGTTCGTTTCTAGAGACTTCCAGACTAACAAACTTCATCCTAACTTGCTTTTCCAGTTTATTTTGAAGGCCACCTAACACCCTCTCATTTTGACGGCCTCAAACCATTCTTTGAGACCCCTCATAGCCTTACTCCCTAATGTCATCAAGTCTTTTTACAGTTCTGTCAACACCTTTAGTATGATTTCCAATAGATGTTCATTTAGTTGTTGGTCTCTAGACCATGATCGCCAACCCATGCAAGTCTAGTGATAGTTAACTTTCTGCACTTGTAATTCCATTCACCACACTAATATTCAAACATTCACTTTCTAAATGTTTGTATTCCACCTATCGCTCTCTATAATCAGTTTCATCAAGTCTGATTTCGATAACTGGAATATACCAACCAATAAGTTTTATGGCGGCATAAGTCGTAGAACCATATTCGTGTTTTGGTTTAGTATTTGAACAGTCTAACTTGATGAGGCTGATCGGTCTAACTTCCCCCTCTAACTTTAAATTACATGCTGATAACATGAACACGCTAATATTGAACTTGGACTAGGCGCAAAAGAAAATTTTTAGTCCTCAAATGAGGCATAGAAAAGATTAGCACAAGCTAGATGCCAGCTTGCTCCACTTTCACTTTATTCGAACGATGCTTCTTAGGCCACAATTCGGAACCCATTTCTAACCCTACCTAGTAGCAGTTTCTACTAGTATGATACGCAAAGACTAAGAATTAAATTAAACATAAAGTCACATTCAACACTTAAGGAAACGTATGCAATTAAAAACCTTTTTTTTTTTTTTGTAGATGTAGCATTGGTAAATAGGGATCGTTTTAAACCAGGGATTAAGGGTACCTAAGCATGATTGTCGTTTGATTAGTTAATTGGAGGATAAAGAGATTGATTTAAAAGTCCTAAGTAATTAAACTAATCTAAACTAACATAATCTAATATTTACATGGTCAACTCATCTTTAACCTAACTCATTCATAAATCATAACCAATTTCCATAATCAACGAAATTCCAAAACTTTAGTTTAATGAAATACATGTACATTATTTTAAGTACGTGCTCGGGAATACGCCCTATAAACTTTCAATGATCTAAACTCAAGAATACGCCCTATATCTAATCAAGCATTAAGCATAAACATAACATGGAATATGCCCTATAGAACCAAAACGTGATCAATTTTGTGTTATGAATGGGAGCCAAATTTCATCTTATAACAATCCAAAACACTTACATCAAAACATATTGCTGGAGAGCTATTTTTTTTTCTTTTTTTTTCTCAACACTTTTTTTTTCTCTCTCAAATTCATTTATTTTTTTTTTTCATTTTCTCTTTTTTCGATCTTTTTTTTCTTTTTTTTCTTTTATTTCGGCAATCACATAGTACAACTAATTTGGACAGGCCTCTCCCCATACACGCATCATCACCTTGAATAGAACATCTTCATGCCATCTTCATGTATGCTAGTTTGAAAATCTTCAACCAAGTCTTTAGAACAAGTGTAAGGATATCAAGACTAGGTGAAGACTTTAGATATGCATGGTAAAGAAATAAAAGGCTAAACGTGGGCTTAAAAAAGCTAACTAGGGGTGTCGCAACTCGTGCGCACAAAAAGGGACACATGGCTATTAGGAAAAGTGGTGGAAAACCTAGATGCATTTAATCATATCCAGAATCAAAGTACGTATTGACTATAAGCTTTGCAAATTGACATGAATAAGTTCTAGCAATCTCTAGTTCATTAAAACTATTGCAAGTAATCATATGAGGCAAGTATAAGCTATAAATGATTTTCGCTCAACAAAGAAAGAACATAAAGCTAAAAAAACTCACAAGGGTTAATATGATTCAAAACTTAATTCTAACAGGCGAATTCTGTATCAAGTTTTACAAACCATATCTACTACAAGTCATAATAATAATCAAAATATCTCAATTAGCACAAGAATTCCAACAAAGTGGTATGCAAATGCCATAATATTCGTATTTTGTTTCAATACATCATTGACTAGTTAAGGGCTTACTAAGACTCTTGAAAACAAAAATTTAAAACACAAGTGTCTTTTTTTCTTTTGGTTTTTCGTTTTTTTATTGCAAGCAGTAATTAATTTTTTAAAAAAAGGGAAAAACATTTGAAAACAATTTTGAAAACAAATTAAAACAATTTTTTTTTAAACGGAAAGCCATTTGAAAATAATTTTTTAAAATAACGATTTTTTTTTTTAAAAAAAACGAGCTTGAAAAAAAAAAAGACATTTTGAAAACATTTTTTTGTGAAAACAAATTTTTGAAACAACTTGAAGAAAACAATTTTATTTTAAAACGATTTTTGTTTTAAACAAATTTTTTTTAAACAATTTAAAATGATTTTTTTAAATAAAGCCACAAAATTATAAACCCATCTCCCACACTTAAATCTGACATTGTCCTCAATATATGAAAGTAAAAGCATACAATCAAGTATGAGATATACTTTTACGAAAATAACTAAGAAAATAAAAGCAAATGAAATTAAAAGATATGAGAAAAGAATGCAAATCTATTGTAGACTTCTCTATTGGGCTGCCTCTCAACAAGCGCATGAATTTAACGTCTTTAGCCTAACGAAGTGCTTCAATCAACTCATTCGATGTGAGACCTATGCACTCTATCGAAGTCCACATCGTGCTTTCCCATTGCCTCTAGGTAAGGCGTCAATCCATCTTTAATCCGAGGGTCAAGCTCATGCGCTATCTCCTCCACAAGGGCGTCCCCAAGTCTAGTTTATGGACCTTAGATTAAGTGAATTCCATATAGAGGTTTGCTTCAAGAGTGGTAGGTAAGAATATGTACATGGAAAGAAGACGAGATCCAGAAAAGAATACACAAAACAAACTGAGAATATTTACAAGTCTGGGAAGTCAAATATGATACTTACAAACAAGTATGATATTTACAAACAAGTATGATATTTATTCACAGTATGATATTTACATTATAAACATATTGACACAAACGAAATCACACAAAAAAAAATTTCAATCCCCGGCAACGGTGCCAAAAATTGATACGCAAAAACTAAGGATTAAAATAAACACAAAGTCACATTCAACACTTAATGAAACGTATGCAATTAAAAACCTTTTTTTTTTTTGTAGATGTAGCATTGGTAAATAGGGATCGTTCTAAACCGGGGATTGAAGGTACCTAAGCATGATTGTCGTTTGTTTAGTTCATTCGGGGGTGAGGGGAGGGGGGTGTAAAGAGATTGATTTAAAAGTCATAAGTAATTAAACTAATCTAAACTAACCTAATCTAATATTTACATGGTCAACTCTTCTTTAACCTAACTCGTTCATAAATCATACCAATTTCCATAATCAACGAAATTCCAAAACCTTAATTTAATGAAACACATGTACATTATCTTAAGTACGTGCTCGGGAATACGCCCTATACACTTTCAATGATCTAGACTCGGGAATATGCCCTACATCTAATCAATCATTAAGCATAAACATAGCATGGAAGATTATTGAAATCAATACAAGATATAGAACCATAATAAGATTAATAATCAATCTAATAAACATGATATTCAAGTACAAAGAGAAAACTACGAGATTAAGAGGTTGAGTTACACTTTGAATCCTCGGGAATACGCCCTATACATGCTAGGTGTTTCGACACTCTTAGTGAGACACTCAGGAATACGCCTTATATGTCAATGGAGGATGGTGAATTATGGCGGATGGTGTAGTTTACTTTTGCACAAGAAATCTCGAATTTATTGAAAAGGGAAAATTGGTTTAAGCAGAGCTTTGGTGTAAATAATGAGCAACCCTTAAAACATAATCAAAGCTAACTAGTTATAGGCATAGGACAATTCCCTAGCTCAATCCTAATTAAAAGAGAAATATAAATCCTAAAGAAAAAGGTAATCTAAATCCTAATGAAATAGGCCATACAAATCTTAATTAAAAATGTAATAAAACTCCAAATTTAAAAGGCTAAAAAAAATTCTAATTAAAAAAGAGTAATTGTTTCCTTGTGTTATTTTGAAATTGGATTTCTTGCTGGGATTGTCGAAAGAGGAACAACTGGGCTTTTGAGTTTTTGGTGAGATGGGCTGGCGAAGTGGAGTCAAGTATAAGCTTCGCAGGAATTCAAAAACGGGCTGCTGGAATTAGGTTTGTGGAGCGTGAAAAGGGCTTCAGTGCTGGGCTGAAGTGAAGGCAGGCTCACAGACAAGACGCGCACAAGGAAACGATGCTGAGGGGTTTCTTGGACCAGCTAGGATGAGCTAGTAGGCTTGGCAAACTCAATCTGTGGGTCGCTTGCAATTGGGCCACCCGGATCGGTGGAATGCTACTGCGCGAGTGCGCTGGGCCTCTTTTTGGGTTTTGCTGGCGCACGATGGGCTAATGGAGGAAATGGACTGCGAGCTTGGACTACAATGAGGCGTAGGCATAATGATAATTGGGCATTAATAAATAACAATTACTTATTACTTATTAATTTAATGATGAATTCTATAATTAGTTACCAATTATCAATTCTATTAATTAATAAAAGAAAAAGAATAAAATGAGATATAATGAATATAATTAAGGTTCTAACAAATTAAAATATAAAGGAGATTGATATAAAAAGATGATCAATTAGATGCTTATCATAGTAACATGCCTACTTTGAAGGTAGATAGAAGGCCAAGTCAACTGGACTAGCCCACCTAAGGCTTGACACTATGAACTAATGCTTTCTTCCTTCTCCTCAATCGCCCTAGTCATTTACACTAGACTCCATTGCATTAGACTATAGTGAAGAGATCCCCCTGACTCAAACATTTGCGTATCTGCTCATTTGGTTGCGAGCCATATAACGGTGATCCCGAATTCTGCTACGACAACATTTTGGGAACGAACATAATCTGACACATCCAATGGGACTCTTTTATAGTGCATGTCCAAGTTTTGATATACATAATGAAGATGTGATGCTAAAGGCAGATTTGACAGATCAAAACCATAACAAGAAATTCTCGGGCTACCACTAAAGGAGGCAAAAATGGAAACTCTTCGTGATGAAAATCTCGATGATATCCCCAGTTAGGAGATAGCTAAGGAAGAATTGATGAAATTCATCAAGTCGCCCTGGCTCCCATCTGCGCTCAGATGAAGACTCTGAACGAGCAGGCTCAGGGGCTCTCCAAGTAAGGGAAAGTAGAGCCGAAAGGTATCGCCACCCCACTTCTAGAGTTGGTAAGCCCAGACAAAGGAAACAGGCCAGGGGTTCTGGAGTATCTACTCTAAAACCTGTGATCACTAGGACTTTGTTCTCAAACGCTTCACCTTTCAAAGTCTCGGAAATGAATTAGACTAATGAGGTCCAGCCAAAATGGGACAACGAGATTCAGACTAAATATCGACCACCCTCCCAGAAAGAGTAGAAGGATAAAATGGCCATGAGTGTAACGCCCCGAAAAATCCAAAACTTGTAAAATATTAAAATAATGTGAAAATGACGTTCTTACCCCTGGAGGGACATGGCTAAAAGTTGACTTTTTGTTTGGTATACTTTTTGTACATTTTTCTTGTGCCATTGTGTAGGTCTCGGAATGCTGAATCCGTAGACAGGTGGCACGTCGGAAACGGAGTTCGGATGAAAAAGTTATGGGGTTGTGAAGTTCCGGGGCAAAATGGTCATTTGTGACCACAAGGGTAAAATGGTAATTTTGGGTGGGTTATACTTGGACGGTGGAAGGATAATTATAACTTCACTTGGCTTGCTGATTCATGCCATTAAATGACTCATGTAATGCATCAAGTGACAAATGTCACTTCTTAGGGATGATTAGTGGCACTTAAGGAGTTAAATTAATTAGTTAATTGAAGATTGTTAACTGATGAACAGTAACCGTACACGACCAAACCTTCAAAAACCAAAACAGAGAACATCCTATATTCACCTTGATCGATTGCAGTGGAGTCAAGTGTAATTGAGTAAGAGATTAGAGACAATTTGGAGAGAAAAACCGAGAAGAAACCGAACAAAACTCAGAGGAAACCTATACTGGAATACCCGAAAACCACCCAAAAACCTTGATCTCGATTTTAATTTTTGAGATAGTTTGGTATGAAATTGAGGTGAGATTTAGCTTCCTGGGAGTTAAACGACTCGAACCCAATCAACTGGAACAAAAATTGGAGGGGAAATCGTGACGATCAGACGCTGCAACTGTTTGGAAAAATCGAGCTTGAGTCGAGTTACTTAGAGGTAAAATTTCATGAAATTGATTTCGAATTCGTGTTCATTATAGTCCTATGATGCTTCTGGTGTGAACAATTGAAGGAAACAGGTCGATTTGAGGTCAAACCCGAATTAGGATCCGATAAGTGTTCTTCGTGAGTCGAGACGTTTTATGGTTTAATTGATTCAATTGAAAGTACAGAACTATCAGTTAGGTTGGATAGATATTAATGAGTGAAAGAACAAGATGAATTGAGTGTAAATCGATAGAAAACGATTCGGGTCTGATCGCGGGTCACAGACCTGAATACCAGAGAAACGGGCGAGAGAGACTGTAGCAGCCACTGTTCACGGCGCGTGGCTGTCACGCGCAGCCGCTTGCGGCGGCGCGTGAGGGCGGTTGACCGGGAATCTGAAGGAGGGTCCAACATACTTTTTAATGTTCTCGATGATACGGACCTATTGGCGTTAGTTTCGGGTCAATCGGAGATAAATTGAGGATAGTTTTGCGTATCCGAAACGTATAGGTTACGTTTAAATAATATTATTTTATGCCGACGATTCGGAAATTCGTACCTAAGATTATATGATACTCTAGTAACCCTATATTACATGTTTGACAGGCCGAAATATTCTCAGGACATCGGACAAGAACGAACAGCTCGAATCCGAGCAATCTGGACGGTGTGTGAGTGGACTTTTGTTTTCTACCCTAAATGCATGCATATATGTTTTAACTGCTTTTAAATGCTTATAATATGATTTAAATTGATTTGCCATGATTAATGATGTGATATGATGATTTTCGGATTTTGGGAATATTATATTATTATTATATTGCTTTTGGGCACGAATTTCGAGAAAATCATAAAATTGTGATTTTGGGCGATGATCTGAGATTTGAGATGGCTTTTGACTTTGAAATTAAATTACATGATTTAATTGAAGAAATTGAATTATAAATGATCTGTTAGACATGAATTTATGGAATTTACTTGTGCTGTGGAAATGCTATATTTTGGGCAGAGACCCTGTTGAACTATTGATTTGATTTTGAGATTTAAATAGTTTTGAAATGAGATTCTTGATTAGTGGTATCATCCTCGGTGATTTGATGGTCTCCTCCAGACGTCGTAGATCCTGAAGTAGTCACGATCCACTGCTTGGAGATGAGTAGCTCCGAGGGAGGCTCACTCTCAGGAGTGTGAGTTTATATTGATATCCTCCAGACGTCGTTGATCCTGGAGATGATATCACCCTAGACGTCGTTGATCCTGGGGTGGTACTCGGACGTGAGACACCCGAGTTGCACGCGTTGCATTGATATCGTGACGGGTTATTGAATATTAAGATTGGATGTTTGAGGATGGTGGTATCATGATTGATTTTGAATTATATTAACTGTTTTCTTTTACTTTGATTTATATAACTCATGTTTTATATGATATGCATGCATGTTTGTGAAAACTGGAGGGTAAGACAATTTTGATAAATGTATTTCTAAACCTTTATTTTTGTCCACTCACACCTTTACTGTTTTTATACCCTCCAGGCCCGTGCACAGGTACTGAGGCTCGTATTGAGGCAGAAGAATAAACAGACCGTTGCGTACTCGAGTTTTGACCGCGTAGGACTTAAATCCTTATTTGTAAATATTTCTTATGCTCTGTAAACCGGTTGACGACTGAGGTAGTCAACGGTCCTAAAGACGTACCTATCCCTGGTCTGACTATGTGTGTTGTTGGTTATGTTATATTATGTATTTATATGTATATATTATATTTGGACTACTTTTGGTATTTTAAAATCATAGTCAGACGGGAGCAAGATCATTCACAATTATCGAGGAATAATCGGGATGGGTCCTGTCAAATTGGTATCAGAGCCAGGTTGCGGTCTGAGTTCGGCACATGGTGTGCATGGGTTGTTATACTAATCTGTTTCTGTTTACAGCTACCTCAAAATGCCTCCGCGACGCGAGCCTCGTGCACAGCCTGGCGAAGAGATAGAGGGTCCAGATGTCGAAAGAGCTCAATTTTAGGGGCCACTAGCTTTACGGGCCAGACCAACCCAGACGATGCCTATGATTGGATTACCCAGTTGGAGAGGATTTTTTAGATCATGCGATGTCCACCCGGAGACATGGTTCCCTTAGCCACGTTTATGCTGAGTAGTTAGGCGTATAGATGGTGGCGCGGCTTACAGTTGACGGGATTGGATGCCAGCACCCTGATTTGGGAGGACTTCAGGCATCGTTTTCTAGATCAATTCTATCCTCGTTCCTTTCGTAATGCCAAGGAAGTGGAGTTCCTTCAGCTGCAACAAGGAAATATGTCTGTGGCTGATTATGAACAGAAGTTCTTGAATTTAGCTAATTTCGCTCCTCTGTACGTGGCCAATGAAGAAGATAAGTGCAGAAGGTTTGAGCAGGGGTTACGGAATGAGATCCGTGGTGCTGTAACAGTGGGATCGTTTGCTACTCTGAGAGAGTTATCTGATGTTGCCGCTAGAGTTGAGGCAACATTACCAGTACGACAGCAGTTTTCAGGTTTCGGCCAGCGCCGAGAGCGATCATATCAGGGAGTCCCGAACCTAAGATGGCCAAAAAGGGGTGGTTTTAGTTCTGGATCTTCTGGTGGTACTCGACCGAGTTATAGCAGTGGAGGAGGTACGCAGCGATTTGGTGTTCGACCTCAGGCAACAACTCAGTCCAGTGGAACATCTGTGGGATCTACTGCAAGACAGAGTGAGAGATCTAGTCGGCCGAGTTCAGTGACTTGTTTTTCTTGTGGAGAGCCTGGACACATTATAAGGAACTGCCCATACCGGTCAGGTAACAGTGGTACAGGTCGGGGGACAGCAGAGCAGAATTTGAATACAGCCTCGACTTCTGACGCAACTAGAGGAAACAGAGTTGGTCGCGGACGTGGTGGATCACGGGGACGTGGTCAGACTTCAGGACCACAGGCTCGAGTGTTTGCAGTAACCCAACAGGAGGCCCGAGCAACTCCAGGAGTGGTGACAGGTATGCTTCCTATTTTTGGTCATGATGCACGTACCTTAATAGACCCGGGAGCTACGCATTCTTTTGTTTCTTGCACTTATGCAACCTTAGCTGATAGAGAGATTTCTGCACTCGGTTGTGATATGGGAGTTGGTACGCCGACCGGTGATGTTTATGTAGTCAACCAAGTGATACGAGATTATCCTGTATTGATAGGGGTGTGCATCTAGTAGCTGACTTAATTTTGTTAGATTTATGTGATTTTGACGTTATACTTGGGATGGATTGGCTGACAACCCATCATGCCTCGATTGAATGTTTCGAGAAGAAGGTACTACTCCGGAGCCCAGGGTTACCGGAGGTAGTATTTCAGGGAGATCGGAGAGCGTTACCCGCCAAAATCATATCCGCCCTCACGGCAGAGAAATTGTTGAGGAAAGGTTGTCAGGGCTATTTAGCACAGGTGATTGATGTACGGGATTCACCAGTTAAGGCCGAAGATATCCCCATAGTATGTGAGTTTCCGGATGTGTTTCCTGCGGATTTGCGAGGGTTACCACCACATAGGGAGGTGGAGTTCACTATTGATTTGATCCCTGGTACACGACCCATTTCATTGACTCCTTATTGTATGGCCCCAGCTGAATTGAAGGAACTGAAGGTGCAACTGCAAGATCTGATTGACATGGGGTTCATTCGTCCGAGCGTATCACCGTGTGTAACGCCCCGGACGTTCTGGAAATGTAATATTATAAATATTGAATAAAATGACGTTTTTACCCCTGTGTTTGTGTGGTCGATTTGTTGACTTTTTGATTTGGAGGTCGAACGGACGTTGAGTGATGACCGTGACGTAGTTCGGGATGTCACGAGTTCATAGACAGGTGGCACGTCCGATTCGGACGCTCGGAGTGAAAGTTATGATGTTCGGAAGTTCAGGGGCATTACCGTAATTTGGGCGTTATAAGGGGAAAAAGTTGACTTTTTGTTTGACAATTGATATTCATTTGACTCGAAGACCGTTATGTTCGTCTCGACGCCCCGAGTACAACGACAGGCGGCACGCTTGAAACGGACGTCGGATGACCGAGTTATGGGTCACGGATGCTGGAGGGCAATTTGGTAATTATTGCACAGAGGGGCATTTTGGTCATTTTCACGGCGGTTACTGTAGCACCACCGTGAAAAACAGAGCACACGGCCGTGCCGTGGTGTTTTGTGCGTTCAAATTGTTTATGGCCTTAGTGGATTGATCAGATGTTTTGTTTATGTGAATTGAGGTAGTGGGAGCATGACTGAGTGGCGTGAGCAGGTTGCAGGCACGGGATTGTGTTTAATATGGCCATGGTTTCTGTGTTTGTGGGAAGCAAGTTTCAGAGAACCTCAGTTGGTCTCCCACGGGTGCTGGCCGTTTGAATCGATTGACAGAGTAAGAGAGTGAGGAGGGGACTCGGTTGGGTCATTTGGGCATCATTGTGAGGGCTGAGGTTGAGAGAGACGGTGAGAAAACGGTTTCGAGTTTTCGGGGGGAACTCAGAGTTCAATTCCTACGGGCTTTGAGGTGGAACTAAACACTTAGGGAGTCCTCTGGGAGTGACAGAATCACGACGGTGCTGGAGTTGTTGAGTTTGGAGCCCGTTTTGCCCAGGAACCCAAGTCCCAGTTTGAAGGAAAAACCAGTGGAGGGAAAAATGGAAGATCAAATTGTGGGGACTTGCGAGCTAAACTAGGGGCCATTCTAGTCTTCTGGGAGCAAGAGGAAACCAACCACGTCGATTTCGAGGGACGACACGCACGAATTGGCCAAGAACGGAGTTCCCTGGTTCTGAGTATTTTCGAGCTTGAGGTCGACGACTTCCAGGTAACGGTGAGCCCAATTGATTGTACCAGTGTGTTCGTATAAGTTTCCTTAAGCTACTGGTGAAATTAATTTGAGTATGGAGTCAGTTTGGGTAAGTTTCAGAGGTCGACTTGTTCGACTGTGTGAGCTTGAGATGGGTCGATTTAGTATAAGTCGAGGTTAACCGATGATGCAGACCTAAAATAAATGGGTTAGAGAAGATAATAGGATTGAAAACGGGAAGAATTGATTGAGAATTGAGGGCTAACTGATCGGGTTGAGTCGCGGGTATCAGACCCGTTTAGCAGGCTGTTCGGGTAAGGGAGAAGACACTGTAGCTTGGCGCGTGGCCTTCACGCGCAGCCACTTTGGGCGGCGCGTGACGGCGCGTGTGACGTCAACTCCGATCATGGTCAACATGAGAAATAATCCTTTCAGTCTAATTAACAATTTCCCTTTTGGATTCGAGTTGTTCGGGAGTCGTTCGGGATAAGCTCGAGAGCCCGGAAGTTTAAGTCCTTAAGGTTTATTTTTCCGAAAAATCCGGGGAATTAGGGAAAAATCTTACGAGCTATTTGGGGATGTTTGTAACCCTTCTTGTACGTTTTCACAGGCCCGGACACTTCGGAAGCTACGGAGGAGCGCGCGGGACGCGATTGACGCGTCCTAACACTGTGAGTGGACTTTTTTTTGATTTCCTAAATTGGGCATGCATGACTATTTTGCTTGTTTATCTCATGGTTTTACATATGATTTTATGATGGTGATATGTTATATCGGTTTTACGTGTTTTCACGTTTTCGAGATATTTACCGTATTTCACGCATTTCGAGGTTACGATTTTCGCTTATGCATGCGTGATGATTTTGATAAAGTACCTGGATATGAATATGCATGTTTCGGATTTATGATGTTTGATCACATTGTGAAGTAATTTCTGGAAATTGCATGTGTTGGAATTTGCATGTGAATTCGGACATGAGTCCTGTTACGACGAGAAATGTTTTTGGAATAATATTGGAAAAAGATTTGTGATGAATCCTGATTTATTATGTTTAAAAACGGTTTTGGGTTTAAAGACCCGGTTATTTAATGACGGGGGCGGGCCCGAAAATTGGGTTTAAAGACCCGAATTGAGTTTAAAGACTCGTGAGTTTAAAGACTCGATTATTATGATACCCCCCGAGGCCTATTAATCATGTTTTGAGTTTAAAGACTCGTTGATATCCCGGGAAGGCCTAATGTTGAGTTTAAAGACTCAGATGGATCCAACGGCATAATTGTGGTTAATGATTCACGTTTTACTTGATTTGTGCAATTAACATTCAAAATGACGGTTTCTGAAACCTGGAATTATTAAATGGTTTTTACATGAATTATGGTGATCCTTTGTAACGTTTTCCATGTGTTTCGGAAAAAGAGTTTTCAAAAGTTTAATATGCAAAATTTGAATATTTGGTTATGCATGCGTGTTACAAAACTGGAGGGCGAACCCGATTTCGGAAAAAACTGTTTTCCCTATAAAGCTTATGTTTCGGTCCACTCACACTTTGTTGTTTTAAATTCCCTACAGGTCGTGGAACAAGCGTGGGGGCAAGCGCCGAGGCAGAGGCGGAGGCATAAAGTTTTCCGTTGCGGAGTAGTTAGTTCACAGAGTAGGACTTGTTTCTTTAACTTGTTTTGTAATATTGCTCTGTGAAACTGTGGACTTGACGTCCAGTCGGATGTATTTGTTTAACCTCCCTGGTCTGACAATGGGTGTGTTGTAATTTTAATTAGTTTTCCGGTCTTGTGGATTCGATTGTCAGATGGGAGCAGGATGCTTCCCGATTATCGAGGCGATAATCGGGGTGGGTCCTGTCAATTGGTATCAGAGCCTAGGTTTACGATTCGTGTCCGGCACTCGGGTGTGCCTTGATTATTGTACTAACTTATGCCTCTTTCAGAGAAGGACGACCGGCCATGCCTCCGCGACGCGAACCCCCTCCACGACCCAATGGCGATGCCGAGAGCGCTTCGATCGAGCGAGCCCAGCGTCTTGGGGCTACGGTATTCAGTGGTGGAGCGGATCCCGAGGATGCTCACCGTTGGATTTCTCGGATTGAGCGGATTTTTACTGTGATGCACTGTCCTCTTGAGGAGCGTGTGGTGTTGGCTACATTTCTACTTGATGGATCCGCTTATGAGTGGTGGTACACTCTGGAGTTGTCGGGTTGGGATGCCCGTACAGTGACTTGGGAGACCTTTCGTGAACGGTTTCTGGATCAGTATTATCCCCGTTCTTTTCGTGATGCTAGGGAGACCGAGTTCATGCAGCTCCAGCAGGGGAGCATGTCCGTAGCGGAGTATGAACAGAAATTTCAGATGCTAGCTCGTTTTGCTCCTACCTTTGTATCTACTGAGGCTGAGAAATGCCGTAGGTTCGAGCTTGGCCTACGGGGTGAGATACGGGCCATTGTGACGGCCGGAGCTTTTGCTACTCTCAGGGAGTTGTCTGATGCCGCGGTGCGGGTTGAGGCTAGTCTCCCGACACGTCCACAGTATTCTGGTGGTGGACAACGTCGCGGGCGTTCATATTCTGGATCGTATGGTCAGGGAGCCTCGAAGAAGGGACGTTATGGTGGAGCCTCATCTGCAGGCAATGATCGTTATGGCAGGCCTGGTAACTATCAGGGTTTCGGATTCCGAGCGCCTAAGGCGCAGACTGCTCCGCAGGCGAGCGCGACTTCTGTTGCTTCCACGGGACGGCAGGGTGGTGGTTTTGTTCGAGATGCTTCCAGTGTCATCTGTTTCTTCTGTGGCGAGCGGGGCCACTACCGGAGGGATTGTCCATCTTTGCCACAGGGCGGTGGCGCAGGTCGGGGTGGAGCAGAGCAGGGACGGAGCACAGCTGCAGTTTCTGGGACTGGGAGCACTCGAGGAGGTGGTACCGGAGCGGCTAATGGACAGAGGGGCCGGGGCCGTGGGCGAGCAGCTGGACCACAGGCCCGAGTTTTTGCTGTTACGCAGCAGGAGGCCAGGGCAGCGCCTGGTGTTGTGATAGGTACACTCAAGATCTTTGGACATGATGTTTGTGCTTTAATTGATCCCGGAGCTACTCATTCATTTATTTCACGGGACTGTGAGTTGTTGGCGGGTAGAGAGGTGTCCGCACTGGACTGTGACATGGGAGTGAGTACGCCCACCGGAGATGTGTTTGTGGTGAATCAAGTGTTGCGGGAGTGCCCCGTAATGGTAGGTGATGTTGGTCTGGTGGCAGATTTGATACTCTTGGACTTGCATGACTTTGATGTCATCTTGGGTATGGATTGGTTGACGCTCCATCATGCCTCTATCGAATGTGTCGATAAGAGGGTTACTTTTCGGAGCCCGGGGTTACCGGAAACCACTTTTCAGGGAATTCAGCGAGAAACTCCTGTCGGAGTGATATCTGCCCTGAAGGCAAGTAAGTTGTTGAGGAAGGGGTGCCAGGGATACTTAGCCCGAGTGATGGATTCACGAGCAGCACCATTGAGGGTGGAAGATATACCGATTGTACGGGAGTTCCCGGATGTCTTTCCGGAGGATCTACTGGGATTGCCACCGCATCGAGATGTTGAGTTCACTATTGATCTGGTTCCAGGTACGCAACCTATTTCTCAGACTCCGTATCGTATGGCGCCAGCCGAGTTGAAAGAACTGAAAGTGCAGTTACAAGAATTACTTGAGATGGGATTTATTCGACCGAGTGTATCCCCCTGGGGAGCTCCGGTGTTGTTTGTGAGGAAAAAGGATGGGAGTTTGAGACTTTGCATCGATTACAGGCAACTGAATAAAGTAACTGTCAGGAAAAAATACCCGTTGCCTCGGATCGATGATTTGTTCGATCAGCTGCGAGGAGCGCAGTACTTCTCCAAAATTGATCTACGTTCTGGGTATCATCAATTGCGGGTTAAGGATGAGGATGTACCCAAAACAGCCTTTAGGACCCATTATGGTCATTATGAGTTCCTTGTGATGCCGTTTGGCTTGACCAACGCACCCGCAGCGTTTATGGATTTGATGAACCGAGTGTTGCAGCCTTACTTGGATCACTTTGTCATCGTGTTCATCGACGATATCTTGGTCTACTCGAGGAGTGCGGAAGCGCACGAGGAGCACTTAAGGATGGTGCTGGGTACCTTGAGGGAAAACCAGTTGTACGCGAAGCTCAGCAAATGTCAGTTTTGGTTGACGAGCGTGAGTTTCTTGGGGCATGTGATCTCAACTGACGAGATCAGTGTGGATACTCAGAAAATTGAGGCAGTGGCGAAGTGGGAACAACCGAGGACCGTCACTGAAGTCAGAAGTTTCTTGGGTTTGGCTGGTTACTACAGGAGGTTTGTAGAGGGTTTCTCTACCATTGCTGCCCCGTTGACGCGACTGACGCGGAAGGGAGTCAAGTTTGAGTGGGATGACGATTGTGAGCGTAGTTTTCGGGAGCTAAAGGAAAGGTTGACATCTGCTCCTATACTGACCCTTCCAGACGACAGTGGGGAATTTGAGGTGTACAGTGATGCATCCTTACAGGGTTTGGGATGTGTACTAATGCAGCATGGGGAGGTGATCGCCTATGCTTCGCGCCAGTTGAAACCGCATGAGCGCAATTATCCGACGCATGACTTGGAGTTAGCTGCTGTTGTGCATGCATTGAAGATTTGGAGACATCACCTGTATGGTGCGACTTGCAGAATGTTTACGGACCACAAGAGCCTGAAGTACTTGTTCACTCAGAAGGAGTTGAATGTGAGGCAGCGACGGTGGCTAGAGCTAATTAAGGACTATGATTGCACGATTGAGTACCACCCGGGAAAAGCCAATGTGGTGGCTGATGCTCTAAGCCGGAAGTCAACGCATTCTGTAGCACATCTACGGACGGTTCATTTACCACTCTTGGTTGAACTCCGTAAGAATAGCATTGATTTGGGTTTGGATGGCCAAGGTGTCTTGCTGGCTAATTTTCATGTGAGACCACTTCTGGTCGATCGGATCGTTGAGGCTCAATCTCAAGATCCTATCTCATGTGTACTTCGGATTGAAGTGGAAGCCGGTGAACGGCTAGATTTTACAGTCAGGGAGGATGGAGCTTTGCTAAAAGAAGGACGGTTGTGTGTGCCCGGCGTGGAGGCACTGAAGAAGGAGATCTTGGACGAAGCTCATAGTTCGGCCTACGCGATGCATCCTGGTGGGACCAAGATGTATCGTACCTTGCGTGAGCACTACTGGTGGCCGGGGATGAAACGGGAGATTGCCGAGTTTGTCAGCAGGTGTCTGATTTGCCAGCAAGTGAAGGCTGAGAGACAACGACCTTATGGAGCCTTGCAACCACTACCTATTCTGGAATGGAAATGGGATCACTTGACGATGGATTTTGTGTTTGGACTTCCTAGGACACCCAGGGGTCACGATGGAGTTTGGGTGATTGTGGACAGGCTTACGAAATCAGCTCATTTCTTGCCGGTGCGAGAGAACTTCAGGATGACACAGTTGGCCCAGTTGTTTATCGACGAGATTATTCGTCTGCACGGTACACCGGAATCAATAGTTTCTGACCGAGACCCGAGGTTTACTTCTCGATTTTGGCAGAGTCTACAGGAAGCATTTGGGACGAAACTTCGTTTCAGTACTGCATTTCATCCTCAGACTGACGGCCAGTCTGAGCGGACCATCCAGACTTTAGAGGATATGATGCGAGCTTGCGTTTTGCAATTTCAGGACACTTGGGAGTCACATCTAGCCTTGATGGAATTTGCCTACAACAACAGCTATCAGGCGAGCATTGGGATGGCTCCGTACGAAGCCTTGTACGGACGGCAGTGCAGAACTCCGTTGTGTTGGACGGACGTGGGTGAAAGGAGGCTGACTAAATCCGAATTGGTGGAACTGACGACCGAGAAGGTCAAACTCATCAGGGATCGGCTCAAGGCAGCCTAGGACAGACAAAAGAGCTATGTGGACCATCGGATTCAAGATCTAGAGTTTGCGGTCGGAGATCGGGTATTTCTGAAATTGTCCCCTTGGAAGGGTGTAGTGCGATTCGGCAGGCGAGGAAAGTTGAGCCCTCGTTATATTGGACCTTATGAGATTACCGAGAGGATTGGCCCGGTGGCCTACCGGCTGGCACTACCGCCAGAGCTTTCGAGGGTCCACGATGTTTTCCATGTGTCGATGTTGCGGAAATATGTGTTTGACGCATCTCATGTACTGGAGGATCAGCCCATTGAACTTCGAGATGATTTGAGCTTCGAGGAACAGCCGGTATAGATTTTGGATCGAAAGGATAAAGTGCTACGTCGGAAGACCGTTCCTCTGGTTAAGGTTCTCTGGAGGAACCAGAATGTGGAGGAAGCCACATGGGAACCCGAGGCGCAGATGCGAGAACAGTTCCCCTACTTGTTTCCTTGAAATTTCGGGACGAAATTTCTTAAGGGGGGAGATTGTAACGCCCCGGACGTTCTGGAAATGTAATATTATAAATATTGAATAAAATGACGTTTTTACCCCTGTGTTTGTGTGGCCGATTTGTTGACTTTTTGATTTGGAGGTCGAACGGACGTTGAGTGATGACCGTGACGTAGTTCGGGATGTCACGAGTTCATAGACAGGTGGCACGTCCGATTCGGACGCTCGGAGTGAAAGTTATGATGTTCGGAAGTTCAGGGGCATTACCGTAATTTGGGCGTTATAAGGGGAAAAAAGTTTACTTTTTGTTTGACAATTGATATTCATTTGACTCGAAGACCGTTATGTTCGTCTCGACGCCCCGAGTACAACGACAGGCGGCACGCTTGAAACGGACGTCGGATGACCGAGTTATGGGTCACGGATGCTGGAGGGCAATTTGGTAATTATTGCACAGAGGGGCATTTTGGTCATTTTCACGGCGGTTACTGTAGCACCACCGTGAAAAACAGAGCACACGGCCGTGCCGTGGTGTTTTGTGCGTTCAAATTGTTTATGGCCTTAGTGGATTGATCAGATGTTTTGTTTATGTGAATTGAGGTAGTGGGAGCATGACTGAGTGGCGTGAGCAGGTTGCAGGCACGGGATTGAGTTTAATATGGCCATGGTTTCTGTGTTTGTGGGAAGCAAGTTTCAGAGAACCTCAGTTGGTCTCCCACGGGTGCTGGCCGTTTGAATCGATTGACAGAGTAAGAGAGTGAGGAGGGGACTCGGTTGGGTCATTTGGGCATCATTGTGAGGGCTGAGGTTGAGAGAGACGGTGAGAAAACGGTTTCGAGTTTTCGGGGGGAACTCAGAGTTCAATTCCTACGGGCTTTGAGGTGGAACTAAACACTTAGGGAGTCCTCTGGGAGTGACAGAATCACGACGGTGCTGGAGTTGTTGAGTTTGGAGCCCGTTTTGCCCAGGAACCCAAGTCCCAGTTTGAAGGAAAAACCAGTGGAGGGAAAAATGGAAGATCAAATTGTGGGGACTTGCGAGCTAAACTAGGGGCCATTCTAGTCTTCTGGGAGCAAGAGGAAACCAACCACGTCGATTTCGAGGGACGACACGCACGAATTGGCCAAGAACGGAGTTCCCTGGTTCTGAGTATTTTCGAGCTTGAGGTCGACGACTTCCAGGTAACGGTGAGCCCAATTGATTGTACCAGTGTGTTCGTATAAGTTTCCTTAAGCTACTGGTGAAATTAATTTGAGTATGGAGTCAGTTTGGGTAAGTTTCAAAGGTCGACTTGTTCGACTGTGTGAGCTTGAGATGGGTCGATTTAGTATAAGTCGAGGTTAACCGATGATGCAGACCTAAAATAAATGGGTTAGAGAAGATAATAGGATTGAAAACGGGAAGAATTGATTGAGAATTGAGGGCTAACTGATCGGGTTGAGTCGCGGGTATCAGACCCGTTTAGCAGGCTGTTCGGGTAAGGGAGAAGACACTGTAGCTTGGCGCGTGGCCTTCACGCGCAGCCACTTTGGGCGGCGCGTGACGGCGCGTGTGACGTCAACTCCGATCATGGTCAACATGAGAAATAATCCTTTCAGTCTAATTAACAATTTCCCTTTTGGATTCGAGTTGTTCGGGAGTCGTTCGGGATAAGCTCGAGAGCCCGGAAGTTTAAGTCCTTAAGGTTTATTTTTCCGAAAAATCCGGGGAATTACGGAAAAATCTTACGAGCTATTTGGGGATGTTTGTAACCCTTCTTGTACGTTTTCACAGGCCCGGACACTTCGGAAGCTACGGAGGAGCGCGCGGGACGCGATTGACGCGTCCTAACACTGTGAGTGGACTTTTTTTTGATTTCCTAAATTGGGCATGCATGACTATTTTGCTTGTTTATCTCATGGTTTTACATATGATTTTATGATGGTGATATGTTATATCGGTTTTACGTGTTTTCACGTTTTCGAGATATTTACCGTATTTCACGCATTTCGAGGTTACGATTTTCGCTTATGCATGCGTGATGATTTTGATAAAGTACCTGGATATGAATATGCATGTTTCGGATTTATGATGTTTGATCACATTGTGAAGTAATTTCTGGAAATTGCATGTGTTGGAATTTGCATGTGAATTCGGACATGAGTCCTGTTACGACGAGAAATGTTTTTGGAATAATATTGGAAAAAGATTTGTGATGAATCCTGATTTATTATGTTTAAAAAACGGTTTTGGGTTTAAAGACCCGGTTATTTAATGACGGGGGCGGGCCCGAAAATTGGGTTTAAAGACCCGAATTGAGTTTAAAGACTCGTGAGTTTAAAGACTCGATTATTATGATACCCCCCGAGGCCTATTAATCATGTTTTGAGTTTAAAGACTCGTTGATATCCCGGGAAGGCCTAATGTTGAGTTTAAAGACTCGGATGGATCCAACGGCATAATTGTGGTTAATGATTCACGTTTTACTTGATTTGTACAATTAACGTTCAAAATGACGGTTTCTGAAACCTGGAATTATTAAATGGTTTTTACATGAATTATGGTGATCCTTTGTAACGTTTTCCATGTGTTTCGGAAAAAGAGTTTTCAAAAGTTTAATATGAAAAATTTGAATATTTGGTTATGCATGCGTGTTACAAAACTGGAGGGCGAACCCGATTTCGGAAAAACTGTTTTCCCTATAAAGCTTATGTTTCGGTCCACTCACACTTTGTTGTTTTAAATTCCCTCCAGGTCGTGGAACAATCGTGGGGGCAAGCGCCGAGGCAGAGGCGGAGGCATAAAGTTTTCCGTTGCGGAGTAGTTAGTTCACAGAGTAGGACTTGTTTCTTTAACTTGTTTTGTAATATTGCTCTGTGAAACTGTGGACTTGACGTCCAGTCGGATGTATTTGTTTAACCTCCCTGGTCTGACAATGGGTGTGTTGTAATTTTAATTAGTTTTCCGGTCTTGTGGATTCGATTGTCAGACGGGAGCAGGATGCTTCCCGATTATCGAGGCGATAATCGGGGTGGGTCCTGTCACCGTGGGGAGCCCCCGTGTTATTTGTAAAGAAGAAAGAAGGCAGTTTGAGATTATGCATGGATTATAGACAGCTCAACAAGGTCACAATCAAGAATAAGTATCCTTTGCCCCGGATTGATGATTTGTTTGATCAATTAAGGGGGGCCAAGTATTTCTCGAAGATTGATCTCCGTTCTGGTTATCATCAGTTGAGGATTTGGGAAGAAGATATTCCAAAAACAGCATTCCGAACTCGGTATGGTCATTATGAGCTTCTAGTAATGCCGTTTGGGTTAACCAATGCACCGGCGGCATTTATGGATATAATGAACCGAGTATTCCGGAAATATCTGGATCAGTTTGTCATTGTATTTATTGATGATATTTTGGTGTATTCAAAGAGTAAAAAGCTACATGAGAAACATCTGAGACTTGTGCTTGAGACACTGAGGGAGAACAAGTTGTATGCGAAGTTGAGTAAGTGCCAATTTTGGCTAACCAGTGTGGGATTTCTGGGGCATGTGATTTCTGCAGAAGGCATTTGTGTTGATCCCCAGAAAATTGAGGCAGTCGCAAAATGGGAACAACCGAAGACAGTAACTGAAGTGAGAAGCTTTTTGGGATTGGCCGGTTACTACAGACGTTTTGTCGAAGGATTTGGTACTATTGCCGCTCCACTGACCCAATTGACCAGAAAGGGAGTTAAGTTCATTTGGAATGAAGCTTGTGAGCGGAGTTTTCAAGAATTGAAGAAACGATTGACATCCGCTCCGGTGTTGGTTCTTCCGGACGATAGTGGTGAATTTGACGTGTATACGGATGCATCCTTGCATGGATTGGGGTGCGTGTTGATGCAACATGGTAAGGTAATTGCTTATGCCTCTCGACAGTTAAAACCACATGAACACAATTACCCTACCCACGATCTAGAGCTGGCTGCGGTGGTGCATGCACTTAAGATCTGGCGACACTATTTATATGGTGCCACTTGTAGACTTTTTACGGATCACAAAAGTTTGAAGTACTTTTTCACACAAAAAGAATTAAATGTGCGGCAAAGAAGATGGCTGGAATTGCTTAAAGATTATGACTGCACGATCGAATATCATCCAGGGAAAGAAAACATAGTGGCAGATGCGTTGAGTAGGAAGTCAGCACATTCTATGGCCCATTTGCAGATGGTACATTTACCCTTATTGGTTGAGCTTCGTCGGACTGGCGCTATGTTGAAACTGGATAACCAAGGTGGTTTGGTAGCGAGTTTCCAGGTTCGACCAATCCTACTTGATTAGATAATTGAAGCCCAGTTCCAAGACCCTATCTTATGTATTCTCCGCATTGAAGTGGAAGCTGGGGAACGACATGATTATGCAGTGAGTGAGGATGGAGCCTTGACAAAAGAAGGCAGATTGTGTGTTCCTGCTGATGCTGTGTTAAAGAAGGAAATTCGGATGAAGCTCATAGTTCAGCATACGCTATGCACCCAGGAGGAACTAAGATGTACCGTACACTCCGAGAACATTACTGGTGGCCGGGAATGAAACGAGAAATTGCTGAATATGTGAGCAAATGTTTGATATGCCAACAAGTAAAAGCCGAAAGACAAAGACCTTATGGAGCACTGCAACCGCTTCCTATCCCAGAATGGAAATGGGACCATATAACCATGGACTTTGTATTTAAACTTCCGAGGACGCCCAGAGGCCACGATGGAGTTTGGGTAATCGTAGACAGACTCACCAAGTCAGCGCATTTCGTACCTGTAAAGGAAGATTTTCAGATGTCCTAGTATGCTAATTTATTCATTAATGAGATCATCCGGTTACATGGTACACCTGCCTCTATTATTTCAGATCGAGATCCACGATTTACCTCTAGATTTTGGCAAAGTTTACAGGAAGCTTTTGGGACGAGATTGCATTTCAGTACGGCGTTCCACCCTCAGACAAACGGACAGTCAGAACGATCTATCCAGATCCTGGAAGATATGATGAGGGCATGTGTTCTGCAATTTCAGGGAACTTGGGAGTCACATTTACCATTGATGGAATTCGCCTACAACAATAGCTACCAGGCGAGCATTGGGATGGCACCTTATGAAGCTTGATATGGACGACAATGCAGAACTCCTTTGTGTTGGACAGAAGTGGGCGAAAGAAAATTGTCTAAGTCTGAATTGATTGATCTGACGACGGAGAAGGTCAAGCTTATCCGGGAGAGACTCAAGGCGGCCCAGGACAGGCAAAAGAGATACATGGATCGACGGACGAGAGATCTTGAATTTGCCGTTGGAGATTGGGTTTTCCTGAAGTTATCACCTTGGAAAGGCATAGTACGATTTGGCAGACGCGGGAAATTAAGCCCCCGTTTTATCGGACCTTATGATATTATCGAGCGGATCGGCCGAGTGGCTTACAGACTAGCATTACCCTCAGAGCTTTCCAGAGTTCATAATGTCTTTCATGTGTCAATGCTGCGAAAGTATGTGTATGACGAGTCCCATGTACTAGAAGAGCAACCTATTGAACTCAGGGAAGACCTAAGCTTTGAGGAACAACCTGTGCAGATCTTGGATCGAAAAGATAAGGTACTCCGCCGAAAGACAATTCCTCTAGTGAAAGTGCTTTGGAGAAATCAGAATGTAGAAGAAGCTACTTGGGAACCCGAAGCTCAAATGCGAAAACAGTATCCGTACTTGTTTCCGTGAAATTTCGGGGACGAAATTTCCCAAGGGGGGAAGGTTGTAACGTCCCGAAAAATCCAAAACTTGTAAAATATTAAAATAATGTGAAAATGACGTTCTTACCCCTGGAGGGACATGGCTAAAAGTTGACTTTTTGTTTGGTATACTTTTTGTACATTTTTCTTGTGCCATTGTGTAGGTCTCGGAACGCTGAATCCGTAGACAGGTGGCACGTCGGAAACGGAGTTCGGATGAAAACGTTATGGGGTTGTGAAGTTCAGGGGCAAAATGGTCATTTGTGACCACAAGGGTAAAATGGTAATTTTGGGTGGGTTATACTTGGACGGTGGAAGGATAATTATAACTTCACTTGGCTTGCTGATTCATGCCATTAAATGACTCATGTAATGCATCAAGTGACAAATGTCACTTCTTAGGGATGATTAGTGGCACTTAAGGAGTTAAATTAATTAGTTAATTGAAGATTGTTAACTGATGAACAGTAACCGTACACGACCAAACCTTCAAACACCAAAACATAGAACATCCTATATTCACCTTGATCGATTGCAGTGGAGTCAAGTGTAATTGAGTAAGAGATTAGAGACAATTTGGAGAGAAAAACCGAGAAGAAACCGAACAAATCTCAGAGGAAACCCATACTGGAATACCCGAAAACCACCCAAAAACCTTGATCTCGATTTTAATTTTTGAGACAGTTTGGTATGAAATTGAGGTGAGATTTAGCTTCCTGGGAGCTAAACGACTCGAACCCAATCAACTGGAACAAAAATTGGAGGGGAAATCGTGACGATCAGACGCTGCAACTGTTTGGAAAAATTGAGCTTGAGTCGAGTTACTTAGAGGTAAAATTTCATGAAATTGATTTCGAATTCGTGTTCATTATAGTCCTATGATGCTTCTGGTGTGAACAATTGAAGGAAACAGGTCGATTTGAGGTCAAACCCGAATTAGGATCCGATAAGTGTTCTTCGTGAGTCGAGACGTTTTATGGTTTAATTGATTCAATTGAAAGTACAGAACTATCAGTTAGGTTGGATAGATATTAATGAGTGAAAGAACGAGATGAATTGAGTGTAAATCGATAGAACACGATTCGGGTCTGATCGCGGGTCACAGACCTGAATACCAGAGAAACGGGCGAGAGAGAGACTGTAGTAGCCACTGTTCACGGCGCGTGGCTGTCACGCGCAGCCGCTTGCGGCGGCGCGTGAGGGCGCTTGACCGGGAATCTGAAGGAGGGTCCAACATACTTTTTAATGTTCTCGATGATACGGACCTATTGGCGTTAGTTTCGGGTCAATCGGAGATAAATTGAGGATAGTTTTGCGTATCCGAAGCGTATAGGTTACGTTTAAATAATATTATTTTATGCCAACGATTCGGAAATTCGTACCTAAGATTATATGATACTCTAGTAACCCTATATTACATGTTTGACAGGCCGAAATATTCTCGGGACATCGGACGAGAACGAACAGCTCGAATCCGAGCAATCTGGACGGTGTGTGAGTGGACTTTTGTTTTCTACCCTAAATGCATGCATATATGTTTTAACTGCTTTTAAATGCTTATAATATGATTTAAATTGATTTGCCATGATTAATGATGTGATATGATGATTTCTGGATTTTGGGAATATTATATTATTATTATATTGCTTTTGGGCACGAATTTCGAGAAAATCATAAAATTGTGATTTTGGGCGATGATCTGAGATTTGAGATGGCTTTTGACTTTGAAATTAAATTACATGATTTAATTGAAGAAATTGAATTATAAATGATCTGTTAGACATGAATTTATGGAATTTAATTGTGTTGTGGAAATGCTATATTTCGGGCAGAGACCCTGTTGAACTATTGATTTGATTTTGAGATTTAAATAGTTTTGAAATGAGATTCTTGATTAGTGGTATCATCCTCGGTGATTTGATGGTCTCCTCCAGACGTCGTAGATCCTGGAGTAGTCACGATCCACTACCTGGAGATGAGTAGCTCCGAGGGAGGCTCACTCTCAGGAGTGTGAGTTTATATTGATATCCTCCAGACGTCGTTGATCCTGGAGATGATATCACCCCAGACGTCGTTGATCCTAGGGAGGTACTCGGACGTGAGACACCCGAGTTGCACGCGGTTCATTGATATCGTGACGGGTTATTGAATATTAAGATTGGATGTTTGAGGATGGTGGTATCATGATTGATTTTGAATTATATTAACTGTTTTCTTTTACTTTGATTTATATAACTCATTTTTTATATGATATGCATGCATGTTTGTGAAAACTGGAGGGTAAGACAATTTTGATAAATGTATTTCTAAACCTTTATTTTTGTCCACTCACACCTTTACTGTTTTTGTACCCTCCAGACCCGTGCACAGGTACTGAGGCTCGTATTGAGGCAGAAGAATAAACAGACCGTTGCGTACTCGAGTTCTGACCGCGTAGGACTTTAATCCTTGTTTGTAAATATTTCTTATGCTCTGTAAACCGGTTGACGACTGAGGTAGTCAACGGTCCTAAAGACGTACCTATCCCTGGTCTGACTATGTGTGTTGTTGGTTCTGTTATATTATGTATTTATATGTATATATTATATTTGGACTACTTTTGGTATTTTAAAATCATAGTCAGACGGGAGCAGGATCATTCACGATTATCGAGGAATAATCGGGATGGGTCCTGTCAATGAGTGTCCCGATTGGTGTTAAGGGTGACTCAGAGAACTTGAGAAGATCTGACGACATGGGGTTAGAAGAGGAATTCAGGCCTAACCAAAGGCCACCCTATGTAGTTGAGCATCAGATCATCATGACTGAAATAGACAAAATAAGATGTATGATTTAAAGATAACCAATGCCTCCTAGGAGAACCAATGTCCTGACATACATGGAGCCTTATGCCTTGTGCATGGACTAACATTATCCGTTTTCCAAGGAACTTCACACCACCATATTTTTCACTTTTTAGGGGAGATAGTAGTGTGTTGTCCCTGGAACATATAGAGAAATTCTTGGCCTAGTGTGTAGCTCTTAAAGATAATTACTATCTCAAGCTTGGTATACTTCACTGATAGAAGACTCAATGCACACTTGGGGGCAATTGGAGGCTAGGTTCCATGAATAGTTTTACCGGGTCGAGCCTGAAGTCATGATCAGTGATCTAACTACCATCAGACAAGGAGAGTATAAGACTACTGAGAGTTTCATTGCCATGTTTTAAAGACTGAAGATGAAGTGTAGGTTCCCCATGGACAATGTCCAAATAGTGGCCACTACTTAGAGAGCGCTAAAGTTCTCACCAAGAAAGAAGTTCGATGAGACCATTTTCTCAAACTTGTAGGAGATAGTGGTATCTGTATCAAAATTTGAGAGGCTGTTGGAAGAAAAACAAAAGTAGAAGCACAACTCTACAGTACCAATTTTCTATAAAATAAAAAAAAGCAAGATACTTGTTCATTAGGTAGACAGCAAAGATGTTGGGGAGGAATCCTTGAAAAATAGAGAGGGGTAAGAGCTAGAGGTGGCTACAATTGAGATCCAAACTTCAGGAAAGGGGCCTGTGACCATCAAATCATTGGTCATACATGTGCACGATCAAAATCTACTAATCCGACTGACCAAGGCCGAAGAGATATACGATGAACTGGTCAAGGCAAAGGTAATCAAACTTGATCCCAAATAAGAAATGCCTAGACAACATGAAATCAAGGGAATTGGTTCTGCAAATGACATGTATTGCCACACCACTCTGCTGCAAATTGTGTCCAATTCAAGGACACAATCCAAAGCTTGATCAACCAAGGGCATATCGACATGGCCTCAAAACCAAAAAATCCAATGACAATGGGCACTAATAGGTTCCATATGGCATTAGTAAGCATGATCAACCTACAATGGTCACATCCTGAAAAAGGCAACGTGAGCAAAGATGGTAAACCAAAGGCTTCGAAGGAAATTTAGGAGGCTGAAGGGTCGCTAGCTACGATCATTGGGGGTTTAGTCATGTGCAATAACTGCAGCACATAGTGTGTGCTAAAAATCCCCTCCCTTGACGCTAAGATTGACCTAGAACTAAAGACGTCAAGAGAAAAAATGGATGAACACCTTCTCAATTGTCCCAAAACTAGCTACGAACTTCATAGTCTGGAAGGAAAGCTCCATCAAAGTTCTATCTTCTAATGGCTAGGGGAAATCAAGAAATAAAAATGGCTAGCAAAAAAAAAAAACTATAACTAACCAACGAGATTCCAATGGCCGAAAGGCCACTTCTCTGAGATCAGTAACATCCCGACTGGGAAGGCCATCGTCTAAAAGGGGAGATAGTATATGGTTGGTAAGAATACCAAGCCGAACAAATAATTAGGAAGGACTGTCAAGCGCAGGATCCAGAGACAATTTAAAGCCTACAAGTTGGCTCAAATGATCTTGGGGCCGACCCCCGCCAATAACCAGCATGGAGTTGATGTGTCCTCCTGAGGAAAACTAAAGAAAGAGAAATGATGGGGTCAGCCTACAAAGAAATATATCCCTCCCAAACTCTACGTATGAGACTCTTGCAGGAGCTAGAAGAAAGACCAGGTTTGGTGACTTTACTGAAGATGAGTTGTCAAATAGCCAGTCCAAAAATCTTCACATTCTAATAATGGGAAAGGATCTCAACCAGGGTACCCAATAAAGTGACGGTCATGAAATGATCGAAGAAGGGCTTCAAGAGTTCAAAATGAACTCGCGGGAGCCTGACAAACTAATTTCCTATGAAGAGATGAAGGCCAACAAATGGCCAAAATGAGCTGATCTAGAAGGCTCAGTGTTACCAAGAATAGAATTTCTTTTATTAAACCTTTGGAAAATCCTTCCTTTAATCGCCAACTTCAAGAAGGGGCATTACAAAAGGTTTATAAAGAGTAAGACACCTGACTGCTTAAGCAAGACATGGCCAAAAATGGTATTGAGAAGGAAGAAAAACTACGAGGAAGGATCACAGGTTCATAGGGTGAGGTTTCCCAACAGCCCTATCAACAAAATCCTAGTGAAAACCGTCCTTATAAGCAGAGTGTTGTGGGCTCTGAATTAGCTTGTCTCAAACTGCAAGGTCCGTTAGAAGGAATTTTTCATCATCACAAAGCACAGCTAGCTCATCCTCGAGAGGGATGATGCAATCCTATGCCTCAACCGACACTCTCGAAGAAACATGACTTTAGCACAGAGGGCAACCTTCCCACGATGAGTTTCAAAGCCTAGGACCCAGATGGCAGTAACAACGAGGTAGGATTTCAACTCTCGATCTGAAGTACGACCCGTCTACTATTGAGATTTGGCTTGGAAACGTTTGATCAAACATATATAGTATGGGAAAGGAACCTCTAAAGGGTCAGAACTACTCGAGGCCATTTCCAGAAGTACATCGCTAGTTGGATTTTGAGTAATGGGTAATGAGAGAGTACAGTTAGATTTATATCTCTAAGATCGGTGGATGAGATCACAAAGCGACAGAAATCTAAAAAGTGGACAGACAAAATCTAAAAGGATAAGGCCAATCTTTAAAAATTATTATTTTATTACCAAAAGGAACGGAGCAGTGTGATAGGATACAATTTTTAAAGATGGTTAAAATTAATCCCCGCCATGGCCCGCTCCAAGGTGTAAACCACATCATAATCCCAGGTCACGCCTGTGAGGACTCGTGCCTTGCGGACATGGTTAGCAATCCCACATCGCCCGGGGGATCTGGGGGATGCGCCTTATATACCCGTCCTTCTCCAATAGGATATTGTCCGCTTTGGGCCCAGCCCTTACTGTTTTGTTCCCAGGAGCTCACGTGCAACTTCCTAGTGGGCTACCCATCCTGGGATTGCACCAGCCCCTACTCGCTTAACTTTAGAGTTCCCTAGGAATCCAAAACCAGTGAGCTCCCAAAAGGCCTCATGTTGGATAGATGCGCGCTCACACATATAAGGCGCATCCCCCAGATCCCCCGGGCGATGTGGGATTGCTAACAATGTCCTCAAGGCACGGGTCCTCACAATCCACCCCTCTTGGGGCCCACCACCCTCGCTGGCACACTCAATTCAGGCCGGGGTTGGGCTCTGATACCATTATGTCACAACCCGATCTATCTAGCACGATATTGTCCGCTTTGGACCCAACCCTCACGGTTTTGTTCTCGGGAGCTCACGTGCAAGTGGGTCACCTATCTTGGGATTGTATCAGCCCCTATTCGCTTAACTTTGGAGTTCCCTAGGAATCCAAAGCCAGTGAGCTCCCAAAAGGTGTCATGTTGGATAGATGCACGTCCACACATATAAGGTGCATCCCCCAAATCTCCCCGGGCGATGTGGGATTGCTAACCATTCCCCCAAGGCACGGGTCCTCACAACGCCCCGGTTCATTTCCATGAATACTCATGTTTTCTCCTGATGCATGGCGTCAATTTTCTCTTGAGGCCTTCACCTTACTCTCTACCTTAGTGATCTACAGCCCTCTCTATCTTCCTCTTAAGAACATGTTTTCATGGCGAAGACGTTGTAATTCGACTGACATTTTTTCATAGGTTAGAGAGGTCTGCTCTGATTCAGAAGAGGAAGAGTTGGGAGAATTGATGAAAGTCTAAAAATTCATTAGACCAACTGCAAACATGGGTTTTATTCTGGTAATTCTCCGAGAAACAAGAGTGAATAAAATGGTGATAGCTTTTCTTAGGTGAAAGAGGATTTAAATAAGGGATTTAACACCTTGCAACTAGGCATCAGAAGACATGGTTAAATGGAAATTTGGGAACGAACTTAGAAACTTAGAGAGGAGAAGTTTGCGTTATGGTTGCATTGTTTGTATTGAGCTGCTATGAAAAGATAAAAAACAGGGAACTTTAGATGATAGGATCGTCGAAGTCGCGAGTAGTGAGGCAATTTGAATCTGAAAGCTTTTTTATTTAAGAACTTTCAAATTTATGGGGCAATGTTTACACCCAAAATAAACCACTACGAGCCTAAGGATAGGATTTATGAAATTAACGACCCAATCTAACTAAAGGCCCAAGCCCAGTTAGTATCCACAAGTTAGATTATAGGGAAGCACGAGCGTGATTTATGGAAATCATCCTAACACGACACCAAAACCATCAGAAGGCAAAGGGAAGGGACGACTTACTCATCTCAAAAGAGAAACACAGGTAGATGCACGTGTCGATCATCCTCACTCTCATGCTAACTATAAAAGGAGAAGAATCCATTTTCTCAAAGGATAACCAAAAACTCAATCAAACAAACAAATTGATCAAATTCAATTGATTTCAATAACTGCAAACCCTCAGAAATTTCTTTGTTACGAAAAAGCTCGTCTTCTTGTCAAAACCTATCTCTTAGATCTAGGATCAAGATTCAGTTCTCCTCTCATCCCTTCTCAGTTCTTAGTCCAAGAACACCAAGTTTTCCTTCAAATCTGACTTACATCCCAAGTTCGTTTATGGAGACTTCCTGATTAGCAAACTTCATCCCCACTTACTTCGGCAACTTGTTTTGATGGCCACCTAACTTACTCAAACCAATCTTTGAGATCCTCATAATCTCACCCCCAAAGTCATCATATCTTTTTACTACTCTACCGACACCTTTGGTATGATTTCCAACTGATGTTCATCCAGTTAATGGTCTCTCGATGAAATTTGCCAACCCATGGCTAATCTAGGGATACTTTACTTCCTGCACTTGTAATTCCATTCATCACACTAATATTCAAGAATTTACTTTTTTAGTATTTGTACTCCCCATCTCTCTCTACAATCAGTTTCTTCAAATTTTATTTTGATAACTGAAATATACTAATAAATGAGTTCTATGCATGCATAAATGGTAGAAGCATCTTTAAGTTTTGATTCAGTATTCGAACAGTCTAACTTGAAGCAATTGTTCTTTTGATTCAGTATTCGAACAGTCTAACTTGAATAAGTTGGTTTGTCTAACTCTCCCCTCTAATGCTAAATTACACGTCTGAGACATGTAAAGGAACAGTGCAAGAAAGATGTCTACTTGCTCCACTTTCACTTGATTCGAATGATGGTCTTGTGCTGCAATTCAGAACCTATTTCTAACCATGTCTAGTAATAGTTTTTACTAGTGACACACCTACTTTGAAGGAAACTAGAAGGACAAGTCAGTTGGATCAACCCACCTAGCGCACAACCGTGACACTATGGCCCATGGTTTTCAACCTTCTCCCTATTCTTCCTAGGCACTTACACCGCACTCCATTGCATTAGACTATAGGGAAGAGATTCCCCCACCTAAACACTTGCGTATTAACTCCTTCGGAATCGAGCCACCGAACGGCGACACGGAATTTCGCTACGACAACATTTTTGGAATGAAGAGAAGCATCCTTAAAATTATGGCTTAATCAAGGACGTAGCTAGTTTAGAATGGCTTGCTAGACTCCATTCGATAATCCTAAGTCTCGAGGGAAGCAAGTTCTCTTGAAAAAGTCTCACATGATGATTTCTTTGAATCTTCGGTTAAGCTAGGTTCAAATCCAACTTTCAGAACGATTTCTGAGTTTTCACTTCATGATGTAAACAAATAATCGAGCCTAGCACTTAACAATTGGGTCACCACATGTGTCATCCAATGACTCATTCACACCACGCAAATGAGTCGTAAACTCGTTCACACCACCCAAACAAGAAATTGACAAAAAATAAAAACTTGTTAACTCGCAACTGGAAAAAAAATTAAGCTAACTCAAAATCTCTTCTCTAATTGTGACGACACAGGGTCACATCGCAAGCGAGTAAAGAGTAACGTCAACTAACGATACTAACTAATCAAGGAGATGCTCTAACATGCAAAATAAGGATTTCTGATCATCAAGTGTCCAAAATTGACCGCCATTGGAATGGTGATGTCCAGATGACAAAAGTGAAAATGGTTAAATTATATGTTTTAGGAGGTCATATGTAAAGTAATTAGTAAAAACTAATTAGCATTTCAGCACGACAATGGAAGTATAGAGCATAATACAATACTTATGATGATCATGCAATTCAAGTAACTACTTGAGTTATCCCAATTTCTATTGCGTCCCACCCAAATTATTGGTATGAATGTTAGAGCAACTATTGTAAACTCCTCGAAGTGCATGAAATGCCACCGAGACCTAAGGGATACAAAAACGGAAGGGTGAACAAACCTGATAAGTTATTTCAGTGTAAAACTAAAGTTTAAAAGAAAAATTAGTTCTAAACGTGTCCTGGAACTCTAGTATATCACGTATAACCAACTAATTATGTTCTTGAGTCGCTTGAGTCATACCTTCATGACATGCTGGGTATCTACAATTCACTCATGTACCTCAACCATGTGAAAGTCACCGTCACCTCATGTTCCTAGAGCTCGGAGACAAGTTGGCACTATTTAATTAATATTCGAGCAAGCGCGGGTGATTGTTTATCTATGGCCATCACATGGGTACTCGAGATATCAACGACTACCAGGTGGGTATATAATTACTATTTGTTCGACTTAAAAAGTCGTATCTCTAGATAACCATCTCTAGGTTATCATACTTAAATTAACCTCTCAAGTTAATATAACCATTTTTCTAACTCAAAGTCAAGCACATCATGCACAGAGATATCATAAATAATCACTTCAGGTATGCTTTTGTAAATATGGCATAATAAATAAATAGGCATGCTAAGGCAATATCTCAAATATTGTAAAACGTGCAAGTAAAAGCTGATGATTTAAAACAAGGTTTAAGAAATATGTTCTCTCACAAACTAGATGAGGAGTGAAAATCACCCGACATGTCAAGCCATGTAAGCTCCAAACTTGTCAAGGTCCTAAATGAATTTGAGAAAAGGGTAACTTAATAAGTTATAAGAAAACACTACTAGGTACCTTTCTTAGGTTGCCCAAAACGGAACTAAAATGACTCTAAACTGACTAAAAAAATATTTAGATGATCAGAAACATCCTAAAACTAGGCTGACGCATTTTTGTAGGTTGGAAGACGATCCCACGCGTTCCCATGAACCGCTACCAGCCGCCATGAGACGAAAAATTGTCCCATGCACTGCCACGCGCCACCGTGGGCTAGGAAAACAAAGTCGCCTCACACGCTGTTTTGCGCTAGCCGAAAGTGACACTCGCTGGCCACATGCGTTCAGGCACTCCATGCGCATCTCACATGCCAAAATATTCTTGACGTAATATTCTGTCACCCTAATAGAATCAGAATATTCCATTAGAATTAAAGACGTTAGGGTCTTTTATGGCGTCATTAGTTTTTAACAGAATATGCTAATATCATTAGCATATTTTGTCAACTACTGATGGCGGCAGTTGACCTACTATTGACTAATGGTCACTAAAGTCTCACTCGACTACTACTGTCTCTGTCGTCAACGGTGGTTAGAATCTGGAAAATCTGTCAGAGTTCATTCTGAACTCTGATTTCGGCCAATCTTTTATCAAATGACTTAAAATAGAGTCAGGGTTACAAAAAAAAAATCATATTTTTAGGTTTAGAATATACATGTCTTCACCAGGAAGCAAATAGGAAGCTACAGTGGCTCTGCAATTTTTTCAAGAAATAGGCGAGTCTCGATCCACTATCGAACCTTGTCGAAACCAACATGCAAGCACACAGTCGGCATGCCCTCGATGAGACGAAGTGGAATATGAGGGTTTAAACTAGGGATATTATCTGGTTGGCTTCACAAGTTAATCAGCGAGTCTCGACATCGAAGTCGAAGTCCACCATCGACTCAAGATCTAGCGAGCCTCATGCTTCGGGGTTCAGTCCATTGGCATCACAATAACTAGGCGCGCTCGTTGGTAGTGGTGGGTGGTACTGATTCGGGGCTTGAAGTCGTGTAGTTTGGGTGCATTACAGTGGACGTGAACGTGAAGATGGTGAAGATCAATTCAAGATAGTGCGGGGAATTATCACAAGGTTATGGGCTTAGGACTAGTTACAATGGGTTTAGGTGTCCACTTTCGGCTTGGGTTGACTTGGTCTTTAGATAGAAAGAACTAAAATCGTAGACTAAGTAATGCTCGAAACAAAATGCATAAGGATAAATCAGTAATTTTAAGCTTTTGATTCTTGTTTCTAGAACAAGATGTGACATGATATGTAAGTTTGGTATTTAAAATTTATTATTAATTGATATATTTGAAATGTGACCAATTTAAAATAAAGGTGAAATGTTACTTGAGGAGGAAATTGACCAATAATAAAAAGGCAAGGTGAAAATTGACAAAATGCAAAAATTAGAGGAAAATTAGTTAAACAGCTTTATGTTTATGTTAAGGTCAAAAGTCAATTTTGATTCCTATAAATTACTCAATTTCCCATTTTAGTATATGTAATTTCAATTTAACATTCAAGTTTTATACTCATAGCAGTTCAAGGACAAGTCTAAAATTCCATCCAATTAATTAACGAAATAAAGACATGATCCTCACATAAAGGAGTATTTCATCTATACTAAAGTCATATATCATTTTTTTGGTTTTTTTTTATCCTTGTGTTTCATATTTTCATGCTTGTATTATAACATAATTATGAAATGGTTTTTATGCATCAAATAACGTTGAAATTAAGGAATAAGGATATATAGTATTCTAAAAATATATACATAATTGTAATACAAAAATATATTTTCCTAAGTGGAGTATATGAATATTGTGTTAAATACTTAGATCGAAATTTGGATATGTCCTTAAATTGTTAGGAGTACGAAATTATAAAGTTAAAATCGGTTAAATTAAAGCTATATAATTAAAGTGGAAAATTGAGTAAACCAGGATAAAAAATTACTTTTAGCCTTAACTCTGAAAAGAAGCTAAAAAGAGTGACTAAAAATTAGACAGCACCATTTTTTTGTCCATTTTATTTAGCTATTATAATTTTTTTTATAAAGACTAATCAAGCATCTTTTGAACAAAGTACAGAATTATTAGTGAAAAGTCGTCCTTCACAAGTTCCATTTCCTTCTTTGACGAGCCACCTCTCTTTGCCATAACCACTAGCAGCTATCGTTAGTTAGCTACCGGTTCTCAAAAGTAATTTAATGATAGAAGGAAACCCAGAAAAGGCATTGTCTTATTGGGATAATATTTGGATCTTTACTAGTAAGGATGTAAAATCCTTACTTTTCATTTTGGACCAATAACATTGCACTATGTTTGCTAATTTTTCAATCAAATTAATTATCACGTGTATTTAATTCTAATATTTATTATAACAAAGTGTTTTTTTTTCTTTCTGGAAATGCAACTTTATTGATTAAACACGAATAGAAACACCATCCTTAGCGAAAAGGTTAAACAACCAAGTTGACTCAAAATCTTGCCAAACATGATACCCACTCTTACACTTAACATGATTAACTACATCGTGAACCACCATGTTACACAACCTAGGGGCAAATTGAAACGTAACAGGCAAAACAAGACACACAAAGTACATGATTATCATGAAGGATATTGGTGAGTCAGATTTCACAATGACTGTAGTGTGGTCAGCCGTCACACATGCCTCCAAATCTGAACGAACTGCCAAAGCGTTAGCTTGAAAGGTCAACGAGCAAACTAGCATACCAGCACCACTGGCCCTTGCAAAGGACCTTACCTAGGATCATAGAACCCCAACTGTAAGTCCCCTTATGGGTGCCTCTAGACCAAACTCCATCACAATTAAGTTTGAGTGCCCTTAGGATAGGCCGTTGCCAAAATCTATTCCGCACCCACTCATAAAGCACCTATGTTGCTTCTATAGCAATCTGCCCAACCATAGTCCCTACCTTCCTTACCTCTGAGAACTCAGCTAGCTGCCAGAAAAGAAAATCAATCATGGTAGTAGGAGACTAGGAAGCATCTTGGAAACAACACTCATTACGTGCTTTCCAAATCCGCCAACAACTAAAAGCAATGATCTGAAAATATCCCATGCATCCTCTTTACAACCATACATGTCTTCCAAGGTGTGCCAACAATCGCAAAACGAAAGGCCCTGGAACCTAGACGTCACTATTTGAATCGGGCTGCCAAACCAGAAAGCTTGGGAAAACTTAAAAGTGAAAAAGATATGGTACTTTGACTCCTTCTCATCCCCACACCGAACACACAGTCTTCACATTAACACATCGACATACTAGATTTTGACCGGCATCAACAAATCCATGGTAGCAGGTCCAAATAAAGTGCCTGATTTTATGTGATGCATTCAGGCTCCAAATGTGCTTTCAGATTCACTGCTGCTCATTGACCGTACTAGGCTCTCTCCCTACCTCTTCCAAATAATTCACCATTATGGCACAGTTCTATGGCCAACAGATAACCGGAATGAACATTATATCTACCATTCTTAGAGAAGTGCCAAACATATTGGTCTATGCATCCATATTTGCTCAACGAGATAGAGCAAATGGCATTAGTTTCCTTATCATCAAACAAAATCGCCACCAAACTCCACAACCATGTATGACTAACAGAACAAATCAATTCCTTAACCAAAGAAGGGAGGTTTGGGTTAAGGGATCTCACTTAGAAAGGCCAGCCATCTGGAAGCCAAGGGTCCGAACGAGTGTGAATTTGGGAGCCATCCCCTACATGCCACTAAAGGCCCAACTTCAGGCTACAAAGCCCCAACAAGATACCTTTCCAACCTCATGATGACCCACCACTTCCTTCGCTTCAAGAATTGTAGTCTCACTATGGTACTTTGCTCATAACAACCTAGCCAGAAGGGAAGAAGGTTGATCTAGTAACCGCTACCCTTTTTTTGCAAGCACGACAAGGTTGAAAATCCAAATGTCTTGGAAGTCCAACCCCGCTACATATTTTGGAACCGTGTGTCTATCCCAAGCCGCCCAATGTATACCACACAGTAAATGCTGCTTACCCCACTAGCAATGGGCCAATATCCACTCAATATGCTTACAAACCCCATCGGAGTTTGGAAACATGACATGGCATAATTAGGAAAAGCCAAATCAATGGATTTAACAAGAAACTCTTTCCATACCTTGGAAAAAAACTGATCGGACCAACCTAGAACCTTCATCTCCACTCTGTAATGAACATCTTCATATACTGCCCTCTTTGAAGCCCCAAAAGTCAGCCTGGAGGCCCAGTTATTTGCCAAAATCCCCCTTCAAATTGTCTCCTAATTCCACAACAATCTGATCCTGCAAGAGAGGAAGAAAATCTGTGCTGAACATCATAGAGCTCTTCTCAAAGTTGATATTTTGACTAGTGCACAACTCATACAATTTCAAGTTCACCTTCAAACAAACTGCCCCCTCTATAGTTTCCTTAGAGAAGAGGATAGAGTCATCTACAAAGAATAAATAGGTAACACAAAAGTGCCAAGTGCAACCGGATGCCTCGAAATGCCTCTACAGATAAGAGCCGACAAACCTTCAGCACAAAAAACAAAAAGGAAAGGAGAAAAAGGGTCACCTTGTTGCAAACCTTTAAAGGGCCGAAATACATTAGTAGAGGATCCATTCATAAGAGCACTAAAAGAAGTCGTAGAGATGCATTCCTTGATCCACTAACAGAACACATGGTGGAATCCCAGTCGTGCCATAACTTCCAGGAGGAAATCCCACTCCACTTTATGATAGGCATATCAAGCTTTACCAGCATATCCTCTCCTTCTTGACCCCGTTTCTTTCTAATTGTATGCAACAAATTGTGGACCACTCGAGTAATTTGTCTTCCAGACACAAAAGTAGTTTGAGAATCACTAATCACTTTCACCATTAAACCTTTCATTCTATTTGTGAGAACCTTGGCAATAATTTATAAATGACATTGCACAAAGAAATAAGACAAAATTGTGTCATGCTCAACGAACTAGCAACCTTGGGGATTAAAGCCAAGTATGTGAAATTAAACTACCTCAACAAATGCCCAGACTAAAAGAAATCTGAAACAACATGAATGACCTCATTTCCAATTAGGCCTTAGTGCTTATGGAAGAAACTCATTGTAAAGCCATCAGAGCCCGTAGATTTTGTAGAATGGATATGCAAAAGTGCTAATCTAACCTCCTTATGTGTGACCGGACAAATCAAAGCAACATTGTCGGAGATGAAGACCCTAGGTTCAATGCAGTCTGTGCCTTCTTGGAATTGGAAGGACAACGAGGTTGTGAACAGGTCCTAAAAAGCCATTGGCAATTGCCCCAATATCCTCCTCCTTGTTCGTCCAAATCCCCTCTCCATTATGAAGGCCCTGGATTCTATTAAACCGACGTCCCTTCACCTTTTTAGAATGGAAGAACGTAGTATTTTTGTCCCCTTCATTCAACCATTGCACACAAGACTATAGCTTCTAATAAATTTCCTTATCTTCCACAGGCTTTCTTAAGTTCTGCCTCCAACCCCTTTCACCCACGGACCATCAAAACACACTACTTGGTAACACCCTGTGAGATGTTACTTCAACTTGTCAATCAACTTCTAGGAGTTACGACCTTCTTTTCTTTTCCAAGTCACTAGGCCTTTATGGACCATTTCAATTTCCTAAAAAGACACTGGCTTTGAGAGCCTTTCCAATCCACCTTCCACTTATTTTGAACGACAACCCCACAAGCATCCACCTTGTTCCAACGCGTGTCGTAAATGAAACGTCCACATTTACGTCAGACACAAGGCATAGCATCCGGGGCCAGCATAGAGTCATCTGATTCTGATAGTAAAATATGGGTAACCTGTGCTTGTGGGTAGTATGACATCCATGCCTCAGCTACCATGCCTTAGTCTAATCTCTTTTTGTAGAAATCTGTTATCCCGCTTGTTCCTCCAATTTAAGGGGTGCCTAGTGAATCCCAAATCTAAAAAGCCTTCCATCAGCCATAAAATTCCGAAAAGCCCTCATACTAGACACTGAGAAAGTGTTGCCACCCTGTAACTACCCATCCCTAGTGAGGCTAATTGAGAATTAGCCGAGGATTAACAGAAGTTCAGAGCGAAATTACTATTTTACCCTTGAACGAGGGCAAAAAGTTGACTTTTGACCCGAAAAGTCCAATGGACGAGGGCCAAGGATCGTTATGTAGATCGAGACAATACAAATCAGTAGACAGGTGGCACGTCGAAATCCGACATTCGACGGGAAAGTTACGGTTCACGGAACGTCCGAGGTACTATTGCACGTTTTGCGAAACGGGGAACATTTGGACTTAAGTGGGCCCAGATCTTTTGAAGTGGCCCAATGGATGAGTGACAAGTGTCACTCATCCATTGCCCATTATGATTGCATAGATTCATTCCCCCTTACTTGTTCGTGCAAACCAAACCCACAACCCGATCTCACCCAAATCCCCATCAAACCATCACCCCAATCCTTCCCCTCACCTAATTCAATATAAGGAGTAGACAGTGATGACCTAAGGAGCTGAGGACGGCGATGAGCCGCCGTGCACGGCGGAGAGAAGGTAAACACACGGTTTTAAGTTTTGAATTCAATATTTTGATTGGGACATTATGGATGGTTTTGGGTGATTGGAGGATGATTATTAGGTTAGTAGGAAGGCTTAGGGACGATTTTGGGTGGTGGAAGAAGGATGAACAACTCAGGCCTTCGACTGTGAAAATTGAACCGTGAAAGGAGTTTTGAACCGATAAGGTTTTAGGGGTTTTTCTTAATTCTAATCACATACGGAGGTTGATAGGATTAAAATAGATAGTTTAGGATTGAATTGGATTGAAATGGATGAAAAATAAGGAAAATATAGGGTGGGACCAGTCACTCCGGTCCAGTTGGACCAGCCGAACCACTGAACTGGTCGGACCAGCCATCGCAGGGAAGAAGATGATACTGTGCACTAGCGCGTGGGGAGGAGTTTGGAGATGACTTCAAGATGTAAGTTTATCTATTCGATGTAACGAACATTTTGGGACTGGTTTCGAGTCGATTGGACATCGGCTCAATATAGTTTAGGTCCGAAGGTTTAGGATTGACTTTAAAAATAGTTAAAAATTTGGAAAAATTAGGGGGCTTTAATGAGGGGTTATTTAAGTAGTTAGTAACCCTCTATTATGATTTGGACAGGTTCGGGAGCCCCGGTGATGGTGATTGGCCTGGAAGGGGCTTGTGGCAAGCGTATCGAGGTGCGGCTTCGGACGGTCTGTGAGTGGACCTTGATTTCTAAATTAATGCATGAATAAATGTTTTATATTTGTTTTAAATACATGAATTGAGATTCCATGAGTGTATTTGTTTGTGATAGCAAGTATTTACATATTTGTACGTATTTCGAGATTTTCAGTTTTATACGATGCTCATACGTGCTATGTTTTCTGTGAGGGGGTTTTATGAATGGGTTTTGGATATGGAAAACATGAAAACGGGCATGATACCCATTTGATTGGAAACCCTCGGACTTGGAGTCCATTTGATTTCACGAGAAATCAGGCTGGAGGCCCATTTGAGTTATATGATCGGGCCGAGGGCCCTGTTGGTTTACGATTCAGGCTTAAGGCCCAATTTGTGTGATATCGGGCTTGAGGCCCCATTGATTTATGGTATCGGGCTTGAGGCCCTGTTGGTTCTGATATCAGGCTTGAGGCCCAGGATTGTAAGATCGGGCTTGAGGCCCCTGTTGAATCGTGAAATCGGGCTTGAGTCCCAGTTATGGTTTATGAAATGGAAACTCTGGTTCAAGACCCTATTGAAATGTGAATTTGGGCTTGAATCCCGGAGAGATTTGGATTTGAATCGGATTCAAGGAATCCTGTTGAGACGAATCGAGTATGAGGCCCAGTTGATTTGTTGAAATGAATCGGGTATGAGACCCAGTTGAAAAATGTTTTGAGAAAGAAATATTGGATATGTATATACCCTCCTATATGATTAGTCTCCTCTAGACGTCGTAGATCCTGGAGTGTCATGATCCACTGCCTGGGATGAGAGACTCTAAGAGGGAGCACATGCCCAGGAGTGTGAGATATGGTATAGTCACAAACTCGGTCCGGGGACAGTCCTCCAGACGTCGGAGATCCTGGATTTTGGACAAATCCACCCAGACGTCCTAGATCCTAGGAGAAGACTCGGAGAGGAGACCCAAGTAGTATGCATACATAGATATATCGTGACGGGTTGTAGATTGGGCATATGAGATGCCGAGGATGGGTTATATATATATATATGTATGTATGAGGTTTTACGGGGATTGATTGGGGACTGAGACCTCGTGTTTATGATTGGTATTTTACTGAGATAGTTATGGGGTTGAGACCCCGTGTTTTATGATTTCAGAAATGAGTTTTGGGCTGAGTCCCCATGTGACTGGTTTTGGGCTGAGACCTACTTGATTTGATTTGGGCAGAGTCCCTATGGTATACGGTTTTGGGCTAAGGCCCTAATGGTTTTGTGAATGTTTTTATAAATGGGTTTTGAATGCATGCATGCTTTTTAGTGAAGGGCATAAATGTCTTCTTTATGAAATGTGTTTTATTTAAATGATTGATTTTCGTCCACTCACAGCTTTCAATGGTTTTTAATGCCCTTCAGCTTGATTGCGGATGCGGGTTGTAGTAGAGACCGAGACATCACACTCCTCCTCCTACGATCCTGGCGTACTCTGTAAGCCCCGGTGATGGCTAAAGTCGGAACTTTTCCCTAGTCTGACACGAGGTGTCAGACGGGATCAGGCACATTCCACGTTAATCTTGAATGGTGGCAGACGGGATCAGGTACGTCCCACGTTAATCCCGGGGGATTCGGGACGGGTCTTAACACACCCTCTTTCTCCCTAACATCCACGATATCATTGAAATCCTCCAACAATAAACATGGATCAGACCCTCTTTCTAACCACTGCCTTAAAGTGTCCCATTTCTTTAATTTGATACTTTCATTTGTACTAGCATAAATAAAAAATAACATCCACTTAGTATCCCTTTCTTCATCATTAACTAGAATCCCAATCACAAAATCAACATATTTAATTAACTCAGCATGTCCTGCCATTTTCCAGAACACACACATACCCCCACTAAGCCCACGTGGCTCGACTACATGCATAAAATCCATACATAATCGCCTTTTCAAATATTGAAATCGAGAACTTTTATTTTTTGTTTCCAAAAGTACAATAATACCTAGTCGAAGCAATCCATTCTGCTCTTTCTGATTATGAGTTGTCAAGTCACCACCAATGCCCTGAAAATTCCAACATAGTATCCTCATGTCAACTATAGCCCTTAGAAAGAGGTGTCTACCGGGCTTAAGGGACCCAGTAAGGGAGGTCCCAACCATTTGAGAAGAACTATTTTCAACTTCTATAACCATGTGTCTCACAACTCTTTCCCCTATTATTTGTGAACTTGTAGAATCATTCTGAATATTAGTCTCACCGTAAGGCCCCTCCCCCACCCCTAAAATCTCCACCTGCCCACCTAGGCCTCTCATCTTTCCTTTCGACATTGAAAGAATAGCTATGCTAGACTGTAAAAGAAAATGATCAGAGGACAGTGCTGGTTCACCATGCAAGCTCCCATTTGAGGACACTAAATCTCCTCAGTCATCTCCCGAAGCCAACACCGCTTCTCCTGAAGACACAACATTCAAATGCTCTATCGGGCTTCCATATTAGAAAGAGTGCCTCCCAATGACAATATTAAGTCATAATTTATGCATGTTTTTTCCATAATTAATACCCTTTTACTTATATTTTATTAATATTTTGTTCTGTGCAATTGGAGAAAGCAATCTATTTGTGAGAATGTACAGAATTAGATATTGTTTGGAATTAAAAGAATTTGAGCGAAAGAATCACTTAAATTCGAGTTATACTAAAAAAGTTATAAAGGAAAGAAGATTCAACGAGGATTTCGGTAGCCACCTACTGAATCTACCATAAAAAAAAGGAGGTCCACCTTGCACGTTGACCATCGCGTTGACTATATGTTTTTTAGCATGCGCCTCCTAATACTCTCATTCCCGCTTCGACGTGCGCCTCTCGTGACAGGACCCGCCCCGATCCCATGGGGACCACAAGGGGACGTGCCCTGCTCCCGTCTGACACCCAAAATAACATACCGATTTTACCTCAAACGTTCAAATGCATAAATACTCAAATTAAAGTTATACATCAAATCCAAATTTAGCAGATGTCAGACAAGGGATGAAAACCAAAATTAAAAATTCCGAGCACGACTCTAAAATGATCCTGCGGGTCAAACCACCCGACAGGAGTTCAAATACGCAGAAATAGATCTATGCCTCAGCCTCAAGATCCTCCTCTACCTCAGTAGCACAACCTGGAGGGGTTACCAAAACATTAAGGGTGAGTGGGCCGAAACACAAGTTTATAAAACAGTTTAATAAGTAAAACATATAATTTACCCCTCCGTTTTCCAAATATGCATGCACCAGAATTTAAAACCATAAATCATATAATATGAACCATAAGGCATATAATAAAACCTAATAAACATAATTTTAGCCACTGCACTATACACTCCAATCCTGACATCCCCGATGTCTGACGTCCCTGACGTTCAATAAGGTCACAGTCCGAAGGCTACGCGTGCCACTCGGGGTCTCAATCCCGAATCCAATTCCTGAACCCTGTCCGGGTACGGCATCTCAAATGCCTAGCGTCTTAGACGCTCGACGTCCCAGACGTCAAATTATAGCAATCCTGCTCCTGAGCCATTTTACGGTCCGGTTCCTCCGTAGAATGACCCCTCGCAGGCAATGCGCCGTGACCGCTCCGGGGTACCACATCCGGAGGAGATAGTATCACAAGAATGGATCTATACAGTGCAGTACCTAATACATTTTATTGATATCCACATGCAAAACAATATACATAGATAAAATTCAAAACCAATCTTTAAGTTTCATCAGACGAGTCTCAAACCCAAAAACCGTGAAATGTGCCATAACCATAATTTCAACATCATCAAACCGTTTCTTAATTCCAGCATGTGAATATATAAGTAAATCAGAAAACATTTAAGCACGCAAGGGTTTAATGAAATCGGGCCAACTCACAGTACGATCCCGCGGTGAATCTCCGCGTACGAACCTGTACCGGGATTATCGTACAATTCCTGTCAGTCCAAATCACACGTAAGGGTCACTACAAGTCTTAAACATTTATCCAAAAAGTCCAAAATAGAAACCGGCTCGGGGAAACCGTCCAACACGTTTCCCGAGACAACCGGCCCTAAACTGACCCTCCTAACTATCTCAAATCAACATGGTTAATTCACCAAAAATGTTCAGAATGATGAGAGGAATAAAAGTCATGTTGATCGTGATCGGAGATAAGCCCCAACGCGCCCTCACGCGCCACCCAAAGTGGTTGCGCGTGAAAGTCACGCGCCTAACACTGTAGTTGCTATAATGTCATCTCCTTCACCCGATAGCCTACAATACGGGTCTGCCACCCGCGGCTTGACCCGATTAATTGACCCTCAATTTCCACTCGATTTCACTCGTATTTGATCCTAACATGTTCATTAACCATCTAATTATAGTTTTGAGTCAAAAATCAACCTCAATGGTCTCTTAAATGGACCCTCGACCTGTGATCACCCAAACGGGTTGATCACCACAACTCATTGATTCCAACACCAATATCAAATTAACTTCACAGTAAGCATCCTAGGGTTAAAACGAACTGAAAAACACAATCAATTGAACCTACACTCACCTGGAAGTAGTCGTCCAATCCTCTGAAATTCCTCTGAACACTGCAGTCACCGTCCCAGCTCACCCGTGGCTGATTGCCTTCGATTTCGATATGGATGTGTTCTAAACATTCCCAGAAAGCTAACCCAGGCCCTGGTTTGGCCCAACAAGCACCATAAATCAAAAACCCGATTTCCCTCCAAATTTTCCCGAAATGGTTTCTCTCTAGTTTTCTCTCAAATTCTCAGTTCCTCAACAGCAGAGTGAAGCTTACACGAATTCCACTCAGTTTAAACAAACTGAGCCGTCCCAGCAGCTCGTGGAAGTCCAATCTGTCCACTGAGATATGTCCCGGAAAGCTTCGAATCTTCAAATTATCAATGTGGCCGTGCTGGGTGGATGAATCAGACCACGTTTTGATGCTCCAAAAGCTTTAAACAATCCTTTCTTTCCAACACACACTTGAATAATCAATTGGGCACTCAGAACCATCGCACATGGTGGTGCCGCCCATGTTCCCCCGCGGTTGCTACAGTAAGCAGGGGTAAAATGACCAAAATGCCCCTAGTTCAAAATTACCATAATGCCCTTCACTTTCCAGACCCGTAACTCAACCATCCGAAGTTCGATTTCAGCGTGTCGCCTGTCAACAGACTCAGGGCATCGAGACCTACCCAACGGTCCTTGAGTCGTGTGAAAATCGGTTGTCAAACGAAAAGTCAACATTTTCGCCCCCATCGTCCAAATTATGGTAATGCCCCTGAACTTTCGATAGTCATAACTTTTCCCCTGTTCGTCCGAATTGGACGTGCCACCTGCCTATGGACTCATGACATCCCGAACTATGTCACGGTCATTGATCAAAGTTCGTTTGACCCACCCATCAAAAAGTCAACAATTTAGCAATACAATTCACAAGGGTTAAAACGTCAATTCATACATTAATTTACAATATTAAAATACTCGAATTTCCGGGGCGTTACAACCTTCGCCCCTTAAGAAATTTCGTCCCGAAATTTCAAAGAAATAAGTAAGGAAATTGTTCTCGCATCTGTGCCTCGGGCTCCCATGTGGCTTCTTCCACATTCTGGTTTCTCCAGAGAATCTTCACGAGAGGGATCGTCTTCTGACGTAGTACCTTGTCCTTCCGATCCAAAATCTGCACGGGTTGTTCCTCAAAGCTCAAATCTTCTCGGAGTTCGACAGGTTGCTCCTCCAGTACATGGGAAGCATCATATACGTACTTCCGTAACATCGATATGTGGAAAACATCATGAACTCTAGAAAGTTCTGGAGGTAGCGCCAATCTGTAAGCAACCCGGCCAATCCTTTCCACGATCTCATATGGTCCAATAAAACGCGGACTCAATTTCCCCCGTCGACCAAAACGGATAATCCCTTTCCACGGAGATAACTTTAGGAAGACAAAATCTCCCACTTCAAATTCCAAGTCCCGAATTCTTCGATCGGCATAACTCTTTTGGCGATCCTGCGCCGCCTTCAATCTTTCCTTGATAACCCGAACAGTTTTTTGGGTTAAGTCCATCAATTCTGGCCCTACAGCCACTCGCTCCCCTATCTCCATCCAGTAGATAGGTGTCCTGCACTGTCGACCATACAATGCCTCACAGGGTGCCATCCCGATACTTGCCTGATAGCTGTTGTTGTACGCGAATTCCATCAACGGCAAATGAGTATCCCATAAATCCTGAAACTGTAGCACACAAGACCTCATCATGTCCTCCAGGGTCTGAATGGTCCTTTCAGACTGTCCATCAGTCTGTGGATGGAAAGCAGTATTGAAACGTAGGGTTGTTCCCAAAGTAGTTTGCAAACTCCGCCAGAACCTGGAAGTGAAACGCGGATCACGATCAGACACGATCGACTCCGGTGTACCATGCAATCGTATGATTTCCTTTATGACCAATTGAGCCAGTCGGTTAGGTTTATAAGTCTCCTGAACTGGCAGAAAATGGGCTGACTTGGTTAATCGGTCCACAATCACCCATACTCCGTCAACTCCACTCTGAGTCCTTGGTAACCTAAAGACGAAGTCCATGGTGATGTGATCCCACTTCCACTCGGGAATCGGCAGTGGTTGCATAGCCCCATAAGGTCTCTGCCGTTCTGCCTTAACCTGCTGATAGGTTAAGCATCTGCTCACGAACTCTGCAATATCTTTCTTCATTTCTAGCCACCAATAATGGCTCCGGAGGGTACGGTACATCTTTGTACCTCCCGGATGCATGGCATAAGCCGAACTATGGGCATCCTCCATAATCTCGACCCGTAACTCTGCAACTGCAGGTACACACAAACGGCCCAACTTCACAAGTACTCCATCATCCCAGATGGTAAAATCCTGTCTCCCATCCGCATCGACCTCAATCCTGTAAATACAGAGTATCGGATCCTGAAGTTGTGCTTCGATGATCCGATCAATTAGCACTGGTCGTACATGAAAGCTGGCCAACAAAACTCCATGCTTATCCGTATCCAAAATAACTCCCGCCTTCCGGAGTTCCACCAGCAAAGGAAGATACACTATCCCCAAGTGTGCAACTGATCCTGCTGACTTCCTGCTGAGTGCATCTGCCACCACATTGGCCTTACCCGGATGGTACTCAATTGTACAGTCATAATCCTTCAGCAGCTCTAACCATCTCCGTTGTCTCATGTTAAGCTCCTTCTGAGTGAATAGGTACTTTAGGCTCTGGTGGTCGGTGTATATCCAGCACGTTGGGCCGAATAGGTAATGCCTCCAGATTTTTAGAGCATGAACTACCGCTGGCAACTCCAAATCATGGGAGGGTAGTTCAACTTATGAGTCTTTAGCTGCCGGGATGCGTAGGCGATAACCTTACCAGTCTGCATCAACATGCAACCCAAACCTTGTAGCGATGCGTCACTAAAGACCACGAACTCCCCACTGTCATCCGGCAATGCAAGGACAGGTGCAGTGGTCAATCGATCCTTCAACTCTTGAAAACTCCGATCACACTGCTCGTCCCAAATGAACTTTACTCCCTTCCGAGTCAAACGAGTCAACAGTGCAGCAATTTTGGAGAAACCCTTCACGAATCTCCGGTAGTAACATGCTAACCCGACAAAACTCCGCACCTCCGTTACCATTGTCGGTCTAGCCCAGTTAGTCACCGCCTCTGTTTTCTGGGGATCCACGCTAATCCCATCCGTTGATATCACATGTCCCAGAAAACCAATACTGCTCAGCCAAAATTGACACTTGCTCAGCTTGGCGTACAACTGTTCCTGTCTCAGCTTCTCCAACACCAACCGTAGATGTTCCTCATATGCTCGGGCACTTCTTGAGTACACCAAGATATCATCGATGAACACAATCACGAACTTATCCAAGTAGGGTCGGAAGACCCTGTTCATCAGATCCATGAATGCTGCCAGAGCATTCGTCAAGCCGAAAGGCATCACTAGGAACTCGTAGTGTCCGTAACGGGTTCGAAATGCTGTTTTCGGAATATCCTCCTTCGAAATCCTCAGTTGGTGATACCCAGACCGCAAATCAATCTTCGAGAAACACTGTGTTCCCCGCAACTCGTCAAAAAGATCACCGATTCTGGGTAGAGGATACTGGTTCCTCAGTGTCACCTTGTTGAGTTATCGATAGTCGATACACAAACGGAGACTCCCTTCCTTCTTCTTCACGAACAACACCGGTGCTCCCCACGGTGAAGTACTCGGTCGGACGTATCCCAAATCCACCAACTCCTGCAACTGAGTTTTGAGTTCTCGTAACTCGGCCGGCGCCATCTGGTATGGTGCCTGGGATATAGGTCGGGTACCTGGGAGTAGTTCAATTGTAAACTCGATCTCCCGCGGTGGTGGCAATCCAGGTAAGTCTTCCGGGAACACATCTGGAAACTCACGTACCACTGGTATCTCGTCGATACCCGAAGTATCAACCTGCTCCGACACGACATGCGCCAGATAACCCCGGCATCCCTTCCGTAGAAGTTTGGTAGCGGTAAGTGAAGAAATCACTTCAGGAGGCGAACCATCACGCTCCCCCTGAAAGATAACATCTGGCAAACCCGGACTTCGCAGAATCACTTGCCTGCTACAGAAATCGATGAGCGACCCATGCTCCGATAGCCAATCCATTCCTAAAATCACATCGAAGTCGTGGATATCCAGGACAATTAAGTCCGCTGGTAAATCCACATCCTCAATTCTCACCGGGCACCTCCGAATCATCTGATTCACAAGGTACACGATGCCCATCGGGGTGCCGACACCCATCTCACAATCTAAGGCTGATACCACACAATCAAGCATACCAGCACAACTCCTCGAAATAAATGAATGTGTAGCCCCCACATCCATCAATACACGTACAAGAAAGTTTGAGATATGTTGTGTACCTGTAACCACGCTTGGGGCTGTCCTCGCCTGCTGCTGGGTCATTGCAAACACTTGGGCCCTAGGCCCTCCATTTCGTCCACACCTGCGCGCGCCACGCCCAGCACCACGGTCACCTCCCTGACCTCGACCTCCGCTAGTGTGGGAAGCCGTGCTCTGCACCACACTAGAGCCCCCAGCGTTGTTGCTCTTGGACAACAGCGGGCAATCACAGGCATAGTGGCCGTCCTCTCCGCAAGAAAAACAGTTTACTGGCCTCGGCCTGTCCGAATGCCGACCAGAAGCACCGCTCCAAGATGAACGCTGCCCAGAGTTGAATCCTGATCCTGTCTTCTGAGAGCCCCCACATCGACCTGACCAGCCACGACCTTTAAAGGATGAGGGTGCTCCCCTGTAGCCTCCTCCCTTAGTGTTCTTCTGGCCCGTCGGTCCAAGATGTGGACGATCCCGACGACACCCCTCGCCCGAAGGCTGTCGTGTCTGGTGTGCCGCCAGACTGGCCTCGACACGCACCGCAGCGTCGACCATGTCTCTCAGAGAAGCATGACTGGTAGCAGTCACACTTGCCCGAATCTCCCCTCGGAGTCCAAGCTCAAACCTCTGGCACTTGTCTTCCTCAGTGCTCACGAAAGGTGCAGCGAACCGGGAAAGTTTGCCAAAAGTCTGCTCATAGTCCGCAACGGACATATCCCCCTGCTCCAGCCGCAGGAACTCCGCCTCCCGTGCCGTACGTAACGATCGCGGGTAATACTGGTCTAGAAATCGGGAACGAAAGACCTCCCAGGTAGTGGTGTGGACAGACCATCCAGACATTTCAAGGCCATGCCACCACTGATAGGCTCCTCCTTTTGGTAAGAAGGCCGCCAAGGTCACCCGCTCGCTTGGAGGGCAGTGCATTACCGTGAAAATCCTTTCCCACTTGGTAATCCATTCATGAGCATCTTCGGGGTTTGATCCCCCGTTGAAAGGTGTGGCTCCCAGACGCTGAGCCCGTTCAATGTTTGCGCATTCCATTTCCCTCTCCAGATCCTCGTCAGTCCGTGTATGAGGAATCCTCCTTGGAGGCATAACCAACTGACAAGAGGCATAGATCAGATAACATTATCCTTAAACTAGAAAAGTAACTAGTACTAATCGCTAGTCTAGCATGCTGACCACAACCTAGTGCTCTGATACCAAGCTGACAGGACCCACCTCGATCCCACAGGGACCACAAGGGGACGTGCCCTGCTCCGTCTGACACCCAAAATAACATACCGATTTTAACCTCAAACGTTCAAATGCATAAATACCCAAATTAAAGTTATACATCAAATCCAAATTTAGCAGATGTCAGACAAAGGTTGAAAGCCAAAATTACAAATTCCGAGCACGACTCTAAAATGATCCTGCGGGTCAAACCACCCGACAGGAGTTCAGATACGCAGAAGTAGATCTATGCCTCAGCCTCAGGATCCTCCTCTACCTCAGTAGCACAACCTGAGGGGTTACCAAAACATTAAGGGTGAGTGGGCCGAAACTCAAGTTTATAAAACAGTTTAATAAGTAAAACATATAATTTACCCCTCCGTTTTCCAAACATGCATGCACCAGAATTTAAAACCATAAATCATATAATATGAACCATAATGCATGTAATAAAACCCAATAAACATAATTTTAGCCACTGCACTATACACTCCAATCCTGACATCCCCAATGTCTGACGTCCCTGACGTCCAATAAGGTCACAGTCTCAAGGCTACGCGTGCCACTCAGGGTCTCAATCCCGAATCCAATCCCCGAACCCTGTCCGGGTACGGCATCTCAAATGCCTAGCCTCCTAGACGCTCGACGTCCCTGACGTCAAATTATAGCAATCCTGCTCCTGAGCCATTTGAGATGCCGTACCTGACGTCCCCAATGTCTGACGTCCCTGACGTCCAATAAGGTCACAGTCTCAAGGCTACGCGTGCCACTCAGGGTCTCAATCCCGAATCCAATCCCCGAACCCTGTCCGGGTACGGCATCTCAAATCCCTAACCTCCTAGACGCTCGGCGTCCCTGACGTCAAATTATAGCAATCCTTCCTCCGTAGAATGACCCCTCGCAGGCAATGCGCCGTGACCGCTCCGGGGTACCACATCCGGAGGAGACAGTATCACAAGAATGGATCTATACAGTGCAGTACCCAATACATTTTATTGATATCCACATGCAAAACAATATACATAGATAAAATCCAAAACCAATCTTTAAGTTTCATCAGACGGGTCTCAAACCCAAAAACCATGAAACGTGCCATAACCATAATTTCAACATCATCAAACCGTTTCTTGATTCCAGCATGTGAATATATAAGTAAATCAGAAAACATTTAAGCATGCAAGGGTTTAATGAAATCGGGCCCACTCACAGTACGATCCCGCGGTGAATCTCCGCGTACGGACCTGTACCGGGATTATCGTACAATTCCTGTCAGTTCAAATCACACGTAAGGGTCACTACAAGTCTTAAACATTTATCCAAAAAGTCCGAAACAGAAACCGGCTCGGGGAAACCGTCCAACACGTTTCCCGAGACAACCGGCCCTAAACTGACCCTCCTAACTATCTCAGATCAACATGGTTAATTCACCAAAAATGTTCAGAATGATGAGAGGAATAAAAGTCATGTTGATCGTGATCGGAGATAAGCCCCAACGCGCCCTCACGCGCCGCCCAAATTGGATGCGCGTGAAAGTCACGCGCCTGACACTGTAGTTGCTACAAGTGTCATCTCCTTCACCCGATAGCCTGCAATACGGGTCTGCCACCCGCGGCTTGACCCGGTTAATTGACCCTCAATTTCCACTTGATTTCACTCGTATTTGATCCTAACATGTTCATTAACCATCTAATTATAGGTCTGAGTCAAAAATCAACCTCAATGGTCCCTTAAATGGACCCTCGACCTATGATCACCCAAACGGGTTTACCACCACAACTCATTGATTCCAACACCAATATCAAATTAACTTCACAGTAAGCATCCTAGGGTTAAAACGAACTGAAAAACACAATCAATTGAACCCACACTCACCTGGAAGTAGTCGTCCAATCCTCTGAAATTCCTCTGAACACTGTAGTCACCGTCCCAGCTCACCCGGGGCTGATTGCCTTCGATTTCGATATGGATGTGTTCTAAACACTCCTAGAAAGCTAACACAGGCCCTGGTTTGGCCCAACAAGCACCATAAATCAAAAACCCGATTTCCCTCCAAATTTTCCCGAAATGGTTTCTCTCTGATTTTCTCTCAAATTCTCAGTTCCTCAACATCAGAGTGAAGCTTACACGAATTCCACTCAGTTTAAACAAACTGAGCCGTCCTAGCAGCTCATGGAAGTCCAATTTGTCCACTGAGATTTATCCCCCGAAATCTTTGAATCTTCAAATTATCAATGTGGTCGTGCTGGGTGGATGAATCAGACCACGTTTTGCTGCTCCAAAAGCTTTAAACAATCCTTTCTTTCCAGCACACACTTGAATAATCAATTGGGCACTCAGAACCACCGCACATGGTGGTGCCGCCCATGTTCCCCCGCGGTTGCTACAGTAACCAGGGGTAAAATGAACAAAATACCCCTAGTTCAATATTACCATAATGCCCTTCACTTTCAAGACCCGTAACTCAGCCATCCGAAGTTCGTTTTCAGCGTGCCGCCTATCTATGAACTCAGGGCATCGAGACCTACCCAACGGTCCTTGAGTCGTGTGAAAATCGGTTATCAAACGAAAAGTCAACATTTCCGCCCCCATCGTCCAAATTACGGTAATGTCCCTGAACTTCCGATAGTCATAACTTTTCCCCTGTTCGTCCGAATTGGACGTGCCACCTACCTATGGAATCGTGACGTCCCGAACTACGTCACGGTCATTGGTCAAAGTCCGTTTGACCCACCCATCAAAAAGTCAACAATTTGGCACTACAATTCACAGGGGTAAAAACGTCAATTCATACATTAATTTACAATATTAAAATACTCGAATTTTCGGGGCGTTACATCTCGAACAACCATCTCAGTAGTCTAGCCGCATTGACTTGGCGTTGACTACCAAAAATTGCCTTCTATTTCGGTGTGCGTGTGCCGAATTCGCCCTAGCTCTTCTTAGTCGCGTTGACAGCCTTTGACCAGTCCATTTTCAGTGGCTAACCACCAAATTCCCTTTCTAAATAATTCCAAAAATTATTTTCCTTCTTCATGATGAAAAACTTGTCCAAATCAAGATTAATTTTGTAACAGCCTGAATTTAGAAAAAATTAAAAATTGAAAATATAAAGGAAAATGTCCATTTTACCCTTGTGTGGTCAAAGTTGATTTTTTACTCAGATTCTTGTTTGGACTATTTGTGCGTACCGTTGCGTACGTCATAGGATCCTGAGTTCGTAGACAAGCAACACGCAAAAATTGGAGTTCGGATGAGTTTACTATCAGACTAAAAAGAGTAGGGGTATTTTGGTAATTTTAGTTTAAAGGGCATTTTAGTAACTTCACACTAAGGGATAAGGTGTGAAAGTGACACATGTACTTATCTCCTTTTTTTTCGTGCTGCTTTGATGTGTGTGTGCGTGTGTGCCGCCATGTATGATAATGGGTGGTGTGTGGAAGTATATATGTATATTTGATGTTTGGGTTTTTGAGTTAGTGTTGTGAGGAAATTGAAGAAAAAAAAACAGAGGATCAGAGAGAAAAGCGAGTGAAACAGAGAGGGAAAGAAAACGAAAGAGAAAGAAACCAGGAACACAGAGGAACAAGCCCATAATAGCCTAGAAATTTTTCCCATGAACGATTTATTCGGGTTTTTCACTTTGGACTTCAATTGTTAAAATTGAGGTTGTAAACCTCTTTCCGCGATCATTCCAAGCAAGTTCATCAGAAAATTGAAGATAATTGCTCAAGGACGAGCCTATGACAGTGATTAAAATTTGGAGTTTTAAGTTTAAACGAATTCAAGGGACTTAGGTAAGGAATTTCATGGAAGTGATTCCCTATACTTTTTTTTGGATTAATTCCTAGTAGAACAGTGATTCAAATTGTGAAAAATGATGAGAACTAGACAAAAATTGAAACCAGGTAGCAAAACTGGGTCGAAACCCAAGTTGCAAACACGACACGAGCTGGAAGATGAAGAATAGTGGTTGCACGTGTGTTGAGGGATTAAAGTACGAGTTTTTGGAGATGGTTAGTGACCTTAGAAGTGATTTTTGACAGGATGTGGCGTTCTCGAATTGTACAGAAAGGCGTGCAATTCGGTTCGATTACGTGTACGATACATGTGAGTTGACGTTCATTTTTATCAAATATTATGCATGCAAATTTACGTATTTTAAATTTTTTCCTATATGGTTTTGGTGATATTTGATTGATTGAGATTTTTATATGATTTTTAATGATTTTACGAAAATGGTTATATTGCATTTTTACGAGATTTTCTTAGCTTATGTTTTCGAATTTTGTTTAAATTGTGGATTTGAGTTGAAATATGGTTATGTGTTATAAAAGTGGGTTTCTCGGTAACTGCGATATGAGATGTTGTGATGTTGGCTTATTGATAGGTCATAATTTATGCATGTTTTATTCATGATTTAATACCCTTTTACGTATGTTTTGTTAATATTTCGTTCTATGAAATTGGAGAAAATAATATATTTTGTGAGAAATATTTAGATCAAATAGAGCTTGGAATTATGAGAATTTGAGCGAAAGAATCACCTAAATCGCAGTTGAAACAAAGAAGTTATGATGGAAAGAAGATTGCATAGGAAGGTTCCAGCAGCTTTAATTCCAGATTTCCTTTTATTTTTAGGTTATTTTCAAGTTCCTTCCACATTTATTCTCCATATTGTATAGGGATTTTAGTACTACTTCCTTTTATATTCTTATCTTGAATTCCTTTACTTGTAGGAAAGGTTTTAATTAGATTTCTTAATTAATTAGGAAGCCTTTTCCTTATAGAATTTAATTAAAAACTCCTATTTTTAAGAGGATTATTTATTCTCTTATAAATAGGGGCATTAGGGTTTATTGTAAGGGGGGCGGAATTTACCTCTTGAAGGTCCCCGAAACTCTGTCAAAATTCGTACTTTAATCCATGTTCTTAGTTTATAGTTTTGCAATTTAATTCAAGCACTCTTTATAATTCAAGTATCTTCAAATTTAGCACGTCTACCTTGAGGGAGTTTTTCTTCATCTCTTTTATTCATTGTCCTTTTATTATTTATTATTTATAGTTTTGCACCTTTTAATTATGTCCTTATTTTATTCAATAATATTTGAGTGCTAGGGTTACTTGAAGCCCTAGTCATGTTAGTTCGTGTTTGATTTCTGGCTCTTGATTATGATTGTTATGTATGCCTGGATTTGTTGGATTACTGCGTTTCATGAACTCAATTTATGCTTATAAGCTTAGCCACCTTATTTGTGTATAATTGTCGATGTAATTGCTTGACGGATCACCTCGATGTTTGTGTTCACCCTACAATTTGTAGCATCATGTTTAAGAGGGGGAATCCTATTCGTAATCGAAACTCATGACTTCCTAGGTCTGCACATCACTTTTCTAGGGATAGTGTAGTTTCATTAAATCTTCTTTATTTTTCATGCATTATCACGCACCATCGGTAATAGTTGTTTAAGGGCAGGCACATCACGCTTAAACATGCAATCTAAGAGAAGATAATATGTGTGGGGTGAACCTTAGCCGAACCCCTACATGGGAACTTAATTCAGATACATGCATAGTAATCTAATCAAGGAAATCTAACGGAACTATAATTGGTAAAGGTGGATAGAAACCCTAGCTCGACTTAGTTAGTTATTATTAGTTAATTTATTTCATTCATAAAACATAACAAACCCCACCCCCCCCCCCCCCCCCCCCCCCCCCCCCCCCGATTGCATTTTAATTACTCCACTTAAGTCAATTGAGTTAAACAGAATTGGATATCATTGAGCAAGTCTTCGTGGGATCGACCTTTGCTTGCATCTATACTATTTACACGTCTTGTGCACTTGCAAATTTTATTACACGTAGAGGTTTTTCCTAGTACATCTTTTGTGCTTGGTAAAATTTCTATCACTTATTTATGATTTTGGATGATTTTACGAGACTTACTTTATGACATATTTTACAAGGTTTGTGCTTGTGTTGTGTTTTTGGGCGTAGGCTTGGGTTTCTGTAACATGAATTTGATTGTGATATTGATGTGTGATATAAGTAGGCGATTTCTAGATATTCGTGATGTAGGATATGGAAAACCTTCTTCGAGATGCATATTGGTTGGTTAGTCTCAGACGAGAGAAGGGCGTTTTCCTGAGACTGTGATGACTCAGACGTGGAGCTGGGCTCCTTCCCTGAGTCGAGTTTTCACTCGGACGTCGATCTGGGCTCTTTTCCCGAGTAGATTGTCTACCGATAGTGCAGTTGATGTGATGACTACTACTGTGCATTGAGGATGGGTTGGCTGTGTGTGGACTTATGTGATGTTGGACTTGGATCAGTTATATGTGATTATGCTGTTGGGTTGATGTTTTCAGTTGGATTGCATGGTTGTTGTCTGTTATGAGTATTTACACGTATTTCAAGGTTTTGGTTTCTTATCTGTTTTTACTCGAGGTTTGTCGGCTTTTCTTATGCATGCATGATTTTAGAAAACAAAGAGTAAATGCTGGTTGTTTTTAAAATATTTATTTTATATCCACTCACACAGTTTACGTGGTTTTTGTAACCCTACATTGTCGTTGCATGAAGTTCGGGACTGAACAAGAGGCGGAGGCATGCATGATAAGTACGAATATCCCTTGTGTGACAAGTGGTATGGGAAACTTCTATATTTTGAGCTTCTTGTCAGATAGGAGCAGAGCTTGAGTGTGTTTTACGAGGTGTTTTCAAGGATAGGTCCTGTCAAGTTTTGCTTTCCCTTCTCCTCAAGGAAACTTGGTTTGTTCCCTTAACTTTGTTTTTGTTTTTCACTTGAAATCTCACAAACTTTTATGCTCGTGTCCTATTTATTGTTGGAAACAAGAACAATGTTTCATTTAGGTTTAGGGGTGTGGACTTAAAATCTTGTTAGAAACATTCAAGTTTGGGGGTACAAGGCCCGTTTTTTTGTTTTTGTTGTTTGCTGTTTTTTTTTTGTTGTTAGTTTTCGTACTTGAACTTGTTACTAAGAATCGTGCCTTGTTTAATGAGTTCATAATTATCACTTCATGATACCATGTCTAAGTGATTAAGTGAACAAATCAATCGAATTTAAGAAACCTTAAAAAATTAGTGGAGACTACCTTGTGAGATCTTTGAGCGAAATTGCTATTCTTCCTTAGAGATCTACTTTTTTCTACTCTTAAATACTTAACACTTTTGTTCAAAATTGCATATCTCACTATATGCATTAATGTTTAAAGAACTTTATCATATAGATACTCTTGATTTGATGTGTTCTTGTCTATAAGAGATGATATTGGCTTTGTGTGCTTAACCTTCTAAAGTCTTATCCTTCCCATTTGCATGCTCTCTAAGACCACTTTGCAGTCAAACACTAAGCTATTTCTTTCATCACCCACATTACAACCTACCAAAGATTTCAACTAATCATTAAGGACATACCCTATAATCTGAGCTTGTGTTGAGATTGCATCAAATGATATTCATGATGAGGATGAAATGTGTTAACATTATATGTTGTCCGTATCCAGACAAATGGAGTGAAGTCAAAATTCAAAGATACATCTGTATGCAATTTTAATGTTGAGGAAGTTATTGCATGATCATGATTCAATTCAAGGAAAAAGAAAGAAAGAAAAATATATAAATGTTCATCAAGAACTCGAAAAAAAAAACGTATTGAAATAAAGAAAAAAAATGAGAAAGAAAAAAAATTGGAATCGAATCAAGTGAGTCAAGTACCTCAAGAAAGGCACAATGTCGTCCGCTAAAGCATGGATTCATGGTTTAAAAATTCAAGTTCGTGTCATGGCTTCTCATGCCTTAGACAAAACTCAGGTTCTTTGAATCCCCTTCTTTCTTTCTAAACCCCACAAGTCTAACCCTATTACAACCCTTGGTAAAGACCTAATTGATCTTATGAACAATTATGAAAAGGATTAAGGTATTTGTCTATATTCTTAAATGTCAATTCCTTCCATGAGATCTATTTTCAGAAAGTGTCAATTTTCATTGAAATTCATATGTGGATTAACTTTGATTCCAAAACATAAACTCATCACATATGCTTGAATGAGTGAATATGCTTGAGTGAATATGCTTGAATGAGTGAATATGCTTGAATGAGGGAAAGCCTTAGGATTCGGGTGTGCATTGAGTGATGCCTAGTGAGGATTAATGTTGAGGTGAACTCTTTCTAGGGTGCTTAGATGACATTATTTTCGAGATTGATCATTTAAAATATTGGTACATGCACTTAACACATGAAATTCACGGTTATGGCATATCTCTTGGCTTTGTGAAGCATGTTTTTCTAACTTTGGTTCCTATTAGTTTGTTAATGTGTTGTTTCTAGCATTATAGTTGTCTAAGTAAAATGTTTGTGGGTATTGTGCTGCTATAACACTCAGGAGACAAAACTCATCATTCTAGGTGAACCTAGGGATTTAAATGTTTTATCTTAATTAAGATTGAATCTTTTATGTCTTTATATTTTGTGCGAGGACTAATAAAAGGTAAGTTTGGGGGTATTTGTTAAGTCATAATTTATCCATGATTTAATACCCTTTTACTTATGTTTTGTTAATATTTTGTTCTATGTAATTAGAGAAAGTAATCTATTTTATAAGAACATGTAGAATTATATAGAATTTAGAATTATAAGAATTTGAGCGAAAGAATCACCTGAATCCGAGTTATATTAAAGAAGTTATGAAGGAAAGAAGATTCGACAAGAATTTCGGTAGCCACCTACCGAATCCACCATCAGAAATGAGGTCCGCCTTGCACGTTGACCTGTCAGCAGTCTAGCTGCGTTAACCTGTCGTTGACTAACGAAGCTTCCCTTTCATTTTGACGCGTGTGTGCCGAATTCATCCTAGCTTTTCCTAGTCACGCTGACAGCATTTGACCCACCTTCCATTGTTGGTGGCTGACCACCGAATTCCTTTTCTGAATAATGCCAGTAGCTGTTTTCTTTTTTCATGATGGAAAACTTGTCTGAATCAAGATTGATTTTGCTTTCCCTTCTCCTCAGGGAAACCTTATTACATTAGGACTTCAATTCATAATTATTCTAAATCTTTTCTTTCTAGGATTTAAATTGTGTACTAATTATTTGAGGATTAATTTTCTCCAATAAAAAACGAGGCTTAGGCCAAATGTAAAAATACACCACCATCCATACACCATCCATCATCAACACACCTTACATTGCCTTCTGCGTGGCTCATGGACTTGTTTTCTAAACTTATTTCTCATTACGATTTAATGCAATTGAATTCCATTATGTTTTCATTTATAATTATGTACGAGTAGTCGTTAATTGAATTAGGACTGCTTGAAACCCTAAACTTGTGTAACACCCCGGAGCTTCGAAAGAACGAAAAATAACTATTTTACCCTTGAAAGTCAAAATATTGACTTTTTGATCGGGATATTCATTGAGAATTCCGAGAAGACCATTACGTAGGTCTCGACCTCCTGAGTACGTAGATAGACATCATACTGGAAACGAAGGTCAAACCAAGTTGTTATGGGTCAAAAATTGCTAAGGGTATTGTGGTAATTTTGGCTTGGAGGGTAAAATGCTAATTTGGATATTCCCTTGTCTGACTCGAATTGTCAGACGGGAGCAGGACCAACCTTTTTTTGTAATAGGGGACGTGTCCTGTCAACTTGAGGATCGATTAATGTGTTTTGCTCTTGCTTTATGTTATTATGAATGTTTTGGATGTGATTGTGATTATTATATTCATGTATTTTATTGTTTATGAGTGATTACTTGTTTCAATATACTATTGATGAATTGTTGTTTGTGTGACTGGCCATCTCCTTGTAATTGTTAGCATCGAAGATAGTGGCTTACATCTTACTTGTAATCCGATCCATGACCCCCTAGGGTTGCATATCAATCTTCTAGGGGGTAGTGTAATGTCATTAAATTCTTCTTGTTCTTCATTCATTTAATTGTTAAAATTGAATAGACATCTTAAGGTACACATTATGCCTAGGATATGCTAAATAAGGAGGAATAATATGTGTAGGGTGACTCGATATTAGGGCCTTTGCACGTACGGGCATTGAATTCATACATTTGTTAGTAACCTAATCTTGGAAACACATTGAGGCTTAATTGGTTAGTGATGGATAGGCTGCCTTAATTCACCTTAGTTAATTAACAAACAACATTTTTTACCTTCATCATATTTTACTGTCTTGCATTATAAGTTTCTATTTTATTTCCCAATTGAAGCATAATCACCAACCCCCTTGTCGCGTGTCTTTTGTTTTTTTGTTTTGAGTCTTTGTATATCTAACTTGATTCAAGTCTTTGATTGAGTTGAGAGTCTAAATTGAGTGTCATATCTGTTGAATAAGTCCTTGTGGGATCGACCGGTGCTTGTTGCTTCTAACGATACTGTGCACTTACAAAGTTTATAACTAAGATTGAATAGGTTACATTTGTGTGCTTATTTAATTTCTATCAGACACCTCCTCCCTGTTGTCCTAAACTGCATCGCCTATATTCACCTCAATCAGCGGCTCATCCACCGTAACCACGTCGTCGCACCCAATCCGGCCAGCATCAAAAGCAACAGCCAAGATGGCTCGCTGCATTTCCTCCTCCTCCCTCTGCTCCTGGATATGATCGAGTAGCTAATTCGGACCGCACACTATCACCATGTCCAGCTTGATCACGAGGGACCTCCCAGCAGCTTCGCCGAAACACACTTCAAAGGTTGCCCACGTAGATCTTCCTTCGCCTCTAGGTTCATGAAAGCAAACCTAGATTCATTTGAAGCATTATCTGCTTCAATATGAGCCGCAGCCGCCTTGAGGCATTGCCTAGAAACATGACCAACAACTCCATAACCCAAACAGTATGTAGGTAAGAACTCATACTTTAAATCGACCCAACACGAACCCAAACTCGGAAACTCCACCAAGGCACCCCTCATCAATGGCTCTCAGATATTCACCCGAATTTGGGCCCTAGAAAACCTCCCAATGCAGTCCATTCCCCTCGACTTGTCCATTGTTATCACCGTTCGAACCAAACTACCATTTTTTTCCGACGTGTACCGTCATACAAAACGTTGGAACTTCATGCACTTGAACCCACATATTGTACCACTGTAACTTCATATATAGAACCTGGATTCCTTGCATGTGTACCTTCTTCCACAAGCACCATGGCTTCATCAAACAACCATGGCTGCATATCCAAAACCCTCCTCAGATCACGAGAGTTTGAAAATCTGGCCAAGAACCTCTTCTCCCCAATACTACTGATCAAAACACCCTCCACTCCCCTTCACAGGCCTTTAAAAAGAGAGATAAAAGCTTTACAATTGCTAGACCTGTGGAGGAGAACCTCCACCACGACACATAACCGAAAACTCAACGGAATGTCGTTGGCCTCCTCCAGCTCCACACGGACGCCAACCGTTATCGGTCTGATAGCCTCAGTCCCTCCCCAAAACGCTGCTTTAGCTCGACGAAATCCATGGCACCCCTAGACTTAGGTTGTACGTAGTCGCCACTGCCAAGGCAAGGGCCAACCCCACCGCCGTCCAGTTTAGGAAAAGCTGTAAAAGCCTAAACCCTAGCAGACCGAAAAAAGCTCTCCTTGCGAGAGACGTTTTGGACCTAAATATTTACAATATAATAATCCTAGAGTTATGGGTGATTGAAAATGCTTTAAAATCTTATTCATTGTTTTTATTTAATAAATTGTAGTTGTTAGTGACACTTATAGAAAAATGTGATGTATTTTTCATGCTACAGTGTAAACTCATTAAAATTTTGTTGCAGAGTTAATGATTATAAAATGAACAATTTCGATAATGACATATCCTATCGATCACACCCGAAAAAAGTTAAATTTAAGACCTCACATATAACGTGTAGAGAGAAATAACATTAGATTATAGCATACATAACAAATCTAATAATGATATATATATATATATATATAACATGTGTATGAAAATTTTGTGAATTAGAGAAACAAGAAGGTATCTTTTTAAAAGGAGAATATTGAATTAATATTAAAGATTTATTAAATTGAATATATCATAATTGCAATTTATAGTTTTACCTTTTTCATCGACGTCAAAATTGGTTGAATTGTGTAGAGAGTAAAGACAGGAGAGAGACATTTTAGCAGTCCATCTATTATTCAACACTTCTTTCACCATTTTTGTTGGTGAGAAAAAGAAGGGACCTACCCTTTCACTCATATTACGTTATTACACCTCCAACCAAAACAAAACTATATTTCTTCATAAAATAAAAACAGCGTTAAATCCCAATAAAAAAATATTTTTATTAAAACAGAATTAATAAAAGAATATTGCATCATACTTTCATGATACATTCTCATATCACCCTTTCGATTTATTATATTCGCTTTGGTGATACATTCTCGTATCATAATCGGAACTGTTATTTATGTAAATCATCTTGTCAAGATCGTCTCTAAAAAAAATTTAAAAATTGAAGATTATCTAGTCATTCATATGTATTAAATAGATTAACGATTTTGATAGAAACTGAGATCATCTTGTCGATTTTTTACAGAGATGATCTTGACATAATGATTTAGACAATGAACAGTTCCAATTATGATATATATATATACATAAATATAATTTGATAAATCGAAAGACATAACTATTATCTTTAGTATTATCCTTAATAAAATTCGGTATGGTGTATAATACTTTGAAAGATTCAAATATGATTTATTGGACCAATTTCATTGAAGAGGTAGTGAAAATTTCAGTCATTTGATATGAAAGACACATATAATTTCAATTCATTTGATATGTAATCATTTAAACATATTGAAGGGAAGTTTAATTTTATATTATTTAAATTTATGAAAATTTGTATTGTTTATATTGAAGGAAAGTTTAATTTAATTATTCTATTATTTGAAATTGTCTGAAAAAATGCATCATAAAAAAAATTATATACGAACATTGAAAATTTCCTTATTAATATATATATTTTTTCATTTGTTCAATAAAAAACATATTTTGTTCATGAATCCTTGAGAAGTGTTGATAAAACAGGAAATTTTGTTGTTGTTGGAAGAGATGCTCAATTGAAAACATCTAGAAATTGTATAATGAATAAGCGATTAACTTATCATAAATTTAAACGTGATCAGCACGAATAAAAACAAAATTAAAAAGGATTTGAAGTTTGAAATGATTCACTGGGAACAAAAATACAAAAAAATGCTAGCTACTCGCTAACTACTATACTAGCATTACATAAGTCCTCAAGTGAGAAGAGTGATGGAGTTTGAAGTGCTGTCTCATTAAAAAACTTTGTATAAACATGTTTGATAAAAATATTTTTACATCGTATAAAAAATATACTTTTACATTTTTATACTTAGAAAAGATATATTTATGAATCCTTTTTTGTTGGAATATTTATGAATCCTGGAAAAATGTTAAAAAAAATACATATGAGAATGTATAATAATAATTTTCTACATTTTCTTAATTGTAAATACTAATTAGCCATTTACAATTGGTTTTAAAATGTTTGTATTTTTATTTTCATAAATACGAGGGAATAAGAAGTTTCCTTAAATCGCTGCATGTAGGTTGGGTTGTCTTTATCGTCATTTGGCCACTTCATTTCTTTGTTCTCTTTTTCTTACGAGCAAATCATTTGTAATTAAAAAAAAAAAAACCACATAAAACACTCCAAATTATAGGGGTCAACACAGACTCATATATAAACAATCAAAAGTTTTAACTTACTATCCAAATTATTCGACCACTCACAAGTAACCACCTCCGTCAGTTTTACCATTCATCTGTCCGTCAAATTGTCACGTGTCAAAAAATTTACCCCGTTAGCAACTGATGTGGAAAAAATTAAGGGGTATTTTTCGGAATTCCAAAAAATTCAATTAATACCCACCCACCTATCTGAAACCCTAAAACCCAAATCTAATTCCCCAAGAGGGAAGGATGAGCCATTCATGTTTGCTGTCTATGGGCACCACCTTAGGGAATTTGCTTGGATAGCAAATTGGAAGATATTCACCTGGAATTGGAAAGCGTACTCCTAGTTTCTTGGATCAATCAAATTTCGACCCAGCCACCATCCATGTTTGCCCTTTGTGCTTTGATGATAAAGACAGCGACGATCGCCTTTTCTTTGACTTTGAGTTTGTTGTCCCCAACAAAGGTGAAACATAGTGGCCTGCGAATCGAGGGTAGCGAATCCCAATCAATATATAGGTTTTCTTGATTCTCATTTCTGGGTTTGATCTATTTGCTAGGAAATGAAAAGGTTCAATGAAAATATTTCTAGGTTTCAACCTTTTTTCGTTGGCCCAACTTGGGGTTTTTTTTTTGTTTGATTTGGGTGATTTGGCTAATGAAATTTGATGAATTTGGTTGATACATGAGAGGAAATTCGAAATTTTACAACTACAAGTCGTTCACAAGTCTAGCAGAGGCTTCCTATTTTTCTAACGTTAAAGACCTTCCAAAACCTAGACAATGCATACACCAGAAAAACGCAGAAATCTTCTTGCCTCTAATCACATATTTGAGAAGAATCAGAGCTTCCCATTGAGAAGCATGGGTGGGATTTCAAAGAGACCCATCTCATCAAGTCGAAGTGTATTTTCTTTGGTTGTCAAATTGAGCAGTTGGGTTTATGGGTTTTCTTCATTTTGTTAGCTTTGGTTTCTCGGTTTTCTTCATTTTTTGGATTTGGAGAGCGAAGAATTATACTGATTGACACAAGAGGATGTTGTCAGATTCCTCCTGATCTCAATTGGGGTCTTCTCTCCTATCCCATCCTTCTCCATTGAATTCTAACTCATGGGCAATAATCCCAATTCATGAACATTCTAGCCCTAAACCCACTTAATCTCCATGCCTCCATCGATTACCTCTATTAATCACCTCACTTCCATCGATTGCCTCACCTTCATCGATCGCCTCGCTTTTATGCAATTTGAGGTCTACCAAGTTTGGAACGAATCCTGTGATAACGCCGACAAAGCTGTCAACAACTTTTAATCTCGCACATGTCTTCATCGTTGCAGGTTGGATTAAGGATGGGTCCTTCGTTAATTATGAAGGTTTTTCGATCGCGCTCGTTTATTGGGGACGGGTGTTCATCAAACTTGGTTGGGTTCAAGCGTCATGATTGTGAGTTATATTCAGATGTGAGAAATGTGGGTTGATTTCAGATGACAAGAGCGGTGGGAGTGGGTTCAGATGATCAGATACTCCGATGGGTGGATGGGTGAAGCGGGATCATTTTCGATTTGGGGTTCATCTGAATTGAAATCCTAAAAATGCCCCTATGATTTTTGCCACCCCAGTCGCTGATTGGGTAAAAATTTAGCTATGTGGCAACTTGACGGACAGATGGATGGAAAAACTGATTAGGTGGTTCCTTGTGAGTAGTCAAATAGTTTGGATAATAAATTGAAATTTTTGATAGTTTAGATATAAATTTGTATTGACCCTTATAATTTTGGATGTTTTATATAATTTTTCCTTAAAAAAAAAAAAAAAAAAAACCAAAATCCAAAAGCCAAGCCAAGCCAAGCCAAAGACTCTCTCTGGCTGCCCCTTTTGGCCGTTCTTATTTTGCTCAAAGGAGACAATCACCAAGACAACAGCTCAGGGAATTCAGGAGCTCTGCTCTCTCTTCCCCTCTCTGCTCCTCCTTCACCTCCCTCTGTCTGTATCAGATCCAATTCTTATTCTTTCACGATTCTTTTCCTAGGTTCCAATAATCGCTTCAATTGGATCAGGTACGTTCCCATTCCTTTTAGATCTGGGTCTTCCTCAATTTGATTTCATTTTCTCTGTTTTAGATCTAATTCATTTCTTTTCTTCTTGTTTTCTTTGATTCACATCTGCATATTTCGTACTTTGGCATTTTTGCGTAATAATGGCACGTTTGATTTTGATTTCGATTTCCTAATTGATATTTATTGTGCCAATTGAGGCGGTATCTGGGTTGGCAGTGCTTGATTCAATAGATTCATTCATTTTTTTTTTATGTATATTCATGAAAAAGAATTAACTTTGGATGCCTTTTCCATTTACAACATGTATCACATTCCTTAAGCTTTCCAACCAATCCTGCATTCGATGACATTTTGGTTTCATTCAATTGGTCTGCTGCATATTGATATCAATTTTTGTGATTTAATCCATGGCATTGTGTCATAAAATCTTGATCCTTGTCTCGTCGTTTTAACTGATTTGATGTTTCTTAAAGGTCAAGGTTCCTCAGAGGCGAAATTAGTTTAATTGGATCGTGGATTTGCTGCTGTTATCAATAAATATTATTTCTTCTAACAAGCTGCGATGAAGAAAGTCTTTGATCAAACTGTTAGGGACATGTAAGTCTTTAATTTTGTTCCGTAGATTAATTTGCTAATTGGTTTTCCTCTTTTTTCTGTGCTTATAATGATCTTCGGAGTTTGAATGCTCTTGTGAAATTTTTTCGTTCCCCATTGTTTGTCACCTAAACTGCTAACTGTTATTGTGATCTTGCAGCAAGAGAGAGGTGAATAAGAAAGTGCTGAAAGTTCCTGGAATAGAACAGAAGGTAACCTTCTTCTTTGTAGTTAGTTCTGTACTTATGTAAATAATGCAAAGTTCTTTGATTGATGGTCATCTATGCCTTGGTTTAAGAGCAGTGTAATCACGTTCTCTTACTCACCAACTCACTCTTCCTCTCTTTTCCTTTTAAGGTTCTTGATGCTACTAGTAACGAGCCCTGGGGTCCTCATGGATCACTTCTTGCTGATATTGCACTGGCAACCAGAAACTAGTAAGCTGGACAGTTTGTTTTTTTTTTAGTTCATTTGAATCACTTTCTATCTTTGAAAGAAATTCATTTTGGAATAATTGTGCAGTCATGAATACCAAATGATTATGTCTGCCATTTGGAAGCGGCTAAGTGATACTGGGAAGAACTGGAGGCACGTTTACAAGGTTTGTAATACTATATCACTTTGTTTTAGTCACTTGCAGATATCCTTTGTTGAGCCTGCTGTATTTCTGTCTCTAGCTCGGACCTCCTTCTATCTCCCTGTACTGTATGAGTAACTCCTATTATCACTGTCATGGTCTTTCTTAGTTTTAGTTTTATGATGTTGCTGGAAATATAGTAAGGTTTTGCTTACTACGTATGTTGTCATGTTTTTAATATTATATTTTGTGCTGAACTTCAGGCTTTAATTATTTTGGAATACATGGTAGCTCATGGTTCAGAGCGTGTCATTGATGATATCAAGGAGCATGCTTATCAAATATCTGTAATTTCCTCCCTTAATTCTTTTTCCAAGATTTACGGCAATCCTTATCTATATTTATGGAAAATTCCAAAGAACTTAAAAGCAATTTTCTTTTGATAAATTGGGAAAGGGGAACCCTTAACATGTTGAAATTTCAACTCATTTTTTCCTTTCACTGGGTTACCCGTTGGCCTAGAAATCTGGTTTATTTATATTTAGATAAATGAAGTAGACTTTTCTATGGTACAGACGTTATCGGATTTTCAATACATTGATTCAAGTGGAAGGGACCAGGGAAGCAATGTCAGAAAGAAGTCTCAGAGTCTTGTGGCCCTTGTCAATGATAAAGAAAGGATAATTGAGGTTCGACAGAAAGCAGCTGCTAACAGGGACAAGTAAGCATGTTCTCAGAAAATGACGTTGAAAATAGTGACTGTATACCTTGATTTTTCTCTATGCTTGCACCTTTAGTTTCAGTAATGGTCTCGTTTAATTTGCATGTATGTGGGGTTCACAATGGTTTGCAACAAAATACATTTTCATCATGTGTCAGTAAGGAGATTATCTATTACTATGATCTAAAATCCTTATGTTTAGTTTAGTACCTTATTTTTCTTATAGATATGAAACATTTTTCTCTTAATTTTTTTTATAAATATAACAATTAACAATATAATGCAATAGAAGGAACAATATGTACACTGGTCAAGGTAGACTGTCCAACTACAACTTCAAAATAGAGCTACACATCATGGTTATACCTGGCAGCAATCAGATAGAACACTAAAATACAGCTGATTTCAATCTCGTAGAACATAATATCTGCCCTGTTTTGACATTCATTTAGTTTATTCATTTTCATCGGATGAGTTAATAGTATCCTTTCCCTGTAATATTCTATGTTTCATTTTTACATAAATGGGCATCTTATCTTTTTTCTGCTCTTTTTTTTTTCCTTCTATTTAACTAAAATTTGACGTTTGTTACAAGAAACCTTTAAACTTTTCCATACTTATTGTGGGGAATACCGTCGTAGCTAATCGTGCTTTGTTGGTGCTAATAATTTTATGAGTGATTTTTCAAATTTCAAAGTATTGATTTTTTTTATGTTTTTCCTCATGGTAATGTTTCTGGAGCTAATACGAGAAAAGAGAAGTTTTTTTTTTTATATCTATATGTATAAGAATAGTAAAAGTAGTATTGTAAAGCTACGCCAGGTTCTTCCATTACAGGAAACTATAATGGAAGAAGTCCTGACTATTTTGAATCTTACAACAGGTTTCGCAATACATCAGTACCAGGTGGGATGTATAGGCCTGGTTCCTATTCTAGTACAGGAGCATATGGTGACAGATATGATGATGATCGTTATGAAGGCCGATATGGAGGCAGGGAAGAAGAGAGGAATGGTTATGGGAGGGAAAGAGAATGGGGCTCTAGGGATGATGACCGATATGGAAAAATTGGGGATTCATATAGTCGTGATGGAGATCGTTATGGCAGAGAATATGATGAACGCAACGACAGAGAAGGTTACCAGGATGATGATTACCAAGGACGAAGTCGAAGTGTTGATGATTACAATAATGGCTCTAGAAGTAGAAGCTCTGATAGAGAAAGAGAGCGTGCGTTTGATGATGATGGTCAATATTCATCTCGGTAATTATCTTTCTCTGTTGATAATCCTGAATCACTAGTGTAATTTAGAACCATTTTTCTTTTATTGATGTATTTACGCACCATCTTCAACTCTCTACACTAAGAAAGTCAACATAGTTTTTCACTTCAACATTTTGTAGGAAAATTTGTTATGTAAATTTAATTGTTTTTTTTCTCTTTCTTTTGTGACACTTTCCTCCTCAAAGATAAAAAAATCTTTTATTAAAAATATATTTTTTCAGAGGGGCCAAAATACAATTTTGATCATAGTGCAACAAAATTCTATTTGTTATAAGGTGAATTGTTTGTAAGCTTTTAGAAAAGAAGAAATAATTTAGTCATAATTTAGACTGCTGTTGATACCTTGTATATCTAGATTGTATACTTATTTTTTGGTCCCATTGCAGTGGTAGTGGTGCTAGAGCTGATGACGAGTCTCAGGATGGAAGGTATTCTTCACTGGATATGGGGTCAAAATATATGTTAAAGTATGGGCATGCCTTCAATATGTATTGGAAGTCTATGTGTTATACATTTGTTTGACACAAACTAAGTGATTAAATTTGGTAAGGAATCAGTTGATACAGTTAGAATCCTCATACTATCACACTCTACATGTTGATCCATTAGAATATTTTAGCAGCTAAGGACTAAAGCGCATAAAACATGTGTTGATATTGATATCCCTTACACCAAATATTTTATTTTAAGTGGATGAGTATGGAAGGATTGTTTTAATGTTTGTGAAAGGAGATAGATGACATGAACAAGAGTTGACTTAGTTTACATGCATCTTATTTAAAAATCAATGTCCACTTACACATCCATATTTTTGTATTCTTTTCTTGGTATGTATGTGTGCACGTATGTTTAAATTGTTCTTTTAGAATATTGTTTCATCGATTCATCATGTCCAAGCATTCCAGAAAATTGCTAGCTCCCTTCAAGAATTTTTTTCATCTTCGGCAGGCTAAGTAGGAAATTTTCTGAACAAAACATTGGCGCTCCTCCTAGTTATGAGGAGCTTGTTAGTGAATCTCGAAGCCCTGTTCAAAGTGGAAGGTATTAATATTTCTTGGAATATTTTAATTTTATTTTTCACTGGTGGCTCAATCATTTAATATTTCTTCTTGATTACAGGGATGGTGAAATTCCAAATGCTTCTGTTCCTAGAGCTGCTTCGCCACCTGCAAGCACTAATCCAAGCCAAGCAACCAGTGGTCAAGTTGCTTCTACCTCGCCCGCAAAGCAGGAAGTGGAGCCTTCAGATGAATTTGACCCACGTGGTTCTGTTTTGGGTGTTCCATTTGGCTCTCCTTCAGGTTAGTAAGTCCTGTGTACATGTTTATGGTTTGTTCACACATAAACTGCTGGCTAATGTGCTATCATTTTGTTGTTAGTTTTTTTTAACTCGTTTTCGGATCGTGAAATGTTTGTTGCACATGTCTGGATGGGGGTATTTGAATTGCATAGAGTTCCACTCAAAGTACATGGGTCGCCTGCTACTAAACTCTGCCCCTATATATTATTTTCTTTTTGCATGAATTCTTTTCTGAGTTTAGATCATTTGGGGAGGTAGCAATCTGGTTGTCATATGTCATTCCAAATGTCTGACTGTTTTTCTTATTATTTTCTAGTGAGAATGTTTCTTTTAATTTGCAAGCAGGTCTCATTTTGATGTAGTTGTTCTATAACCTATTAGTGGCTAGCTGCAAGAAATATATTCTTTACATTTACTTCTGCAATACTAATACAGCATTATAAGATGCTCATACTGTTTCCTTTGCAGCTGCCCCACTAGTTGCCCCAGCTCCTCCAGCTCCCGCAGCTCCCTCAAACAATGTTGAGATGGACTTACTTGGTTCCCTGTCAGACTCTTTTTCTTCAAATCAATTGGCCATTGTGCCAACTACATCACCTACCACTACATTTGAAGCTGATGCCCATGTAACCTCTAGTTCTGCGACCGCATTTGTGGCAACTCCATCAGAATCTAATGTGATGAATCAGGTAAGCATTTTATATTACTAATAAAATATGCTAATTTACCATCCTTCTCGAGTTGTGCTAGGATAAGATATTAATTGTTCAGGAGACCTTTCAATTTCAACCTTGAAAAAGTATTTAACATGCCTCTTTTTTTGGTCTGAGTAATATGGCCAGTTATGACACCCTTTTATAGGTTATATGCATGCACAACAGGTTTCTCCAGGACACTAATTTTGATATCGATTTCCAGTTTGCTTTTAAGTGGTTTCTTGAAGCCATATTTTTTCATAGGAATCAGCTTGTGGATCATTTAGCAAATGAGGAAATTGGTAAAATGTAATATTGTTATGTAACAGTCTTTTTATTGATATACCGATGGGCTTATAATTTGAAGCTTTTTGAAAGATTGAAAGTTCTTGTATCTCTCTGTCCATCTTTGTTTTTGTCATTTCCTATGGACTTAAAGTGGCTAAATTATAGCACTAATAGTCAGGTCTCTTTGGTCTTGACTTGTAAAGTCCTTGTATTTAGCCAATTAAAAGTTTTGGATTATTAATGTTCTCCTTCGATGCAGTCACTTGAAGATCCATTTGGCGACTCCCCGTTCAAAGCTTTCCCTTCTACTGAGATTGTCCAATCTCAGCCAGAGACTTCCACGTCCACAGACTCTTTCCCTCCAACCATGAACCATAGTGCAGATACAGCCTCCAACTTTCCTTTTGGAGATTCATTTTCTGCAGTAACTTATTCTGCATCTGGTGGTTCCAGTGTTCGAACTCCATCAAATTCACAATTTTTACCTCAAGAGCTGTCTGCTGAACAGAACAACACTGATATTCTTGCCGATATTCTCCCACCTTCTGGACCTTCGCCTGCCATGACTTCACAGCCGCCCTCTTCCGTCTCGGCAGGTCAACGTTTGCAGCCAACTTCTAATACGTTTGGGAATTTTCATCCTCAACAAGGATCTGTGGTTCCACATAATCAAACTGGATTTGCGGGACAGCAAATCAATGGTGGGTTTCCCTCGCAGGCTCCTCAAGCTCCAAGGGAACAAAATCCACAGTTTAACAGTGGAAATTTCATGTCACAACCAGGTGGGTTTTCAGCTCCGACCGGCGGAAACTTCTTTTCACAACAGGGAGGAGGGTCTCCAGCTCCCATCCAATCATACATGGCTACACAAACTCATGCTGGACCAGCGTCACAGTTTAATGGTGGGAACTTCCAGACACAACACGGTTCTGCCAGTCCAGTGGCTCTGCAGGCTGCTCATCAAAGTCCAACTTCGCAACATCATAGTATGGGCAACCTTTTTTCACAAGCAGGGTCAAACACTTCAATGGCTTCGCAGCAACCATTGTCATCTTCAACAGGGACACTTGCTATAGTTCCTCAACCATCTAAAGACAAGTTTGAGACTAAGTCAGCAGTTTGGGCTGATACACTGAGCAGAGGGCTAGTTAATTTAAATATATCTGGAGGTGAGTTCTATATGTGGATTGTTTCTTTTTCTCTTTAGGCACTAGGACAATCTTACTCAACTTGTTTATTGGCTATGTATTTTTACAGTTTTGTAACAGCTTTTGTTTTGCTTTTCATTTGCAGCTAAAATTAATCCGTTGAATGATATTGGAATTGATTTTGACGCCATTAATCGGAAGGAAAAGAGGATGGAGAAGCAGCCAGCAGTTCCTGCAACATCGACTGTTAATATGGGTAAAGCCATGGGATCTGGTTCTGGTATTGGCCGTGCTGGTGCAAGTGTACTTAGGGCTCCGCCAAATGCTATGATGGGTTCTGGTATGGGTGGTGGGATGGGGCCAGGTCCAGGCATTGGTATTGGCATGGGCATGGGTATGGGTATGGGTGGCGGCCCTGGTGGAGGCATGGGCATGAGGGGCTATGGAGGCATGAATCAACATCCCATGGGTGGTATGGGAATGGGGATGAATGTGAGCATGGGGATGCAAGGGCCAAATGGATTGCCTCCCGGGTCAAACATGCCTGGCGGTTACAACCCCATGATGGGCACAGGTGGTTATCCTCAGCAGCCATATGGTGGCTAGCGATGAAAATTCAGGAAAGTAGTGATACGTACATGTTTGATTTCAGGTCGATAAGGTTGGGATGTGCCAAGCTCGGATTTTTCCATTAAATTCTGTCGCAAATTCACATGAACACCAATATTTGGTGTAGAAGGTTGTATTTAAAAAAAAAAACGAAAGTGGTGTAAGTTTATGTGGCCCTACTTGATGTATTTTTGTTGGCCTTCTTTGTAATTCGCTCGTGGTTTTGTTATGTGGATGGGTCACTAGAGTTATATATTATAGGTGCATTGCCTAGCTCTTTCAGCTGCTATCTGGTTTGTGTAGTAACCAATCTCAGGTTATGCTCTTTTTACCAGATATATATATATATATATATATATATATATATATTCTATTTTGTCAGTTGGTGTAAAATTTACTCAGGTTTGCTACGAATAAGTGTCGATTCAAGTTTTTATTCTTTTTATTCTTTTTGTCCATTGGAATCAGAATGTGTTCTGCTGGGGGCTTTTTTTTTATCATTCCCAGAATGTGTTGCTCACAACTCACAACTAGGCGTCTACATGACATTCTTAAAAATAAGTGAGAAAATTATGATGCTACACTATATCCGCCAACATGATTATTTGTAAATTATAAACATTCTTGGAGTGATTGTTTTGCTTGCTGATTACGGAATGGACTGCACTCTTAATTACCTCGCGAACTTTGCCTCTTATAAGACTTGCTAATCCCATAGGCTGAAATAACCTACAAGAACAAGATCCCCTGTAGCTCAAGTAGTTAATTTCTACCTCTGCACACGAGGCCTTATTGTACAAAGAACTTCTCACTGCTTCATAAAAGTATTGAGTATGAATTTGTTGGTCCTACTCTTACCCCCCATTAATCATAGAAGTAAAAACACAGAGAATTTGGTATTACATACCCAATTTGAGAAACTGGCAAAAAACCAGTAGGAACAAAGAAATTGGCAAAATAGCCTCAAGCATTTGACTTGTAAAATTATAACTTGAATGGACTTACTCTAGAAATGCTTGAATCCTATCACCAACTGTGTCATTGAAATCTAGCAGCAGCTTTCCTCCCATTTCATCAGCTGCCTCACTCAACAGTTCCTTGATGTTTACACCCACAAGAGCTGTAGGAAAAACATGTCACCTTTAGTTATACAAAAAAGGATTTACCAGCCTGAGCTAATTGCCCATTTTCAATACGTTTGGAGAACATGAATATTACCTGGAACTATATTTGTGATTCCTTCCAAGAATCCAGCCTGTAAAATGTTTATAAAGAAAAATAGTAAATATGCAGTTCTTCATAAAACAATTTGAAATAAGGGTAGGTTTCATATGCTTAAATGCTCTAATTTTTTTGGTCTCCTTTTTTTCCATTGATACTCACAATTCCTGCTACCTTGATAGAGGAACTGTTTGCCTAAACAAGTACCAGCTCAAGCAACGCACAAACTTATTGGTACAAGGTGACATGGAATTCTTGGATGAAGCAAATATGAAGGAACCAGGAAAAAAAAGACTCAGGATAATCGCTGTCCTTTTGTTTTCATAATTTGTTATGTTTTATTTAGAATATTACTATTATTATATATGCATACAGAATATTGAGTAGATGGGTACAATTTGGAGGATAGATGACTTACAGGAATTCTAACATCAAGCTTCTCAAATCCATCTCTTCCAGTTATTTTGACCCTCAATTTCCGAGAGCAGATCCCAGAAAATGGACCCCCGGAACCATCTGCACCATAGTTATTGTACATGTCAGGTGTTATAACTTCAACAATGGGATCTTGGGGACTCCGATCTTCCTGCTCTGGATCATCTTTAGCCCTCTGTTGAAGACTGTAGACACTACTGGCCACTGGAAAATAACCTTCATGTATAAGCACCAAGAAACAGAGAATGTTCACCTATGTGTAAAAACTTTGAGTGGGATGCTAACTGGTACAGGAAAAATCGGCCAATCTTTGTTATTTCCTTTAATGGAAACAAGTTAAATTTGGCTTTCAAGAGCCATTCAACTATAATTCAGGTCTATTCCGGTTCTGATGAAAGTAATCAAGTTTCATCAAAGCAGGCGGATTTCCATGCAATATCTAATTTTAGACGACTTTAAGTTAGAGGCAGTGTGATGATGAATTATCATCATTCAGTGAATAAGCACTAAGCAGTAATGACATTAATAGGAGTCATGACTGTACAAGTTTCTCACATCTTTCTGAAAGCTGACTGATGCTATACCGCTTTTCTTCTACATAATAATTGTTGAAACCTAGGATTTCCTTAATTTTTTCAAATGTTGGCATGCTTCCAGGAGGAGGGATACGACCTCCTTTAATACCAGCTAGTGCTTCCTGCAATTTATTTATATAAGTTCTATCCATGCGTAATATCCTAAATTAGGGAACTCTAAACGAGTAACACTTTTATAATGGCTGGTAAAATGCATGGTCTTGCTCAAGATTAGATACTTGATAGATTTGGTAACAATACCTCTAATATACTTAGCAAGATTATGCATTTGAATCCACATAAGCAAACTGCCTTGCACAGGAATTGTCTATCTAAGAAACGTATGTTACAGGATACTTTAGATACCCCAAATTATTGCAGAAAAATTTGTATTCATGTAAAACATCACAAATTGTGAGGATTCTACTTAAAAGATCTGAAGCGGCCATGAATTACCGTATCATGTGCTGTGTGAAGATAATGGAACAAAATTTCCTCTTTCTCATCATCATATAGAAAACAGTTCCATGAAATGGAGAATGGAAAGAAAATCTCCAAAAGATACAAAAAACTTTAAAAGTCCAGTTCAACTTGGACACTTCCAGGTTGTATTTTTAAGCGAGTAAGCTTAGACATAAAATTTCAGCAAACAAAAATCACTAAAAAATAGATGAGAGGCCATGAGTTCAAGGTCTAACCATCATGTCACATGATCTATGACTCACCAAAACAAAACAGACAACCGGAGGTGACATGTGTCAAAATAGGAAGCAACCTCAGTCAAATAAAGACAATGCCATTGCCAAGAATAAAATAACTAATCCCTGATTGGTTAGCTCGCTTACATCAAGTGTCGATCCTCCAAGTTAGGGCTCAATGCAATAACCAGTTAGAACCTCTATAGCTGCATAATTATAGGGATGTCCAATTGACCTTTTCTACTGTTCATGAACTTTATTTAAAAGAAAAAAAGGTGTAGGCATGTTACCTGCATTGCTTGAATAGATACTCCAATTAAGGAAATTGGATAAGCTACAAGTTTATATCCAACATCCTCAAGTTCAAGAGGGCTGAGTATTGGTGTTTTCCCCCCTCCTTCAAGCATATTGGCCTGATAAACCATGAAACTTTGTAAGTCACTTTCATTTTTCTACAAATCTTCCAAAGTTACAAATACGAGTCAGATAGCTTTATTTTTTATATGCATACATCAAGTATATGTACCTACCCCGAAGCTAACATATGTGAAGTACCACAAAGGGAGAAGAAACTAACAGAACTCTACAATGAATTCTCGTTCATGCATCTCATACACTACTCGCCCGGTAAACCGAAATAACTCTGTTAAGAATGTCTAATGATGTTCTGCTAGAAAGAAATTCAAAATAATTATAAACCAGAAAGAGGTAAAAGTGGCCGTAGTCATATATCACTCCTAAACCAGAACACACAACTGCAGTAGCATCATAACTAGTGGACATATGGTACCCCATCAATTTCGGCATTGTATAAACAACTACTAAACAGAAACCAAGGAACAAAGATTAAATATTAGAAAAACAGTTTTTCACCAGCCAGTATCACAGAAAGAACAAAAGCAGAATTTTTTGTTCTCTCTTTTTTTTTTTTTTTTTTTATTTTCTGGGATGTATTGATAAAGAAAACATTCAATTCTTGATATAGTCCAGGTTTATTTTCTGCTTTTTTTTACACAAGCGTTGTAGTCAAAAGGTAGTTGGGTTAGGTTTTGGACTGTGTACGTACACACATTTTTAACGGTCCACTGTACCATCATTTAGGAATTGTTTCCAACTTCACTAACAAGAATAGAACCTTCAGTAGTCAGGTTGTCCTCAGATGAACTCAGCATGATATAGCTAATCAATACGGTTTGATATATTGGCATAGAAATGTAGAAAAGAAATTTGAAAATTTCAAAGTTTTGGAAAGTATAACGTACCATTTTTGGAACTAGCGGAGATGTTCCACAGAAAGCCTTCATCTCTTCTTTGGAAGTGCGCATCGACGAAAAGAACATCTGCTCCAGCATCAGCAAATGCCTTCAACCTCCAGAGTGCTTCATCGATAGACACTGCTTGACGAGAATCAGTTCGAGCTACAATTACAATGTCAGAGCCACTCTCTTTGCGAGCATCAACAGCTGCACGTATCTGCATCACAGCTTCCTCTCTGGATATTATGGTAGGAATAAATTGTGTTGTACTTAGTCCTTATACTTTGTACACTGTTGTGTAAATATCCCTTATTTGGCAGTTGATGAGCTTTTGTCCGTACTGAGTGTTACGTGGAGTTTTCGTTTCGATTTCTAATATTAACTGTCAGATGGGAGCATGATTTTCCTCGGTTATCAGAAGGGATCCTGTCACTCACACTACCCATTAGTTTGGAGATGAAAGGCTACACTGAAATGTGCTATGGTCCCAATAAACCGACTAAAACTCTGCCAGAACCTTGAGGTAAACCTTGGATCACGATTCGAAAATTGATTCAGGAATTTCGTGCAGACGAACGGTCTGATCAATAAAACATTTGGCAAAGTGATCCATCTTGAAATTCTCCTGCACTGCGAGAAATGTGCCAACTTGGCGAGTCTCTCCATAGTCACCTAAATCTCATTATGATCCCTCTAGGCCCTCAGAAGCTTAAATACAAAGTCCATGGTGAGGTGATCCCACTTCCACTCTGGAATAAGAAGCAGATCTAATGTTCCATAAGGCCTCTACCTTTCAACCTTGACTTGCTAACAAATTAGACACATACTCACAAACTCTGCAATCTCTTGTTTCATACTCGACCACCAATAATGTTTTTTCAAGGAACGATACATTTTGATCCCACCTGGGTGTATCGTAAAAGCAGAACTATGAGCCTTCTCTTTTGGCGTTAAGTCATCAGGCACACACAAATGGCCTTCCTTAATTAAAGCTCCATCATCCTTGAGTGCAAAGTCTTGCATGTTTCCAGCCTTAACCTCCATCCTGATAACACACAAAGTAAGGTCCTGAAGCTGAGCCGTAATAACCTAGCCGAGTAAAACGGGTCTCACGTACATGCTAGCTAGCAAAGGTCCCTGGTTATCTACCCCAAGCACAACTCCCGCTCTCTGGAGTTCCAACAATAACGGTAAATGAACAGTGTGGATGTAGGATAACAAACCTGCATATTTCTTGCTCAAAGCATCTGCCACCACATTAGCCTTTCCAGGATGATACTCAATAGTACAATCATAAATCTTTAATTAACTCTAGCCACCTCTTCTATCTAAAGCTCTGATCCCTCTGAGTAAACAAGAGCTTCAATGTAACGACCCAAAAATTTAAAAAGGGTACTTGCAGAAAATTAAAAAGAAAATTGGCGATTTTCCCTTTGAAGGTCAAAAAATTGACTTTTCATCTTGGGTACTGTTTGAATTTTTTGTGAGGACCGTTACGTAGCTCTCAAAATCTTGAGTTCATAGACAGGGGACACATCAAAATCGAAGATCAGATGAGTTTACGAGTCTAAATTAATCACTGACTTACTATATATATATATATATAGAGGTGTGTTATGTGTTTTTGTGTGTGTTGAACCCGAGATGCAAACCAAAAGGAAGGAAAAATTGAGAGGGGGAAGAGAAAGAAAGAGAAGAGAGAAATGGAGAATCGAGGAGAGAAGAGAGAGAGAGAGAGAGAGAGAGAGAGAGAGAATGAGAGAGAGAGAGAGAGAGAAAGAGAGATAGGGAGAGACGATAAAAGAAGAGCTAGAAGGAAGAAGGAATGATGACTCGAACCTGAAGCTCGAAATATCGAAAAAAAATCGATAATTCGACTTTCGAACGGTTTGAAGCTTCCTAGCTTGCAACTACATCCATTACTATCCTATTTGAGTTCCTAGGATTGAGCTGAGTCAAGAATATTGAAGGTTGGGACGTGAGAAGGCATGAAACACGAAGCTTGAACTTAGGCCAAAGGAGGGAAAAATTGAGAGGGGGAAGAGAAAGAAAGAGAAGAGAGAAATAGAGAACCGAGGAGAGAAGAGAGAAGAGAGAGAGAAAGAGAGAGAGAAAAAGAGAGAGAGAGAGAGAGAGAGAGAGAGAGAGAGAGAGAGAGAGAGATACAGAGAAATAGAGACGATAAAAGAAGAGCTAGAAGGAAAAAGGAATGATGACTCGAACCTGAAGCTCGAAATATCGAAAAAAAATCGATAATTCGACTTTCTAACGGTTTGAAGCTTCCTAGCTTGCAACTACATCCATTACTATCTTATTTGAGTTCCTAGGATTGAGCTGAGTCAAGAATATTGAAGGTTGGGACATGAGAAGGCATGGAACACGAAGCTTGAACTTAGGCCAAATGAGGGAAAAATTGAGAGAGGAAAGAGAAAGAAAGAGAAGAGAGAAATGGAGAACCGGAGAGAGAAGAGAGAAGAAAGAGAGAAAGAGAGAGAAAAAAAGAGAGAGAGAGAGAGAAATAGAGAGAGAGAGACGATAAAAGAAGAGCTAGAAGGAAGAAGGAATGATGACTCGAACCTGAAGTTCGAAATATCGAAAAAAAAATCGATAATTCGACTTTCAAACGGTTTGAAGCTTCCTAGCTTGCAACTACATCCATTGCTATCCTATTTGAGTTCCTAGGATTGAGCTGAGTTAAAAATATTGAAGGTTGGGACGTGAGAAGGCATGGAACACGAAGCTTGAACTTAGGCCGAAAATCAAAGATTGAGTTGTGGAGTAGATCCCGGGTACACAATACGGGGTGTTTGTGAGTTGGGTCCTGTCAACTTGGTATCGGCTAAGGTTTTGAGTTGTGGTGTTGATTTCATGCCTTTGAGATACAAGCCCCATGCACGGCCTAGTGATGAGACGAGTTGATGAAGCCAAGATAGTTGTAAGGGTGTTAGTGGTTCTGGTTTATTGGGAAGAATTGTGTGGATGTGGGACAATGTGCAAGGTTTAGTATGATTATTGATTGTTATGCCTCAGGATGTTTGTATATGTGTTGGATGTTCTTGATGGATATGATACGAGTTGATAATTGGCTAAGTTTGTTATATTTGTGATTAAGCTCCCGGATGTGACTTTGGTTTAGTTCTGAAATTTCGAGGACATAAATTTTCTTTAAAGAGGGTAGGTTGTAACGGCTCAGACGTTCAGTAGGGTTGAAAATGACCATTTTGCCCCAAAGTAAAAAAGTTGACTTTTTGTACCGAAGTTAATATGTTGAATTTTTTACCAGGACCGCGTTTAGGTAATATGAGAAGACCTTATGAAGGTCTCGACCTCCCGAGTACGTCAGAAGGTGGCATGCCGAAAACGGAGTTCAGATGGTTTTGTTTTGGGTTTAAACTACGTAGGGGCATTTTAGTAATTTGGAAATAGGGGCATTTTGGTAACTTCCTTGGAAGATTTTTTATTTGTGGCTGAATGGGATAAGGAAAAGTGTCACCTTATCCCTTAGATGTGTGTGCCAACCTTGGTTGTTTGAATATGTGTGTGTTTTATGTGTTAAGACCCGACCCTCCTCAGTTAGGACCCGACTAATCTAGCAAGATATTGTCCGCTTTGGGCCTCCTTGCCGTTGCCCTCACAGTTTTGCTTTTGGGATCTCACGGTGCAACTTCCCAGGGGGTCACCCATCATGGAATTGCACCAGCCTCAACTCGCTTAACTTTGGAGTTCCAACCGAACCAAAAACCACTGAGCTCCCAAAAGGCCTCATTTAGATCAGAGTTGTGCAACGACCCACTCTATCTAACACGATATTATCCCCTCTAGGCAGGGCACACCATCACATCCGCAGGGTTTTGTTCCCGGGAGCTCACGGTGCAACTTCCCAGTGGGTCACCCATCATGGGATTGCATCAGCCTCCACTCGCTTAACTTTGGAGTTCCCTAGGAATCCAAAGCCAGTGAGCTCCCAGAAGGCCTCGCGCTAGATAGGTGTGTGCCTACACCTTTAAGACACACTACCATTCCCCTCCCAAACCATTCCCCCCTCATAGGAATGTGGGATCGTTCACCGTTCCATACAGAACACGGGTCTTACAATCTACCCCCTTTAGGGCCCAGCGTCCTAGCTGGCACGCTTCCCGGTCGGGGTCTAGCTCTGATACCATTCTGTCAGGACCCAACCCTCCTCGGTCAGGATCCGACTCATCTAGCATGATATTGTCTACTTTGGGGCTCTTTGCCCTTGCCATCACGGTTTTGTTTTCGGGAGCTCACGGTACAACTTCCCAGGGGGTCACCCATCATGCAATTGCACCAGCTTCAACTCGCTTAACTTTGGAGTTTCAACCGAACCCAAAGCCATTGAGCTCCCAAAAGGCCTCGTTTAGATCAGAGTTGCGCAGCAGCCCACTCTATCTAACACGATATTGTTCCCTCTAGGCAGGGTGCACCATCACACCCGCAGGGTTTTGTTCCCGGGAGCTCACGGTGCAACTTCCTAGTGGGTTACCCATCATGGGATTGCACTAGCCTCCACTCGCTTAACTTTGGAGTTCCCCACGAATCCAAAGCCAGTGAGCTCCCAGGAGACCTCGCGCTAGATAGGTGTGTGCCTACACCTTTAAGGCACACTACCATTCCCCTCCCAGACCATTCCCCCTCATAGGAATGTGAGATCGTTCATCGTTCCCTACATGACACGGGTCTTACATTATGTTTTAAGTGTTGTGTGTGTTTTGTGTTCTTCGGCCGAGAAAGAGAAAAAGAAAGAGAACAAAGAGAGGAAGACCAGGGGAGAAAGAAGAGAGGAGAGTGAGACACGAGGGAGGGAGAGAAGCAGAAAGAGAGGAAAAGAGGTGATGTTTGGGTTGAGAGGGAGTGTGACCAAAGAGAGGGTTTTTCGGGTTTAAGGTTGGCTGACTCGGTTTTTAACTAGAAACCTTGGAAACAAGGTTGGAATAATCATCTTGAAGTCCCTAAGACTCTAACAGACTATTAAGGAGAGGATTTGGACACTAGGATCGCCTAGACAGCTAGGTGCAGTTGGTCGTGAGTTCTTCCATTGGTCGAACAGGTTTTAGTGTGAGTTTCCTTGTTTTAATTGTACAGATATACTCCTAAGTTAGATAAGAATGATTTGGTCGAAAAACAATTGAAAAAAGGATGAAAAATGAGTGAGATATGACCGGGTCGGGCGACTTGAAAACTAGGGAATCGGGCGAAGAAGATGATGAATAGTGCCTAGCGTGTAAGCGTCACGCGTAGCCACCTCATGCGGCACATGGGGTTACGTTCCAAGCAATCTATGGATATGTACAACATGTCTTTTAATTTTTTCGATGTTACAGACTTTTTAACGCAAGTTTCGAGTCGATCGGATATCGTTTCAAGGTAGTTTTGGTTGTCCGAATGTTGAGGAGTTATTTTAAATTCGTTTCAGGGGAGTTTTGGCTATACAGATGATGTGTGAGTGGACTTTCTTTTCCATAAACGATTATGCATGCATATTTTATTATTTAAATGTGTTTCTATATGATTTTGGTGATATCTTGTTGATTGAGATTTTTATATGATTTTGACGGTTTTTACAAAAGTTATTCAATTGTACGTTTTACGAGGCATTCGTGAGGTTTCGATTTCGAATTTCTTTTAAATTGAAAATTTAGGTCGAATATGGTTTGTGACATGAGAGATGTTAGAATGTTTCATGAATTTCGTATGATTTTCGGTGATTTATTTTACGGAAATTATTTTATGGCACGTTTTACGAGAACTAAGCTTGAGTTGTGTTTTGGGATTAGGCCCGAGGTTCTGAACATGGATTTGATTTGTGATATGGAGATGTGTTATGTGTATGTGTTTTCTCGGTACTCGTGATTTGTGAAATGTTGTGGTGATTGTGTTGATTGGATGGTTAGTCTCAGACTTCAAGTTGAGGGCTATGAAGCCTCAGACTACTATTGTGTTGGTGACTGAGTCTTCGAGCCGGGGGCTCCAAATCCTGAGTTGGGTTGCACTCGGACGTCGAGCTGGAATCCGAATCCCGAGTGGTATTATCTACCGATAGTGCACTTGTGATGTTATGATTGATGATGTGCTTGTAAATCGATGTTAAGTTGATTTTGTGTGAATTTTGTGGTAATGTTGGATATGGATTGATTGTGTGTTACTTTTGTGACTTGTGAATGTATGTGAGTAACCCTCCTTGTGATGCGTATTGATTGGTTTGTAGTCTCATACGTTGAGCAGGGCTATGGTTCTTGAGATTGTATTGTGATGACTCGTACGTCGAGTTGGGCTCCGGTTCGCGAGTGAATTTATGGTGTGCTTATTAGTGGTGCAGTGGTTTGATATTTGACATTGTATGTCGTTGATGGGTTGTATGTGTGTCGATTATGTCGCATTGATGTGATTGACTATTATGTCTATAACGTGTTAGTATTTCATGTTTTAGTTGATTTGCGATTAATGGTTGATTTGCGATTAATTCCTTTACATGTGTTTTCACAAATTTTGAGGATATAAACTGTGTTTTGTTTCAATCAAAATGAAATGATTTTTCATATGCATGCATAGTTTTCCAAAACGGAGGGTAAATGTCGGGTGTTTTAATAAGTATGTTTTTAAAATATTTATTTTTTTCCACTCTCACATTTTCTTGGTTTTATAACCCTTCATGGTCGCGGCACAAATTCGGGGCTGATGGTGAGGTAGAGGCATGAATGATGAGGATGTGTGAATATCCCTTGTTTGACAAGTTCGAGAGTAATTTTGATACTTGGGGTTACTTATCAGTCAGGAGCAAGGCTCGGATACATTATATGGGGTGTTTGTGTGTCGGGTCTTGTCATTAATAATCCTCTAGGCCGCTGCACAAAAATTGGGCCTAATTGAGAGGCAGAGGCATGCGGTAAATCAATATAAGTATTTCTTGTTTGACAAGTTTTGAGGGTAGTTTCGGTACCTCAGATTACTTATTAGACGGGAACATAACCGGACGCGATTATGAAAGTGTTTTAGGAGCAGGTCCTGTCATTCAAACTCTGGTGGTCTGTGAAGATCTTACAGGTTTCCCCATAAAGATAGTGTCTCCAAATTTTTAACGCATACACGACGACGACAAGATCCAAGTGATGGGCAAGGTAATTCATCTCGTGGGGTTTTAACTACCTAGAAGCATAAACAATAACCCTCATATACTGCATCAATACAAATCGTAACCACAACATGTAACGACCCAAAAATTTGAAAAAATAAAAATGATCAATTTTCCCATGAAGGTCAAAGAGTTGACTTTTTAACCCCGAATACTTATTGGACATTCCGAGAAGACTGTTACTGTAACGACCCGTCCCGAGTATCGGGATTAAATATTAATTAATTATGGTTTAGAATGACTAATCCAGGATTAGTTGAGTGAAATCGAACGAAATGTGCAAAATGACCGTACCCGTGGATCGAATCCCATAATTCTGACTAGACTCACTAGAGTCCTCCACATGGTCATCCATGACCTCAGCCGCTCGTCGCAGCACAATTTCTCATCCACTAATTACAACTAAGGTTCACCTTCCACAAACACACCCTATGGTTCAGAGGAACCCAACTGTCCTCTGCAGTGTAATCCACAACCTGCCCCGACCCCGCGGTCCAGATATTGTATAGACGTCAAATCAAATCCTACCATCAACTCAACGTGGGTTCCACCATTAAGGTCATCGGCTAACCCCGACGTACCAACATCCCTCACACTAGCAATCACCACTAGGGTTCTCATTCTCAGACCATTACTCAACTGAGGTTCACATTTCCAAATCACTACTCAAATGGGGTTCCTCGAACCCAGCTGCGCCCAACAGCACAACAATCTAATATCACATGACTGAACTGACGGTCCCACATCACCAATTCGTCACACACAACCCCACTTGGGTCGAATCACGTTAACGCACGGTGTATCGGGCCAATCATACTCTATCCACTATTCAATTCCAAAAACTATCTATCAGGTTGATAACGAGCTGCAGTTCAAAGAGACATCACACCCTCGACCTACGCGCACAAAAAGAGCAAACCTGCTCTGATATCACTTGACACGACCCATCCCAATCCCCCTGGGATTACCGTGGAATGTGCCATGCTCCCGTCTGATACGAAGTGTCAGACAAGGGATAACCTGATGCCACTGCCCAAACAGGGCTTCTAGAGTGCGCAAGGATCGATGGAGGAGGCGTGCGATGTCCCAGTCTCTGCTGCAGTCGCATCCGTGATCAACCTGAAGGGCATTAAAACCAATAAAAGTTGTGAGTGGACGAAAATGAACAAGTTCATAAACACATTCATAAAGACATTTATGCCCTTCATTAAAACGTATGCATCCATCGAAAACCAGTAACCAAAACATTTGTTCAACCAAGCCATTAGGGCCTTAGCCCAAAACCGTAACTCAAAACAAGTGTGGGAACTCAGCCCAAAACTATAGGATACCAAATCCGTAAATACAAAACCAAGTGGGCCGCCACCCAAATCCATAAACATAAATCCAATCGAAAAACCATTTCATAGATCCAATAGTTCATATTTACCACATTACCATCTCTGGCATCCCAGATGCCTAGCGTCCCAGACGCTTGACGTCCCAGACGTCATATCTCACTGTATAATAAGCAACGCGTGCTGCCCGGGGTCTCTCCGGGTCAATATCTCTGACATCCTAGACGTCTAATCATAGCAATCCTGCTCCTAAGTCACTATACGGTCTGGTAGCTCCGTACAATGACCCCTCGCAGGCAATGCACCGTGACTTCCCCAGTGTCCCAAACACCTGGAGGAGACCATCACATATCCTCGTATCAAGATGGTATATGGAAAACAGTTTTATCAAATCATTTCAACACATTTCAATGGGCCCTGCCCGAAATCTCTATAAAACATCACAATTCCATTTAGGGTCCCTGACCCGAAATCACATTTATAAAACATAGGGTCCCAGACCCGAAATCAATAAAACATAGGGTCCCAGACCCGATTTCGTAAATAACTAGGCCCCTGGCCCGATTTCATCAAGCAACTGGGCCCCCAGCCCGATTACGTAACTCAAATGGACTCCAAGTCCGAGGTTTCCGAAACAATTGGGCCTCAAGCCCGAGTTCATCTTTCCAATTTCAAAACCATTTCATCACATCATACATGAAACCACAAGCACGTAAGACTACAATAAATTAACAGTCTCGATATACGTGCAATACGAAAAATATCTCGAAATACGTACAACATACGTGAAATCAATAATTACAATCATCATAATGGAAATCACGTATATAAACATATAAAACCATTAGACATGCATAGAATTTATAAAACCAAAGTCCACTCACAGACCGTCCAACGGTGCGCCTCGATACGCGTGCCATAGGCCTTCCCGGGCCATACCACCATCACCGGGACTTCCAAACCTGTCCAAACCACATTAGAGGGTCACTAACCTCTTCATTAATCTCCTATTAAAGTCCCGTAATTTTCCCAAATTTTTAACTATTTTTAAACTCGATTCAAAACCTTCCGACGTCCCGAATAATATCGAAACGGTGTCCGATCGACACGAAACCAATCCAAAAATGTTCGTTATATTGAATATATTAAAAGTCATGTTGGAAAGTTCCCCAAAATACCCTTCACGTGCCCCCACACGCCGTTTGAACCCCCTGCGCGTGAAACCCACGCGCCAGGTACTGTTCATCGTCCCTAACCTTTGTCCAGACCGGTTCGGTCGAACCGAACCGACGGTCCCTGTTCAATGTCATATTTTGTTCACTTTTTGTCCAATTTCAATCATTTTAAGTCCTAAAGCTTCACATTGTTATTTCCTATCGATCTACATGGTTTAAACAAGAATTTTAGATCGAGACCGTACCTTCTGACCGATCATTCGTACCGGCCAAAAACCTCTGCCGTGTTCTCAGCCGTCTGGCCAACTCTAGCCTTAGTTTGTGTCCCAATAGTTTCCTTTGACCCTCCAAGACAAAACCCAATCCATCAATTCGATTGAAAACTAAACATTCAAGAATTACCATTTTCGACTTTAAACTTACCTTTTACTAGTTTGACGGCCACCGTCCACGGACGAGCTTCATTCCACGTTAGAACCACTCCTGGTAACCTCCTGAACGTCCCAAGAGTAACTAAATCGGTTAACAAACTCCTTAAACCAAATCACGATTTTTGAGCTGAAACCGGGCTCACCGTTTCTGGTCCCCCGCCACCACCACCGTCCATGACGGTCATCGTGGTTGCCACTACTTGCCTCGCCTGCCCTCACGCTCCAACTCTCATTCACAGCCTATAAGCATTGGATAAGATCTTGAGGGTTCATGGGTGAAGGTTCACGGTCCTTGGAGAAAAATGTCACAGGAAGGGTGGTGTTGTTCGAATAAGGGGAAGATGGTGATCAGATAAGAGGGAATGGAGGGTGCAGATTCAATCTTAAGAAAGAGTTGTACGGCTGAGATTAAAAGAAGGAAATAAATTATATTTTAAATAATTAATGGAAACATGAACCAGATTTTAGGGAGTGTGGGGATGAGTGACACTTGGCACTCATCCAAGGGTCCAGATTCATTGATCACTGTTCACTAATTTAATATTATTTTAATCGAAAACTTCGGTTTGTTCGATTAATCGATTTCGCTCCCGTGACCACAACTTCGTCGTCGAACTTCTGATTTTGGCGTGCCGCCTGTCTATGGATTTTTATCAACTCGATCTACGTAACGGTCCTTAGACCTCGTCCATTGGACCTCCCTAGTCAAAAGTCAACATTTGGCCCCTTTTCAGCCAAATTACCAAAATACCCCTCGACTTCCGAACGTCATAACTTCTTCCTCGAATGTCGGAATCGGACGTGCCACTTGTCTATGAACTCGTGACGTCCTGAACTACGTCACGGTCATCAGTCAAAGTCCGTTTGACCACCCGATCAAAAAGTCAACATTTTACCCATTCTGAGGGCAAAACGGTCATTTTGCACATTTCGTCGGATTTCACTCAACTAATCCCAGATTAGTCATTCTAAACCATAATTAATTAATATTTAATCCTGATACTCGGGACGGGTCTTTACACTAATGGCATGGTTGAACAAATGTTTTGGTTACTGGTTTTCGATGCATGCATACGTTTTAATGAAGGGCATAAATGTCTTTATGAATGTGTTTATGAACTTGTTCATTTTCGTACACTCACAGCTTTTATTGGTTTTAATGCCCTTCAGGTTGATCACGGATGCGACTGCAGCAGAGACTGGGATATCGCACGCCTCCTCCATCAATCCTTACGCACTGTGGAAGCCCCGTTTGGGCAGTGACTTTTGGTTATCCCTTGTCTGACACCTCGTGTTGGACGGGAGCATGGAACATCCCACGGTAATCCCGGGGGGATTGGGATGGGTCGTGTCAGTTACGAAGGTCTCAGACTCCTAAATTTATAGACGGGTGGTATTCTGAAAGCAAAAAACGAATGGGTTTGATATGGGTCAAAAGTAACTAGGGGAATTTTGGTAATTATGCACATACGGGCATTTTGGTAATTTCTAGAGAAATCTAGGATGGTCTAGAAGGTTCTTTATTTTTCCCTTTCATTCTATCCACAAACTTAGCATGTATTATATATAGGTGTGTTAGGATGGTCTATAAGGTTCTTCATTTTTCCCTCTCATTCTATGTGTGTGCGTGCACGTGCAAAAAAAATAGTGATCAGTGGGTGGTGGCCAAAAAGGGAAATATCCACCAACACCAACTCGTGAGAGAGAACCAAGGGAAGGGGGAAACTAGTGAAAGAAAGAGAAAGAAAGGGAAAGGAAGGCTAAGGGAGAGGGGAACTAGAACTCAACTGAAAGGAGGAGAGACCGTGAGTTGGAAATCGAAACAAAAAAAAAACCAAATAACCGTAAAACTGCTCGTATGAAGTCTTGGGGTGTTTAGATTGTATCTACACTCTCTAAAGCCTTAGTTCGGGTCTTGAGAGTGTTTTGGAGTAGAAAACTCAAAGTTGGACGTAAGAATGTAAGGAATAAGGAACCTAATTTTAGGACGAAAGCCAGGGGCTTCAAATATGGATTTTTCCATGAAGAATGTAAGAATGTAAGTTTTCTCTATTAGGAATCGATGGATCCCTTCCTTATGTTATTTAGGTAAAATTTGACTATTAGAACGTGAAAAACAGTTAAAAGACAAGAGAGTTTGAACCAAGTTGGGCCATCGAGTCGAGTCTCAGTTGCAGGCCGTGCATTGTAGCAGGGCATGACCACCACGCACAGGGATCTTTCGCTGGCGCATGGGGGAGCTGTGGCAGTGTCTGCAGTTGTTGTCAACATGAAAGTTCCCTATTTTAAAATTCTAGATTTAATGGTACAAGTTGTGAGTTAATTGGATATTGTTTGTGTATAGTTCCATATATTCAATGTAATAGATGTATGTTTAACATTCACTTTTAATCCTAAAAATTAAAATAAGGATATTTTGGGCCTTTAATGGAATATAATGACAAAATAAGATGAATTGGAATGTGTGAGAAGGATATGGTTAAATGATTTTATGTATGTGATTATATGTGATTGTATTTGAATATTACTTAATTTATAATAATTATTATAATAAATGGAAATTTTATGAAAGTAATGAGAGAAGGTTTTGGTAATTAGTATGGTATATGTGAGGAGGATTTTCTTAAGTGAATATGGTTTTGTATTTCATGGCTATAATTAAATGTAATATTATTAATAATAATAACGTTCAGATTAAACAAAATCAGAAGTTTCCATTTCTTAACGGGGTTAGTAGTTTGGATGAGAGTGGTACCCCGCAAGGGATATATTTTGTTTGGTTAAATAACAAATGAAAATAAGAATAAAAAAATTTAAAAAAAAATGGAAAATCTCTTGTTTGACAATAGTTGTTAAACGGGAGCAGGATTAGCTCGATTTTTGAAGTAAATTCCGGGACAGGTCCTATCACTACAAGGATGCATTACTGTAGACCTCAAACTCCCCACTCCCGTTCAGAAGGGCAAAAACTGGAGCACTAGTCAACTGTCTTTTTAATTCCTGGAAATTCTGCTCACAATGATCATTCCAGACAAACTTAGCTTATTTCCTCGTCAAACATGTCAAAGGAGCAGCTATCGTAGAAAAACCTTCTATGAAACATTTGCAGTACCTTGCCAACCCAAGAAAACTCCTAATCTCATATATGGTTGTTGGTTGTCGCTAGTTCGACACTGCCTCCATCTTCTGAGGATCCATAGTAATCTCCTCAGCAGAAATAACATGGCCCAGAAATTCGGAACTGGTCAACCAAAAATGACACTTATTGAACTTAACATACAATTGCCTCCTTCTGAGTGTATTAAATACTAGTTTCAGATCTTTCTCATGTGCCCTAGCACTCGTCAAATACACCGAGATATCATCAATAAACAAGATCACAAATTGGTCTAAATACATCTGGAACACTTGGTTCATTAGATCCATAAATGTCGTTGGTGCGTTAGTTAACCCGAAAGGCATGATCAGAAACACATAATGACCATACCGAGTCTAGAATGCGGTCTTAGGAATATCTAATTCCTTAATCCTTAACTGGTAATAACCGAATTGAAGGTCAATCTTGGAAAAGTACCTTGCATCCCTCAACTAGCCAAACAAATCATCGATACATGGCAAAGGATACTTGTTCTGCACTGTCACCTTGTTCAGCTACCAGTAATCGATACACAATCTCAAGCTACCAACCTTCTTCATCACAAACAGCACTGAAGCTCCCCAAGCTGACACGCTCAATTGGATAAACCTCATATCCATCAAGTCTTGCAACTAAACCTTTGGTTCCCTTAATTTCATTAGTGCCATTCGATACGCTGCTTGTGAAATAGGTTGGGAACCTAGAGAAGAATTTTAATAGTAAACTCGACCTCTCTCTGTCGCGGTAATCCAGGTTGGTCCTCCAGAAACACAGCCGGAAAATCCCTCACTACTGGCATATCATCCACACTTACCGAAGCATCCAAATAATCTACAACATAAGCCAAGTACCCTTGACAACTATTCCTTAACAATTTCTCAGCCTCCAAGGCTAAAATAACCCCCGAATGAAGTACTTGTTGGTCCTCTCGACATACAAACAGAAGTAACTCAGGACTTCGATAGAAAACCCTATATGTCCAAACGAATTAAATCCTCATTTAAGTCAAAACCCTCTAGCCATACCAAACAATTTCAAATCACTAAACTCGCCACAAACATAGCACTGGTCGGGGTACTAATACACATGTCCCAATCAAGTAGAGTCAACTCTTGATCAAGAAAAAGCGTAAAAATTTGAGAAACAAAAAAGTGTGTGGCCCCAGGATCTATCAACACTTATGTATTACCACCAATGATAGATAAAGTCCCTATCGCCACTCATGGTGGCGCACAAGCCTCCTGCTGTGTAAGAGCGAACACACAGGCTTGTCCACCTGCAGGTCGGCCGCTTCACCTCTAGACACCACCTGCCTTGCTAGCCCTACGAGTAGTCACCTGAATCCCAGGTGCTACAGCCAATAAAGGCATCGACATCTGAACATGGTCTACCACCTCCTGACCGGTAGAACCACCATCTGGACGATAATTACACTCCCACTTGAAATGGCCAAGCTCACTGCAAAAGAAACAGCCATCCCCACTAATCCGAGCAACTGGCCCACTTTATCCCCCAAAAGCCCTACTGGATTGGGCCAATGACTGGTGTCTTGACCTACCTCCCCGAGAACCTCTATGTCCTAACCTTTAGCCTCCTGAACTAGAACGGTTGCCTCTAGAAGGGTCGAAGCTAGAAGCATCCCTCTTCGAAGCTCCCTGGACAGAAGACTCATCATATTGTTGCTCTCGACGTTGCCCAAAATCTCAGTACTGTTGTTGACACTGGGGTTCCGCCAAACTCATTTCCACTTGAGAAGTCACATCTAACAGAGCCAAGAGGGTGGTGAATGCTCCAGATAGCAATGATGCTCGAATCTCACTCTAGACCAAGAAAGAACCGACGATGCTTACTTGCCTCAGTTACCGCAACCTACGCATACCAGGACAAGTCCAAAAACCTCTACCTATACTGACCAACTATCATGTCACCCTACTCCAATCGCAGGAACACAATTTCCTTTGCATCATGTAAGACTGGGGTAGATCCATAAAATGCTGCCTGAACTTTTCCAAGTCACAGTTGCTTCATTTAAGCATGTCGATTGTAAAGTCTACCACCATCTCTATATGTAGCCACTCAAGATAAATGTGGTTGTCTGCAGCATAAACTCAAGAGGGCAGTGCATCATTCCCAATATCCACTCAAAGCGTGTGATCCACTCATTGGCCACCTCGGGATCCGATGCACCAGTAAACTCTATGACTCCAAGCCTCTGGGCCCTCTAATGTCTGACCCCCCGGGGGCTTTCCTCCCCACAAGAACGGTCCATGGTGTGTCCCCACGTAGACTCCCTATCCCCGTCCTCATTACTAGGCTGGTGGAGGGGTTCTCGATACTCGTGAAAGGGCCTACTCCCGTCTAAACAAAAACTTTAAATTCCAAAAGTACCCTCAGCCCAAAGATAAATACTAAAATAATGTCAGACAAGGGATAAACTCCCCTATCAACTGTTAAAAAAAAGTTCAATAATTAACGGTTATATAGAGCACTAGATCAAAGATAAAAATAACCAGAATCCTACTCTAGTTAACGAAAGTGCACAGTCCAAAGTAATAAGGCTTAAGCTTAAGATAGCCTGCGTCACAAAGTACATCCTAGAGGGTATGAAAACCATAAAAACAATGAAGTGGAAAAAAACCATGAGATAGTACACGTGTCTTAAACACACAACCTATGACTTTGAACGCCCAAAACTAAACCTAAACAAACTATGATAGACTTGAAACCACCACAGTTGGATTTAGCACGTTGATATGCTTCAAACACGCATCTTGGAATTCATGCCCATGGGTCGTCACTTGCTGGCGACCCTCCCCACGTGATGCCCCACGCGAGCTGGCGTATCATGCTGACGTCACCCAATGTGCCATGTTGATGTCACCCATGCTAACGTCACCCCCTACTTATGTGGGAGTTGACGTCACCTATTAACATCATGCTAACATCACTTGTTGACATCATCACTCGTTGGAGAATACGACCGCCTTGTTGCTAGCCAGACGAAAAACCACCATTATTTTCCAATTTTCAATTATTCATATCTCCCTCATTTCTCAACCAAATCAAACGAACCAAATATGGAAACTCATCTACTCAACCCTAGGAATTCAAATCCAAGTTAAAATCAAGAAAAATTACATGGAATTCATGGTATAATCCTTAGAATTTTTTGGTTTAGTTCCTCCTCGTTATAGGCCGATTCCACGTGATTCCATCTTCAAAATTGGGTTGGTTCTGATTGTGAGGGTCCAAGGAACACGATCCTAGGCTTGGTTTGAGCTAAAAAGTTCAAAAAATGAAGTTGAATTAATGGGTTTGGGTGGGTTGTTTTCGGGTTGCACGGGAGAGAATGAGAGAAAGAGGGATGATTGTGTGATGATAATTGTGAAGGTTAGCTGCCGGGCACACAATGTATTCCTTTCCCAAAATATCTCCATTTCCATTTTGACCAAAATACCCTTCCCCTAAATAGTAACCTACTAAAAGATCCAAGGGCCAAATTGTCCAATCACAAATAAAAATTCCATAAAATCTGTAAATGAAAGCCGAGTCGTTACAATTGGAAGGGCTCAAAGCAACTTATGATCTTGGTTGCCACAAATTGAACATGAAAGGTGATTCTAAAATTCTAATTGACTCCATCATCTCTAATATTAAACTGCCTTAGATAATCAAAAGTATTATAAGGAAGGGTAAAGATATGGAGGAGTCTTATTCAATTATTGCATTCTCTCATATTTTCATAGAGGCTAATTTTGTTGTAGTTGTTTTGGCTAATCTGTGTCAATTCGATGGTATGGATCAAATCTAGAGTAGCAGTATGCCCTTATCGACACCAATGGCTTGGGGATTTAATTTCTTAAGATGTTCTTGTTCTAACGTATGTTCCCTTTAAATTTATTTGTACTTAAAAAAAGAAAACTTTTCTCCTTACGATATTTGACCTCTTAATTTTTTTTTTCACATCATTTGACCATCTATATATTTTTTTTAATAAATAAAAATTTTATAAGGGACAAGCCCAGAAACCCTGTTGGAAACTAAGATTAAGAATTATATCTCTCCATGCCATCCTTTTTATTTATCAAATTGTTTTTTGTCCATATATTATAATCAGATATGTTCATTCTCTAAATAATGATCAAGAGATCATCTTCATAAAAAATAACCAAATTAGAGATTATCTAGTTATCCATATGTCTCAACTAAATAGACGGTTCATCATGAGAATTTTAATTGTTACAAAAATATTTGATTTATTTGATACATATGAATAGCTAAACGATCTCTAATCGTGTCTTGAAATGAAGATTTAGAGAATAAATAGTTCCAACTATATTATATACACAATAAAAATAAAGAAATAAAAAATATGATATAATGAGATATCATCATGCTAGAATGTAACTTTTTCTTTTTTTTTTCCAATTCATGAGAAGTAAAGATGAAACATTTCTGTTTGATTGGTTTAATAAAGCATCCCTTTGATTTTGACAAAAAAACAATGTTGAAGCAGTGTATTACCAAATTCTCCCTGCAATAAACTAGTTCTTCCTACTTTGCAAACCCCATACAGACATATACTCCCTGGCTCAAACTCGTCTGGTCCTCCACTGAGCACGTTAGAGCAACTTCACACAAAACCCCAAATTGAATACCCGAGTGCAACTTGGGTAATTTCTTCAAGGGTTTCAAGGATTTTGATTTGAATAACAATTTCTTTAGGCTGCATATTTCAGGTATGTATTTAAAAATTTATTTTTTGTTTCTGGGTTTATTTAACTTTGCGATTCATTTTCTTTTCCTTGGTGCTGTTATTACTTGAATAGAAATATTCAGCTTTTCCTGTTCAGTTGATTGTGAATTCATTGATTCTGTGTTCTTCGTTCACAGAGAGAACAGAAGCAGACTTAAAAGCCCCAAATTTTATATGTACGATCTATTAAATTGTTTCTTTTCTTTTTTCAGTAAGCAAACAGAAGTTGGTCTTTTGAGAGATGTATTAAACGATGAACCTTACAACCAAACCCCTTGGCTCTTTGTTTGGTTGCTAAGAAAATCTTTTAGGACTAATGAATAAACTAATGGTTAATCAGCGTAAAATGTTTTTCAAGGTTAACATATTGTGTCCTGTAATTTATGCTTCGTTTACCATGCATTGGGGCCTCGATTGGATTTGATTTGTTTGGACGACTCATAAAATGGTATCCCTTCTAATCCTACCAGTTTGGGAAGATTAGATTGGAAGAAAACCTATCCCTTCTAATCCTACCAGTTTTGTGAGGGATTGGATTGGATAAGTTTTCTTCACGAGTAATCCGTCTTCTACCTTAAACTTGAACAAATTTTTTTCATTTCTTCCTTCAACCTCATTCGAATATAGTAAGCTATCTAGCCCTATCCTAGCCCGTAGCCACCAAACACACTTTTTCATTTCTCCTTCAACATCATTCAAATACAGTAAGTTATCTAATCCAATCCTAGCTCCTAGCCGCCAAACGAACCGTGGATTTTTAAATATTGTGGTGGCTTTTCTAAAATACTCAATTGTCGTTGTAATTTGTGTAATTAATGATTTGAGTCTCATACTGGCTGCTTATAATGAGAATACTTGTCCAGTATTTTTTTTATTATACAATGATAGTGGAGGAGGGGGATTACATTCTATACGTTGGGAATCGACTTTATCTTTTATGAGAGTCAAACTTGAGACCTCCACTGCACGACTGGAGAAGTACCATTAGACTTGGCACAGTCCAACTTCTTCCCACCTGTACCCAAAACAAAAGTTACTATGTTATCTTTCGTCTAAAGAGCAGACAGATTTAATCAATTTGTTTTTATTTTCGTGCATTTTGCAGATTGGAAACATAAAACAGGAGTTGCTGCAGAGTTTTGATCGTATAGATGGCTGGAATTTCGGGGTTTCGAAGCCTTGCACCTAAAACCAAGAATGCTATAGTTGCTGGTGGGTTAACCTCGTTTGTGTTTGGAGTGTATTTCTACACCATGAGAGCTGTTGGAGGCACAGATGAACTAGAAGTAGCTATAAACAAGTTTGAGGAGGAAAAAGGTCAGAAAGAGGCTCAAGAAAAGGTATGATCTTATAAATGAGTTGTGTAATAATGTACCCAGTGGTCGACAAGGTAATTGCAGCCCACCGTTCATTTCATTTTCGCACCGAAAGCTTGTGTTTACTTCACAACTTCGATGCATACCTGTAGTAAATTTGAGCATAATGGATTTTCTCCGAGATGGCTATGTTTGTTTACATGATTTTATGTGGTTACAGCATCATCTTGATCGCATTTCAGACCAATGTATGTACCATAGGATTATGTAAATCTATTTTCTAATAATAACTTTAATAAGGGTTAATGCCTCTAATGTGGACTACTTTTAGTGTCATTTTGGTCCCTAAACTAAATTATTACTTTTTAGTCCTCAATTTTTTAGTACTTCAAAAGATAAGGATCTCAATTTGCTAGTAGGATCTGCAAAAAGTAGGCAGGTTGAGTGAACGCAATTTGAGCTAGCAGTCATCTTCTTTCTGCTTCTTTTATTTTTAAAATTTCCCGTTATTAATTTTTTTTTTCAAAAATTTTAAAAGTATTTTTTTATTGTAGATGCATCAGAAACACGCCAGCGTGTCTCAAATTACACCAAGAACATAAATTCGTTATACTATTCACTAGGAATGGGTGCAACGTTAGGTTCGTTGCACCATTTAACTAATGTTTTTTAGACTGTTAAAACACTGTTTCTTTTCTTAAATATTCCCCCATTCAATCTTCATCTTCTTCCTCTCTCTCCTCCCCTACAACTAAACTTGATTCATTATCGTATAATTAAGTATTTAATTAATTAAGTAAAATATTAAAGTCTAAGATATAACATCAAAGATATATCCTCATTTGGTGTTATATCTTTGATTTTGCTATTAATATTCAGACCCAAATCTGTTGAGGCTCCCATTGGGCATGTGATCATAGACAAGCATGAGCATGTTCCCTTTTCAACACCACCCGTGTATTTAGACCAAATTCTTGTGCTGCATCCTCCCTATGCTTAGCAATCTTCGCCATGAACTCTCTCAATCCCTGTTTCGATTTGTGGTTGACGCATTTGACGACAATCTTAATGTCGTTGATAAAACCATGGATATAAATATCGATGATGTCGTCGATATTTTGGTCGACGTATCGGAAAATGGAGGAGTCGACATCTAAATAGGGGGGAAGAAATTTCTTCCCCCAATTTCCACAATTTCGCCAAGTATCAATGGATATCGATGAAATCATCCGATATTTGACGATATCCACCGGAAATGTCGACGGTAAGAATGGAGAGAACAAAGATTGTGAAAGATTCGCCTTGTCCAGATGAAGAGAATGAAGGCATTCTCACAACCTAGGTCGGCCAGGAATGTCGACGAAGATAGAAGAATTTTGGTTTTCTCGGCGGCGATTCACCTTCTAAAGTGAAGGTTAATAATTGGGGGTGAAGGCATGGAGGATCAGACTCGAGGAGGGGCTCCGTTTGGTGTCGTTGGTGAGCTCGTTGTTGGTCGGATTTGAAGGAAATAATGGTGGTTGATGTTGCAGTTGCAAAGAGGGAGGGAGGAAGGAGAAGACTCGGGGCAAAGGGGGAGAGAGAGACATAAAATGGAAGGGAAAAGGTGTGATGTGTAATGTGTTTGACAATTTGATTAATAATAGATAATAACAATAATTAATAATAATAAAAGATAATTAATAATAAAGGCGTGTATGGCATGAAATTGTGTCAATCTTTAGAGTTTTCCATAAAAATTCTCAACCATTAATAATAATAATAAAAATAATAAAATAATATAATAATAATAATAATAATAATAATAATTTATAATTTCAATAATTTATTTACAAAATAAAAATTCTCAAGAATTCAGTTTTCGCGTTTTGAATTTTATCATTCAATTATTGTAATTTACTTAAATTATAGTAATTTACTTCAATTTATATTTATGTTTAAATTTTTATATTATTAGTTATCGGTAGAACCATATTGTAACATATTATTTATCAAATATTATATCAAATTCATTTTATAATTTTTATTAGTCCTGTATAATCATTATTGGGTACTTAAATTTTTCCCAAAATTTCATTCCAAATTTCCAACTTTTAGACCAAATTTTCGTCATTTTTGTTAACTGTAAACGATATCGATATTTGGAGCGAAATATCCGTAAATTTAACTAGCGATATATCCGTCGATATCGATATTTCTATACTTAGATAAAACCCCTTTGTAAACTTTTTCGAACCCATGAGCACCCAGAAGCTATATCTTTCGAAAAATCGCAGGTGGCTTTTGAGCTCTTATACTCGAGCTCCCAATCTTCAATGTCATCGTTTTTTTTTTGTTGCATTCCATCTTGTATTTCCTCCAAATCAAGTAGAACACATATGCGAAAAACAACGCAAAAACAACACAACTGATTGCGATCCCAGCATAATCCCATTTGACAATGAAGAAGATGAAGAATTGAGTAAAAAATCAGCAGATGTTTAGTCATGTTGATGTATCTAGCAATCCCGTTATTGCTGAAACTCAAAGCTAAAACTCTATGCGGTCTCAATTCACTGCGCGTAACTATAATTAGAAGAAGAAGAAAAAAAGGTCAAAACTCAAAATTGGCATTTGGGTTGTTGCGTACCTCTAATCCTCATTGAGGAATACCATAATTGTAACGACCCGTCCTAAAATTTCATGATTATCGAGATTTAATCAAAGATAAATCGAGAGTAATCGGGATTAGTCGAGGTGAATGACGATTTTTCCTCTAGAAGGAAAAAATATTGACTTTTGACCCAGGAGGTCAAAAGCACGTGGACCGAGTTCCATTAGATAGATCGAGGGATTACAAGTACGTAGACAAGCAGCACGTCGAATTTGGACGTTGTACGGAAAAATTATGGGTCTAGAATGGTTTTTCGAACTATTACAGTTGCACGTAATTCAAGAAGTTGACTTTTGGGTTGTTTGCTAGTGGGTCCAAAAGATCTAGTCTGGACTAATAGATGAGTGAAAAATGTCACCCATCCCTTGGTCCACAACCCACATTCATGCACCTGATTTTCCTTCTTCATTTCATCTAACCCGAAACCCACCCCAACCATTTTCCCCTTGCTTCAGCAACTGGGCTGCCTGAGAGATAGTGGGAGTGAGGCTGAGAGACAAACAAAGATGGTGGAGGAGTCGAGGAGCCACGAAGGTGGCTGGAAACCGTGAAAAACCAGGTAAACGTTTCTGGGTTTGGATTTTAAGGATTGAAACCCTCTTCTCTGATCATTGTCATCTTTTTTGTGTCTTTGCTAGTATGTTTGGCTGAGAAACAAGGAAAAAAGATGCTGGAATCGCCCTGGAAGGACGTTCAAAGGTTGGACGTGAGCTTCGATCGTAACCTGGGAGTTACAGGTTTGTTTTCTCACTTTTAGCATCGTAGGATTGTTTCTGGGTTAAGGACGAGTGGTTAAGAGAAAGAATGGTCGAATTTGGTTAAGAAATGGTGAAGAACGAGTCGAGTCAAGGTCGCGGGTCAAACGACCCGTTATAGTGGTTTGGGTCGACCTGACTGGAGGTTGAAAGCGATGTCCACGTCATCATGTCAGGCCACATAGCTAACCAGGTGGTGACACGTGCTGAGGTGTCAGGCTGAGTCAGCATCGACGTGGTAGTGCCACGTTAGCGTTGTCAGACCACGTGGACTAGTGAGGTGGTGCCACGTGGCATTGTGTTAGAGATTTGTTAGATTGTCAGGCTGACGTGTTAGGTGATGTGGCAAGTCCACGTCAGCATTGTCATACCACGTGGACCAGTACGGTGGTGCCATGTGGCAACATGTTAGAGTTTTCAGAGTGACGTGGCAGTTGACGTGTCATGATGACGTCAACATGGACATGTGTTAAATGGTGACACATGGCACTAGTTAGGAAGTACCATGTGGCAGGTTGTAATGTCATGTCATGCCAAGAACCTGTCACGGTATATAGAGCTACGCGCGTGCTAACCGGAGTCTCAAACCCAAGTCTCTCCAGGGTCCACCCAGGTCAATGTCCGTAGATCAATGACCCTCCCTGGAGGTAACGAACCATGCCCATCCTGAGAGTAAGGAACCTAACTAGGGGGCGACTCCACTCAGTCAGTGCTCCGTGACTACTCCGGGGTCCACTCAGGCCAACGACCCTCCCCGGAGGAGACAATCATATATAAAGGATGACATATGAAAAATCTTTTGAAATCATTCTTTAAACCTTTCAGATTCATGCCCGACCCCCATAAGCCGTCATGAACCATAAAACCTTTCCAGGGTTCATGCAGGTTCCCATATACCGTCATGACCCATAAATCCATTTCAAGGGTTCATGCCGGTTCCCATAAACCGTCATGAACCATAAAAATCATTTGTAACACATAGCTGGGCCCTAGGCCCGTATCCAAATACAAACTGGACCTCCGGTCCGAATTGTAAACCAACTGGGCCTCGCGCCCGATTTAGTAAACTAAATGGACCCCGTGCCCTATTTAGTAAACTAAATGGGCCTCGTGCCCGAAATTGTACACCAACTGGGCCTCCAGCCCGATGCCTTGTTAAATCAAATGGACCTCAAGTCCAAGAGTTCGTAAATCAAATGGGTTTCGAACCCGAGTTTACCTTTTCAAATCCAAAACCATTTCATGAAATCATATCCAAAACCATAAGTACGGAAAATCAGAGTAAAACCGAAAAACCTCGATTTACGTGCAAGCACGTGAATTGCCTCGTAAAGCATGAAATCATATAATTCACCAATATCCAAATCAACATCATAGAATCACATTCATAATCCATATAAAACATTTATGCATGCATCACAGTTTAGAAATCAAGGTCCACTCACAGACCGTCCTATGCTGCCGCCTCGGTTTGCGTACCGTAAGCGTCACCTGGTAAATTATCGTCACCGGGACTCCCAAACTTGTCCAAATCATAATAGAAGGTTACTAACTACTTAATTAACTTCCCATTGAAGCCCCGAAAGTTTCCCGAATTTTTAACTATTTTGAATCTCGATCCGAAACCTTCTGATGCCCCGAACATTATCGAGACGGTGTCCGATCGACACGAAACCAGTCCCAAAATGTTCGTTACATCGAATAGAAGATTTCGTGTGTTGAAAACTTCCCCAAATTCTCCACCACGCGCTACCACGCGCCGTCCAAAGGGCCCTGCGCGTGGGCTCATGCGCCGATGTACTGTAGACCGTCCCTAACCTTCAGCCGATCGGTCCGGCCCGGTTTTCTCTGCAACTTGGACCGGCGTGACCGGTCCAAGTCCATTCCCGGTCCAGTTTTCACCCGTTTTGCTCCTAATCGATTCTATTCTTCTAGTTTTGATCTTAGGAACCTAAACCCATTAATTAAAACCCTTAAATCCCACGAAACCCGACTGGTCCGATTTTCCTCTCACGGTTCAAGAATCCAAAACCTTCCCCAGGGGTCCCTCAACGTCCAAACCTTCTCAAACCTTCTTAAAACAACCCTAGAAGCCTATTTAGTTCAACCCAAACGTCCAAACAAGCCCATAACAACTAGAATTCAAAAATGGATTGAAAATGGGTTAACCGATTACCTCGATCGGTTTTTCCTCCTCCGCCGTCCACGGCGGCTCTGCCAGGCCAGCCACCACGCCCTCAGCATCCTCACTTCACTATGTCCTCAATCATGGCCGAATGGGAATGGTTGGGATGGTTTTGGGTTCAAAGGGAATGAGATCGGGTTTGTTTAGGGAGAAAGGAATGAATGATCAATGTAATGGGGAGATGCATGAATATGTGTGGGCTGGGCAATGGATGGGTGACACTTGTCACTCATCCATTGGGCCTCCATAAAATATCTGGGCCCCACTAAATTCCAAAACACAACTGTTTCGTAATTCGCGCAATAGTACCCTTGAACTTCCTTGAACCGTAACTTTGTCGTCGAACGCCCGAATTCAGCATGCCGTCTGTCCATGGATTCGTATCATCCCGATCTACGTAATGGTCCTTGGCCCTCGGCCATTGGGCCTCCCAGTCCAAAAGTCAACATTTTTCCCCTTTTAACCAAAATTACCAAATTGCCCTTAAACTTCCAAACGTCATAACTTTTTCCTCGAACGTCGGAATTGAACGTGCCACCTGTCTATGAACTCGTGACATCACAAACTACATCATGGTCATCGATCAAAGTCCATTTGACCGTCTAAACGAAAAGTCAATGTTTTGCCCATGCCTAGGGGCAAAACGGTCATTTTGCATCGTTCATCCGATTTCGCCCAACTAATCACGGATTAACCTCACTAATCGTGATTAGTCACTAATCTAATCCCGTAATTCGGGACGGGTCGTTACAACCTTCCCTCCTTAATTAATTTCGTCCTCGAAATTTCAACCGACCTAATTCCAATCGTTCTTCCCTCCTTAATTAGTTCCGTTCTCGAAACTCCAACTATTTTGATTCCACATCCACCTAGTGGAAATAATTCGATCTCACGACACGTGTACACTCGTACACCCACTAGTCAACATAAAACTCGTCTGCAACCAGAAGTACCACTAACACTCACGTCGCATTGACTACATTCGACCATGTCGAATGACAGTAATCACAAGTTCCGTACTGACACCACTTTTCAGTATCAGAGCAGCCTGAGTATCCTATGAGCTAACCACTTGTCAGTTCTACCATTTCGCTCACACAAACAACTCAAAGGTTCTTTTCTCAATCTCAATCTATCCTGACGTCTGCTCCCACTAGGAGTCACCGAATTTCACTAACCGATCCACGCTGACATCATCGACAATCTGTCACCACTTGACAGTCGCCAGTCGATAACTAACACTATACTCACTTGTGGTTACACTAACCACCAACTTACTCAACCTGAGTAAACACTTACCAACATTTCACTCGACTGGTGTGTAACTAGACCCATCATGAATACCATGACCTAGTGCACAGTATCCAACATCCAGTCCACATTCTCGACTAATCCAATGGTATCGGGACTAAGCTGACTACCAACACGCTCACCAACGTACCCATGGTATAGCCTATATACCATCACCAGGCACCACAAGTCTGCCCGGTATCATACCTCGAACTACGTACAAGGTACATACGTCTATCTACCAACCTACCACAACAATAACAACAACAACACGACCACCTAGGTCGTAGCCAAACACGTTTCAATAATGGAGTCCATCTGTCCAATCCAGTACTAGAAAAATCGAAACTCCAACTCATTATCCATTTCCAAATCTGAATTCGAAATCATCATTTCGTAAGCTAGCATTTGAAATGACCATTCCGAACCCAAATCTAGAAATCCACTTTCAAGTTCCAAAATCGAATCCTAAATCGTCACCTAGAAATCCGATTCCAAAACCTGAAATCTCGTTCTCGTCTACCGAGACGTACCAAAATCGAACCTATCGGTTACCTGCTCAGACGATTATCTCAATATGTTCAATTGACTTCATAGGGAAGCCAATCCCATCATCCACACATATAAGGATGACCAAATCCGACCTCGTCGGACACCTACTCGCTCGAGTAACATACCATACGGGATTCACTTCGAAAAGAAGTTCAGTCCCAACATCCTCAACTCAAACTATCCAAGTAAGAGTAATAAACTCTCCACATATATGGATCATCAAGATCACGATCCAGATCCAACAGTGCGTCAACCGACCATAGACGTCACGATTAAGATCCACTTAGGATCCACACAGTCAACTACCAGATTCCAAGTCATAGGGTCTTACACCATCAACAAATCTGCATACTGTCAGATCGTTTGTCAACCAATTCCCACATCTAAACAGATTAGTCAACGACGAGACACGTCGAGACTGTGGGTTCTCATTGATTACCTCGTATTGATCCTTGTCATTCCACCGAGGAAAATCCAGGGATGATCCAATACGATAACATCAAAAACTCATCCTACGTGAATGCAACCAAAACTCGCTGCGCTCACCACACCACGTAATCAACATCATCTTCCACCAAGCAGAAAATGAGAAATCTCAGTCACCTAACTTCGATATACTCAACTCTTCCTGATGACCCAAGAAAAATCTCGGGTCCACCAACCAATACACGACCAATGTAATGGTGACAACAACTATCATCTGGTATGGTAGAACATGATAAGTCATCCTAAATGACTTCGAAATACCCATTGCCAATGTGGAAAACCCGCACTACGCTCGTCACCTCAATCATAAACTCTCTCAATTCCGAAGTTCCAACCCTGTCGGAATCACGTTTAATGGTTTCTATTCCTGAGCTAGAAGTCATTCTCAGACCCTTCCGGCTAACAACGGTCATCAATAACTACTATAATGACCCATTCTATTTCTTACAATCAAATTCCTCCACAAATAAGCCTACCCAAAGCTCAGGAGGTATGGTCAACCGTAGTCAACCATAACTAATCCGAAATGGACTCTCAAGTCCTCAGCTCATCCGGACATCATCCACGTGTCCATAACCAAGAGAATTTGGTACCCCATCTCGCATATCGGTTCACACCGTGTATATAGATACACTCATTCCGAGTGGAATTCACGCGACTCAAGATTAAACCTCGCATACTATTTACGGATGTGCATAAAGGCCTCCAACACTCGTATCTCGTACCACGAGTCTCAACTACTGCTGGATCTAATCTAGTCCATCACTATCCGTGATCCACTCCCGAACCACATATACCGAATATATGCCCGACTTGACGGAGTCACATCCCGACTCGTAACTCATCATCAACACAATCACCGGCACCGGCACCAGCACTAGTACCAGTATCATCACTATCACATGTCAGCATCAGCACACAAGCATCCACACTAACACTAGCACACCGTGTGCAAAACTGACAACCCTGGATCTCCGCTTATACCGAGCGACCACCCCGTACCTCTACTCGAATGGGAGAAACTCTGCCTCCCTCGTAGCCAACAACTCTGGGTACAGTCACCCCGAAATCTCATATGAGAAAAGGAAACGTCCCCGATTCCCAACAACCATAACTACAACCACTCTCGGTAGTCGTGCCTGCCACAACTCGTGCAGACCTAACTACCGGACATCTCGATATCCAGACTCCGCATCCAACGGAATCAACCGCTCGTACTAATTACTCCGTATCCCCGCTCCTGGATTCCATCGACAAGTACTGACCCTGGTAACTTGTCCAAATCAAACTCTAACCAGTCGTACCTCGACTAAACCAATGTCGTCTACTTGGTCGCCCATGACCTTAGTTGTACCAACAATCCATCACAACTAAAGTAGCACGACAGCCAACTAGGTTTAACCGATCACTATAACCTCAGCTGCGGAGTGCAGTCCCATCACTAAGGCTGACATGACTAGATCTCACATGGCCGACGATCTCAGCTCCGAGAAGTCGCCAAAGTCAACTACTCACCAACTTACCTTTCCAAACCATACACACTACCTTAGGGTTCCACGATCACACCTAGAGTTCCCCCTGAGCTCAACTGCAAGTTACCAACTGCAGAAAGCAGTAAAATCAACAATCTGACCGACCACGCGGTCCCGACATCGTAAGGACGTCAATCCAATCCTACCGTAAGTTCAACTAGGATTCATCGAATCCGACTGCTAACTGCCAGGAGGAGTAAATCCATTTACCTCAATAATATCCGACCATCGATGGTCACAACACCAAACTGTCGTCAAATCGATCCCACGACATCGTGAAAGACGATCCCAATTAACCGTCTCACGATCAAAACTCCAAAGTCCAATTACGTTCATCCCTCCGTAGGGTCCCACACTGCCAACCTTGACAGAACTATGGCAACCCTGGCATCTAGTGCCAAACCAAGACATATCATTATTCCATCCTACTAACTATCGTACCGGTATCCCAACTATCAGGTTGATAACGAACTTTAGCCCATTGAGATATCACATCCTCGACCTGCGTACTACTCCAAGAGCAAGCCTGCTCTGATAAGCCAGCCTCGCTCTGATACCACCTGTCAGGACCCGTCCTCCCTCCCCCCCCCCCCCCCGGGATTAACGAGGAATGCCCCTGATCCCGTCTGACACGAAGTGTCAGACAAGAGAAATTTCCAACCTTTGCCCTCTCGGGCTATCAGAGTACGCCAGGATCCGGAGGAGGTATGTGATACATCGGTCTCTGCTATAGTCCACATCGTATCCAACTTGAAGGGTATTAAAAACAGAAAGACTCTGAGTGGACAAAAAGTAATAAGTTTCGTAAAACACATTTATAAAAGCCCTTTATACCCTTCACTAAAAAGCATGCATGCATAGTAAAACCATTTATCCAATCACATATGTTTAAACAACCATATTTAGGGTCACAGCCCCAAGTTCCGTAAATACAAGTCACACGGGATTCTGCCCAAAACCATTTACAGAAAACCATAACATAGTGAACATATGTGGGATCTCAGCCCAAATCCATTTATCATCATAAAACACAATTTCCCAAACCAATTGAAATCATGTTTATCCATTATATTTCATATCCAAGAACCTGTCACGGTATATAGAGCTACGCGCGTGCTAACTGGGGTCTCAAACCCAAGTCTCTCCAGGGTCCACCCAGGTCAATGTCCGTAGATCAACGTCCCTAGGGGTCCCTCAATGTCCAAACCTTCTCAAACCTTCTTAAAACAACCCTAGAAGCCTATTTAGTTCAACCCAAACGTCCAAACAAGCCCATAACAACTAGAATTCGAAAATGGATTGAAAATGGGTTAACCGATTACCTCGATCGGTTTTTCCTCCTCTGCCGTCCACGGCGGCTCTGCCTGGCCAGTCACCGCGTCCTCAACATCCTCACTTCAGTCTGTCCTCAGTCATGGCCAAATGGGAAGGGTTGGGTTGGTTTTGGGTTCAAAGGGAATGAGATCGGGTTTGTTTAGGGAGAAAGGAATGAATGATCGATGCAATGGGGAGATGCATGAATATGTGTGGGCTGGGCAATGGATGGGTGACACTTGTCACTCATCCATTAGGCCTCCATAAAATATCTGGGCCCCACTAAATTCCAAAACGCAACCATTTCGTAATTCGCGCAATAGTACCCTTGAACTTCCTTGAACCGTAACTTCGCTGTCGAACGTCCGAATTCAGCATGCCGCATGTCCATGGATTCGTATCATCCCGATCTATGTAACGGTCCTTGGCCCTCGACCATCGGACCTCCCAGTCCAAAAGTCAACATTTTGCCCACTTTTAACCAAAATTACCAAATTGCCTTTAAACTTCCGAACGTCATAATTTTTTCTCGAACGTCGGAATTGAACGTGACACCTGTCTATGAACTCGTGACATCACGAATTACGTCACGGTCATCGGTCAAAGTCCATTTGACCGTCCGAACAAAAAGTCAACGTTTTGCCCATGCCCAAGGGCAAAATGGTCATTTTGCATTGTTCATCCGATTTCGCCCAACTAATCACGGATTAACCTCACTAATCGTGATTAGTCACTAATCTAATCCAGGAATTTGGGACGGGTCGTTACATGTCAGGAGTTGTTAGGTTGTTAGATGTCAGACTGACGTCAATAGTGACGTTAGTGTTGACCTGCGTTGACTTTCATTGACCGAAATTTAACCAGTGCGTGAAGGAATGTGGGCATGAATTTCGAGGTCAAACCAATCTCATTTGGAAGGTTTCGACGTTCTAAATCCAATGCTGGTGATTCCAGGTCGATCGGAGATTGTTTTGTTAGTATTTTGGAAGTTTTTCTCCTCGGGAAGCGTATTTAGGACACATTTACTGTACCAGGGTTTAAGGGGTGTTTACATACTGACTTATTTGGATTGTTAGTGACCCCTGAGTGTGATTTTGACAGGTCAAATGGTTTTGAAAGCTTCGGATTGGCTTACGACGCAAGTTTTGAGTGCGTAGCGTGAGCCGTGTGTGAGTGGACATTGTTTTATAAATGTGATGCATGCATAAATGTTTTAGATGTTTTATGATCATGATTTGAAATGCAATTAGTGCATAATGATTTAAGTATGATTGTTGATCATTTTCGTGGAAAATATTATTGTGTACGTATTTCGAGATTTATGTTTTATGTTACACTTTGGGCTTATGACGAGTCTTCTACGTGCTTTGAGATTTCACTAAAGGGGATTTGAATGATGATTCAATTTGAATGAAATCATTTTGGTATTTTTGAAATGATGTTTCGAGCTTGTGACCCTATTGGAAAGATGTTTGACTCCAAGTGGGAGTCCATGTGAATTCGAAAGCGAGATTATGATTTGATGTGATTTATGAAATGAGTGTTGGACATTGTTTTAAGATGATTTGTGGAAACTACGTATTGGGCTTAGACCCTACGTGAAACACATGATTTGATTTGAAAGAAAAATGTTTGTGAAAATGCGTTTATGAGATTTGATAAATGTTTTCACTGAGACCATCCTCTTGAGATTAATGTGACTCTGGTAGGTATGTGTTTCCTCGAAGAGGGACTCTGGTTGTGAATATGTTTCTCCGGAGTGGTCCCTATGATATGTTGCTCGCCTTCAGGATGAGCTATGTACCACCCTGGAGAGGTCATGATGCACTGCCTATTGTTGAGCAGTCGTGGGAGGCGCGACTCAGAAGTGCTTATGATATATGAGATCGATCGTTGAGACGTTCACGAGGCTATGAACGTCAGCCGTTGATTTGTTCACGGCGACGTGCTCGGACGTGATTGTCTTAAAGCTTATTTGCACGCGTTGCATGGATGATGTGACTGATGATGATATAAGACGAGATATATGTGGGATATATGGATTGGTCATGTCTTCGATTATTGCTTTATGTTCAAATATTTTCATATGTTTTGGTTTTGAAAAAAAATAGAACTTGTTTGAGAAAGCATTTGAGATTACATGTTTTATGATGCATGCGTGCTTTTAATTGGAGGGTATAAATGTATTTTCCTGAAATGTATTTGAAACTTTTATTTTTGTCCACTCACAGTTTTAAATGGTTTTTGATACCTTTCAGGTTGATCGCGGATGCGGACTGTAGTAGAGACTGAGGTATCACATAAAGCTGCGTACTCTAGAAAGGCAGGGCTGCGTCCCAAGAAAGAAGAATGTCTCATCCATGGCCACCGCCTCCAACAGGGCGCCTTCGCAAAACGCATTGTTCATCCCCACCGAAGAAAATCCCAATTTCATTTCTGCTTCCAACCCCAACCACGACATTCTTTCCGCGGGCGAATTGCATCCTAATCCGAACCCGGCACAAATTTGAGGATTTTCATAATGCCTTTTTTCAATATACAGACACGTGGATGAGCTTACGAGGAGGAAATAGAAGGGAGTTGACGGTGTTGACATCGTAGATGGTGTGCTGTACTGTGTTCCCGATGCTCGTCTAATGCCAACAATTGGGTCTGGGTTCAAATTCGAGAAAGAGGAAATGGAATCAATAGTCTATCGAAGAACATAGAAACACAAATTTGGAAATATTGGTAGACATGGAGGTTGATTTTGACAGCATCAAGTAAGCAATTGGATTGCAATCTTTGGGCTTGGACAAAACGAGAGCTTGGTGGAGACGCCATGGAAGATGGTGGAGTAAGTATAGAGGATTTTAGGGATTTGAGTTGACGTTGAGAGGAGAATGGAAGAAGATGAAGATTGACTAAGAGACATTTAAGGGAAAAAAAACAATGTTTTTAACGGTGTCAAAGACAACATCAGTTAAATGGTGTAACAGACCTAACGTTGCACCCATTCGTAGTGCAAAATAAGACGAATTTTCGTTTTTGGTACAATTTAAAACATCCTGGCGCGCTCCTTTTGCATCTACAATAAAAAATAACGAATCTTATAAAAAATTGGCGGCTTTACCACTGGCTCACAATTTTTTTTAAATACCAATGAAAGAGGTTTACAATTACCACATATAAAAGCCATTAGTGATTTCTGTTCACCCTAAAGTATTCCAAATTCTTTTCCTTCTCATTTTTTTTCCTCGAAAGCTCCCAAATTCTTTTCCTTCTCATTTTTCTCCCCCTAGAAAGTTCTCATTTGTCTTTGAGAAAGAGGTTATTCTTCTAGATGCAGTTAGTCAATAATTCTCATCTCTCGTTCATGTCTTTCAAATCCACCATCTAGCATTTTTTTATACAACTCGAAACTCGTATAAAATTTATCCGAATAAATCCACACGATTAAAATTTTAATTCATTTTTTGATCAATCCATTATAACACGTTTAATAAACAAGTAGAATTAATCAAATTATTAACCCATACAATAATCTATTAATCCATTTAATGATAGTCGATCATAGACGCCATACTCTTCTTATTTCTCATATAATGGTGACCAAATCCAGGTAACGCACGCTTGGACGTCAAATAATTCAGTATCCAGAAAATATATGGCAGAATTTCCAGTCTGAAAAAGAAAAACAGACAATTCATCTGCTATCCGGGAATTTGTAACTTGAGAAACATTACGTGATTCTCCTTTCGCCTAGAGATGAATGAACAATTCTCACAGGCTTAGTAGGCACGCTTAAGAATTAGTGCTAAAGGGAGGCAGGAAAAAGGCAAATATAATAACCCTTATGACTTAATTGTTGATCGAGAAGGAAGCCTTCAACCTCTGAGCAAGATGTGGCAGTGTGTTTATGCTATCTTGGGTTGCCTCTTCAACACATGACTCCAAATTGCTGAGTGAATTAGTTGTCACCTGTTGTTGCTTAGCTGCATCAAACTTGTCTTGACACACCATCAGTGCCCTACTCAACCTTTCCTGAGTCCATCCAATATAACAATGAATTTTATTTATTTAGGCATCACCAATTACACAATAATGACAACACAAATTTTACAATAAAAATATAATAACTTGCCATGCATCTGAATGAAGCCTGAATCAAATTTGATACGACGCCCATATACCAGCAGCATACCCTTTTTTTTTTTTTTTACATTCACAAATATTAAGGGTACAAAAAAAATGGGCCACAAAACTTAAGGCATGATTGACTTCTGAGCTCAAAATAAAAAACTTGAAGACATAAAATGACACTTAAAATACAGTAAGCTCAACATTGAGAGAAAGAAAAACATAATGAAATAGTTAGAACTAATCAAAATTCTGCACCAATGGTTGTTGAATGATGAAAACTTTTGAGCAAAAAGTATCTAGGCCTCCGTTGAAATTCACTTGTTTCTAACAAATAGGATATTGTTATCATACCGTGATTCCAAGACTTATGGTTTCTCCAGTATTATTTGTGCAAAATGAATCATTGCTTTCATCATGTAAGCAAAAAGTGAACGACCAAATTCCACATATACATTACTATCATCAATCTTACTACCGACTTGAGACCACGGTCACCTTCATTGAATTAACACCTACATCGTTATAGCATGATATCTATCCTACCGGTCACAAACAGTCATCACATGAACCTTCCATACTTTTAAAAAGCATGCCATAATATTGCCCATTAGCACCTTTATTAAGGTTCAGAGTCCCTAAATGCATAGCCAAAAGCATATAAGTAGGCCCAAGGAAAAAAAGTGAAACTAGTAAGAATATCACCATTATTACTGGTGCTAGATTCATATCCAAGGCATATACCTCTTGGTCATAAGGACTTGTTTTCATATCTTCAGCATTCTGTATGTGTGTCTGTCTTTCATTGAAATCTAATACCATGTCGATAGAAAACATAATAGCTCAGGCCAAACAAGTCATTACATATCAATGTATCTACACTCTGCTCCTTAAAAATATTATTTATCAGTCTCGTATTATGCTCACATCAAAGACAACACGAAAATTGAGAGTTTGAGTACTGAGACATGCAGGAAAGAAAGCACTTACTTGAAACTTGGCCATTTCATTCTCAACTCTCTGTTGAGCACTGACAACAGGAATGCTGCAATTTTCGACACAATTGCTTATCTGTTCTTGACTTCTCCTCCGATCAAAGCAGTCATGTGCACATTTGAAGTATGCTTGCTGCAAATATCCATCATACAAAATGCGTATGAAAAAAATTACTAAAAGTACTCAGAAAAAACTTGCATCACATGAAAACCGAAAAGAAAAAACTCACATGAAAACTGAAAAGAAAATATTATACTTAGACTAGTATCAATTAACAATCCTTTTGATACTCGGATATAACATGGACTGAAAAGTCTATATGGTCTTCTTAGAGTTCAGAAAGTGATCCTATTTTCAAAAATTATAATCTGCCAAAAATTATAAATAAAACAAAAGGACCCATAAAAAAGCACGTAAACTTGAATGAGTTTCTGTTTTCTCTAGCATCAATTGTTACAGTAGCAAACTTAATTATTAAATTTTCCTACTATGTTTTCTCAGAAACCAAACAGAACCCAATAACAATACCACAACTACCTTCTAATGTTTTCTCAGAAACCAAACAGATCCCAATAACAATACCACAACTACCTTCTAATCTTTGAACTAAACAAGGGAGCTGACGATGGATTAAGAATGTCGAGTCCGTACCCATCACATTACTCGTATTGTTACCAAGAAATGTAAAAATTTACAGATACTAAAGCCTGTCCGCTAGAAATTTATATTTATAAATATACCTGAAGGGTGAAATTGACATGGTCTTGGATAGGAGAGAGATTGGTTTGGGCAGCACGATTTACTTCGTTCAGCTTTTGCTTTATTCTCTCTGAAACAATTTGCTCTTCCATGGCTGCTATGTGGGTCATATTTTCTCTACGAATTCGCGGGGCTTGGGTTGTGCGGTATGAGTGTTGAGCTTTAGGGTTTAGGGTTTTGCTTGGTGGACTTATTTTAGCTTTAGGAGACGGGTGTGAGTGAAAATTGGATTTTTTTTTAATACAAAAATATTGGAAAAGGGTTGCAAGTTGCCCAAATCCAATCTACAAAGGAAATACACGGAGAACAGAGTAAGGAAAATTACACGAAGAGACACGGGTCGAAGAAGACACGAGAAAGATGTAAGAAAAATCTGTCCACCAAGAATAAATATGTATATTTACTGTTTACATTAAAAGAAAAGAAAAAAAATTAAGGGTAGAAACGTCAAAACACTACTTATAAACAGTGCAAATTGTAACGACCCGTCCCAAATTCCTATATTATATTAGTGACTAATCACGATTAGTGAGGTTAATCGGTGATTAGTTGAGCGAAATCGGACGAACGATGCAAAATGACTGTTTTGCCCCTAGCCGTGGTAAAACGTTGACTTTTCATTCTGGCGGTCAAATGACTTTGACCGATGATCGTGACGTAGTTCGTGACGTCACGAGTTCATAGACAGGTGGCACGTTCAATTCCGACATTCGAGGAGGAAGTTATGACGTTCGGAAGTTTAGGGGCAATTTGGTAATTTTGGTTAAAAGGGGTCAAATGTTGACTTTTTAACCGAGAGGTCCAATGACCGAGGGCCAAGGATCGTTACGTAGATCGGGACGATACGAATCCATAGACAGGCGGCACGCTGAAATCGGACTTCGAACATGGAAGTTATAGGTCACGGAAGTTCGATTTCACTATGCACGTACTTCGAGACGGGGATGATTTGGAAAAATCTGATTGGGCTAGATATTTTAGGTGGGTCACATGGATGAGTGACAAGTGTCACTCATCCTATTGGCGAAATCCCTTAATTTGTGGATCTAAGTAATTAAATATTATTATTTTAATTATTTTATAATTAATCCTAACAACCTTAAATCCTAACCATCCATTCCTTCTAATCTCTCAAATCCTCACCCTTAATTCCTCTTCTCTCATCAGCTACCATCTTCTTCATTTTCCCTCACAAACCCGAAACCCCATAACCCATATCCCTCCATTTTCATTCTTCATTTTCAAACACAAACACCACACCCCCATCGTCCGTCTTTTGAGTGTGTGAGCTGAGTGTGACCGTGAGAGTGTTGTGAGGATGACTGAGGGACTGAGGACGACGGCGGTGGACACGGCGGAGGGAACCCGTGAGCTTGGTTACGGGTCAAAAATGGTGGATGGAGTTTTGACGTGTGTTGAAGGGGTTGGTCGATCCCATTACATTCTAGGTGACTACGCCCAAACTACGCATTAAATTAAACATGTAATTCGAGTGTTATGCAATTTAAACCCTTTTTGTGTAGATGTAGTATTGATAAATAGGGATCGTTCTTAACCGGGGAAATTAGGGAACATTAATAATATGTTAGTGGATTATGAATAAAAGAATAATGAATTAGAGAATTAAATAATAAAAGAATTAAACAATCAAAGAATTAATAAATTAAAGAATAGATGAACAAGATAATAATAAATTAATGAATTACAAAGAATTAATAAGTTAACGAATTAAAGAATGAAATAATAGAAGAATAAAGGACTTAGTTAATCAAAGAATAAAGGAATTAATTAATCAAAGAATCAATAAATTAAATAATAAAGGAATGAAAGAATAAAGGCATCAAAGAATAAAAGAATAAAGAATAAAAGAATAAAGAATAAACAAGGGGGGTTTTGAAGAGGTTTGTAATTATGTAAATAAGTAAAAGCATAGATAAACTCATTCTATTTCTATTCTAACTTATGCACAAAGTAGACTTCCCGTAAACACAAACTTCAACAACATACTACAATTGCAAATATTTGAATTAATCACGAAATTATACCTTCACAAACTCATATTTCCTCATACATTAATCATATTATAAATGCACCGAACAGCGGATTTTTACTTATAATATAATTACCTTAAGTTTGTGATTTAATGCGCCGAACAGCGGTCATACATTAAATCTCTCCAAATCTACTCTAAATGCCCCGAACAGCGGATCAACATTTAGTTTCGAAATGAAGTTTAAGCTCTAAAATGTAAGAAGTAAATGATTTTTAGAAAGTAAAACACATGGAGATTATACTCAATTTTCACAAAAGATAGGAAGGAGAAACCAATACATATATTGCATTATAATTAGAACCAATAACAAATAAGAGAGTTTAAGAGAATGGAGAGCAAATGTTACACTTTTCAGATTGGATGAGAACAATGGATTGTTTTTCACAAGGAACACCGAACAGCGGCTGGAACCTTATGAAGATGGAAGAAGATTAAACAAGGAAATTCGGACTTGAACTCTCAAAATTGTATTGGAACTATTTTGCCAAGATTTCTCCTAAAAGAAGCTCAATTTTGTGCTACTTGGAAGTGATTTCAACAAGTGAAATCAACTCCTATTTATAGGTGGAGAAAGCTACCAAAAATAATATAAAAATACAATAAAAAAAAATGGAATAATGGAATGATGAGTAATAAAGATTTGTGATGATGTTTAGAGGTGGTTTGAGTTGTAAAGTTGTAAAATTGGGTTGGAAGGTTGTTGGAAATGGCTGGAAATTAAGTGGGAGTCTGCTGGAAAATAGGGAAGAAATTTCGGCTGGGCGGTGCTGAAGAGGAGGGCAGCAGCTCGGCAGGCGCGCGCCGAACGTGACAGCAGGGACTCGGCAGGCGCATGCTGGAGCGGTTTGGGCCTGGGCTGGGCCGCACGGACGCGGGCTGAGCGGCTGGAGGAACTGGGCTGCACGGGCGCGGGCTGAGCGAACCGGATTGGGCTTGACGCGCTGGGCCAGGCCACTTGGCGACGGGCTGGGCTGCAAAAATAATTGGGTTTTGGGCTGCATTAATTAATTGGGTTTGGGCTGCATTAATTAATTTAATTAAAATATAACTAAATTAATTATTCCACCGAATTTCGTCCATATTTTATTCGTTATAATTCCGATCGAAACGATTCTTTCGCCAGAAATACTCCAAATTACAACCTTTATTTTTCTAAACATAAAAATCACAAAATAATTTATTTTATCAATTTATTTAATATTTTAATATTAAAAGTCAAGTATAAAGGGTATAAAATAATATAAAATAATGCTTATTTAACGTCCTATCAAATACCCCCACACTTAAACTTTGCTAGTCCCTAGCAAATACTAAAATCAAACTACGAATTTAAAACAAGTAGACCCTTAACCATTTGTCTCAAATTTCATTGTTATAATCATGGCATAAAAGATTTTCACTTAAAACATTTAAGCAAATGGAATTCAAAAGTTAATATATGGTAACAAAATGTTCAACAAGTAAGATAATGAGTAAATATGGTGAAATGGAGTTCTGCACGAATAAGACAAGTATGAATCAACTCACAAGGATATGCACTCATAAATTCACTCAAATTGTGAGGGTTTGTGTTTGCACTCAAAGTATGTGAGAAATACTCACATAATCGAAATGAAGTACTTTTGCAAAATTTCAAACAAACACCTCAAGATAAAAACAAAACATACTTGCACAAATGAACCAAAACCATAAGCTTACTCAAGTGATTGACTCAACTAATCAAAATTTACCATCTTAAGGATCATAAGGTCTTTATAAAGGTTGTAATGGGGCTAAGTTTAGAGGCAAGGAGAATATAGGACAAGTGGTGCTCAATTCGTTCCAAGACTCAATAGACTCCCAAAACGTATCATAACTTCCCAACCTTAGTGCAATGATGTCAGTAATCCATCCCTTCGAACATAGGCCTAATTTCATCTTGTTGGGCCTCGAATTCATTCTTTGTGCCGGATTTACAAATGTAAAGGACTTAACTCAAACATTCATAATCAAACCTTATTACCTTGATAAATATATCTTTCTTTCTTTTTTTTTTTCTTCTCTTTTTTTTTTCGATTTTTTTTTTCATTTTTTTTTTTTTCCTCATATATCAAGGTAATAACATGTGTCAAAAATACAACAATGTTTGAGTAAGTAAATCCACAAAATACACATAAAAGTCTTTCAATATCATCATTTTCTCTTTACATAATCATTATGTCTTCAACCGAGTCCTTGGAACAAAGGTAAAAGATGTCTATACTAAGCTCAAGTGTTTAGATAATCATGGTGAGGAAAGAAAGGCTTAATGTGGGCTCAAAAGGGGTAAAACTAAGGGGGTCGCAACTTGTGCGCACAAAATAGGGAACATGGATGTTTTGAAGTTGTGGTGTTAACCCTAATGCCTTAATCATTTCCAAAATCAGAGAATTTATTGACTTAAAAGCTTTGAAAATCACATAGAATAAGTTCTAGTGCTCTAGAGTTCATTAAAAGCTATGGCAAGCAGTTATGAGGCATATGTATATCAATTTAAACAAAGAACTTATGAATCACTCATCAAAGATGTATATAAGTTCTAAAGCTCACATAAGGTTCAAATGATTCATACTTATCATATCATGCTTATTTATGTACCAATTTACATGCATTATCTTTAAGTTATAACACTTAATTACAAAATATTAACAAACAAATTCAAGTTGTAGTGATTATCTTTATGGCCATAACATAATCATTTCCATTCACTTATATCATTGACAAGTTAAAGGGCAACTTGATGACTCGTAAAAACGCTACGTTAAAACAAAAAGACTCAAATTTTTTTTTTTTTTTTTTTTTTTTTTTTTAGGAGAAAGAAATAAAACAATTGAAAATTAACACAAATAAGAAAGAAACAATTGAAAATTAACACAAATAAATTTGTAAACCATTCCCCCACACTTAAATTCTACATTGTCCTCAATGTAGGAAAATACGAAGTAATTTAAACATAGAATCAAAGTAAGGAAGATGATTTAAGAAAATGAAATAAGAAAGAAAAACATAAAAGAGAGTGAAGGGTTGAAAGAAAGCAAATCTGTGTTGATGACTCCTTCACACTCGCGAACACATTGGGTTGCCTCCCAACAAGCGCTTGAAGTTTAACGTCCATCCAGCCTAGACCAAATTTAGTTTATCTGATGGGACGTCGTAGCACTCTTTCTGACTCCACATCGTGCTCGCCAATTGCCTCGATATAAGGCTTCAATCTATGGCCATTGACCTTGAACTCTTTTCCAGTTCCAACGTGTTTTATCTGTATGGCTCCATGGGCAAAAATATTAGTGATAACAAAAGGTCCTACCCATCTAGAACATAACTTACCAGGAAAGAGTCTGAGCCGAGAGTTGAAAAGCAAAACTTTCTGGCCAATGCCAAATGCTTTACTCCTGATCTGTTTGTCATGAAATGCCTTTGCCTTTTCCTTGTAGATCAGAGTGCTTTCAAATGCATCATTTCTTATTTCCTCAAGCTCACTCAGCTGGAGCTTCCGATGCAGACCGGCGTCATCTAGCTTGATGTTGAACGTTTTGACGGCCCACCATGCTTTATGCTCTAGTTCCACCGGAAGGTGACATGCTTTTCCGTACACCAACCTATAGGGAGACATTCCTATAGGTGTTTTGTAGGCCGTCCTGTATGCCCAAAGTGCATCATCCAACCGTTGGCTCCAATCCTTTCGATTAGGACCCACAGTTCGCTCTAGTATCTTCTTGATTTCTCTATTACTGACTTCCGCCATTCCACTCGTTTGAGGATGGTAAGGTGTAGATACTCGATGAGTGACACCATACCGTTTCAGTAAAGCTTCAATGGTCTTGTTGCAGAAATGACTTCCTCCATCACTTATTAGGACCCGCAGGATCCCAAACCTGGAAAGAATGTTAGTTCTGAGGAATTCTGCAACAGTTTTAGAGTCATTAGTCCTGGTGGCCTTAGCTTCCACCCATTTTGATACATAATCAACGGCAAGTAAGATATAGAGATAGCCATTAGATTGAGGAAACGGACCCATAAAATCGATACCCCAAACATCAAATATTTCAACAGTAAGAACATAATGTTGTGGCATTTCATCCCTGCGTCCTAAGTTTCCTGATCTCTGACATTTATCACAGGCTAAGCAAAATGAATGTGCATCTTTAAAAAGTGTGGGCCAATATAGTCCAGATTCTAAGATTTTGAGTGCAGTTTTTCTAGATCCAAAGTGGCCTCCACAAGCATGGCTATGGCAGAACTCTAGGACTGACCTATGTTCAATATCAGGGACACATCTCCTAATCAATAAATCTGCACAGTGTTTCCACAAATAAGGTTCATCCCAAATATAGTGCCTAGCATGCTTCTTAAGTTTATCTTTTTGTGCACGGGAGAGGGTGGTGGGCAACTGCTTGGTGACTAAATAATTGACAATATCAGCATACCAAGGAGTACCTCCCTCGATTCTGAAGAGTTGTTCGTCTGGAAACATCTCTTGAATCGCCACAAGATCTTGCTCATGTGCAATGCGACTCAAATGATCCGCCACCACGTTCTCTACGCCTTTCTTATCTTTAATCTCGATGTCAAACTCTTGAAGAAGAAGAATCCATCGGATCAGTCTTGGTTTCGCTTCCTTCTTGGCTAGGAGATACTTCAGTGCTGCATGATCAGTGTAAATAATGACTTTAGTTCGAAGTAGATAAGAACGAAATTTATCTAAAGCAAATACAACAGCAAGCAACTCCTTTTCTGTAGTGGTGTAGTTCATCTGGGCATCATTTAAGGTTCTGGATGCATAGTAGATGGCGTAGGGCTTCTTATCCCGCCTTTGTCCGAGTACGGCTCCAACTGCATAATCAGAGGCATCGCACATTAGTTCAAAGGGTAAGGACCAATCAGGGGCACAAAGAATGGGGGCAGTGGTTAAGAGATTTTTAAGCTTCTCAAAAGCTTCCTGACAGTCTGCATCAAAGACGAAGGGTGTCTCTTTCTGAAGCAGTCGGCACAAGGGCCTTGCAATGTGGGAGAAGTCTTGGATAAATCTTCTGTAAAATCCTGCGTGACCAAGAAATGAACGGATTCCTCTCACCGAAGTGGGAGAGGGTAAGTGGCGCACAGTATCAACTTTAGATTTATCGACTTCAATTCCTCTTTCAGAGACAATATGGCCCAAGACTATCCCTTGTCTAACCATGAAATGGCATTTCTCCCAGTTAAGTACCAGATTAGTTTCGACACACCTTTGTAAGATAAGTGCTAAGTGTTCTAAGCATGCATCAAAACTATCCCCAAAGACACTAAAATCGTCCATAAATACTTCAATTATTTTTTCGACGTATTCAGAGAAAATAGAAAGCATGCATCTTTGGAAAGTACCTGGGGCGTTACATAAGCCGAAAGGCATTCTTCGGTAGGCAAAAGTGCCAAAAGGACAAGTGAAAGTCGTTTTATCTTGGTCATTTTGAGCGATACAGATTTGATTGTACCCGGAATAACCATCAAGAAAGCAATAATAGGAGTGACCTGCTAACCTTTCAAGCATTTGATCAATGAAGGGCAAAGGAAAGTGATCCTTCCTAGTTGCTTTGTTCAAGCGTCGATAGTCGATGCAGACTCTGTATCCGGTCACTGTTCGCTGGGGCACTAGCTCTCCTTCACTGTTCGCAACAACTGTGACTCCACTTTTCTTTGGGACTACTTGGACTGGTGAGACCCATTTGCTGTCTGAAATTGGGTAGATGACACCACCGTCCAAGAGTTTGATGACCTCTTGTTTCACGACTTCCATCATCGGAGGATGGAGGCGACGTTGGGCTTCGCGAGAGGGCTTTGCATCATCTTCTAGTAAGATTCGATGCACACAGGTTGTAGGGCTGATTCCCTTGATATCTGACAGAGTCCATCCAATGGCTGTCTTGTACTTTGTCAAGACCTGTACCAGTCTATCTTCCTGTGACTCGGTTAGTGCAGAAGACACTATGACGGGCAGAGTGTCGTCCGAGCCAAGATAGGCATACTTCAGGTGGTCAGGCAAAACTTTGAGCTCGAGAACTGGGGCCTGAATCACTGAAGGAGGAGTGGCATTAGTACTAATTGGAAATGACGAGGGTACCTGATGATTCACCATTCTGGGGGTCTCATTTAGGGTCATGACTTCATCCCAAATTCGAGGTTCTAGTTCGTAATCCGTATCCTCAACCAAGGCGTCCCCTGATTGCGTTAGGCCAACTCCTTTCTGGATTATCATGTTGAGTGTGTCTTCTCGAATTGAATCAAAATGTTTCTCTGCGAGAGAAGTGCACACGTCAACAGAAAAAGTAGTATGAGTTGCGGAACTAGGGTACCTCATGGCATCAAAAATGTTGAAGCCAATCTCCTCTCCGTCTACTTCCATAGTTAATGTTCCATTGAACACATCAATCTTTGTCTTGGCAGTTCTCATGAATGGTCTTCCCAACAGCATTAGTGGAGCTTGATTCGTAGGGGAATCCTCCATGTCTAGGACATAAAAGTCAGCTGGGAAGATGAGCTGGTTAACCTGCACAAGAACATCTTCTACGTATCCCTTAGGATACACATTAGAGCGATCGGCTAACTGAATGATAATATCGTCATGCTGTAGTTTACCTAGACCTAGGGCAACATATAGTGAATATGGCATAACATTAATGGATGCTCCTAAGTCTAGCATGACTTTATCAAATGACTTGTTACCAATCACGCAGGGAACAGAAAAACTCCCTGGATCCTTCAACTTTGGGGGTAGCCGACGCTGGATTACAGCAGAAACTGTTTCACTCACCATCACAACCTCCTTCTCCCTCGTCTGGCGCCTTGGAGTGCATAACTCTTTCAGAAATTTTGCGTATTTCGGCACTTGTTTGATGCACTCGATCAAGGGCATGTTGATTTGCACCCTTTTGAAGATCTCCAAGATTTCCTCATCGGATTCATTCTTCTTAGATTTGGCAAGCCTACTTGGAAATGGTGCATGCACAAACGGGGAATTAGTAACAACCGAACTTGAAGGGATTGGGTTATTACCTTGTGTGTGGGTAGGTTGAACTGGCGGTTGTGTCATGGTGGTCTTAGTTGCCACCTTGTGCTTTTCAGCCTCAGAAACGGCGGGATCTGGTTCTATTTCTCCGAGCACTTTACCACTTCGAGTGGTGATTGCATTGGCTTCAGGTCTTACATTTGGGTTGGGTGTAGGTTGAGGTGGAAGCACCCCGCTAGCTTGGATCTTACCCATGAAGTCCACGACCTTGCCCATTTGGTCCTTGAGATCAGCGATGTCTTTTTGTTGATTTTGCTGACCTGTGACAAGAGCCTGAGTTGACGCCATTAGTGTTTGCTGCCCTTGGGAAAGAGCAGCCAGCATTTTATCATAATCAGGATTAGAAGATGAAGAAGTATGATTATTTGCATGATTATGAGAAAAGTTAGAAAATGGGACCGGGGGCCTTGGTTGCCATGTGGGCCTTGGTTGCCATGTGGGCCTTGGGAACTGGTCTGGGACACGGTTTGGCCCGGTCGACATGTGCTGAGGGTTTAGGACGTTGTTCGGATCTCTCCAACTGTAACCTTGGGTCCTTGGCCCTCCTTGATAGCCTCCAATGGCGTGTGCCATTTCAGTTCCGGAGTCTTCTTCCCTTGCAGTGTAGGGACATTGTTCCTCAAGATGGCCTTGAGAGCATATGGAACAAACTGGAGCTACCTGTTTCTTTAGCTCAAGCATATTCGAAAGCATAGAGGTGATTTTATCTAACTTTGAATCATTTATAGCATGGGAACTTACCTCATGTACCTTTCTAGAAATGGGATCGGCACCTTCGTATTGTGCATCATTGAGTGCACGGCTTTCAAGTAGTGCACGACCATCTACTAGGCTCCGAGCTAAGAAACTTCCATTAGCTGCAGCATCGAGCAGTCCTCTATCCCAACCTTTGAGTCCTTCATAAAAGTAGGTTAAAAGATAGCCTTCTGTGATCCCGTGAGTAGGGCATGAAGCACAAAGTTCCTTAAACCTCTCATAGTACTGGCTGAAATTCTCATCATGTTCTTTCTGCTTGATTCCAGTGATCTCCTTTCTTAAGACCGTAATCTTTGAGGCAGGGAAGTACTTGGTAAGAAACTCCTGAACCAACTTCTCCCAAGAGTCAATATGATTGGGTGGGAGACTTAAAAGCCATACCCGTGCTCTTTCTTCCAAGGACAATGGAAAAGCTTTCAGCTTCATGATTTCCAAGTCCGCATCATCCGGACACATACTACTAATGATGAATTGGAACTCCGTTAAGTGTTTGTGTGGATCTTCATTTCTGATTCCACGGAATTTGGGTAGTTGATGAAGAACTCCACTCTTAAGCTCAATATCTTTCTTGTTGGTTCGAGGCTCTGGATACTGGATGCAGAAGTCTGTAGTGCCATTTGTGTTTGCACATGTCTGCTCCCGGATACTCAGGTTTCGTGCCATGGTTATCGGTGTTCCGAAAATCTGTTCTTCTTCTGAATTACTCTTCTCGCTTTTGGACTCACCAAATATTGGGGATGGAGGTTCGAACGAACTGGTTTGCTTAAGTGCGTCTCTGAATGTGGCGTTGCTTGGTGAGATGTCAAGTTGTCTTCTCAGCCGATCAAGCTTAGATTGGTGAGCACGCATTCATAAGTTCGTACCTCTATGAAAACAAAACTCTAAGTTAGAAGGCAAGTATACACAAGAAAAGATAATAAGTGTAAGATAGTAGAGATTTGCATAAAATAGCACATAAATAGAAACCAGAATTACCAAAAAGTTACGTTAATGGAAAGAAAATACACAAGTTTCAAATGCAAACTAATAATGCAATAAGTAGAGTTTTAGAGTGTCATGAATAACTTTCCCCTTCCGCTTCTCATAGTACTTTCCTGGGCGTACGGCCTGCGCGTACTGATAACCACCATTCCACCATTCAACATTAATCATGGCCAGTTGAGATAGATGTAACGCGAGAAGCAAGGATAATTTTAAGAGCACCCCGAGGCTAGCTTGGCATATACTCCATTGGTGTTCCCTTTCTTAATCCAAAACTTGTCACCAGTCATAACTCTCCTAGACACCATAATTAATCCAAATGATGACGTAGAGAATTACCAAACCCTAGTGTTTACAAACTCCGCCCCAACCTCATGTCCATAGATTCGAGTCTATGGTATGTGGTGATGAAATCCACACATCATGAAGGGTTAAGGAGAAAGTAAATAAGAGGGGCACTACCTGTTTCCGAAAGTAAGATTTTGAAGAAAAAGGGACTAAGAGATTCATGCAACTCTAAAACAATTAATAGGAAATTTTTTTTTTTAAATTTTTTTTTTAAAATTTTTTTTTTTTAATTTTTTTTTATTTATTCCGAATTTTCTTTTTTTTCATTTCAGATTTAAAGTTTAACAAGACATAAACAAATAATTGATTACATAAAAATAAAATAAGTGTAAACATAAAGTTAGTGGAACATAAAGGTTATGTAATAAAATTAAAAGAAAGTTAATGGAATAAAGTTAATGTAATATAATTAAAGTTAAGGGAATAAAGAAAAAGTGTGAATATTAAGTTAATGGAATAAAGTATAATGGAATAAATAAAAGTAAAAGTAAAGAAAAGTGAACATATAAAATATGCATTTATGAACAAGTATCAAATTTATTATGAACAAATATATATATAAAAAAAAATTATGAACATTTATGAACAAGTATAAATTAGAAATTAAGAAAAAGTAAAGTATGAGCATTATAAACAAACATAATAAGAACAATAATAAGATGGATAAATAAAATATAAACAAGTAAGTAAATGTTATAAACAAATATAATATTAACAAAAATAAAATTTATAAACAAGTATAATATGCACAATTTATATACATACACTAACAAATTAAAATGATTTTCAATTTCCCCGGCAACGGCGCCAAAAATTGACTACGCCCAAACTACGCATTAAATTAAACATGTAATTCGAGTGTTATGCAATTTAAACCCTTTTTGTGTAGATGTAGTATTGATAAATAGGGATCGTTCTTAACCGGGGAAATTAGGGAACATTAATAATATGTTAGTGGATTATGAATAAAAGAATAATGAATTAGAGAATTAAATAATAAAAGAATTAAACAATCAAAGAATTAATAAATTAAAGAATAGATGAACAAGATAATAATAAATTAATGAATTACAAAGAATTAATAAGTTAACGAATTAAAGAATGAAATAATAGAAGAATAAAGGACTTAGTTAATCAAAGAATAAAGGAATTAATTAATCAAAGAATCAATAAATTAAATAATAAAGGAATGAAAGAATAAAGGCATCAAAGAATAAAAGAATAAAGAATAAAAGAATAAAGAATAAACAAGGGGGGTTTTGAAGAGGTTTGTAATTATGTAAATAAGTAAAAGCATAGATAAACTCATTCTATTTCTATTCTAACTTATGCACAAAGTAGACTTCCCGTAAACACAAACTTCAACAACATACTACAATTGCAAATATTTGAATTAATCACGAAATTATACCTTCACAAACTCATATTTCCTCATACATTAATCATATTATAAATGCACCGAACAGCGGATTTTTACTTATAATATAATTACCTTAAGTTTGTGATTTAATGCGCCGAACAGCGGTCATACATTAAATCTCTCCAAATCTACTCTAAATGCCCCGAACAGCGGATCAACATTTAGTTTCGAAATGAAGTTTAAGCTCTAAAATGTAAGAAGTAAATGATTTTTAGAAAGTAAAACACATGGAGATTATACTCAATTTTCACAAAAGATAGGAAGGAGAAACCAATACATATATTGCATTATAATTAGAACCAATAACAAATAAGAGAGTTTAAGAGAATGGAGAGCAAATGTTACACTTTTCAGATTGGATGAGAACAATGGATTGTTTTTCACAAGGAACACCGAACAGCGGCTGGAACCTTATGAAGATGGAAGAAGATTAAACAAGGAAATTCGGACTTGAACTCTCAAAATTGTATTGGAACTATTTTGCCAAGATTTCTCCTAAAAGAAGCTCAATTTTGTGCTACTTGGAAGTGATTTCAACAAGTGAAATCAACTCCTATTTATAGGTGGAGAAAGCTACCAAAAATAATATAAAAATACAATAAAAAAAAATGGAATAATGGAATGATGAGTAATAAAGATTTGTGATGATGTTTAGAGGTGGTTTGAGTTGTAAAGTTGTAAAATTGGGTTGGAAGGTTGTTGGAAATGGCTGGAAATTAAGTGGGAGTCTGCTGGAAAATAGGGAAGAAATTTCGGCTGGGCGGTGCTGAAGAGGAGGGCAGCAGCTCGGCAGGCGCGCGCCGAACGTGACAGCAGGGACTCGGCAGGCGCATGCTGGAGCGGTTTGGGCCTGGGCTGGGCTGCAAAAATAATTGGGTTTTGGGCTGCATTAATTAATTGGGTTTGGGCTGCATTAATTAATTTAATTAAAATATAACTAAATTAATTATTCCACCGAATTTCGTCCATATTTTATTCGTTATAATTCCGATCGAAACGATTCTTTCGCCAGAAATACTCCAAATTACAACCTTTATTTTTCTAAACATAAAAATCACAAAATAATTTATTTTATCAATTTATTTAATATTTTAATATTAAAAGTCAAGTATAAAGGGTATAAAATAATATAAAATAATGCTTATTTAACGTCCTATCACTAGGGAATGAGACGAGTTCGCAGAGCTCGGATTCGAGGAGAATGGTGGCCGGAAACGTGAGATATCAACGGGGGAAAATCGAGCTTACGGTTCATCGATCAACAGGTAATTTCTAGCCTATGTTTTTAATTTCTGGGTTGAGGGATCTGTTGGGGAGGATGAGACGAAGAGAATGGGACAAACGAGGAGTGTTTTGGTGGCCAGACGGCGGAGAACCGACCGGGTCAACCCGCGGGTCACGGCGACCCGGTTGTAGACCCAACGAGAGGACAGGGATGACTGATGACGTCATCCTAATGACGTCATCATGTCAAGGATGACGTCATCATGTCAGATCTGACAATGTCAGCTGACATGTCAGAATATGGACCAATGGGAGCTTAACCCGTGGGTCGCGGGTGAACAGTGTTTTGAGTGGGCTCAGTGTCATTTTAAAGGTTTCGACAATCCGGATCCAATAAAGTTGGTTTCGGGTCGATCGGAGATCGTTAGGTTGGTCAAATTGAGGTTTTTCACCTCGGGAAACGTGTACGAGACACGTTGACTTTTCCGGGAAAGTTTAGGGTTCTTAACATGGACTTGTATACGTTAGTAGTAACCTTTGGATATGATTTGGACAGGTTTGAGAGTCCCGGTGACAGTGATCGGCTTGGGAGAGCCTATGGCACCCAAATCGAGGCAGCAGCTGGGACAGTCTGTGAGTGGACCTTATTTTCTAAATTGGTGCATGCATAAATGTTTATTATATGTTTTAAATACTTGTTTGTGATGCCATGAGTGTATTTGGATGTGTGGTTACGTATAGGCACGTACTTCGAGGTTTCGGCCCTATACGATGCCTATACGGGTCTGTATTCCTTTATTGGTCTAAATGAAATGGTTTTAGATTTCTAAAATGATAAACTCGGGTATGAGACCCATTTGGTTTGGTCTCGGGCATATGACTCTAGTTATGACCTTCGGGTCTAAATCGTGGTAGCGACGGGTGCTATGTGCACGGCGATCGACGATAAGACGCTCGCCTCCGGATTGGGATATGTTCCTTCCGGAGAGGTCATGACGCACGATTCGTTGTTGGGTAGCCTGGGGAGGCTCGACTTTGGAGTGCTGACGGTTCAGGATATCGATCGGTGATGAGTGCACCATGATCTTGTGGTGGTCCCGTCGATTGATATGTTCACGGCGACATAACAGGATTGAGGGCGGTCCTGGATGGATGGTTGCACACATCATTATGATCGGAGTCGTGACTGACCCTTAGATATTGGGCACGGTGCCTAGTTGAGTCATATGTTCGGGCACGAGACCCAGTTGTGTTACACTGATGATTTCGGGTCAGGGACCCTAGATAGATTTCCAAGTTCATGACGGTTTATGGGAACCGGCATGAACTCTGGAAAGGTCATTGTGGTTTATGACGGTTTATGGGAACCGGCATGAACCTTTGTCAGGTCATTATGGATCATGACGGTTCAGGGGAACCGGGCATGAATGTTTATGTTATGTATATATATGTTCATATACCTTCCTTTACTTGTTCTATTATCTCCTCCGGGGAGGGTCGTTGGCCTGGGTGGACCCCAGAGTAGTCACGGAGCACTGACTGAGTGGGAGTCGCCCCAGTTGGGTTCCTTACTCTCAGGAAGGCTTGTACTATAACCTCAGGGCGGGTCAGTGGTCTTCGGACATTGACTTGGTACCTGAAAGACTTGGGTTTGAGACCCTGGGTAGCACGCGCGTAGGTTTGGAAACCATGACAGGATTGGTTGTGTTAATTATATGTATATATGATGTATGCTATATGATATGATATCTGATATGTGGATATAGGATTTGAGCGGTGGCTCGTGTACTTGGTTTATTTATGGTTTGAGTCGAGTCCCTTATGGATTTGGGCAGTGGCTCGTATGGTCGTTTTTATTATGGTTCTTTCAATCTTGGTTTTGAGCTTAGTTCCCACATATGGTTTCTTTCGGATAAATGGTTTTCGAATGCATGCATACTTTTTAGTGAAGGGTACAAATGTCTTCTCTTGTAAAATGTTTTTATAAACTCTTGGTTTTGTCCACTCACAGTTTTTAATGTTTTGACTGCCCTTCAGGTTGACATCGGATGTGGACTGTAGCAGAGATCGAGATATCACATACCTCCTCCGGATCCTGGCGTACTCTGATAGCCCGGGAGGGCAAAAGTCGGAAATATCCCTTGTCTGACACTTCGTGTCAGACGGGAGCAGGGTCATCCCGCACTAATCCCGGGGGGAATGGGATGGGTCCTGTCAACGTGGTATCAGAGCATAGGATTGCTCGTAGGATTCTTATCAGAGCGGGTTTGTCTCTATTCGAGCAACCGTGTAGCTCTTAGAGTATGTACGCAGGTCGAGGATGTGATATCTCAATGGGCTGCAGTTCATGGTCAACCTGATAGTAGGATGCCGGTACGATAGTTAGTAGGACTGTATCGTGGAATGTCCTGGTTCGGCATTTGATGCCGGGGTTGCCATAGTTCTGTCGTGGTTGATAGTGTGGGACCCTAGTAAGGGTGAACGTAATAGTACTTTAGCATTTTGATCGTGAGACGGTTAGTTGGGATCGTCTTTCACGATGTCGTAGGATCGGTTCCGACGACTGGTTTGAAGTGGTGACCATCGGTTGGTCGGATATTGTTGAGTTAGTCGGATATGCTGCAGGGGGCAGCCGGATTCAAGGAATCCTAGTTGAATTGACGTCTTTGCGATGTCGAGACCGCGGAGTCGGTCAGATTGTTGATTTTACTGCTTTTCGCAGTTGGGTTCAGGGATCTCTAGGCGTGATTGTGGAACCCTACCTTGGGTGTATGGTTCGAAAATGCCAGTTGATGAGTGGTTTGACTTGGATGACTATTCGGATTTGGATTCGTTAGTCGGTCTAGTCATGTCAGCTTGTGATGAGACTGCACTCTGCAATCGGGGTTGTACTTATCGGTTAGACCGAGTTGGTTGTCGTGCTACTCAGTTGTGGTTTGGTGCAACTAAGGTCATGGGCGACCTGGTATACGATATTGGTTAAGTCGAGTTACGACTAGTTAGAGTTTGGTTGGACAAGTTATCAGGGTTGGTACTTGTCGATGGGATCCCAGAGCGGGGATACAGAGTAGTTACGGTTGTTGGGAATTGGGGACGTTCGGGGGACGTTTCCTTTTCTCGTATGAGTTGTCAGGGTGACTGTACCCAGAGTTGTCTGGTACGAGGGAGGCACAGTTTCTCCTATTCGAGCAGAGGTACGTGGTCGTCGCTCGGTATGAGCGGAGATCCAGGGTTGTCAGTTTTGCACACGGTGTGCTAGTGTTAGTGCTGATGCTAGTGTGGATGCTTGTGTGCTGATGCTGACAAGTGATGATACTGGTACTAGTGCTGGTGCTAGTGCTGGTGATTGTGATGACGTTGAGTCACGAGTCGGGATGTGACTCCGTTGAATGGGCATATGTTCGGTATCTGTGGTCCCAGAGTGGATCTCAGATAGAGTTAAATTGGTTAGGGGACACGTAGTTGATGTCCGAGTATGTTGTTTCCAATCTTGTTGGAATTTCGGAATCGCGAGAGGTTGCGATTGAGGTGACAAGTGGAATGCGGGTTTTCCGCATTGGTATCGGGTATTTCGAAGTCATTTTGGGTGACTTCTCAGGTTCTGCCATCGTATATGGTGTAGGTGATGGTTGTTGTCACTAGTACACTGATCGTGTATTGGTTGGTAGACCCGGGATTTGTCTTGGGTCATCAGGAGGTGATGAGTATATTGAAGTTTGGTGACTGAGATTTCTCATTTTCTGCTGGGTAGCAGACGATGTTAGATTATGTGGCGTGGTGAATGCAATGAGTTTTGGTTGCATTCACGTAGAATGAATTTTGGTGTCATCGTTTCAGATCATCTTTGGATTTTCCGAGGTGGAATGCCAAGGATTGATACGAGGTAATCAATGAAATCCCACAGTCTCGTCGTTGACTAATCTGTTTAGATGTGGGAAATGGTTGAGGATGTTGGGACTGAACTTCTTTCGAGGTAAATCACATATGGCTTGTTACTCGAGCGAGTAGGTGTCTGACGAGGTCAGATTTTGTCAGACTTAGTGTTGTGTTAATGTTGGGATTGGCTTCCCTATGAAGTCAATCTAATGTTTGTCAAGGTAATTGTTTAAGCAGGTATCCGACAGGTTCGGATATAGTGTGTCTCGGTAGACGAGAACGAGATTTCAAGTTTTAGAATCAGATTTCTGGATGACGATTCAGGATTTGATTTTGGAACTTGAAAGAGGATTTCTGGATTTGGGTTTTGGAATCGGATTCTGGGTGACAATTTAGGATTTGATTCTGGAGCTTGACAGTGGATTTCCTTTTATGGATTTGGGTTCAGAATGGTTATTTCTAATGCTAGCTTACGGAATAATTATTTCGGATTCGGATTTGGACATGGTCATGGATATGATTTCTGGGTCTGGATTCGGGATTTCTTACGAAATTGCGGATTCGGATTCGGAATTGGAAATGGATGTTGGGTCGGAGTTCGATTTGTCTAATGCTGGATTGGACATATGAACTCCATTATAGAAACGTGATTGGCTACAACCTAGGTGGTTGTAGGCTGATTGATGGGTACCTTGTACATTGTTCGAGGTACAATACTGGGCAGAATTATGGTGCCTGGTGACGGTATATAGGTTATACTAGTAGTACGTTGGTGAGCGTGTTGGTAGTTGGATTGGTTCCGATACCATTGGATTAGTCGAGTACGTGAACTGGACATTGGATACTGTGCACTGGGTCATGGTATTCCCGATGGATCTAGTTACACACAGGTTGAGTAATTTGGTGGATAGTATAACCACAAATGGGTATAATGTCAGTTTTGACTGGCGACTGTCAAGTGGTGACGGTTTGTCGAAGGTGTCAGCGTGGATTGTTGAGTGTGATCTGGTGACTCCTGGTGGGAGTAGACGTCAGGATAGATTGAGATTGAGAAAGGAACCGTCGAGTTGGTTGTGTCAACGAAATGGTAGATTTGACAAGTGGTGTCAATTCGGAACGTATGGTTACTGTCATTCGACGTGGTCGAATGTAGTCGTTGCGACGTGAGCGTTAGTGGTACGTCTGGGTGCGAATAAGTATTGTTCTAGTTAGTTGGTGTACTAACGTACACGTGTTGTGAGGTTAAGATTGTACTTTCCACAAGGTGGATGTGGAATCAGGATAGTTGGAGTTTCGAGAACGAAACAAATTAAGAAGGGAAGAACGGTTAGATTAGGTCGGTTGGAATTTCGAGGATGAAATCAATTAAGGAGGGAAGGTTGTAACGACCCGTCTTAAATTCCTAGATTAGATTAGTGACTAATCACGATTAGTGAGGTTAATTGGTGATTAGTTGAGCGGAATCAGACGAACGATGCAAAATGACCGTTTTGCCCCTAGTCGTGGCAAAACGTTGACTTTTCATTCTGGCGGTCAAATGGACTTTGATCGATGACCGTGACGTAGTTCGTGACGTCACGAGTTCATAGACAGGTGGCACGTTCAATTCCGACATTCGAGAAGGAAGTTATGACGTTCGGAAGTTTAGGGACAATTTGGTAATTTTGGTTAAAAGGGGTCAAATGTTGACTTTTTGACCGAGAGGTTCAATGGCCGAGGGCCAAGGATCGTTACGTAGATCGGGATGATACTAATCCATATACAGGCGGCACGCTAAAATCGGACTTCGAACATAGAAATTATAGGTCACGGAAGTTCGATTTCACTATGCACGTACTTCGAGACGGGGATGATTTGGCAAAATCTGATTGGGCTAAATATTTTAGGTGGGTCCCATGGATCACTCATCCCATTGGCTAAATCCCTTAATTTGTGGATCTAAGTAATTAAATATTATTATTTTAATTATTTTATAATTAATCCTAACAACCTTAAATCATAACCATCCATTCCTTCTAATCTCTCAAATCCTCACCCTTAATTCCTCTTCTCTCATTAGCTACCATCTTCTTCATTTTCCCTCACAAACCCGAAACCCCATAACCCATATCCCTCCATTTTCATTCTTCATTTTCAAACACAAACACCACACCTCCATCATCCGTGTTTTGAGTGTGTGAGCTGAGTGTGACCGTTAGAGTGTTGTGAGGATGACTGAGGGACTGAGGACGACGGCGGTGGACACGGCGGAGGGAACCCGTGAGCTTGGTTACGGGTCAAAAATGGTGGATGGAGTTTTGACGTGTGTTGAAGGGGTTGGTCGATCCCATTACATTCTAGGGCATGAGACGAGTTCGCAGAGCTCGGATTCGAGGAGAATGGTGGCCGAAAACATGAGATATCAACGGGGGAAAATCGAGCTTATGGTTCATCAATTAATAGGTAATTTCTAGCCTCTGTTTTTAATTTCTGGGTTGAGGGATCAATTAATAGGTCATCATGTCAGATCTGACAATGTCAGCTGACATGTCAGAATATGGACCAATGGGAGTTTGACACGTGGCACTGTCAGAGGTGTCAGTGCTGACGTCAGCGTTGACTTTTTCAATGCGTTGACTTTTGCGTTGACCAGCGCATGGGGGCGCGTGGGAAAAGTGTTTTGAGTGGGCTCAGTGTCATTTTAAAGGTTTCGACGATCCAGATCCAATGACGGTAGTTTTGGGTCAATCGGAGATAGTTAGGTTGGTCAAATTGAGGTTTTTCACCTCGGGAAACGTGTACGGGACACGTTGACTTTTCCGGGAAAGTTTAGGGTTCTTAATATGGACTTGTATAGGTTAGTAGTAACCTTTGGATATGATTTGGACAGGTTTGGAGTCTCAGTGACAGTGATCGGCTAGGGAGAGCCTATGGCACGCAAATTGAGGTGGCAGCTCGGACGGTCTGTGAGTGGATCTTATTTTCTAAATTGGTGCATGCATAAATGTTTATTATATGTTTTAAATACTTGTTTGTGATGGCATGAGTGCATTTGGATGTGTGGTTACGTATAGGCACGTACTTCGAGGTTTCGGCCCTATACGGTGCCTTTACGGGTCTGTATTCCTTTATTGGTCTAAATGAAATGGTTTTAGTTTTCTAAAAGGATAATGACAGGACCCATCCCAATCCCACCCAGATTACCATGGAATGTGCCCTGCTCCCGTCCAATAAGAGGTGTCAGACAAGGGATAACCAAAAGCCACTGTCCAAACGGGGCATCCAGAGTGCGCAAGGATCGATGGAGGAGGCGTGCAATGTCCCAGTCTCTGCTGCAGTCGCATCCGTAATCAACCTGAAGGGCATTAAAAACCAAAAGCTGAGAGTGGACGAAAATCATTAAGTTTAGTAAACACAGTTATAAGACATTTATGCCCTCCAATAAAAACGTATCCATGCCACGAAAACCAGTGACCCAAAAGGTTTGTCCAACCAAGCCATTAGGGCCTTAGCCCAAAAACCATTAACTTAAAACCAAGTGTGGGAACTCATCCCAAAACTGTGGAATACCACTACCAGACATATTAAAACCATGTGGGCCACCGCCCAAAGCCATAAATATAAATCCATAAATCCAAAACCATTTAGGGTCCCCGACCCGAAATACCATATCATAACCAATAATCCATTTTTACCACATAACACAAATCCAACCGAAAAGCCATTTCATAGATTCATTAATCCAGACTTACCATTACCATCACCAGCATCCCTGATGCTTAGCGTCCCAGACACTTGACGTCCCTGACGTCATATCTCACGGTATAATAAGCTACGCGTGCTACCCGGGGTCTCTCCGGGTCAATATCTCTGACATCACAGATGTCTAACGTCCCTGACGTCAATCATAGCAATCCTGCTCCTGAATCATTATACGGTCCGGTAACTCCGTACAATGACCCCTCGCAGGCAATGCACCGTGACTTCCCCAGTGTCCCAGACATCTGGAGGAGACCATCATATATCCTTGTATCCAGATGGTATATGGAAAACAGTTTTATTAAATCATTTCACAACATTACAATGAGCCCTGCCCGAAATCTCCATAAAACATCACAATTCCATTTAGGGTCCCTGACCCGAAACCACATTTATTAAACATAGGGTCCTAGACCCGACATCACATTTATAACCCAACTGGGCCTCATGCCCGATTTTGTAACCACTGGGCCCACGACCCTAATTTGTAAATCAACTGGGCCCCTGGCCCGATAATATCACTCAAATGGGTCTTAGCTCGTTTTCATAAACAACTGGGCCCCTGACCCGATTTCATAAAACAATTGGGCCCCTTGCCCGATTACGTAACTCAATTAGACTCCAAGTCCGAGGTTTCCAAACAAGTGGGCCTCAAGCCCGAGTTTATCTTTCCAATTCCAAAACCCTTTTTATCACATTATTTATTAAGCCATTAAGCCATAAGCACATAAAACCACAATAAAACCGTTAACCTCGATATACGTGAAATACGGAAAACACCTCGAAATACGTGCAACATACCCAAAATCAATACTCACAATCACCATCATAGAAATCACGTATATAAAACATATAACACATTTAAGCATGCATAGGATTTATAAAACCAAAGTCCACTCACAGACCGTTTTAACGGTATGCCTCGATATGCGTGCCATCGGCCCTCCCGGGCCACACCACTATCACCGGGACTCCCAATCCTATCCAAATCACATTAGAGGGTCACTAACCTCTTCATTAACATCCTATCAAAGTCCCGTAATTTTCCTGAATTTTTAACTATTTTTAAACTTGTTTTAAAACCTTCGGACGTCCCGAACAATATCGAGATGGTGTCCGATCGACACGAAACCAATCCCAAAATGCTCATTACATTAAATAGGACATAAGTCATGTTGACCTCACCTCGAGATTCGTGTCCACGCGCCGTCACGCGCCGCCGTGAGTGGCTGCGCGTGAAACCCACGCGCCTGCTACAGTAACCTGCACAGTGGTATTCTTCATCCGTTTGTCTAATAAACGGGTCATTTTGCCCGCGAGACGACCCGGTTCCAATCCTATCAGTTCAGCCTTAATTACATCAATTGATCATTCAATTAGCTTCCACTTAAGTTCAATTAGAGTTCTGAATCGTTGATTACACAAAAACTTACCTACAATCCCACGACTCGACTATAATCCATGAAGAACAACCGTCATTGTTCATTCATGGAATTTCCACAATGGCCACAGATTTCTTCCAATTGATGCATCCAGAAGCATCACTGAACCATGAGAGACAGTTTCCCTTCTTCAATTTCGTCGTTTGATCACTAAATGATCACGACACCATCTCGAATTTCTTCCTCTGTCACCAAGCTTGTTCAGAGCCCAAAAGCCATCGAATCACTTCGTTCTTTCGATGGTTATGATCGTAGTGGTCTCAGGAAGCAGAATGTGAGCTCCAATTTGATCCTCACGGTCTAACACTCAGTATTCGAATTTCCCCCCCCAAATTTTCTAAAATCCGAAAACCAGAATTCAACACTCTCTCAATCCCTCGTGTTTCCCCTGATGTCCCAATCCTCTAATCTCTCATTTTTCTCTCAAGAACGGCAAGGGAAGGGAGCCGCCAATTCTCCCAGTTCTCCCACACTGTTTTGCTCACGGTTTGTAGTACACAGAGAAGGAAAAATGGAGGATTAAGAGTGATTAATTAAGGGAAATGGTGGATTAATGATGATGATGTAGTAATGATGATGTTGGGAGGGAAACAAGGAGCAGATTCTAGGGCTTAAATTAGGGGATGGGTGACACTTGTCACTCATCCAGGTGTGTACAGTCATCGGTTACTATTCATTATTTTATTATTATTTTAATCGGAGCCTCGGTTCGTCAATTTGTTCCCGTGACCATAACTTCGTCATCGAAACTCCGATTTCGGCATGTCGCCTGTGGTTGGATTCGTATCGACGAGACCTTCGTAACGGTCCTTGGCCCTCGTCCATCGGACCTCCCGGTCAAAAAGTCAACATTTGGCCCCTAATATGCCAAATTACCTAAATGCCCCTCGACTTCCGAACATCATAACTTCCTCCTCGAATGTCGGAATCGAACGTGCCACCTGTCTATGAACTCGTGACGTCCCGAACTACGTCACGGTCATCGGTCAAAGTCCATTTGACTGCCCGATCAAAAGTCAACATTTTGCCCACGACTAGGGGCAAAACGGTCATTTTGCACATTTTGTCCGATTTCGCCTTACTAACCATCGATCAACCTCACTAATCAAGATTAGTCACTAATCTAATCCGGGAATTCAGGACGGGTCGTTACAACCTTCCCTCCTTAATTAATTTTTTCCTCGAAATTCCAACCGATCTAAACTCAAACGTACTTCCCTCCTTAATTAGTTTCGCTCTCGAAACTCGACTACCCTGATTCCACAAACACCCCGTGGAAAGTGGAATCGACCAGCAACACGTGTACACCCGTACACCAACTAATCAGAACAAAAACTTGTCTGCACTCAACGTACCACTAGTACTCATAACACAACGACTACATTCGACCCCGTCGAATGACTGAAACCACACGTTTCGAATTGACACCACTTGTCAAATCGACCATTTCGTTGACGGAACAACTCCCCGGTCCTTTCTCACTCACCAGTCTAACATGGTATCTACTCCCACTGGGAGTCACCTGACCTCTCTCAACCAACCATGTTGACACCGTCCGACAATCTGTCACCATTTGGCAGTTGTCAGTCGAAAACTGACACTAGACTCACTCGTGGCTACACAATCCACCAACTTATTTGACTTAACTATACACTTACTGACATTTCACCCGACTCATGTGTAATTAGACACTTTGGAAATACCATGACCCATTGCATAGTAATGTCCGGTCCACGACTAATCCAATGGTATCGGAACCAATCCGACTACCACACGCTCACCGACACACCTCGGGTATAACCCATCGACCAAACTACAACCACCTAGGTCATAGCCAAAGACGTTCCAATAATGGAGTACATTTGCCCAATCCAGCATGAGACAAATCGAAACTCCACCCATTATCTAGTTCCAATTCCGAATCCGAATCCGCAATTTCATAAGAAATCCCGAATCCAAACCCAGACATCACATTTTTAATTCATATCCAAATCTGAATCCGAAATCATTATTCCGTAAGCTAGCATTTGGAATAAGCATTCCGTACCCAAATCCGGAAATCCATTTTCAAGTTCCCAAATCGAATCCTGAATCGTCACCCAGAAATTCGATTCCAAAACCCGAAATCTCTTTCACGCCTACCAAGACACATCAAAACCGAACCTATCAGTTACCTGCTCAACACACTTGATTGACTTCATAGGGAAGCCAATCCAACCCCCACACGTTTAAGGTTGACAAAATTCAACCACATTAGAAACCTATTCACTCGAGTAAGATACTATACGGGCTCCACTTCGAAAAGAAGTTCAACCCCGTCATTTACGACTCACATATCCAAGTTCGTATCGATCCTTGTCATTCCACCTAGGAAAACCAAGGATGATCCAAAATGATGACGTCAATACTCATCCAACGTGGATGCAAACAAAACTCGCTGCACTCACCATGCCATGTAACCCAACATCGTCTGCCACCAAGCAAAAAATGAGAAATCTTGTTTACCTAATTTTGAATACGTAGCTCCTCTTGATGACCCAAAAACACACATGGGCCCACCAACCAATACACGCTCAACGTACTGGTAACTACAATCAACGTCTGCCAGGCAGAAAATAAGAAGTCAATCCCGATGTCTCCAGAATACCCATCTCCAATGTGGAAACGAGCACTCCTCTCGTCCCACAACTACAACTCTCCTCGAAACTAAGGTTCCAACCATGTTGGAAGCAGACCTACTCCCAACGAGATGTCAAGTCCAACCACTGGACTCCCTACATCCCCAACTTACTTGGACAACCACGTGTCCACAATCAATCCGTTATTGTTTCGTTCGCACGCCCTAACCTTTACAGGTTCAACACTCGGTTTTTCAAGTTCTCAATTACCAATCCCCACAGCTATACCACCAATGGTTTTCCTCGTCTTTTCCAATTTCAATCATTTCCTTGTCCTTATCACACTAATCTCGGAGTTGCCAACAACTCCCAAATCCACTAATTCTCATGACGTAGGGGATGTCATCCCAAGATTACTCAAGTCTCAAACATACTTTTTTTTCCCACTCAACACTTGTCATTTTACCACTGTCGGAACTGATCCCAACACATCACAATCTCAACTGGATCCCATCCAGTCCATCACTCAACCACTACCAAATCTCAAATACTAAACATATGTTCATCATGATAGAGTCACGCCCCAACTTGTGGCTCAACGTCATCACAACCACCGACACTAGCACCAGCACTAGTACCAGCACCAACACACTATCACCAACACTAGTATCAGCACACAGGCATCCATACCAGAATCAGCACAAATGTACCACCACACAAACATCCATACTTGCACACCGTGTGCAAATATGACAACCCTGGATCTCCGTTCATACCGAACGACGATCCCGTACCTCACAACTCTGGGTACCACCATTCTGACAATCCACCTCTGGAAAATGAACGTTCCCTGAACGTCCCCTGATCCCCTGGTATTGTAACCACGCTAAATACCCTCGATAGCCAGTCATCTCCACATGACTACCGACCAACAGTCATTGCTATCGAGATCCGTATCCACCCAGCACACGAATACCCGGTCTAACTCGGGATTCCATAATTTATCTCAGAACCGTATCCGTAGATCGAATACCATAGTTCTAACTGGACTCGCTAGAGTCATCCACATGGTCCTCCACGACCTCAGCCACTCATCGCAGCACAAGTTCTCATCCACTAGTCACAATTAAGGTTTACCTTTTTAATCCAACAAATACTAGGGTTCCATAATCACACCCTATGGTTCCACCGAACCAAACAGCTCTCTATAAGATAAAATCCACCACCTGACCGACCCCGCGGTCTAGACATCGTATAGACGTCAAATCCAATCCTACCACCAACTCAATGTGGGTTCCACCACTAAGGTCATCGGCCAACCCCGATGTACCAATATCCCTCACACTAGAAACCACCACTAGGGTTCACATTTTAGACCATTACTCAAATGAGGTTCCCCGAACCTGGCTGCACCTAGCAGCACAACAATCCAATATCACATGACCGAACCGACGGTCACACATTACCAGTTCATCACAATCAACCCCACTTGGGTCGAATCACATTAACGCACGACGTATCGGGCCAAACACACTCTATCCGCGATTAAAACCCAAAACTATCTATCAGGTTGATAACAAATTGCAGCCCAAGGAGACATCACACCCTCGACCTGCGCTCACAAAAAGAGCAACCCTGCTTTGATACCAAGTTGACAGGACCCATGCCAATCCCACCGGGATTACCGTGGAATGTGCCCTGCTCCCATCCAACAAGAGGTGTCAGACAAGGGATAACCAAAAGCCACTACCCAAACGGGGCATCCAGAGTGCGCAAAGATCGATGGAAGAGGCGTGCAATGTCTCAGTCTCTGCTGCAGTCGCATCCGTAATCAACCTTAAGGGCATTAAAAACCAAAAGCTGTGAGTGGACGAAAATCATTAAGTTTAGTAAACATAGTTATAAGACATTTATGCTCTCCAATAAAAACGTATGCATGCCACGAAAACCAGTAACCCAAAACGTTTGTCCAACCAAGCCATTAGGGCCTTAGCCCAAAAACCATTAACTTAAAACCAAGTGTGGGAACTCAGCCCAAAACTGTGGAATACCACTACCAGACATATTAAAACCATGTGGGCCACCGCCCAAAGCCATAAATATAAATCCATAAATCCAAAACCATTTAGGGTCCCCGACCCGAAATACCATATCATAACCAATAATCCATTTTTACCACATAACACAAATCCAACCGAAAAGCCATTTCATAGATTCATTAATCCAGATTTACCATTACCATCACCAGCATCCCTGATGCTTAGCGTCCCAGACACTTGACGTCCCTGACGTCATATCTCACGGTATAATAAGCTACGCGTGCTACCCGGGGTCTCTCCGGGTCAATATCTCTGACATCACAGATGTCTAACGTCCCTGACGTCAATCATAGCAATCCTGCTCCTGAATCATTATACGGTCCGGTAACTCCGTACAATGACCCCTCGCAGGCAATGCACCGTGACTTCCCCAGTGTCCCAGACATCTGGAGGAGACCATCATATATCCTTGTATCCAGATGGTATATGGAAAACAGTTTTATTAAATCATTTCACAACATTACAATGAGCCCTGCCCGAAATCTCCATAAAACATCACAATTCCATTTAGGGTCCCTGACCCGAAACCACATTTATTAAACATAGGGTCCTAGACCCGACATCACATTTATAACCCAACTGGGCCTCATGCCCGATTTTGTAACCACTGGGCCCACGACCCTAATTTGTAAATCAACTGGGCCCCTGGCCCGATAATATCACTCAAATGGGTCTTAGCTCGTTTTCATAAACAACTGGGCCCCTGACCCGATTTCATAAAACAATTGGGCCCCTTGCCCGATTACGTAACTCAATTAGACTCCAAGTCCGAGGTTTCCAAACAAGTGGGCCTCAAGCCCGAGTTTATCTTTCCAATTCCAAAACCCTTTTTATCACATTATTTATTAAGCCATTAAGCCATAAGCACATAAAACCACAATAAAACCGTTAACCTCGATATACGTGAAATACGGAAAACACCTCGAAATACGTGCAACATACCCAAAATCAATACTCACAATCACCATCATAGAAATCACGTATATAAAACATATAACACATTTAAGCATGCATAGGATTTATAAAACCAAAGTCCACTCACAGACCGTTTTAACGGTATGCCTCGATATGCATGCCATCGGCCCTCCCGGGCCACACCACTATCACCGGGACTCCCAATCCTAGCCAAATCACATTAGAGGGTCACTAACCTCTTCATTAACATCCTATCAAAGTCCCGTAACTTTCTCGAATTTTTAACTATTTTTAAACTTATTTTAAAACCTTCGGACGTCCCGAACAATATCGAGACGGTGTCCGATCGATACGAAACCAATCCCAAAATGCTCGTTACATTAAATAGGACAGAAGTCATGTTGACCTCACATCGAGATTCGTGCCCACGCGCCGTCACGCGCCGCCGTGAGTGGCTGCGCATGAAACCCACGCGCCTGCTACAGTAACCTGCACAGTGGTCTTCTTCGCCCGTTTGTTTAATAAACGGGTCATTTTGCCCGCGAGACGACCTGGTTCCAATCCTATCAGTTCAGCCTTAATTACATCAATTGATCATTCAATTAGCTTCCACTTAAGTTCAATTAGAGTTCTGAATCGTTGATTACACAAAAACTTACCTACAATCCCACGACTCGACTATGATCCACGAAGAACAACCGTCACTGTTCATTCATGGAATTTCCACAATGGCCACAGATTTCTTCCATTTGATGCATCCAGAAGCATCACTGGACCATGAGAGACAGTTTCCCTTCATCAATTTCGTCGTTTGATCACTAAATGATCACGACACCATCTCGAATTTCTTCCTCTGTCACCAAGCTTGTTCAGAGCCCAAAAGCCATCGAATCACTTCGTTCTTTCGATGGTTATGATCGTAGTGGTCTCAAGAAGCAGAATGTGAGCTCCAATTCGATCCTCACGGCCTAACACTCAGTGTTCGAATTCCCCCCCCAATTTTCTAAAATCCGAAACCCAGAATTCAACACTCTCTCAATCCCTCGTGTTTCCCCTGATGTCCCAATCCTCTAATCTCTCATTTTTCTCTCAAGAACGGCAAGGGAAGGGAGCCAATTCTCCCAGTTCTCACACACTGTTTTGCTCACGGTTTGCAGTACACAGAGAAGGAAAAATGGAGGATTAAGGGTGATTAGTTAGGGGAAATGGTGGATTAATGATGATGATGTAGTAATGATGATATTGGGAGGGAAACAAGGAGCAGATTCTAGGGCTTAAATTAGGGGATGGGTGACACTTGTCACTCATCCAGGTGTGTACAGTCATCGGTTACTATTCATTATATTATTATTATTTTAATCGGAGCCTCGGTTCGTCAATTTGTTCCCGTGACCATAACTTCGTCATCGAAACTCCGATTTCGGCATGCCGCCTGTGGTTGGATTCGTATCGACGAGACCTACGTAACGGTCCTTGGCCCTCGTCCATCGGACCTCCCGGTCAAAAAGTCAACATTTGGCCCCTAATATGCCAAATTACCAAAATGCCCCTCGACTTCCGAACATCATAACTTCCTCCTCGAATGTCGGAATCGAACGTGCCGCCTGTCTATGAACTCGTGACGTCCCGAACTACGTCACGGTCATCGGTCAAAGTCCATTTGACTGCCTGATCAAAAGTCAACATTTTGCCCACGATTAGGGGCAAAACGGTCATTTTGCACATTTTGTCCGATTTCGCCTTACTAACCATCGATCAACCTCACTAATCAAGATTAGTCACTAATCTAATCCGGGAATTCAGGACGGGTCGTTACAACCTTCCCTCCTTAATTAATTTTTTCCTCGAAATTCCAACCGATCTAAACTCAAACGTACTTCCCTCCTTAATTAGTTTTGCTCTCGAAACTCGACTACCCTGATTCCACAAACACCCCGTGGAAAGTGGAATCGACCAGCAACACGTGTACACCCGTACACCAACTAATCAGAACAAAAACTTGTCTGCACTCAACGTACCACTAGTACTCATAACACAACGACTACATTCGACCCCGTCGAATGACTGAAACCACTCGTTTCGAATTGACACCACTTGTCAAATCGACCATTTCGTTGACGGAATAACTCCCCGGTCCTTTCTCACTCACCAGTCTAACATGGTATCTACTCCCACTGGGAGTCACCTGACCTCTCTCAACCAACCATGTTGACACCGTCCAACAATTTGTCACCATTTGGCAGTTGTCAGTCGAAAACTGACACTAGACTCACTCGTGGCTACACAATCCACCAACTTATTTGACTTAACTATACACTTACTGACATTTCACCCGACTCATGTGTAATTAGACACTTTGGAAATACCATGACCCATTGCATAGTAATGTCCGGTCCACGACTAATCCAATAGTATCGGAACCAATCCGACTACCACACGCTCACCGACACACCTCGGGTATAACCCATCGACCAAACTACAACCACCTAGGTCATAGCCAAAGACGTTCCAATAATGGAGTACATTTGCCCAATCCAGCATGAGACAAATCGAAACTCCACCCATTATCTAGTTCCAATTTCGAATCCGAATCCGCAATTTCATAAGAAATCCCGAATCCAAACCCAGACATCACATTTTTAATTCATATCCAAATCTGAATCCGAAATCATTATTCCGTAAGCTAGCATTTGGAATAAGCATTCCGTACCCAAATCCGGAAATCCATTTTCAAGTTCCCAAATCGAATCCTGAATCGTCACCCAGAAATTCGATTCCAAAACCTGAAATCTCTTTCACGTCTACCAAGACACATCAAAACCGAACCTATCAGTTACATGCTCAACACACTTGATTGACTTCATAGGGAAGCCAATCCAACCCCCACACATTTAAGGTTGACAAAATTCAACCACATTGGAAACCTATTCACTCGAGTAAGATACTATACGGGCTCCACTTCGAAAAGAAGTTCAACCCCGTCATTTACGACTCACATATCCAAGTTCGTATCGATCCTTGTCATTCCACCTAGGAAAACCAAGGATGATCCAAAATGATGACGTCAATACTCATCCAACGTGGATGCAAACAAAACTCGTTGCACTCACCACGCCATGTAACCCAACATCGTCTGCCACCAAGCAGAAAATGAGAAATCTTGTTTACCTAATTTTGAATACGTAGCTCCTCCTGATGACCCAAAAACACACATGGGCCCACCAACCAATACACGCTCAACGTACTGGTAACTACAATCAACGTCTACCAGGCAGAAAATAAGAAGTCAATCCCGATGTCTCCAGAATACCCATCTCCAATGTGGAAACGAGCACTCCTCTCGTCCCACAACTACAACTCTCCTCGAAACTAAGGTTCCAACCATGTTGGAAGCAGACCTACTCCCAACGAGATGTCAAGTCCAACCACTGGACTCCCTACATCCCCAACTTACTTGGACAACCACGTGTTCACAATCAATCCGTTATTGTTTCGTTCGCACGCCCTAACCTTTACAGGTTCAACACTCGGTTTTTCAAGTTCTCAATTACCAATCCCCACAGCTATACCACCAATGGTTTTCCTCGTCTTTTCCAATTCCAATCATTTCCTTGTCCTTATCACACTAATCTTGGAGTTGCCAACAACTCCCAAATCCACTAATTCTCATGACGTAGGGGATGTAATCCCAAGATTACTCAAGTCTCAAACATACTTTTTTTTTTCCCACTCAACACTTGTCATTTTACCACTGTCGGAACTGATCCCAACACATCACAATCTCAACTGGATCCCATCCAGTCCATCACTCAACCACTACCAAATCTCAAATACTAAACATATGTTCATCATGATAGAGTCACGCCCCAACTTGTGGCTCAACGTCATCACAACCACCGACACTAGCACCAGCACTAGTACCAGCACCAACACACTATCACCAACACTAGTACCAGCACCAACACACTATCACCAACACTAGTATCCCAATCCTCTAATCTCTCATTTTTCTCTCAAGAACGGCAAGGGAAGGGAGCCAATTCTCCCAGTTCTCCCACACTGTTTTGCTCACGGTTTGCAGTACTTAGAGAAGGAAAAATTGAGGATTAAGGGTGATTAATTAGGGGAAATGGTGGATTAATGATGATGATGTAGTAATGATGATGTTGGGAGGGAAACAAGGAGCAGATTCTAGGGCTTAAATTAGGGGATGGGTGACACTTGTCACTCATCTAGGTGTGTACAGTCATCGGTTACTATTCATTATTTTATTATTATTTTAATCGTAGCCTCGGTTCGTCAATTTATTCCCGTGACCATAACTTCGTCATCGAAACTCCGATTTCGGCATGCCGCCTGTGGTTGGATTCATATCGACGAGACCTACGTAACGGTCCATGGCCCTCGTCCATCGGACCTCCCGGTCAAAAAGTCAACATTTGGCCCCTAATATGCCAAATTACCAAAATGCCCCTCGACTTCCGAACATCATAACTTCCTCCTTGAATGTCGGAATCGAACGTGCCACCTGTCTATGAACTCGTGACGTCCCGAACTACGTCACGGTCATCGGTCAAAGTCCATTTGACCGCCCGATCAAAAGTCAACATTTTGCCCACGACCAGGGGTAAAACGGTCATTTTGCACATTTTGTCCGATTTTGCCTTACTAACCACCGATCAACCTCACTAATCAAGATTAGTAACTAATCTAATCCCAGAATTCGGGACGGGTCGTTACAGATAAACTCGGGTATGAGACCCTTTTGGTTTGGTCTCGGGCATATGACTCTAGTTACGACCTTCGGGTCTAAATCGTGGTCGCGACGGGTGCTATGTGCACGACGATCGACGATACGACACTCACCTCCGGATTGGGATATGTTCCTTCTGGAGAGGTCATGACGCACGATTTGTTGTCGGGTAGCCAGGGGAGGCTCGACATCGGAGTGCTGACGGTTCAGGATATCGATCGGTGATGAGTGCACCATGATCTTGTGGTGGTCGCGTCGGTTGATACGTTCATGGTGACATACCAGGATTGAGGGCGGTCTTGGATGGATGGTTGCACACATCACTATGATCGGAGTCGTGACTGACCCTTAGATATCGGGCACGGTGCCCAGTTGAGTCATATGTTCGGGCACGAGAGCCAGTTGTGTTACACTGATGATTTCGGGTCAGGGACCCTAGATAGATTTCCAAGTTCATGACGGTTTATGGGAACCGACATGAACTCTGGAAAGGTCATTGTGGTTCATGACGGTTTATGGGAACCGACATGAACCTTTGTCAGGTCATTATGGATCATGACGGTTCAGGGGAACCGGGCATGAATGTTTATGTTATGTATATATATGCTCATATACCTTCCTTTACTGGTTCTATTATCTCCTCCGGGGAGGGTCGTTGGCCTTGGTGGACCCCGGAGTAGTCACGGAGCACTGACTGAGTGGGAGTCGCCCCAGTTGGGTTCATTACTCTCAGGAAGGCTTGTACTATAACCTCAAGGCGGGTCAGTGGTCTTCGGACATTGACTTGGTACCTGAAAGACTTGGGTTTGAGACCCCGGGTAGCACACGCGTAGCTTTGGAAACCGTGACAGGATTGGTTGTGTGAATTATATGTATATATGATGTATGCTATATGATATGATATATGATATGTGGATACAAGATTTGAGCGGTGGCTCGTGTACTTGGTTTCTTTATGGTTTGAGCCGAGTCCCTTATGGATTTGGGCAGTGGCCCGTATGGTCGTTTTCATTATGGTTATTTCAATCTTGGTTTTGGGCTTAGTTCCCACATATGGTTTCTTTCGGTTAAATGGTTTTCGAATGCATGCATGCTTTTTAGTGAAGGGTACAAATGTCTTCTCTTATAAACTGTTTTTATAAACTCTTGGTTTTGTCCACTCACAGTTTTTAATGTTTTGACTGCCCTTCAGGTTGACATCGGATGTGGACTGTAGCAGAGACCGAGATATCACATACCTCCTCCGGATCCTGGCGTACTCTGATAGCCCGGGAGAGCAAAAGTCGGAAATATCCCTTGTCTGACACTTCATGTCAGACGGGAGCAGGGTCATCCCGCACTAATCCCAGGGGGAATGGGATGGGTCCTGTCTCATCCCGCACTAATCCCGGGGGGAATGGGATGTGTCCTGTCGTCCCGCACTAATCCCGGGTTGAAATATCAAAACACTACTTATAAACAGTGCATACACTCTAGCCGTTTTAGTATATGTCACTGTTCAAAACGGCAGCTGTCTAATCCGCCTAAGTGCTCGAAGGTGTGAAACCACTCCGCCTAATGACTAAGCGCCTAGATGGATTTCAGTGTACATCCTTATATATATTTAGTGGATTTACATGTACATCCTTATACATATTTAGTTATATAACTTCTTCTATATATATATTTAGTTATATAAGTTATTTTATTTATTAAATACTTAGTTAATAATATAAGTATTAATTAAAACAAAAATAACAAATTAAAAAATATAGAATGTCGTATAATAAAATTAATAAAAATACTTACATTTTTAACATTTATAATTCTCAACTCAATTTATTTATCTAGATAATTAATTTTTGTTCTAGAATTATGTGATCGTGTTCATTATATTATTAATTTGTTCAATTTTTTCTTTAAAAAAAAACTGCCTAGGTGCCCGCCTAAGCCCTGCCTAACCGCCTAGTCACCCGCCTAAGCCCTGCCTAACCGCCTAGACACTAGGCCTCTATCGACCGCCCTAGAAACGCCTAGCATCGTTTTGAACCTTGGTATATACTAGCAATTAGACTCGAGCGTTACCGGGGGGCTGTTGAATTGATTATGAAGATAAATATTTACATGTTTTGTATTACTAATTTTCCATAAATGAGTAGTAAAAGCAAGTCCGTCAAAACTGTTATTTAAATCTATCATCCATTATCAAATAAGCGTTTTCACTCTGAACAGACTTTTTTATTAAATTTATTATCACAATCAATGATTCTAAGTTCTAAACATGATAAAAATTGTAGAAGCTCATATGCATAAGGTGTTAATTTATTAGAAAAAGCCCATACGCAAACGGTGGTAGTTTAATGGAAAAATCTTGACAGAACTTACGCATCAGATAATATATAATATATAATTTCGAATAGTATAAAATATATATTATATAATAGTATATAATGATAATAACAAAATAAGAAATAGAAACTGCAAACATAGATTAAAAAATGAATATAAGAACGAAATGAAGATCATATGAAAATATACTCACATATATTTTGTATTGAACATGCCACGCTTTTTTTACAGGAACACAACACACACTTAATCAGCACAAACTCTCAATGCTTCAAAATACAAGCTCACAATTTACAGACTGATTTTACACTCACACTCTTGCACTCGTATCTTACACACACTTACAACTGAGCTCTAAGGCTCTTTAAATAGCACACGAAAAGAAAAAAGACAGAGCCATGTGTCAGCTGATGAAAGGTCGGAGCCAAAGCAGCCTACAATTATGAGCGGCATCTTCACTTTTGGATTTTGTCATTTACTAGCGGATACTGTGGCCGACAGAATAAAAAGTGCTGTAAGAGGAAGATATAAGATAAAAAGTGCTACAGGAGGAAGATAAGATTTTCTATTATCAGTCCAAATCTTATCTTATCTTTACTGACGGGTGCATTTCATGCTATTTTGTTTTTTGTTTGATAGAAGGGAAGATTCCGTAGCAATCATCTTCATTTTCAAACCAGCCGCAGCTATCAGCTGCATCTTGTTGAGAGGAAGCTGCTTCAGACTTCATTTCGCTATCATCATCATCCATATCCAGTAATTTGAGAATTTGATCTTTCAGATCCTTTTTTGAACATTAAGAAGGAAAAGCCTCTATTAGAGACTTAAGCTTTTCTGCCTTGTAAGAAGAAGAAGACCAAGGACTGTCAAAAGTTTTGATTTGTCTATCAGACAATGAAATGGATAAATTTTTTGCTTTAAAATTTTGAGGTTTTCAGGTGATCAATGTGAAATTTATCCCACGAGCGAATAAAGATTTTTCTTTCGAGTTGAGGGATGAAAAATCACAAGTTCTCATCATAAACTATAATCCCATTTCAGGATCCAAGGGAGTTCATAACAAATCAAGAACCAGAGGAATAATTTTCTTTCCTCAGAATAGTCATTATTTTTCGTTTTGAAGATTTCGGAAAAGGAAGGGGCTATCTCATGGGGTAAGAATTCAGCATTAGGTCCTCATACTAGAAATCAGGCTTGAAACTAGTTAGGAACCTCTTTCAGAGTTCCAATTTTCAATTTAATAAACCAAGTGTGAGAAAAATGAACGTTTTGAAAACAAAGGATTTAATTCCAGGCTTTCTTATAATCCCAGAAAGTAAATCCTTTAGGACTCATTTCAGAGCTTTTAAAAAAGTGTATTTTAGAGGGGTTTTCTCCCCAGTCTTCTAAAGTGATAACTTTCAGAATCACTAATTTGGAAAAGGCAATCATATTATTTTTCTCGCTACGATAGCGATGAACAATTTCCATAGATCCGATTTCTATCAAAAGTCTTTCATACCAGTATCTTGGTTTTAAATATCCACGGATGTGATCACGAAGGTATTTTTCACCTACATCTCTAGGAGAAGAGCGAAGATCAGAATTTTCAATAGGTGTAATGGGTATGACCATAGATTCACGGAATAGGTTGCTAGCAACAGCTTTCTCGCGCCTTTTAGTATAAGGTAAAGCTAAAGAGAGAGGAGTTGGATTCATAGAAGCAGAACTAGGTTGGATAGAGGAAGATGCTTTGTTAGAAATGGCTAGAGGTTTTTTTATGAGGATGATACATATTGGGTTTTTGAAATCAGACCACGAAAGTTCAGGAATTCTCTGAGTAGAGAATGGTAGAGGCTTATTTTTGGGATAGAGGACAAAGTAATCAAATTTTCTCGAGGGTTCCCCAAAAAGGCCAACCACTGGATGTCCGGCTTCAAACCTCTCTTGTAACTTTTGCTTAGATGTCTTTTTGCGAACCCTGCAAAAATTCACGAGTTAAGAAATCAGGCAATGAGTTATGTTCGCCTTGCCATCTGACAAAAATTTGTTTAGATGCTAAGTTCTTAACTTCCTTCAACAAAATATCGTTTGCTGCTTTACAATCCACCCTAATCAGGAGCCGCTTGTTAAGAAGATCGTTTTCAAATTTGGTGACTGAATGAACTATATATAATAGTTCCTTTTTTAATGTCGAATAATTTTTCTGTACTGGCTTCCAGATTCCAGAAGTGAAGCGAACGAGGACTTCTTTACTATCAGTTCTCTGTTTCAAAACACCACCATATCATTCATCAGAAGCATCTGTTTCCACAATCTTAAAGGCTTCTGGATCTGCCAAAGCAAGGCAGGGGAGTTCCTTAACTTTTCTTTTTAGGAGTCTGACTGCTCTCGTCTGCTACTCAGTCCAAGGAACTGGGGTTTTCTTCAGCCGATCATAGAGCGGCTTGCTGTCTTTGGCTAAGTCTTTGTTGAAATCTCCTACATAAATCAGACTTCCCAAGAATCTTTGTAGTTACTTCTTTTCGAGAATTTCATCTGGAAATTTGTCCGCAAAGGTAATGGCACAGTCAATTGGGAGAATAATTCCGTTGTGGATATTATGTCTTAAAAATCAAACCTTTGTTTGGAACAGTTTCATCTTCCTTGCAGAAACAACTAAGCCTGCATTCTTTACCACTTTTAAGAAAATAGTTAGATGTTTAAAGTGCTGTTCTACAAAATGAGAGTAGACTAGAATATCATCAATATAAACAATGGTAAAAGTGGAGTAAGGATTGAATATATCATTCATAATATTTTGAAATTCAGAATGAGCATTTTCAAACCAAAAGGCATAATGTTACATTCGTAATGTCCGAATGCTGCATTAAACGTAGTTTTGTACCAGTCCTTCTCTACAATTTGAATATGCCAATATCCAGATTTCATATCAAATTTTGAAAAGATTATATCTTGATTCAGCCTTTCTAAAAGATTTTTCTTATTTGGAATAGGATACCGGATCCATCGAAGGGCCTTATTTATGGGTTTGTAATTTATAACCAATCTTGGTGCTCCTCTTTCCAATTCAGGCACGTTTTCAACATAGAACGCAAAACAGCTCCATGGAGAGTAACTTTTACGAATCAACTTCTTTTCAAGAAGTTCATTGATTTCTTTCTTACAGATTTCTATTAATCTGCCATTCATCTGAATGGGGCGTGCCTTTGTGGGAATTTCCTTTTCATCAAAATCAGGCTCATAAGAAAGTTTGACTATGTGTCTTTTACGATTCCAAAAAGCACTAGGAACTTCTGCACTAACCTACAAATCAAATTCCTTTTGGAAAAAAGCAATTTTAGTTTTAAGAGTTTGAGTTGTTAATTGTTCTTCTGTTCGTTTAAGATGTAATTCCTCTTTCAGAGAACAAAGAAAATTTTCTTTTTCTAGAATTCGGTTTTAAATGGAGTTTACATATTGTATCTGGGGTTCTCTAGAAAAATTGAACATTACCTTGATGCCCTCGATCTCAGTTCTATTCCGCTATCAGAAACTTTTAAGGGGTAAAGCATGCTTAAAAATGGGGTTCCTAGAATCACAGCATGACTTAATCCTTTCACTAGAACAAAAGAAGTTTGAAAGCAAACCTCATTTTGAATTATTGTTGCATCAGAGATCTTATAATGAATCTTTATTGGTTGATCAGTAGCACTGCGCAGTCCCTGAGAGGTTTTCGAGAAGTATTTTACAGGTACTACTCCTCATTGATGCAGTTAAGATCAGCTCCTGAATCGATTAGCGTTTCAACCGAAAACCTGAAAGTTTTGTTAATAACAAAGGTAATCATAGAATGCCACTTGTGAGAAATTACCTTGTCGATGTTGTGGATAAACTTTAGTGCTAAAATACTTCCGTCTAGTAGAGCTTCAGGAGGAACTGGTTATATTTCAGGTTCTGGTATTTTATCCTGCTCAAAATCTTTCAGAAGTGACTGAAACTCCTTTTCAGTTTCATTATCAGTGCCTATATTTTCAGGTGAAGGATGATAAAGTTTTAGGATCTGAACTCTTCTTTTAAGATCCTTAACTTCATTTTTTTGTTTCCCGAATTTCTTGCTTGATTTCAGCAAATGTCGGTTCCTTTGAGTTGTTTGTGCTATTCGAGCAGCAATAGTCTTAAAGCTATAAGCTTCGACTGGTTTTTGTAGACTAGATTTAGGAGATTTTTTCTCCCTTTTTCGTTTTTTAGCTATATTGAGTTATTTTTCTAGAATTGTTCTTTTTTCAAGAGGGTCCATAATTTTATCAATTAAGTCTAGAATCAGACTTTCTTACTTAGTTATGACACAAAGGTCCAGGTTACAAACACATTTATTCTCATCTTCTGTGTCACTTTCTGTAGTGTTAGTGGAGGAGGTGTAGGAGGTATATAACTCATTTTCTTCAAAAACTGCTTCCTCATCGTCACTGCTTTCAGAGACAGATGAGTTTAGCAAGAGTTGACACAATTGTCTTTTTAACCCTTCATCTAAATTTAGATTAATCCTGCATTCTGGTCGAGTATGTCCGACATTTCCACATTTGTAACAGACAATTGTCTTTTTCCTTGCTGGTTTTCCAGCTTTCTCCCCCCTTTTGGCTCGTCCATCCTTTGGTTTGGAGGAAGATCCTTGTCGGAGATCACTAAGTTTTTCTCGAAGATCGATCATATTTCTTGGAAACCATTCTTTTCTTGTGGGAAAGTTTTCTTCGAGTAGAAGGATCTTTGGGTTCAAATCCAAATTGTTCACAGAAATCATCCAGCTTCTTAGATCGTAGAATCTTCTGTTTATCAAGTTGTTTCTTTAACTTCATATCTGTACAAAGTGCAAGTCCTTCAGCACAGATTTCAGATGTGAGTTCCCCATAGGTATACCTATCATAAGGTATAATTCTTCCATATTTTCCTCTTATTCTGCTTCGTACCTTTTCAGCGAATAAGGGAGGTAATCCAGAAAGAAACTTTTCTTTCCAGAAATCTGCAAAGCAATCCGACCGAAAAAATATTTTTGCATAAAAGACGTCCTTATACCATCTAAAATGAGATAAGGTTGGACATCTTAAATTTATCAGCACTTCCTTAGATCTGTCCTGTTGAAGTTCGGTGGATCTAACAAAATGGAGAGTGATTGTATATATTAGGGTATTCACCGCATCTTCTTGGGCCATTATTTGTCCATTGACTTCAACCATTTTTGTAGCAGAAAGAATTTCTCTTTTGGCTTCTTCGCTAAGATGGAAATCCCATCATCCTCGAAGTTGTCCAATGAATCCAGCGACAATCGCTTGAGCAATTCTATGGTTAGAATTACCTTGAATCATACTTGTAGATGAGAACATCATCATGTGTCTCATAGTATTCAGAACTTGGTAGTCCGTTTGTCCATTAATGTTCCATTCAACAATTGACTTTCCATCATAGTGGACTCTGTCGCCCATATGAGTATCTTCGTACTGAAGATCAACAGGTAAAGGTCTAGGATAATAATTTTTCATAATAGGATTCCCTGTTACCCTAGGTCCTTGTTTTATCCTATTAACCCGTGGTTCTATGTTGACATCACCAAATTGGTCTTCTAATTTAGTAATCTGAGTTTCACTAATTACTGAAATTTTAGGATCATATATCTTAATTGTTTTCAACCTATCGGCTAAGGCCGTGACAAATCTATCAGTATTGCCTAGCTTGTAATCTTTAAGATCTGGTGTTTGAACATGGGTTGTTCAATTTTCTCCTTTCCCTTTTTAGAGGAACTGGAAGATGTTCCAGGGTCTCTGGGTGTCCAAATCTTAGTACCATTTTCAAGGTATTTTCAATTCTTGTTGTTTGTTCTCCAAGAGATTGTAAGAACAAATTGGTGTAGTTATTTTGGTGTATAACCGCTGTAACTTCACTTTGTACAGAAGCTTCCTGTACACCATCTTTGTAGGGAGAGGCTATGGTTTCTTTGGAATTATGTTGATTGATTTGGGAGGTGGATGCACAGATCTTTCAGCTTTTCCATCAAAAGCTATCGAAGTCTTAAAAGGATTCCCTATTGTACTTATACACTGAAGGTATTCAGTAAACTTGTACCTTTTTGCACACCATTCAAACCAAGGAAAGAACTGGCAGTTGAATCCTTTTCCTTTCATAAATGAATAGTGAAGTTTGTGTTAGGTCATATTTTATTCATTTTGCCATGCATTATTATCTTTGATGTAGTACTAATATCTTTCATCACATAAGAGAAAATGATAATTTTTGTGAGAGTGGTGCAGGATTGGACATTATATCGAAATAGAAAGATTTCGGTGTAAAAAGGAAGAAATTCGGAGTTGAAAAAGCTTACTTATGGAGCAAGGAAAAATAACTTGGAAAACAAGAAGTTGTCACTATTCACACATCACTATTCACCTTGACACTGTTCACGTGAATAGTATTAGATTTCATTTCTTTCCTTATTTGCCCTCATGCTTTTTTACCTATATAAGCCCTCTTCACTCGCAAAATAAACCCTAGCCTCCACATAACAAAGAAATCAGATATGTTCTTCTTTTTTTCATTCTCCTTCTCTTACATTGAGAAAACCTAAAAAATAAAACTCATTTTTCTATTTCCCTTCCATAACCATCTCCTCTCTTCCTTCATTTTCCATCTCTTTCCTATGTACCTCAATCTCTCACCATAAAAGCTCCAAAATTCCTTTATCAAATTTGTCATCCATCATCTTTGTTGTGTGAAGAAGAAGCCATTTTTCAGTTCTGGAGAAGAAGACTGCCTTCTACTTACATTTTGCTGCATCCACGTCTCTAATTAATTCTTTTATGTTGATTAGATACACGTGTAGCTAATTTCTCATCTAGGGTTCTTGATGTAACCATGTAAGCTCAGTTCTATGTTATGATTGAAGTATTCTGATTTTTACAAACTCTTCTTTGTTTCATTCATTTTAATTATTGATTCATATGTGATTCTAGTGCTTGATCACCATTAGGCTTCCATATGCCTAGTTAGATTTAGAGCACATGCCATGCCTAAGTTTAATTAATTTATGAATGAAAGAATAGGGTTAGTAAGTACATGCCATGCCATTGAATTTGTTTGGTCATATTTATTTATTTTCTTATACTTAAAGGCTTTCTAGGAGTAATCTAAAGTACATGTCATACTTAGGTTGCAATTAGAAGGACTATGTAACACCCCGGACATTCGAGGACTTTAATATTGTAATTTAATGTATCAATTGACGTTTTTACCCTTGTTAATGGTATGGCCAAATTGTTGACTTTTTGATTGGTGGGTCAAATGGACCTTGACCAATGACTGTGACGTAGTTCGGGACGTCACGAGTTCATAGACAGGTGGCACGTCCATTTCGGACGATCAGGGAAAAAGTTATGACTATCGGAAGTTCAGGGGCATTACCGTAATTGTGACGGTTAGGGCGAAAATGTTGACTTTTTGTTTAACAATTAATTTTCACACGACTCCAGGACTATCGACGTCCTGAGTCCGTAGACAGGCGGCACGCCGAAATCGGACTTCGTATGGCTGAGTTACGGGTCTAGAAAGTGAAGGGCAGTTTGGTAATTATTTGAACCAGGGCATTTTGGTCTTTTTGCCCTGGTTACTGTAGCAAACCGCGGGGGTCATGGGTGGCACCACCATGTACGGTGGCTCTGAGTGCGATTTGTTTACTGGTGAGTGTGGGTTGGAAAGTATTGATTGTTTAAACCTTTTTGAAGCATCGAACGTGGTCTGATTCTTCCAGCTACACGATCAAATTGATTAATCAAAATTCGAAGCTTTCGGGGGACAAATTTCAGTGGACAAATTGGACACCCATGAGCCTCTGGGACGGCTTGAATTTGTTTAAAACTGATTAGGACATGAGTGAGCATCACTCTGATGCAGAGATAACTGAGAACGGGTGAGGAAAACCAGAGAAGCCATTTCTGGAAAAATTGGAGGGAAAATCGGGTTTTGATTTCTGGTGACTGTTGGACCAAACCAAGGCCTGGTTTAGTCTTCTGGGAGTGTTTGGAACTCAACCACATCGAAATCGAAGGCCATCAGCCACGGCTGAGCTGGGACGGTGACTGCTGTTTTCAGGGAAATCGCAGAGCTTGGGACGACGACCTTCAGGTACTTTCAGACACAATTGATTGTTCATTTTGTTTCGTTTTGATCCTGTTATACTTCCTGTGAAGTTAATTGGACAATGGGTTTGAAACCAGTGAGTTCTGGTGATTGACCCGTTTGGATGATCACGGGTCGAGGGGCCGTTTAAGGATTGGTTTTGGATAATTAATAACTCAGAACTTAAATTAGATGTTTAAATAACATGTTAGGATCAAATTGGTTTGAAATCAAGTAGGAATTGACGGGTGATTAACCGAGTCAAGCCGTGGGTGGCAGGCCCGAATTACAGACAAACGGGTGAAGGTGCTGACACTGTAGCTACAGTGTCAGGCGCGTGACTTTCACACGCAGCCACTTTGGGCGGCGCGTGAGGGTACGTTGGGGCTTATCTCCGATCACGATCAACATGACTTTTATTCCTCTCATCATTCTGAACATTTGTGGTGAATTAACCATGTTGATCTGAGATAGTTTGAAGGGTCAGGTTAGGGTCGGTTGCCTCGGGAAACGTGTTGACGGTTTCCCCGAACCGGCTTCTGTTTCGAACTTTCTTTTGAATAATAATTAAGGACTTGTAGTGACCCTTACATGTGAATTGAACTGACATGAATTGTACGATAATCTCGGTACAGGTCGGTACACGCAGATTCGCAGCGGAATCGTACTATGAGTGGGCCCGTTTTCATTAAACCCTTGCATGCTTAAATGTTTTCTGATTTACTTATATGTTCACATGCTGGAATCTATAAATGGTTTTGATGATATTGAGATTTCGGTTATGGCCCGTTTCACGGTATTTGGGCATGAGACCCGTTTGATGAAACGTAACGATCGGTTCAGATTTTACCTATGTATACATATATGTTTGCATGTGGATATCAACAAAATGTATTTGGTACTGCACTGTATAGATCCTTCCATATTATATTGTCTCCTCCGGATGAGGTACCCCGGAGAGGTCACGAACGTCTAGAACGTCCAGCGTCTACGACGCTAAGCATCGGGGATGCTGTAACCGAACAGGGTTCGGGGATTGAACTCGGAATTGAGACCCGAGTGGCACGCGTAGCCTTGTGATTGTGACCTTATTGGACGTCAGGGACGTCAGACATCAGGGATGTCGGATTGGAGTGTATAGTGCAGTGGCTAAGATTATGGTTATGGTTTTATTACATGCCTTATGATTCATATTATATTATTTATGATTTTAAATGATGCTGCATGCATGTTTGGAAAAAAGAGGGGTAAATTATATGTTTTACTTATCAAACGATTTTATAAACTTGAGTTTCGGTCCACTCACCCTTAATGTTTTTGGTAACCCCTCCAGGTCGTGATTCTGAGGTAGCGGAGGAACCTGAGGCTGAGGCATAGATCTACTTCTGCGTACCTGAACCCCTGTTGGGTAGTGTACCCGCAGGTTTACTTTAGAGTCGTGCTCGCAAACTTGAAATTTTGGATTTCATCCCTTGTCTGACATCTGTTTAATTTGGATTTGTTGTATGACTTTAATTTGATTATTTATGCATTTGAGGTTTTGAGGTCAAAATTGGTATGAATTATTGGGTGTCAGAAGGGAGCAGGGCACGTCCCCATATGGTTCCAGAGAGGATCGGGGCGGGTCCTGTCAGACTAGATAGTGTTCCACATGCCATGGCCTATCTTACCTAAGTGAAAACGATCCTTAGAGCAGGTTTGGAAGATCAGAGTACTTTAGTCACTGTATTCATAGAATCAAGGTTATATAGGTGAAGTCAAGACCCTAGCTTCCATCTCCATAATTTTCTCAATCTTTGCTATCTATCTTCATTTACTTAAAGTTTTAATTTCAGTTTAACGTCCTCACATATCGTAAATCAAAACTCAATTCTGTTTTATTTTCAGTTCCTTTTATTCCACTAGTTAATTGAGTCATTATAGGGTTATCTAGAGGTAATTGTGAAGCCTAATCAGTCTCTGTGGTTTTACACCCTTACTTGTGCATTACCATTACTACAATAGTAGTGTATAAGCTAGGATACATCAATAGTTTGCGTAAAATCTTTCGTCTTTCTTCACTATAGGTTGTTTCTAACCAGTTTCTTTTGGTTTGGTTTTCTATACTTAAGTAATCTCGTTCTATGGTTTTCATATTTGGTTCGAACCTAGAGATTACACAGATGTTAGATTCAACATCTTCACATGAAAAGTCAAGTTGAGAAGCTAATTCCTCAGAATTCTTTGATGGGATTGTGGCTCCTGTATTTTTGACCTTGTAACAGGGATGATGAACATGATCTTGGGTTTTTCTTAACCCTTCAAAGATGAGTCTTTCATGATCATGTTCATAACTTTGAGTTCTAAAAGAACTTGATCTTGGAATGCTTGGAATGGTTGGTCTAAAGTAATAAGTACTTCTTCTACCTAGACTTAACCTAGTCAGCCTATCATTATCAAAATGTATTTCTACATCTCCATCGTCATACTGACTTATACGGCTAGGTTCCCTATTTTGGATGGGCTGAGGGGGAGTTGCATTCAGCAATCTCCATCTGCCAGGGAGCTTTACTTCATTCCATTTTATCATTTTTGGTACCACTGACAGGACCCATCCCCAATCCCCCGGGATTAAGGGCTAAATCCTGCTCCCGTCTAACATACGCATGACACGAAGGTTAAACCAACGTCCAACCTCCATGTGACACGTAAGCCGGACAAGAGATTCTCGATCCGACCTTCCTAACAGTATCCGAACTTTCCAAAGTGCGCCGAATCTACTGTGGATTCGCGGGTGTGATGTCTTTGTCTCTCTCGACCAACAGCCCGCACCGTAACAACCTGGAGGGTATCGAAAACACAAAGAGACTGTGAGTGGACAAAAATAAAATGTAAGTTCAAAAACAATTATCAGAAAACACAATTACATTTATACCCTCCATTTAAAAACCAATACATGCATAACAAACCAGTCCATAAAACTATTCTATATTCAAGTTATTCAAACCTTTTAAGAAAACTGAACCCATTGCCTTTTCTCAAATCCCGGGCCTCAACCCAAAACCATCAAGATCCATATCATCCAGGCATAGCCCAAAACATCGGAAAACTAGTATTGAAACCCATCATCATCAAATCTCAGTGAAATCCAAAACACATTTGAAACCACATTTCCATCCATCGAACCAGCTGGATCTATCCGAGTCTTTAAACTCAATCCAGGCCTCCATATAATCCGAGTCTTTAAACTCCCGAGTATTTAAACTCAATAGGCCTACGGGGGAAATATCAATATCCAAGACTTTAAACTCCCGAGTCTTTAAACTAAATCCGGGTCTTTAAACCCAATTCGGGCCCGCCCCCGTCATGTATCATATCCGGATCTTTAAACCCAATAACCAGATCCAAAAAATCCAATCCAAAACCATTTGAAAACCTTTTTCCAAATCCAAATCCAAATCCGAATTCGAAATCACTATTTCGAATTCCCAACCGAATCCGAAATCAGCATCTCGAATCCACATCCCGAATCATATCCATTATCCATTTCCAAATTCGAATCTGAAACCATCATTCCGTAAGACGGCATCCGGAATAACTATTCCGAACCCAAATCTAGAAATCCACTTTCAAGTTTCCAAAACTGAATCCAAAATCGTTATTCCGAAATCCGATTCAAAAACTCGAAATCACGTTCTTTAAAAACCACTTTACTGAACTGAGCTTCAAGCCCGAAATCACTTTCCAAAATTAATTTTAAATCTTTGTAATCAAATTGTATTTCAAATCCCGAAATCAAATCCTCTAAACCATAGTCAAATCAAAACATTGATCGAAAACTCGTAAAACGTGTAATTCTGTAAATATCTCGAAAACCGTACAAAACCGTAAACCATTAAGATCATAAATCAAATCATAGAATCACGTATAGAAAAATATATAAAATCATATATGCATGCATCAAGAGTTAGAAAGCAAAGTCCACTCACAGACCGTTTTGTTGATGCCTCGATATGCGTGCGCATACGCCGTTCCAAGCTAATCTACTATCACCGGCTTTTCCGAACCTGTCTAAATTCCATAATAAGGTCACTAACTACCTCACAATGATCATACTTAAGCCCCGTAATTTTCCCGAATTTTTAACTATTTTTAACCGAGCCCTAAAACCTTCGGACATCCAGAAACATATCGAGACGATGTCCGATTGAATCGAAACCAGCGCCAAAATGTTCGTTACATCGAATACTTCAAAATTCATGTTGGAAGATTCCTCAAACTACCTACACGCGCCCCCACGCGCATCTGGAACCTTCTGCGCGTGAAATCCATGCACGTGAACAGTGTCGTCGTCAACCTCTGGTGAACCCGGTTCACCTGGTTCGAACCGGTTTGGTCCAACCGAACCGGTGATCATGGTTTTCAGCCATTTCCAGTCCGTTTTCAATCCTATTTCTACCCTTAGCTTCGTCCCAACATGTATGATCAATCTAGCAAATTAAAACAAGAAATTCGGGTGTGTAATTTACCTTCCCGATTCAAAAACCAACTGTCCACTGTCGACCATCCCACCAGCATGATCCCAGCCTCCATTTCCCTTTGTTTTGCGCTTGTTCAGTTCCTTAAGTTCTCCAGACCCTTATCCAATCAATAATTATGAGTAAAAACGTGTAAAACTGAAAGTACCATGTTTTGAGTTCTTAAGAAATCCACGGCAAATTTACCTTAACGTCCATCTTAGGCGTCGACTTTGAGCCCAATGAGTCTGTCCCATCATCCTTTCCATTTTTTGTTCATAGGACTTCATCGATTGATGAGGATTCGAAAAGATTGGATCCAAGGTCACTTTGTCCTCTGTTCCTCATGAATCGAAAACCACCGTCCACGACGGTCTCTGGGTAGTATCACCACCACACTCATCTCTCTCTGTCTCTGTTTCTCACCCTCATAACACGAGTTGGACTCTGGTTTTTCACTCCCCTGGAAAGCACGGCCATCGAACTTCCCCTGTTTTCTGAGAACTTAAGCTGTTTACACAATTCGATTTAAATGGAGGACACATTTGAGTAAGGCGGTGGGAAGGGTTCTCTTGCCTTCCAGAGAATGACAGATGTCCCAAACTCAGTGGACATCACTCCCCAGAGCATCCATTTATCCATTAGTCATTGGGCACAGATCCCAATGTAGGACAATGACCAAAATACCTTTTAAGGTAAAATTACCAAAATGACCTTTGCACGTTTAGACCCGTAACTAATTCATCCAAAGTCCGATGATGATGTGTCGCCTGTCGTTGTAATCGGGGCATCGAGACCTTCCTAATGATCTTCGAAACGCATGAAAATTCCATGTTGTGTGAAAAGTCAACAACTTGCCCCTTTTAACCAAATTACCAATGTACCCTCGAACTTCCGAACGTCATAACTTCCTCCTCGGATGTCGGAATCGAACGTTCCACCTGTCTATGGACTCGTGACGTCCCGAACTGTGTCACGGTCATCGGTCAAAGTCCATTTGACCGTCCGAACGAAAAGTCAACATTTTGCTCATTCTAGGGGCAAAATCGTCATTACGCACTGTCCGTCCGAACGCATCCAACTAATCACCGATTTACTTCACTAATCCGTCATTAACAACTAATGTAATCATGATTCCTGGGAAGGGCTGTTACAACCACTGTGCGAGCTTTCCCTAGATTAGCCTAGAATAGAATGGTTTGTCCCTTACTATCCATTAATTTGGCACGTAGTATGATGATATTCATTACCTTATAGGAAATTCGATAAATCACCACAAGGTTTTGAGATCCAGGTTTCATGTTATACCCTTGAGTATCTATACTAAGAATAAGAGTTTTTAAAAATCCGGGATCTGTTAAAGACACATAAAATTTGGGGCAAAATTGAAATAAATTGGCCCCTCACTTAAGGATAACTCTATTAATCCTAGCATGGAATTCACAAAGTTTCTATGTCGCTTATCGCGTAGACAGAGGAGGATTGATGTATTTAATCCTGTATGAGTTAGCGATTTCACCGCGACCTGTATCAATCCGATATGCAAATAGTTATGGCCCTTGCTCAGATGCTGATCTATTTGCTGTTGAGAGAGCAAATGAAAATCTGCATTAGCATCAGTGACATAAATGGTTTTTTCAACCGTTTTGATTGAGTAATCAGATTTAAATTCAAAGGTTCCCTTTTGGTAAATATCACCTGTAGGGATTTTTGGAATACTCCAGTTTTCTAAAACCTTTTCTACGTTAAGAATTGTTTCCTCTTCAACATTCTTAACCTGCATTACTCTAGCACTGTCATTGCTACTAGAGCCGCTACTGCTACCAACAGATCTCTTGCTTGATAGGTCCTCAAATAAGCATTATTTTATATTATTTTATACTCTTTATACTTGACGTTTAATATTAAAATAATAAATAATTAGATAAAATAATTTATTTTGTGATATTTTTGTTTAAATAAATAAATCTTGTAATTTGGAGCATTTTGGCAAAAGAATCGTCCCGATCGGAATTATAACGAAAAAATTATGGACGTAATTCAGTTGAATTATATAAATTAATTAATATTTTGCAAGCCCAAATTAATATTTAAATCCAGCCCATTGTTTTGCAGCCCATAAGGAATGCTCCCAGCCCAAATGCGTTCAAACCAGTCGCCAGGCACAAGAATTAGCCCAGCCTAAACAATTCGCAGGCCCAATACTTGCCCAGGCTCGTGTCACAGTTTCCCCCAGCGCATGAAGCCCGCGGAGTGTGCATGTCGAACCAGCCTCTTTCCTTCGGCGCGCGCTGGCCGATCACCCTCTCTTCCCTCAGCGCGCGTGCGCACGCTGATTCTCTGCCCTCCTGTCAGCAGCAGTTGACCAACTCACCTACTTTCTGCCAGCCGCCTGCCACCGAATTATGAGTCTGATTTTCAGCTGGTCACTGCTGATTCCATGCCCTGCTGCAACCTACTCCACTTTTGCACGTTTTCAACCATTTTTTCAGCCTAATATCATCATTTTCCATCATGGTTCATCATTTCAATTATTTTATTTTATTTTATATTTTTATTTTGAACATTTATGGCTCCCTCTATAAATAGGGAGGCCATTTCTCTTGTTTAGGGGTCCCCATTTTTCCCATTTCTTCCATTCTCTTAGTTCATTTTAGTTCTTAGTTTAGTTTTTTTTTTCTCTCTTTTGAGAGACATTTTTGGGGACCATTTTAACTTCTTGTAGATTTTCTATTTAATTAGCTTTCTTTTAATTCTTGTTCTTAATTTATGTTATTTCATAATTTCATTTCTTCTTCACTTTGTTCTTGTGATTTTTCTTTGAGATTTCTTAAACACATTTTTATGCTTTCCTTAAGAAATACCTAGGCCGAGTATTTCCGAAATAATTCTAGAATTTAAGTCTGAATTCTTATGTTTTATCCTCCATCTTCATAAGGTTCCAGCCACTGTTCGGTGTTCCTTATGAATAACATTCCATTGTTCCCATCCACTTTCGGAATCACAAGCTGTTCTTGGGTTCTGAAAGTGTAACTTTAGTCCCTTTACTTAAATTGTTGTTATTGTTTCGGTTTACTTATAATTCAATATATGTGTTGGTATTTTCTTTCTAAATTTTTGTAAATGTGAATACAATCTCCATGTGTTTTACTTTTTGAATTTCATTTACTCCATATGTTTTAGCGCTTAACCTTCAATTTAACGCTAAGTGTTTATGACCGCTGTTCGGTGCACTTAGAATAGGGTTGAAGAGATTTAAATGTTTGACGCACATTGAAATTAATAACGTAAGGTGAATCGAATTATAAGTGTTCATGAACGCTGTTCGGTGCATTTATAATATTGAAAAATATATGCATGTAATTAAGATGATGAATGTAGAATTTCGGGATGAATAATGTTATTTAGACCATCTAAATTGACCACATTTGGTGACCATATTGATGTGCCAATCAATGAATGGTATTATTTTAATGAATGAAATTATTCTATATTTATATTAAACCATTCATTGATTGCCACATCAACATGGTCACTAAATGTGGTTAATTTAGAGGGTCCAAATAGCATTGCCCTTTCGGGGATTGGTTTAATATGAGCAAAATGTTAGAGTGTTGGTAAAAATATGTGTTTGAAGAAAGTTCACTTGTGCAAAAGTTAAAATAGAAATAGAATTAACTTCTTAATTATTTTTACTTGTTTTCTTTATTCTATGATTACAATCTTTCAAACCCCTCATTTAATTCTTTATCCTTTTACACTTTTATTCTTTATTTCATTAATTCATTAATTCTTTTATTCTTTTATTTTTAATTCATTTATTCTTTAATTCTTTATTGATCAATCTTTAACTTCAATTCATCGTTCATTACCTTGTTCATCGTTCATTACCTTGTTCATCGATCATCATCGCCATTCGTCATGATAGTAACACGACAATTTGTCATATGAAGTTGCTACTTCCGCCTCTGCAGCTTAGAGTAAGAGCGGAGCAAACAAACTAGAAATCTAGATGAACACCGAAGCCATTTCCCCCGCGTAACGATAATGGCACCCATCTTGATGCATGGGTTGATTCCTACTATTTGTTTCGGAACCTTCCCTGTTCCATCAACTCCTACATCTCCACCGACTGCATTGGAAGTGATACCAGCAATCTTCCAGCAAACAGACAATTTATGGGAGAAGCATCCATGCAGACCCTAAATAAAACCCCTTCCAATGAAGATCTCCAAAGATTCTTGGATAGTCTTCATGACACACCAAGTCAAAATTAAGCACATGAAAGGCAGGATACGAATCAGCGACAACAAAGCACGAGGCTTGGGTCCTGATGTGATACACGTCATACGCGAAAAAATCCGTGTCTATATTCACAAGAAAATTTGTTGCAAAAAGTCAAAAGGTTAAGTAACCAATTCCAGGTGTAGTCAGAGTGACAAGACCCGTCCTTAATTTCCATGAAATTGGATTGATCCTGCTCCCATCTGATGACTCTCATTAGACAAGGGATTTTACCAATTTTTACCCATGATCGTAATTTAGTGTATTACTAAAAATAAATCCGCACATAAGGGATTACCGCCCACATCCAACCCACTAACTCCATCTAGTAACAGAACCTACTAACCCAGTTTTGTCCTAATTATACTTAGTATTTGATTAATGAATTCATAATCCAACTAATAAATACTAACAATAAAGTACAAAAGAAAATCTACCATTATTACTAACTATAACAAGGTCATATAATAGATTATCCCATACACATAAGGTCTATATAAATTTATCATGATAAATAACATTAGGACATTAACTTGTTCACGAGAATCACAATAGTCATACTCATACGGTGGAGCAAGTAACAATAATTATTTCAATAGTTTACTCCATAAATAAATAAAACGGTTAACATAATAATTAAGGACTAACTTCCGTAACCTATCAATTACATAATAAATCGAGTGTTTCCCACAGTAATTAATGGACTTAAGTGTGGAGCAAGTAACAATAATTATTTCAATAGTATGTCATTATTCCTTTTATCTTCGAAGTGTGCCAAAAGTTATTAACATCGGCCTTAACCTTAACTCCCTTAGGTTATTTATTTATCACTTTGCTCAACACTATGTAGGCCATATACCTACATGTTTTAACTCACCATAATTCTCCTTTTAATACTTCTTTAGAATCCCACTAATTTTCCCCAATTCCTTAAAATTAATTAGGTATTTTTAAATAAACTTTAAAATTTTTTAACGAGCATAACTTCCTCAAACAATGTCCAATTAACTTAAAACTTAGTCCACTGAACTCACAAAATTCATCACTAAAACTTCCATGTTGATTGGGTGCCCAACAGAGGCCACACGCGCCTCACGCGTGGTTGTGGTCTTCTGTGTGTGGGCCTCACGCACGTCTCAATCGCCTTCAAGTTTCAGCCGGGTCGACCCGTGGGCCGTGAAAAAATGGTATCGGAGTTGGACGTTGATCGGAAGTGTGCCAACGAGGATGCTGGGCCCAAAGTGGGTAGATTGTAAGACTCCCACATCACTCGGGGAGGGAAATTTGAAATACCTTATATGTGTGAGTACATATCTTCCTAGTACGAGATCTTTTGGGAGCTCACTGGCTTTGAGTTTGGTTGGAACTCCAAAGTTAAGTAAGATTGGGCTGGTGCAATCTCAAGATGGGTGACCTACTATAAAATTGTGTGTGAGTTCCTAGAAACAAAACTGCGAGGACATGGCCCAAAGTGGACAATATCGTGCTAACAGAATAGAGTCATGACATAGAGCTTCTTTAGAAAATTCTACCAAAGAGTCAACAACGTTCAAGGACGTCAGCATATGAGCGATTTGACTATTGGCATAGACATGGAAGGCGACGCAGAACCTCCTGAGTCATTCACATCCGCTTAGGGCATGGTGGCTACTACAGAGAAGAAGACGAGATATACCTGTCGACATGCTCTAAGAGCATAGGAACTAAGATTCGAGGAGGTCGATGACGCTTTCCTCAAAATGAATCCCTATCTCACCAAGGCTTATTACAGGCTGAAGATGTTCAAAGAATGTTGGATCACCACCTCCAAGGTTTCTTGGAAGATGATCTACATCATCAAATCCAGTCATCCTCAATTTCGCCTTTTGTAAGGGACAAAAGAACTATTCCCACAAGGGTTTGCTACTCTAAACTTCAACTAGTTCAAGGGAACCTCCAACTCAGTAAAGCATGTAGACTATTATCGTAGAGTCATGGTACCTCATAAGGACAATGATGCACTCATGTGCACGATATTCCAAGCATCTTTGAAAGGCCAAGTGATGACATGGTTCAACCATCTTCCCTGGAGATCTGTTGCCTCTTTCAAAGAGCTGGTTTTTGCTTTCATGAAGTAGTACTCCCAGCTTTGCATTACTAAAGTAAAGGATGATCATATTTTTACTATCATGAAGAGATCAAAGGAAACTATTGACTAACATTCGAAGATATTGCAAGGAAAAATCTTGCATTACTGGTTGTAGTGACCTCATTGCATTGATGGAATTTAAACAAGGACTTCTTGGGGACAACCAACTTTATGGCGATAATTTTTCTTCAGCAATGCTCGTAGTCTCACCAAGATGCTTTCTCCAGTAGAGCGAAAATCATGCTGGAAGGATGAAAAAAATGCCATACAAGCCAAGGAATACACAGGAACACGCGAGGAAACATCTAAGATGCCAACGTCATCTAGCGATGCCATCAATTTTGAAACTACATCAGGAAATCCCACCAAATAAAAACGATCTCAACTGCCAACATGCAGTTTTCGGTGCCCATCCATCTAATTTACAAGAAAATAAAGGAAGATCCTTGGTTCAAGGAACTAGCTCCTATCAAAGGCGATAATGACATGGTGGTGCCGCTATCACAACTATAATGATCACACCATTAGCAAGTGCCACACCTTCAATAGGTATTTACATAAACTCTTCAAGGAAAGGCATTGCACCAAATGAATCACTGGCAAGGTTGCGAAGCTTCTCAATGATGAAGACCTTAAGGAGCCTGATTCAAAGGTAATTAGCATAAATTCCATAATGAATGAAAAAGACTCCGAGCTAATTTATGTGTCCCTTATATTATTTACTTCAATCAAATTATCAAAAAGCATGAATTTTTACTTGCATAGATTTGCATAGCGTTGGAAACCCCAAAGCCTTCCTCTGAGAAGTAACCAAGTCTATCTTGATATCCTGTGTAACAACCCGTACCTTCGGGAAGGGTATACATGTAATTTTGTAAAAAGAATAGTATAAAAGGACGATTTTGCCCTTGTGAATAGTGTGTTAAAGTTGACTTTTTGATTTATAGGTTGGATGAGTGTTGACCATTGACCATGACATAGTTTAGGACGTCACGAGTCCGTAGACAGGTGGCATGTCCGATTCGGACACTCGGAGAAAAAGTTATGATGTTCGAAAGATTGAGGGCATTACTGTAATTTGGACTAATCGAGGAAAATGTTGACTTTTTAGTGGACTTGTGATTTTCACGTAGACCGAGGACTGTTAGATAGGTCTTGACGTCCTGAGTACAATGACAGGCGGCACGCTGTCATCGGACGGAATAGTTGTGGGTCTGGAAAGTTAGAGGGTAAAACGGTAAATTATTAACACTAGGGGCAATTTGGTCTTTTCCCTTATGCCCAATCAGATCAGAACAAGTGGCAATAGTGGATTGGGATATTTTAGTTTTGGTCCATAGGAAGTGGACACGTGGGAGAGAACTAGAGGGTTCTAGGACAGCCTAAACTACACACGGCCACATATTGTTCTCGTTCAAACCGTGTATTTTGGGTTGAGCAACAGAAACAGAGAGGAAGAAATTGAGAGTGGGTGATCGATTCAGGGTGTGTGTGAGAATTTAGTGAGTTGTGAGAGTGAAAGAAAGAAGAGAGGAAGCTGGTGATCGGAAGTTGGGGGTGAAATCCTGCACGGAGACACGGCGGTGGAAGGCTGAGTTTTCAGAGAAACAGAGGAGCCGTGGGACTGTGGTGGTGGTTCTGCTGTGTTGTGGTGCAAACCAAGGCAGTATTTTCAAAAGTCGTGGACCTAGGGCTAGAGTCGAGGGGATTGGTGAGTGATGTGAGATTCAGGGAGGTCCTAAGAGTCGTCTAGGATGGTCGCCGTGACGGGGGAAGGTCTGGGTGGCTGGAGGCCAAAACAGGGCTTACGGGCAGTTTTGTTCCAGGTTGAAGACGATGGGTTTTGGGCTTCGATTTCTAGGTTTTAGGATGGGAATAGATTGCTAGGAACTAGACGCAGCTAACAGGATTGAAATGGTGGAAATTGGTGGAGGAATGGAGGAGAACCGGTCACGCCGGTTCAACACAGTTGAACTGGGTGACTCGAGGTTGAAGAAGCACTGTAGCAGGCGCGTGAGGCCCAAGCGCAGCCACTTTGGGCGGCGCGTGGGGGCGCGTGAGGAGGATTCCGGCCAAACTTCCAACATGGTTTTGGTTCTAAATGTTCTAAGGAATCCATTGGTACAATTTTCGGGTTAATCGGACGATGTGACGGGATAGTTCGGGAATCCGGACGGTTTAGGGTCTAAGTTTAAATTACGAATAAATTCCCGAAAATTTGGGGAAATTAGGGTTAGCATAATTGATGTAATTGTGACCCTATTTGGTGCCTATTGACAGGACGGGAGACGATTGAGACGGTTGAAGAGCGCACGGAGCGCGAGTGACACTTTTTGATTCGTGAGTGGACTCTTTCTTTTCTTACGAGCATGCCTAACTGTTTTATTTTTGTTTTATGGTTTAAAGTATGTTTTATGCTTGTTAATCATGACTAGATGTGATTGCTATGCTCTGACTTACGGTTGTATTTTATTTACTCCCTTGTCTGATAGTTATGCTTATGGTTGTGTTGAGGTTATTTTGGTACTTTAAGTGTGATTGTCAGACGGGAGCAGGTTGTGTTGAGGTTATTTTGGTACTTTAAGTGTGATTGTCAGACGGGAGCAGGGTTCGTCCCGGGTATCGAGGTGATATTTGGGAGGGTCCTGACAATTGGTATCAGAGCATAGGTTTGTCGGTTTGTGTCGGTATGAATTCGTTTGTAGGTTGCTTTACTAACCCTATGCCTCTTTCAGCGTACGTTCGATCATGCCTCCGAGACGTGAACCCCTTCCACGACCTGAGGAAGAGGAGAGTGCGTCGATTGAGCGAGCCCAGCGGCTCGGGGCTACTACGTTCAGTAGTGGGGCAGACTAACAGGACCCGCCCCGATCCCACAGGGACCACAAGGGGACGTGCCCTGCTCCCGTCTGACACCCAATAATTCATACCAATTTTAACCTCAAAACATCAAATACATAAATAACCAAATTAAAGTCATACATCAAATCTGAATTAAACAGATGTCAGACAAGGAATGAAATCCAAAATTACAAGTTGCGAGCACGACTCTAAAATAAAACCTGCGGGCAAACCACCCAACAGGGGTTCAAGTACGCAGACGTAGATCTATGCCTCAGCCTCAGTTTCCTCCTCTACCTCAGTATCACGACCTGGAGGGGTTACCAAAAACAATAAGGGTGAGTGGACCGAAACTCAAGTTTATAAAATCATTTGATAAGTAAAACATATAATTTACCCCTCCATTTTCCAAACATGCATGCATCCGTAATTAAAACCATCAATCATATAATATGAACCATAAGGCATATAATAAAACCATAAGTATAATTTTAGTTGCTGCACTATACACTCCAATCCCGACATCACCTGATGTTTGACGTTCTTGACGCCTAATAAGGTCACAATAATAATAAGGCTACGCGTGCCACTCGGGTCTCAATTTCCGAGCTAAATCCCCGAATCCTGTTCGGGTACAGCATCACCTGATGCTTAGCGTCATAGACGCTGGACGTACTAGACGTCCGTGACCTCTCCGGGGTACCTCGCTGGAGGAGACAATATAATATGAAAGGATCTATACAGTGTAGTACCAAATACATTTTATTGATATCCACATGCAAAGCATATATATACATAGATAAAATCCGAACCAATCATTAAGTTTTCATCAGACGTGTCTCAAGCCCAAATACCGTGAAACGTGCCATAACCATATTTTCCATATCATCAAAACCATTATTGTTTTAGCATGTGAATAAGTATAATAAACCAGAAAACATTTATGCACTCAAGGGTTTAAGAAAATGGCCCACTCACTGTACGATCCCACGGTGAACCTGCGCGTACGAACTTGTACCGGGAGTATCGTACAATTCCTGTCAGTCCAAATCACATGTAAGTGTCACTACAAGTCTTAAACGTTTAACCAAAAAGTCCGAAATAGAAACCGGCTCGGGGAAGCCGTCCCACACGTTTCCCGAGGCACCCGGCCCTAAACTAACCCATCAAAAACTATCTCAGATCAACATGGTTACTTCACCAAAAATGTTCAGAATGATGAGAGGAATAAAAGTCATGTTGATCGTGATCGGAGATAAGCCCCAACGCGCCCTCACGCGCCGCCCAAAGTGGCTGCGCGTGAAAGTCACGCGCCTGACACTGTAGCTACAGTGTCAGCACCTTCACCCGTTTGTCTGTAATTCGGGCCTGCCACCCGCGGCTTGACCCGGTTAATTACCTATCAATTCCTACTCGATTTCAATCCAATTTGATCCTAACATGTTAATTAAACATTCAATTTAAGTTCTGGGTGATTAATTTGCCAAATCGAATCCTCAAACGGCCCTTCGACCCGTGATCATCCAAACGGGTTGATCACCCCAACTCACTGGTTTCTAAACCGAAATCAATTGACCTTACATGAAGCATCATAGTATCACAATGAACTGGAAAACACACTCAATTGAATCAACACTCACTGGAAGTAGCCGTCCAAACCTCTGAAATTCCTCTGAACACGGCAGTCATCGTCCCAGCTCACCCGTGGCTGGTTGCCTTCGATTTTGATATGGTTTTGTTCCAAATGCTCCCAGAAAGCTTACTCTACGATTAGATTGGCTCAACACACCGTAGAAATCAAAAACCCGATTTCCCTCCAAAAATTCCCGAAATGGTTTCTCTCTGGTTCCACCCTTATTTTCAGTCCTTTCAATACCAGAGTGAAGCTCACACACTATATAATCAGTTTTAATTAATTTCAAGCCGTCCCAGAGGCTCGTGGGTGTCCAATTGTCCACTGAAAAATGTCCCCCGAAAAGCTTCGAACTTGAATAATTAATAGGGTCGTGCACGGTGGATGCAACAGACCACGGTCTAAAGCATCAGACACTCCCAACTTTCCAGCACACAATTGCACAACCAATTGCACGATTGAACCACCGCACATGGTGGTACCGCCCTTGTCCCCCGCGGCCTGCTACAGTAACCAGGGCAAAAAGACCAAAATGCCCCTGGTTCAATAATTTCCAAAATACCCCTCACTTCCTAGACCCGTAACTCAGCCATACGAAGTCCGATTTTGGCGTGCCGCCTGTCTACGGACTCAGGACGTCGAGACCTACCTATCGGTCCTTGAGTCGCGTGAAAATTATTTGTCAAACGAAAAGTCAACATTTTCGCCCGTGAAGTCCAACTTACGGTAATGCCCCTGAACTTCCGATAGTCATAACTTTGTCCCTGATCGTCCGAAATGGACGTGCCACCTGTCTATGAACTCGTGACGTCCCGAACTACGTCACGGTCATAGGTCAAAGTCCATTTAATTCACCAATCAAAAGTCAATAATTTGGCCATACCAATCACGAGGGTAAAAGCGTCAATTCACTCATTAAATTGAAATATTAAAATCCTCGAATGTCCGGGGTGTTACAACCTTCCCCCCTTAAGAAATTTCGTCCCGAAATTTCAAAGAAACAAATGAGGAAATTGATCTCGTATCTGACCCTCAGGCTCCCATGTGGCTTCTTCCACATTCTGGTTTCTCCAGAGAATCTTCACGAGAGGGATCGTCTTCCGACGTAGTACCTTGTCCTTCCGATCCAAGATCTGTACTGGTTGTTCCTCAAAGCTCAAATCCTCCCGTAGTTCGACAGGTTGTTCCCCAAGTACATGAGAAGCATCACGTACGTACTTCCGTAGCATCGATATGTGGAAAACATCGTGAACTCTAGATAGTTCTGGAGGTAGCGCCAATCTGTAAGCAACTCTGCCAATTCTCTCCACGATCTCATAAGGTCCGATAAAACACGGACTCAGTTTCCCCCGTCGACCAAATCGGATAATCCCTTTCCACGGAGATAACTTCAGGAAGACAAAATCTCCCACTTCAAATTCCAGGTCTCGAATCTGTCGATCGGCATAACTTTTCTGGCGATCCTGTGCCGCCTTCAGTCTCTCCTTGATAATACGAACAGTCTCCATGGTCAAGTCCATCAATTCCGACCCTATAGCCGCTCGCTCTCCTATCTCCGTCCAGCAGATACGTCCTGCACTGTCGACCATACAGTGTCTCATAAGGTGCCATCCCGATGCTTGCCTGATAGCTGTTGTTGTAAGCGAATTCCATCAATGGCAAACGAGTATCCCAAGAGTCCTGAAACTGTAGTACACATGACCTCATCATGTCCTCCAGGGTCTGAATGGTTCTTTCAGACTGTCCATCGGTCTGTGGATGGAAAGCAGTACTGAAACGTAGGGTTGTTCCCATAGTAGCTTGCAAACTCCGCCAGAACCTGGAAGTGAAACGCGGATCGCGATCGGACACGATCGATTCCGGCGTACCATGCAATCGTATGATTTCCTTCACAAACAACTGAGCCAGTCGGTTAGGTTTATAGGTCTCCTGAACTGGCAGAAAATGGGCTGATTTGGTTAACCGATCCACGATCACCCAAACTCCGTCAACTCCACTCTGAGTCCTTGGTAACTTAAAAACGAAGTCCATGGTGATGTGATCCCACTTCCACTCGGGAATCGGAAGTGGCTGCATAGCCCCATACGGTCTCTTCCGTTCCGACTTAACCTGCTGACAGGTTAAGCATTTGCTCACGAACTCAGCAATATCCTTCTTCATTCCTAGCCACCAATAATGGTTCCGGAGGGTACGGTACATCTTTGTACCTCCCGGATGCATAGCATAGGCCGAACTATGGGCCTCTTCAAGAATCTCGGCTCGTAACTCTGCCACTGCAGGTACGGACAAACGTCCCAATTTTACAAGTGCTCCATCGTCCCGGATGGTAAAATCCTGTCTCCCATCCGCATCGACCTCAATTCTGTAAATACAGAGTATCGGATCCTGAAGTTGTGCTTCGATGATCCGATCAATCAGTACTGGTCGTACATGGAAGCTGGCCAACAAAGCTCCATGCTCATCCGTACCCAAAATAACTCCCGCCTTCCGGAGTTCCACCAGTAAGGGAAGATACACCATCCCCAGGTGTGCAACTGATCCCGCTGATTTTCTGCTGAGTGCATCCGCCACCACATTGGCCTTACCTGGATGGTACTCGATCGTACAGTCATAGTCCTTCAGCAGTTCCAACCATCTCCGTTGTCTCATGTTAAGCTCCTTCTGAGTGAATAGGTATTTCAGACTCTGGCGGTCGGTGTATATCCGACACGTTGCGCCGAATAGATAATGCCTCCAGATTTTGAGAGCATGAACCACCGCCGCCAACTCCAAATCATGGGTAGGGTAGTTCATCTCGTGGGTCTTCAGCTGCCGGGATGCATAGGCGATAGCCTTGCCAGTTTGCATCAACACGCAGCCCAGACCTTGCAGCGATGCATCACTGAAGACCACAAACTCTCCACTGTCATCCGGCAATGCAAGGACAGGTGCAGTGGTCAATCGATCCTTCAACTCTTGAAAGCTCCGATCGCACTGCTCGTCCCAGATAAACTTCACTCCCTTCCGAGTCAAACGAGTCAATGGTGCAGTAATTTTGGAGAAACCCTCCACGAATCTCCGGTAGTAACCTGCTAACCCGACGAAACTCCGCACCTCGGTCACTGTTGTCGGTCTAGCCCAGTTGGTCACCGCTTCTGTTTTCTGGGGATCCACGCAAATCCCATCCGTCGATATCACGTGTCCCAGAAAACCAATACTGCTCAGCCAAAACTGACACTTGCTCAGTTTGGCGTACAATTGTTCTTGTCTCAGCCTCTCCAAGACCAACCGTAGATGTTCCTCATGTGCACGGGCACTCCTTGAGTACACCAAAATATCATCGATGAACACAATCACGAACTTATCCAGGTAGGGTCGGAAGACCCGGTTCATCAGATCCATGAATGCTGCTGGAGCATTCGTCAAACCAAATGGCATAACCAGGAACTCATAGTGTCCATAACGGGTTCGAAAGGCAGTTTTCGGAATATCCTCCTCCGAAATCCTCAGTTGGTGATACACAGACCGCAAATCAATTTTCGAGAAGCACTGAGCTCCCCGCAACTGGTCAAAAAGGTCATCGATCCTGGGTAGGGGATACTGGTTCCTCAGCGTCACCTTGTTGAGTTGTCGATAATCAATACATAAACGGAGACTTCCCTCCTTCTTCTTTACGAACAACACCGGTGCTCCCCACGGTGAAGTACTCGGTCGGACATATCCCAAATCTACCAACTCCTGCAATTGAGTCTTGAGTTCTCGTAACTCGGCCGGCGCCTTCCGGTATGGTGCCTGGGATATAGGTCGGGTACCAGGGAGTAGTTCAATTGTAAACTCGATCTCCCGTGATGGTGGCAATCCAGGTAAGTCTTTCGGGAACACATCCGGAAAATCACGCACCACCGGTATCTCGTCGATACCCGGAGTATCAACCCGATCCGACACGACATGCGCCAGGAAACCCTGACATCCCTTCCGTAGAAGTTTGGTAGTAGTAAGTGACGAAATCACTTCAGGAGGCGAACCATCTCGTTCCTCATGAAAGATAACCTTCGGTAAACCCGGGCTCCGCAGAATCACTTGCTTGCTACAGCATTCGATGAGCGATCCGTGCTCCGACAGCCAATCCATCCCTAGGATTATATCGAAGTCGTGGATATCCAGAATAATTAAGTCTGCTGGTAAATCCACATCCTCAATTCTTACCGGGCACCTCCGAATCACCTGATTCACAAGGTACACGATGCCCATCGGGGTGCCAACACCCATTTCACAATCTAAAGCCGATACCACACAATCAAGCATACCAGCACAACTCTTCGAAATAAAAGAATGTGTAGCCCCCGCATCCATCAATACACGTACAAGAAGGTTTAAGATATGTAGTGTACCTGTGGCAACGCCTGGGGCAGTCCTCGCCTGCTGCTGGGTCATTGTAAACACTTGGGCCCTCGGCCCTCCGTTCCGTCCGCGCCCGCGCGCGCCACGCCCCGCACCACGGTCACCTCCTTGACCGCAACCTCCATTAGTGTGGGAAGCCGTGCTCTGCACCACACTAGAGCCCCCAGCGTCGTTGTTCTTGGACAACTGCGGGCAATCATTGGCATAGTGGCCCTCCTCTCCGCAAGCAAAACAAGTTACTAGCCTTGGCCTGTCCGAATGCCCGCCAGAAGCACCGCTCCACGATAAGCGTTGCCCAGAGTTTTATCTAGATCCTCTGCCCTGAGAGCCTCCACGTCGACCTGACCAGCCACGACCCTTGAAGGATGAGGGTGCTCCCCTGTAGCCCCTTCCCTTATTGTTCTTATGGACCGATGGTCCACGATGTGGGCGATCCTGACGTCGCCCCTCGCCCGAAGGTTGCCGTGTCTGGTGTGCCGCCAGACTGGCCTCGACACGCACCGCAGCGTCGACCATATCTCTCAGAGAAGCATGAGTAGTAGCAGTCACACTTGCCCGGATCTCCCCTCGGAGTCCAAGCTCGAACCTTTGGAATTTGTCCTCCTCCGTGCTCACGAATGAGGCAGCGAACCGGGAAAGTTTCCCGAAAGTTCGCTCGTAGTCTGCATCGGACATATCACCCTGCTCTAGTCGCAGGAACTCGGCCTCCCGTGCCGCGTGGAACGATCGCGGGTAGTACTGGTCCAGAAATCTGGAACGGAAAGCTTCCCAAATAGTGGTATGGACAGACCACCCAGACATTTCGAGTCCGTGCCACCACTGGTAGGCTCCTCCTTCCAGTAAGAAGGCCGCCAAGGTCACTCGTTCGCGTGGAGGGCAGTGCATCACCGAGAAGATCCTCTCCCACTTGGTGATCCAATCATGAGCATCCTCGGGGTTTGCTCCCCCGCAGAAAGGAGTGGCTCCCAAACGTTGAGCCCTTTCAATGCTCGTGCATTCCATCTCCCTTTCTAGATCCTCGTCCATTCGAATATGAGGAATTCTCCTAGGAGGCATAACCAACTGTCAAGAGGCATAGATCAGAAAACAATATTCTTAAAAGTCGAAAAGTAACTAGTACTAATCGCTAGTCTAGCATGCTGACCATACCCTAGTACTGACCACAACCTAGTGCTGACCACAACCTAGTGCTGACCACAACCTAGTGCTCTGATACCAAGCTGACAGGACCCGCCCCGATCCCACAGGGACCACAAGGGGACGTGCCCTGCTCCCGTCTGACACCCAATAATTCATACCAATTTTAACCTCAAAACATCAAATGCATAAATAACCAAATTAAAGTTATACATCATATCCGAATTAAACAGATGTCAGACAAGGGATGAAATCCAAAATTAAAAGTTGCGAGCACGACTCTAAAATAAAACCTGCGGGCAAACCACCCAACAGGGGTTCAGGTACGCAGACGTAGATCTATGCCTCAGCCTCAGTTTCCTCCTCTACCTCAGTATCACGACCTGGAGGGGTTACCAAAAACAATAAGGGTGAGTGGACCGAAACTCAAGTTTATAAAATCATTTGATAAGTAAAACATATAATTTACCCCTCCATTTTCCAAACATGCATGCATCCGTAATTAAAACCATCAATCATATAATATGAACCATAAGGCATATAATAAAACCATAAGTATAATTTTAGTTGCTGCACTATACACTCCAATCCCGACATCACCTGATGTTTGACGTTCTTGACGCCTACTGGGGAGGTGTTGGTAGTGACTCAGGTTTTGAGAGAGTGTCCGGTGATGGTAGGTGAGATTGAGTTAGTGGCGGACTTATTACTGTTGGATATGCCGGACTTCGATGCTATATTGGGTATGGACTGGTTGACGAGGCATCATGCTTCTATCAAGTGTTTTGATAGGAGAGTGACCTTCCGGAGTCCAGGATTACCGGAGACCACGTTTCAGGGGGATCAGCGTGCACTCCCTACTGGAGTTATTTTGGCACTTGAGGCTAGCAAGTTGTTGCGTAAGGGATGCCAGGGTTACATAGCTCACGTGGTGGATACACGTGCTACGCCACTGAGGGCGGAGGATATTCCAGTGGTGCGGGAGTTTCCCGATGTTTTTCCCGAGGAGTTGCCAGGATTACCACCTCACCGAGATATCGAGTTCACGATTGATCTACTTCCAGGTACACAGCCTATTTCACAGACTCCTTACCGCATGGCACCTGCAGAATTGAGGGAACTTAAGGCACAGTTACAAGAGTTGGTCGATATGGGATTCATTCGACCGAGTATGTCACCTTGGGGAGCGCCTGTACTGTTTGTTAAGAAAAAAGACGGAGGTTTGAGATTGTGTGTGGATTACAGACAGTTGAATAAGGAAACTATTCGGAATAAGTATCCCCTACCCCGGATTGACGACTTGTTCGATCAACTGAAGGGAGCACAGTACTTTTCAAAGGTTGATCTTCGCTCCGGCTATCATCAGTTGAGGGTTAAAGAGGAGGATGTACCTAAGACAGCCTTTCGGACCAGGTACGGTCACTATGAGTTTGTTGTGATGCCTTTTGGGTTGACTAATGCTCCAGCAGCTTTTATGGACCTCATGAACCGAGTGTTTTGGTCATACTTGGATCGTTTTGTGATCGTATTCATTGATGATATCTTGGTATATTCGAAGAGTGCGAAGGCGCACGAGAAGCATTTGAGACTAGTGCTTAAGACCCTGAGAGAGCATCAGTTGTATGAGAAATTAAGCAAGTGCCAGTTTTGGTTGACTAGTGTCGGATTTCTTGGTCATGTGATTTCAGCCGAGGGCATCAGAGTGGATCCTCAGAAAGTTGAGGCGGTAGCAAATTGGGAACAGCCCAAGACGGTGACCGAGATCAGGAGTTTTCTGGGTTTAGCAGGCTATTACCGACGTTTTATTGAAGGTTTTTCTATTCTAGCCGCTCCGTTGACAAGGCTGACCCGGAAGGGAGTTCGTTTTGACTGGGATGAGAAATGTGAGCAGAGTTTCCAGGAGCTCAAGAGACGGTTGACATCGGCTCCTGTGTTGGCCCTTCCAGACGACAGTGGGGAGTTTGAGGTTTATAGTGACGCTTCCTTACAGGGTTTGGGTTGTGTGTTGATGCAGCACGGGAAGGTGATTGCTTATGCTTCCCGGCAGCTGAAACCCCATGAGATGAACTACCCGACACATGACTTGGAACTGGCTGCGGTGGTTCATGCACTGAAGATTTGGCGCCATTACTTGTACGGCGAGAGGTGCAGGATTTTCACCAACCACAAGAGCTTGAAGTATCTGTTCACTCAGAAGGAACTGAATCTGAGACAACGCCGATGGTTGGAGTTGTTTAAGGACTACGATTGTACGATCGAGTATCACCCAGGAAAGGCTAATGTGGCAGCCGATGCCTTGAACAGGAAATCAGCTAGTTCTTTGTCGCATTTGAGGACGGTCCGGTTACCTCTGTTGGTTGAGCTCCGTAGACTTGGAGTAGAGTTGACTGTGGATGGTAAGGGAGCACTCCTAGCGAGTTTCCACGTGCGACCTGTTTTGATTGAGCAGGTTATTGATGCTCAGTTTGAGGACCCCATTTTGGGCATCATACGGATTGAGGACGAGGCTGGAGAGAGACAGGATTTTGAGATTCGCGAAGATAGAGCCCTGGTTAAGGAAGGACGGTTATGTGTACCCGAGGATGAACCGTTGAAGAAGGTGATACTGAATGAGGCTCACTGTTCAGCCTATGCGATGCATCCTGGTGGGACCAAGATGTATCGTACACTTCGAAAGCATTACTAGTGGTCAGGTATGAAATGTGAGATTGCAGAATATGTCAGTAGATGCTTGATCTGTCAACAGGTAGAGACCTTATGGAGCAATGCAACCTTTGCCGCTCCCCGAGTGGAAATGGGATCACTTGACGATGGATTTTGTATTTAAGCTTCCCAAGACACCGAAGGGACACGATGGCATGTGGGTGATCGTGGATAGACTTACGAAGTCTGCTCATTTCTTGCCAGTTCGGGAGAACTTCAGGTTGGCGCAGTTTGCACAGTTGTTCATTGATGAGATTATTCGGCTACATGTGACTCCAGAGTCGATAGTATCTGACAGAGACCCGAGGTTTACTTCCCGGTTTTGGGAGAGCTTATAGGAAGCCTTTGGGATGAAGCTGCACTTCAGTACTGCATTTCATCCTCAGACCGATGGACAGTATGAGCGGACCATCCAGATTCTCGAGGACATGATGAGAGCTTGTGTTCTACAGTTTCAGGGTACTTGGGAGTCATATTTACCTTTGATGGAGTTCGCCTACAATAACAGCTATCAGGAGAGTATTGGGATGGCTCCTTATGAGGCTTTGTACGGGTGACAGTGTCGGACTCCACTGTGCTGGACCGAGGTTGGTGAGAAGAGATTGACTACTTCAGAGCTGGCAGACCTTACTCAAGAAAAAGTGGCGTTGATCAGAGATCGATTGAAGGCGGCTCAGGACCGACAGAAGAGCTACGCCGACGAGGTTATCTTGAAGTTATCTCCTTGGAAGGGAATCGTACGGTTTGGCAGACGAGGGAAGTTGAGTCCTCGTTACATTGGCCCTTATGAGATTTTGGAGCGGATTGGTCATGTTGCTTATCGATTGGCCTTACTAGCAGACTTAGCAAAGGTACATAATGTTTTCCATGTGTATATGCTTCGGAAGTATATACGAGATGATTCACATGTTCTGGAAGCACAACCTGTTGAGCTTAGGGAAGATTTGAGCTTTGAAGAGCAACCCGTAGCGATTTTGGATCGGAAGGACAAAGTCTTACGGAGGAAGACGGTTCCCTTAGTTAAAGTATTGTGGAGGAATCATCAGGTGGAGGAAGCTACCTGGGAACCTGAGGCCTTAATGCGCGAACAGTACCCTTATTTGTTTCACTGAATTTCGGGGACGAAATTCTTTTTAGGGGGGTAGATTGTAACAACCCGTACCTTCGGGAAGGGTATAGATGTAATTTAGTAAAAAGAATTGTATAAAAGGATGATTTTGCCCTTGTGAATAGTTTGTTAAAGTTGAATTTTTGATTTATAGGTTGGATGAGTGTTGACCATTGATCGTGACGTAGTTTAGGACGTCACGAGTCCGTAGACAGGTGGCATGTCCAATTCGGACACTCGGAGAAAAAGTTATGATGTTCGGAAGATTGAGGGCATTACCGTAATTTAGACTAATTGAGGAAAATGTTGACTTTTTAGTGGACTTGTGATTTTCACGTAGACCAAGGACCGTTAGATAGGTCTCGACGTCCTGAGTACAACGACAGGCGACACGCTGTCATCGGACGTCGGACGGAATAGTTGTGGGTCTGGAAAATTCGAGGGTAAAACGGTAAATTATTAACACTAGGGGCAATTTGGTCTTTTCTCTTATGCCCAATCAGATTAGAACAAGTGGCAATAGTGGATTGGGATATTTTAGTTTTGGTCCATAGGAAGTGGACACGTGGGAGAGAACTAGAGGGTTCTAGGACAGCCTAAACTACACACGGCCACATATTGTTCTCGTTCAAACCGTGTATTTTGGGTTGAGCAACAGAAACAGAGAGGAAGAAATTGAGAGTGGGTGATCGATTCAGGGTGTGTGTGAGAATTTAGTGAGTTGTGAGAGTGAAAGAAAGAAGAGAGGAAGCTGGTGATCGGAAGTTGGTGGAGGAATGGAGGAGAACCGGTCATGCCGGTTCAACACAGTTGAACCGGGTGACTCGAGGTTGAAGAAGCACTATAGCAGGAGCATGAGGCCCACGCGCAGCCACTTTGGGAGGCGCGTGGGGGCGCGTGAGGAGGATTCCGGCCAAACTTCCAACATGGTTTTGGTTCTAAATGTTCTAAGGAATCCATTGGTTCAATTTTCGGGTTAATCGGACGATGTGACGGGATAGTTCGGGAATTCGGACGGTTTAGGGTCTAAGTTTAAATTATGAATAAATTCCCGAAAATTTGGGGAAATTAGGGTTAGCATAATTGATGTAATTGTGACCCTATTTGGTGCCTATTGACAGGACAGGAGACGATTGAGACGGTCGAGGAGCGCACGGAGCGCGAGTGACACTTTTTTAGTCGTGAGTGGACTCTTTCTTTTCTTACGAGCATGCCTAACTGTTTTATTTTTGTTTTATGATTTAAAGTATGTTTTATGCTTGTTAATGATGACTAGATGTGATTGCTATGCTTGCACGTTTTTCGAGACATTTTCGGACTTTTGCATGTTTTTCGAGAAAAAGCTAGATTTCTGATTTTGATGCTATACTTTGGGATTTCAAATTATAATTGTGTTCTGATGGTTATAACGAATTCTGAGACATGATTTTGGCAACCTTGTTTTGGTTTCAAATTGGATTTCGTGGAATTCTGGATTTGGGTTCTGAATGACGGTTCTGAACGCCGGAAGGGCTTCGGACCGATGATTTCGGATTCGGGTTTGGATATGGATTGAGACTTAGTTTTCAATTGGTTTTTGGATTGGATTTGCTGGATCTGGATATTGGGTTTAAAGACCCGGATTCTGATTGACGGGGGACGGGCCCGGATTGTGTTTAAAGACTCGGGAGTTTAAAGACTCGGATATATTGATATTTCCCCCGTAGGCCTGTTGAGTTTATAGACTCGGGTGTTTAAAGACTCGGATTACATTTGAGGCCTGGTTGAGTTTAAAGACTCGGATAGACCCAGCAGGTTTGATCGGACTTTGATATTTGTGGATTTGGTTTTATGATACGATCTTAGCATATTGATGATACTGTTTTATGACGTGGTTTTCTGATACTTCGTTAGGCATGCATGTTTTTCAACGGAGGGAAAAATCTTCTGGTTTTCTTAACCCTAGTTTGATGTTAAACGGTTTTTGAAAACTTTTATTTCTTTTAGTCCACTCACCCTTTTGTTTTAAATTTTCCCTCCAGGTCGTGGTGATAGCGCTGGGGTAAACGTTGAGGCAGGATCCGAGGCATAGAGCTTACGACGTTCTTCCGTTGCAAGATTAGCCCTAGTAGGATTTTGTGCCTGCTTTGTATAAACTATGCTCTGACTTACGGTTGTATTTTATTTACTCCCTTGTCTGATAGTTATGCTTATGGTTGTGTTGAGGTTATTTTGGTACTTTAAGTGTGATTGTCAGACGGGAGCAGGGTTCGTCCCGGGTATCGAGGTGATATTTGGGACGGGTCCTGACATCCTGACTCTTCTTGAGTCCTATCTTGATATCCCAATCATATAACAAGTAAATATCCAAATTCTCAAACAGTGGTCTTACCCATGTTCCTATTAAAAGCGTCATCACTTTGGATCTATAAAACTACCCTTAAACAATATCTGATTTACTCGAACACTATGCTAATGGGTATGTAACATCAAAAAGATGAAAAATCATGTTAACCGAGACCAAAGGAGAGCCGCTATACACCGGTGGACGACTAGGACAATGCCTTCCATGAATTTGCAACTGCAGTTGTTAATGTAGTAGCCTTCAACCTCCAACCGGGTCGACCCAGAACCCTGCAACTGGGTCCTGACTTGAAAATAGTAGCCAGATCCTTTTCCTTTATTCTCAACCATTTCCATAAATTTTACATCTAACTTCGTCTATCAAATGTCGGAAACTCAATTTTACCAAATTGACAAGACCCTTCCTGAAATCCCATTTATAAGCGTATAAGGTCTTACTCCTGTCCACACCAACCTACTGACCCTCACGAAACACATAACCTGATATCTCAACACTTCTCGAGTCCTAATTTGACATCTCAGCTCTCCCTGAATATTCCTGAGCTCTAAGCCAAAATCCCATCTTTTCCCGAGCACTAAATCAATATCTCTATCCTACAAAGTTCCATATTTAAACTCCCCAAAATCTCGGAAGATATACATCTGTTCTCACTAAAAACACCACCACTTCGGACACCTAGAACTACCTCTAAATAATGTTCGATTGACCTGAAACTTGCGCCAACGGGTCCGCAACATCTCAAGGATTATAAGGCCAATTGGAAGAGATAGAGGAAGAGCCACCATGCACTGCCACACATCGGTGCACTGCCGGGCAACCTCCTCCACGCATCTGCAGTTGTGACTGTAGGCTGCACTCGCCTGCTACCTCCAGCGGGGTGGACTTAGTGCCCTGCAATCTGGTCCCGACCCAAAAAAAGTATATGCCACCATTCCCTTCAATTTATGTCCAATTTTCAAGTTTAAAACATCTAACATACTCTAATTAATCTCAAGAACATGTATATGAACTCAAAACCATTAAAAGTTTACCCTAACCTCCTCGAACCGAGCTTGAAGTTTCGGCCAATGTCGGACTTCGTGTTCTTGGCATTACCATCGTCCAATCCTTATCTTTTACTCGTCTTGATCACAAGATCCTCAAAGAGATGTTGAGAAGCTTGCCTTCGAGGTTCAATGTCTAAAATTGAAAGTCAAAATTAAAGATGGCATAGGTCCGATCATGTTCCTTTGGTGACCCTATTCCAATCTGGTGTTCCATGGTTGGGTCGTGTTCCAGGCTTGATATAGGGGCAAGGTTTGTTCCTCTCTTTACTCTTTATGTTCCACTCCTTCTTTTCCCCTTTTCTCTCTCTGGTTTTTCCCTCCATCCTTTCTTTTAAATGTAGGTGAAATGCACGATGTGTTTGGACGGTGAAGGCCAACCCACCTGGTGCAATCGTGACATATGTCACCAACTAATCCAGCCACTCAAGCTAATGACTATCACTTTACACAAAATGCCTTTTCCTCGTTACGTACATGAACATACTATTTTAGGCCTGCACTTTTCCCGTATGAATTCCAATTTATGCTTGCTAGCTGTTTACGAACTGGTGAGTTTGAGACTCACACAAGAGTCTAGTTCAAACTTTTAAGAAGTTTCCCCAACTTAAATTTACTTTCAACCCGTCTTTAAATCTGAGGGTAAAATTGTCTTTTCCCCATTTAAAATTCCCAAATTAGTCTAATTTTATTTTGCGACGGGTTGTCACGCCTGACCTCCATTTCTCTTCCCTAAATCAGCCTCGAGGTGATCATGTTTTTTCTTCCCTCTGTAGTTTGGGAAAAGTATATACAAGGAGAGGAAGGTGCTGACTCCTCCATCATTTCACAGCGGGTGACACTTGTCATGTAATAGAATGGCCGAGTCAAAAGTTGTTACTGACTCATCATTCAAACAAATGAATTGGAAGCAAAAAACTACAGAAATGTCCCTCGTCGTTTAGGCATGTAACTTGTCCATAAGAACTCCATTTTATGTATGCTATTTGTCTACGAACTCGTAAGATTGAGACACACAATGGTATAATCATAAATTTCGAGAAGTTCCCTAAATTTAATTTGAATTTCACTCCTTTTAGATCCTAGGATAAAATCGTTCTTTTCCCGAATTAAATACTCAAATGAGTCTAATTTTGGAATGGGTTGTTACAAACAACCTACTGCACCAAGTGGCAAGGAAGCCCCCTCGCCTAAACCGAAACAATCAGATGCACGCATGTTTTCTCATGATACGCCAAGGCTCCCAACCACGATTAGAGTGGATTTCGCAAACGAATTGGACGCACACGTGCATCCCTTCAAACCAGCCTTTGAGATAGGTCTTGCTTGATGTGCCCTTTGCACTATCTAATCAATCATCATCAAAATCACTGCATCAGAGAAAGGAAGAAAATAATTTTCTCTTCTCCCACTTTTCCTCAAACTGAATAAAAGAAGAGAAGAAGAAACATTATTTTCTTGTTTCAGCATACGTACCACCTCTCCTTTTCCACCACAAAAGGAAAACTTTCAGTTTTTTTTTTTTTTTTTGGGAAATGGAGTTTGCAGCCTCCGCTTAAATAGTTATTTTTTACTCAAACCACTAATGGGTAAATTAATGTTATAGAACCATCATTCACTTTTCTTTGTTCATTCCCACCAACCACAATGGGTTTTGATTTTTGAAAATGGAAGTTACAATCTCCTATTAAACAAAATGAAAACCTTAGAATTAATTGGAGAGGTAATTTCCATTGGGCCACAAGTCAAGCCCAACTGAACGGGTATAGTCCAAAGTTCAAAATTTATTTGCATCAACTCAATGTCATATTCTAAACCCAACAAAATTTTTTTCGGTCACAGGAACTATAGAAGATAAGATGGAGTCCTATTCTGACAAAAAAAAAATGGATTCATTAAGATAAAACGTACATCTCTCATGATTCCCTGAATTCTTAAATGATATGGAGGCATTTATGGAACCCAAAATTATCCAAAAGTGGTGGAGCTGTCACTTGGCTCATAATTCATATCATATCCAAATTGCCCATAATAATGACATTAACGACTCACAGATACCCACACATTAAATAATGTATTTACCAGCTAATTGTATGATTTAATCGGATTAAAAAAACCTCAATAATAATAATAATAATCTCCTTGTGAATTAATTGTTAATAATAAAATTATTAAATAATGTCTTTTATTACAAAATAATTATTTATTAATTACAAAAGCTGTCAACCAATCTAAACGCTCATTGACTCTCAAGGCTTCACAATAAATAGAGATCATCATCTCACTTTCAAGGTAGTTCCATTCATTACTTCTAAAGTTTTTTGCGATTTCCTTCTCAAAACTAACTTAAGCATGAAAGTGTTCTTGGTTGAAAAATACCCCAGACTTCGATCTTAGCAAACATTAGCTTATTGTTTGTTATATGTAGGGATCAAAAAGACTTTTATAAGCGTGTTTGATTTCTACTTCAATAGGGAAAAATTACTGAATCTTTATCAAATTCAGCTCAGCAGGAGCAAAACCCTCAATCTGAAACCCTAGATTGTTCACTCTATCAAATTTTCCACAAATAAAGACTACAAATTCCCAAGTTCAAGGGCACCCTATTCCCAAGTTCAAGGGCACCCTATAATATTCAAAGGAAAAACTTTCAGAAGGACATAAAGATAGATAGATACGGGGCGAAGAATGAAGACAAAACTCAAGTCATGAAGAAGAAGATGAAGAAGATGATGAGTGCGAAAAAGGTTAAGCGTGACATGACCCTTGTGCCTTTTCTTTCTTCAGCCACGTACAAGATCCTTTACATGTAGGACCTAATGCTCATGCAATCTGGGATCCATATTTTGGTCAACTAACTGTAGAAGCTTTTACTCGTGGGGGGTGCTCTTGCGCCACATCATTAAATTGACTCCCACTTAACAGATTGGACAGAAAAGGTGCTAAGTAGCACGACTCAGCAAGTTCAGGGTGTGCAATGTGAGCTAATAATGAGAACAGGGAGTTATGTGGGACTTTCATATGAGTTCATGGTGCATTTAAACTAAAATAGTCTAGTTTTAAGTTTCATGCTTCTTTTGGTTTGCGTTTGCAAAATCATGCAATGAAACAAAAATAATTATTATTTTCACTATAAAACCCTTTTGTTAAGCATCGCCTGACTATGAACTAAATCAATCCTTCAATATGAACTTAAATCATCCATGGTACGTTGGTTGTGTGTGGGTGGGTTGGGTTCATCATTCAAATTTATTTAAAAACTTGAATCAAACAAAGAAAAATAATTGAAATATGTCCAACTAGATAGGAAGCCCTAATTTATTCAAAAAATCACAATCATATCCATTATTTTGTGCATACAAAACAGCATATAAAATGCCAAAATAACTATATAAAAACTCAACACAACAACTAATAGCTCTACGATTACAAAGCCAGAGTCAAAATATATCACCAAAATGTTCTGAAAAAAATACCCATCGATTAATAACTTTTATATTTAATATGATATAATAGTTTAACTAGATATTTAAATTAAAAAAATAAACATTAATTTTATTGGAGGAGTAGGTAGTTACTCCAACACTCCTTTTTTTTTTTTCAACTCTCTTAAAGTTTATAAACAATAAATTTAAAATAAAAATATTAACGTACACCCATGTATGACGATGCATGAGTCTAGTAGTATATTAAAAAAAACACAACATGGTATCAATATTAGAAGCAAACAATAATGATAATTATAGGTATATTAAGTAATTTTTACATTCCCTAATTATTAAGGAAATAGAATACCACCTAGTAGGTAATTAAATTTCATCAATTAAATGAAATTAATTCCAATTAAATTCCCGACCTGCTTTCATTTTCAGGGTCCTAAATTGTGACGACCTGAAAATTCGGAAAAGGTAAATTCGAGAATTTGAAAATGGAATGAAAATTTTACCCATGGTTTAAATGATCGAAAGTTGACTTTTTATTTGGGGTACTTGTTGGACGTTCAGTGAGGACCATTGTGTAGTTCTTGAAACGCTGATTATGTAGACAGGCGGCATGTCAACATCAGAGTTTGGATGAATTAGTTATGGATCTACGAAGGCTAAGGGCATTTTAGGTCATTTGTGGTCTAGAAGGGTAATGTGGTATTTTTGCTGATTTTGGTGAGTCAGCTTGATTCTTACAGAATGGTGATACATGTTGCCTTAAAGGCTAGGTTAGTGGCACCTATATGTTTATCTCACTGTGTATTTGAGTTGTGTGTTGTGGTGTGTATTACTTGTTCGAACAAAACCAAAACCGAAGACCAAAACTTGTTGAGAAACCCAGCTACTCGAGGAAAGATAGAGAGAACAGTGAAACAAGAGAGAAACTAAGAAATAACCAAAGAGAGAAGAAAGGAAAGAAAACCTGAAACAAATCTGAAACTTGAACTCAGAAAATTTGAAATTTCAGAATTTCAAATTCGAAGATTGGGACGTCAATTTCTAAAATTGAGCATTATTTATGCTTCCTAAGACTCAAACAAACCAAACCATCTCAGAATCGAGGAGTTTGGACGAAGAACAAGCCAAAAACGAGTTTGTGTTCATCTCAGATTTTTGAATCAAATTCGAGTAATTAAAGGTAACGAAATGTTAAATTGAACCTATAATCATGTTTAGGAAGATCCTACGGTGATTTATGGTTGATTGGAATAGAGAAAACTTTGGAAATTGAACGAAAATGAATCGGGTCATGGAACCGGGTCGAACGACCCATTTTGCAGGAAAATAGGCGAGGAACAGTGCTAGGTGCATTGGCTTCACACGTAGCCACTTGCGGCGGCACATGGGCACGATTATCGAGGTACGATCAACATGACTTTTAATGTATTTGAGATAACAAACATTTTGGCGCAAGGTTCGAGTAGATCGGATACTGTTTCAATATAGTTTTGTGTATATGAAGGATCTGTATACGATTTAATACGTATTTAAATTCCCGAAAATTTGTGGGATTGTATTGTTAGGTTACTTGGGATAGTAGTAACCCTTGATAATGGTTTTTGATAGGATTGATGGTTCCTGGAGTTACGGAAAGGCGTACGGCTTGGAATCAAACCCCGTGGACGGTGTGTGAGTGGACATTTGTTTTATAAACTGTGATGCATGCATATTAAATGTTTTTATGTGATTTATTGCATGATTTGATTGAAATGATTTGAATGATGATTTGAGGTCATTACTTGATGATTTGGTGGACTTAAATGTCGGATTCTAAACGATTTTACATATTTACGTGAAAATGGTATTTTGGGCTTGAGACCCTGTTGGAAATGGTTTTGACTTGGTTTAAAGTCAAAGATGGTTTAAAACTAATTTTTTGGGCGTAGGCCGGTTTGATAATGGTATTTGACTTGGAATGTAACTTAAGGATGGTTTTGAAAGGTTTTGGGATGTATTCCCTGGACAGTTTTCATTGTGATTATGATGAGTTCCCAGAAGGTCGAAGCTAGGGGGTTTCCTAGAAGACCGAAGCTCGGGGTAATGTGATTGTTCTTAGGTAGCCGAAGCTCAGGGTGTTCCCAGACGGCTGATACTCAGGGTATTTGTTTCCCAAGCAGCCGAAGCTAGGGGTGTTCCCTAACGGATGATGCTCGAGGTATCTGTGTTTCCAGGCAGCCAAAGCAAGGGGTGTTCCCGATGGTTGATGCTCGGGGGTATGTGTTTCCTAGGCAGCCGAAGCTAGGAGTGTTCCCAGACAACCGATGCTCAGGGTATGTGTTTCCCAGGTAGCCAAAGCTAGGGGTGTTCCTAGACGGCTGAGACTCGGGGTATCTGTGTTCCCATGCAGCCGAAGCTAGGGGTGTTCCCAAATAATTGATGCACATGGTTATTATTAGTGGCCTACGCGTAGTGCCGATGTGATTGTGTGATTGATTGTGCACTTGTGAGTAGTGCAGATATTGTGATCATATGACTAATGTCTATACACTTGTGAGTAGTGATGTTTGATTATTGTGATTGATATTTGAGTACTGGTGACTAGTATCGTTGTTGATGGTCTTTGTGACTGGTTTGATATTGATGGTTATGTCCAGATTTTTTACATGATTTGAGGAAACAGATTTCATGAAATAGATTTTAGGAAATGTGGCCACGGGCTTTGTTGAATTGTGGATCCCACAGTTTTTTATGTGAAATGATTTGAACTTCCGTTTCTCATGTTTTACTCTACGCATGCATGTTTTATAACTGAGAGGGGGGGGGGGGGGGGTGGGGGGGGTTAAAAGAGTTCATTTTGAAATGTGTTTTCAAACGATGTTATTTTTTTCCACTCACACCTTTGATTTTTTTTTATGGCAAGACCCTTGACTATGCACCTCCAAAAAGACGTGGCCTTTGAATTCAATGAAGATTGTAAGAAAGCTTTCAACACACCTAAAACCGTGCTCACCACGACACCTATCATGCAAGCCCCAAATTGGTCCCAACCTTTTGAGTTAATGTGTGATGCTTCAGATTATGCCATTAGAGTTGTCCTTGGCCAAAGAATTGATAAGAAACCTCATATCATCTACTATGCCTCATGCACACTAAATGACGCACAAATCAACTACTCAACAACTGAAAAGGAACTCCTTACGGTTGTGTTTGCATTGAAGAAATTCAGATCCTATCTCTTGGGAACCAACTACACCGACCATGCATCCTTGAAGTATTTGTTGTCTATGAAAGAAGCCAAACCAAGGCTCATACGTTGGATTATACTCCTTCAAGAATTCAACATAGAGATTAAAGATAAGAAAGGATCTGACAATGTTGTAGGGGACCACCTAAGTAGATTGTTCTAAAGTGAGGACCAAATCCCTCTAGTAGAAACATTCCCAGATGAGAAACGTTTTGAAATCAACACAAAGAGCCCTTGGTATGCTAACATAGTCAACTACCTTGTCACAAAAGAAATACCTCAGCACATGACAAGGGCCTCCAAAGATAGACTCAAAAAGATTGCACGATATTATGTATGGGATGACCTTTATCTTTGGAAGCATGGAGTGGACCAACTTATACGAAGATGTGTGCCCGAATCTGAGTTCCAATCAATCCTCGAGTTTTGCCATTCGAATTCAAGTAGAGGACACTTTGGAACCAAGCGCACAACCTTGAAAGTTCTTGAAGCCGGGTTTCATTGGCCCATTATCTTCAAAGATGCACATACATTTTTCACAACGTGTGACAAGTGCCAAAGAATGGGCAATATTGGGACAAGAGACCAAATGCCTATGAATCCAATCTACACCATTGAGATCCTTGAAATTTGGGGCATAGATTTCAATGGACCCTTCCCATCATCTCAAGGGTACCTTTACATATTGTTTGCCATAGACTATGTCTCAAAGTGGGTTAAAAAAGGAGCTACATGAACCAATGATACTAAGGTCATCTAAGAGTTCCTAAGATCAAACATCTTTGCACGATTTGGAATGCCAAGGGCCATCATAAGTAATGGTGGTTCCCACTTTTGTAACTGTACAATAGCTGCCCTACTCAAGAAATACAATATCATGCATAAAATGTCAACCCCTTACCATCCACAAACAAGTGGACAAATGGAGGTTTCAACCCGTGAAATCAAACAAATTTTGGAGAAGATCATAGGTCCAAACCTCAAATATTGGAGTCAAAGGCTTGATGAGGCACTTTAGGTTTACAGAACGGCTTACAAGACTCCAATTGGGAAGTCCCCCTTTCGTATAGTTTATGGAAAACCAGGCCACTTACCCATGGAGCGTGAACATAAAGCTTATTAGGCCATCCGCACATTCAATATGGATCTTGATGGGGCATGCACCCATAAAAAGCTTCAACTCCATGAACTTTAAGAAATCAAACATGATGCCTACGAAAGTTCAAAGATTTACAAAGAGAAAACGAAAGCCTTCCATGATTGCATGCTTAGGGGTAAAACCTTCCATGTTGGCCAAAACGTCCTCCTATATCATTCACGTCTAAGACTCTTCCCAGGGAAACTACGATCAAGATGGATCACCCATTTTCTTATCATGGAAGTCTTTGATCATGGTGAAATTCAAATTAAAAGCTTGAAGTCGGGAAGTGAATTCAAGGTGAATGGACACCGTTTGAAACCCTTTTATGACTCCTTTCATGAGAAAACTATGGAAGAGAAAGTCCTTCACAACATTCCAACTTCAACAACTTAGGAAAAGACTACGTCTTGCTTAGACGTTAAATTAAGCACTCCTAGGAGGTAACCTAGCTAAGGTACGCATCTTTCCATTCTTGTTTTTCTTATGTTTTCTTGATTTTCGTGTTTTCCCCTTCCCGTGATTTCTTAATTTTGTTCTTATGTTTTTACATTGAGGACAATGTATGCTTTAAGTATGGGGGATGACTAGAACTTTAGGATAATCAGTAGAACAAGTGTGGGGGGTAAACACCTTAAAAAAAATTGTTTTTGGCTTATGTTTTCTTGTTTTGTTTGTATTTTTAGGTTGCTAGTAACAATACTTAATCATAAGATAATAAAAATGTACAAGTTAATGAGAATAGCTTTAAACCTAAGCTAAACGTTTGAAACCATGCTTTACAATCTTAGGTACATTTCACAAGTTCCTTGTTCAAACTAATTAAACAAGTAAAACGGTTTTTGAAAAGTGACTTTAGAAACTTTGTGAAAACAACCGTGTGAGATCTTGAGCCTACTTTCTTGCTTTTGAGTGATCAATTCTTTATATTCTGTAACAGTTATCTTCCTTTCTTTACTTGATCTCATATCATCAATTTTGCATTGATTCTTTCATGAACTCTATGATTACTCTTGTTTTAACGTATGGTTTTATGTAAGAAATGAAGTAGGCATGTATGAAACCTCTAAATGGCTTATTCCTACCAGTTTTTCTATGTTCATATCCTAAGCCACGTTGAAGCCAAACACTAAGCCTCTTTCTTTCATCACCCACATCATCCTACCTTAGAATATTTAGCCTATACAATAAAGCCATACCCTATAGCTTAGGTCGTGCTAAGGTAGCATCAAATAAAAATCATGATGAGAGGAAGGACACAAGGAGTTGTTTCCCTACAACAAAGACATTGGTGTGCAAAAGGAAGAAGTGAAAATCCAAAGTATGTTATGAAGAAAAGATGTAAATGTAAGATATGTCTTTTGCTTTATCTTGGTAAGTACATTGTATCAAAAGAAAAAGAAGGAACATAAAAGATAAAAAAAAAATGCATGTAACCCAAAAAGGGTATCAAAAGAGAAAAAAGATCAAAAAGAGAAAATCAAAAAGTATGATACTATCTCAAGTACCAAGTGAGCAGAAGAAATCTCAAGTACAAATGACAAAGTGCATTGTCGTGGGCCTCAAAAAAGACAATGAAGACACAAAAAGGTCAAGTTTCAAGCATGACTTCTCATGCCTTAGCACATCTCAAGTTCTTTGAATTCCACTCCTTTCTTTCATAACCTTGAACCTAGCCCCATTACAACCCTAAAGACCTACGGATCTTATGAAGGGTCATGCGAATGAACCAAGGTATGTATTCATGTTCCTAAGTTTCAATTTCCATTTATGAGATCTCAATGTGCTCTGCTTTTCTTATATGTGATGTTTCTACTCTTGCACATGTACTTGTTGAGTGAACCTTAGGATTCATGACTTAGAAGTGGAAACAAATATTTCTAAAGGTGCTTGAATGAAGTTGTTTTGCAAGTTTAAGGATTGGAACAAGGACTCAAATATCACACATATGCTTTACGTCTATGGTTGAAACTTTTGCTTTGGTTTGAACTTGTTTTCTAAGCTTCAGTTTTGCTTATCTTGTAATTATGTTTTTGCTAGCTTTTAAGTAAAAGGAGACAAAACTCCTCATGCTAGATAAACCTAGGGGTTTAAATGCTTATCTTAATTAGGTTGAGTTTCTTTTTGTTTTTGTTTTGCTAAGGGACTAGCAAAAGGTAAGTGTGAGGGTATTTGATAGCTCCATTTCTATGCATGTTCTTAATGTCATTTCATGCTTGATTTACATGTTCTTAATACAATTTATGACCAATAGAAGAAAATAATGTGTTTTGTGAGATAATGTGCAGAAAATATGAAAACTTATGTACAATGTCCAAAAATGGTGAAAATGAGGAATCGAGTCCTAGGACCCTCAAACTTGTCCTAAATGAGAACCTGGTATGTTGAACCGCTCAAGACCCTCAATTGAGTCCTTGGCATGTCACCAGGACCAGTCCCAGGCCATGTTCCAGCAATCGGGTCCCAATTCCATCACTTGTCATGTGTTCCAAGTCAGGTCCTAGTGACATGTCACTGGTGACATACTCTCAAAAAGGACCAGCTCGTGTCCCAGCAAATGCCCAACCAAGGATCAGGTCCTGAGCCAACTAAGTACCAAAAAATGTCACGGGTGACATGTTTCAAGGTCTTGTTCCATCGTGTTCCACCATGTTCCCCATTTCCAGTTCTAGACCCAGTCGATTACCAGAGCCAGGACTAGGCCCGTGTGCCTCATTTTGTGCCAACGATCCCAATCTTGGCCACCTCTGTTCCATATCCTCCAGTACGAATTTTCAGGCCCTCATTAGGGATTCGAAGCCTATATAACATGAGCTACTCAAGTGCCTTATCAGGGCCTGTTTTGGAGCACTTCCAAATTTTTTTCTCATGGAACCACATTTCAGGTCCCGAACTAATCCTAGGGCCAACTTTTGGAATCTCGATTTGGACGTGTCAACGATGGTGCTGTTGGGCCCTTTTGATGCATTCCCTCCACAATTTGTATCATTTATTCAGGTCTCTCAGCAGGGCCAAGTTCTAAGGTACTTAAAAATGACCTTGGTTCTAGGACAAATTTCAGGCCCTCTCGGGTTGTGCTTTGTTTTGATTCCTCCCAACATCAAGAAAATGATCAGGCCACCTAGATCTCCGACATGAACGATCCCTCATTTCCATGTCATCAATGATCATTTCCATGTCATCAATGATCAAGCCACCTAGATCTTATTCAGCTGTCATTTCCTCCCGCTTGAACGATCCCTCATTTCCATCTCATTCAGCTGTCAAGATCGACCAAGAAGGTTCCTTCATGGTTCTTAGCCGACTTAGAAGTGTGTTCACACTTAGGGATCAATCAGAATTATGCCAGCACATGGCTAGCTGTACAAATCCGAGATAAGTGGGGAGTGATAAGCTATCAATCCGTGTTTTCAACCTAGAATCTAGCATGATAAGGCCAAGCGAGGTTAGGAAAGAAACTTCCTTGCCACTCAAGGAATTCAAGAAGTTATCAAAGACCTAATCCTTATGCAAGAAGGAATCCAAGTGTTCTACTCCAAATTCAACAAGTGTTAAGTCAAGATTTCTCTTATAAGTAGCCTCATAATCAATGTAATTAAGTGTGCCATCATAGTTTAGATCTAGTTTTATTTCAAGAGCATTACACATTTCTTTTGTCATGTACTTCAATTCAAGCTTCAAGTTACTTTTGAAGATTGCTTTTGGTGTTCTTGAAGATTTGGACTTTGCTACATTCTTCAACTTAGTAAATTTGTTGTTTATTCTTAACTCTACTTTATATTTTTATCATGTTTCATTCAATTATGCATAGCTAAACACCCTTTTAGTTAGGGGCCGTTTTTGAGGCCCTAAGTCATGAGTCTTTGAAAGTTATCATAAGTCTTACTTCCTACTTTGTTCATGTATGATTGTCGTGATTTGTTTGTAACCTATCTTTTATATGGTTCATTTATGGATGCATACATACTATGATAAATGTAAAAGTATTGCTAAAACTATAAGGTAAAGCATATGACATGTTTGATCTTATGTTTGTAAGATGCGAGGAACTTTCAGGATCCTAATCACGTCAATGTAAGTCAATGAGAGTTAGTTCAGACTTATTTTTCAATAAATATTAAAAAGCTTAATGAACTTTAATCTCTCTTGAAAAACTTTTTCTCAAAGTTAAAGAATTCCTTAGTTTTAATGCCCTATTCAACTAAGGTAGATTAGTAAGGTGTTAGGACAGATTCATGCATTCATGGTCTATTCGAGGTTGAAGGAAACATGACTAAGTAAAAGAAGAAAGATGGAAAGGTAATTGGATAGGGTAAAGGACATAGTGGAAGATAAACGTGCTCTTAACTAAAGTTCTCTCCCAATCAACTCAAAACCAATCTAGTTTTCTACTTTTTAACAACTCAACGTTTTCAAGCTCCCCTATAATCATCTTTTAATTAAGTTTTCAAACAAACTAACGAAAGGTACCCTTAATCCCCGACTTGAACGATCCCTCATTTACCAAACTACTATAACTACAAAAAGTGTTAAGTTGAGGAACCTTTGGTTCACATCAACATTGACCAACCACGACAATTGAGATGGAGTCTCTCGAATTGGTTGAGTATTACAGGCGTATAGTAGAGGAATTCTTAGTGTTTGCAATCTATTGACGTGATTGACTCGAGAAGGGAGTCAAATTGGTTTGAGATGATAAATTACGTGAGCAGAGTTCTCAGGAATTGAACAAACGATTTACTACCGTTCTGGTTTGACTATCTGAATGATAGTAGAGGTTTTGGAAATGACGGTAGCACATCAACACATGGGTTTAGATTGTGTACTTATGCTGCACGTAAGGTTTTGCTTATACAGCTAGACAGTTGAGATGATCAGAGTTGGACTCGTTGTCTCTTAGGAGACATAAGAATTTTCACAGAGCATTAGAGCCTTATGAAGTGGGTTACTCTCGAGGAATTGAACTCGAGGTAGAGGAGACGGCTAGAGCTATTTGACTTACGATGATGGTACATTTGAGCATCATTCAGAAAAAGTGAATCTAGTAGCTAATGCCTCGAGTAGGTTCTTTGCAGGCTCGTTATCTTTTTTGTATACTGCTTATCTACCTTGTTATTGAAGCTCTAGGTGTAGGGTTTGTGCCAGTGGTAGATGACTGTGGAGTGTTGTTGGGCAGTGTTCCTATGAAACACGCATATGGATGGCTTAGATGTTATAGCACAGTTTCTGGATCCGACCCTTCGCATCATCATGATGGGGGTAGAGGTAAGTAACCGATGAGACTTTTCACTCAGAATTGGTATATCTTGGTAGACGTAAGTCGGTTGACCTTTGGAGGTAACCAAGAGTTTGGATTGGTTAGTCAATTGGATGGTTTGTCTTGGGAGTTTTCGGGCCGTATGTGTTGGACGCTCTCACATGTTCGTTAAGTGATAGGGAGAAATCAGAGAAGATGTTGAGTTAGTATGTGATTTGACCATATCTGGGATCGGACGAACAGGCTTTAGTGTTGGACCATGTTGGCGTGGTAGCCATATGATAGTCGGATTGGATCCGAGGTTGATGTGGTCGATAGTTGGATTAAATCTAAGATGGACACGGTGTGGTAATCAGATTGGATTCGATGTTAACCTTTCATTGAGATATTAGGATCGAGCATCGAATATTGTGCTCTAGAGGAGAGATATGCTTTAGAGGGTTCAGTTATTGTGCGAGCTTGGAGCTCAGGGCCATGGTTGGCAAGAGGCACCCTAGTAAAACTAATTTGTGATTATCTCGGATAGAAAAAATATTAAATGTGGTCAAGACACATTCTGGATGGGTGAGATGCCAGTTTGGGACTCAATAGGAGTCAGGATCACAGAGTTGGTCTATGGGCGAGATGACGTACCGTAAGAGGACTCTAGTGCAAATCATATTTTGGTAAGGAACTTGGTTAAACCAGTCGAGCCGATGGGTTACCGGCTGGTCACGATGGTTCATCATGGGCGTTGTGGATAGTTGAGACTTCCTATGAAGAGGACTTGGGATTGCTCAGTAGGAGCAGAGACGTCAAACTGGGTTCTGAGTTACACCTGCGTGGTGGCAGGTGAGGTCGACGAGTGTCGATGCATCGAGCGAGGCTTGAGATTTGAGTTTTGGAGTTCCAGTGACAGTTTGATCACTCATTAGTCAGATACGATCATTGAGGATAAGAAGAGTTTGTCAGGTAATGTTTGTTTCTGATGTGCGCTGTGGATAGATGTTGAACATGTACGTGGACATGTAGGAGCCTCGGGTTAGAGGCAGGATTGGTTTTTCGTAGCTTTGGACATAAGTCAGTGTGAATTTCGCGGACGAAATTCTTTAAGGAGGGTAGATTGTAATGACCCATTCCGTAATCACATGATTATAAAGAGATTATCTAGATTAATCGGGATTAGTCGAGATGAAATGACGATTTTGCCCTTAAATGGGAAAATATTGACTTTTGACCCGGGAGGTTATTTGGACTTTAACCGAGTTCCATTACGTAGATCGAGAGATTATGATTACATAGATATCTGACATGTCAAATTTGGACATTAGACGATTACGTTACGGGTCAAGGAAAGTTTACTTAGATTTATAGTTGCACGATTATCGAGGAAGTTGACAATTAGTTGTTTTTAAATAAGGCCCAAATATCTTGGACTGGACCAAAGGATGAGTAACAAGTGTCACTCATCCCATTGGCCCATTCTCCTATATTCATGAACCTACACATCTCTCTCACTCCCTTAATTTCAAACACACGGCCGAAACCCAACCCCCACTTCATTCCATCATCTTCTTCAGTTGTGGCCTTCATGTGATGATGAGAATGAGATAAAAAGGTTGAGAAGAAGGCCCTGGGAAGAAACGGAACCCTAGAAGCACAGGTTGGAGCCCAGAAAATAGAACCCAGGTAAAACCTGAAAAACGTGAAATTGGGTTTTGGATTTTAGGCTTTAGAACCGTGTACTGAAGTCATCATCATCAGAAATGGAATAGATTGGATGCTGGAATCGCCCTGGGAGTGAGTTCAAAGGTCCGTGAGGATTCGACCTTGACCAAGGGTTTTTCGATAAGTTTTCTAAATTTCAAACTTGTAGAACAGTTTCTGGGTAGATTAGGAGAAGTTTGGTGAAAGAACGATGGAATTTGGACGTAAATCAGCGAAGTTAGAATCGGGTTGGCTTTCAGGTAGAATGACCCATTACAGGGGTCCGGGTCGATTCGGCTGGAGGTAGATAATGATAACTTGGCAAGCCACATCATCTTGTCAGGCCACGTGGCAGACTAGGGTTGGTGCCACATGGCGAGCTGTTAGGGCTTGTCAGCGCCGACGTGGCAGGATGATGTCAACATGTGACCAATGTGTGTAGGCACATGGGCACGAATTTTGAGGTCAAATTGGTCTTGTTCAAAAGTTTTCGACGTCCTGAATCCAATGGTGGTGGTTTCAGATCGATCGGAGCTCATTTGGTTGGTGTTTTAGAGGTTTTTCTCCTCAGGAAGCGTTCAGGACGCGTTTTCGGTTCTAGGATTTTTGAGGGTTTATTGTATGGACTTATATAAATTTTTAGTGACCCTTAGGTATGTCTTTGACAGGGCCAAATGTCCTGAGGCTTTGGATTGACTTATATCTCGTGTTTTGAGCGAGCGGCGGAACTGTGAGTGGATAGTTTCTTTCATAACTCTCATGTATGTATATTTATATGTTTTTACTGGCTTTATGATATGGTTTGCCATGATTGTGAATATGGTTATTATTGCTAGATTTATGATCGGTTTGAATTATACTTATGGTAGTTATTTTTGGATAATGATTTTATCATGATTTTTGGAAAACTAGAATTTGGGCTGGTGCCCTAGAGTTAAACTTTTTGGACTAGGTGGGGCCCATGTGATTACTGTTTTGGGCTAATGCCCGTATGATAACTGTTTTGGGCTGGTGTCGTATCATAAATATATTTTGTTTTGGATACTATGTTATGGATTGATCAACCTCAGGCTATCAGAGCGATATATCCGGAGTTGGACTCCGTAGATTCCCAGAGACGGGCTCAGACGTAATCGGGGTTGGACTCCATACGTACCAACTAGGTTGGACCTGTAGATCTCGTACTCTCCTACTGGTAATGCACTTGGGGTTCTAGTTGGACTGGCAGCTGGTTGGACCAGCATGGCAAAGTTTGACATTGGGCTGGCTGGGCCAACGAGATCAGGTTTGGTTTTTTAAATAAATGTATTTTGTGTAAATTTTTTCAAAGCGGATAAAAGCCGGTGATTTCAGTAAAATGTGGGCCAGAGAGCCTTATTGTGTTATATGATTTCGGGTTGGACCCATGATGTTTTTATATACATAATACTGGTTATATAACACAATGTTTTCTTGATTATGCATGCATGTTTTACAAAATGGAGGGTTTAAAGGAAATTTTTGGAAAATGGTTTTCCAAACCATTATTTTTGTCCGCTCACAATTTTTATTGTTTTTGGCACCCTCCAGGTTAATCGCGGACGCGGACTATATGAAGGCCGAGGCATCACAATGAGTGCATACTCTGATTACTCTATTTAATGTGTTTCATATCTCTGGTCTGACATGTGGTTAGGATGTTTAATTTGTTTCCAAGGGTAGTATGGCCATTTTATAAAGACCGTGTCAGATAGGAGCAGGTCCTCCCACGTTAATCATGGGGGATTACGGGGAGGGTCATGTAACTGTTACATTGGTGAACTGCACAACCCTATTTTCTCCTAGATTTCATCTTCAAACTAGCAATAAACACATAATAATAAATTAGTCCTCAAGGTAGCATTTCACAATTCTTGAGAAGTCCTAAACGCGGTTGAATCCATACCTTGATAAATCAAAAATCCACCAAGAGATCTTGGCTCCATCGAGGCTTGTCCCCTCAATGCACCCCTCACATTGGCCAACGATGGTCCTAGGTAGTGGTTTTGGCTTCGCATTGTTAAATGGAGGTTATGGATCGTGGTTCGAGTGTCAAGCTTACCTGATTGAGAGTCGCAAGGGGTTGTGGTCGTGCTCTATTTTTCAATGGTCTCATATGGGTCAGGAGATAAGGGAAATGGAAGATGTCATGTGCATGTAATGAGTAAGTATGTAGAGAGTGGGAGATCAGAAATAGGTATTTTGGGGAGTTATGGGCTTGACTAATGGGCCAAAAAAATTAAAAGGTCATGGGCTAAGTGTTTGGGCCCCCAAGCCTCATGGGCTAAAACAAGGCATTGGCTCAAACTTGAGGTTCCTAATATAGTCCAAAACAATTATCTCCCAACGAAAAGTCTGAGGTATGAGGCACCACGAGAGGTAATATTGGAAGCTTGATGGTTTTTTATTGTTAATTTCGATAAGGGATGTATCAGTTTCTAAGTGGGACTTGAGCTACAAACCTTCAAAGTATAACATTAATAAGCCCAGGACGTGGATTGGATCAGTGGCTAGGGTTCGAGACATTCCAAGTTTAATAAAGTCCTCAAAATGCCCAATTATGATGGTTTTAGAGCCAAAAAGTCCAGCTATGTTTTGAATGTCCAAGGCTTGATCTAGCACATTGAGTGATGTTCAAGAAACCCTAGAAGACTCCAGAAGCTTCATTGGCATGCAAGAAAGACCAAGAACTGTTTAGCTTAATTCTTGTCGCAATTCCTAACCTAATCCTACAAGGATTAATTTCTTTCTTTTCAAAGTTTAATCAAGATAAGAGTTTAAGTCAAATTTCATTTGGATTCATTTTCAAAATGGTTTCCTAAACTCTAGGGGATTTTCTACCTTATATAGCCTTTGATTCACGGCTCAAGGTTCCTTGATTTTTTCCTAGTTTTACTCCCTAGCCACTAATTTTAGTTTATTACTTAGAAGCAATTTTATTATCCTTGTACTTGGAGGAGACTTGAGCCTGGAGCTTGGAGGGAAGCAAACTGGTTGTGTTCTCTGCCGTGTCTTAGTGTTCAATAATCCTTTTTTTACCTTATACGTTATTTCATCTTAATCTTTAATGAAACTTTACATTAGGTCTTGATTTTCAATCATGTATGAATAGTTTCCATTAGAATTAGGGATGCTTGAAGCCCTAGCCATGATAGTCCTTTAATTTGATTTTGGCTCTTGATTTGTATTGATATGGATGTTGGATATAGTCTAGTTTACTATGCTTAATGTATGTTTATTGATTATAAGTGTGGCCTACTTGTTTGCATGAATTATTGATGAATGATTGCTTGTGTAATTGGTCATCTTCTTGTAATTGTTAGCATCGAAAGTAGTGGCTTACATTTTACCTATAACTCGACTCATGAAATCCTAGTCTGCACATCTCTTTTGTAGGGTTAGTGTGATGTCATTAAATTCTCTTTGTTCTTCATGCATCATCTTGATAAAATTTGATAGTCATTCTAAGGTACACATCATGGCTAGCATATGCTAACTAAGTGCAAATAGTATTTTAGACCTGTAACTTTTTCATACAATCTATGTTTTCCACGTGCCGTCTATCTATTAACTTGTGAGTTCGAAATGCGTGCCTCGATCCAATCAGAACTTCCAAGAAATTTCCCAAATTCAAATTGAATTTTGAGCCATTAGTGTTAGGACCCACCCCGGTTTCACCCCGAAACCCGAGGTAAATCCTGCTCCCGTCTGATACCCCGACACAAAAACAGTCAGACGCAAGAGAAAGCACTCAATAAATCCCGAAGTTAAAGTTTTACAGATCATAGTACAAAATACAAAGAAATCAAAACTGATAATAAGTACATGCACGCGGAGGAAAACTTAAGCACTCTGGGACCCTACTCGTAACTTCTATGCCTCAGACACTGCCTCGACGTCAAGACCCTGCGATATCTCCACAACCTGGAGGGCAATTTAAAACAGAAGGTGTGAGTGGACCATAAATAAAAGAAAAATTCTAAAACCATTTTCATAAAAACTGAGTTTCACCCTCCGTTTTGAAACCACATGCATAACCCAGTTATCAAAACAGTAGGATCCAATACTCAGAAAACATCATAAGAAACAGAAACACTATAAAACAGTTATAGAAGTCATAGCGTAGGAATCATAAAACCATATCATAAACCCTGAACGTCAAAATCATCATTTTCCGATCAAACCTACTGGACCTATCCGAGTCTTTAAACTCCCGAGTCTTTAAACTCAATCCAGGCCTTAATAATATCCGAGTCTTTAAACTCCCGAGTCTTTAAACTCAATAGGCCTACGGGGGAAGTATCAATATATCCGAGTCTTTAAACTCCCGAGTCTTTAAACTCAATCCGGGCCCGTCCCCCGTCAATCAATATCCGGGTCTTTAAACCCAATAACCAGATCCAGCAAATCCAATCCAAAACCATTTGAAAACCCTTTTCTCAATCCACATCCAAACCCGAATCCGAAATCACCGGTCTGATGCCCTTTCGGCAACCAGAACCGTCATTCCGAACCCAAATCCGGAAATCTACTTTTCCACTTTAAAACCAAATTCTGCTTTAAGAAATCCGATTCTAAAACTGAAAGCCCTGATCATTGAAATCATGTTCCAAAATCCCTTTATAATCATCAGAAATCATTTAACGTTTGAAACCCCCAAAACTATAGCTTTCTATTCAAAATCACCATTTTCTCGTAAAACGTGCAAAATACGTTATTTCTCAAAAAAACGTGCAATTAAGTAAAACAAACATAGCATAATTAACAATCATGAAACCACATATAAACCACAAAACAATTATCGAAAAACAGTTATGCATGCTCGAGTTTAGAGAAGGGGTCCACTCACAGTACCGAGCCCTCAATCGCGTCCCGAACGTCCTGCACGCTCCTCGGCTTCCTCGGGAAATCCCGATCCTGTCATCAACCACAAAATTACGTCACTAACACGTCCACGAGTAACCACCTAAATTCCCTCAAAAATCCCCGGGTCCTAAACGTAACGAACCGGAACCCTAAGCCTTCACCCTCGCGAAACTAAACTCATACGACGTCCGATTAACCCGAAACCAATTCCAATGGACTCGTCACAACTCCTGGACCAAAAACCATGTTGACCACTTTCCCCAGAACCACCGCACGCGTCCCCACGCGCCGCCCAAAGTAGCTGCGCGTGGCCCTCACGCGTCAGCTACAGTACCACCGTCAACCTCACGTCGACCCGGTTCACATCAGTGCTGCAACTCGGACCGGCGAGACCTGTTCTCTGCCGTCCGGCCACCATTTCACTTCCTTTCTTCACCTATAGCTTCGTCCAGCCCTACTCTATCCATCCCCGTCCTTGAATCACCGCGATTCAACCCGTAGCTCATCGACTCAAGCTCGAACCAGACGGCCCGAATGCCCCTGTCTTCCTTCCCGGCCGCCCAGCTCACCCCCCCTTCACGGTGGCGACACCGGATGCTTCCTAGGGCCCGTCTGAACCTAACCCAGCTAACCAGAACCGTCGACTCACTCCCCAGCTTCACGACTCGTCGTTCGAACCTTGACGGCAAAACAGGGCACACAGAGTCCCTCAGTCGTGCCAACCGTCACCGCGCACCACCCGTCACGGTAACACCACCTGGAGATACCAAGGCCTCCCCTGAGTCACCCAGACCACCCTAGACTCGTCGATTCAACCTCTAGACTCACGACTCTCACTTTGAAATTCGACGGGAAAACAGAGCATCGAACACAGGACTTAGGAATTACCTGCAATCGGTCACCGTCGTGCTCGCCGCCGCTTTCCCTAGGGTCCACAGAGCTGCCTCAGCCTCCTCTCGGGTTCCCTTGCACCGTACACGGCCACCGCACCACCACAAGCTCACACCTCCTCCCTGTTTTCTCTGAATTACTCGTGGCTCCCAACTCACTCACACGCCACCCTCACGTTTCCTAACCTTCTCACTAGCTCCCTCTCACTCTCTGATCACCGTCACACACTCACAACTCACCAGCACCTTCGATCAACCTTCAATTTTTCCTCAATGCCTCACTCTGGTTGAAACACACACACGATCACACACGGGATCACCTAATTAATTGGAACCGTGCTCACACAAAATCCAACCAGAACCCTCTAGTCCCCCAACACGTGTCACCATCCAATCCATACACTCCCACATGGTCCAATCCCAGCCGTCCATCTGTTCTCTCTTTCTGCACAAATTCCAGAACACAAAGACCAAACTGCCCCTCATTTTTACTCAATTTTACAATTATGCCACTACGTTTCTAGACCCGTATCTCACACATCGTAAGTCCGATGAATACGTGCCGCCTGTCATCGAACTCAGGACAACGAGATCTACGTAACCATCCTCGGTCAACGTACCAAAACCCGTTCGTACGAAAAGTTAACTTTTCCCCCTAATTTAACCAAATTACGATTATGACCTCAACCTTCCGAACATCATAACTTCCTCCTCGGATGTCGGAATCGGGCGTGCCACCTGCCTACGGATTCGTGAAGTCCTAAACTACGTCCTGGTCACTGGTCAATACCCACTAGACCACCCAAACTAAAAGTCAACATTTTTACCCAAGTCAGGGGTAAAATCGTCATTCTAAGCTTACAGACCTATCAGGACCACCTAACCACCGATAAACCTCACTAATCCCACCTTAATCACTATCTTAATCTCGGCTCTCGGGACGGGTTGTTAAAATTAGCAAAGATAAGGATAATTCCATCAATTCCCAATTTATTTCCCAAAAATGCCTAAAGTTTCCGGGACGGGTCGTTACAATCTTCCCCCTTACAGAAATTTCATCCTTAAAATTTACTCATGAAGGTTACAAATCAATTTCCTGCAAGCATTCGATGACCCCGACCATTAGTCGTATGGGCATATACATCATATTCCCTAGATTTCCTATCATATCAAGCCTCACAGAGATCGAGTCTCCATAAGATTTACTCACCTTCGACTAACATCAAGATCCTGCAGATTAACATTCCCACAACATTCAGTCACCCTCGGGATCCAGCAGTGCACCTGCAATATTCGAGTAGTCTCGGGAAACCTGCAGCGTACCTGTAACATTCGAGAAGCCCGCTACTTGGGAAACACCATGAGTAATCAGTGGCCTGGGAACAATATTTCATGGCCTCCCTACGAGTCTTTAACTCACCTCTGAGAGCACAAGTTTTTAAACTCACGTATGGGATATCAAGTGTTGTCGGGAACTAGTAAAAAAACTAGACTATAAATCCCGTACATCTTGTACATTACTCTATTCTCGGTTAAAAAAAATCTGAATGAGGGAGAGATAACATTCGTAACAAGGTGAGTGGACCAAATACGTGTATAGGAAAATAGTTTTTGGAAACATAACTCTTCATAAAAATGTAAACCATGCATGTATATAAACCTGATTTGCTCAAATTATAGAAATTGAATTTCAGTTAAAATCAAATCATTGACCATGAAACCCACAAAATCATTAATGTATGTAAAATTCTGGTGGCCTACATTTTCCTGAAATCTTCGTTTATCAAATCATCAGTAAAATCTGGACACAAGTATCATAAAAAAATATGGCTAATCCTTGATTTCATTGGTATCAGTTGCATGAACAATGTGCACGTTGACTTCCTCGGGAACTGCAGAAGTTAAACAACTCTGCATCATTCGAGTCATATCCCTGGGAACACAGTCAACATCTGGGTGATAATTGAGGAACTGCTCATATCTGGACATTTCCGGGAAAAGACAACGTCCGGGTGGAATTCTCAGGAACCGTCTACATCTGGGTGATATTGTATCATGATATCCCTAGAAACGAGTCTCCAAAAGAATTACTCACATCCAGGCAATGTCATACCATGACCTCCCCAGGAACGAGCCTCCAAATTGACATCCGAAGGAACTATATCACACAAGGATGGCTACAGTGGAAAACAGTTATGAAATAAATCCAAATCACAAATCCTTGAACCCAAATCCAACCCAAAACACTGTTTCCACAGAAAATTGCCAAGCATGTGTTCATAATTAATCAAATTCGAAATAAATATTCTAAATCTAAAAATTGACCAAAACACATTTAGAATCATTTAATCAATTCTCATACAATAAAGCATATAAAACATTTAACCCTACATGCATTATAGTTCAATAAAAAAATTTCCACTCACTGCGTGTTCCAATGATCTCAATCCCGTACTATACACCGCTCTCACATCCTCATAACAAAGTAACCTAGTTTTCTTTGATACCAAATTAACAGGGTCCTTGGAATCACTTTAATAACTGTGCCTGATCCTGCTCCCCTAAGATAACCAAATCCAAGTTTTAGAATTACACTTGGGACTTAAAAACACAACTGTAGAACCTTGAATTCGAAGGCTCAATCCTTGGACTTTCAACCAACCTTCGAGCCTTCGTCATGAGCACTTCCCGCGTCCAAAACCTTCAGCTCTTAGCTCATTTGGGTCGCACATATCTCATAAAGATTCTAGGAAGCTTATTTTCAAAGGTCCTAGTTTGGAAAGGAGATTTGAGTTCAAGGATAATGTGGGTGCATTTCGGGTTTATTCTTCTTTCTACCTTCATTCTCTGTTTTCCTTCCTAGTTTCTCCCAAAAACCCCGCCTCTCTATCCCCAGCCTCTCATCCCTCTCATCCTAGACTTGAGAGAAGGATATTCCCATAAAAGACGAACTCATTTGTTTTTCCTTTGTCCTCCCTTAATCGAACATGGTTTGCGTGATGGAAACCACCTAATATGTTCTCCTAGTGACACATGTCACCCTACCATTCAACTAGCACTCACTAGCTGACTTGCCAAAAATTTCTCATAGAAAATTACAAAAATGCCCCTGGTTTCCAATATTACCAAAATGCTCTTAGGCATTTAACATGTAACTTTTCTATACAATCTCCATTTTCGACGTACTACCTATCTCGAACTCGTGAGTTCTAGACACCCGCCTCGGTCCAATTGGAACTTCTAAGAAGTTCCCCAAATTCCAAATTGACTTTTGGGCCATTAACAAATGCAGGGATAAATCCATCAATTCCTAATTTATTAAGTTTCTAGGAGGGTCGTTACAAAGACTGTCCTTGAAGACTATCTCAGCAGATAAAACCTCGATAACGTCTTCTCTCAAATAAAATATAATCTAATGGAAAAGTCGCACATACATAAACTAACCATAGCTTGTCAATCTGGGTCACCGTCCAGCCCAACCCACTAACCAAGGTAATGAGCATTCACTCACAGGTGTTTTGATCACTGATCAAAGCCCATACCCACATAAGCCAACTTAATCCTCAGCCATTATATCACCACCCCCCCCCCCCCTTGGGTTATCAACCTTGCATATAACTAGATCTGCATAAATAAATACAACTTATCAGAATCCTAATTATTAGCCTCGGTGGAATGCACACTATCTTTACTTGTGACTTGTTATATCTGTAATGCGGTCAAAACCATCATTCGGAATTGTAGCTTGATAGCATGCTCGTAGCTATCATCCTAAACGTGTACCTTGATATCCCAACTTTAGCTATCATCCTGAGCCTTTACCTCGATATCCTTGATTGTAGTCGTCATCCGAGCATTTACCTTGATATTTTGACCGTAGTTGTCATCTTGAAAATGTACCTCGATATCCCGGCTTCAGTCTTCATCCCAAACTGTAACGACCCATTCCAAATTCCAAGATTAGATTAGTGACTAATCACAATTAGTGAGGTTAACCCGTGATTAGTTGGGCGAAATCGAACGAACGATGCAAAATGACCGTTTTGCCCTAGGTGTGGGTAAAACCTTGACTTTTCGTTCAGGGGGTCAAATGGACTTTGACCGATGACCGTGACGTAGTTTGGGGCGTCACGAGTTCATAGACAGGTGGCACGTTCAATTCTGACATTTGAGGAAGAAGTTATGACGTTCGGAATTTCAAGGGCATTTTGGTAATTTTGATTAAATGGGGCAAATAGTTGACTTTTGGACCGGGAGGTCCGATGGCCGAGGGCAGAGGACCGTTACGTAGATCGAAATGATACAAATCCGTAGACAGGCAGCACGCCGAAATCGAACTTCGAATGAGAAAGTTATAGGTCACGGAAGGTCGATTTCACTATGCACGTCCTTTGCGACGGTGATGATTTGGCAATATCTGATTGGCTAGATATTTTAAGTGGGACCCATGGATGAGTGACAAGTGTCACTCATCCCATTGGTCAATCCCCTAAAAAGTGGATCTAGTTTAATTAAATAATAATATTTTGGATTATTTTATAATTAATCCTACCCTCCACTAAATCACCATCCATTCCAAATTAATCTCTCAATCCTCACCACTCATCTCTCTCATCTGATCAGCATTTCTTCTTTGTTCTTTAAACACACCCGAAAGCCATATTCTCCATTTCTTCATTCTCCATTTTCTTCAAACACAAACACCACCCCTCACCACCAACATCACCTTACCTCAGCATGACCGTGTGAGGAGTGATGAGACACGACGGTGGCGTGAGGACAACGGCGAGCCACGATGGTGGACGGCGGAGGTGAGTAACGTGAGGGCCTTTGTTATATTCAAAATTCGGGTTTCGGTTTTTGTGGGTCTTGGATCGAAACTAATTATTTGGTTATGTTTCTGGGGGTCTGGTGAGGCAAGTGAGGTGGTTTTCGTGTGCTAGGACAGCCTGGGATGACGGTGGACAGTGGAGGAAGTCACCACCGCCATGGCCGATCAAGGAGGTAAGGTTTTGGTGTTTATCCTTATGTTTTTAAATGTTAAAATGATAGGAAATGAGATTAGGAACATTTAGGGATTAAAGTAGGTTGAAATGGACTGAAAATGGATGACTTAGAGCCTTGAACCAGTCCAGACTGGTTCGGCCCGGTCCAGTTGTAGTGAACCGGTTCGACGTGTGAAGAAGAAGATGAATAGTGCTCGGCCCGTGGGCTCACGGGCAGAGACTTCATTGGGCGCATGGGGGCGCGTGTCCCATAATTTGGGGATGTCTTCAACATGAGAAATCTTCTATTCGATGTAACGAACATTTTGGTACTAGTTTCGTGTCGATCGGACACCGTCTTGATAATGTTCGGGGCATCGGAAGGTTTTGGATCGGGATTTAAAATACTTAAAAATTTGGAAAAATTACGGAGCTTTAGTGGGAGGTTAATTAAGTAGTTAGTAACCTTCTATTACAATTTGGACAAGTTTGGGAGTCCCGGTGATGGTGATTGGCTCGGGAGAGCCGTATGACACGCAAATCGAGGCAGTAGCTCGGACGGTCTGTGAGTGGACCTTGTTTTCTAAATTGGTGCATGCATAAATGTTTATTATATGTTTTAATACATGTTTTGTGATGCCATGAGTGCATTTGGATGTGGTTACGTATTGGCACGTATTTTGAGGTTTCGGCCCTATATGGTGCCAATACGGGTTTGTATGTCTTTATTGGTCTAAATGGAATGGATTTGGATTTCCAAAAGGATAAAATCGGGTATGAGACCCATTTGGTTTTGTCTCAAGCATATGACGCTATTGATTGCTTACGGGTCTGAATCGTGGTCGCGGCAAGTGTTATGTGCACTGCGACCGACGATACGACGCTCACCTCCGGATTAGGATGTGTTCCTTCTTGAGAGGTTACGATGCACGATCTGTGGTCGGGTAGATGATGGAGGCTCGACTTCAGAGTACTGACGGTTCAGGATATCGATCGGTGATGAGTGCACCATAATCTAGCGGTGGTCGCGTCGGTTGATTCGTTCACGGCGACATACCAGGATTGAGGGCGGTCCTGGATGGATGGTTGCACACATCACTATGATCAGAGTCGTGACTGATTCTTAGATATCGGGCACGATGCCCAATGAGTCATATGTTTGGGCACGAGACCTAGTTACTTTACATTGATGATTTTGGGTCAGGGACCCTAGATGGATTTCCAAGTTCATGACGGTTTATGGGAACCGGGCATGAACCCTGGAAAGGACCAAGCATGAGTGTTTATGTTATGTATATATATATATATACATGTTCATATACCTTCCTTTACTTCTATTTTCTTCTCCGAGGAGGGTCGTTGGCCTGGGTGGACCCCGGAGTAGTCACGGAGTACTGATTGAGTGGGAGTCGCCCCCGTTGGGTGCCTTACTCTCAGGAAGGCTTGTACTATAACCTCAGGACGGGTCATTGGTCTACGAACATTGACCTTGGACTCCGAAAGACTTGGGTTGAGACCCCGGGTAGCACGCGCGTAGCTTTGGAAACCGTGACAAGATTGGTTGTGTGAATTATATATATATATGATATATGATATGTGATGTACAATATATGATATATGATGTGTACAGGTTTTGGGCTGAGTCCCGTATGGATTTGGGCAGTGGCTCGTATGGTTGATTTCTTTATGGATTTGGGCAGTGGCCCGTGTATTCGGTTTCATTTACGATTTTGGGCTAAGGCCCTAATGAATGGTTTGATAAATGGTTTTCGAATGCATGCATGCTTTTTAGTGAAGGGTACAAATGTCTTTCTTATGAAATGTTTTTATAAACTCTTGTTTTGTCCACTCACAGCTTTTAATGTTTTGACTGCCCTTCAGGTTGACAGCGGATGTGGACTGTAGTAGAGATCGAGATATCACATACCTCATCCAGATCCTGGCGTACTCTGATAGCCCGAGAGGGCAAAGGTCGGAAATATCCCTTGTCTGACACTTCGTGTCAGACGGGAGCAGGGTCGTCCCGCATTAATCCCGGGGGGATTGGGATGGGTCCTGTCACAAACCTTTACCGTGATATCCCTATCATCGTAGTCATCTAAGCCTTTACCTCGCTATCATGGTTGTAGTAGTCATCTAGAGCCATTATCTTGATATCCTAACCGTATCCATCGTCCCGAGCCTCTACCACGATATCCCCAGTCGTAGCCATTATCTAGAGCCTTTACCTTGATATCCCTACTTGTAGTTGTCATCAAGAACCTTAACCTCGATATCCTAACTGCAGTTGTCATCTAAAGCCTTTATCTCGACATCCCCAATCGTATAGTCATGTAGAGTCTTTACCTCATTATCCTTGGTCGTAGCTGTCATCTAGAGCATTTATCTAGATATCCATATTATAGCCGGCATCCCGAGCCTTTATCTCAATATCCCCAGTCATAGCCGTCATTATGAGCCTTTATGTCGATATCTCTGGTCGTAAATATCATCTAGAGCCTTTAACTCGATATCATGATTGTATCCGCCATTCTGAGCCTTTATCTCGATATTCTCGGATGCAACCGTCACCTAGAGCCTTTAATTTGATATCCCAACGGTAGTCGTCATTCTGAGCCTTTACCTTAATGTCGTCGGTCGCATCCATCATCCAGAGCATTTAGCTCATTATCCTCGGGCATAGCCATCCTCCGGAGACTTTAGTTTGGTATCCCAACTGTAGCGTCATCCCGAGCTTTTACCTAAATATCTTTGATTGTAACCGTCATTCTGAACCTTTACCTCAATATCCTCGGCTGTAACCGTCATCTTGAGGCTTTAGCTAGATATCCCTATCGTAGCTGTCATCTCAACCTATGATGGAACCCTCTATGACATAGCTCATACCATATCGTGCATGGAGGAATCCTCTACACCATATTTCATATCACTCTGGGCATACAAGGGAATCCTACATGACATATCATATCACCAAGGCTAAAACCAAAACCACAATCCTAGGTTAAAACCCCAAAACCATTTATCACAGGGTTCTAAGCCCCCAACTACATAACCTTGGGCTGAATCCAAAATCCATAACCCAAATTCCCTAAAATCGTCATTTCGTTATAAGCCCAAGTTGTTACCAAAAACCTTCCCAGGCTCTTATTTCCAATAATGCATAATTAGCAAGCCATTTTACAAGTCCAACTCCAAGCTATTCGGTCCTCACATCCTTCGAAGCCACCAAGCCTATCAAACACAATCCTTGACATTTCTAAATGGTAATAATAAATATCATTTCCAGCCCTATAAGCCCCAGAAGTAAACATGCTCCCTAAACACGCATAAACTAACTTCGGATGTCCAAAAAAACCCCTAAATGATTTTTGATTGACTCGAAACATGTGCTAAAAGATCAAGAACATTAAAAGCATGCCAACATGTGCCATCATAGTTTAGGGACCGGCCCTACACACCCTCGAGAGCTTGGTGCTTGCATAGGAATATTTCGTCACCTAAAAGGAATTCTGTCAAATCTGACGGAAAATTTTGATGACTAAGGAATATTCTGTCTGTAATTAATAATAGAAAACAATGGAATATTTTGTCACTCAGATAGACTATTATGTCACTCGGACATAATATTTTGTAGCTCGGACAGAATATTTCATCAAACCTTATAGAATATTTTACGGCGATAGAATATTTTGTCCATCACTGATATCCCAAAACACCGGACAGATGGAATATTCCATCACCAGACCTCCATAGCCATCTGACCTTCAAACATTTATGGCTTTATCTCCTTCATTTCTCAAACAAATTTGATGTTCTAATGATAAAAATCTATCTACGTGAGTAAAGGAATCCAAATCTCAAGTCCAAATTGAGAACTCATACATGTGGTGGTTACAAAATGGCCGAGAATTTCCAATCAATGTTTAGAGGTTATGGTTGTTCTAGTGGGGGGAGGGGGAGAAGATGATAATGATGTCCTTGATTTGAGTGGACAAGGCCAAAATCAAAGGCCTAAGGGACAGGGATGAACGGGGATGAGTGTGAGAGGATACGGGAGAAATCTGGAAAATTAGGGGTTAAAAATATCTGACCACCTCAAAATTACCAATCTAGCCCTATGGTCTTTATACCTATAACTCTCTCATATGATCTCCAATTTATATTTGTCGCTTGTCTACAAACTCGTGAGTTTGAGACCTACGCAATGGGCCAGAAAAACCTACCAAAAGTATTTCAAAACTAAAAGTGGCTTTTGAACCCTTCTAAAACTTGAGGGTAAAATAGTCATTTCCTAAATAAAATTACAATAAAATTTCTTTTTAAGGTACGAGTCATTATAGATTAATTCTACCTTCCTATGTAATGAGTAGACAATGTGTTAATTTTTCTATCTCAAAGATATATTCTCATTTGGATTTTCATGAAACTTGTTTACCTTTAATTATTTAAATAACCTAATTCATAGATATAGTCATTCCGTAAACCTTTTCTTTATGTATTTTATATTTTGCACGTATACTAGTATGCTTTTAAATTTTTTTCTTTCGCACCATTATATGTTTTCTATTTGCAAGTAACTAAGGGTGGCAATTTTTAACACGACTCGAAACCCGCACAAGATTTATCCGGGTCAACCCGCAGGATTAAAATTTCGGGTCATTTTTTAATCAACCCGTTATGACCCGTTTAATAAACGGGAGGGGGGGTTTTGGGTCAACATGTTAACCCGTATAATGACATGTTAACCCGTTTAATAAATTGGTAGATTTCGGGTTAACAAGTTAACACGTATATTGGCTTATATGTTAACCTATTTAATAAATGTGTCATTACTAACCCATGTATCTACCCATTTACCTACCTAAATACTTATTAAATATTAAAATTTAAATAGGTTAAACATGTTAAGCATGTTAAACGGGTCAATCGGGTCATAGGTTAATTGAGTTTTGAGTACGACCTGTTTATTAAATAGGTTACACAAGTTACGTGAGTCCTTAACAGATTGAGTTCGGGTTGGATATTCTTGACACGATTATTAAACGGCTAGGGTTGGGGTTGGGCATAAATGAGTAAAATAGAGTTCATGACACGATACGAATCCGACACGACACGACCCATTACCACCCCTACAAGTAACTAAAGAGATGAAGAATCCTTTTGAAATTCAAACACTTTAAAATAGATTCTTTTAAAAAATATTAGTAAAGATAATACAAGTTTTTGGAGGAAAAAAGAGAAAAATAAATTGAAGGGTAATTTAGGGAAAAAAATATATGTTGACATGGAATCTGAATTATCAATAAATTTAAATAGTAGCTATTAAAATTAGAATAATATCTAATTAATTCTTCAATTATTCAAGGACATTTTTTTGGATTTCTGAAATGAAGTTTCTCACTTTATATATAGATTGATAGAGATAGATAGGGGACGGACGATATGAATTAGGATAATGGGATTACACCACTAGTTCTTGACCCATCTAATGCCCAAATGGCAAGTTTGAGATTCGAGACTAATTAGGTGCTACTTGTGGCCAAAAGTGGGTATGAAACATCTTCAACCTCTTCAGACTCCGTTAAAAATTAATCACATCCTACACATGTGATTGGTGTATGAAACATCTTCAACCTCTTCAGACTCCGTTGAAAATTAATCACATCCTACACATGTGATTGGTGTATGAAACATCTTCAACCTCTTCAGACTCCGTTGAAAATTAATCACATCCTACACGTGATTGGTCACACTAGGACGGCCCCAAGTCCAATGTGAGCAAAGTGCATGCCTTTGGGCTACACTTTGAATAAGGGGCTCGTTTTAAATTAAGCACTAAACATGTATATATATATACGCAAAAAACCCAAAACAAAAAATTAATAAATGTCCATTATGTTGTAAAAAAAATAATAACAATTGGGAAGCTCACTAACTCACTAAGCATGTTAAATGTATCATGTAAAACATAATATGTCCTATTTTTGTCTTTTTAGTTCGTCATTATACCAAATCCTATGAAAAGGATTGGGGGGGTTTTGTAGCTCAATTAGTGGAATTCTAATCCATTACATTAGCAAGTCTGAAGCATTTCTTGCAGCAAAATCCGTATTTTTTGTGTTTTACATTTTAGTTTAACTTTTTGTCATTAAGGATACAAGTAAGATCAGACAGCAGGGTCCTTCTTCATCAATTTCAGCATGTGACCTTGTTGATGCAGAAATCGTCCGGTCTCGTAAAGTTACTTCTCGATCTCTACACACAAGAACGAAAATCAAACGGGGTTAAGGTTGAATCCCGGGGGGAGGTTCAACCGTAAACGCTCTGATACTTAAGTCAGTTTTCTGAGAGAGAATAATCTGACAGAGTGTTTATGAAAGTTTTTTTTATTACCATTAGAAGTGAGATGAGACCTTCTATTTATAGTGAAATCTTGAGAGCCATCAGAACGTCTGATTGGTTGAAGGAGAAAGTATTAAATAAGTGATTGTACCGAGTGTAATCACTTATTTATTAATGAATAAATAATTCGCTGGAAAGTTATTTATTATAGGTATTGATTTGATTAATTAATATATTTAGCAGGAAAATATATTGGATTAATGCGGAGATCGTGGCATGTCGATGTCAATTTTACCAAGGGTAATATTGGCATTCTGAGAATTGTTGTGACAGGACCCGTCCCGATCCCACAGGGACCACAAGGGGACGTGCCCTGCTCCCGTCTGACACCCAAAATAACGTTCCAATTTTAACCTCAAAAGTTCAAATGAATAAATAACCAAATAAAGTTATACATCAAATCCGAAATAAACCGATGTCAGACAAGGGATAAAGTTCCAAATTACAAATTGCGAGCACGACTCTAAAATAAACCTGCGGGCAAACCACCCAACAGGAGATCAGGTACGCGGAAGTAGATCTATGCCTCAGCCTCAGGATCCTCCTCTACCTCAGTAGCACAGCTTGGAGGGGTTACCAAAACATTAAGGGTGAGTGGGCCGAAACTCAAGTTTATAAAAACAGTTTAATAAGTAAAACATATAATTTACCCCTCCGTTTTCCAAACATGCATGCATCAGAATTTAAAACCATAAATCATATAGTATGAACCATAAGGCATGTAATAAAATCATAAGATAATTTTAGCTACTGCACTATACGCTCTGATCCTGACATCCCAGATGCCTGACGTCCCTGACGTCCAATAAGGTCACAGTCTCAAGGCTACGCGTGCCACTCGGGGTCTCAATCCCGAATCAAATCCCCGAACCCTGTCCGGGTATGGCATGTCAAATGCCTAGCATCCTAGACGCTCGACGTCCCTGACGTCAAATTATAGCAATCCTACTCCTGAGTCATTTTACGGTCCGGTTCCTCCGTAGAATGACCCCTCGCAGGCAATGCGCCGTGACCACTCCGGGGTACCACATCCGGAGGAGATAGTATCGTAAGAATGGATCTATACAATGCAGTACCAAATTCATTTTATTGATATCCACATGCAAAACATATATATACATAGATAAAATCCAAACCAATCCTTAAGTTTCATCAAAACGGGTCTCAAACCCAAATACCGTGGAACGTGCCATAATCAAAATTTCAATATCATCAAAACCGTTTCTTGATTCCAGCATGTGAATATAAGTAAATAAGAAAACATTTAAGCATGCAAGGGTTTAATGAAATCGGGCCCACTCACAGTACGATCCCGCGGTGAACCTGCGCGTACGAACTTGTACCGGGATTATCGTACAATTCATGTCAGTCCAAATCACACGTAAGGGTCACTATTAGTCTTACACATTTATCCATAAGGTCTGAAACAGAAACTGGCTCGGGGAAACCGTCCAACACGTTTCTCGAAACAACCGGCCCTAAACTGACCCTCCCAAACTATCTCAGATCAACATGGTTAATTCATCAAAAATGTTCAGAATGATGAGAGGAACAAAATTCATGTTGATCGTGATCGGAGATAAGGTCCAACGCGCCCTCACGGGCCGCCCAAAGTGGCTGCGCGTGAAAGTCACGCGTCTGACACTGTAGCTACAGTGTCACCACCTTCACCCGTTTGTTCGTAACACGGGCCTGCCACCCGCGGCTTGACCCGGTTAATTAACCCTCAATTTCCACTTGATTTCACTCGTATTTGATCCTAACCTGTTTATTAACTATCTAATTTAGGTTCTGAGACATTAATCAACCTCGACAAGTCCTCGATCGACCCATCGACCCGTGATCAACCAAACGGGTCAATCACCAGAACTTCCTGGTTTCTAACTCAATCTCCAATTAACTTCACAGGAAGCATAATAAGATCAAAACGAACTAAAATGAACAATCAATTGTGTCTGAAAGTACTTGAAGGTTGTCGTCCCAAGCTTTGCAACTTCACTGAAAACGGCAGCCTCTGTCCCAGCTCAACTGTGGCTGGTTCCCCTCGATTTTGATGTGGTTGAGTTCCAAATACTCCCAGAAGACTAAACCAGGCTTTAGTTTGGTTCAACAATCACTAGAAATCAAAACCCGATTTTCCCTCCAATTTTCCCCGAAATGGTTTCTCTGGTTTTCCTCTCCAATTCTTAGTTTCTTCAACAGCAGAATGAAGCTCACTAAAATTCCACTCAGTTTAAACATTCAGTGCTACCCAACTGCTCGTGGAAACCCAGCCTGGCCACTGAGAAAGTTTCCCGAAATTCTTCGAACATTCAATTAACAAATTGACCGTGCTGGGTGGATGAATCAGACCACGTTTGATGCTTCCAAAAGTTTTAAATAATCCATACTTTCCAGCACACCCTTGAATAATCAATTGTGCACGCAGAACCACCGCACATGGTGGTTCCGCCCATGTTCCCCCGTGGTTGCTACAGTAACCAGGGGTAAAATGACCAAAATGCCCCTGGTTCAAAAATTACCAAAATTCCCTTCACTTTCTAGACCCGTAACTCAGCCATACGAAGTCCGATTTCGGCGTGCCGCCTGTCTACGGACTCAGGGCATCGAGACCTACCCAACGGTTCTCGAGTCGTGTGAAAATTAGTTGCCAAACGAAAAGTCAACATTTTCACCCCATCGTCCAAATTACGGTAATGCCCCGGAACTTCCGATAGTCATAACTTTTTCCCTGATCGTCCGAATTGGGCGTGCCACCTGTCTATGAACTCATGACGTCCCGAACTACGTCACGGTCATTGGTCAACGCCCGTTTGACCCACCAACCAAAAAGTCTAACAAATTGGGCAATACAATTCACAGGGGTAAAAACGTCAAACCATACATTAAATTACTTTATTATAATCCTCGAATTTCCGGGGTGTTACAACCTTCCCCCCTTAAGAAATTTCGTTTCGAAATTTCAAAGAAACAAATAAGGAAATTGCTCTCGCATCTGAGCCTCGGGCTCCCATGTGGCTTCTTCCACATTCTGGTTTCTCCAGAGAATCTTCACGAGAGGGATCGTCTTCCGACGTAGTACCTTGTCCTTCCGATCCAAGATCTGTACCGGTTGTTCCTCAAAGCTCAAATCCTCTCGGAGTTCGATAGGGTGTTCCTCCAGTACATGAGAAGCATCATGTACGTACTTTCGCAGCGTTGATATGTGGAAAACATCGTGAACTCTAGAAAGTTCTGGAGGTAGTGCCAATCTGTAAGCAACCCTGCCAATCCTCTCCACGATCTCATATGGTTCGATAAAACACGGACTGAGTTTCCCCCGTCGCCCAAAATGGATAATCTCTTTCCACGGAGATAACTTCAGGAAGACAAGATCTCCCACTTCAAATTCCAAGTCTCGAATCCGTCGATCGGCATAACTCTTTTGGCTATCCTGTGCCGCCTTCAATCTTTCCTTGATAACCCGAATAGTTTCATGTGTTAAGTCCATCAATTCTGGCCCTACAGCCGCTCACTCCCCTATCTCCATCCAACATATAGGTGTCCTGCACTGTCGACCATACAGTGCCTCATAGGGTGCCATCGCGATACTTGCTTGATAGTTGTTGTTGTACGTGAATTCCATCAACGGCAATTTAGTATCCCATGAATCCTGAAACTGTAGTACACAAGACCTCATCATGTCCTCCAGGGTCTGAATGGTCCTCTCAGACTGTCCATCGGTCTGTGGATGGAAGGCAGTACTGAAACGTAGGGTTGTTCCCAAAGTAGCTTGCAAACTCCGCCAGAACCTGGAAGTGAAACGCGGATCACGATCGAACACGATCGATTCCGGCGTACCATGCAATCGTATGATTTCTTTTATGAACAATTGAGCCAGTCGGTTAGGTTTATAAGTCTCCTGAACTGACAGAAAATGGACTGACTTGGTTAGCCGGTCCACGATCACCCATACCCCGTCAACTCCACTCTGAGTCCTTGGTAACTTAAAGACGAAGTCCATGGTGATGTAATCCCACTTCCACTCGGGAATCGGAAGTGGCTGCATAGCCCCATAAGGTCTCTGCCGTTCCGCCTTAACCTGCTGACAAGTTAAGCATTTGCTTACGAACTCCGCAATGTCCTTCTTCATTCCGGGCCACCAATAATAGTTCCGGAGGGTACGGTACATCTTTGTACCTCCCGGATGCATAGCATAAGCCGAACTATGGGCCTCCTCCAGAATCTCGGCCCGTAACTCTGCCACTACAGGTACACAAAAACGGCCCAACTTCACAAATGCTCCATTGTAACACCCTGGAAATTCGAGGATTTTAATATTGTGATTTAATGTGTGAATTGACGCTTTTACCCTTGTGATTGGTATGACCAATTGTTGACTTTTTGATTTATGAATTAAATGGACTATGACCTATGATTGTGACGTAGTTCGGGACGTAACGAGTTCATAGACAGGTGGCACGTCCATTTCGGACAATCAGGGAAAAAGTTATGACTATCGGAAGTTCAGGGGCATCACCGTAATTTTGACGGTTGGGGCGAAAATGTTGACTTTTCATTTGACAATTAATTTTCACGCGACTCAAGGATCGGTGGGTAGGTCTCGACGTCCTGAGTCCGTAGACAGGCGGCACGCCGAAATCGGACTTCGTATGGCTGAGTTACGGGTCTAGGAAGTGAGGGGTATTTTGGTAATTATTGAACCAGGGGCATTTTGGTCTTTTTGCCCTGGTTACTGTAGCAGACCGCGGGGGACATGGGCGGCACCACCATGTGCGGTGGCTCAAACGTGCAATTGATTATGCAATTGTGTGCTGGAAAGTCTGGGCTGTCTTTTGCTTTTGAACGTGGCCTGAGCCGTCCAGCCTGCATGATCAATTGATTAATTCAAGCTCGAAGCTTTTCGGGGAGCATTTTTCAGTGGACAATTGGACACCCACGAGCCTCTGGGACGGCTTGAAATTGTTTATAACTAATTAGGACGTGTGTGCGCATCACTCTGATGCTGTTATAACTGAGAACGGGTGAGGAAAACCAGAGAAGCCATTTCTGGAAAATTGGAGGGAAAAATCAGAGTTTAATTTCTACGGTGTGTTGGACCAATCTAATCGCGGATTAAGCTTTCTGGGAGTGTTTAGAACACAACCATATCAAAATCGAAGGCAACCAGCCACGGGTGAGCTGGGACGGTGACTGCCGTGTTCAGAAGAATTTCAGAGGTTTGGACGACTACTTCCAGGTGAGTGTTGGTTCAATTGAGTGTGTTTTCCAGTTCGTTGTGATACTATGATGCTTCATGTAAAGTTAATTTGATTTTGGTTTAGAAACCAGTGAGTTGGGGTGATCAACCCGTTTGGATGATCACGGGTCGAAGGGCCATTTAAGGATTCGATTTGGCTAATTAATAACCCAGACCTTAAATTAGATGTTTAAATAACATGTTAGGATCAAATTGGATTGAAATTGATAAGGAATTGATGGGTAATTAGCCGGGTCAAGCCGCGGGTGGCAGGCCCGAATTACAGACAAACGGGTGAAGGTGCTGACACTGTAGCTACAGTGTCAGGCGCGTGACTTTCACGCGCAGCCACTTTGGGCGGCGCGTGAGGGCGCGTTGGGGCTTATCTCCGATCACGATCAACATGACTTTTATTCCTCTCATCATTCTGAACATTTTTGGTGAATTAACCATGTTGATCTGAGATAGTTTTTGATGGGTCAGTTTAGGGCCGGGTGCCTCGGGAAACGTGTTGAACGGCTTCCCCGAGCCGGTTTCTATTTCGGACTTTGTGGTTAAACGTTTAAGGCTTGTAGTGACACTTACATGTGATTTGGACTGACAGGAATTGTACGATAATCCCGGTACAAGTTCGTACGCGCAGGTTCACCGCGGGATCGTACAGTGAGTGGGCCATTTTCTTAAACCCTTGCGTGCATAAATGTTTTCTGGTTTATTATACTTATTCACATGCTAAAAACAATAATGGTTTTGATGATATGGAAAATATGGTTATGGCACGTTTCACGGTATTTGGGCTTGAGACCCGTCCGATGAAACTTAATGATTGGTTCGGATTCTATCTATGTATATATATGCTTGCATGTGGATATCAATAAAATGTATTTGGTACTGCACTGTATAGATCCATTCATATGATACTGTCTCCTCCGGATGAGGTACCCCGGAGAGGTCACGGACGTCTAGAACGTCCAGCGTCTATGACGCTAAGCATCGGGGATGCTGTACCCGAACGGGGTTCGGGGATTGAACTCGGAATTGAGACCCGAGTGGCACGCGTAGCCTTGTGATTGTGACCTTATTGGACGTCAGGGACGTCAGACATCAGGGATGTCGGGATTGGAGTGTATAGTGCAGCAACTAAAATTATACTTATGGTTTTATTACATGCCTTATGGTTCATATTATATGACTTATGATTTTAAATACGGTTGCATGCATGTTTGGAAAACGGAGGGGTAAATTATATGTTTTACTTATCAAATGGTTTTATAAATTTGAGTTCGGTCCACTCACCCTTAATGTTTTTGGTAACCCCTTCAGGTCGTGATACTGAGGTAGAGGAGGAACCTGAGGCTGAGGCATAGATCTACTTCTGCGTACCTGAACCCTGCTGGGTGGTTTACCCGCAGGTTTATGTTAGAGTCGTGCTCGCAACTTGTAATTTTGGATTTCATCCCTTGTCTGACATCTGTTTAATTCAGATTTGTTGTATGACTTAAATTTGGTTATTTATGCATTTGATGTTTTGAGGTTAAAATTGGTATGAATTTTGGATGTCAGACGGGAGCAGGGCACGTCCCCTTATGATTCTTGTTGGATCGGGGCGGGTCCTGTCATCCATCATCCCGGATGGTAAAATCCTGTCTCCTATCCGCATCGACCTCAATCCTGTAAATACAGAGTACCGGATCCTGAAGTTGTGCTTCGATGATCCGATCAATCAGCACTGGGCGTACATGAAAGCTGGCCAACAAAGCTTCATGCTCATCTGTATCCAAAATAACTCCCGCCTTCCGGAGTTCCACCAGCAAAGGAAAATACACCATCCCCAAGTGTGCAACAGATCCCGCTGACTTCCTGCTGAGTACATCTGCCACCATCTCTGTTGTCTCATGTTAAGCTCCTTCTGAGTGAATAGATACTTTAGGCTCTGGTGGTCGGTGTATATCCGACACGTTGCGCCGAATAGGTAATGTCTCCAGATTTTTAGGGCATGAACCGCCGCTGCCAACTCCAAATCATGGGTAGGGTAGTTCAACTCATGAGTCTTTAGCTGCTGGGATGCGTAGGCGATAACCTTGCCAGTCTGCATCAACACGCAGCCCAAACCTTGTAGTGATGCGTCACTAAAGACCACGAACTCTCCACTGTCATCCGGCAATGCAAGGACAGGTGCCGTGGTCAATCGATCCTTCAACTCTTGAAAACTCCGATCACATTGCTCGTCCCAAATGAACTTCACTCCTTTCCGAGTCAATCGAGTCAATGGTGCAGCAATTTTGGAGAAACCCTCCACGAATCTTCGGTAGTAACCTGCTAACCCGACAAAACTCCGCACTTCCGTTACTGTTGTCGGTCTAGCCCAGTTGGTCACTGCTTCTGTTTTCTGGGGATCCACGCTAATCCCATCCGTCGATATCACGTGTCCCAGAAAACCAATACTGCTCAGCCAAAACTGACACTTGCTCAGCTTGGCGTACAACTGTTCTTGTCTCAGCTTCTCCAACACCAACCGTAGATGTTCCTCATGCGCTCGGGCACTCCTTGAGTATACCAAGATATCATCGATGAACACAATCACGAATTTATCCAAGTAGGGTCGGAAAACCCGGTTCATCAGATCCATGAATGCTCCTAGAGCATTCGTCAAGCCGAAAGGCATCACAAGGAACTCGTAGTGTCCGTAACGGGTTCGAAAAGCAGTTTTCGGAATATCCTCCTCCAATATCCTCATTTGGTGATACCCAGACTGCAAATCAATCTTCGAGAAGCACTGTGCTCCCCGCAACTGGTCAAAAAGGTCGTCGATCCTGGGTAGAGGATATTGGTTCCTCAGTGTCACCCTGTTGAGTTGCCGATAGTCAATGCACAAACGGAGACTCCCCTCCTTCTTCTTTACGAACAACACCGGTGCTCCCCACGGTGAAGTACTCGGTCGGACGTATCCCAAATCCACCAACTCCTGCAATTGATTTTTGAGTTCTCGTAACTCAGCCGACGCCATCCGGTATGGTGCCTGGGACATAGGTCGGGTACCGCGGAGTAGTTCAATTGTAACCTCAATCTCCCGCAGTGGTGGTAATCCAGGTAAGTCTTCCGGGAACACATCCGGAAACTCACGTACCACTGGTATCTCGTCGATACCCGGAGTATCAATCTGTTCCAACAAGACATGCGCCAGATAACCCTGGAATCCCTTCCGTAGAAGTTTGGTAGCAGTAAGTAAAGAAATCACTTCAGGAGGCGAACCGTCACGCTCCCCCTGAAAGATAACCTCCGGAAAACCCGAGCTTCGCAAAATCACTTGCTTACTACAGCAATCGATGAGCGACCCATGCTCCAATAGCCAATCCATCCCCAGAATTACATCGAAGTCGTGGATATCCAGAATAATCAAATCCGCTGGTAAATCCACATCTTCAATTCTTACCGGGCACCTTCGAATTACCTAATTCACAAGGTACACGATGCCCATCGGGGTGCCAACACCCATTTCGCAATCTAAGGCTGATACCACACAATCAAGCATACCAGCACAACTCGTCGAAATAAAAGAATGTGTAGCCCCCGCATCCATCAAAACATGTACAAGAAGGTTAAAGATATGTAGTGTACCTGTAACCACGCCTGGGGTAGTCCTCGCCTACTGCTGGGTCATTGCAAACACTTGAGCCCTAGGCCCTCCATTTCGTTCGCGCCCGCGCGCGCCATGCCCAGCACCACGGTCACCTCCCTGACCTCGGCCTCCATTAGTGTGGGAAGCCGTGCTCTGTACCACACTAGAGCTCCCAGCGTCGTTGCTCTTGGACAACAGCGGGCAATCACAGGCATAGTGGCCCTCTTCTCCGCAAGCAAAACAGGTTACTGGCCTCTGCCTGTCCGAATGCCCACCAGAAGCACCGCTCCAAGATGAACGCTGCCCAGAGTTGTATCCTGATCCTCTGCCTTGAGAGCCTCCACGTCGACCTGACCAGCCACGACCCTTGAAGGATGAGGGTGCTCCCCTGTAGCCCACTCCCTTGTTGTTCTTCTGGCCGGATGGCCCACGGTGTGGGCGATCCTGACGTCGCCCCTCGGCCGAAGGCTGTCGTGTCTGGTGTGCTGCCAGACTGGCCTCGACACGCACCGCAGCGTCGACCATATCTCTCAGCGAAGCATGAGTAGCAGCAGTCACACTTGCCCGGATCTCCCCTCGGAGTCCAAGCTCGAACCTTTGGCATTTTTCCTCCTCCTTGCTCACGAATGATGCAGCGAACCGGGAAAGTTTCCCAAAAGTCTGTTCGTAGTCCGCAACGGACATATCCCCCTGCTCCAGCAGCAGGAAATCTACCTCCCGTGCCGCGCGAAACGATCGCGGGTAGTACTGGTCTAGAAATCGGGAACAGCAAACTTCCCAAGTAGTGGTATGGACAGACCATCCAAACATTTCAAGGCCGTGCCACCACTGGTAGGCTCCTCCTTCCAGTAAGAAGGCCGCCAAGGTCACCCGTTCGCCCGGAGGGCAATGCATCACCGTGAAGATCTTTTCCCATTTGGTGATCCAATCATGAGCATCTTCGGGGTTTGATCCCCCGCTGAAAGGAGTGGCTCCCAAACGCTGAGCCCACTCAATGCTTGCGCATTCCATTTCCCTTTTCCAGAACCTCGTCAGTTCGCGTATGAGGAATCCTCCTTGGAGGCATAACCAACTGTCAAGAGGCATAGATCAGTTAACATTATCCTTAAACTCGAAAAGTAACTAGTACTCATCGCTAGTCTAGCATACTGACCACAACCTAGTGCTCTGATACCAAGCTGACAGGACCCGTCCCGATCCCACAGGGACCACAAGGGGACGTGTCCTGCTCCCGTCTGACACCCAAAATAACGTTCCAATTTTAACCTCTAAAGTTCAAATGAATAAATAACCAAATAAAGTTATACATCAAATCCGAAATAAACCGATGTCAGACAAGGGATAAAGTTCCAAATTACAAATTGCGAGCACGACTCTAAAATAAACCTGCGGGCAAACCACCCAACAGGAGATCAGGTACACGGAAGTAGATCTATGCCGCAGCCTCAGGATCCTCCTCTACCTCAGTAGCACAGCCTGGAGGGGTTACTAAAACATTAAGGGTGAGTGGGCCGAAACTCAAGTTTATAAAAACAGTTTAATAAGTAAAACATATAATTTACCCCTCCGTTTTCCAAACATGCATGCATCAGAATTTAAAACCATAAATCATATAGAATGAACCATAAGGCATGTAATAAAATCATAAGATAATTTTAGCTACTGCACTATACGCTCTGATCCTGACATCCCAGATGCCTGACGTCCCTGACGTCCAATAAGGTCACAGTCTCAAGGCTACGCGTGCCACTCGGGGTCTCAATCCCGAATCAAATCCCCGAACCCTGTCCGGGTATGGCATGCCAAATGCCTAGCGTCCTAGACGCTCGACGTCCCTGACGTCAAATTATAGCAATCCTACTCCTGAGTCATTTTACGGTCCGGTTCCTCCGTAGAATGACCCCTCGCAGGCAATGCGCCGTGACCACTCCGGGGTACCACATCCGGAGGAGACAGTATCGTAAGAATGGTTCTATACAGTGCAGTACCAAATTCATTTTATTGATATCCACATGAAAAACATATATATACATAGATAAAATCCAAACCAATCCTTAAGTTTCATCAAAACGGGTCTCAAACCCAAATACCGTGGAACGTGCCATAATCATAATTTCAATATCATCAAAACAGTTTCTTGATTCCAGCATGTGAATATAAGTAAATAAGAAAACATTTAAGCATGCAAGGGTTTAATGAAATCTGGCCCACTCACAGTACGATCCCGTGGTGAACCTGCGCGTACGAACTTGTACCGGGATTATCGTACAATTCCTGTCAGTCCAAATCACACGTAAGGGTCACTATTAGTCTTACACATTTATCCAAAAGGTCCGAAACAGAAACTGGCTTGGGGAAACCGTCCAACACGTTTCCCGAGACAACCGGCCCTAAACTGACCCTCCCAAACTATCTCAGATCAATATGGTTAATTCATCAAAAATGTTCAGAATGATGAGAGGAACAAAAGTCATGTTGATCGTGGTGGGAGATAAGGTCCAACGCGCCCTCACGCGCCGCCCAAAGTGGCTGCGCGTGAAAGTCACGCGCCTGACACTGTAGCTACAGTGTCACCACCTTCACCCGTTTATCTGTAATACGGGCCTGCCACCCGCGGCTTGATCCGGTTAATTAACCCTCAATTTCCACTTGATTTCACTCATATTTGATCCTAACCTGTTTATTAACTATCTAATTTAGGTTCTGAGACATTAATCAACCTCGACAAGTCCCCGATCGACCCATCGACCCGTGATCAACCAAACGGGTCAATCACCAGAACTTCCTGGTTTCTAACTCAATCTCCAATTAACTTCACAGGAAGCATAATAGGATAAAAACGAACTAAAATGAACAATCAATTGTGTCTGAAAGTACCTGAAGGTTGTCGTCCCAAGCTCTGCAACTTCACTAAAAACGGCAGCCTCTGTCCCAGCTCAATCGTGGCTGGTTCCCCTCGATTTTGATGTGGTTGAGTTCCAAATACTCCCAGAATACTAAACCAGACTTTGGTTTGGTCCAAAAATCACTAGAAATCAAAACCCGATTTTCCCTCCAATTTTCCCCGAAATGGTTTCTCTGGTTTTCCTCTCCAATTCTTAGTTTCTTCAACAGCAGAATGAAGCTCACTCAAATTCCACTCAGTTTAAACTATCAGTGCTACCCAACAGCTCGTGGAAACCCAGCCTGGCCACTTGAGAAAGTTTCCCAAAATGCTTCGAACCTTCAATTAACAAATTGACCGTGCTGGGTGGATGAATCAGACCACGTTTGATGCTTCCAAAAGTTTTAAACAATCCATACTTTCCAGCACACCCTTGAATAATCAATTGTGCACTCAGAACCACCGCACATGGTGGTGCAGCCCATGTTCCCCCGCGATTGCTACAGTAACCAGGGGTAAAATGACCAAAATGCCCCTGGTTCAAAAATTACCAAAATGCCCTTCACTTTCTAGACCCGTAACTCAGCCATACGAAGTCCGATTTTGGTGTGCCGCCTGTCTACGGACTCAGGGCATCGAGACCTACCCAACGGTCCTCGAGTCGTGTGAAAATTAGTTGTCAAATGAAAAGTCAACATTTTTGCCCCCATCGTCCAAATTACGGTAATGCCCCGAAACTTCCGATAGTCATAATTTTTTCCCTGATCGTCCGAATTGGACGTGCCACCTGTCTATGAACTCGTGACGTCCCGAACTACGTCACGGTCATTAGTCAAAGCCCGTTTGACCCACCAATCAAAAAGTCAACAAATTGGGCAATACAATTCACAGGGGTAAAAATGTCAAACCATACATTAAATTTCTTTATTATATTCCTCGAATTTTCGGGGTGTTACATGTTGGCCACATGGCAGCTCCAAAATATCCCAGTAATTTATGGTTCCACAAATGCGCCCACATCGCTTAGGAATTCAGGGAATCCTAAGAGATCTAATTTATTGTGGTCCCGATAAACCATTTATTTTGATGAGGGAGTAGGACTCCGCTTTGCTTCGAGCAGTTGAAGTTCGTTAGGCCTTGAACTTGTCCCAATAAGAAACTTTTGGGCTTGAAGTCTTGTTTTGAGTTGATCATTAAAGCCCAAATAACAATTAGGGTTTGCTTGTGCGTTTCTTTTATTTAAATGAAGGCACTGCTAGCCTTCATCTTCAAATACCCAAAAATTTGGCTTGATGGTGATGAAGACCGAAGAGGCTGAAGTGAGAAGCAAAAATTTATACTTCTCTCTGTGTAAGCCGAAGTTGACTGGAGGAAAAAAACAGACGAGCTGGCGCGGACAAGGTGGGTACAGTAGGTCTTGTCGGCGGGTGGCAGAGGTGATGACGTCAAGTGGGACATGTGGATCTAGCACGGCAGGCAAGAAGATTGTGTGCATTATAACCCCACTTGCGTGCTCTTATGGAGCCGCATCTTCTTCCTATCGCTCGTGAATGGAGCAGACAAAAGTGGCCTCCTTTTGTTTTTGTTTTTTTTTTATTGTTGTCGTAATCATCAACAAAAGCTTTTTTTTTTCTTTTTTTTCCGCAGTAACCGCATGTCCAACAAAAACTTTGTAGCTTTTGTATATATACATTATATATATTATTTTAATATATATATATATATATTATTTTCTATTGTTCAACTTTGATATTTTGCAGATTCTGAGAGCTCCGGATGCCCAATTGTAATGATTCAAACGATGGTGCGCTCTACTCTTCGAGACGATCATTTCAAGATGCATAAAGGCATACTTTTGACGGGGTCTCGAAGAACTCATTTTTATGGAGCAACCGTCGTAAGACCATCTAGTGACATGCCCGGGACTCGTTGGAGCTTCCGACTTCAATAGATGATGGACTTGACATCAAGACGATTTTCCATTTGACATGCTTGTGATGCTTTGTGAATAGAAGAGCTTGGCGCGCTGACGGACTTGTCATCTTCAAGTGCGGGAGCCAACGTCAAGGCATTCAATGAGGGAGGTGCAGCAGAATGCAAGGAGAGGTGCAGTAGAGTGCAAGGCGAGGTGCAGCAGAGTGCAAGACGAGGTGCAGCAGAGTGCAAGGCGAGGTGCAGCAGAGTGCAAGGTGGGGCATGGTGCAACTACAAGGAGAGGCATGCTGCAAGTGCGAGGCGAGGAGTCTCATCACTTGAAGTGTGACGTGTCACAACCCTGCATGAGGCTTGTTCCAGCTGCAAGGCAATGTGTGTTGCAGCCACAAGGCAAGATGTGCTTCATCTTCAAAGCAAGGCTTCCTATGACACGAGGCGAAGTGCATGTGGTGCCATGAAGTAACTGAAGCTTTCGAAAGAGCTGCTTTGGATGACGGATGACCTTCTAGAGACTTGATCGTCAAGGCCTTGTTGAGCTCAAAATGGGGTGTAGCAAGGCAGAACATAGAATGGAGGATCGATCATGCCCCTTGCAAAGCTCGAGATGTCGTACATCATCGCCTAATTGAAGGAAGAGGGCTTGGATATGCCATCATTTAGACGCTAAAGCCAAGTGGCGTGAAGACACATGGCACCAAACCATCGTTTCATCTTGGAGTTGAAAGTCAAGCAGCCGTCGTGGAGTCAAACAATTATGAAGTTGCTTTTGTGAAACCAACTATGCCAAGTAAGCGATGCTGAGGAGGTTACCCCAATTGCTTGAAGAAGAGTATGGATGATATGTCACTGGAAGTCTACGATGGGATGATCGAAGGCCTCCAAGGCTTGCTCATAGGTTGACGGAGAGACTTTGAGGTCGTGCCGGTCCTAATGATGAGATTCATGATTCTTCTTGGATCATAACTTGATCTTAGCATTGAATACATGTTTGAGCATTCAACTTGTGAATTGCCAACTTCTTTAATTTTCATTAATAGAAGTCTTCCATTCTTTTTTTAGTGTTTTGTGATTTTCGACAGATTTGACCTTTGTGTAATAAATTTGGTCTTTTGACTTCGTTTTAGCTCTGAATTGAGTGCAGTTGGTGGCGTTAGAAAGCTGACTTCCATACCTTTTTGGAACCATCAAGCTCTCTTCAAGGAAGTACAGTTTGAGCTTGGTACGTTCGAATCAATCTTAAAGTTGTGTACTAGAATTTGTAGTTGCACGCACTAAGACATTTGCCCATGATTTTTCATGACATGACCCGACTGTTACTCCCCTTGGTGGGGTTGGGAAGCGATATTTAGTAGCTTTTCCAATTCCAGAAAGTCCGTTTGTTGGGTATAAGTGACAGATCCTTGGGAATATGCTTGAGTAGTATGTACCTCATTATTGGTCAATCGCATTGAACTTAGTCGTCAAGTTTCTTGAGGTGGTGACTTAGTTATTTGAGGTGAAGGTTGTACTTTTCCCTTTGGAGAGGAGCTTTGAGTCCTTCAGAGGTGAATTCTTTGAGTGTTCCGCTAGTGGACGCCTTTGGCGCTTCACAAGGCTCAAGTGCTGATAGGTTGCGAGATGAAGGCATTATGGCTTTGACGAACAAGGATGTTTATGCATCACATAGAGATTGCCTTGATGCGTCGCGAGGTGATTGCCTTGATGCATCGCGAGGGGAAGACGTGGTGTGCTATGTATGGCAAAGACTTGGTGTGCTTTGCGTGGCAAAAACTTTGAGTGCTTCGCGTGGTGAAGGCTTAGCATGTTTCGCGTGGCGAAGGCTTTTAGTGTTTCACGTGGTGAAGGCTCGGGTGCTTTGCGTGGTAAAGGCTTTGGTGAGCTTCGCATGGCGAAGGCTTGGAGTGTTTCGCGTGGAAAAGGCTTGGAGTACTTCCCGTGGCGAAGACTTGAGTGCTTTACGTGGCAAAGGCTTAGAGTGCTTCACTTGGTGAAGGCTTAGAGTGCTTCGCATGGCAAAGGCTTCGAGTGCTTCGCGGGGCGAAGGCTTAGAATGCTTTGCATGGTGAAGGCTTGGAGTGCTTCGCGTGGCAAAGACTCGGGTGCTTTGCATGGCAAAGGCTTAGAGTGCTTCGCATAACGAAGACTTAGAGTGCTTCGCGTGGTGAAAACTCGAGTGCTTTGCGTGGCAAAGGTTTAGTATGCTTTCTAAACAAAAGTGTCGGCGATAAGACAATTTCATTAGACGTTGGAACGAAACTTCTTGAATCTTATTGGAAGATACTATGTGAGCAAAGTAGGCATTAAGCCGAATTTTAATCTCAAACTTTGTGCCTTTGATGATGACTTGGTCACTGATTCAATTTCATACTTGTTCCCTGAAACTCGGACTCAACAATGATGGTGTCCACGCAGATCATCTTTTGTGTGGGTTCCTGGGAGTCTTTGTCTCTGAGACATTCCGTTACCTTTTTTTCTGACATACTCGGTGCAGTGTCCTTCCTTCAAGAGATCCCGGAGGTATCTTTTGAAAGTCTGGCAAGAGCTTATGTTGTGCCCATAGCAATTGTGATAGGCACACCATTTCGTCTTGTCGGCCCTCTCCTGGTCGCCTTTGATAGGAGCTAGTCTTTCGAACCAAGGCTTTTCCTTTATCTGATTGTATATTTGGAGGACGGGTACCGAAAATTGCATGTTCAGCTTTACACCAACAAATTTATTGGATGACGGGTTCCCTTTGTGCTTGTTGGCTTTCTCAACTGAGTTCCCTTGGTGGGCCCCATTCTTTGGTTGCGCAAACACCTTTGTGGGATGTTCATCTTTCTCGATGTGGTTAGTGGCATGTGTGGTGTTTTTCTCGTCCTACCAGCATGCATGTTGTTCTGCTAGGGACAACATCTTAGTGAGATTTCGGGCGTTTCTCATGACGATGTCTCCGTAGAGCTGGTTCTCCCGCGGTAGGCACTGCTTGAATGCCATGGCAGCAACGAGATCACTGCATCCTACTATTCGAGACTTTTATTTGCAATACCTCCGGATGTATTGCCGTAAGATTTCCTTATACTTCTTTCGGATGGTGAAGAGGTGGTCATCCTTAACTTCGACGGTGCAAAGCTACGAGTACTCTTTCACGAAGGCTAGGGCCAACTCTTCGAAGGAAGCGATTGATCTCCGGGGGAGATGGTTGAACCATGTCATTGCTTGACCTTGCAACAACTCTTGGAAAACTTTGTACATGAGCGCGTCGTTGTGCCTGTGAGGTACCATGACCCCCCGGTAGTAATTGATTTGCTTTACTGGGTCGGAGGTTCCTTTGTACTGATTGAAGTTGAGAGTTGAAAATCGATGCGGGAACGGCTCCTCCTCAATGTCCTTCACGAATGGTGAAGATGATGATGTCTGAATCTGGCGCCAAAGGTCAGCCTCCATGTCTCCTTCGCGCTGAAATCCCTGGAGGCGTTGGTCTAGCATCCTTTGGACGTCTTCAACGTGTAACAGATCTTCGTGATATGGATTTCTGCACCGGGTCAAATGGCGTCGATTCTCTCATGTTGCAGCGGGCTTGGCACTCGAGCGTGCTGTCGAGTAAGTCTCATCTTCTTCCCTGTGATCATTCGTACTTCTAGGGTCATGGCAGATTCACCCATTCGAGTGGGTGTGTGATGCATGAGAGACTATTTGCTGTCATAGGCTGTTGCATGGGTACTCAATGCGTGAAAGTGCTCTAGGGCGTCCCCCTAGTTGCTCTCGAGCTGGAGGCCTTGGTGGATCTTGGCCTCTTGCTCTGGGATGTAGCTTTCTTCCCCTGAGTCGTTCAGCGATGTGTCTCGGGACGTTGTCTGGCTGTGAACATGTTCTTTACCGGCGCGTCTTGGGATGTCCCTTAGTGTCTTGCAAGGTTCATTGCATTTCTCAGAGGTTCTGGATGTCCTGATGTCCCCCAACAGCTGTTGCTAGAGCTCTGATTGGGCCCGAACTTGGTTGCTCAGTTGCTCGACTTGCTGTGTCAGTCCAAGTTACGGAGGTGACCTCCTAGTTTCTTACTCGTGACGAGTAGCATGTCGGGGTGCATGTCATGCGCCTTTAGACAGATGTGACTAACCATGTCTCCCTGGTACTTGGGTGTTGGCCTCCGGGTTGCGCAGGGCGTCCAAGTCGGCAGTGTGAGCTGATTCGGGACTCTCAGAGATGTTTCCTCCACTAGTAACCTGTCTGTTTGTTGGAGAAACGCCGAGCCTGCCCCCGTCGCTGGTGTGGGATTCAGTAGAAGCAGCCATGGGGAACGTTCCAAAACTGAACGTAGGTGTCCAATCCGGCATTTCGAATGGTAGGTGAATTGATGCATGGTGCGGGCCGTGCAGGAGACGAGAAAGTGGTTCCTCTGGAATCTCAGGGAATGGTTTGCTCACGGCAACGATCGCTGCAGCGGATGTGGCAGCCTCGGAGGTTCGTGCAGATCGGCGTGTTCTAGCCATATGAAGAACAGTAATGTCGAAAGTGTGATGATGGAGTTTTCGAGGAAAAACTAAGGAGCACGCTTTGAGTATTTCTCAAATCGGCTCTCAATGAAAGCACCAGTTGTTGATGCATAAATCGTCCGGTCTCGTAAAGTTCCTTCTCGATCCTTACACATAAGAACGAAAATCGAACGAGGTTAAGGTTGAGTCCCAGGGGGGTGGTTCAACCGTAAACGCTCCGATTATTAAATTAGTTTTCTGAGAGAGAATAATCTGACAGAGTGCTTGTAGAAATTTTTTATTACCTTTAGAAGTGAGATGAGGCCTTCTATTTATAGTGAAACCTTGAGAGCCACCGGAGCGTCTACTTGGCTGAAAGAGAAAGTATTAAATAAGTGATTGTACCGAGTGTAATCACTTATTTATTAATGAATAAATAATTCTCTGGGAAGTTATTTATTATCGGCATTGATCTGATTAATTAATATATTTAGCGAGTAAATATGTTGGATTAATACGAAGATCGTAACATGTCGATGTCAATTTTACCAAGGGTAATATTTGCATTTTGGGAATTGTTGGCCACATGGCGCCTCCAAAATATCCCGGTAATTTACAGTTCCATAGACCCCAACTCAGATCAAATGACAAGCTAATTCAATGGCTCACCGGTTGGCTCGCCATGGGTTGTGTGCTCGAACTAATTTTCATTGGTTTCAACATCACCAGCCTTTATTTGGAGTAGCTTATGCATATATATGACAAAATAATGTATTTTTCTTGTTTTTCCACGAGTTTGTGGTACTTTTTTCCCTTTGTTCGTTTTTTTGAGCAAAGTTTTGATGAGACCACCGATATTAACCCACTTTTGTAACTTATTATTTCTAAATGAAGTTCACTTCCTTATAAAGGATTACAAGTCTAGGAAAAACTGTATGTTCGAAATAGATATTTTTTAATAAGAATTGAAAAATAGTTACTAAATATTATCGTTAATATTATTTTTTACTTTATAATTTATTTTAAATTAGGACGACCTTAGCCACACCCTTCTACAAAAAAACACATTTAGGGGGTGTATTCAATTAGGATTTTAATATATTGTAATCAAATGATTTTAATGTAATGGATTTCAGGATGATTTGTAATTACAAGATTTTACTTATGATTTTAATAGATTGTAATTACATGATTCTCTTATGATTCACTTAGGACTTTTTCGTATTCTCCAAAGAATCAAAAGATTTGTTCTAAGATTTCATATGAAATAAAAATTATATAATAACATGGATTAATTATGCAATATTAATGAATAACTAAATGATAAAAATAATAATAATAATGTCATGTAGCAACTAGACATGACTTAAGGAAAACAAAAGTTATTCAAGACGTAATAAACATTTGTTGGAGCTTCATCTACTCATATGACCTAGATTGCAACTCTCTGAATAGCTGAAGCTATACTAGCTCTCCATGAGTTAGCATCCTCTCTTTGTTGGTCTTGGGTTTGAGAAATCTGATCAAAATTGTCCTCTTCATCAACTGGTATTGATGAGGATGAAAATGATGAAGATTCATCAGTTGGCTCAATAAGGAATTCATCAGAATGACACTCCTTACGAACCTCTCGATCACATTCCTTAAGGATAAATGGCGAAGGTTGAACAACTCATTTTCATTTTCAGGATCGCGACCATGACCTGCAAAAGCATGGAGATGATATCGCACACCTCGAAACGGAGCTAAAAGTTGGTGTCGGTTGGCAAATCCATAATCCACTAAGAAATATTTACCTAATTATATAGTACATATATATATATATACTAGTATGTGTTGAAGCGTTAATTGTTCCAACTGTCGAGTACTCGTTGCCCAATCACCAAATGACGCGTGTCCCTCTTGTGACCTGTCAACTTAAGTGGATCGCGGGTCTCCGTTAGTACGGGCACCGGTGTGGTGCCGGCCTAAGGCTCTCCGACGATCAAGTCAGTTACTTTCGTTCGTAAGAGGAAGCAGTAAATGGTAAGTTCGGTAGAGTAATTGTAATAGTAAAACTTAGTTACCTTTATTGGGAAATGTGTACCCTTTATGTATAGGTAGGTGGGATGTTCAATTCCCAACGTTCCGATGTGGGACAAATGCTTCTCGATTTACATGCGGACACGTGTTACGTAAATCGAGGGTGGATATGCTTCCACGTGGCATCCCGTATTGGGCCCGGTATTAGGGCTGTCGCAAGTATGGTGTTCTTGGGCCTTGAGCGTTGTCAGGGCGTTGAGTATACGGCCCAGTGGGTCTGGTCAGATATGGTGTCAACAGAAGTCCCCCAAGTCGTTGACTGAGGTGGAATTTCTCGGTCGGGGACTTGTTTCATTCTCCCAGACCCTGGTGGGAAGTATACCTGTAGTCCCCCAAGTCCCCTGGTGGGAGAGTCAACCGAGACAGTCTCGGTCATGGAGAGGGAGTAGCTAGTAGGCGGCCGGTGATAGAGAGCACTCGGCAGAAAAGTGGCACAGTCGGTCGCGGTTGTGCGCGGTCGGTCGGTGGCGGCGTCCTGGTTGGTGATAGGAACCAAAAACATGGTTGGAGCTGCGGAGACCGAGCGGTGTACCTGGGTCGGTGATAGGAGCCAAAAACAGGGTTGGAGCTGCGGAGACCGAGCGGTGTACATGGGTCGGTGATAGGAGCCAAAAACAGGGTTGGAACTGCGGAGACCGAGCGGTGTACATGGGTCGGTAGCACGGCCAAAGTTCGCGAAACAGTCCCCGAGCACCGACCGGTGTATACGAGTCGGCGGTGGGGGCCAACGTCTGTTAATCAGTCCTGGACACCGAGCGGTGTACGGAGGTCGGTGTCGAAGTGAGGGAGGACGGTTGAACTTCCTCAGGCAGATGGTTGACACGTGTTCGGTCAGAATGAGTGGGTGCAACACGTGTCTGTCGCTGAGAGGGGTGACGCCTCGTAGTCTGTGCACCAATGTCTATAAATATGAGGAGCTTGTCACCGATTTCCTCACTTGTGTTTTGGAGAAAAGTTGGGAAACTCTGTCCAACCAAAGAGGCGATTTCCGACTAGATTTTGACGGCGGTTCGTACGGTGTTTGCGATTTCCAACCTACGCTCCTCCGTGAAAAAACAAGGTAAGCACCTGTCCAAGTTTAGTTTTTTCGATTAAAGTAGGAGGGTGTGAAGAACTGTCCATGAACGTGGTGAAGGTTGTGGTCAGATCTTCATAGGAACGAGGCATATGGTGCCGTTGCTCAACAGGGTCTGCCAGGGGGCCTCTACTCCCCTAGACGAGTTAGCCGAGGTACAGTGCCGATCGGCGGAGCAAAAGATGGAGAAGGCTCTATTGCTGCTCAGTAATGTAAGTCACCCTTGGCCGATGTGTTTTCTCTTTTTTTTTTTGTAAGTGTGCGATCCTGGGCAGAGTGTCTTACCAAGTTTTGCGTCGTGCAGGCCCTCGGTGAAGTCTACTGCCAGTTTGGGAACGCCCAGAGGAGGGTGGCTGGTGCTCGGCGGGAGAAGGACCGACTGAGGAAAAAATAAGAGGAGCTCACTCCCAAGCTGCAAGAGGCCGAGAGGGCCATGAAGGAGACAGCCGATCTCACCCGCAAGTTGGAAACCGAGAGGTGGAAGACTTAAGAGGCCCTGGCTTCCAGAGATCAGTTGAAGGTCGAGGTGGAGGCCAAGGAGAAGGACAGGCTGAAGCATTGGAAGGAGCTCTGTCGGGTGAAGACGGCGAGAGAGGCCGACCTAGAAGAGGCGGGGAAAAAGGCGGTGGCGGAGTTTAAGGCTTCAGAGGAGTTTGACCGGCTGAAGAACGAGTATGCCGCCGAGTGCGAGCAGGAGTTCTTCTGCAACCTCTTCCTGCATAATCCTGGACTGACCATGAAGATCCCCTGGCTCGGTCAGGACATTACTGCCGACATGTTTGAGGAGGAGTCGGGGGAGGAGGATGAGGAGGGTACCCAGCCGAGTGACCAGCCGGAAGCCGACCAGGTGGAACCGCAAAAGGAGCCGGAGCCAGAGTTGGAGGGGGTAGTGCAGGACGAGCAGCAGATGGAGGAGTTAGTGTAGGACACTTGTAGTTCCCCTCCGTTTTTGTTGTCTTTTTTTTTTGTTAAGGAGACGACCGAGAAGTCGAGTTTTGTAAAGCTCTTGCAGGCCGAGCATGATAGGTCTGCACGTTTGAAAATAGAAAGTGGATTTTCCTTGAAACAAAAACTGTATACCGAGTAATCCTTCAATTGCTGTTTGTCCGAGTGTTGATGTAGGCCGAGGAATGTTGTGCATCGACTCTAATGTTCGAGTCGGGGGTAGGCCGAGCAAGACCGAACCCCGACTCGTATGTTTGAGTCGTAATGGTAGTGTAAGCCGAGTAGGGTTGTACACCGACTCTAACGTTTGAGTCAAAATAGCAAGTGTTGGGGTGTAGGCCGAGTAAGACCGAACCCCGACTCGTATGTTTGAGTCGTAATGGTAGTGCAGGCCGAGTAGGGCTGTACACCGACTCTAACGTTTGAGTCAAAATAGCAAGTGTTGGGGTGTAGGCCGAGTAAGACCGAACCCCGACTCGTATGTTTGAGTCGTAATGGTAGTGCAAGCCGAGTAGGGCTGTACACCGAGTCTGATGTTTGAGTCAAAATAGCAAGTGTTGGGGTGTAGGCCGAGTAAGACCGAACCCCGACTCGTATGTTTGAGTCGTAATGGTAGTGCAAGCCGAGTAGGGCTGTACACCGACTCTAACGTTTGAGTCAAAATAGCAAGTGTTGGGGTGTAGGCCGAGTAAGACCGAACCCCGACTCGTATGTTTGAGTTGTAATGGTGGTGCAAGCCGAGTTGGGCTGTACACCGACTCTGATGTTTGAGTCAAAATAGCAAGTTTTGGGGTGTAGGCCGAGTAAGACCGAACCCCGACTCGTATGTTTGAGTCGTAATGGTAGTGCAGGCCGAGTAGGGCTGTACACCGACTCTAACGTTTGAGTCAAAATAGCAAGTGTTGGGGTGTAGGCCGAGTAAGACCGAACCCCGACTCGTGTGTTTGAGTCGTAATGGTAGTGCACGCCGAGTAGGGCTGTACACCGACTCTAACGTTTGAGTCAAAATAGCAAGTGTTGGGGTGTAGGCCGAGTAAGACTGAACCCCGACTCGTATGTTTGAGACGTAATGGTAGTGCAAGCCGAGTAGGGCTGTACACCGAGTCTGATGTTTGAGTCAAAATAGCAAGTGTTGGGGTGTAGGCCGAGTAAGACCGAATCCCAACTCGTATGTTTGAGTCGTAATGGTTGTGCAAGCCGAGTAGGGCTGTACACCGACTCTAACGTTTGAGTCAAAATAGCAAGTGTTGGGGTGTAGGCCGAGTAAGACCGAACCCCGACTCGTATGTTTGAGTCGTAATGGTGGTGCAAGCTGAGTTGGGCTGTACACCGACTCTGATGTTTGAGTCAAAATAGCAAGTGTTGGGGTGTAGGCCGAGTAAGACCGAACCCCGACTCGTATGTTTGAGTCGTAATGGTAGTGCAGGCCGAGTAGGGATGTACACCGACTCTAACGTTTGAGTCAAAATAGCAAGTGTTGGGGTGTAGGCCGAGTAAGACCGAACCCCGACTCGTATGTTTGAGTCGTAATGGTAGTGCACGCCGAGTAGGGCTGTACACCGACTCTAACGTATGAGTCAAAATAGCAAGTGTTGGGGTGTAGGCCGAGTAAGACCGAACCCCGACTCGTATGTTTGAGTCGTAATGGTAGTGCAAGCCGAGTAGGGCTGTACACCGACTCTGATGTTTGAGTCAAAATAGCAAGTGTTGGGGTGTAGGCCGAGTAAGACCGAACCCCGACTCGTATGTTTGAGTCGTAATGGTAGTGCAAGCCGAGTAGGGCTGTACACCGACTCTAACATTTGAGTCAAAATAGCAAGTGTTGGGGTGTAGGCCGAGTAAGACCGAACCCCGACTCGTATGTTTGAGTTGTAATGGTGGTACAAGCCGAGTTGGGCTGTACACCGACTCTGATGTTTGAGTCAAAATAGCAAGTGTTGGGGTGTAGGCCGAGTAAGACCGAACCCCGACTCATATGTTTGAGTCGTAATGGTAGTGCAGGCCGAGTAGGGCTGTACACCGACTCTAACGTTTGAGTCAAAATAGAAAGTGTTGGGGTGTAGGCCGAGTAAGACCGAACCCCGACTCATATGTTTGAGTCGTAATGGTAGTGCAGGCCGAGTAGGGCTGTACACCGACTCTAACGTTTGAGTCAAAATAGAAAGTGTTGGGGTGTAGGCCGAGTAAGACCGAACCCCGACTTGTATGTTTGAGTCGTAATGGTGGTGCAAGCCGAGTTGGGCTGTACACCGACTCTGATGTTTGAGTCAAAATAGCAAGTGTGGGGGTGTAGGCCGAGTAAGACCGAACCCCGACTCGTATGTTTGAGTCGAAATTTTATGTTACAAAGGCTAGATAAATGGAAGAGTTTATAAATAACTGGTTCAAGAACGGGTTAAGTACAGCAAGTCATAAGAAGGAAAAAATACAGAGTCTTAAATGTAGTATTTCTTCAAATGATCGGCATTCCATGGGTGGCCCAGCCTTCGCCCATCTGGGTCTTCCAGTTCGTATGTTCCAGGCTGGCAGATTCTGGTAACCCGATATGGACCCTCCCAATTAGGGCCGAGAGTCCCGGCTGAGCTATCCTTGGTGGCAAGGCTGACTTTTCGGAGGACCCAGTCGCCTACCTGAAAACCCCGATGTTTGACTCTGGCATTATGGTAGTTGCAAAGCCGCTGTTTACAGGCGATGTTTCTGAGGTTGGCCTGCTCTCTGTGCTCCTCGATGAGGTCTAGACTGAGTGCGATCTGATGGTTGTTTTGTTCAGGCTCATACGAGGACACTCGGTAAGAAGTTTCTCTTAGTTCAGCGGGAATGACTGCTTCCGTTCCGAAAGTTAGCGAGAAGGGGGTTTCATTTGTAGATGTGCGGTAGGATGTCCGATACGACCAGAGTGCGTTGGGGAGAATTTCAGACCACTTGCCCTCGGCCTCGTCCAGCTGCGTTTTCAGTGTATGCTTGATGATTTTGTTTATGGCCTCAACTTGGCCGTTGGACTGAGGGTGAGCTGGTGAGGCGAAGCAAAGGCGGATGTTGTGTCTGTCACAAAAGGCACGGAAGCGTGCGTTGTCGAATTGCTTCCCATTGTCCGTGACGATTGTGTGGGGGAGACTGAAACGGCAGATAATGTTCTGGAAGACGAACGTTTCGATCTGGGTCGTGGTGATAGAAGCTAAAGCTTTCGCCTCAACCCACTTTGTGAAGTAATCCACCGCTACGACTGCATACTCTGTCTTGCCCTTCCCTGCCGGCATTTTGCCAATTAGATCAAGTCCCCACTGTGAGAAGGGCCAGGGGCTGACCATTGGTGTGAGGTTTTCTAGAGGTAGGTGGAAGAGAGGGGCGAACCGTTGGCATTTATCGCACCGCTTGGTCAGCTCGGCCGCGTCTCCGTGCATGGTTGGCCAATAAAAACCTTGCCGGAAAACCTTGTGGGCCAATGACCGTGGTCCAGAATGATTTCCGCAAATACCGGCGTGGATTTCCTCGAGAATGGCTCTGCCTGCCTCCGGGACAAGACACTTCAGGAGGGGCAAAGTGAAGCCCCGTTTGTAGAGTTGGTCGTTGATGAGTGTATAGCGGGCTGCCCGTCTCCGGACCTTTTTGGCCTCGATTTTGTCAGAAGGAAGAGTTGGTGTAGACCGCCGAGCATTGTGTGCTGGGTTGATCCAGAATTTCGATTAGCACACTTCGACTCTACTTCTCATCGAGGGAGGATGCGAGCCGGGCCAGAGCGTCGGCATGGCTATTTTCGGAGCGCGGAATCCGAGTGATAGCGTAGCTGCGGAAACTGCAAAGAAGGGATTTTGCCAGCGCTCTGTACGCTACCATGGAAGAGTCCTTCGCCTCATAGGCGTTGTTGATCTGGTTGACGATGAGCTGTGAATCGCTGAAGATCTTAACCTGTTCTGCCTCCATGGTTTTAGCGAGGTGAAGCCCTGCGAGGAGGGCCTCATACTCGGCGGCATTGTTGGAGGCCTTGAATTGGAAACGAAGGGCATACTCCATCCGGACCTTGTCCGGTGTGGTAAGGACAAGTCCAGCTCCGGACCCGTTGTGGCAAGCCGACCCGTCGACATAAAGGAGCCAGGTTGGCCGAGTGGGGTCGAGTTGGGGGTTCTCTTCGTCTAAAGTATGTGTTATGGACAGAGGGGAAGATGGTGGGACCTCAGCTGCAGCCGTTGCGGGGACGTAGGAGAACTCGGAGATAAAGTCCGCCATAGCCTGTCCTTTCTCGGCAGTGCCGGGAATGAAAGTGATGTCGAATTCGCTGAGTTCTATTGCCCATTTCAGTAAGCGGCCCGAAGTTTTGGGCTTCTGAAGCACTTGCCGGAGTGGTCTGTCGGTTAAGACGATGATAGAATGAGCCTGGAAGTATGGCCTGAGCTTCCGGGCGGACATGATGAGGGCGAAAGCGAGCTTCTCTAGGTCAGAGTATCTTGTCTCGGCGTCCTGCAGAGCCTTGCTGACGTAATACACCGGATGTTCAGCGCCATCCCTACGCTTGACCAAAACTGAACTTGTGGCAGAAGCGGAGACAGATAGATACATGTAAAGGGTTTCCCCGGTGTCTGGTCTTGCTAGCAGCGGCGCTTTTCCCATGTATTCCTTAAGTTCAGTGAAGGCCTTGGTGCATTCCTCGATCCAGGTGATGTGTTTGGACCTGCCCTTTAGGGCCTTGAAGAAAGGCACGCACCTGTCCGTGGCCTTGGAGATGAAGCGTGTAAGGGCTGCGACTCGGCCCGTTAAGCTTTGCACTTCTTTCTGGGTTCGTGGGGGCTCCATATCGACCAGGGCCTTGATTTTTTCCGGGTTGGCCCTCTGGCTAATCATGAAGCCCAGAAATTTTCCAGAGCTGACTCCGAACACGCACTTCGCCGGATTTAACCTCATTCGATACCATTTGAGGATGGCAAACATTCGCGAGAGATTGGGGATGTGGAGGTCAGCCGATTTACTCTTGACGAGCATGTCGTCGACGTAAACCTCCATGATCACTAGGCGCTGGTAAGTGGCCCCGGCGTTTTTGAGTCCGAAAGGCATGACATTGTAGCAGTATAACCCCTGATCCGTCCGGAAGGTTGTGTGGATCTGATCTGCCGGATGCATAAAGATTTGGTTGTAGCCCGAGTACGCATCCATAAAACTCAGGAGCCCATGTCCTGCCGTGGCGTCGACCAGTTGGTCAATCTTGGGCAAAGGAAAACTGTCCTTGGGGCAGGCCTTGTTAAGATCAGTAAAATCAATGCACATTCGCCACGCCCCAGAGGGTTTTTTGACGAGTACAACATTGGCAACCCAGGCAGCATAGACGGCTTTCCGGACAAAGTGGATGGTGCTGAGCTTGTTGATCTCTGCCTTCATAGCATCGGTCCTCTCAGCATCGTAGAGGTGACGTTTCTGTTCGACGGGCTTGTAGGTAGGATCGATACTGAGTCGGTGGCAGATCACATCGGTGGAGATGTCGGGCATGTCGGCGTACGACCAGGCAAAGACCTCAAAATTATCCCTTAAAAATCGGATCAATTGTGAGCGCAGGTCGGGCGAAAGAGTTGTCCCAATCTTTACCTTCCGGTCCGCAAAGTCGTGGGAGAGTACTATTTCTTCAACATCCTCAATGGGATGTGGATGGGGTGTTGATGAATGGTCCCGAGGATCTTCGATTGGTTCGGCCCGGATTTTCTGTGCGTCCTAAGGGCTCACGGGGTCAGCCTCGAACGCGGATTCTGACACTGCCATGGTCTCTTTCGGAGGTTGGATGAGGGTGACAGAATTGCAGGCCCTCGCAGCCATTTGGTCTCCTTTGACTTGACCAATCCCCATAGGGGTTGGGAACTTTACTAGTAGTAGGTGGGTGGAGACGACTGCCCTCATCTGATTGAGTATTCCCCGCCCGAGAATGGCGTTGTAGGCCGCGGGGCAGTCTACCACCAAGAAAGGTGCCAGTACGGTTGCCCTCCGTGGGTGTGTTCCGAGGGAGAGGGGGAGAGTGACCGTTCCATGCGGGACAATGGAGTCCCCCGTGAAGCCAAAGAGCGGCGTAGGTGAGCGGTCCAGACTTGCTTCTGGGATGCCCAATTGCTTGAAAGCTCGCATGAAAAGGACGTTGACCGAGCTTCCAGTGTCGACCATTACCTGTTGTACGTCGAAGTTAGATATCTCCGCCATAACGACAATGGGGTCGTCGTGAGGGTAGATGATCCCGCGCTCTTCCTCCTCGGAAAAAGTGATCGGTTCCCAGCCGAGTCGACTTGTCTTCTTGGCTCTTCCCTCCTCAATACTGAAGAGCTGCTGATTCTGTTTGGTGGCCCGGAGAAAGTTCTTCCTTGCCCGGTTGGAAGTGAGCGGGCAAGAAATTGACGGTCCTCCGGAGATCGTGTTGATCTGCGGGTTGCGAGGTGGAGGCGGAGCGTGTTGAAGAAATTGGTTGATCTTCCCATCCCGGGCCAGAGCCTCCACCAGATCCCGGAATGCAACGCATTGGTCAATGCTATGGCCATTGTATTTGTGGTATTGGCAATAAATTCCCGTGTCTTTGCCAAGCTTGCCCTTCGCTGGTGCCCAAGTAGACTTTGGGATCATGTGTTCCACATTGAGGAGGACATTTTCGTAGGGGGTATTGAGGATGGTGTATGTCTCGTACTTGGAACGAGGAACCCGTTTTTCCCCGGTGTTTAACCGCTCCCCATGTTGTCTTTCCTGGTGATTCGGGTTCTTACCCTTCTTCCCAGGGCTGTACAGATTGTTGCTGTGGGGGTAGTCTTTCCGTTTTCCCCCATAGCTCTGTTGCCCCTGCTCCTGTGGACGCTGTGTCGAGCCCTGCTGTTCCGGGACGCTCGGTGGGTATGTTTTCACCGAGTCGGCCCGAGGGGGTTGGTAGGCATTGGTAGCGTTGGACTTTTGGGTTATTGCCTCAGCTTTGACGTGGATCGCCGCCTGTTTCATTATTTCGTTATAAGTTGTCCAACCTTGGGTGTGAGCTGCGTACCTGAATGGGGAGTCTCGGAGGCCGCCCTTGAAGGCCGTGAAAGCTGCTCGATCGTCCGTTTCCGCTCAACGAGAGTACTCATGACTAAATCTTGCTGCATATCGCTGTAGCGACTCGTGTTCTCCTCGTTTGAGCTGGAAGAGGTCCTCGGACGAGGATAGGCAGTCGGTTTGTATCATGAACTGGTTCATGAAGGTGGAGGTGAACTGCTCGAAAGAGTCGATGGACCTAGATTCCAACTTGTAGAACCAATTGATCGCTGCCTCGGTCAGTGTGGAACTGAAGATGAGGCACTGTTCTTCATCGGCGAGGTTCTTGAGGGCGATGGCCGAGTAGAAGTTGTTCAGATGATTCCACGGGTCGTCCTTTCCGTTGTAAAGGGGAATTTTCAGGGGTTTAATCTCGTGGTTGATCCTGAACTGGTTGATTCTTTCTGTGAAGGGGCCCGGGTTGGTTTTCGACCAGGCTGGCCTCGCTTCCCGGGCCGTCCCAGCCTCAAGCGTCCGGACTCGGTCCATGAGGTGCTGGACGAGCGAGTCGGTCTTGGATTGGTGTTTATCCCTGGATGCTTGGTCGTGGTCGACCCTATAAGGCCGGTCGGTGCCACCTCCGCTTGGCGGGCTCTGTGACTCACTCCTTCTGTGACCGACCTGCCGCGACCGCTCGGTGTACCCCTATTTGGGTATGCTCCGGCTTATACTTGCATTTTGACCGACCGGCCTAGACCGCTCGGTATCCCGCAGGCGGGATCATTCCTGAGGCTTGTCATTCTGCCGCCCAGCCTGCCCTGACCGCTCGGTGCTCCTTCGGCGGGTTGGTTCAGGGCGAGGAGGGAGCGGGAGGCCGAGGTGGGTTGACCGCTCGGTGTCGCTGCGAGGGGACCTCGATGTTTGCCTCCCCCTGTTCGAGTGGTTGGTCCTGGTGCCAAGATGCCGAGAGGACTTGGCCGTGCTCTCGGCTTCCATGGACGAGTCGGTGACGGGGACAGGGTCCCCCGTTAAGAAGGTCCCGTGGCTGACATTTGGGCGGGACCACCGAGCGGTTATGTTTCCTCGGTGGTGGTCTCCCCTTCCCACCTCCGACCGAGGGTCAGGTCCGCTTGATGGTTGTTCGTTGACCGACCGGTTCCGCCCTCCCTCGATGAGGGCGTCTTGGGCGTCCCGGTAGATCCTGGTGTTACCGGGCTGACTGCAGGGAATGATCAGCATCCGAGCCGGTTTCTTGCTCGGCTCGGCGTCCCCATGCCTTCCCTTACGCAGCTCGGCGGCCGCATGTTTTTTTCCTTTTTCCGCCAGCCGGCGATTCTTCTCGGCACGCTCCGCGCATTCGGCCACTACCTTGTCGTCTTCAGCGCTACCGACGCGTGCTCGGTGGGCAGCGAGTTCTGCCTGTGCGACCCGTAGCTGTTCGGCCACCTCAGTGTATCGATCGTCGAGCACCTGACACCTCGACTCGGCCTGGGTGCCCTTAGCTTTTACCTCGGCGATGTCACTCTGGAGTTTCTCGATTATCTGCAAGAAGTTAGGAGAGGGTTCTCCCCTCGTTCTGGGGCCTTGCCCGGGTGTGATTTCACCGAGGTCGTGTTCGCCCTGCATGTTCAGTGACGACGAGCTGTTTCTCGGTGTAACTGGTGGATGAGTCGTAACCCGGTCTGGTTGAGCGTGGGCAACCTTAGTCAGATTCCCACAGACAGCGCCAAACTGTTGAAGCGTTAATTGTTCCAACTGTCGAGTACTCGTTGCCCAATCACCAAATGACGCGTGTCCCTCTTGTGACCTGTCAACTTAAGTGGATCGCGGGTCTCCGTTAGTACGGGCACCGGTGTGGTGCCGGCCTAAGGCTCTCCGACGATCAAGTTAGTTACTTTCGTTCGTAAGAGGAAGCAGTAAATGGTAAGTTCGGTAGAGTAATTGTAATAGTAAAACTTAGTTACCTTTATTGGGAAATGTGTACCCTTTATGTATAGGTAGGTGGGATGTTCAATTCCCAAAGTTCCGATGTGGGACAAATGCTTCTCGATTTACGTGCGGACACGTGTTACGTAAATCGAGGGTGGATATGCTTCCACGTGGCATCCCGTATTGGGCCCGGTGTTAAGGCTGTCGCAAGTATGGTGTTCTTGGGCCTTGAGCGTTGTCAGGGCGTTGAGTATACGGCCCAGTGGGTCTGGTTAGATATGGTGTCAACAGTATGCAACATACAAATAAAAACTTATTTCAAACCAAAAAGATAAGTATTTACCTTGAGGAACTTGAAGACCATTTTTCTTTGATAGAGCATCACTTAAAAAATTTTGAATCATGAGCCAAAGCCTCCCATCCGCTAAGGACATACATAAATTCCAAATCAAAATTGCAAGCTGCTAATACATTTTGTGATATCTTTCCAGGCCGATTACGATAGTTCTAACATCGCGTCCCTCCACTATTACTGGAATATGTGTTCCATCAATAGCTCCAATGTAATCCTGCAATAATTCAAAAGAGTAATCAAATAATGATAATAATAATAATGATAATAATAATAATAATAATAATAATAATAATAATAATAATAATAATAATAATAATAATAATAATAATAATAATAATAATAATAATAATAATAATAATAAGATAAGATAAGATAAGGTGATATTTAACGTAGAAAAGATAAGATAAGATAAGATAAGATAAGCTTCAACTGGTTACTGTAGACTTGATTTAGGAGCCCTTTTCTCCTCTTTCCGCTCTTTAGCGATATTGAGATATTTCTCCAAAATTGTTCTCTTTTCAAGAGGGTCCTCAATTTTATCAATCAAGTCTAGAATCAGACTTTTTTCCTTAGTAATGACGCAAAGATCTAGGTTACATACACATTTACTCTCAGTTTCTGTAGTGTCAAATGAGGAGGTATAGGAGGCATATAACTCTGTTTCTCCAAAAACTGCTTCTTCATCGTCGCTACTTTCAGAGTCAGATGAATTTAGCATAAGTTGACACAATTGTTGTTTTAACCTCTCATCTAAATTCAGATTATTAAGTTTTTCTTGCATTCTGCATTCCGGTCGAGTATGTCCAACTTTTCCACATTTATAACAGACAACTGTCCTTTTTCTTGCTGTTTTTCCAGCTTTCGTCCCCCTTTTGGCTCGTCCATCCTTTGGTTTGGAGGAAGACCCTTGGCGAAGACCACTAAGTTTTTCTCGCAGATCGAGAAGGTTTCTAAGAGTCCTATACGGTTTTGAAGATCGAGAAGATCGATCAAATTTCTTGGAAACCGTTTTCTTCTTGTGGGAATGTTTTCTCCGAGTAGAAGGATCTTTGGGGTCAAATCCAAATTGTTCACAGAAATCACCCATCTCCTTAGATCGTAGAATCTTCTGTTTATCAAATTGTTTCTTCAACTTCATATCTGTACAAAGTTCTAGTCCTTCAGCACAGATTTCAGATGTGAGTTCTCCATAGGTAAACCTATCATAAGGTATAACTCTTCCATATTTTCCTCGTAGTCTGCTTCTTACCTTTTCAGCGAATAAAGGAGGTAAGCCAGAAAGAAATTTTTCATTCCAGAAATCGGCAAAGCAATCCGACCTAAGAAATACTTTTGCATAAAAAACGTCTTTATATCATCTAAAATGAGATAAGGTGGGACATCTTAAATTTATTAGTACTTCCTTAGATCTGTCCTGTTGAAGTTCGATGGATCCAACAAAATGGAGAGTGATGGTGTATATTAGGGTATTCACCGCATCCTCTTGGGTCGTTATTTGTCCATTAACTTTAGTTATTTTTGTAGCAGAAATAATTTCTCTTTTGGCTTCTTCGCTAAGATGGTTATCCCACCACCCTCGAAGTTGGCCAATGAATCGAGCGGCAATGGCTTGAGCAATTCTATGATCAGAATTACCATGAATCATACTTCCATATGAGAACAGCATCATGTGTCTAATAGTATTAAGTACTTGGTAGTCTGTTTGTCCGTCAATGTTCCATTCAACAATTGACTTTCCATCATATTGGACTCTTTCTCCCATATCTGTATCTTCATACTGAAGATCAACAGGTGAAGGTCTAGGATAATAGTTTTTCATAATAGGATTCCGCGTTATCCTAGGTCCTTGTTTTATCCTATTAACCTATGGTTCTATGCTGATATCAGCAAACTGGTCTTCTAATTCAGTAATTCGAGTTTCACTAAGTACTGAAACTTTTGAATCAGATATCTTAATGGTTTTCAACCTATCGGCTAAGGCGGCGACAAAACTATCAGTATTGCCTAGCTTATAGTCCTTAAGATCTGGTACAGGTTTGGACATGGGTTGTTCAATTTTCTCCTTTCCCTTTTCAGAGGAACTGGCAGATATTACAGGGTCTCTGGGGGTCCAAATCTTAGTACCATCTTTCAAGGTATTCTCAATTCTTATCGTTTTTTCTCCAAGAGATTGTAAGAACAAATTGGTGTAGTTATTTTGGTGTATAACCGCTGTAACTTCACTTTGTACAGAAGCTTCTTGTACACCATCCTTGTATGGAGAGGCTATGGTTCCTTTGGAATTGATGTTGATTGATTTGGGAGGTGGATGCACATATCTTTCAGTTTTACCGTCACAAGTTGTATAAATCTTAAAAGGATTCCCTATTATACTTATACACTGAAGTATTCAGTAAACTTGTACTTTTTTGCACACCATTCAAACCAAGGAAAGAATCGGTAGTTAAATCCTTTTCCTTTCATAAAAGAATAGTGAAGTTTACGCAAAATTTTTCGTTTTTCTTCACTATAAGTTGTTTCTAACCAGCTTCGTCTAGTTTGGTTTTCTTTACTTAAGTAATCACGTTCTATGGTTTTTATATCTGGTTCGAACCCAGAGATTACACAGATGTTAGATTCAACATCTTCCCATGAAAAATCAGGTTGAGAAGGTAATTCCTCAGATTTCTTTGAGGGGGTTGTGGCTCCTGTATTTTCAACCTTGTAGCAGGGATGATGAACATGGTCGTGGGTTTTTCTTAACCCTTCAAATATGAGTCTTTCATGATCCTGTTCATAAGAACTTTGAGCTTTAAAAGAGCTTGATCTTGGAATTCTTGGAATGGTCGGTCTAGGGTAATCAGTACTTCTTCTGCCTAGACTTAACCTAGTCAGCCTATCGTTATCGAAATGTATTTCTACATCTCCATCGTCATACTGACTTATGCGACTTGGTTCCTTATTTTGGGTTGGCTGAAAGGGAGTTGCCTCTAGCAATCTCCATCTTTCACGGAGCGTCACTTCATTCCACTTTATCATCTTTGGTACCACTGTGCGAGCTTTCCCTAGATTAGCCTGGAACAGAATGGTATGTCCCTTACTATCCATTAATTTGGTACACAGTACAATGGTATTCATTACCTTATATGAAATTCGGCAGATTACCGCAAGGTTTTGAGATCCAGGTTCCATGTCATACCCTTGAGTATCAATACTAAGAGTAAGAGTTTTCAAAACTCTGGAATCTGTTAAAGACACAGAAAATTTGGGGTAACAATTGAAATAAATTGGCCCCTCACTTAAGGATGACTCTATTAATCCTAACATGGAATTCACAAACTTTCTATGCCGCTTATCGCGTAGACATAGAAGGATTGATGTATTTAATCATGTACGGGTTAGCGGTTTGACCACGACCTATATCAATCCAATATGCAAATAGTTATAACCTTTATTCAGATGGTGATCTATTTGATGTTGAGATAGCAAATGAAAATTTGCATTAGCATTAGTGACAAAAATGGTTTTTTCAACCGTTTTGATTGAGTAATCAGATTTAAATTCAAAGGTTCCCTTTTGGTAAATATCACCTGTAGGGACTTTTGGAATACTCCAGTTTTCTAAATCCTTTTCTACGTTAAGAATTGTTACCTCTTCAACATTCTTAACCTGCATTACCCTAGTACTGTCATTGCTACTAGAGCCGCTACTGCTATCAACAGATCTCTTGCTCAAAGATCTAAGTAAATTGGGCATCAGAATAGAGTTTCTCTACTTCTCTGTTCCCTAAGCGGAGTATCGTCAGACTTATCACCTACGCCTTAACACGCCTTACAAACGGCTTCGAACAGCGACCTAGCCCGCTGGCGGTCTCTTCCCCACTGTAGTGAGATGTTCCTGCAGAGTATCATGATCTAACAACACAGATTTAACAACAAAACTTTGAACCATGAAACCTATTACCACCAGTTTTTTGGCTCTGATACCAATTCTAGCAGAAGACGTTAACACATATTTTTAAACGTTAATCCCTTTTAAGCTTATAAACAAGTAAGCTATATATATATATAGTTAACAACATAATAATCAAAAATTGAAAAATACAGAGTTCCAGCAGTGGATTAGAAAAAACTGAATATAAAAACGAAATAAAGATCATATGAAAATATACTCACATATATTGAAATTGTCAAACTTGTGTACAGGAACATCAAACAACACATTCGAAGGTTTTACAGACTGGTTGCACACTCTTGCATTTGCACTCGTATCTTACACACACTTACAGCTAAGCTCTAAGGCTCTTTAAATAGCAAACGAAAAGAGAAAAAGCAGAGCCTTGTGTCAGCTGATGAAAGGACGGAGCAAAAGCAGCCTACAATTACGAGCGGCATCTTCACTTTTGACTTTAGCCATTCACAAGCGGATACTGTGGCCGATAGGATAAAAAGTGCTACAGGAGGAAGATAAGAATTGATACTATCAGTCCAAATCTTATCTTATCTTTTCTTCACGGGTGCATTTTATGCATCGAACCTGTTCTTAGTGCGCATTTGATGCTATTTTGTCTTTTGTTTGATAGGAGGGAAGGTTCCGTAGCAATCATCTTCATTTTCAAACCAATTACAGCTATCAGCTGAGAGGACGCTGCCTCAGACTTCATTTTGATATCATCATCATCCATATCAAGTAGTTTGAGAACTTGATCTTTCAGATCCTTTTTTGAACAAGAAGCAGGAAAAGTCTATATCAGAGACTTAAGCTTATCTGCCTTGGAAGAAGACGATGAACAAGGACTGTTAAGAGTTGATATTTTTCTATCAGACAATAAGATGGATAAATTTTTTGCTTTAAAATTTTGAGATTTCAGATGATCAATGTGAAATTTATCCCACCAGCGAATAAAGATTTTTCTTTCGAGTTGAGGGATGAAAAACCACAAGTCGTCATCATCTTCGGTAAAACTATAATTCCATTTCAGGATCCAGGGGAGTTCATAACAAATCAGGAACCAGAGGACTAATTTTCTTTCCTCAGAATAGTCAATATTTTCTTTTTAAAATATTTCAGAAAAGGAAGGGGCTATCTCCCGGGGTAAAAATTCAGCATTGGGTCCCTATACGAGAAACCAGGCTTGAAACCAGTTAGGAAGCTCTTTCAGAGTTCCAATTTTTAACTGAATAAACCAAGTGTTATTTTGAAAACAAAGGATTTGATCCCAGACTTTCTGATAATCCCAGAAATTAAATCCTTTAGGGCTCATTTCAGAGCTTTTAAAAAAGTGTATTTTAGAGGGGTTATCTCCCCAATCTTTGAAAGTGATTACTTTAAGAATCACTAATTTGGAAAAGGAAATAATATCGTTATTCTTGCTACGATAGCGATGAACAACTTCCACAGATCTGGTTTCTATCAGAAGTCGTTCATACCAGTATCTTAGTTTGAAATATCCACGGAGGTGATCACGAAGGTATTTTTCACCCGCATCTCTAGGAGAAAAGCGAAGATCGTGATTTTCAATCGGTGTAATAGGTATGACCGTAGTTTCACTGAATGGATTACTAGCCACTGCTTTCTCGCGTGCTTTAGAATAAGGTAAAGCTAACGAGAGAGGAGTTGGATTTATAGTAACAGAACTAGGTTGGATAGCAGAAGATGCTTTGTTGGAAATGGCTAGAGGTTTTTTATAAGGATGACACATATTAGGAGTTGGAAAATCAGACCACGAAGGTTCAGGAATTTTCTGAGTAGTGGATGGCAGAGGCTTATTCTTGGGGTAGAGGACAAAGTAGTCAAATTTTCCCGAGGGTTCTCCAAGAAGGCCAACCTCTGGATCTCCGGCTTTATACCTTTCTTGTAACTTTTGCGGGGACGTCTTTTTGCGAACCCTGCAAAAATTCATGAGTTAAGAAATCAGGCAATGAATAATGTTCGCCTTTAATATATTCAATATCAAAATCAAAAACAGATAAAATTCATTGTCATCTGGCAAAGATTTGCTTAGATGCTAAGTTCTTAACATCCTTCCATAAAATATCTTTTACTGCTTTACAATCCACCCTAATCAGGAATCGTTTGTTAAGAAGATCGCTTTCAAATTTGGTGATTGAATGAACTATAGATAATAGTTCATTTTTTACTGTCGAATAATTTTTCTGCGCTAGCTTCCAGATCCCAGAAGTGAAGCAAACGAGGACTTCTTTGTCATTAGTTTTTCGTTTCAAAACACCACCATATCCTTCATCGGAAGAATTTGTTTCCACAATCTTGAAGGCTTCTGGATCTGCCAAAGCTAGGCAGGGATGTTCCTTAACTTTTCTTTTTAGGAGTCTGACGGCTCTCGTCTGCTCCTCAGTCCAAGGAACTGAATTCTTTTTCAGCCGATCGTAGAGCGGTTTGCTTTCTTTGGCTAAGTCTTTGTAGAAATCTCCTACATAATTCAAACTTCCCAAGAATCTTTGTAGTTGCTTCTTTTCGAGAATTTCATGTGGAAATTTGTTCGAAAAAGCAATGGCACGATCGATTGGGAGAATAATTCCATTGTGGATATTATGTCCCAAAAATCGAACCTTTGTTTGGAAGAGTTTCATCTTCCTGGTAGAAACCACTAAACCTGCATTCTTTACCACTTTTAAGAAAATATTTAGATGTTTAAAGTGTTGTTCTACAGAATGAGAGTAGACCAGAACATCATCAGTATAAACAATTGTAAAAGTGGAGTAAGGATTGAATATATCATTCATAATATTTTGAAATTCAGGAGCATTTTTTAAACCAAAGGACATAACGTTCCATTCATAATGTCTGAATGGTACATTAAACGCAGTTTTGTACCTGTCCTTCTCTGCAATTTGAATCTGCTAATATCCTGATTTCATATCAAATTTTGAAAAGATTATAGCCTGATTCAGCCTTTCTAAAAGATTTTTCTTATTTGGAATAGGATACCTAATCCATCGAAGGGCCTTATTCAGGGGTTTGTAATTTATAACCAATCTTGGTGCTCCTCTTTCCAATTCAGGCGCAATTTCAACATAGAAAGCAGAACAGCTCCATGGGGAGTAACTCTTACGAATCAATTTCTTTTCAATAAGTTCATTGATTTCTTTCTTACAGATTTCCATTAATCTGATATTCATCTTAATGGGGCGAGCCTTTGTGGGAATTTTTCTTTCATCAAAATCAGGCTCATAAGGGAGTTCGACTCTGTGTCGTTTATGGTTCCAAAAAGCACTGGGAACTTCTGCGCAGACCTGCAACTCAAATTCCTTTTGGACAAAAGCAATTTTAGTCTTAAGAGTTTGAGTTATTAGTTGTTCTTCTGTTTGTTTAAGATGTAATTCCTCTTTCAGAGAACAAAGACATTTTTCCTTTTTGAGAATTTGATTATGAATGGAGTTCACATATTGCATCTGAGGTTCTCTAGAGAAAAGGAACATTACATTGATGCCTTCTATTTCAATTTCTATTCCTTGATCAGAAACTTTGAAGGGGTAAAGCATGCTTAAAAATGGAGTTCCGAGAATCACAGCATGACTTAATCCTTTCACCAGAACAAAAGAAGTTTGAAAATGTTAAGTCATGATTCATGCATCTTTTTGATGTCATCTAATGCTCATTTACTTGTCTTTTGTGTGATTTAATTGTCATTCATAGTAGAAAATGATCAATCTTATGAAGTGTGTGCAGAATTAGAAAAGTTCTTAAAAGCATGGAAATAAAGAAAGAAGGAGTCTTGAAGCCTCAAGCACACAAAGGTGGACCTTGTCATCCGAAAATAGAAGTCTTTAATGCCAAGATTGCTCCTTGCCACATAAGGAAGGTCTGAGCATTCCAGAAAAGGATAGTGCCACATAAGGAAGGTCTGAGCATTCCAGAAGAGGAAAGTGACGTCCAAGGAAGTCTTGAGAAGGCCCAAGAACGCACCTTGCTCCATTAGGGAAGTCCAAGACATCAGGAATCTTCATTGCCACACATCACAAGGCGGATTTCAGCCAAGAAATAAGACAAGGGCCTAATTTTTAGGACCCTTGTCTCAACCCTGTTAGGAAAAACGTTTTTAGGATATAATTCCTTATTTTAGGTCAGATTATGAGTCTTTAAGTTAGGGATAACTTCCTATTTATTCTCCTAACTTCTAGGGATTGTAGACTACTATTTAAAGGAGTTTAGTCTCTGATTTTAGGGGCTCCATAAATCCTAGCCGCATTATTATTTATTTTTATTTTTAAGAACCTCTCTTGAACGTTTTTAAGGGAGGAGAGGGCTGAATGCAAGAAGAAGGAGTCGACATCAGAATTGCTTCAAGGGTTTCTTCCCCTTTTGAGTTTGATTTCACTCATGCTTTATATTGCTTCTATGTTTTTTGTTAATCATGATGTGTAACTAAATTCATATCTAGGGTTTTGATGTAATCCTGCAATTTTTATTCCATGTGTTGAACTTAAGTATTTTCAGTTTCTTGATGTGTTTCATGATTCAATTACTATGCTCTATTGATACTTAACATTCTATTTTGATGTCTGATCACCATTAAGATTGTTTGTTAGTTTTCTTATCCAAATACTGAGTAGACACCCATGCCTTTGTTTGGATGATCTGTAATTGAATGAATAATATCCTAAGAAGACACCCATTCCATGGAGTTATTTGGCTCTATTGTTTTCTTGTTCTTATTGGTTCTTTGATTGAAATCTATGTTGGACACCACATCTAGATTAAGGTTAAAGGAACTTGGTTTGATCGGACACCCACGACTGACCATAAGTAAGTGAAAACGAACCCATGAATCTATCTAGTAAAACTGATTTGTTCTCGGTTTAATTTACATGGAATTGAATTGTAGTGGTGAAGTCAAGACCCTAGGCCTCTTAATCATCAGTTTTCTTCCTTATTTAGTATATTATCGGCGTACTTCTCTCAACAGAAAATCAGTTACTAATTCAAACCAAATCAAAGACCTGAACTTCAATTTTCTGTTTTAGTTGCATTCACATAGAATAGGTTAAGGCTAGTTTCTGCTTAATTCTACTCAGTCCCTGTGGGTTCGACATCCTTACTTGTGCACCACTATACTATCAACTCTTGTGCACTTGCAAGACACAACAATTTTTGGCGCCGTTGCCAGGGACTGATTCAGTCTTAGCATAACGTGCATTTTCCTATTCCATTTTTCATTTTCTGTTTTAGTTCTAATTTACTTAATTTTGTTTTATTTGCTTCATTTTCAAGTAGTTTATGTCTAGTAATCTTGTGGAACAAGTTAAATCTGCGAGAAGAAAGCATTCCAAACCATTGGGACACAAATCAATCCGAGGGGAACCAAGTCTGAACATCCTAGAAGAGAACCTCAAAGCTGCAAAGCTTTCTGCGTTAGAGCCATACGGAAGCCTTTCAATTGAGGATCTGTCCGAGTCTGAGAGTGTTGGCACTCAATCTGAGGAAGAGGAAGAGATGGCAGAAGAAGAGACCTTTATGGGAGACCTTGATATCCCAGCCATTGACACCAATCCTTCTTGCATTACGCTGCCTGTCCAAGCCCGAAACTATGAGCTGAAATCTTCTCATCTTAATATGCTTCCTTCTTTTCATGGTTTACCTAACGAAGATCCACTTACACATTTAAAAGAGTTATTTAACGTAGTGAGTACTTTTCCTTTGACTGATGTATCGGAAGAGCAATTGAGGATGAGAGTGTTTCTGTACACATTGAAGGAAAGAGCTAAGTATTGGCTTAATTCTCTGAGGCCTAGATCACTAACCACATGGGCTGACATTCAAAAGAAATTCCTAGAGAAGTACTTTTCTACAAACAAGACGGATATGTTGAGGGATCGAATCATAACATTCACACAACAGGTTGATGAGTCGTTCTCAGAGGAATGGGAACGATACAATGGGTTACTTCTCCAATGCCCCCATCATGGAATTCCTTTAAACTTACAAATGCGTCTTTTTTATAAAGGACTAAACCTCTCAAGCAAGAACATTGTTACAAACTTTGCAGGGGGTTCCATGAAGAACAAGACTCCTGAACAGACTTGTACTCTCTTCGAACAGATTGCCATGGAAACTCAACACATGGACACCAGAGGTAAGCAAGCTGGAATTTATGAGATTAGTGGTTCTAACGATGCTAAACTTGGTGCTCAGATATCGATGCTAGCAAAGAAGTTGGATGCGTTAGTTGCTGCCCAATCAAGGTCTAACATGAAGGAATCATATGGGGTATGTGAAGCCTTTGACCATACTACATTTGACAACCCTATGGGATCCACCTATCCAGAAATTGGACAAGAACATGTCAATTTCACAAACTCTTATAATCAGAGGCCAAGGAATGACCCATTCTCCAACACATACAATCCCGGCTGAAGGAATCATCCCAATCTTTCATGGAGCAGCAACAACAATATTCAGAATCAAGCTAGTTCCTCTTTCCAACCGAAAGCCAACAATTCACTCGAGGACACTGTGCAGCTGCTTGCCTAGAATACTTTGCAATTCCAACAATCAACAAGTCGCATGCTTCAAAACCATTTTGCAGCTCTAAATAAGATGGAGACTCAACTAGGGCAGATTGCAGAAGCTCTTAATCAAAGGGAACCTGGAAAATTTCCAAGCCAACCACTTGTGATTCAAAAGAATCAAGAGCAAGCTAAAGCAATTACAATGCTTAGGAGTGGTAAGATAGTTGATAATGGTGTTAATAATGATGATTCAAACTCCAAATCTGAAATGAATGCAGGGGCTACTGACGAGAAGAACATGAGAGACCAAACGGAGAAGGAAAAGCAGCCAAAGAATTTGAGTCATGCAAGCTCAGACCAAATTGATCAGCCACTTCACAAGGCTGAAAAGCCTTATATACCACTAGTTCCTTTCCCTGGAAGACTTGCTAAAAGCAAGCAAGATAAGTCTTTTAAGGAAATATATGATCTATTAAGTAAAGTGAACATTAATTTGCCTTTGCTTGATGTGATTAGGAACATGCCTGCATATGGGAAGTTTTTCAAGGAGCTGAATAGCCATAAGAGAAAATATGGACCTAATGAGAAGGTTGTGGTGAGTGAAAATGTTAATGTTGTGCTACAAAGGAAACTACCACCAAAATTGAAAGATCCATGCAGGTTCTGCATTAACATCACCGTTGGAGACAGAATCATTGAGAAGGCCACGCTTGACTTGGGGGCGCAAGCATTAATCTGATGACATACTCAGTGTACTTACAATTAGGTTTGGGGGAGCTAAAGAAGACCACCATCTCACTTCAACTTGCTGATCGTTCAGTCAAGTATCCTAGAGGTATTGTAGAGGATATCCTAGTTCAAGTTGATAAACTAATCTTCCCTGCTGATTTTGTAGTTCTCGATATGGACGAGGTTCCCGTACATGACCGTGACCTACCAATCTTGCTTGGAAGACCATTCATGGCGCCAGCAAAGACTGTAATTGATGTACATAATGGACTGCTCACTATGACTGTACTAGGCGAAACCGTTCATTTTAAAGTGTTTGAATCTCTTACTTATCCTTCGACTACATTGGATTGTTTATATGTTGATAAGTTGGATTCTTTGGTGGTTTCTAAATTTTTGCGGACCCAATCTAGTGATACATTAGAAGTGGCGTTAACTCACCCGCAAGATGAATTTGAAGAGGAATATGCATTAATGGAAGAGGTTGCTGCTCTAGAAGTTTTGAACTCATACCCATCCTCCATGACACCTTCCATTGAACCACTTTTACCCTCTGCAGCTCACCTGATTCCCTCAATTATTCAAGCCCCTAAGCTAGAGCTCAAACCACTTCCATCCCACCTCAAATATGCCTACATTGGTGAAGAAGAAACTCTCCCAGTTATCATATCTTCTGGTCTAACTCCATTGGAAGAAGACAAGCTTATTAGAGTGCTTAGGGAATACAAATCTACTATTGGTTGGTCTATTGCAGATATCAAAGGAATCAGCCCTACAATGTGCATGCACAGAATTCTAAAGGAGGAAGGATCCAAGCCTGTTCGTGAAGCTCAAAGAAGATTGAATCCTCACATGAAAGAATTGGTGAGAGCTGAAGTGGTGAAATTGCTTGATGTGAGTATCATATACCCTATTTCTGATAGCAAATGGGTAAGCCCTGTCCAAGTGGTGCCTAAGAAGTCGGGGATCACAGTGGTGAAGAACGATAACAATGAACTTGTGCCTACAAGAATGACCACTGGTTGGCGTGTGTGCATTGATTACAGGAAGTTGAATTCTGCCACTAGAAATGATCATTTTCCTTTCCCTTTATTGATCAAATGTTGGAGAGATTAGCTGGGCACTCATACTATTGTTTTCTTGATGGTTTTTCAGGTTATAATCAGATTCCCATTGCTCCAGAAGATCAAGAAAAGACTACATTCACTTGTCCATTTAGAACATTTGCTTATAGGAGGATGTCGTTCGGTCTATACAATGCTCCTGCCACTTTTCAAAGATGCGTGATGGCCATCTTTTCGGATATGATTGAGAGGTTTATGGAGGTATTCATGGATGATTTTTCTGTGTTTGGTTCATCATTTGATAATTGCCTCAACCATCTCTCTCTTGTACTTCAAAGATGCAAGGAAACCAATTTGATCTTGAATTGGGAGAAATGCCATTTCATGGTAAAACAAGGTATTGTGCTAGGTCATGTGATTTCTTGCAAGGGAATCGAGGTAGATAAAGCTAAAATTAATCTCATCTCGAATCTGCCCCCACCTACATCAGTTAAAGCTGTTAGAAGTTTTCTTGGACATGCAGGTTTTTATAGGCGGTTTATCAAGGATTTTTCCAAAATAACTTGTCCTTTATGTGATTTGCTTGCTAAGGATTCTGATTTTAAGTTTAATGAGCAGTGTGTGAATGCTTTTGAGATCCTAAAACGTGAACTAACATCTGCCCCTATTATCATGGCTCCGGACTGGTCTTTGCCATTTGAATTAATGTGTGATGCGTCTGACTATGCTATAGGTGTAGTTTTGGGGCAACGTGTTCATAAGTTACCTCATGTGATCTACTATGCTAGTAGAACCTTGAATGATGCTCAACTCAACTACTCAACGACAGAGAAGGAGTTTTTAGCGGTTGTCTTTGCTTTAGAAAAATTTTGTTCTTATCTTGTTGGATCTAAGGTGATTGTCTATTCTGATCATGCAACCATTAGGTACTTACTTATGAAGAAAGATGCAAAGCCTCGGTTGATAAGGTGGATACTTTTGCTTCAAGAGTTTGACCTGGAAATTCGTGATAAGAGTGGACGAGATAACCCTGTCGCTGATCACTTGTCTCGACTAGCTAGTGCTGGTGCTACAGAAAAGAGTGTTGTCCCCATTAACGAATCATTTCCTGATGATCAGCTCTTAGCCATTCAAGAAAAAGAACCATGGTATGCTGATTTTGTTAATTATCTTGCTTGTGGAGTAATTAGGGATGATCTTTCTTTTCAGGAACGAAAGAAGTTTCTCTCATTGGTGAAGCACTATTTGTGGGATGACCCGTACCTATTCAAGTACTGTCCAGATCAAATTATAAGGAGATGTGTACCAGAAACTGAACAACAAAGCATCCTCAGGTTCAACCATGAATTTGCATGCGGAGGACACTTTGGTGCCAAGAAAACAGCGCTTAAGGTTCTTCAATCTGGTTTCTTTTGGCCTTATTTATTTAAAGATGCTTTTAATTTTTGTTCTAAGTGTGATAGATGTCAAAGGATGGGGAACATAAGTAGCAGGAACCAAATGCCATTGACTAACATCTTGGTAGTTGAACTCTTTGATGTGTGGGGAATCGATTTTATGGGTCCTTTTCCATCCTCATGTGGCTATACATACATTCTCGTGGCAGTAGATTATGTATCAAAATGGGTCGAAGCAGCAGCTACGAGGACTAATGATCACAAGGTGGTTCTGAATTTCCTCAAGGATAAGATTTTCACTCGGTTTGGGACTCCAAGGGCGATTATAAGTGATGGTGGCAGTCACTTTCGTAACCGTCCATTTGATGCTTTAATGAAAAAGTACAACATCAGTCATAGAGTTGCAACTCCGTACCATCCACAGACTTCTGGACAAGTTGAGATAAGCAATAGGGAGATTATGCACATATTGATGAAGATTGTGTCCCCTACTCGGAAGGATTGGTCCTTACGCCTCAATGATGCTCTTTGGGCTTACCGGACAGCATATAAAACTCCAATTGGAATGAGTCCCTATAGGTTGGTTTTCGGAAAGGCATGTCATTTACCTATGGAGCTTGAGCACCGTGCATTCTGGGCCATCAAGAAGTTCAATTTCGATTTAAAAGAAGCTGGGACAGCAAGGAAACTTCAACTGAATGAGCTTGAGGAATTGAGAAATGAAGCTTATGAAAATGCCCGAATTTACAAGGAGAGAACCAAGCTTTATCATGATAAAGTGATCCTGAGAAAGGTATTCACTCCTAACCAGAAAGTTCTTTTATTTAACTCGCGGTTGAAACTTTTTCCAGGAAAGTTGAAGTCTAGATGGCTCGGTCCTTTCAAAGTGATTCACGCATTCCCGCATGGAACCATTGAAATTGAGAATGAGAAGAATGGGGATCGATTCAAAGTTAACGGGCAGCAACTTAAACCCTATTTGGAGGATAATCTAGATATGTCTCACTATGATGTTGCCTTGGTCGAGATTTCAGCGACTTAGTCAAGGCTACCACGTCTTGCCCAGACGTTAAATACAGCGCTTCTAGGAGGCAACCTAGCATTGGTTTGTGATTTCTAACATTCTCTTGTTTCTACTGTTCTGCACTCTCTAAACCTCAACTCTGTTTTAGTCTTCTCATTGCATATTTCTTATCACATTGAGGACAATGTTTAGTTTAGGTTTGGGGGTGTGGATTGAAAAATTGGAATATTGAAACAAGTAGGGTGGGGGTTATACATGGCCTGATTTTGAAATTTCAGCTTTAGTTTTTATTTTACTTTATTTTTATTTTTTTATTTTTTTTAGTATGTGTAGTTAGTTTAAGTTTTTGCTAGTGATACGTGTTTTAACTTGTTAATGAGAGTCTACATGCTGAGTTAACGATCTTTGTTCTACTAGGAGTTTTTGCCATAACCAGTTTGTATCACACCTTGCACTTCACAATGCCATGTTTCAAGTGACTAAGTGAACAAAACAACTGAATTTGAGTGAACTTCAGAAAATTAGTGGAGACTACCTTGTGAGATTGTTGAGCTTTATTGCCATTCTTTTAGAGTGATATACATTCTTTCTACTCTTAAACACTCTCTGATTTTGTTCTTTTATGATGATCTCATTCCATTACATTTGCATTGAATTTTAAAGAACTGATATCATATAGATGCTCTTGATTTGAGGTGTGGTTTTCCATAAGAAGTGATGTAGGCTATGTGTGAATAAACCTCTAAAGGCCTTGTCCTACCTTGTTGTGTGCTCCCTAAGCCATTTTGAAGCTAAACACTCAGCCCTTTCTTTCATCACCTTAAGCATAACCTGCCAAACACTCAACCGTTTAATCAGGCCATGCCCTATAACCTAAGTTTGTGCTAAGGTTTCATTAAATGAGATTCATGGTGTGAATGAAGAGTTAATGATGTTGCTGCCCAATTCAAAAGAACTGTTACAACAAAGACAACAAGGTGGGAGTGAAAGTCTGAAAGTGAGTGATAAAGCTATACAAGGAATGAGAAAACCATTGCATGATCTTGATTCAATTTAGAAAAGAAGGAAAAAAAAATCAAAAGAAAAAAAAAAGTGAAAGAAAAACTGAATTGATCAAGGTGAGCCAATGAACTGAAGAAGACTTCCAAAGAGGAATCAAGTTTATATCAATGTTGTCATGAGGTTCCAAGTGAGAAATCAGAGCAGGACTTCAATGTTCAGGTCATGAAATCTCATGCCTTGGCAAAACTTAGGTTCTTGAATCCGATCATTTCTTTCTTTAACCATAAGCTTAGCCCCATTACAACCAAAACTGAAGACCTAACTGATCTTATGGACAACCATGCTGAGGACTGAGGTATGTATCTATGTTCTTAAAGTTCAATTCCATTCATGAGATCTTAATTCCAGAAAGTGCTATTCTTCATTGCAAATCATATGTGATAAAACTTAAATTCCTTTACATAATGTCCATCACATATGCTTGATAAGAGTGTAAGCCTAGGATTCATGTGGGAATTGAGAGATGCCTAGTGAGGATTAGAGTCGAGGCGAAATCTTTCGAAGCACTTCAATAAAGTTGTTTTTAAGCATGATTACTTGAGATATTGGCATCTACACATCACACATGATACTTATTGTTGTGGCATTCCTTTTAGTTTTGCAAAGCATGTCTACTTTCTTTGACTCTTGTTAACTTGTTATGAACTATCTCTAGCATGTTAGTTGTTTAAGTAAAACGTTTGTGGGTGTCGTAGCTGCCATAACCCTCAGGAGACAAAACTCCTCCTACTAGGAACACCTAGAGGTTTAAATGATCTATCCTTAACTAAGATTGAGTCTTTTCATTTTGTTTAGTTTAGTTTTTCTTCTTTATTTTGCTCAGGGACTAGCAAAAGATAGGTTTGGGGGTATTTGTTAAGTCATGATTCATGCATCTTTTTGATGTCATCTAATGCTCATTTACTTGTCTTTTGTGTGATTTAATTGTCATCCATAGTAGAAAATGATCAATCTTGTGAAGTGTGTGCAGAATTAGAAAAGTTCTTAAAAGCATGGAAATAAAGAAAGAAGGAGTCTTGAAGCCTCAAGCACACAAAGGTGGGCCTTGTCATCCGAAAATAGAAGTCTTTAATGCCAAGATTGTTCCTTTCCACATAAGGAAGGTCTGAGCATTCCAGAAAAGGAAAGTGCCACATAAGGAAGGTCTGAGCATTCCAGAAGAGGAAAGTGACGTCCAAGGAAGTCTTGAGAAGGCCCAAGAACGCACCTTGCTCCATTAGGGAAGTCCAAGACATCAGGAATCTTCATTGCCACACATCACAAGGCGGATTTCAGCCAAGAAATAAGACAAGGGCCTGATTTTTAGGACCCTTGTCTCAGCCCTGTTAGGAAAAACGTTTTTAGGATATAATTCCTTATTTTAGGTCAGATTAGGAGTCTTTAAGTTAGGGATAACTTCCTATTTATTCTCCTAACTTCTAGGGATTGTAGACTATTATTTAAAGGAGTTTAGTCTCTGATTTCAGGGGCTATAGAAACCCTAGCCGCATTATTGTTTATTTTTATTTTTAAGAACCTCTCTTGAACGTTTTTGAGGGAGGAGAGGGCTGAATGCAAGAAGAAGGAGTCGACATCAGAATTGCTTCAAGGGTTTCTTCCCCTTTTGAGTTTGATTTCACTCATGCTTTATATTGCTTCTATGTTTTTTGTTAATCATGATGTGTAACTAAATTCATATCTAGGGTTTTGATGTAATCCTGCAATTTTTATTCCATATGTTGAACTTAAGTATTTTCAGTTTCTTGATGTTTTTCATGATTCAATTACTATGCTCTATTGATACTTAACATTCTATTTTGATGTCTGATCACCATTAAGATTGTTTGTTAGTTTTCTTATCCAAATACTGAGTAGACACCCATGCCTTTGTTTGGATGATCTGTAATTGAATGAATAATATCCTAAGAAGACACCCATTCCATGGAGTTATTTGGCTCTATTGTTTTCTTGTTCTTATTGGTTCTTTGATTGAAATCTATGTTGGACACCACATCTAGATTAAGGTTAAAGGAACTTGGTTTGATCGGACACCCACGACTGACCATAAGTAAGTGAAAACAAACCCATGAAGCTATCTAGTAAAACTGATTTGTGCTCGGTTTAATTTACATGGAATTGAATTGTAGTGGTGAAGTCAAGACCCTAGGCCTCTTAATCATCAGTTTTCTTCCTTATTTAGTATATTCTCTGCGTACTTCTCTCAACAGAAAATCGGTTACTAATTCAAACCAAATCAAAGACCTGAACTTCAATTTTCTGTTTTAGTTGCATTCACATAGAATAGGTTAAGGCTAGTTTCTGCTTAAGTCTACTCAGTCCCTGTGGGTTCGACATCCTTACTTGTGCACCACTATACTATCAACTCTTGTGCACTTGCAAGACACAACAGAAAACAAACCTCATTTTGAATTATGGCTGCATCAGAGATCTTATAATGAATCTTCATTGGTTGATCAGTAGCACTTTGCAATCCTTGAGAGGTTTTCGAGAAATATTTTACAGGTACGACTCCTTCATTGATGCAGTTGAGATCAGCTCCTGAATCGATCAGCGTTTCAACGAGAAACCTGAAAGTATTGTTAATAACAAAGGTAATCATAGAATACCACTTGTGAGAAATTACCGTGTCGATGCTATGGATAAATTTCAAGGATGAAATACTTCCATCTAGTAGGGCCTCGGGAGGAACTGGTTCCATTGCTGGTTCTGGTTTTTGCTCCTGCTCAAAATCTTTCAGAAGAGACTGAAACTCCTTTTCAGTTTCATTATCAGCGCCTATATTTTCAGGCGAAGGATGACAAAGCTCCAGGATCTGAATTCGTTTTATAAGATCCTTAACTTCATTTTTTGTTTCCCGAATTTTGTGCTTGATTTCAGCAATTGTGGGTTTCTTTTGGGTTGTTTGTACCATTCGAGCAACAATATTTTAAAGCTATAAGCTACAACTAGCTGATGTAGACTAGATTTAGGAGCCATTTTCTCCTATTTCCGCTCTTTAGCTATATTGAGGTATTTCTCCAAAATTCTTCTCTTTTCAAGAGGGTCCTCAATTTTATCAATCAAGTCTAGAAACAGACTTTCTTCTTTAGTATTGACACAAAAATATAGGTTACACACACATTTACTCTTAGTTTCTGTGTTACTTTCTGTAGTGTCAGAGGAGGAGGTATAAGAGGTATATAACTCCGTTTCTCCAAAAACTACTTCTTCATCGTCACTACTTTCAGAGTCAGATGAATTTAGCATAAGTTGACACAATTGTCGTTTTAACCCCTCATCTAAATTCAGATTATTAAGTTTTTCTTGTATTCTGCATTCTGGTCGAGTATGTCTGACTTTTCCACATTTATAACAGACAACTGTCCTTTTTCTTGCTGTTTTTCCAGCTTTCGTCCCCATGTGGCTCGTCCATCCTTAGGTTTAGAGGAAGACCCTTGGCTGAGACCACTAAGTTTTTCTCGCAGATCGAGAAGGTTTCTAAGAGTCCTATACGGTTTTGAAGATCGAGAAGATCGATCAAATATCTTGGAAACCGTTTTCTACTTGTGGGAAGGTTTTCTCCGAGTAGAAGGACATTTGGGGTCAAATCCAAATTGTTCACAGAAATCACCCATCTCCTTAGATCGTAGAATCTTCTGTTTATCAAGTTGTTTCTTCAACTTCATATCTGTACCAAGTGCTAGTCCTTCAGAACAGATTTCAGATGTGAGTTTTCCATAGGCATACCTATCATAAGGTATAACTCCTCCATATTTTCCTCGTATTCTACTTCTTACCTTTTCAGCGAATAAATGAGGTAAGCCAGAAAGAAATTTTTCCTTCCATAAATCGGCAAAAGCAATCCGACCTAAGAAATACTTTTGCATAAAAAACGTCCTTATACCATCTAAAATGAGATAAGATGGGTCATCTTAGATTTATTAGTACTTCCTTAGATTTTTCCTGTTGAAGTTCAGTGGATCCAACAAAATGGCGAGTGATTGTGTATATTAGGGTATTCACCGCATCCTCTTGGGCCGTTATTTGACCATTAACTTTAGTTATTTTTGTAGTAGATAGAATTTCTCTTTTGGCTTCTTCGCTAAGATGGTTATCCCACCACCCTCGATGTTGGCCAATGAATCCAGCGACAATGGCTTGAGCAATTCTATGATCAGAATTACCATGAATCATACTTGCAAATGAGAACATCATCATGTGTCTCATAGTATTAAGTACTTGGTAGTTCGTTTGTCCGTCAATGTTTCATTCAACAATTGACTTTCCATCATAGTGGACTCTTTCTCCTATATCTGTATCTTCATACTGAAGATCAACAGGTGAAGGTCTAGGATAATAATTTTTCATAATAGGATTCCTCGTTATCCTAGGTCCTTGTTTTATCCTATTAACCTGTGGTTCTATGCTGATATCAGCAAACTGGTCTTCTAATTCAGTAATTTGAGTTTCACTAGGTAATGAAACTTTCGAATCAGATATCTTATTGGTTTTCAACCTATAGGCTAAGGCGGCGACAAAACTATCAGTATTGCCTAGCTTATAGTCCTTAAGATCTAGTACAGGTTTGAACATAGGTTGTTCAATTTTCTCCTTTCCCTTTTCAAAGGAACTGGCAGATATTACAGGGTCTCTGGGGATCCAAATCTTAGTATCATCTTTCAAGGTATTCTCAATTCTTGTCGTTTTTCCTCCAAGAGATTGTAAGAACAAATTGGTGTAGTTATTTTGGTGTATGACCGCTGTAACTCCACTTTGTACAGAAGTTTCCTGTACACCAACCTTGTATAGAGAGGCTATGGTTCCCTTGGAATTGATGTTGATTGATTTGGGAGGTGGATGCACAAATTTTTCAGTTTTGCCGTCACAAGTTGTATAAGTCTTAAAAGGATTCCTTATTGTACTTATACACTAATGGTATTCAATAAACTTGTACTTTTTTGCACACCATTCAAACCAAGGAAAAAACCGGCAGTTAAATTGTAACGACCCGTCCTGAATTATCGGGATTAATTAAGAATTAATGACGGATTAGTAAGGCTAATCGGAGATTAGACGAGGATTAACATATGCTCAGGGAAAAATTACAATTTTGCCCCTAAACGAGGGCCAAAAGTTGACTTTTAACCCGGGAAATCCGATGGCCGAAGGCCGAGGACCGTTACGTAGATCGAGTCGTTACGAATCCGTCGACAAGCGGCACGTCGAATTCGAACGTTCGACGAAAAATTTACGGTTCACGTTTTACGAGGCAAAAAAGGTTGTTTTGTCCTAAGTGGGCCCAGACTTTTAGGGGCAGGCCCAATGGATGAATGACACTTGTCATTCATCCATTGCCCACCCAATTTCATTCATGCATATCACCTATTCCTTTGTTCGTCCAAAACCAAAACCCGATCTCACCCAATCCCCATCAAACCATCACCCCCATCCTTTCCCTTATCGGATTCAATCCAAGAAGTAGACAGAGAGTGGCTGTTGAGATGAAAACGGCATGGAGGTGGTGGCCTGGCAGCCTTGCATGGTGGAGAGAAGGTAAGAGCTCGGTTTTAACTTTTGAATTCAAGATTTCGATTAGGGCGTTATGGAGGGTTTTGGGTGATTGGAGGATGTTTATTAGATTGTTAGGAAGGATTAGATGAGGTTTTGGACAGTTCTGAAGGGCTGAGCAGCCCTGGGTGCAATCGGGAAACTTGGACCGTGAGAAGGGTGAGTTCAACGGGTCAGTTTAGAGGGTTTTCCATGGGTTTCTTTACATGTTTAGGTTCCTGGGATTCAAACAAAGAGATTGGGATTGGACGAAAAATGGAGGAGAAATAAGGCCGGACCGGTCTAGGCGGACCGAACGTACAAGCGAACCGACCAGACCTGTTCAGTCGCAAGGAAGAGGATGATTGAACAGTGGTGCGTGGCTCCCATGCGTAGCACCTTTGGGCGGCACGTGTGGGCACGTGGGCCAGCTTTTGGGGGTGGTTCCAACATGTGAAATCATCTATTCGTTGTAACGAACATTTTGGGACTAGTTTCGAGTCCATCGGACATCGTTTCGATATAGTTCGGGACGTCCGAAGGTTTAGGATCGACTTTAAAAATAGTGAAAAATTCCAGAAACTTATGGGGCTTTAGTGAGGGGTAATTTAAGTAGTTAGTAATCCTCTAAATTAATTTGGATAGGTTAGGGAACTCCGGAAACGACGATTGGCCCGGGAAGGGCTATGGCGCGCGTATTGAGGTGCGCCTTTGGACGGTCTTTGAGTGGACCTTTCTTTCTAACCCGATGCATGCATAAATGTTTTATAAGTGTTTTAATACATGTTTTGTGATGCCACGAGTGCATTTGTTTGTGGTAGCCTAGGATTTACGTATTTGCACGCATTTCGAGATTTCTAGTTTTATACAATGCTTATACGTGATAGGTTTTCAATGAGGGTTTAATGAATAGGTTTTGGTTTGGAAATATGAAATCGGGCATGAGACCCATTTAATTGGAAACCCTCGGACTTAGAGTCCATTTGATTTGATGAGGAATCGGCTGGAGGCCCATTTGCGTTATACGATCGGGCCGAGGGCCCCGTTGGTTTACGAATTCGGACTTGAGGCCCAATTGGTCGTAATATCGGGCTTGAGGCCCCTTTGATTGTGAAATCGAGCTTAAGGCCCCGTTTATTGTGAAATCGGGCTCAAAGCCCCATTGATTTATGTTATCGGGTTCGAGGCCTTGTTAGTTGTGAAATCGGGCTCGAGGTCCCGTTCGTTGTCATTTCGGGCTAGAGGCCCAGTAGATTGTGAAATTGGGCTCGAGGCCCCGTTATTGTGGTATCGTGCTTGAGGCCCTGTTGATCGTGAAATTGGGCTTGAGGCCCCGTTGGATTGTGAATTGGGCTTAAGTCCCAGTTTGGTTTATGAAATGAGAATTCGAGTTTGAGACCCTATTAAACTGTGGATTTAGGCCGAGGCCTGTAAAAGTGGATTTGAATCGGATTCGAGGAATCCTGTTGAGATGAATCGGGTATGAGACCCAGTTGAAATATGTTTTGAGAAAGAAGTATTCGAAAATGTATAGACCCTCCATATGAGTTATTTGGTCTCCTCCAGACATCGACCTGGAAAGTCACGATCCATTACCCGGAGTGAGTATCCCTATAGGGAGCATATTCCGGGAGTGGGAGTTATGATGTGGTCCCAGACCAGATTCCAAAAAGATGCTCGGACTAGATCCGAGGACAGTCATCCAGGCAATGTAGATCCTGGATATTGGATAGAGCCACCCAGATGGAGAATTCCTAAGAGTAGACTCGGAGTGAGACCCCGAGTAGTGTGCACACTAGTATAGAGATGAATCGTGACATATATAGGGGATGTGTTCCCTAGGGGCTGTGTGCCCCGAGTTGGCATCTTCTCGGAAGTTCCGAGGATGGGTTATACATATGTTTATATGTATGAGGCTTTTTTACGAAAAATGGTTTGGGGCGGAGACCCCGTGTTCTATGTTTTGGATATGGTTTTGGGCTAAGACCCACATGACGTGATTTGGGCAGAGTCCCACATGATTGGTTTTGGACTCAGTTCCCATATGGTTTGATTTACGGTTTTGGGCCAAGGCCCTAATGATTATGCTAATGTTGATAAACGGTTTTCAAATGCATGCATGTTTTTCAGTGAAGGGCATAAATGTCTTTTTGTGAAATGTTTTATTAAAATATTTGTTTTGTCCACTCACGAATTTTGATGTTTTGAATGCCCTTCAGGTCGATCGCGGATGCGGGCTGTAGTAGAGACGAGACATCACATTCCTCCTCCGGATCCTGGCAACCTCTAATAGTCCCGGTTGAGCAAAGGACGGAGTTATCCCTGGTCTGACACTTCGTGTCAGATGGGAGCAGGCACGTCCCACGTTAATCCCGGGGATTTGGGACGGGTCCTGTCAAATTGGTATCAAAGCAGGTTGGTTCATATGATACCCATGGTACTCTGATACCAGTTGGTATCAGAGCGCGTTTTGTGCGTCACTCTGTGCACAGGTCAAGGGTGTGATGTCTCTACAGTCGTAACAGCCCGTCATCAACCTGATAGTTAGGGTATTAGTACAAGGATTTGGTGGAAATCGAACGCTAAACCCTAGTTAGATTACGTTTCGCACGAGGTGCAATGGTTTAAGGATTCGATTGGCATGGGATGCCGCATGGTCGTGAGGTTTGATCCCGAGTAGGATCAATGTGGATGGGTAGGATCAATGTGCATGGGAATCTAACGGCTTAGAGCCGTAGTGTTACTGGTGAGTAGGATCCAACGGACCAATAGACACCGTGTGATGACCTGAGAGTCGAGACCGTTGTCGGTCGTGTCATGTCGGATTGGAGAGTGTGCTGCAAAGAGCAGCTAAGGTCATGGTTGACCCGAGTGAGATTGTTGGGAATAGTAACATTGGACCTAATTTGGCATGAAAGGCCATGTTTCGGTGTGTCGAGTCCCGGAGGGATGTCGACTGGCAGAGGATGTCACGGTGTAGGTGTTGTGTGGCTTGGTATGGCATGCGGTGATTATGGTATACCATGGTTGAGCGGTGGTAGACACCGAGGAGGGCTAGTTTCTTGTGGGCCCAGTGATTGGGGGTCGTAGTGTTACGTGAGGACGAGGTGCTTGGATCGTGGTTATTGGCTGGTATGATACCAGTATTGGAGTATGACAACTCTTCGGAGTCGAGAGCGATGGATCGGTCAAGATGGTTGGGCTGCAGCGGGCAGCCGAGTTTGTGATAACCCTAGTAGGTGATTGATTGGACAAGTTACCAGAAGTGTGGTACTTGTCGATCGGATCCTGAGATGGACCGATCGGTGGATGTTGCGTGTGGAGTGGTCGGTCCCGGCGGTGAGTCGACCGCATGGATTTGGAGTCTCAATAGTAGAGTGTTACTGAGATTGGTCTACACGAGGTTGTGGCAGACGCTGCTATCGATGGACGTGATCGAGTCTTATCGAGTTGGATGGACTCAGGTTACTGTGGCAACTGAGGCGATGAGATTCGTCAGTTGTGACGAGAATACGGAGGTGCGTGAGTGATGCATAGTATAAGCAGTGACTTTTGGATTCGACTCGATTACGACCGAGTGCGATTACATAAGGGAATGAGCTTGGGGTGTTGGCAAGTGTGCCACGCTACCTCTGTGAGGTGACTGTGATGAGTCGGATATACCTGGATGAGCGGGATATACCTGGGTGAGTGACAGATACCCTAGATATCCTCAGACTCCTTAGACGGATCACATGAGTGTGAGTGCTGGAGTTAATCCCATAGTGACAGGACCCACCCCGATTATCACCTCGATAATTGGAAGAATCCTGCTCCTGTCTAACAACCGAACACAAATGACCAAAATAACCATAATAATTAAATCACATACATTGTCAGACCAGGGAGGACGTATGATACGAAATACTGTACAACAAGTCAACAACATCACAGAGCATAATTGATAGGACCCACCCCTAATCCCCCGGGATTAAGGGCTAAATCCTGCTCCCATCTAACTTACGCATGACACAAAGGTTAAACCGACGTCCAACCTCCATGTGACATGTAAGCCAGACAAGGGATTCACGATCCGACCCTCCTAAAAGTATCCGGACTTCCCAGAGTGCACCGAATCTACTGTGGATCGTGGGTGTGATGTCTTCGTCTCTCTCGACCAACAGCGCGCACCGCAACAACCTGGAGGGTATCGAAAACACGAAGAGATTTTGAGTGGACAAAAATAAAGTATAAGTTTAAAAACAGTTCATAAAACAAGTACATTTAAACCCTCCATGTAAAAACAATGCATGTATATCAAGCCAAGTTATAAAAACATTCTCTACTCAAATTATTTAAACCATGTAAGAAAAACCGAATACATTTTGCTTTGCTCAAATCCCGGGCCTCATCCCTAAACCATCAAAAATCAAGTCATCCGGGCATAGCCCAAAACATTGGAAAACCATGATCGAAAACCATCATCATAAAATCTCAGTGAAAACGAAAACATTTTTGAAACCATATTTCCATCATTCGAACCTGCTGGATCTATCCGAGTCTTTAAACTCAATCCAAGCCTCAATATAATCCGAGTCTTTAAACTCTCGAGTCTTTAAACTCAATCCGGGTCTTTAAACCCAATCTGAGCCCTCCCCCGTAATATCATATCCGGGTCTTTAAACCCAATAACCAGATCCAGCAAATCTATTCCATTTCCACTATCCATATCCGAATCTGAATCCGCAATCTCATCAGGATCCCGGATCCAAACCCAGAACTCATCTCCATATCCATTTCCAAATCCGAGTTCGAAACCATCATTCTGTAAGCCGGCATCTGGAATAACCATTCCGAACCCAAACCCGGAAATCCACTTTCAAGTTTCCAAAATCGAATCCAAAATCGTCATTCTGAAATCCGATTCAAAAACCCGAAATTACGTTCTTTAAAACCACTTTTCTGAACTGGGCTTTAAGCCTGAAATCACATTTCCCAAAATCCATTTCAAATTATTGAAATCAAATCATTTTTCAATTCCCGAAATCAAATCATCTAAATCTTAGTCAAATCACAACATTGATTGAATCTCGTAAAACATGAAATTCCGCAAATACCTCAAAAAACGTGCAAAACCGTAAATCATCAAGATCATAAATCAAATCATAGAATCACGTATAGAAAAGATATAAAAACATATGTGCATGCATCATAAGTTAGAAAGTAAAGTCCACTCACAGACCATAGCGTGGTCGCCTCGATACGCGCGCACTAATGTTTTCCCAGCTAATCTGCTAACACCGGCTTTCCCGAACCTATCCAAATTTCATAATAAGGTCACTAACTACTTCATAAAGCTTCTACTAAAGCCCCGTAATTTTCCCAAATTTTTAACTGTTTTTAACCGAGGCCTAAAACCTTCGGACATCCCAAAACATATCGAGACGATGTCCGATTGACTCGAAACCAAATCCAAAATGTTCGTTACATCGAATACTTTAAAATTCGTGTTGGAACCTTCCTCAAAAGGCATGCCACGCGCCCACGCGCGCCGCCTGAAGTGGCTGCGCGTGGGCCTCACGCGCCAGTCACTGTTCATCGTCTTTAACATCAGTCGACCAGTCTGAACTTGTCTGTAATTCCGGTCCGATTTTGAACCGGCGTTCACGGTTTTGTCCAATTTTTAATCCATTTTTATTCCTATTTCTACCCTTAGCTTCGTCCCAACAAGTATAATCAATCTAGCTAATAGAAACAAAGAATTCTGGTCTATAATTACCTTCCCGATTCAAAAATACAGTTATCCACCGTCGACCGTCACACCAGCACTTTTACAAACTTCCACTTACCGTCCCTTCCAAGCCTTAGTTCAACGCCCAATAGTTTCCTTTAAGCATCCAAAACCTTACCTAAACAACCAGGTCAAACAATCAACCAGTAATTCACGTGTTTCCATTTTATTTTTTGAACAGAGGATTCACGGCTCCCTGGCTTACATAGCCGTCGTGATCGCCGTCGTGAGCTCCTCTGAAACCTCCATTTTATTCCCCTCAACTTTCCTTCCAACTTCCCTTTACAAGACTCACATTATCGAGAGGATTTGAGGGTTGCACACCAACTTGGAGTTCACGGTTTACAGGGGTCACAGTCGACTCACAATCCACGACCACCGTCTCACGGCAGCCGTCGTGGGCACGCCACTACCATCCTCAGTCTGCCCTTTCCCTCAACCATTCACCACTTCACAAGGATCATCAGAGGTTGACGAATTCCATGGAAGATTTCTTCCTCGTCTCTGTTTTTCCTTCGAACTCCCAAACTGTGCAACTGGGTTTTAAAAACATGTGACACACATTGAGAGACCGTGAGTGGCTTCTACCACCATCTAGAGGGAGCCAGGTGTCCATTTTTCTGTGGGAAAGAGTTTAAAAACAGCCAAGTGTACTTTGATATTTGGGCATAGATTTCACTGTAGTAAAAGACCAAAATACCCCTACTTGACAAATTACCATTTTGCCCTTCGCCTTCTTAGACCCATAACTTCCTCGTCCGACGTCCGATGACGGCGTGCCGCCTGTCGTTGTACTCAGGGCATCGAGACCTTCCTAACGGTCCTCAAAGTTCGTGAAAAAGTCATGTTTGTTTGCAAGGTCAACAAAATGCCCCTTGTTAACCAAAATTACCAAATTGTCCTCGACCTTCCGAACGTCATAACTTCCTCCTCGTATGTCAGAATCGGACGTGCCACCTGTTTATGAACTCGTGACGTCCCGAACTACGTCACAGTCATCGGCCAACGTCCATTTGACCGCCCGAAAAAAAAAAGTCAACATTTTTGCCAATTCCAAGGGCAAATCTGTCATTTTGTACCGTCCGTCCGAAATCGTCCAACTAAGTACTGATTAACCTTAATAATCTATCATTAAGGATAAAACCCTACTCTGTGGGCTAACTACACATGCAACGGGAAAACTTTATGCCTCTGCCTCTGCCTCGGCCTCGGCGTTAGCCCCAAAACTCGCACCATGACCTGGAGGGTATTAAAACATAAAAGTGTGAGTGGACTAAAAACAAATAGTTATAGAAAACAGTTTTAATGAAATCAGGGTTCACCCTCCATTTTCAAAACACGCATGCATAACTAAGTATCTGAAAACAATTACATGAACCGTATGGAAACCGTTACAGAAGACAATTATAAAATCATGTAAAGCCGAATGTAACACCATCGAATCAAACCTGTTGGATCTATCCAAGTCTTTAAACTCAAGTAACATATATCAGGCCTTCCCAGGATATCAACGAGTCTTTAAACTCAAAACACAATCAATAGGCCTCGGGGGGATATCACAGTAACCGAGTCTTTAAACTCAACATATCTCAATCAAGGGCCCTCCCCCGTCATCAATCAACCGGGTCTTTAAACCCAAAACCAGATCCAGCAATAGTACCGGGTCTTTAAACCCAAAACCATGTGTAATTCATCGCAACTCTAGAATCCATTGTAATCCAAATTCCAAAACCAAATCCGAAATCATTTTTAATCGAAATGAGACCCATGACTGAATATCACGTTCAAATTCCAAATCATACTCACAAATCATAATCAAAACATCATCAAAAAGTGATACGAACAAATCATATAAAATCATTCATCAAACCATCATCAAAGCATAGGAGAAACCATAGTCTCGAAATACGTAAAATGCGATAAATCACATCGAAAAGCTTGCAATCACGTAAAGCAGGAATATCATAATCATAAGCATGAAATCATATATGGAAACATGAAACGAGTACTTACAAACAGTTATGCATGCTCGATTAAAAAACAAAAGTCCACTCACGAAGTCCAAACGCGTCAATCATGTCCTGCATGCTCCCCGGACTCCTCAGGAATGTTCTTGACTATCAAAGATCATAATTTCGGGTCACAAATACTTTCATTAAGCTTACATTAATTTCCCCAATTTTTTCGGGATTTTTCAACTTAATTAAATTAAAATCCTAAACCTTCGAACACTCAAAACTATCCCGAAACGACGTTTGATCAACTCGAAACTTGTCTCAAAATGTTCGTTACATTGAAAGGATAAAATCACATGTTGAACTTGACCGAAGATACTGCCTCACGTGCCCTCACACGCCTCCCAAAGTGGTTGCGCGTGAAAGTCACGCGCCCTGTACAATAGTGCTACAGTGTCGTCTTCTTCACCCGTTTTCCTGCTAAAAGGGTTACGAACCCGCGACATGACCCGGTTAATTTTCCTTCAATTCGACCTTATTTCTTTCAATTCTTCCACCAAATTCCATCTATTCTACCTTAATTTAGGTTCCCCATCGTCAATTACACAATTCAAACCCTTAATCCATCATTTCTCCAATGAATAGTTAAACGGTTTTTCAACTTCTAATCTCACTCCATTCGTTTTAGTTTTCTAATTAATTGATACAGAAGCATCGTGAGATTGTAATGAACATTCTGAGATAGTCAATTACACAATTCCTTACATGTAGGTACTCGTACTCAACCTCCAATTTTTCCAGATATTGGAACTCCAGTTATTGGTCGAAACACAATCAAACTCCTTCGATTTTTGTGTGGTTGAAGTCGAAATGAGCTCAGAAGGCTGTTTTTAATCTCCGTTTGGATTCTCTCAACTCACAAATTAACATTTGAATTCTTACTCAATTTCTAAGTTTCACGATTTATGGGCCTCTTTCTCTCTTTGTACTTGGTTTTCTTTCTATTTCGATCTCTCAAATCTCTCGAGTGTCTCTGTTTCTCCCAGTCCCTCACAGTAATTTGATTAAATCAATTCAATCAGAGATTATCTTGGAAAACGGTGCTCTGTTTCTCCCAACATCACACCTGTGCACACACTCACCCACAACCGAGCCACCCTTCTTTTTTCCCTAGTGACATATGTCACTTAAATAATTAAACAGCTAAATTAAACATTTACTTTAGCTGATTAAGCTTTCACCGTCCAATTTACCATTTTACCCTTCCTTCACACAATTACCAAAATGCCCTTCCTCGTTCTAGAATCATAACTTATTCATCCGAATTTCGTTATCAGCATGACGCTTGTCTACAGACTCAGGGAATCGAGGCCTACTTAATGGTCCTTGAATTACGTGAAAAATACACGTCATGGAAAAAGTCAACTTTGACCACACTATTTATAAGGATAAAAACGTCATTTTATATATTATTTTACAAATTTACATTCTTTGAGTTTCTGGGGCGTTACACATAGGGTTGGAACGTGCGAACCAATATGCCGACGGAATAGTAGATGTGCCCAGAGTGGCGAGCATGTGAGTTCGGTGGGCACTGAGTGGGACAGAGAGGATCCCAAGTGGCTCAGTGCCAGGCACGTGGAGTACTTGGTTTGATGACCAGTTCCCTGATGATACGAGACTCGAGGCACGAGTGTGTGCCCAGGAGTGGTAACGTTAAAGGATGAAATGCCTAAGTGGCGTTTGGATGAAAAGGTATAAATAGATGACGTAAGTGACGTCTTATGGCGTAGGGGTCGGTTGGTCAGTTATGGTAATATGCAGAGATTTGATTGCAGATCATAGCATGAGTCTGTTGTGACTCTTCAGTTGAGCGGTACATCAGGTTAAGATGAATTGACATCTTTTTGGATGTGCATAAACGGTATTCATGGACGCATGGATGGTATCTGGTTGAGCTGAGGACTTGAGAGTCCATTGCGGATTAGTTTTGCTTGACTACGGTTGACCATACCTCCTGAGTTGGGGACTTGGAAATTGTTTACCTATAGGACGTGGGAATGCCCGTGTAATGAGTGAGCTCAATAATGGGAACAGGAGCATGTTTCCAACGTGATTGGAACTCCGGAATCAAGAGAAGTTGTGATTGAGACGATGAGAAGAGTACTTGATTCCGCATTGGTGATGGATATTCCGAGGTCACTGAGTGTGACTCTTTAGCAGAGAGTGTGACTCTTGATAGTGCTGGGTGCCGGAGGATGACATAGGATGAACTTTAACGTCAACATCCTGGATTCTTCCCTAGGTGGGATGACGAGGAGTGATATAACAGCTAAAGTGTTCAAAGAAGATGTAAGAACAGAACACCTAGGCTGTGGGCCAAATTTGTTTGACTTGAAGAGAGAATGGTACTTGGAGTCACTGGATGTGACGAGTGAGTGTCCGAGATAGTGGATTCATGGTAGATCGAGATGAGTTAGATCGAGTCGTGTAGTGACGATCAAGATGATCGGGACAATTGAGATTATGGTGGCGATCGTGAGTCGAGTAGACCGAGGTCAGGTCGTCATTGAGGAAAATTGTGCTGCCGATTATGCCAAGCTAGAAGCAGAGGAGAGTCGTATTGTGAGACTGTGGAAGAATCTCTCAGCATAGTTAGTGAGAAGACAAGACAGAAGATGGATTGAGAGTAAAGGTTGTGATGGATGTTGATTGGTCTATCTCTGGAGTTGGTCAGGTGACCACGAGCACTCCGAGAAGATGTTGAGGGCAGTAAGGATTAGTGCGTGATTGGACGTTACCCGAGTGCAGGACTAGAACAGGCTGAGTGGTGCCTATGATGTGGGGATGCACCGGTGTGTTGTGCACGTTGGACGATGGGATTGACCACGGTCAATGGGTATGTTAGGTCGAGAGTGCTCGAAGGTATGAGTGTGTTGTAGGTTGGATAAAGTCCTAGTTGGACGTGAGACGGCGATCGGCTTTGATTCGATAGTGGCGGTTCCACGAGGGTAATGTTCGGATGTGTTCCGACATAGGGATGAGTCGACTAGACGCTGAAGACTGTGTACTCGAGCAGAGTGGATTGGTAGGATTCAATGATTCTTTTGAGTAGGGACTCAAGTCATGAATGACTAAGCGAACCCTACAGTGCAGGCGTGTATTTCTTAGACAAGTATTCGATTGGGGTCCAGATACACACCGGATGGGTGAGACGTCATCTATGTGTCGACGGGAGGAGTAGTACGATAGTTGAGACTCGAGGTGAGTCTAGATGTTAGCGGAGATCGCTGAGTGTTACGAGATACGTTATGAGGACTCGAGAGTAAGTTGAGATCAGAGTAGCGCAGTGGAGCCGAGAGTTGCCAGCTGGTCACGATAGTTGTGACCTGTGGTGATCATGGATTTAATCGATATCTGATACGTTCGGATTGGTATGGATCGAGGGGACTCTAAGGAGAGTCAGCTTTGCGTATTGGATAATGAGAGAGTTGATTCGTGCGAGCATCGTGGTCGATTAAACTTGCGGCATAGGTCTGAGGGTGACCTATGAGATAGGATTCGTGCCATTGTGATGGCAGGATCTAGAGGATGTTGTTTGAATCGGAGGCTGAATAGGATATCAGCTCGATTGTCGGATAGGAAAGGTCGTCAGACTCAAAAGCTGACTTAGGTGTTAGATGAGAAGAACCATCATACTGAAAAGTCGACATGATGGCGGAGTGGAAGAGGTAGCCCTTAGTGGGAGCACGTGTTGTAACCTGCTGGGTGTAGGTTGCAACGTCTCGGAAAGGTAAACTATAAGGATCGAGAATCATGTGAGTATAGTTAACCTGTCGGAACGAGTGACAAGCGAGACGTCGACACTGTCTCGAGAGAGGCGTATGATCCGACGTGATGACTCTCGCGAGTCGACGATCGGAACGTTCTTGATGAGAGTGAAATCAGAGCTTGGGAAGCTCTAGTGACGATACATACCGACGAGTACGGCATGTGTAACGGACGTGTACGTTTACACGAGAGTACCAGAGTCGAGGGACCTAGTTGGATTCCACAGTTTGGTTGTGGAATTGGGTCGGTTTGAATTTTGAGGATGAAATTCTTGAAGGGGGAAGATTGTAATGACCTGTCCTGAATTATCGGATTAATTAATAATTAATGATGTATTAGCGAGGCTAATCCGGGATTAGACGAGGATTAACGAACACTCAGGGAAAAATTACAAGTTTGCCCCTAAACGAAGGTAAAAAGTTGACTTTTAACTCGGAAGGTCCAATGCCCGAGAGCCGAGGACTGTTATGTAGATCGAGTCGATACGAATCTATAGACAAGCGGCACGTCGAATTCAGACGTTCGACGAAAAAGTTAAGGTTCACGAAAGTTCCAAGGTACTATTTACGACAACACATTTTACGAAGCAAAAAAGGGGTTTTTGTCCTAAGTGGGCCCAGAATTTTAGGGCAGGCCCAATGGATGAATGACACTTGTCATTCATCCATTGCCCACTCAATTTCATTCATGCATATCACCCATTCCTTTGTTCGTCCAAAATCAAAACCCGATCTCACCCAATCCCCATCAAATCATCACCCCAATCCTTTCCCTTACCTGATTCAATCCAAGAAGTAAACAGAGTGTGGTTGTTGAGTTGAGGATGGCATGGAGGTGGCCGGGTCGCCGTGCACGGTGGAGAGAAGGTAAGAGCTCGGTTTTAACTTTTGAATTCAAGATTTTGATTAGGGCGTTATAGAGGGTTTTGGGTGATTGGAGGATGTTTATTAGGTTGTTAGGAATGATTAGATGAGATTTTGGACAGTTGTGAAGGGCTGAGCAGCCCTGGGTGCAATCAGGAAACTTGGACCGTGAGGAAGGTGAGTTGAACGGGTCGGTTTAGAGGGTTTTCCTTGGTTTTCTTTACATGTTTAGGTTCCTAGGATTCAAACAAAGTGATTGGGATTGGATTAGAAGGGATTGGACGAAAAATGGAGGAGAAATAAGGCCGGACCGGTCAGGCCGGTCCAGGCGGACCGGACTTACAGGTGAACTGGCTGGACCAGTTCAATCGCAGGGAAGACGATGATTGAATAGTGGCGCATGGCTCCCACGCACTGCCCCTTTGGGTGGCGCATGTGGGCACTTGGGCCACCTTTTTGGGATGGTTCCAACATGTGAAATCATATATTCGATGTAACGAACATTTTGGGACGGTTTCGAGTCGATCGGACATCGTTTCGATATAGTTCGGGACGTCCTAAGGTTTAGGATCAACTTTAAAAATAGTTAAAAATTCCATAAAATTACGGGGCTTTAGTGAGGGGTTATTTAAGTAGTTAGTAACCCTCTAAATTAATTTGGACATGTTCGGGAACCCCGGAGACGACAATTGGCCAAGGAAGGGCGTATAGAGCGCGTATCAAGGCGCGGCTTTGGACGGTCTGTGAGTGGACCTTTCTTTCTAACCCGATGCATGCATAAATGTTTTATAAGTGTTTTAATACATGTTTTGTGATGCCATTAGTGCATTTGTTTATGGTAGCCTATGATTTACGTATTTGCACGTATTTTGAGATTTCCAATTTTATACGATGCTTATACGTGCTAGGTTTTCAATGAGGGTTTAATGAATGGATTTTGGTTTGGAAATATGAAATCGGGCATGAGACCCATTTAATTGGAAACTCTCGGACTTAGAACCCATTTGATCTGATGAGGAATCGGGCTGGAGGCCCATTTGAGTTATACGATCGGGCCGAGGGCCCCGTTGGTTTACAAATTCGAGCTTGAGGCCCAGTTGGTCGTAATATCGGGCTTCGTGCTCCTTTGATTGTGAAATCGGGCTTAAGGCCCCGTTGATTGTGAAATCGGGCTCGAAGCTCCGTTGATTTATGGTATCGGGTTCGAGGCCCCGTTAGTTGTGAAATCGGTCTCGAGGCCCCGTTCATTGTGATTTCGTGGTAGAGGCCCAGTTGATTGTGAAATTGGGCTTGAGGCCCCGTTATTGTGGTATCGGGCTTGAGGCCCTGTTGATCGTGAAAATCGGGCTTGAGGCCCCGTTGGATTGTGAATCGAGCTTAAGTCCCAGTTTGGTTATGAAATGAGAATTCGGGTTTGAGACCCTATTAAACTGTGGATTTAGGCAGAGGCCTGTGAAAGTTGATTTGAATCGGATTCGAGGAATCCTGTTGAGATGAATCGGGTATGAGACCCAGTTGAAATATGTTTTGAGAAAGAAGTATTTGAAAAATTATAGACCCTCCATATGAGTTATTTGGTCTCCTCCAGACGTCGACTGGAGAGGCACGATCCACTACCCGGAGTGAGTATCCCCATAGGGAGCACATTCCGGGAGTGGGAGTTATGATGTGGTCCCGGACCAGATTCCGGAGAGATGCTTGGACTAGATCCGAGGACAGTCATCTAGGCAGAGTAGATCCTGGATGTTGGATAGAGCCTCCCAGATGGAGAATTCCTAGAAGTAGACTCGGAGTGAGACCCCGAGTAGTGTGCACACTAGTATAGAGATGAATCGTGACATATATCGGGGATGTGTTCCCTAGGGGTTGTGTGCTCCGAGTTGGCATCTTCTCGGAAGTGTCAAGGATGGGTTATACGTATGTTTATACGCATGAGGCTTTCTTACGAAAAATGGTTTGGGGCGGAGACCCCGTGTTCTATGTTTTGGATATGGTTTTGGGTTGAGACCCACATGACGTGATTTGGGAAGAGTCCCACATGATTAGTTTTGGGCTGAGTTCCCATATGGTTTTATTTACGGTTTTGGGCTAAGGCCCAAATGATTATGCAAATGTTTTGATAAACAGTTTTCAAATGCATGCATGCTTTTCAATGAAGGGCATAAATGTCTTTTTGTGAATTTTTTTTATTAAAATAGTTGTTTTGTCCACTCACGACTTTTGATGTTTTGAATGCCCTTCAGATTGATCGCGGATGAGGGTTGTAGCAAAAACGAGACATCAAATTGCTCATCCGGATCCTGGCGCCCTCTGATAGTCCTGGTTGGGCAAAGGACGGAATTATCCCTAGTTTGACACTTCGTATCAGACGGGAGCAGGCACGTCCCACATTAATCCCAGGGGATTTGGGATGGGTCCTGTCATAAATCCCTTTCCTTTCATAAAAGAATAGTGAAGTTTGCGCAAAATATTTCATCTTTCTTCACTATAAGTTTTTTTCTAACCAGCTTCTTCTAGTTTGGTTTTCTTTACTTAAGTAATCACGTTCTATGGTTTTTATATCTGGTTCGAACCCAGAGATTACACAGATGTTAGATTCAACATCTTCCCATGAAAAATCAGGTTGAGAAGGTAATTCCTCAGATTTCTTTGAGGGGGTTGTGGCTCCTGTATTTTCAACCTTGTAGCAGGGATGATGAACATGGTCGTGGGTTTTTCTTAACCCTTCAAATATGAGTCTTTCATGATCCTGTTCATAAGAACTTTGAGCTTTAAAAGAGCTTGATCTTGGAATTCTTGGAATGGTCGGTCTAGGGTAATCAGTACTTCTTCTGCCTAGACTTAACCTAGTCAGCCTATCGTTATCGAAGTGTATTTCTACATATCCATCGTCATACTGACTTATGCAACTTGGTTCCCTATTTTGGATTGGCTAAGGGGGAGTTGCCTCCAGCAATCTCCATCTTTCAGAGCGTCACTTCATTCCACTATATCATCTTTGGTACCATTGTACGAGCTTTCCCTAAATTAGCCTGGAACAGAATGGTATGTCCCTTACTATCCATTAATTTGGCACACAGTACAATGGTATTCATTACCTTATAGGAAATTCGGTAGATTACCGCAAGGTTTTGAGATCCAGGTTCCATGTCATACCCTTGAGTATCAATACTAAGAGTAAGAGTTTTGAAAACTCTGGAATCTGTTAAAGACACAGAAAAGTTGGGGAAACAATTGAAATAAATTGGCCCCTCACTTAAGGATGACTCTATTAATCCTAGCATGGAATTCACAAAGTTTCTATGCCGCTTATCATGTACACATAGGAGGATTGATGTATTTAATCATGTACGGGTTAGCGGTTTTACCGCGACCTGTATCAATCCAATATGCAAATAGTTATGACCTTTGTTCAGATGCTGATCTATTTGTTGTTGAGATAGCAAATGAAAATCTGCATTAGTATCAGTGACAGAAATGGTTTTTTCAACCGTTTTGATTGAGTAATCAGATTTAAATTCAAAGGTTCCCTTATGGTAAAGGGCTGGTTTATCTATTACCTGGGTTAGCTATTACCTGGGCTTTCTGCTAATGCATGAAAATCTGCATTAGCATCAGTGGCAAAAATGGTTTTTTCATCCGTTTTGATTGAGTAATCAGATTTAAATTCAAAGGTTCCCTTTTAAGCCCTTGAAAAAGGGCTGGTTTAGCTATTAACTGTTTTTGGAATGGTTGTCACTTACCTTGAAATAAGGATAAAACCTTATACTTTCTCTTATTTTAGCTAACACTCCTGATCCTGGTTTAGCCATCAACTTAGATGCCATTGTATTCTAAGCCCTCAAAACTTTGTGAAAATTTTCACTTGTGGCGAATTGTAATCGCCCAAATGCTTTACAAATTACACAATATCGAGAATTTTGACCGAAAATTTGTAAAAATGTTGCTAGCATTTCTTCAACACAAATATATCGTATGTCCTTTAAGAGTATTTTTTTTTTCTCGAAGCATAGTGCATAATTTTTGGAACACATTAGGATATATCCTATATACCTGTCAGAAAATTCGGGATCATCGTTCAATGCCTAATGTATATAATCGTATCCAATAGTAGTAATTCGTTGTCCAATTTACGGACGCGGAATATATCCTTCACCCCCTCAAACTGATGTAGCACATGTATTAATGTTTGAGTTTCCATAAGTAAAATCCTAATGTCTTCATCAAATTCTTCATCCAAATCTTCATGTATTTTTTATTCACCAATTTCTTCATTGTTGATTTCTTCTTCCTTTTTGTCATGATCTTCATATATGCTCGGGTATGACATTGTATGTAGATGTTAAAATATACGCTGTGAAACAAAATATGTCAAAATTAACCAACAAATTAGGAATTGTAGAAAGTGGCATTGTTTGTAGAATTCAAATGTAATTTACATGCTGATAAAAAAAAATATTCACATACATATTAATTAGAACAATCAATTTTAATGAAATAAGAGCCATTGTTTATAGTGATCAATGGACAATGAAAAGTACCAGACGTATTGTCAGCTTGAGGACCTCATATTTCTTAGCATAGATGATAGTTTTAATTGGCCATATTACTTTATCGTTTCTATGATTTTCATACATATCATTTTAGTTGGTCACCACTTTTTGTTCATGGTGTGAAAAAAAATAGCATATTCATAGAAATTAAAATACAACAAATTAAACCAAATACATTGACAGGACCCGTCCCAAATCCCTCGGGATTAGCATGGGACATACCTGCTCCTGTCTGACACGAACCAGGGATATTTCCGTCCTTTGCCCGACTGGGGCTATCAGAGGGCGTCAGGATCCGGAGGAAGAATGTGATGTCTCGTCTCTATTACAGCCTCATCCGCGATCAACCTGAAGGGCATTCAAAATACAAAAACTGTGAGTGCACAAAACAAATATTTTATAAAACATTTTCATAAAAGACCTTTATGCTCTTCAATAAAAACATATGCATGCATTCGAAAACCATTTCTAGGGTTCATGCTCGGTCCCCATAAACCTTCATGAACCATAAAACCATTTGGGCCTTGGCCCGAAATCCGTCAATCAATACGTGGGACCTCCGCCCAAACTAGAACACATGGGAACTCGTCCCAAAACCATCTCATAAAGGTCTCAGCCCAAAACCAATAAGCGTGGGTCTCAGTCCAACGCCACCTCAGTGAAATCTCGTACACATATACATAAATACATATATAACCTATCCTAGGCACTTTAGGAGAAGATGCCAACTCGGGGCACACATCCCCGATATAAGAACGATGTCTCTACATATATAAGTATGCATACTACTCGGGGTCTCACTCCGAGTCTTCTCCCAGGAATTCTCCATCTAGGAGGCTCATATTCGGACCTAGTCCGATCATCTCTCCGAAATCTGGTCCGGGACCACATCATAACGCCCACTCCTGGAACGGGAACCCTATGGGGATACCCACTCTAGTCTATGGATCGTGACTCTCCAGGTCGACGTCTGGAGGAGACCAATCAATCATCTCGTAAGGAGGGTATATACATACCAGTATACAAAACCATAAAGCGGGACTCGCGCTCGATAACACAAATCAACTAGGTTTTCCTCCTAAACATAGGGCTCACCAAGGCCTCTAGCCCGATTCCACAATAACTGGGCATCAAGCCTGAACTCATAAATTAACTGGGCATCAAGCTCGATATCTTAGGGTCAGTCAAGATTCCGATCATAGCGATGCGTGCAACCATCAATCCAGGACAGCTCTCAATCCTGGTATGTCGCCGTGAACACATCACTGCTGCGACCATCTCAGGACCATGGTGCACATGTCGTCGATCGATCCTCTAAACCGTCAGCACTCCAAAGTTGAGCCTCCAGTGGCTGCTCGACAACGGGACGTGCATCGTGACCTCTTCGGAAGGAACGTATCTCAATCCGGAGGTGAGCGTCACGTCGTCCGTCACCGTGCACACAGCACCCGTCGCGACCACGACTCAGACCCCGTAGGTCATCAACAGGGTCTCATGCCCGAGTCAAAACCAAATCCAAATGGGTCTCATGCCCGATTTTACCTTTTCAAAACCATTTCATGAAAATCGAAAGTGTATACAAAACTCGAAAACCTCGAAGTACGTTCCCATACGTAAACACACACCAAAATGCACTCAAGGCACCCCAAAACACATATTAAAACATATATAAAACATTTATGCATGCATCGATTTCAGAAAGAAAGTCCACTCACAGACCGTCCGCGATGCCGCCTCGATACGCGTGCAATACGGCTCTCCTGGGTCAATCGTCGTCACCGGGACTTCCAAACCTGTCCAAATCACTTTAGAGCGTTACTAACTACTTAATTAACCCCTCACTAAAGCCCCCTAATTTTCTGGGATTTTTAACTATTTTTAAACGTGCACCGAAACCTTCGGACAACCCGAACTATATCGAGAAGATGTCTGATCGACTCGAAACGAGTTCCAAAATGTTCGTTACATCGAATAGATGATTTCACATGTTGGAAGTTTCCCTAGAATCCCCAGCACGCGCCCCACGCTCCGCCTGAAGTGGCTGCGCATAGGAGCCACGCGCCAGCACTGTAGATCGTCTCCTTCCTCGGTCAGGCTGGTCCGAACCGGCCGGTCCAGTTTTCTCTGCAATTCCGGTCTAACTAGACCAGCGTGACCAGTCCAGTCCTATTTCTTCCTTGTTTTTCATCCGTTCTTCTCCTAATCAATTCCATCCTTCCTAATTCGATCCTAGAAACTTAAATCTATGAATCAAAACACCTAAAACCCATAAAATCCAACCGGTCCAACATGGCTCTCACCGTTCAAGAATCCCAGAATTCTCCCAAGGCTTCCTCAGCCTCCAACCTTCCTCAAAAGCTTCCTAACACACTCCTACTAACCCAATACACTTATTCAAATCATTAAAAACGGTCCATAACGATTAAAATGAAAAAGGGAGAAAATCGGTTAAAACCGATACCTTGCACGAGTTCCTCCTCCGCTATCCATGGCGGCGCTGCTCCTGGCCAGCCACCACTTTCCTCAGTCCTCCTCTCACTCTCCTGGGTCTCACAAATGGTCATAGGGTTGAAGGGTTTGGATTTGGGGTGGAAGGGTGATCGGGTTTGAGTTTGGTGGATAGAAAAATTATCGATGAAGGAAAAAGGGATATGCATGAGTTGGGTTTGGATGGGCAATGGATGGGTGACACTTGTCACTCATCCATTGGGCCTGTCCAATAATATTTGGGCCCCACTTGCTTCCAAATAGTCCCCGTCTCGTGAAACGTGCAATAGTGCACTCGAACTTCCGTGAACCGTAACTTCGCCTTCGAACGTCCGAATTCGACGTGTCGCCTGTCTACAGATTCGTATCTTCCTGATATAAGTAACGGTCCTTGACCCTCGGCCATTAGACCTCCCGGGTCAAAAGTCAACTGTTGGCCCCTATTCAACCAAATTATCAAAATACTTCCGAACTTCCGAACGTCATAACTTCTTCCTCGAACGTTAAAATCGAACGTACCACCTATCTATGAACTCGTGACGTCCCGAACTACGTCACAGTCATCGACCAAAGTCCATTTGACCGTCTAAACGAATAGTCAACGTTTTGCCCATTCTAGGGGCAAAATCGTCATTTTGCCCTGAATGTCCGCTAATCATCGTCTAATCCCCGATTAGTCTCGCTAATCCGTCATTAATCCTTAATTAATCCCGCTAATTCGGGATGGATCGTAACACACATAGTTCAACCAAAATACATAGTTCAACAAAAATAGGAAAAAATTCAATCAAAACACAACAAATTAAACCAAATACATAGTTCAACCAAAATACATAATTCAACAAAATACCAAAAATAACACAACCATAGTTCAACAATTCAAAATAAACAATTCTCAACCAAAAACCAAGGTGATCCCAATAACAATTCATCCCAATTTGAAAGATATCCAAGATGAGCGCTCTTCGGGTGACATCTTCAAGAACATGTCTTGTTTTACTTTAGTATTAAGCAATTCAACCGCCTTGAATCGAACATTGTCATCCAAGTTTGGTAAAGCCATCATAGCATCCCAAATACTATTCTCTCTCTCTCTCTTTCTCTTTTCTCCATTAGAGCATAGATTTTCTCAAAATTGGTGGATATGGTTTCAAGAACTTTGGCTTGATTGGTGGAATCAATTGAATTAGAACTCCCTTCATACTCGAATCTACTTGGCTTCTTTTGATTTGTTTTTCCTTGAGAAACCTCAAAACCTAAAGGGGACTCAAAGGGTGGTGTAGATTGGTAGGGTGATAAAGGTTGGTAGGATGGTTGATAGGGACTTGGTGCTACAAATGTCTCATTGGCAGCATCATATGTAAAGCTTCAATCCCAAAATTTAGGTTTTCCTCGTCCCTAAAAGTTGTTGCACCGTTATCATCGACACCTAATGCAAGTGAGCCATTCCCAGTAGCAGTTGCACTCCCAACCACAATTTTTAAATCATCATAATTAGCAACACTTTCTGTCTTAAGGTTCTTATGACTTGGGTGGGACTAGCAAAGAAAAAAAATTGATGATTGTTAATATATTATAAATAAAATATAAAACTCACCTTTAAGTAATTTTCCCATACTTCATTACTAGCCGTGAACTTCTTTACAATTGGGTCCCACCCAAATCCAGAGTTGTTACGCATAAGAGTAGTCATTTTGCCAAACTATTTCTTATACCATCTCATTCGGCTCACATAATTGTTATCTGTTTTAGGAGACAGGGTTTTCTCAGTTAGGCGAGGAAGTACTATTTTTTTCTATTGTTTGCTTACTTATTGACCCATTAGTATCACGTTATCCTCGACTGATACTATCAACAGATAGCTCTAACAAGAAATCGCTTTCTTCCTTGGTCCAAAGTTCATAATTATTGGAACTTTTGTCTTTTCTTTTGTCCTTACCTTGTTGTGAATCCTTCATTTTACTACATCATACATGAAAGAGAAACTTTTTTTACTACCATATCATATATCACACATAATTTTCACAATTTTACCTCAAACAACAATGATATATACACGCATGTATGTAGACTTGTGCACAGCAAAACAACACAGATAATACAAATAGACACCAAAAAAAATTTGTATGATAGCATATATGAGAACAAGTAAAAGATAACAAGTAAAGGCGGCAAAAGGAATTAACCAAAAGCAAAAGATTATCTTTTTACTCCTAAAAGTCTTTCAACTTCAGCTTTCATAGTTTCAACATGCATATGAAACCAAATAAATGTACCCAAATACATATTTATGCATATACACACACAGAGATAAGGAAACGTGCTTTGATGTTGGGGTTTTAGGTTTGTAGTAGCTGCGAGACAAAGAGAAGAATAAAACTTTGTTATTTTTTTCTGTTTTATTTTGTTAATGAAAAGAAAAGCTCTGTTGAGTTGCTGATAAAGGCGAGAAGGTGGATGTTAATAACGAGGGAATAGGGTTTATCAAAAAGATGAGAACCTTGTTCACAGAATACCAACGTGAGAATCATATGTAATAGGGTGTGATTTTTTTATGGAATTTGGTATTTATATCACCCACTGAAAAATCTCACAGAATACATTATTTAATGAAATACCTCAAAATCTATAAGTTTTTTAATACCACCATACTTTTTCTAATCTTTTGAAATTTTTAATTTAATACCACCAGACTTACATTGATAATTTTAAAATTCTAATTAAATACCATCATATTTTTATTGATTACTTAAAAATCATAATTAAATACCACTAGACTTTTAAGCTTCGAAAAAATCTATTAAAACCCTAATTAAATACACCTCCCTTACCCACTTTAGGCTAGCCCTCGTCAAGCCCGGCCCAAATTTTTTGGGCTTGAGCTGGGCCGGGCTGGGCTTATTAAATAATTTTAAAGTTACGAGTCGGACCAGGCGGGCTTACTTACATATATAAAAACTCAAGCTCTTTATCGGGCTGGGTTTTTATTGGGCTTTTCGGGTATGGCCTACTAAGCCCACTCGGGCCGGGTTCAAGTGAGCTTTTAGAAATAAGTTATAAGCTATTTTTCAAATTTTAAAGTTGTAAAAAATATATGCATGTGATTTCATTTGTCTTCATACTGAAACTTTGGATGAGCCATTTCTATTTATTTATTTCAATTGTGGGTGTATATATTCTTATTGTTAAATTAGCCATTTCACATTAGTTTTGACCTCACGGGCACTCACCCATTTTCAAATTCTTGTCCACAACAATTCTTCTATTAACATTTTTTTCAAAACATTTTCCATTGAAAATTGCATTGCGAAATCGATATGACCTCTTATTTGGCCTTGCAAGGTTGATTCAAAATTTACAAAAACATGCTTCATGGATCCTACTTCGTCCTCAATCAAAGATACCTTATCTCCTTCTAAAAATTGCTTCCCTCAATGTTTTAAACTCTCATATGTAACCAAAACTTTATCACTTGGAAGCCCACCTTTTTTTTTAATTTCATTAATTTTCTTGCATTAGCATCACTCCATGCAATAATGATCGTTAATGATTTATTTACATACATCCTCCCCTGAAAAATAGCATCAAAATAAAATAATTTTATAAATAACAGTCACCCATTGGCATACTGCAAGTTTAAACATCACCCAATTTTCAGATTTTATACCTCTCACATTATTTACTGATTACAACAATTTCTAATTCATATGTATTGCTAAAGAGGGGAAAAGAAAAATACCTGCTGAGTAGGAATAAAACAAAGGTGATCTTCAAAACATCACGAACCTCATTGTTTACTACAAGACAATGCTTAAGATCATATTGATAAACAACATTTCACCAATCCAACAATAAATTTTCTAAAAGTTTCAATGTCTCCCATTGAACTAGTAAGAACAATATGGGTGGGCTGGGCTATTATAAAAAATGAGTTTGAGTGTGTTTAGTGCTTTTAAGTTATTTGAGTTATATATTCGGACTTACAAACCAGACTTATATGGGTGGACTGAATTTGGGTTTACCGAGCTGGGGTCTATCGGGTCTGAACACCGTAAACCCAAGTCCAGCCCACTAACACTCAAGTCGGACTAGACCACAGCCCATAGCAAACTGGACTGAACTTTTATCCACCAAGCTTATCCGGGCCCATAAGCCATGCAGATTATAAACACCTTCGTGGGAAAACTTTGAGGTATTTGTAAAAGAAAATGATAATATATTAGGAAAAAAACGAAGGCCTGCGGTTAACAGGAGTAGAACGACATCGATAACCATAATACGACATAGTCCAGAGTTCAACTGAGTTCTCCATTTCTCAGTCTCATGGAAATTGCGGCTGCTGCTGCTTCTCTTCCCTTCGGTAATCACGATCATATCTTCTTTTCTCATCCATATGAATGAGTTCTGTTTTTATATAAATTTATTGCGATCATGCCTGCAAGCATTTGGAAACGCGCCAATATGTGAAATGAACAAATACCCATTTCGCTTTTCATATTTTCTGTCAAAATCAAATTTCTATTGAAGGATAATTTGATTGCAGATCCTAGTATTTTATTTTATTTTTTAATGGGATTGGCTGCTGAAAATTCATAGGACTGTCTATGAGTTGATTCTTAGTTTGTTCGTCATATTCATACTTTCAAGTAAGCATCTCAACCAAAAACCAAAGGAAGGAAGAAAATTGTTATATTCAGATTTTAATCAAGAAGAAGTTTTTATTACCAATTTTAATTCCTTTCTGCTTTCCTCCAATTTATCTTGAATTTCTTGATGAATTAGATAGTTGTCTCATGTCAGATTATTTTTAACTTTATTTACACTTTTTTCTCTTCTTTTTGCCTCTTGGGTTCTTGTTTGCATTAGCTTCCTCCTACTTGGAAGCTTCAAGTTTTCAGCTCTTGTGACACTTTTTTGATTTTTTTCAAATGGACTTTTTCAGGTGCTTCTAGTTATCATTCGTGCCATGCAGAAAGAATTTTCTGTTCTACCGCACATGGGATGTCAATTAGTTGGATGAAAGCTCCTCTTGATGGTCCAAGAGCCCTTGATCTCCCATGCATAAGGTGCAACTTAGTTAACAAAACTTATTAATCTTATCAAATTTATAGAGGTACTTAATTTCTAAAATATAGGTGGAAGATTTTTGGTTAGTCTTTTTTGAGTATAATACCACTATTATTACTTTTGGTTTCCTGAAAAATGGAGGGAAAGAAGATAAAAGGAATACTGCACGAATGAACTTGAGTAATCTTTTCCTTTGAAAAAAAAATCTATAATAACTATTGGTGCATTTTCAATACTTTATTTCCGGTGGAATTCAAAGTTTCTCAACTTTCTTTCCCTCTCCATTCCAACATATAATTGCTGCATGCAGGTCTGAAGTGTTCAGCCTAGATATTAGATTTAGAATAAGACAAAAAGTGTGTGTTTGTTTCCTTTTCTTTCTGTTTCATCGAAAGCTTATATTTCTATTATAGTTTTAATTGCAGGAATTCCTTACTTGGATCAATTGGGCATGACCTTTGCCTTTCCAAAGTTTTGGTTGCTGCTGATTATTCAGATTCTCTTCCTGAGTCATCTAGTTATATGACTAACAGGGGCTATCATCCTCTTGAAGAAGTGAAAGTGTGCAAAATGGACCAAGAAACTGAACTAACGTGTGCTGAAATAGCAAGAACAACAGTCGAGGTCTCTGTTTTTGATAAAGCTGTACTAGTATTTTTTGAATTTTGAATTCCAAAAAGTCAACTAGTCGGGCATATGAATGGTGGCTTGTAAGCTATCTATTTGTGGGACAAATTAGTTAGCATCAGCTATCAATGTACTTGGTGCTACTACCTTCCTTCATCTAAAGTTTTCTTTCTTAGGCTAACTGCAATGCTTTGCTGGTGTTCCCGGGGAGGATACACTGTGAACCACATGAGCAAATATCCTGGGCTGAGTTTGAATATGTTATCGATGGCTGTGGAGGTATTTTATGTTTTTTCTTAAGTTCGTAATTATGTATTTCATGTTAACTCAACTCTTGATACTGATTTTATCTCGTTTCTAATTATTTCTGTAGATCTATATTTTGAAATTTTTGACGATACGAACTTGTTAGAAGACCGTGCAGCAAGTAACCCTGTGGTGAGGATTTTCTTGCTTTAATACAATTTTTGTTACTTTAATGAAAAATACAGGTCTAAAGGCATTTGGGTTGGATAAAGGTCTTGATTGAGGAAATTAGCTTCCAGATATTTAAGTTTGGAAGCAATGATATCAATTATGTTGTAATGGCAAAATTGGTTTAAGTGATTTTTTGGACTCTTGATATTACGGTATTACCCTCTCTCTCTCGCGCGCTTTCGTTGCCTGTTTATAAATTCGTGCAAAATGAACGTTTACTGTTTGTGTGCTTGTGCCTTTGGTTTGTAGCTCATTAGCTCCTTTAAGACATTCAAATTACATAGTTATGTAATTAAAGTAAATTATTTATTTGTATTGACTGCTATGGGAAATTGCATGAAAGTAAGCTAATCCTGTGACATTATGAAACAGAGAATATTGTATTTTTGTACAATAGTTTTGTGGTGGAGATATTTATTGACTTGGGCTGCAGTAAAACAGGTTCTGTTACACTAGTGTGGGAACACTTGCACGTTGACATCTATAGTGTTAGGACTGTAATCTGGTTCATATGCTTTTTCTCCTTTTTTCAGTTATGCTTTTTTTTTTTAATATACGATATTGCCTAATTCATTTCTAAGATTAGTGAAAATTGCCTTCAGAATGCTTTGTTTGGGATGGATATCCCTACATACAATGACGGAAGAACAGCTAGTGAGTTCAACATTATAGATGGTGGCGATGGTAATGAAGTCCCTTTCGATGATGATTATTTAGAGGTCAGCAAAGACAGTTTTTTTTTTTTGGGGAAGAAATATGACAGACTCTCTTCTATTTAAGATTGGAGGCGAGGTTCAAGAAACATAGATGGAATTTCAGGGCTTGGGTTGAAGAAGGAAAGTAGACTTTATACTTATTTTTTTATTTGCAGAACGGAGAAAGGAAAAGAATAAGTTAAGAAATGGGATGAAATATGTAAAAGATATTCCTAGCATCATCTTGATGGATTCCAGATTATTAGCCAGGACAGCTATGAGAAAATGAATCCAAGTCAACTAATATTATTCTTAAAACAGCAAGTAAATATATATATGCTTCAAAATTTCTAGGAAACTTTCTTGTACATGATTTCATAGGTATTGTATCATCTTTCCATTCTTACATCTCTTCGTCGAATATTTTAACATTGTTATTGTAGATTTCTAGATTTTCTAGTTACTTTCTATAATTTGCATTGATGGTCGAGTTAATATGCTCTTCTGGTTCAAACAGGTTGTAGAATCTGAATTTACTGATGTTCTCGACTGGGGATTGCCAGATACTTCTAGCTCAGTTCATCCTATTTATTTTGCGAAGAGCTTGACAAAGGTGATTAATAATGTTATGTAACTTTTATTATTTGAATAAATTTTAATCATTAATGTGTTCATGCAGCTGTTCCATGATGGGTGGGAAGAAATTTTAAATTGCATGATACTCCCTGCCACTTACTGATAACCAGTCCAATAAATTTATCTTAATTATCATCAACAGTACAGAGGCGTTTGCTTGAACTTGACCTGCCATTGGCATACTTTTATAAAATTATTATCTTTATTTTATGAGCCATGGCTGTTGTGTGGTCACTATTATTAAATGTGGAGGTGGTAACCTGATAATCAGAACAGTCATTAACCGCATCCTTTACCTAAACTTTAGCTGATTTATGGGGAAAAAAATGACTGATTTCATGTTACTAGGGGACTGGAAACCTTATTAGAAGTTGACCCAGTTTGCTATTTGAAACTGAATTTAAAGAATTTGATGTTAGGAACAGATGTCCATAGCACGATTACAATTTGAGGATCAAAAGGAAAAAAATAGGTTATAGGAATGAGATTATGAGAACAAAAATTCTAATGTGGATATTTTGGATATTTATCTTACATGTTATGGAAATAATTTATGTATGTTCTGTTTCAGGTCATCAATATCGAACACAATAGGAAAATGGATCATCCATCAAATGGCGTCTCTATTCTAGGATGCCTCAGACCTGCTTTTGCTGATGAAGAATTCTATGTAAGAAGACTATTTCATTATGGAGATAGCAATGGATACAGCTCCGATGGGAAAGGTAGTACTGGGATATTTAACTCAATTTTATGGGGGTTCTAAAATACGCTATTTCTGTAGGTAGGTGGTCTGAGCAACTTCGTGGGTGGTTACAGTACCCCTATTTTAGGCAGTTAATTTTGTAAGCCCCTATGGCTTCTGACACGAATTGGATACGTGTGCCCTCCACGTTCTATATTATTAGTTAGTGGATATGTATGCGCACTACTTTCTATATTATTAGTTAAGTCCATGTTCATTGTAATAGTCAATCAATCTGCTAATGAAAATCTAGTGAGAAAATGTTTGTTACTGTCCTAACTAATTCTTGCAATTGACAAAGGGAGCTGATTTTCAGAGTCCATTTTTTACTTGCTGCACTCCACTTTTAGTTTCGTCTTATATCTTTTTAATGAAGAAGTGGAATGCACCAATTAAAAGGTGGAATGTGAAAATTAGAACTGGTTAAATACCTTTTGGCTATTTTAAGTTGATTTAAACTTAATTTTTTGTTTAGATGGAGAAAGCTTGAGCCTTGGTTCCAATAGTGATCGAAGCAAGACTTACTCAATCCTCTACAGATTGGAGATAATGAGAATAGAGTTGTTCTCTGTGTATGGCTTTCAGGCATGTTGTTCTTACTACTGCTAGAGAAATGTTGCATACTCTTATGCTGTACAAATATGTGGCTTTTCTTTACCTTTTTTTCTTTTTTTGGGAAACTTCTTTAACATGAAGTAGTCTTATATTACTCTTAATTTTCTGATATTTTCAGTCTACAATTAGCTTGCAAGATTTTCAAGACGCAGAACCTGATGTTCTTGTAAACTCCACTTCGGAAATTGTAGATCGCTTCAACGAAAGAGGCATTAGGTGCGATGCTGCTCTTAAAGCTTTATGCAAAAGGAAGGGACTTAATGTTGAGGTGACTAATTGATTATTTATTTTAAATATAAGCTGCATTTTATCTGAATTATTATTTTTAATGTTAAGTGCAGTTCACATTTCTGCTTCAAGTTTCAATAAAAAAAAATTGTGCACAAAAATGAAAGATAACAAACTTTTGTCTTTTACGTAATCATTCCGCACATGCCTACATGCCTATGTTAGAAGGTTAGGATGCATCTGTTTTGTGTTGTGAAGACATTCTCTGGTGCAAGCCTAATGAACCCATGTGTGAAGTTTTATCTCAAAAGACCTTATAACTTAGAGAAATATCCCTCTAGAACCAAGTTATGGAAATTTTTCTATCTAGAGAATTTTACATGTAATGTCACCTGACAATCTGGCAGATTGATAAGGTTAAGTTCTTGTTATAATTTGGAGTTTCACATTGAGATGTTTGCCCTATATAGATAGTTGTTTTATATAATTTCTTATGAATGGTTAAAATTTCTGTTAGTATCTTGGATCACATGCCTGTGTTTAATGTTTTTTAAGTTTCTTACTATATTCTGCTTCAAATAATTGAATTGAGCTGTTCTTGAAATAACTCTCTCATAGGGAGCTCATTTGATTGGGATTGACAGTCTTGGAATGGATGTCAGAGTCTTCTCAGGGTTGAAAGTATGGACTCATCGTTTTCCCTTCAAAGTCCCGGTAAGCTATTTAAGAGGCATTGAATTGTACGGAATTAAAATGCATGCAAAGGCTATATGTGACTTTGGATAATGTATTATACCTACTTGATCATAGCTGTGTGAAATGAGAGAATGCTGTCTTGTCCTTTCTTTGTGTGCTGTATATATTTCCATTGATTGTAGCCATAGCCTTTGGGCACTTCACTGCGTTAGTATATTTATACCGAACAACATGGCTGCCTTTATCCTAGTATTGAAGGTTCTCAATTATGCAAAGTAGAGCTCATAATTTTTTTCCGACAACAAATTTATTCCTTTCTTTTCGGCCTTTAAATGTATTTATACCCAACAAGATGCCCTGCCTTTGGAAGGTCCCAAATGACCAAACGAGTAAAGTGAGCTCATGATCCCTACTCAAAGATGGCATTCAATTGTATTCGTTTCCATCGATTTCACTCATAATCCTCAATCTAGGCTAATGTTTGTTCAAAATTTCCATGCAAGTCCTTACATCTTTTGCTTGATCTTTTTTCTTTTTGGTGTTTGTTTCAATTGGAATAATTTCTTTTGCTTGCTTGGAAAAATCTTTTCTCAAGGGGCATCACTTGATTTATTTATTTTTATTCTAGATTAGGTCATTCTGTGTTTTCATTGAACTTTTGCAGTCCTGAATTGGTCGGTGGGTTCCCTCTTCTTTCCTGTTGGATGCTAAATTGGTGTTCGGTTCCCAAACTCCCAGATGAATACCCTTCATCTGCAATTTCATTTGGTCATAAATGGATATCCCATTTTTCTAGTACATATGGAAGTGTGCAGTAAAATTGGTATGGGTTAAGTATTGCCACCAGTAAAGGTGAAGGTAGCCTTCCATTCAGTTTTAGCAAAACATTCAATCCTTTATCATTACATGGATTAAATCACTTATTACAAAGAATCTTGTAAAAAGACATAAATATGTAATGCGTGGAATGTTTTGCCATGCTTCTCAGTCATATAATCCAAAGCATGGAGGCTAATCTGCTTTGATTTTAACCTGAATATACTCCATGCACAAGATATTTGTGTTGTTCACCCTTTCATTTTCTGTAAGAAACAAATGACCATACATTGTATTGTTTAAATCATCTTTTGCTGGAGGCTTGCGTGTCTATAAAATCAAGGAGTATGCCATAGTTCAGGTTGATGTTGACCCTAATCCACTTAGGTTCACAGATAAATAAATGCTTTTGTACATGTGTATATGCAGGCCACTTCTGAAGTTGCTGCCGAAAAACAGATTCAGCAACTGTTGTTCCCACGCTCTCGCCGTAAAAGGTTGAGAAGTACTCATGGACATAATGTTAGGGGCGTGGGTGTGGAGTCGTACTAATTCTCACCGTGCTACTGTGAAGGAATACATTTTCAAAATAGTCTTCAAGCTGGAATGAGGGGGTATTTGCTTATTTATTTTGTCTTCGTACGTTAGGTTTGATTCATGTACAGAATATCCTTCCATTACGTTTTTTCTTTTCTTTTTCCCGAAGAAACAATAAGCTTGCACTGGCAATCTAGCACGATAGGAGAAAATCTTCGTTCTGTTAGAATGCGTATGGTGATAAACAGGCCAAAGCTCTGACGATGATCTGCTTAAGTTAGCACCGACGTGAAGACAATAAAGAGCTTGTTGCCATAGCTGGGATTATAAGGAAGATGTTGGTGACTGGTTCTATAGAAATTAAGTTGAGAAAGTTGACAAAATAAGATGCATGACAATGCAACCATTGGTGCAGGGGTTCTGGTTCATCGTCTTCAGACCGTGTGTAATTCTAAAGCTTGTGATCCTTACTATATAGTATGGTTTAATTTTAATTGTCACACTATGAATCTCAGTTTTTCTTCCTATTAAAATCTTATTAATCTTTTTGTTTAAAATTAGGATTAGCACTCTAAACCGTAATCTTTCACTACAAGGGAAAAAATTTGTGCACAAAATTTTGTTGGAAGTGCTAATACCACTTTCCTTTCCAAAAATCAACTGGTTTGTAATTACTAATCAATTTTACTCTTTATAATACTCGAAGTTAAAACTGCATAAAGAAAAATATCATTAAGTCATACATGGCTAGGTTTTTTAAAAAATTCAAAAAGAAATGTTTTGATTTTGTAAAGTCAAAAACCAAATCGAACCAAAACCAAAACTAAATCCTATATGATTCATAAAATAGCCAAAATTTTAAAATTAACCTTTGCTTTTACAATAATTGCTAAATTACGTGTACTCCCAAAGGCTAGATATAAAAAGAACAAACTTGAGGGAAAAAAAGAAATTGTAACCACCCCTCGAACAACCATTATTCAAATTTATGTTCAAATTACAAATGGCATGAACCATGAAGCTAACATTCCTCCGTTAAACGCAGTGGTCTCCCTTGTGCATCTCTTCCTAGGCGCTCGTTGTCAACGGCTTCTATTTCTGCAGCGCTACTGCTAGCTAGCCAGGATTATCCCATGCTTGGTGCTATCACCTGTTTCTGAGCTTCCAGCCACTGTTTTTGAGGTCCCCGCCACTGATCCTCGACTTATGGAAGCGACTTCCTCGTCCAGATGTTTGCTGCGCTCTGCCTCTTCATCCGCAACATCAGCACAGCGTTGATCTCCGTTTTTGTCAGCCCTGTACCAAATGTAGAGAACCATGCTTACATTCATTAGTCTGCTAGCATTCATCTCATTCAACAAAAGCTATGAATCACACAACCACACAAAAGGCGCAAGCAATATTGTTTCACAAACCCTGATAAACAAAAGGCAATTCCAAAGAGAAATAAAAACTACGTACCCGGAGTAAATAACAAGCCCAACACAAACACCGGCAAAGGCCACAAAGTACATCCAATCGACCTGAGACAATTCGTGGCTTAGAAAGGCAATTGCATAATGAAAATATTTTGTGATGAAAACCAATGATGCCAATTATTGGATTAAGAACCTTCTCATGGTAAGCAAAAATGCGAATTAAGACCGCCCACATGTCTGAGGTCAGCAATGAGAGGTTTAACATTGTGGACCCATTAATCTGCAGCAACAAAATTCATTAAACAAAGTTCAAGACACTACAATTTATGTCATGATATACATCTTCTTTCATTTTTTTTTTTTTTTGGGGGTTAGGAAAACTTGTTCCCTTGATGTAACCAAAAATAACAATTTCTTAAATTTCAGAGCAAAGATGCAGGGCTGATAATCAGCAAACAAACTGATGTATAAGCAAATCATGAAGTTTCAAGAAAATGTCTGTCCTCAGGTGGTCCTACATGAACATGCCTTTTCAAGCATTAATCTCTGTTGTAATAATTAAAATAGGACAACAGTATGATGCAAACAATACTAATAATCCAGTGCCAGGAGTTAAAAAATGAGCAACTAGGACATACACATTTTGACTGAGCAGACAGTACGTGAAGGAAAGACGACACATAACTGAAACTAAATTGCGAAACAATGAATTATAAATAATTTTTCATAAGACTCGTAAAACAATTTAAGGATTAATGCTCACTTTACCCATGAATGGTCCTCAAACAAAAATGCTTAGGAACACACATCATCAAATAGAAACTGTTTGAAACCTCATACCTTCAGAAGTACCGGGACAAATGAGTAAAACAGGAACATAGCCACTGAAAATCCAACAAAAGGAAGTGCCTGACATCACATGGACAAAATAATGTCAAATACAAGCATAACTAAATGTTCAAATTTTTTATTTACACAAAAGCAACATAAGAAAACAAATGAATAATGTAACCCACTAAGGAGAAGTAAAATTTGTCAGCTATTAGTATTTTTCCTCTGGAATAAATTGTGTAATACATGGTTTCATTAGTCTACTATTAGATTACATTTGAGTGGATTGTCAAGATATAATATAAGAACGTATTGTAGGTGTTATTGGTAGTCTGAGCAGCCCAGGGACAGCCCATATCAAATCCTTAGATTCGACCAGGTCAGATCACAATGATCTAACCAGTGGAAGACAATGCAGAATGTCAACTCCTCCACTATCAATTATCGAGACAGCTTGTAACAATCTGATCTAATCATACCTATACAGATAAGCTGATTGACCCCTACTTCAGGGCAGGGAACAGAAAACGACCCAAAGTACAGGAGGCCATGTCACCCTTCCTAGATAAGTTTTTTTTTTTTTTTTCATTTCCCTCCCTGAAAATTTGAATTAACGGTATCATCGAAGAGTCAGAGTTGTGTCTGACAACTCAGGTCAGGTGTACTCTTGACCTTCCATACCCACAATGGCCTATTATTCCGCCTTTAATCCAAGAGATTCAAGCCCAAGAGGTAACACACAGTTCATCTCATAAGTACACTACAAAATTGCACCATAACTAATCGTTAGTAGCCATTAGTGTCAAATTGGTAGACACCACATTGCTAACCCCCAAAGAGATTGCATCCTGCAATTTTCAGGTTGTTCCATGTAATTTGCTAGACAATACAAAACTAAATATTGTAACCATTAATGTCTGATATTTTTTTTTGGCTTCACGCCGAAGGAACAAAGAACTCAGCTATCTTTCATGAACCACAACTATCTGTGTATCAAATTATTTATTTCGGCACCAAGAGAAAAAATATCGTAAGTGTGCTATAGCATATTCACGGAATATTTTCGCTTGTGTAGTACAGCTGTGAGGAGTGTTTAAATTGTTCAATCAAAATCACAAGACACTTGAGAGAGAGAGAGAGAGAGTGTGTGTGAGAGAGACAGAGAGTGTGTGCCTGTGTGTGCGTGAGAGAGAGAGAGAGAGAGAGAGAGAGAGAGAGAGAGAGAGAGAGAGAGACTTACAGCCCCAGCCGACCAGTGAATGGATTTGAGTTCATTGCGCTCCAGTATGCTTCTATAGAAATCATTAAGGGCTACAACTAGAAATTAGAATCACATATAAAAAAGACATAACACTTAGCAATTGTATCACCTTTGAATTATGATATTGAAACCAAAAGTTGAAGGTAAGTTTCATTCAAATCAAATATAGATGATCAAATAAACTCCACAGAAGCAATTTCTCCAGCAACGGAATAACCTTACAAACAACAACATAATCAAATAAAAATCAGTCACATAAGCCCGTGAGTTCACCAAGATGTCATCCTTCTTGTAAAATGTAAAAGGATACATTTGGATTGCACTGACAATGGCACCAAAAATTCCCAGCATGGACATGAGTTCAACTCTGTCAGCATTCTTTACTAGATACTCCTGCAAGGAAATGAGAATCAAGGATCAACTATGCAAATGAAAATTAGCATCTATATATCAAATCACGATATATGATAACGGAATCAGGTATAAGCTGCTACCTTATCTTAATAACGAGACATTTTTGGAAAGTTCTGGAACCCAGAAAGATTCTATGTATACTTACTTCACTGACGTTACTAATGGCATAAAGTGTAGCGCCAGCAATTATTAGTGCATCTCCTATACGGGGGTTCTTCCCTCCTATAAGCCATAATGGTGAACGTAACATCAGAAAACTACTCAAGAAAACATATAGAGGACCACTCCACAACAACAAAATTATCTACTGTTAAAAAATTCAAGCCAAGCAAACCAAGATAATCAGAATAATCGGAAAACTTACATTTGACCCGACATATGTTCTTTACCTGATCGATCACCTGCATGAACATCTGAGAAAACAACCATGACAAGGCCAGCAACACAAACCACCACACCAGTTATCTTTCCGCATCTATATTTTGTTTTTAAGAAAAGCCAAGTAAGAAGCATAACGCATGGGATAGACCAACAATCCAGCAGCATTACACTTGTTATAGATGTGTATTGATAAGCTTTCACCACTGCAGAGAAAATGATATCAGTCACCTTTCAAGTAAAGACTAAAGAAATGGCAGTTATTCAGAGTTTCTTGATCCAGTAAGCAGAACGCATCTTAGGATTGACAACGCTATTCGTGTACTTATTTATCAATGGTTGCGTTGGTACTTGTATGCTGTTGTTTGGTTATCAAGATCCTTCGTTATTGAATTTCTTTATTTTTCAAGTTTTATTTTTAATGGAAGCCATAATATAATGCAGCGGAAGGAGACTTAAATTCCTTAGTCACCTCGAAATGTTTTGTGTGAAGATTTATGGCTTTTGGTGGTGGAAGGCAAGGATTTTATGGAGTTGTGCTGTGCTAGCTCTCTTTTGGACAATCTGTATGGAGAGAAATAGGAGAATTTTTCAGAGCTATATAGGGTATGAGATTTCTCGGGAAAAATTCAGGTCCAGGTATCCTTACGGATCTTTCTTTTCTGTAATTTTATCAGATTGGGGACCAACTGTTGGATAAATTTTTTGAGTTGTATTACCATGTAAAAGGATATTTTCGGTACTTAGGACATACTGGATGTAGGCCAATTCATAAAAAAAAAAAATCAAATCAATTAGTTAAGAGAATCCAATTTTAATTAATAAGGGCTGGGGGAAATAATATTTAAACAAAAAAGCTGACTAATTGAGAAATGGAGCTCAATGGAAAATCAGTCTAAGAAATGGAACATCCATCTAATTTCTCTTTTCCTTTTTTTTGTGGCTATATTATTTTGTTGGTGGACTTCTGGTTCACTGAGCTTTCTATTCCAGCAGTTAACTCTATAATGAAATATTTTTCTCATGAGAAAAGAAAAAACAGCTATAATTTTTCTACATTAAGGAACATATATTCAGGATTCCACAAGTGGCAGAATACCAAACCAGTTTAAAATGATAAACAAAAGCACAAGTCAGTCAATACGTGCAGTTAGATACATACCTAGAAAATTGGCCTCCACATCTACTATTCCCAGAAGCACATAGTAATACCATTTAGCCTTCACAAGTTCCAAAAGGAGATATAAGAACAAGTCATTAGACTTTTGTTTTCTTTCTGATTTAAGAACATGCTGGTTGGCTAATTTCATAATTCTGCAGTAAAATAACACTAAAAGGTTCAAATTTTAGTCTTTTTAGCCAGCTGAACTAGATTTTTTGTCAAGTGAAAGTGAAACCAATGTGTCAACATTCATGTTCAAAAGCCACAACCAATTTCCCGACATCATAATCATATATAATCACCAAAAGGAACCTCCTACAAGGAAACAAACAAGTTTAATATGTTTGAAAATATGAAATTCATCAATTTGGACAATCTTGGATGCGTGAAAAATCATCACCATAGTCAGATTTTCTATTACAACTTCATTGTTTAATTTCATTTACTACCAAAAGTCATCATTTTGTTAATTATATTTGTGCAATCCACAATTACTAATTTTAACAAACCCCTTTCAGAAGGGTCACAATTAAAGGGTCCAACAAATCCTCTTTATTTGTTTTCATGACTACAGTAATCTTGGATGCGTGAAAAATCATCACCATAGTCAGATTTTCTATTACAACTTCGTTGTTTAATTTCATTTACTACCAAAAGTCATCATTTTGTTAATTATATTTGTGCAATCCACAATTACTAATTTAACAAACCCCTTTCAGGAGGGTCCCAATTACAGGGTCTAACAATTCCTCTTTATTTGTTTTCATGACTACAGTAATCTTGGATGCGTGAAAAATCATCACCATAGTCAGATTTTCTATTACAACTTGGTTGATTAATTTCATTTACTACCAAAAGTCATCATTTTGTTAATTATATTTGTGCAATCCACAATTACTAATTTTAACAAACCCCTTTCAGAAGGGTCACAATTACAGGGTCTAAAAAATCCTCTTTATTTGTTTTCATGACTACAGTAATCTTGGATGCGTGAAAAATCATCACCATAGTCAGATTTTCTATTACAACTTCGTTGTTTAATTTCATTTACTACCAAAAGTCATCATTTTGTTAATTATATTTGTGCAATCCACAATTACTAATTTTAACAAACCCCTTTCAGGAGGGTCACAATTACAGGGTCTAACAAATCCTCTTTATTTGTTTTCACGACTACAATAATCCTTTGGGTTCTCTGTTTAACAATGTAATAAAATTTCAGAACATGTCAAACTTAGTTAAATATAGGTGCCTCCAATAATATTTTGTCTCTTCGACTGCATATAGAAAATTGGAAATCATATCAACTACATAAAGAGAAAAGGCAGTCATATGGAGGCACAAAAAAAACCTTGAGGGGTTGCCTCCGGTAAAGCATGATAGCTCCATATATAATTGCCAAGAGCACATAGTTCAGAAAAGACTGTGAAGTAGGTGCATTAATTCCTACAAAAATCATCAAATGAATGATTAGACCAGAACCCCCTACAAAAGGCCTTACAATTTGGAAAAAAGAAAAAAAAAAAAAAAAAACAAGGAATTTAAGAAACAACATAATGAAAAGAAGACTACATTATGCGAGAACCATAAATGCATATCAATAAGGAGAGTTTCACTAAATTTGAAAAGAGGAGCATACATTTACCCTAGCTGATTCTGGCCAACAGACGAGGGGTAAATGTTGAAAACATAAATTATTACACCTTACTGCAAAATGACCCTTGCAAATATGTACTTACATCCAACGGAACTTATAATTCATGGGTTCCAGTAATTAAATCTCAAAAGACAATCTAATTATTTCATGGAATATATGAATTAAAATGCAACAATAAGTACATCAAGAACAATTTCCAGAAAATGTAGAAACAAGATAATTCCATAAAAAGTAGAAACAGGATAATTCCATTAAAAGTACCTTTATTATTCAACAACTAGCTACTCATCAATTGTTATTTGCAGTAACTGCATTGATTGGAATGTAAAATAACATATTGCAATCACTCATAAATCGTACTTAAGCCTTTAGACAGTACGAAAACAAATTAAGATAATCAGACCTTTTCTGGCTAGTTCAGAGGAAGAAAATCCCGTAGAAGTGATCAAAAGCGAGAGAAACTGACCCAACCCGAGACCTAGCAATGTCTTCTTTACCCAAAACTCTTTCAGCTTCATCATATTCGCTAAACCAAATCCCAGAAAACCCCAAAATTCAAAGACTTTGTGAGAACCCCAATACAGTAGAAAACTAAATATGACAAAGAAAGACGGTGAAAAGCTGAAAAGTCAAAGACCCGTTTGCAGAAGCTCCACTTTTGAGTGCTTGTGGCATTCAAATTTCAAACGCCCAATATCAAATTTTCTGTTTGCGTACGACTCAAGAACTCAATGGGGGGCTTGAGGAGGAAATACAAGTAAAGAACGAATGAAAGGGACTGTGAAACCGAGGTTTTACCCGAAACCCATAGTAACCAACGGCTGAGCTCAGTTCCCAAATTCTACATTGCCACTTATGACAGTGCTTTCTAGCCGTCGAATTTTGGAGGAGAATGTCGGGCAAATTTGATTCGTAAATCGTTTTCATTATTTGCTTTTGTTTTGGAAAAAAAAAATAAAATAGATAAGGAAATAATGAATCTCTGACACATATAAAAAATAAATACTTTTCTCAAGAAAAAGCATCCCACGTTTATGAGCTTTCACGATCTTTTTCTGCGAAAAAAATAATAGTCACACAAAATAAAATTATATTTTTTTGTTTTTTTTCATGAACACAGTAGTACATTATCGAATATGAATAGTAAAATAAAATGTACTCCATTATTAATGGAGGATGGTTAATCGTTGTTTCGAAGTTTTGATTGCATATTTGTATATTTGATTGTACCTTTGTTTTTTTTTTATTAAAGAAAAATTTCATTAAAACAGATGAATATAAATGTTTATATTTTTAACGAAAATATTAAACAACCAAAGGGGCTCAAGGTCTTCCCATCTCAAATAACGTTTAGAACGTTTATTGAAAGCAGCAATTTCGTGAGCTGCAGCATTATGCCTCCGAGAGGTGTAGCGAAGCTGAACCATCTCAAAAACAGGTTGTATGATTAGGATATTATGGATCACACTTTCAATGTTAGCCTCTATTGCATACCGAGTAATCACAAACTGCAAAAGAGATTGTAGCTTTGTTTTGAAGCTTTGATTATAATTAAACTTTAATTATTGTGGACTATTTGTAATAATAGTTTAATATTTGTGTGAAATTTAATAAATTAAAAAAAGTAAGCAAATGACAAGTTTATTTCTCTTAGTGCCATAAATTATGAGTATACAAAAGCATCAATAATATCTTTGATGTAATCATGTACATATTAAGTATGAATAGTATATAATATAATATGTAATTGACGTATATGAAAAAATTTGGTAGATTGCATTATTAAATTTGTGGGGCCGCCAATAAAGTAGAGAACGAGCAGAAGGGACTGGATTGGATTGATTTATTCGTGCTTTTGAGTTTTGACTCTTGAAATTTGGAATTCCAGTTCCTGGCTGTGGTCCATAACTCCATAGTGGAGATTGAGTTGAGAAGGGGCATATAAAGGAAATCAAAAGTTCCAAAATTCCACTTCCTTGTCCAAAGTTTGATGGAATATGAGGAAAAACGAGAGGACACAAAACCTCTTTTTCTGCAGTGGAGTTGATTGGTGAGCATGCAACTCATAAATGGTTGGTTCCTCACACCACTAAAAACACTTGTTTTTTCACATTCCAGTGATGTCAACTCTTTTAAACCTATCCAAAAAACATGACTTGTTTTGGGGGATACCTACGAGAAATACTTATATTATTCACATGTTATATTCTGAGTAAAACATAACAAAGACATGTGGCGTTTCAAATACATAAAAATATGTCTCCATGATTATGGATTTTTTAAAATGAACAGAAGTATTAAATTAGACTTAACTCCCATAAAGAAGACTAAAATAAATAAACCCACAAGAAAACTTTCTTCTTCTACTTATCGATTTTTTTTAATATATATCATAATTGAAATTGTTTATTCTTTAAATTATCATTTTAAGAATTTATTTGCAAAGAAATCAATAATATTCGACGTCGTCTAATTATTCATATGTAAAAAACAAATCAACATATGTTTAACAAGAAGATCTTTATAGTAAATCGTTCATTTAATTGATACATATAAAAGGCTAAATGATCTCTAATTTGGTTGTTTTTTTTCATGAATAATCTTGATTTAGGAGTTTAATTGACAGGATATCTCTCAAATTTTCCCTCGCAATTCGTGAGAAGCACCGCTCCCATCTAACAACACGTGAAACCTCAAATTTACTAAAATACCCTCACTAGTCCATTAAAGACTTCATTAAAATCTTACCAAAAATTAGACCAAACCTCTCTTGTGATTTGGGCAAACTATCTTCCACCCATCAGACGAAGGATTCAAATACTAAACTAATATCAAAAGAGTCCAGATCAAAACACAATCAACCAACCAACTAACAATTTATTGAATAATTACAAGCAATTCCAAATTGTTAATTAGAGTAACCAGCATATACAGTTAAATTTACAAGTCTAACAAACCCTACGCGAATATAGTACGGTAATAACCACATAGAGAAAGTAATGCATCCACCTCATAATGTGACAGGACTCGTCCCAAATCCCCCCCCCCCCCCCCCCCCCGGGATTAACGTGGGACGTGCCTACTCCCGTCTGACACAAAGTGTTAGACAAGGGATAATTCCAACCTTGGCCCCACAAGGGCTTCTAGAGTGCGCCAAGATCGGATGAGGAGTGTGATGTATCGGTCTCCGCTACAGTCCGGATCCGTGATCAACCTGAAGGGCATTAAAACCATTAAAAGCTGTGAGTGGACGAAACCAATAATTTAATAAAAGAAAACATTTCACAAAGAAGACATTTATGCCCTTCACTAAAAAGCATGCATGCATTCGAAAACCAGTTAATCAAACCATTAGGGCCTTAGCCCAAAACCGCAAACCAAATATATGGAAACTCAGCCCAAAATTGTAAATCAAACCAAATGGGTCTCAGCCCAAAACCAATACGAGTGGGTCTCAGCCCAAAACAAATCATCGGCATCCCTGATGCCTGACATCCCAGATGTCACTATCAACACTGTCACGGTTCTAACCTACGCATGCTACCCGGGGTCTCAATCCCAAGTCTCCTCACGGTCCATGATAGGACCCATCCCAATCCCCCCGGAATTAGTGCGGGATGACCCTGCTCCCGTCTGACACGAAGTGTCAGACAAGGGATATTTCCGACCTTTGCCCTCCCGGGCTATCAGAGTACGCTAGGATCCAGAGGAGGCATGTGTTATCTCGGTCTCTGCTACAGTCCACATCCGATGTCAACCTGAAGGGCAGTCAAAACATTAAAAATTGTGAGTGGACAAAACAAGAGTTTATAAAACATTTCATAAGGAAGACATTTGTACCCTTCACTAAAAAGCATGCATGCATTCGAAAACCATTTAACCAGAGAAATCATATGTGGGAGCTAAGCCCAAATCAGAAATAAACCAAAGTCGAAAGGATCACAATGAAATCGACCAGACGGGCCACTGCCCAAATCCATACGAAACCAACAAGGGCCTCAGCCCAAAACCATGATCAATCAAATATACGGGTCACTGCCCAAAACCTGTGTAACCACACATCACATCCATATATCATATATACATATAATTCACACAACCAATCCTGTCACGGTTTCCAAAGCTACGTGCGTGCTACTCAGGTCTCAATCCGAGTCTTCTCAAAGTCAAGATCAATGTCCGCAGACCACTGACCCCACCCGAGGTAATAGTAATCATAGCCTTCCTGAGAGTAGGGAAACCAACTGGGGGGTGACTCCACTCAGTCGGTGCTCTGTGACTACTCCGGGGTCCACCCAGGCCAACGACCCTCCCCGGAGGAGATAATAGAAGTAAAGGAAGGTAGATGAACATATATATACATAACATAATATCCATTCTCGGTTCCCCTGAACCGTCATGATCCATAATATCCATAACCAAGGTAACATGCCGGTTCCCATAAACCGTCATGTACCGTAATAACATAACCAGGTAACATGCCGGTTCCCATAAACCGTCATGTACTGTAATAACATAACCGAGGTAACATGCCGGTTCCCATAAACCTTCATGTACCGTAATAACCAACAAGGGTTCATGCCGGTTCCCATAAACTGTCATGAACCACGATACCATAACAAGGGTTCATGCCGGTTCCCATAAACCGTCATGAACCGGGAAATCCATGTAAGGTTCCCTGACCTGAAATCAAAACCGTAAAGTAACCTGGGTCTCGTGCCCGAACATAGGACATCAGCTGGGCACTGTGCCCGATATCTGAGGTCATATGCCCGAGACAAAACCAAATGGGTCTCATACCTGAGTTTATCCTTTTAGAAATCCAAAACCATTTCATTAAAACTAATAAAGAAATACAGACCCGTATAAGCACCGTATAAGGCCGAAACCTCGAAATACGTGCTTATACGTAACCACATACAAATGCACCCATGGCATCATCAAACAAGTAATAAAAAATATAATAAACATTTATGCATGCACCAATTTAGAAAACAAGGTCCACTCACAGACCGTCCGAGCTGCCGCCTCGATTTGCGTGCCATACGGCTCCCTGAGCCGATCACCGTCACCGGGACTCCCAAACCTGTCCAAATTTTAATAGAAGGTTACTAACTACTTAATTAACCTCCTACCAAAGCCCCGTAATTTTTTCGAACTTTTAACTATTTTTAAACCGACCCTAAACCTTCCGACACCCCGAAAACTATCAAAACGATGTCCGATTGACGCGATACCAGTCCCAGAAATCTTCGTTACATCGAATAAAAGATTTTCCGTGTTGAAAACTTTCCCAAATTATGGACCACGCGCCCTCACGCGCTCCTAGAAGGGACAGATTACTGTTCATCGGCACTAACCTCCAGCAGACCGGTTTTACTGTTCCTGGCCGGTTCACCTGGTTTGGCCGGTCCAACTGGACCAGCGTGACCGGTTCACAGCCCTAGACACCCCATTTTTCATCCTAGTTCTTCCTTTTTGGTTCCTTTCATCCTATTTTTGCGTTTTCTATCCATTACAATCCTTAAAACAACCTAAAAACCGCCTAAACCCATGGTTCGATTTTGAACCAAACGGTTCAAAGTTCCCAAAACTCTCCCATGGCTGCCCAGCCATCCCAAGCTTCCTTAAACCTTCCTAACATGTCCCTAGCAACCTAATGGACTCATTAAAACCATTAAAAACCAACCATAACAACAAAAATGGAAAAATGGATCAAAATGGGCTAACCGTGAACCTCACGGGTTCTTCCTCCTTCCAGCCGTCGTGGACGGCGGTTCTGGCCGCCCAGCAACCTCCTCAGTCTCCCTGGTCCTCTGCCTGTTCATAGGTGAAGATTGGATGGGTTTTGGTTTGCACGGATGGGAGGAAAAGGGTGAGATCGGGTTGTGTTTTGTGTGTTTGAAATGGAGAAAGAAATTCACGGGAAAAGGGAGATGCATGAATGAATGAAGTTGGCCAGTGGATGGGTGACACTTGTCACTCATCCATAGGGCAGGGATTAAATATCTGGGCCCCCACTAAGTCCAAAAGTTAACTTGTTTCGTAATTCGTGCAATAGTGCACTTGAACTTCCGTGAACCGTAACTTCACCGTCGAACGTCCAAGTTCGACATGCCGCCTGTCTATGGATTCGTATCGTCTTTATCTACGTAATAGTCCTTGGCCCTCGGCCATCGGACATCCCAGTCAAAAAGTCAACATTTCGCTCCTTTGTAACCATAATTACCAAAATGCCTCTAAACTTCTGAACGTCATAACTTCCTCCTCGAAAGTCGGAATTGAACGTGCCACTTGTCTATGAACTTGTGACGTCACGAACTACGTCACGGTCATTGGTCAAAGTCCATTTGGCCGCCTGATTGAAAAGTCAACGTTTTGCCACTGTCAGGGGTAAAACGGTCATTTCGCGTCGATCGTCCGATTTCGCTCAATTAATCACGGATTAGCCTCACTAACGTGATTAGTCACTAATCTAATCTAGGAATTTGGGACGGGTCGTTACAGTCCACCCAGGTCAATGACCCGCAGATCAATTACCCTCCCTAGGGGGAGGTTTTAACCTCTGGCAATCCTGCTTCTGAGTCACTATACGGACCGGTCGCTCGGTGCAATGACCCATCGCAAGTAATGCCCCATGACTACTTTTGGATACTACGAGATGTCTAGAAAACACAATCTGCCACTCCAGGATACTATGGGACGTCTGGAATGCATCCGTTCATGAGGATGGTATATGGAGAACCGTTTCATATTTCGTTTCAAAACCGTTCAAAGGGCTACGCCCGGGTTTTCCATAAAACCATCGTAAATCCAAATCTGTTTGGGTCCCCAACCCGAAATCTCATTCATAAGTCATAACTGGGCATCATGCCCGAATTCGTAAACCAACGGGGCCGTCAGCCCGATCATATAAACCAAATGGGCCTCTAGTCCAATTTCTCATCAAATCAAATGGACTCTAGGTCCGATGGTTTCCAACCAAATGGGTCTCATGCCTGGTTCCACATTTCCAAAACACCTTTCAAATTATCTTTCAATTGGCACTCATGCCTGAATCTTGATTTCACGCATCCCCATGAAATCCTCAAAAAACGTAAACTAGTTCCTCGATTTCAAGCCTTTCCGTGAAACCTTCGGAATCACATATAAACCGTGTAAAACATATACACGTAGTACACTTGTCCGAAGCCCAAACATCATATAAAACAGAAACCTCGAACTACGTGCAATGATGCATTTTCCTCCAAATTTTCCCAATAATTATAATTAAATCATATGCACTCATGACATCTCAAAAAATGTTCATAGACATTAATAAAACATTTATGCATGCATCATATTTAGAAAGCAAGGTCCACTCACAGGCCGACCATGTTGAGCCTCGATACGTGCGCCATAAGCCTCTCCCGGGCCAATCACCATCTTCGGGGTTCCCAAACCTGTCCAAATTGTACTAGAGGGTTACTAACTACCTTAATATGCTTCTATTAAATCCCCGTAATTTTTTTGGATTTTTAAACGTATTTAAACTTGATCCTAAACCTTCGGACATCCCGAACTATATCGAAATAATGTCCGATCGACTCAAAACCTGTCCCAAAATATTCGTTACATCGAATAGATGATTTCACATGTTGAACACTTCCCCAAACAGTGTCCCACGTGCCCCTAGGCGCTGCCCAAAGGCCCTGCGAGTGGGAGCCACGCGCCACTACACTGTACATCTTCAAGCTCCAGCCTACCGGTCCAGACCGGTCCAATTGGTTTCCGGTCCAGCCGAACTGGCGTGACTGGTTCAGCCCCATATTTTCCTATTTTTTCGTCCTTTTTCTTCCTTCTTTCCACCAATCCTTCCTAATCTATCCTAGGGATTATTCTATGCAATCAAATTGAAGATAACAATCCTAAAATCTATTGGTTCAATTAACTCATTTAAAGCCCAATCATTCCTCCCACGGTCTGAGCCCATCTAAGGGTCAAAACAACCTCCTAAGGGTTCCATTAAACTCCTAAGATGCATAAAAACATGTTTGGGGGTTCAATTTGATCTTACCTGGCCGGAAACCGAATTCGGTGGCTAGCCACCAAAAATCCTCAAGGCCGCTGTCCGGGCTGCTCAGCCATCCTCAGCCACCGTTCCTGATCCCATAGGACTCGTACAACCCCCACAACCATCATCCAATCATTAGAACCAATCCAAAACGTCCAAACCCAAAAATCCAAAATTTGAAATGAACGAGGTTATCGGGTTTTACCTTGGTTCGGGGTTTCCTCCGCCGTTCACGGCGGTCCTACCGTCCTTGGCTTCCATTCTCCTCACACTCAGCCTCACAGGGTCATCCCTCGATCCAGAAAGGGAGAAGGATTTGGTTTGCGTTCATCAGGGTGTTTGGTCGATCGAATGAGGAAGGGGATACAGATGCATGTATTTGTGTAATGGGAGCAATGGATGGGTGACACTTGTCACTCATCCATTGGGCCTGTTTCAAAATATCTAGGCCCACTAAGGCCAATTTCGACGTGTCGTATGTCTACGGACTCGTATCTACCCGATCTACGTAACAGTCCTCGACCCTCGTACCTCGGACCTCCCGGGTCAAAAGTAAACTTTTTTGTCCTCGTTTAGGAGCAAAATTGTAATTTCATCCTGAACATCCGTTAATCGGGATTAGCCTCACTAATCCATAATTAGTCTTAATTAATCCTTAAAATCAGGGACGGGTCATTACAAACTTCCCTCCTTAAATAATTTCGTCTTCGAAATTCCAACTGACCCAATTCCATAACTAAACTGTGGAAATCCAATCATGTCCCCCTACTGTGGCACTCTCGTGTAGTCATACACGTCCGCCATAACCACCGTACTCGTCGGTACGCACTGTTACCAGAGCTTCCAAAGCTCCAACTCACTCTCAAGAAACCATACATAGGCTCGTAAGTCTCACTCGAGATACTGACACTCGTCGATCTCGCCTGCTGCTCACTCCGACAAGTCAACAATACTAAGTTTTCGTCAAAGTTGGCTTTTCAGCTTGATGACCTTTCTCGTCCGACAATCGAGCTGACATCCTGTTTAGCATCCGATCCGTCAACATCCGCTGGATCCTGCCATCATAATGGCACGAATCACCTCTCGCAGGCCATACTCAAACATATGTCGCATGTTTAATCGACCTCGATACTCACAACCATCGTGACCAGCTGGTAGTTCCCAGCTCCATTGCGGTTTCGTTGCGCTACTTTGATCTCGACTCGCTCTCGAGTCCTCATATTGTATCTCGTGTCACTCAGTGACAGACGCTGAAATCTTGACTCCTCTCGAGTCGTAACTGTCGCATCACCTACGCCGTCGAAACACCTTCGACATCATACCCATCCTGGGTGTATCTGGACCACATCGAATATTTGTCTCAGTAAAGGTAACACGTCTGCACTGTAGGGTTCCCTTAGTCATCCGTGACTCGATCTGCCTATGATCCACTATCAGCTTCCTCAATCGACGTAAGATGGCCTATAATACCAACATGGGTTCACTACCTCAAACACTCATTTGTCATATCCGGTGACGCTAAGCACCATCTGCTTTTCCAGTCAATCAAATTTGACTTACCGCTTAGGTGTTCAGTTCTTACACACTCTTTGAACCCTTTAACTGTCATATCACTCCTCCTCATCCCACTTAGGGAAGAATCCAGGAGAATCTAAGATGATACATCAAAATTCATCCTATGTCCTTCTACCGCACCAAGAACCACCTGCAAAAACGCTCACTCTTCTCCTCGTCTCAATCATAACCTCTCTTGATTCTGAAGTTCCAACCATGTTGGAACCATCTCAGTATGCTTCCAAGTCCTCAACTGACTCGGACATCATCCACGTGTCCGTAAACAATCCAACTCGCTAAGACACATCCACGTCCATCGATAGCAGCGTCTGCCACCACCACGTGCAGACCAATCTCAATGATACTCCACTATTAAAACACCATACTCACGCGGTCCACTCACCGCAGGTACCAACTGCTTAACACGTAATATCCACTGATCGGTCCACCTCAGGAACCATTCCACAAGTACCACACTCCTGGTAACTTTCCTGGCTGCTCCCTGCAGCACGTCCATCCTGAGCGATCCATCGCGCTTGACTCCGAAGAGTCGTTATACTCCAATACTGGTGTCCAATCAACCAGTGACCACAATCTGAGGATCTCGTCCTCTCGTAACTCTACGGCCTCCAACCACTAGAACCATAAGAAACTGGCCCTCCTCGGTGTCACCGCTCAACCACGGCATACCACAATTACCGCAGGCCATACCAAGCCACACAACATCTACACTGTGGCATCCCCTGCCAGTCGACATCCCTCCGGGATTCGACACACTGAAACACGACCTCTCATGCCAAATAGGACCCAACGTTCCTATTACCAAAAATCTCAACTAGGGTCATCCATGACCTCCACCGATATCACCTTGCCCCAATCCATATCTGACATGACCTTACCGTTGAATGGTCACAACACCATAATATCGTCATACTGTGTCTACTGGTCCACTGGATCCTATCCACCAGTAACGCTACGGCTCTAAGCCGTTGGAACCCCATGCACATCGATCCTACTCAGGATCCAACCTCACTCAAACAAGTCATCCAATGCCAATCGAACCCTAAACCATCGCACCTCGTGCCAAACGTGGCCTAACTAGGGTTCGATTCCACCGAATCCTCATACTCTTACCCTAACTATTAGGCTGATGACGGGCTATTAACACTGCAGAGACATCACATCCTCGACCTGCGCGTCACATTGAGAGAAAAACATGCTCTGATACCACCTGACAGGACCCGTCCTAAATCCCTCCGGGATTAACGCGGGACGTGCCTGTTCCCGTCTGACACAAAGTGTTAGACAAGGGATAATTCCAACCTTGGCCCCACCCGGGGCTTCTAGAGTGCGCCAGGATCGGATGAGGAGTGTGATGTCTCGATCTCCGCTACAGTCCGCATCCGTGATCAACCTGAAAGGCATTAAAACCATTAAAATCTGTGAGCGGACGAAACCAATAATTTAATAAAAGAAAACATTTCACAAAGAAGACATTTATGCCATTCACTAAAAGGTATGCATGCATTCGAAAACCAGTGAATCAAACCATTAGGGCCTTAGCCCAAAATCGAAAACCAAGTATATGGGAACTCAGCCCAAAATTGTAAATCAAACCATATGGGTCTCAGCCCAAAACCAATATGAGTGGGTCTCGGCCCAAAACCAATCCTCGACATCCCTGATGCCTGACATCCCAGATGTCATTATAAACACCGTCATGGTTCCAACCTACGCATGCTACCCGAGGTCTCAATCTCAAGTCTCCCCAGGGACCACCCAGGTCAATGACCCGCAGATCAATGACTCTCCCCAGGGGGAGGTTTTAACCTCCGGCAATCCTGCTCTTGAGTCACTATACGGACCGGTCGCTCCGTTCAATGACCCCTCGCAGGTAATGCCCCGTGACTACTCTAGGATAATACAAGACGTCTAGAGGAGACAACCCGCCACTCCAGGATACTACGGGACGTTTGAAGGGCATCTGTTTGTGAGGATGGTATACGGAAAACCATTTCATATTTTGTTTCAAAACCGTTCAAAGGGCTACACCCGGGTTTTCCATAAAACCATTGCGAATCCAAATCCGTTTGGGTTGCCAACCCGAAATCAAATTCATAAGTCATAACTGGACCTCATGCCCGAATTCGTAAACCAACGGGACCCCCAACCCGATCATATAAACCAAATAGGCCTCCAGCCCGATTTCTCATCAAATCAAATGGACTCTAAGTCCGATAGTTTCCAACCAAATGGGTCTCATGCCCGGTTCCACATTTCTAAAACACCTTTCAAATTATCTTTCAATCGGGACTCATGCCCGAATCTCGATTTCACGCATCCCCGTGAAATTCTCAAAAACTGTAAACTAGTTCCTCAGTTTCACGCATTTCTGTGAAACCTTCGGAATCACATATAAATCGTGTAAAACATATGCACGTAGTACACTTGGTCGTGGCCCAAACATCATATAAAACAGAAACCTCGAACTACGTGCAATGTGCAATGATGCATTTTCCTCTGAAAATGCCCAATAATTAAATTAAATCATATGCACTCATGGCATCTCAAAAAATGTTCATAAACACATATAAAACATTTATGCATGCATCATATTTAGAAAGAAAGGTCCACCCACAGACCGTCCATGTTGAGCCTCGATACGCGCGCCATAAGCCTCTCCCGGGCTAATCACCATCTCCGGGGTTCCCAAACCTGTCCAAATCGTACTAGAGGGTTACTAACTACTTAATATGCTTCTATTAAATCCCCATAATTTTTCGGGATTTTTAAACGTATTTAAACTTGATCTTAAACCTTCGGACATCCTAAACTATATCAAAACGATGTCCGATCGACTCGAAATTTGCCCCAAAATGTTCGTTACATCGAATAAATGATTTCACATGTTGATCATTTCCCCAAACAGTGACAAGACCCACCCCGATTATCACCTCGATAACCGGGACGAACTCTGCTCCCGTTTGACAATCACACTCAAAAGACCAAAAATAACCTCAACAACCACAAAGCATACATTGTCTGACCAGGGAGAAGACTAATCAACAGTAATACAGAGTATAGTAACATTACAAGATAAGAACAAAAGTCCTACTATGAGCTGACTAAATGAGCAACGAGAAAACTCTATGCCTCTGCCTCTGCCTCAACGTTAGCCCCGACGCTTGCACCATGACCTGGAGGGTAATTAAAACCATAAAAGTGTGAGGTGGACTAAAAAAAAATGAGAGTTTCAAAAACAGTTTTTATAAACAAACCAGGATTTTACCCTCCGTTTTAAAAACATGCATGCATAACTAAGTATCTGAAAACAACTATATAAACCGTATAATAATTGTTATGGAAACATCATCATAAAACCATGAAATACAAAATATCATCATCCAATCACGTGTTGGATCTATCCAAGTCTTTAAACTCCCGAGTCTTTAAACTCAATCCGGGTCTTTAAACCCAATTCGGGCCCGCCCCCGTCATAATCATATCATGGTCTTTAAACCCAATAACCAAATCCAGAAAATCCAATCCAAACTGTTTTTAAATCATTTCTAAATCCATATCCAAACTCGAATTCAAAATCACTAGTCTGAAGCCATGCCAGCGTTCAGAACCGTCATTCCGAATCCAAATCCGAAAATCTCTTTTACAAGCTTTAAAACCAAATCTCCATTTCTGAAATCCGATTCTAAACCGAAAACCTTGATTATCGAAATCATTGTTTCAAAACTCATTTGTAATCATTGAAAACAAGTCATGTATTTAAATCCCAAAACCATAGCATCGGAATCATAAGCAAATCGTATCTCGTAAAACGTGCCGAAATACGTATAAATCTAAGAAACATCTTGAAAATCGTGCAACTATGTAAAACAGATATAGAGTGATCAATAACATAAAATCATATTTAAAAACATGTAACAAGTAGATAAAAACAGTTATGCATGCTTGGTTAGAAAAGAAAAGTCCACTCACTAGGTCCGAACGCGTCAATCGCTCTCCGTACGCTCCTCAACTATCTCAGGAATATCCCGCCCTGTCAAATACCATAATTTCGGGTCACAAACACTTCATTTAAGCTCTCACTAATTTCCCCAATTTTTTGGTATTTTTAAACGTAATTAAATTAGCCCCTAAACCTTCGGACACTCAAAACTAACCTGAGACGGTGTTCGATCGACTCAAAACTTGTCCCAAAATGTTCGTTACATCGATTAGAGTGAAAACCATGTTGGACACTTCCCCAAAACATGCCCCACGCGCCCTCACGCGCTGCCCAAAGGGGCAGCGCGTGGGAGCCACGCGCCTGCTACAGTGTCATCGTCAACCTCCAGCCAACTCGGTTTAAACCGGTCCAGTCCAACTGAGCCAGCGAGGCCGGTTTCACCCATTTTCAATCCATTTCTAGTATTTTGTTCACCATTAATTTCGTCCTTGAATTTGTGATTGATTCACTTAATAAAAACACGAAATGAATCCCTAAACCTTACCTCCCAAACTTCGAACCAAAACTCAGAACTCCCTGCCTCTGTTTCCAACCACCTCGACGCTCTCCAATCACGATTTCGAGTCCTGGGGCACCTGGGTAATCTCCTAAGATGATAAAGAACCACACAGTGGTTCAATAACACGCCAAAACCATCGATTTTAATCCAGACCGTCTCAGGGAAAACAGAGGACTTAAACGACTTACATGTTCTCTGCTCACCGCCGTGAGCTCCACGGTGGTTCTTTGAGTCCAATAAGTAATCCTCAGCCTTCTAAATAGTCCCTCAGACTAAGTTAGATCAATTTGATCGATTGAGGTTGCACCACGACCCACAACTCCCTCTCTGTTTTCACTGATTTTCTCACCTCTCACTCACACAGCCACACTTAAGTTTCCCTCAACACGATCACACAACCTCTGGCACTCACTCAAGCACAAGGAAATCACACGACTCTCACACACTCACTGGAAAGGGATCGATTGTTCTCTATCTCTGTGTTTTCTCATTTGAACGATTAACAACCAATTTAAAATTTGGTTTAAACCGTGAGAGTATGCTGGAAGCCTCTAGAAAATGGCCAGGTGTCTCTCACCCTGTGGACTCAGCCCAAAAATATCCAATCCAATCTTCCCGAATGTCCTTATCCGGTTGGACACATTTCCCCAGGTGTTAAAAGACCAAACTGCCCCTGAAAGTCCAAATTACCATTTTACCCCTCACATATATAGACCCATAACTTAACCGTCTGACGTCCGATGACGGCGTGCCACTTGTCATTGTACTCAGGACATCGAGACCTATCTAACGGTCCTCGTTTTGCGTGAAAACTAATGGTCAAACAAAAAGTCAACAAATTCCCCCTTTTTAACCAAATTACGGAAATGCCCTCGACCTTTCGAACACCATAACTTCTTCCTCGGATGTCGGAATCGGACGTGCGACCTGTCTACGGACTCGTGACGTCCCGAACTACGTCACGGTCATCGGCCAACGTCCGTTCAACCTGTCAATCAAAAAGTCAACATTTGACCACACTATTCACAAGGGTAAAATCATCATTTTTATACAAATATTTTCCAAATCCGGGTCGTTACAATCTACACCCCGTAAAAGAATTTCGCCCTCGAAATTTAATGGAATAAATAGGGGTATTGTTCACGCATTAAGGCCTCGGGTTCCCAAGTTGCTTCTTCTACCTTACGATTCCTCCACAATACTTTTACCAAGGGAACCGTCTTCCTCCGTAGCACCTTATCCTTATGATCCAGAATCTCCACAGGCTGTTCCTCAAAACTCAAATCCTCTCTAAGTTCGACAGGTTGTGCTTCCAAAATGTGAGAATCATCCCGAACGTACTTCCGAAGCATAGACACATGAAAAACATTATGCACCTTAACCAGGTCTGATGGTAATGTCAACCGATAAGCAATAGGACCAATCCTCTCCAAAATCTCGTAGAGTCCAATGTAGCGGGGACTTAACTTCCCTCGTCTGCCAAACCGTACAATACCCTTCCAAGGAGATAGCTTCAAGAAGGCCCAATCTCCTACCTCAAACTCCAGATCTCTGATCCTACGGTCGGGATAGCTCCTCTGTCGGTCCTGAGCTGCTTTGAGTCTATCCCTGATAAGTGCAACCTTTTCTTGGGTAAGGTCTACCAACTCTGAAGTCGTTAATCTCCTTTCACCTACCTAGGTCCAACACAACGAGGTTCTACACTGCCGTCTATACAAAGCTTCATAAGGGGCTATCCCAATGCTCGTCGGGTAACTGTTGTTATAAGTAAACTCCATCAATGCTAGATGCGACTCCCAAGTACCTTGAAACTGTAAAACACAGGCTCACATCATGTCCTCCAAAATCTGGACGGTCCGCTCTAACTGCCCGTCAGTGTGAGGATGAAAGGCAGTGCTGAAATGTAGCTTCGTCCCAAAAGCGTCCTGCAGACTCTGCCAGAACCGTGAAGTAAACCTCGGATCCTTGTCGGAAACTATCGATTCTGGAGTACCATGCGAATAATCTCATCGATAAACAACTGCGCAAACTGCGTCATTCTGAAGTTCTCTCGCACTAGCAAGAAATGAGCTAACTTCGTGAGCCTATCCACAATCACTCATACGCCATCATGACCCTTAGGCGTCCTAGGAAGCTTAAACACGAAGTCCATCGTCAGATGATCCCATTTCCACTTTGGGATCGGCATGGGTTGCATTGCTCCATAGGGTCTCTGTCGTTCGGCTTTCACCTGTTGAAAAATCAAACATCTACTGACGTACTCAACAATTTCACGCTTCATACCTGACCACCAATAATGTTCCCGAAGCGTACGATACATCTTGGTCCCTCCAGGATGCATCGCATAGGCTGAACTGTGAGCCTCATCAAGGATCATCTTCTTCAGTGCTTTGTCCTCCAGTACACACAACTGTCCTTCTTTTACCAAGGCTCCATCCTCACGAATTCCAAAATCTTGTCTCTCCAGCTTTAACCTCAAGCCGAATGATGCCCAAAACGGGGTCCTGAAACTGAGCATCAATAATCTGATCAACCAAGACATGCCATACATGGAAACTTGCTAGTAGCGCTCCCTGACTATCAATAGTCAAATCCACTCCAATCTTACGGAGTTCAACCAACAAGGGCAACTGAACCATCCTCAAATGTGACAAAGAGCTACTCAGGGCATTGGCTACCACATTAGCCTTCCCCGGGTGATACTCGATGGTGCAATCATAATCCTTAATCAACTCTAACCATTGGCGTTGTCTCAGATTCAGCTCCTTCTGAGTAAAGAGATACTTCAAACTCTGGTGGTCCGTGAAGATTCTGCACTTCTCACCATACAAGTAATGTCGCCAAATTTTCAACGCATGAACCACCACTGCAAGCTCCAAATCATGAGTGAGGTAATTCACCTCATGAGGTTTCAATTGTCGGGAAGCATAAGCAATCACCTTCCCATGCTGCATCAACACACATCCCAAACCCTGCAGAGAGGCATCACTGTATACCTCAAACTCCCCACTATCATCTGAAATGGCCAACACAGGAGCAGATGTCAACCGCCTTTTCAGCTCCTGAAAACTCTGTTCACAACTCTCGTCCCAGACAAAACGAACTCCATTCCTAGTCAGTCGTGTCAACGGAGCAGTTAGAATGGAAAATCCCTCAATGAAACGCCGGTAATAACCAGCTAACCCCAAGAAGCTTCTGACCTAGCTCACTGTCTTGGGCTGCTCCCAGTTCGCTACTATCTCAACCTTCTGAGAATCCACGCTAATACCCTCGGCGAAAATCACATGACCCAGAAAACCAACACTATTCAACCAGAACTGACATTTTCTCAACTTCGCATACAGTTGGTTCTTCCTCAAGGTGTTAAGCACCATCCTTAAGTGTTTCTCGTGCGCCTTCGCACTCTTCAAATACACCAAAATATCATCGATGAACATAATAACAAAACGATCCAGGTATGACTGGAACACTCGGTTCATCAGGTCCATAAACGCTGCTGGAGCGTTAGTTAATCCAAATGGCATCACCACAAATTCATAATGGCCATACCTGGTCCGAAAAGCTGTCTTGGGTATGTCCTCCTCTCTGACCCGCAGCTGGTGCTATCCGAAGCGAAGATCAATCTTCGAAAAGTACCGTACTCCCTTCAACTGATCAAACAAATCATCAATCCAGTGTAGGGCATATTTATTCCTGATGGTTACCCTATTCAGTTGCCTATAGTTAATTGTAACAACCCGTACCTTCAGGAAGGGTATAAATGTAATTTTGTAAAAGATTTGTATAAAAGGACGATTTTGCCCTTGTGAATAGTGTGTCAAAAGTTGACTTTTTGATTTACAAGTTGGACGAGTGTTGACCATTGACCGTGACGTAGTTTAGGACGTCACGAGTCCGTAGACAAGTGGCATGTCCGGTTTGGACAATCGGGAGAAAAGTTATGACGTTCGGAAGATTGAGGGCGTTACCGTAATTTTGACTATTTGAGGAAAATGTTGACTTTTTAGTGGACTTGTGATTTTCACGTAGACCGAGGACCGTTGGATAGGTCTCGACGTCCTGAGTGCAACGACAGGCGGCACGCTGTCATCGGACGTCGGACGAAATAGTTACGGGTCTGGAAAGTTTGAGGGTAAAATGGTAATTTTAACTCTAGGGGTATTTTGGTCTTTTTGTAACTGCGCCCCAAGGAGATACACTCGGTTGAATAAATCCCGTATCGACCAACTCTTGTAACTGCGCCTTTAATTCCCTCAACTCAGCTGGTGCCATACGATAAGGAGTCTGAGAAATAGGTTGCGTACCTGGAAGAAGGTAGATAGTAAACTCGATGTCTCGGTGAGGTGGCAATCCTGAAAAATCCTCCGGAAAGACGTCTGAAAACTCCCGCACTATCGGAATATCCTCCGCCCTCAATGGCATAGCACGTGTGTCCACCACGTGAGCCAAGTAGCCATGGCATCCCTTCCTTAACAACTTGCTCGTTTCCAGAGCCGAAATCATACCAGTCGGTAGTGCACGCTGATCACCCTGGAACGTGGTCTCCGGTAACCCTGGACTCCGAAAGGTTACCCTTCTATCGAAACACTTGATAGAAGCATGATGCATAGTTAACCAGTTCATCCCCAGAATAACATCAAAATCCTGTAAATCCAAAAGTAACAAATCCGCCACTAACTCAACATCACCTACCAACACCGGACACTCTCTCAAGACTTGATTCACCACATACACCTCACCAGTAGGCGTACTCACACCTAAATCACAATCTAGTGCGGACACCTCTCTCTCCGTAACCAAATCACAACTCTGTGATATAAAAGAATGGGTAGCCCCGAGATCTATCAAAGCATGTACATCATAGCCAAGTATGGTAAGCATACCTGTCACCACTCCGGGTGCTGATCAAGCCTCCTGCTGCGTCATAGCAAAAACTCAGGCCTGGGGTCCTGAAGATCGACCGCGTCCCCTCAAACTACTCCTAGCACAACCACCACCTCTAGTGCCTGCTGCCCTAGAAACTGATGTCGTACTCCGTCCCGGCTCCGCCGAACCTTGGCCTACGCCACCCTCCTGGGGTAAAGATGGACACTCACGCCGGAAGTGACCTCGCTCTCCATAGTAATAGCAAACATCCCGGCTGGGTCCACCACTTTGCCTCCCAGTAGGCTGTACTCTAGCTCCTCGGAAATCGGAATCCTGAAAACTGCCTGGTTTACCAAATCGAGCACCACCTAAATAAGGGTCAAAACTACCTCCTAAGGGTTCCTTTAAACTCCTAAAATGCATAAAAACTTGTTTAGGGGTTCAATTTGAGCTTGCCTGGCCGGAAACCGAATTCGGTGGCCAGCCGTTGTCCGGGCTGCTCAGCCATCCTCAGCCACCGTTCCTGATCCCATACGACTCGTACAACCCCCACAACCACCATCCAATCATTATAACCAATCCAAAATGTCCAAACCCAAAAATCCAAAATTTTAAATGAACGAGGTTATCGGGTTTTACCTTGGTTCGGCGTTTCCTCCACCTTTCACGGCGGTCTTACCGTCCCTGGCTTCCACTCTCCTCTCACTCAACCTCACAAGGTCATCCTTCGATCCAGAAAAGGAGAAAGGTTTGGTTTGGGTTCATCAGGGTGTTTGGTCAATCGAATGAGGAAGGGGAAATAGATGCATGTATCTATGTTGTAACAATCCGTCCCGAATTCCAGGATTAGATTAGTGACCAATGAAGGATTAGTGAGGTTAATCGGTGATTAGTTGAGCGAAATCAGACGAACGACGCAAAATGACCATTTTGCCCCTGATCGTCGGTAAAATGTTGACTTTTGACCCGTGACCCGAGAGGTCCGATGACCAAGGACTGTTACGTAGATCTGTTCGATACGAATCCATAGGCATGTGGCACTCCAAAATTGGACGTCGAACAGGAAAGTTATTATTCACGGAAGTTCGAGGAAACTATTGCACGAATTACGAGACGGATTACTTTTGTATCCTGGTGGGCCCATATATTTAATTCCTGTCCAATGGATGAGTGACAAGTGTCACTCATTCCATTGGCCCATAACCCCAATTTGTGGATCTAAGATGTGATTGGTGGGTTTATATTAAAATATTAATATTATTAATTATTTTATAATCCACTCATCCCTCATCTCTCATCATCCAACCATCCATCTCTCCCTACCTTCCCATCCTCACCATCCAATTCACCTTCTCTAATCAACCTCACCATATCTTATTCTTCAAACAACCTGAACACCCCTCATTCTCCATTTCTCCTTTGAACAATCAAATAAACACATGAACCACCTCACCACCACGACCATCTTGTTTTTTGTGAGAGACCGTGAGTGAGGGAGTGGTCCGAGGGGCTGAAAGACAATGGGGAGGCGGAGGTCCACGACGGAGGAAACTCGAAACCGTGAGGTAAGTACTTGAATTTTGTACTTTGGGTTCTAAAGGGTCTGGGTCGATTTTATTAGTGGAAATGGTTTTTTGGAGGTCGTAGGGATTGTTTGGGATTGAAAATGGAAGCTGGGACGGCCGAAGTCGACGGCAGAAAACGGTTGCAGGTGGCTGGTTTGTTTTTCGTTCATGGAGGTAGTTTTCCAACCCATTTTTCATGTTCTTGTTGGCTAGATCGGTTAGGTTTGTTGTTAGAAACCTTTAGGGATCAAAATGGGATGGAAAGGATCAAAAATGAGTAAGAAATAAAATTGAACCGTGACCACCGGTTCGGTTGGATCGGACTAATCTGGACCGCTTTGAACCGACTGGGCTGCAGAGATAAGGGATGACACTGTTTGGCGCGTGACTTTCACGCGCAGCCCCTTTGGGCGGCGCGTGAGGGCGCGTGGTGAGTCTTTTGGGGATGAATTGAACATGATTTTAATCTATTCGATGTAACGAACAATTTGGGACTGGTTTCGTGTCGATCGGACACCATCTCGATATTGTTCGGGACATTCGAAAGTTTAGGATTGAGTTTAAAAATAGTTAAAAATTAGAGAAAATTACGAGGCTTCAACGAGAGATTAGTAAGGTAGTTAGTAACCCTCTATATTGATTTGGACAGGTTTGGGAGTCCCGGTGATGCTGATTAGCTTGGTGAGGCTTACAACACACAAATCGAGACGGTAGCTTAGGACGGTCTGTGAGTGGACCTTGATTTCTAAACTGTGATGCATGCATAAATTTTTTATATGTTTTATGGATATGATTCTATGATGTTGATTTGGATATTGGTGAATTACATTGTTTCATGCATTTCGAGGTGATTTACCTGCTTGCAAGTAAATCGAGGTTTACGATTTTGCATTGATTATCTGTGCTTATAGTTTTGGAAATGATTTCATTTCAGTAAACTTGGGTTCGAGACCCATTTGTTTTGGAAAACCTCAGACTCGAAGTCCATTTAGTTGGCCAGAGGCCCAATTGGTTCTTGAATTGATTTCGGATTTGGAAATATGGACTAGGCACGAGACCCATTTGATTTACGAACTCTCGGACCTGAAGTCCATTTGATTTAACAAGGCATCGGGCCAGAGGCCCAGTTGGTTTAAGTATCGGGCTCGAGGCCCAATTGGTTTGCATATCGGGCTCGAGGCCCAGTTAACTTACGTATCGGGCACGAGGCCCATTTGGTTTAAGAAATCGGGCACGAGGCCCATTTGGTTTACAAAATCGGGCACGAGGCCCAGTTGGTTTGTGAATTCGGGCTTAGGGCCCAGTTATGGTTCACGATTGTGATTTCGGGTCGGGGACCCATAAATGGATTTATGGTTCATGACGGTTTATGGGGACCGGCATGAACCCTTGAAAGGTTTTTATGATTCATGACGGTTTATGGGGACCGGGCCTGAACCCTTGAAAGGCTTTGAGAATGTTTTCAAATGGTTTTTCGTATACCGTCCTTTTTATTGGATTGTCTCCTTCGGGGAGGGTCATTGGCCCGAGTGGACCCCGGAGTAGTCACGGAGCACTAGCTGAGTGGAGTCGCCCCCATTGGGTACCTTACTCTCAGAAAGGCTATGGATTATAACCCCCAGGGAAGGTCATTGATCTACGGACATTGACCTGGGTGGACCTTAGGGAGACTTGGGATTTGAGACCCCGGGTAGCACGCGCGTAGCTCTAGATACCGTGACAGGATTGGTTATATGATATTGGTGAACATGATTTCTTAGATTTGCGTAATTGTGTTTTATGAATGATAAATGGATTTGGACCTAGATCCCACATATGTTTACTTTGTTATGAAAATGGATTTCTGTAAATGGTTTTGGGCAGGAGTCCATGTGACTTTAATTTACGGAACTTGGGGCTGAGTCCCTAAATATGTTTGTTTAAACATATGTGGTTTGATAAATAGTTTTACTATGCATGCATGTTTTTTAGTGAAGGGCATAAAGGTCTTTTATGAAATATGTTTTATAAACTCTTTTATTTTATTCCACTCACAGTCTTTCTATTTTCAATGCCCTTCAGGTTGATTACGGATGTGGACTGTAATATAGACCCAGACATCACATACCTCCTCCGGATCCTAGCGTACTCTGGAAGCCGGTCGGGCTAAAGGTTCAAATTTTCCCTAGTCTGACACTCCATGTCAGACGGGATCAAAAGCGTCCCTCGTTAATCCCGAGGGGATTGGGACGAGTCCTGACATATGTAATGGGAGCAATGGATGGGTGACACTTGTCACTCATCCGTTGAGCCTGTTTCAAAATATCTGGGCCTACTAAGGACAAAATCCCACTCGTCTCGTAATTTGTGAAATAGTTCCTCGGACCCTCCGTTACCCTTATCTTTCCCGTCGAACGGCTGATTTTGACGTGCTGACTGTCTACGAACTCATATCGTCCCGATCTATGTAACGGTCCTCGACCCTCGTATCTCAGACCTCCCGGTCAAAAGTAAACTTTTTGCCCTCGTTTAGGGGTAAAATTGTAATTTCACCCTGAACATCGGTTAATCCTCGGCTAATCCCCGATTAGCCTCACTAATCCATAATTATTCTTAATTATTCCTTAAAATCAGGGACGGGTCATTACAGAATGACCCTTTTCATCTTCAACGATCTGGAGGGATCGCAAAATAAGGAGAACTGTGAGACAAAAATAATATTAATTTAAAATACATGTGAGGAAAACGTAACCTTCCCCTCCCTAAGTAAATTCATGCATGCATAAGGTAAAGGCTTTTTTAAGTAGCCAACTAAGTAAAGATAATTATGGAAGAATTTACCGAAAAAGCCATTTTAATTTTAAAGCCCAGCAGGACGCACGAAAACCGGAGCTCGTGGTACACAACCTTACTTTGAAAACCCTCTTTGAAGGTGCTTAAATTCGAAATTTGTAGCACGAGACGCTGGACTTAGTGCGGCGTGGGATCTTGGAGGTTTGGGAGCGTTGGATCTAAAGATTTGCATCCAACCGTTGATGAAATAACAGGATAAAAATTTGTAAAAAAAAATATGGTAAAATAATATGAAATAATGGTAAAACCCGGAGAGTTGTGTTCCCGATTGAAGGTGTTTCCACTCCGCCATGCTCTCTCGATTCATCCAGGATTCATCCACCACCTTCATGAAATACCCAAACTCTCAAACTCCAGTTTCAACCCCAATTCCTTGATTTTTACAGCAATTTCTGACAGGACCCGCCCCGATCCCACAGGGACCACAAGGGGGCGTGCCCTGCTCCCGTCTGACAGCCAATAATTCATACAAATTTTAACCTCAAAACATCAAATGCATAAATAACCAAATTAAAGTTATACATCAAATCCGAATTAAACAGTTGTCAGACAAGGGATGAAATCCAAAATTACAAGTTGCGAGCACGACTCTAAAATAAACCTGCGGGTAAACCACCCAACAGGGGTTCAGGTACGCAGAAGTAGATCTATGCCTCAGCCTCAGGTTCCTCCTCTACCTCAGTATCATGACCTGGAGGGGTTACCAAACATTAAGGGTGAGTGGACCGAAACTCAAGTTTATAAAATCATTTGCTAAGTAAAACATATAATTTACCCCTCCGTTTTCCAAACATGCATGCAACCGAATTTAAAACCATCAATCATATAATATAAACCATAAGGCATATAGTAAAACCGTAAACATAATTTTAGCCACTGCCCTATACACTCCAATCCGACATCCCTGATGTCTGATGTCCCTGACGTCCAATAAGGTCACAATCACAAGGCTACGCGTGCCACTCGGGTCTCAATTTCCGAGTTCAATCCCCGAACCCCGTTCGGGTACAGCATCCCCGATGCTTAGCGTCATAGACGCTGGACGTACTAGACGTTCGTGACCTCTCCGGGGTACCTCATCCGGAGGAGACAATATAATATGGAAGGATCTATACAGTGCAGTACCAAATGCATTTTATTGATATCCACATGCAAACATATATGTATACATAGGTAAAATTTGAACCGATCGTTACGTTTCATCAAACGGGTCTCATGCCCAAATACCGTGAAACGTGCCATAACCGAAATTTCAATATCATCAAAACCATTTATTGATTCCAGCATGTGAACATATAAGTAAATCAGAAAACATTTAAGCATGCAAGGGTTTAATGAAATCGGGCCCACTCACAGTACAATCCTGCTAGGAACCGAACGTATACCCTCGTCCTGGTACAAATGTACAATCCCTGTCAAGTCCAAAGTATTCGTAAAGGTCAATTTAAACCCCTAACATTCAACCATGAAACCCTAGACCGAAACTGGCACGGAAAAGCCGCCCGAATGCGCTTCCCAAGGAAATAAACCTCATTTTGACCAACTTAATGATCTCCGATCGACCCGAAACCACCGCCATTGGATCCGGATCGTCGAAACCTAAAGAATGGTGGTGGTCCCACCAAAATTACTGTTCACACGCGCCCCCACGCACCTAGTCAACCCTCTGGTCAACTGTGCTACAGTACTGCTGACGTCAGCATGACGTCACTGCTGACGTCATCACTGACAGTGTCAGAGGACACGTGTCAGCAGTCCATTGGTCCCTGGTCTGAAAGTTTCTGACATGATGATGTCATCATGACGTCACTGCTGACGTCAGCATGATGATGTCATCAACTACAGTAACCGGGTCAGAGAACCGGGTCACCGCATACCCACGGCTCGACCCGATCACAGATCGTGATTCCGACCACCATTTCAGGTGGGATTTGTTCCTATGGACTCGTCTCTACCTCATCAATGGTTCTGTGCAAAGAAACTAGATTTTAGGTTTGAATAAACTACTTGAAAATCGACGGGAAGGTTGGCTGCCGGTTCTGGTTATCTTCTCCGGCGAGCCGTCGAGTTTCCAACCACGGTCCTTGGTTCAAACTGGTCGTCAAGGTCCCCTAAATGTGTCATAACAACAAACAAACAATTCCAACGTAAAAAACGGACGTTTCGAAGTAGGGAAGGAAATCGGGCACTCACGGATTTTTCGTCCTATCGCCGCCGTACGCCGCCTAGTCTAGTTCTTGGTCGTCCTGTCGTCACAGAGAACCTCACTGTACGTTGGTTCGAATCCAGGTGTGAAGGTTTGGATGGTTTGGGTGGTTTGGGTGGTTTGGGTTTCTTCTCGGGTCTGGAGGAAATCCGTCCGTGCTGGGTGGCCGTGGAGTGGTGGCCGGCGTCCGGGGGTGGCTATTGGCTGCCTGGGGGTGTGAGGTTGAGTGGCGAGGGCTGGTGAGTTGGTTCCAAGAGGTAATCGTGCTAATCGGGTTGAGAGAATGAAAACATAGATGTATGGTCTCATGGATTTTAATACAGATCATGCATAAGGAATCAAGGGCCAAGATTGAATCTCAGAAATGAGATCAATGGTGAGGATTAGATCTGGAGATTTTCAGATCAAGGGCTGTGATTAAAAGGGGATTTAAATCTTAAATAATGCTTAGTGGAGCTTGATCCAATCTAACCAATGGGTGAGTGACACTTGTCACTCACCAGGTGTCCTCCAATCAGATTCCCAGAATAAAATATTTGACACGAAAACCGAGACACGAACCTCCCGATTTCACGTTTCTGACCATAACTTCCTCGTACGAAGTCCGATTTCGGCGTGCCGCCTGTCTACGGACTCAGGACGTCGAGACCTACCTAACGGTCCTTGAGTCGCATGAAAATTAGTTGTCAAACGAAAAGTCAACATTTTCGCCCCTAACGTCCAAATTACGGTAATGCCCCTGAACTTCCGATAGTCGTAACTTTTTCCCTGATCGTCCGAAATGGACGTGCCACCTGTCTATGAACTCGTGACATCCCGAACTACGTCACGGTCATAGGTCAAAGTCCATTTAACCCACCAATCAAAAAGTCAACAATTTGGCCACACCAATCACAAGGGTAAAAGCGTCAATTCACACAATAAATTACAATATTAAAATCCTAGAATTTCCGGGGTGTTACAACCTTCCCCCCTTAAGTCCCGAAATTTCAAAGAAACAAATAAGGAAATTGTTCTCGCATCTGAGCCTCAGGCTCCCATGTGGCTTCTTCCACATTCTGGTTTCTCTAGAGAATCTTCACGAGAGGGATAGTCTTCCGAAGTAGTACCTTGTCCTTCCGATCCAAGATCTGTACTGGTTGTTCTTCGAAGCTCAAATCCTCCCGTAGTTCGACAGGTTGTTCCCCAAGTACATGAGAAACATCATGTACGTACTTCTGTAGCATCGATATGTGGAAAACATCGTGAACTCTAGATAGTTCTTGAGGTAGTGCCAATTTGTATGCAACTCTGCCAATTCTCTCCACGATCTCATATGGTCCGATAAAACGCGGACTCAGTTTCCCCCGCCGGCCAAAACGGATAATCCCCTTCCACGGTGATAACTTCAGGAAAACAAAGTCTCCCACTTCAAATTCCAAGTCTCGAATCCGTCGATCGGCATAACTCTTCTGGCGATCCTGCGCCGCCTTCAATCTCTCCTTGATAACACGAACAGTTTCCATGGTTAAGTCCATCAATTCCGGCCCTACAGCCGCTCGCTCTCCTACCTCCCTCCAGCAGATAGGTGTCCTGCACTGTCGACCATACAGTGCCTCATAAGGTGCCATCCCGATGCTTGCTTGATAGCTGTTGTTGTAAGCGAATTCCATCAATGGAAAATGAGTATCCCAAGAGTCTTGAAACTGTAGTACACATGACCTCATCATGTCCTCCAGGGTCTGAATGGTTCTTTCAGACTGTCCATCAGTCTGAGGATGGAAAGAAGTACTGAAACGTAGGGTTGTTCCTAGAGTAGCTTGCAAACTCCGCCAGAACCTGGAAGTGAAACGCGGATCACGATCGGACACGATCGATTCCGGCGTACCATGCAATCATATAATTTCCTTCACAAACAACTGAGCCAGTCGGTTAGGTTTATAGGTCTCCTGAATTGGCAGAAAATGGGCTGATTTGGTTAGCTGGTCCACGATCACCCATACTTCGTCAACTCCACTCTGAGTCCTTGGCAACTTAAAGACGAAGTCCATGGTGATGTGATCCCACTTCCACTCGGGAATCGGAAGTGGCTGTATAGCCCCATACGGTCTCTGCCGTTCCGCCTTAACCTGCTGACAGGTTAAGCATTTACTCACGAACTCAGCAATATCCTTCTTCATTCCTGGCCACCAATAATGGTTCCGGAGGGTACGGTACATCTTTGTACCTCCCGGATGCATAGCATAGGCCGAACTGTGGGCCTCCTCAAGAATCTCGGCTCGTAACTCCGCCACTGCAGGTACACATAAATGGCCCATCTTCACAAGTGCTCCATCATCCCGGATAGTAAAATCCGGTCACCCATCCGCATCGACCTCAATCCTGTAAATGCAGAGTATCGGATCCTGAAGTTGTGCCTCGATGATCCGATCAATCAATACAGGTCGTACATGGAAGCTGGCCAACAAAGCTCCATGCTCATCCGTAATCAAAATAACTCCCGCCTTCCAGAGTTCCACCAGCAAAGGAAGGTACACCATCCCCAGGTGTGCAATTGATCCCGCTGATTTCCTGCTGAGTGCATCTGCCACCACATTGGCCTTACCCGGATGGTACTCAATTGTACAGTCATAATCCTTCAGCAGCTCCAACCATCTCCGTTGTCTCATGTTAAGCTCCTTCTGAGTGAATAGGTATTTAAGACTCTGGTGGTCGGTGTATATCTGACACGTTGCGCCGAACAGATAATGTCTCCAGATTTTTAGAGCATGAACCACCGTCGCCAACTCCAAATCATGGGTAGGGTAGTTCAACTCATGAGTCTTCAGCTACCGGGATGCATAGGCGATAACCTTGCCAGTCTGCATCAACACGCAGCCCAAACCTTGCAGCGATGCATCACTGAAGACCACAAACTCTCCACTGTCATCCGGCAATGCAAGGACAGGTGCAGTGGTCAATCGATCTTTCAACTCTTGAAAACTCCGATCGCACTGCTCGTCCCAGATAAACTTCACTCCCTTCCGAGTCAAACGAGTTAATGGTGCAGCAATTTTGGAGAAACCCTCCACGAATCTCCGGTAGTAACCTGCTAATCCGACAAAACTCCGCACCTCGGTCACTTCACTGTTGTCGGTCTAGCCCAGTTGGTCACCGCTTCTGTTTTCTAGGGATCCACGCAAATCCCATCCGTAGATATTACGTGTCCCAGAAAACCAATACTGCTCAGCCAAAACTGACACTTGCTCAGCTTGGCGTACAACTGTTCTTGTCTCAGCCTCTCCAAGACCAACCGTAGATGTTCCTCATGTGCACGGGCACTCCTTGAATATACCAAGATGTCATCGATGAACACAATCACGAACTTATCCAGGTAGGGTCGGAAGACCCGGTTCATCAGATCCATGAATGCTGCTGGAGCATTCGTCAAACCAAATGGCATAACCAGGAACTCGTAGTGTCCGTAACGGGTTCGAAAAGCAGTTTTCGGAATATCCTCCTCCGAAATCCTCAGTTGGTGATACCCAGACCGCAAATCAATTTTCGAGAAGCACTGAGCTCCCCGCAACTGGTCAAAAAGGTCATCGATCTTGGGTAGAGGATACTGGTTCCTCAGTGTCACCTTGTTGAGTTGTCGATAGTCAATACACAAACGGAGACTTCCCTCCTTCTTCTTTACGAACAACACCGGTGCTCCCCACGGTGAAGTACTCGGTCGGACATATCCCAAATCCACCAACTCCTGCAATTGAGTCTTGAGTTCTCGTAACTCGGCTGGCGTCATCCGGTATGGTGCCTGGGATATAGGTCGGGTACCAGGGAGTAGTTCAATTGTAAACTCGATCTCCCGCGATGGTGGCAACCCAAGTAAGTCTTCCGGGAATACATCCAGAAACTCACATACCACCGGTATCTCGTCGATACCCGGAGTATCAACCTGTTCCGACACAACATGCGCCAGATAACCCTGGCATCCCTTCCGTAGAAGTTTGGTAGCAGTAAGTGACGAAATCACTTCAGGAGGCGAACCATCACGTTCCCCCTGAAAGATAACCTCCGGCAAACCCGGGCTCCGCAGAATCACTTGCTTGCTACAGCAATCGATGAGCGATCCATGCTCCGACAGCCAATCCATCCCTAGGATTAAATCGAAGTCGTGGATATCCAGAATAATTAAGTCTGCTGGTAAATCCATATCCTCAATTCTTACCGGGCACCTCCGAATCACCTGATTCACAAGGTACACGATGCCCATCGGGGTGCCAACACCCATCTCACAATCTAAGGCTGATACCACACAATCAAGCATACCAGCACAACTCTTCGAAATAAAAGAATGTGTAGCCCCCGCATCCATCAATACACGTACAAGAAGGTTTAAGATATGTAGCGTACCTGTGACCACGCCTGGGGCAGTCCTCGCCTGCTGCTAGGTCATTGCAAATACTTGGGCCCTCGGCCCTCCGTTCCGTCCGCTCGCCATGCCCAGCACCACGGTCACCCAGAGTGGCCCGCGCGCGCCATGCCCAGCACCACCCAGACAAATGTACAATCCCTGTCAAGTCCAAAGTATTCGTAAAGGTCAATTTAAACCCCTAACATTCAACCATGAAACCCTAGACCGAAACTGGCCCGGAAAAGCCGCCCGAACGCGCTTCCTAAGGAAATAAACCTCATTTTGACCAACTTAATGATCTCCAATCGACCCGAAACCACCGCCATTGGATCCGGATCGTCGAAACCTAAAGAATGGTGGTGGTCCCACCAAAATTACTGTTCACACGCGCCCCCACGCGCCTGGTCAACCCTCTGGTCAACTGTGCTATAGTACTGCTGACGTCAGCATGACGTCACTGCTGACGTCAGCATGACGTCACTGCTGACGTCAGCATGACGTCACTGCTGACGTCATCACTGACAGTGTCAGAGGACACGTGTCAGCAGTCCATTGGTCCCTGGTCTGACAGTTTCTAACATGATGATGTCATCATGACGTCACTGCTGACGTCAGCATGATGACATCATCAGCTACAGTAACCGGGTCAGAGAACCGGGTCACCGCAGATCCACGGCTCGACCCGATCACAGATCGTGATTCCGACCACCATTTCAGGTGGGATTTGTTCCTATGGACTCGTCTCTACCTCATCAATGGTTATGTGCAAAGAAACTAGATTTTAGGTTTGAACAAACTACCTGAAAATCGACGGGAAGGTTGGCTGCCGATTCTGGTTATCTTCTCCGGCGAGCCGTCGAGTTTCCAACCACGGTCCTTGGTTCAAACTGGTCGTCAAGGTCCCCTAAATGTGTCATAACAACAAACAAACAATTCCAACATAAAAAATGGACGTTTCGAAGTAGGGAAGGAAATCGGGCACTCACGTGTTTTTCGTCCTATCGCCGCCATGTCGCCGCCGTACGCCGCCTAGTCTAGTTCCTGGTCGTCCTGTCGTCACAGAGAACCTCACCGTACGTTGGTTCGAATCCAGGTGTGAAGGTTTGGATGGTTTGGGTGGTTTGGGTGGTTCGGGTTTCTTCTCGGGTCTGGAGGAAATCCGGCCGTGCTGGGTGGCCGTGGAGTGGTGGCTGGCGTCCGGGGGTGGCTGTTGGCTGCCTGGGGGTGTGAGGTTGAGTGGCGAGGGCTGGTGAGTTGGTTCCAAGAGGTAATCGTGCTAATCGGGTTGAGAGAATGAAAACATAGATGTATGGTCTCATGGATTTTAATACAGATCATGCATAAGGAATCAAGGGCCAAGATTGAATCTCAGAAATGAGATCAATGGTGAGGATTAGATCTGGAGATTTTCAGATCAAGGGCTGTGATTAAAAGGGGATTTAAATCTTAAATAATGCTTAGTGGAGCTTGATCCAATCTAACCAATGGGTGAGTGACACTTGTCACTCACCAGGTGTCCTCCAATCAGATTCCCAGAATAAAATATTTGACACGAAAACCGAGACACGAGCCTCCCAATTTCACGTTTCTGACCATAACTTCCTCGTACGAAGTCCGATTTCGGCGTGCCGCCTGTCTACGGACTCAGGACATCGAGACCTACCTAACGGTCCTTGAGTCACGTGAAAATTAGTTGTCAAACGAAAAGTCAACATTTTCGCCCCTAACGTCCAAATTACGGTAATGCCCCTGAACTTTCGATAGTCGTAACTTTTTCCCTGATCGTCCGAAATGGACGTGCCACCTGTCTATGAACTCGTGACATCCCGAACTATGTCACGGTCATAGGTCAAAGTCCATTTAACCCACCAATCAAAAAGTCAACAATTTGGCCACACCAATCACAAGGGTAAAAGCGTCAATTCACACAATAAATTACAATATTAAAATCCTCGAATTTCCGGGGTGTTACAATTTCAACCATTGATAATTACTTTGAACTAGTATTATTACATTGAAAAAACAAAAAATCGAAATTTAACTATGCAAACTATAAATTGAATCAAAATTGAGAACGACTCCATCTCAGGAATTCCTCCATGGTGATCTTCAACGATGGTGATTGAGTGGGTTAGGTCGGTCACGACGAGGCAAAGAATGGAGTGGAGGTGGCGGGGTCTCAGTCGTCGATTTTGTGAGTGGTGGTGTTCATTTTGTTCTCTCTGCTTTGGTTGCTTCAGTCGTCTTCATGTATCCCGTGCTCCATGTTAAGCCACCAAATCGAGCATGCAAGGCGAATATTCATCGAAGAAGCTTGGTGTTAGAATCAACCTAAAGAATCTCGTGCTTCAGTCGTCTTCATGTATCCCGTGCTCCATGTTAATCAACCTAAAGAATCCAATGGTGTAACTTTTAAGCTTCAATTACCTCGATAAGTCGAATATTCATCGAAGAAGCTTGGTGTCGCCGTCTAGTTTCTCCTCGATTCTGAAGCCACGGGAGACAACGATGGAGGAAACTTACTGGGTTGGATTCGTCTCATGGCTACGCTCAAGGCCAGTTATGGCCTAGAGCGACAAGGGCGACCACTCTGGGCCCACGAATAAGAAGAGGCCAAAAATTTTTAATTTGTCTTATTTTTATGGAAACAAATTATTTAAATTGAATTTGAAGAAATATTTTATTAAAAAATTGGGGTCATATTCTTCAAAATATTATAAGAGTTATTTTGATTAATATATAGTTATCTAGTTTACCTTATAAAGTCATTAATACTCTAATTCTAAATTTTTTGATAAAATACTATTTCTTACAAATATAATATTGCAAAAATGTCCATATTTTCTATGTATGATTAATGTACTTAAATTCTTGGATTTTTCTGGTATATTGGGAGGATGAAAAAAAATATTTGAAAAATTGTGTATGTAAATATATATTATAGGGACACTTTTATAATGTTCGCCCAAGGCCTCCAATTTATTGGACTGGCCTTGGCTATGCTGAAGGTGGTGGTGTGGTTATGGTGGTTCCGCCAAGTTTCAAGGGTGAGGGCAAGGGTGGGCTTCGGTCTCTGTTTATGTTCGAAAGGAAGGAGAAATCAAGAGGGAGAAAGATTGAGACAAAGAAGTGAGGAAGTGGATCGTTACTACGATGAAGATGGGCCAATAGTGAGGATGGTTCGTTGGATTTCAAGTGTGGTAGTGGTGGGTGTCCCTATTCTAAGTTCCAGTTTAAGACAGATAATGGCACTAGCACAGGAGAGGTTGAATTCTCAAGAGAGGGTGAGAGAGTGAAGGTGAGTTTATTTAGGGATAAAAAGGGTTGGGCTTCAAACTTTCAAGTTAAAATGGGGTTGGGCTTCAGTTCTATTTGACTTTGATAAGTTTGGGCTTAAGTTGTATGTTTCCTTATTATAGTTCATTTTTTTCCTTCAAAAATTCATAATAACTAAATAATAAAACATCAAAAAATTAAATCGTAGAAAAACTTTAAATAAAAACCAAATTTGAAAGTTTAGGATCGAAGGAAATGATATAACGAGGTTGGAGAAAATTTTAAAATAATTTTGGGATATTATTTCAATTTATTATGTTATTTTATAACAAAAAAAATTGGTTAATCTTTTCACACTTTCCGGAATTTTAAAATTGGATACTTTTTGAGCAAGTAACTTGATTAACTTAAAAAATTAAATTTAGACGATTAAATTTGATTGATTTTGAAAATTATTGAAAATCATAAAATTATGTTACTCGTCGAAAATCTCAGGATTTTGAGTAATTAAATCCGTTGGATTGTCAAAAAAGTTTTTGTATCCATTGAATCATATCACATTGTTCCTTAGTCTTGGAAATTTAAGATTTGCTAACTTTTGGAGAAGGTAATCTATGAGTCTCTACAATAATGATGAATTACGTTACTAATTATTGGGTTAATTGGATTCTTGTCTGAACAAAACTTATCGTACCATTACAATACTCGATAGTGAGGAAGATTGAAAGTGTCACTACAATAATTAGTAACATTAGATTACAAATGAGTTTATAATCTATTTTTCTATTCTATAAATTCCAATGCTAGTTTCATAAAGTAAATAATAAGTGATCGTTATAGATGAACACTAAGACTCCGTTTGGATGTTTGGAATGTAAGAGGGAGGAAATGAATGATATTTATTTCTTTTCTTATTTCACGATGGAAAGGATTTAACAATTCCAATCTAACGTTTGGAACAAGTGGGCCTAATAACAAGATCTCAAGCATTCCATTCCTTCAATATGAACATAAATATCACATTCGCCAATATCGAAACACACATTTGCAAATTTATTAAAATTTTTGAATCCACCAAAGAATAATAATCGAAATATGTCCAATCAAATATTAAACTAAAAAAATATAAATGTGGACAGTTAGATCGGTCAATTAATTTTGAAAATTATCTAAATTCGAAAAATTATCATATTCATCAAACACTTCAACTCTTTTAAGTAAATTTCAATATATTTTTTAAATTTGTCGTTAAATTGTGTATATTACATAGTTTTTTTTTTCAAAGTCATAACTAAATAATGAAAATTTTAAAAAATAAACAGTAAAATTTTGCGGTCTTCTTGGAACTTTTAAAATTAAAAAATAAACCGTAAAAAATAAATTTGGACGATTAGATCGTTCGATTGATGTCAAAAATTATGTAAACATATAAAATTGGGTTGTTTATCAAACACTTTAAACATTATTAAATATTTTTTAATATTTTTTCAAAGTTTTGGTTAAACTGATATTCAAACGATCGGATAACCTTGATCGGATAACCTTGATTGAGATGTGGAGGATCTTCATTGTTACATTCCATCCCTCAAATTTAAAAACAATTTATTTTAGAATTTTATCAACTAAACCTCTAAAATACACTACAAGCGCATTGGGCTTTGAAAACTTGTGAGTTAGTTTGGTAATTGTTTTAAGCCCATTTGGCCCAAAAGGGAAATATTTAAACGTTCAAATGTGGGATCCATTATGCCCCTCCCTTGTATATTGTAGGGGTGTGCACGGTTCGGTATGGTACAAAATTGATCGATACCAGAACCATACCATTTAATTTTAATCGGTACGGTACGGTTCGGTATTCAATATTTTGAAAGTGAAACCAGATCGTACCGTACCAATTAAGTTCGGTACGGTTTCGGTATGGTTTCGGTTTTGAGCCAAAATTTTGTTTGTGATTATAAAGCAAGGAAAAGACTAAAGAAAAAAGCAAAACTACATTTATGAAGGACTTAAGTTTTCAAATATGTATTGAAGAAGTTGCACTAAGTTGAAGATATCAACTCTTAGAAGCTAAATTAAGACATGTATGGTCATATCAACTCTTAAAGAAGTCCTAATAAACCAATAAGAAATAAATTTAATTATTAAAAAAAAATTCTAATTCGGTACGGTATCGGTACGGGACGGTTTTTTAAAATATCGATACCGAAACCGTACCGAATTATATCGGTACGGTTTCGGTACCGTACCAATCATACAACGGTTTTACTATTCAGTTTTTTTTCGGTTTTACTATATTGTCCGCCTCCCCCTTCCATTTCTCAAAACAGAGACGCACGACGGCCACCACCAGGACATCACCTATTTTATTCAATCGCTGGTCTTCGACCACTCTCCTTCTCTCCTTATCCCGCTACTTTCTCTCTGTTGTTCGAAGACTCTCTCTCGCTCTCAATCTCATATGCTCGAAGAATGCCGAAATCTAGAGATACTGACCGTCAGTGCCTCCGACTCACTGCCACCCAACCATCTGTACCACGACGAGACAAAGACAAACCGTTGTATCTTCGTCCTACATCGACCACTGTGACCAACACCTCCACCTGTAGCCTGACTTGCTCAACATCAACCTTTTCATGTACCCGTGCCCCTCAGCTTCACCTCTTCTTGCAACCCGACCCACTCAACATTGACCTTTATTCCAAATCACGTCCCACACCATCCACCCTTCTTGCAACTCGTCCCCTTATCATTAACCCCCTTCGTTTTTCCTATTCGTTCCAAAGGACGAGAAAAGCAGAGGTGAAACAATCAATGAACCAAATAAATAAAAAAACAATCAATGAACTCCAATGACTGAAATGCCTTTGGATCACTTTAGGCAATATCTAACCCTTAGATATCCATCCCATTCAACGGGATGGACTATTGAAGTCTGGTCGGAGAAGATGAGCATGCAAACTTTGCTCTTTAACCAGCCACTTGCTCTACTTTTTGTTTCATATTTTATCTAACTTTTTTATTTATAATAATATTTTATTGAATAATCAAACCGCAATGAATTGAATAATCATACCGCACTAAGTTCATTGCGGTATTGTAGCCATTCCCCTTAAAATCATAAGAAATTTAAACATACTATACAATAAAAATATATCATCATCTCTCAATATAATCCCAAGCCGTAACTAGATGTCCTGGCCGTCCCATACCGAGACATACCCTCCTAATCCATTACCGAAAATACCGAAAATACAACGGCTAGAGAATCGAGAGGTCCAACCTAGGGACCTACTCTCAACATATATGAAAAAACCTCAAAGATATGAGGCTGAAATCATGTATTACGTGTGTAGATAACCTTGATGAGCACATAAACAAAAATACCTCAAGATCATGTGTCGCAGATGAACACGCATGACCGAAAATACCTAAAGATCATATATGCAAACATATGACCAAAAATTCCTCAAGATCATGTGTTGGAGATGAACATGCATTACCAAAAATACACCAAGTTCATGCGTACAAACACATGAATGAAAGTACCTCAATCCAACCTCTTAAACCCCAGGGTATACACGTATTATAAATGCATTTAACGTGACTTTGAATGTCTAAAACATGCCATATACGAATTCCAAGTGACCCAAAACTTAGGTCAAAAGATTTGAAACCTCGAAATACTAGAAACATAAGTCATTGATGCTCAGGAAAGGGCCCTATGGACCCTGGCTCACCTAGGGGGTGCTATTGTAGCCTTCAATCGCCCCTGACCTCTAGCTTTGCCATCACAGGGCGAACATCCATTGTCGGCCTATTTGAAGCCTTTTTCAAAATCTTCATTTATTAACCAAATGTAACGTTTTGTAGTCTAAACCCATCTACGTAAGCCCAATAATCCAAATCTAAAGTCCAAATTGAGAACCATTACTTGTTGTGCCCGGAGATTGGCTAGAAAGGTCCAAAACTTGCCGAGTTAAGATTCATCATCGTATCTCCTTCTCCCAACAATCTCAACCTCAGTAGTTAGTATGGTTGAGCTTGGAATGAGGTGAGGAAGATAATGTTGGTGGTGGTTTGACTTGGTTTGGCCATAAACGGAGATCACATGGGGGAAAGTGTTTCAGTTTTTTTTTTGTTGGAAAAGGACAGAGAGTCGCGAAGGGAGAAGAAAGAGTCCCGATATTTCTAGGAAAAATATAGAAAAATATTTGATTTAAAATATTATGTTTCCACAGTTACTAAACTACCCCTAAAGGCTCTAAACTCATAGCTCCCTCATACAAACTCCGAGTTTTTGTGTGCAACATGTTTACGAACTCACGAGTTCGAGGCCGACGTAATGGTCTAACAAAAACTTCCAAAAGTATTTCCAAATAAAAAGTGAATTCAAAGCCCTATTAAACCTGAGAGTAAAATCGTCATTTTCTAAAATAATTACCAAATTCACTAAATAAAAATGCGGGTCATTAATCATTCTAATTATAATATATGGATGATTAGAAGTGGAGCCTGTGGAACCCAAAATCACCGGAAAAATGTGGAGCTGCCACGTGGCCCATAATTCTCAAAATGACCAAATTGCCCTTGGCAATAATACTTGTAAGCACAAGCACCGGACATGGCCCAAACCAGAATGACATGTGGAAGCCTCTCCACCCTCGATTTGTATAACACGTGTTAGCATGCAAATTGATGAGCATTTGTCCCACATCGAAACTATGGAAATCGAACATTTCATTCACCCCTATATAAGAGGTAAATTGATGAGCATTTGTCCCACATCGAAACTATGGAAATTGAACATCTCACTCACCCCTATATAAGAGGTAAATTGATGAGCATTTGTCCCACATCGAAACTATGGAAATCGAACATTTCATTCACCCCTATATAAGAGGTAAATTGATGAGCATTTGTCCCACATCGAAACTATGGAAATTGAACATTTCATTCACCCCTATAAATAGCAAGGCATATTTCATTTCCAAGTTAAGTTGATTCTTCGCTTCGAAGTATATTCTTTTCCTCTCTCAAAGCTAACTTAGGCATCGGAGTGTTTTTGGTCGAACAACCCCCCGGGTAAATCGATCGAGACAACGATAGCTAATTGTTTGCTGTTTGCAGGAATTGTGAGAACTTTTCACGGCGGGTTCGATTTCTGCTTCAACAATTGGTGCTTTCATTGAGAGCTATTGAGTTATACTCAGAAGAAGCTCTCTCATTTGTTCATCGTTCATCTTTCTTCGTTCGTCGTTCATCGACATTGTTCGAAGATTTTGAACGTTGTTCATCACTCATCAGGAATTTGTTCATCGTTCATCTTTCTTCGTTCGTCGTTTATCGACATTGTTCGAAGATTTTGAACGTTGTTCATCACTCATCAAGAATTTGTTCATCGTTCATCTTTCTTCGTTCGTCGTTTATCGACATTGTTCGAAGATTTTGAACGTTGTTCATCACTCATCAAGAATTCGTTCATCGTTCATCTTTCTTCGTTCGTCGTTCATCGACATTGTTCGAAGATTTTGAACATTGTTCATCGTTCATCTCTCTTCGTTCGTCGTTCATCGACATTGTTCGAAGATTCTGAACGTTGTTCAAATTACCCATCAACAGCTTTCCAAATTCAAAATTCTTCGAATCGGCATGGCTAAGGCTCGTCGATCCGCTCAGTCAGCCGGAGAAGGTATTTCTGCCTCAACAGCTCAGACGAGGAATGAAACTCACATAGAAACTCCGGAGAAGCGCCCAGCTCAACTCAGGCGCGTGTCTATGGAAGCGCCCCTTGAGACACTCGAAGGGAGGCCAACCTTCAGTTTTGGAGCATTCCCCTCTCCAGCTAACCAAGTACCCGCGCTAGGGGAAGGAACTTCGACTTTAAAACAAGCGAATGGGAGGTTGATGGGAAATGCATCACGACAAGATCGACCCATAACAAACATGGTCCTAAAGGACTTTCTGGACGGATGTCATGACATCTCAGGGAGAAGTCGTCACCAACCTCCCCAAGACAATTTGGCGCAGCAAGTTGAAGGGTTAAGCAAACAAATTCAACTTCAGTCAGAGCTCTTGCAGCAACTCCTAGCAGGGAGACCAATCCAGGAGCGGGACGGACGATCCACGTCACGTGGCCGACAAGAGAATGCCCAGGGACGACCTAGGAAAGAGCAGGCCCGCTGCCAAACAATGTCACAAGATACTTCGCTGGGAAACTCTGGAGAAGAAAGTCACGCTCATCAAGCAAAAATCCCACAATGCCTAAAGCCGTTAGTACGTGAACGGCTAGGAGGTAGGACTGGGGCAACTTCATGGGCAGAGCATTCACAGCACTCACGTGGGGGCAGGGGGCAACTTCGAGCTCAAAACAAAAATCCAAAACGATCTGCCCACGACAGTAAAAGGGGAGAAGCTCAAAGAGTTTCTCAACAATTAGCAAAAGAGGACTCATCGGCTCAGCAAGGAGCATTGCGGGCTAATGATGTTCAAAAAATGCTGGACATGCACCTTCGTGCTCAACAGGGTGGCGATCTAGAAGACGATCTACGTCGCCAAATACAGCTCTCTACGCCCTTCATAAGGGATATTGAGGAGGAGCCATTCCCCCAGAGGTTCGCAACACCAAATTTCACTCCATTCAAAGGATCCTCCGACCCAGTAAAACACATAGATCATTTTCGAGGAGTCATGATCCCCCACAGGTCTAACGATGCACTCATGTGCAAAGTTTTTCAAGCTTCCCTTCAAGGCCAAGCCATGACTTGGTTCAATCATCTCCCCCCGAGGTCGATTGAGTCCTTCGAAGAGTTGGCTTTGACATTTGTGAAGGAATACGCACAACTTCGGACAATCGAGGTGAAAGACGACCATCTTTTCTCTGTCCGAAAGAGAGCAAAAGACACTCTGCGATAATACATACGGAGATTTTGTGAGGAGAAGTCTCGCATTATCGGCTGTAATGACTTTGTTGCAGCAATGGCATTCAAGCAAGGACTCCCTCGAGACAGCCAGCTTTACGGGGACATCGTCATGAGCAATGCGCGAAGTCTTTCCGAAATACTTTCGCTAGCAGAGCGACATGTAAGTTGGGAGGACGAGAAGCGCGCCGCTCATACTCATGGCCATGCTGGGACTAGCGAAAAGACCTCCGATGAGGATGAACCCCATGGAAAGTCTGCAACTGGAAAGCTCAACAAGCGAAAGGCAGGGCAACACTCCCAAACGCCAGTTATGGGGAAGCCTAACTTGCAGCTATCTTTACCAGCCCATCAGATCCACAATGAAATTAAGAACAAGCCATGGTTTAAGAAGCCAGAGCCAGTCAAAGGCAATCAAGAGAATGCTGATAAAACCAAATGGTGCGCCTATCATGAATGTTATGGGCACAATATCAGCACATGTATATCTTTCGAAAGATATCTCCGAAATCTCCTGAGGGAGGGGCATTGTACAGACTACATAAAAAACAAGACTGTAAATCACATGGAGAACAAAGAGTCAAACGAGCCAGCGTCAAAGGTGATCCGCATCAACTAGACGCAAGTCAACATTAGAAAGACATAAAACTCTATGGAGCTTTTCAATTTTGCTTTTCAAGTTGCCTTCTGAATTCAATTATCAATGAAATGAGATTAACAAATTGATTTGTTCACCATGTACAATTTTCAAAGCTTATTCTCTCTAGTGTAAAAAGCCTTCATGATCGAAGCATCCAAGCCTTCGTCATCGAAGCATCTGAGTTTTCGCCTTGCGAAGCATCTAAGCCTTCGCCATGCGAAGCATCCAAGCCTTCGTCATCGAAGCATTCAAGCCTTCGCCCTGCGAAACATCTAAGCCTTCGCCATGCGAAGCACCTAAGCCTTCGTTATCGAAGCATCCAAGCCTTCGCCCTGCGAAGCATTCAAGCCTTCGCCATCGAAGCATCAAAGCCTTCTGAGTCCTGCAAATTTCTGTACAGCAGGGAGAGCTCATCTCGAGCGGTATATCGCTCATTTTCTATCAGCATCCTCTCTGCACGGCTCATCTCCAACTCGCCCATTTTGGCTTCCGATGTGAAATTGAGACCTCAAGTTATCTTAGTTATCGCAATCTCACATCAACAACATAACTTTCCATTTCTGCCTGCCCTTCGCATCAAGATGGCACATTCGTAGGGCCAGAACGGAAAGGTTAGGAAAGAAGTTGCTCGGTATGCTTATGGGTTAGGAAAGAAGTTGCTCGGCATGGTTTTTTCTCCCAAGAACCAGTAAGTCCTTGTTTATTGTCCTTCTTCTGAACAACGGTCTCCTTCAAGCACAGTGGAACGCACAACCACTCCTTGATCGGGATGTCTGAAAGCCTCGCGCCATTCATGGAGAAAGCAGCCGGCTCATGTCCCGGAACTCTGGAAGAACATCTGTCGCCAAGCTCCACGAGAACGTCGTTTGGAAAGGAATTTTGATTGCAAGCCTTCCACTCCATGAGGTCTTCAGGCTTCTCAAAATCCATATCTTTCCCTCGGAATGGACTTAGGCCACGAAAACCGCCACGCTCCCACAGGACAAATTTTCTAGGTCTCTCGGCATCTTGACGCATGGCGAGCATGTATGTGGTACTAGCAAGAGTCACAGTAGGTGTGATCCTGCCTACCGATGCTCACTAGTCACGTCCGCAAATGCACTCAGTCACCACCAAGTCCCCGTCGACTGTTCGGCCAAACTCCGTCCACGACGTGACATCGTGAGAGTATAAGAAACGATTTTACAAGATCAATTTGGTAAATCCTTACCTCCAGCTAGTAGAACTCAAGCTCGATTTTTCGAGGATTTTGAAGCTTCTGTTCTTGCTCGATACGGCCTCAATCCTCCCCGTTTTTGATTTGGATCGGTTCGAATTAGTCCCAGGAGACTTAATCCAGTCTCAATTTTGATCCTCAAGACTCACGAATTCGAATTCGAATTTTTACCACAAATTTCCAAAATTTCGAAAATCTGCAAAACCAGCGACCCTCTGTCCTTTGTGTTTGTTTTGCTCCAATTCAGACTCTCTAATCTCTCATTCTCACAATCGAATTGCTCTGCTATTTAACAAAATCAAGGTTTGGACAAAATGATTGAGTTTTCCCTAATTAAGGGTTTAGGGTCCCTAAAATCCTTGATTTCCTCCATGTTGTCTAGACAAAGCAGCAAGAATCATTGGTAGGTAGCATGAGTCAGCGTCCACCGTTCGCTTGTCTCAAAAAGACCGTTTTGCCCTTCGCTTCCAAAATTACGAAAATGCCCCTCGCCTTCGTAGACACATAACCTTCGCATCCGATCTCCGATTTCGGCATGCCACCTGTCTATGGATTCGTATCAACTCGACCTACGTAACGGTCTCTGGCCCTCGTCCTTTGGACCCCCCGGTTCAAAAGACAACATTTTGCCCATGCTTGGGGGTAAAATGGTCATTTTGCACATTATGTCCGATTCACACCACTAAACCCAGAATAGTCATTCTAAAACTAAAAATGGACTTTTTACCTTTATAACCAGGGGCAAAATCGTCAAATAAACACTGAATCGATTCTTGAACCCAACGGTAACTGGTAACCCGGTAATATAAGACTCCAAACAATGTACATCCCTCCGGATTCCCTGAATACCGAATCGATGTGGGGGCATTTGTGGAACCCAAAATCACCGGAAAAATGTGGAGCTGTCACGTGGCCCATAATTCTCAAAATGACCAAATTGCCCTTGGCAATAATACTTGTAAGCACAAGCACCGGACATGGCCCAAACCAGAATGACATGTGGAAGCCTCTCCACCCTCGATTTGTATAACACGTGTTAGCATGCAAATTGATGAGCATTTGTCCCACATCGAAACTATGGAAATCGAACATTTCATTCACCCCTATATAAGAGGTAAATTGATGAGCATTTGTCCCACATCGAAACTATGGAAATTGAACATCTCACTCACCCCTATATAAGAGGTAAATTGATGAGCATTTGTCCCACATCGAAACTATGGAAATCGAACATTTCATTCACCCCTATATAAGAGGTAAATTGATGAGCATTTGTCCCACATCGAAACTATGGAAATTGAACATTTCATTCACCCCTATAAATAGCAAGGCACATTTCATTTCCAAGTTAAGTTGATTCTTCGCTTCGAAGTTTATCCTTTTCCTCTCTCAAAGCTAACTTAGGCATCGGAGTGTTCTTGGTCGAACAACCCCCCGGGTAAATCGATCGAGACAACGATAGCTAATTGTTTGCTATTTGTAGGAATTGTGAGAACTTTTCGCGGCGGGTTCGATTTCTGCTTCAACAGAGCCATATAAAGATAAGGGGGTTCTAGGGCCCCCCTCCAATTTTTATTTTTTCTTTTGTAATTAATTTTGGTCCATATATATATATATATCACTTTGAGTGTTTAAAATTCATTATTCTGTCACTAATAAAGGCTGCAGTTTAATTTTGGCAATTGGTTGAATTAACACTAACATGCTTGAGTCTAATACTGTACTGTCGTGATATGCACTGCCGTGTCAAATGACATCTCACAAATGTGTCAAGACGAGATATGTCAATTGTGAATGTCGACAATGTTGACACATATATTGAAGCATGTTACGGTTATGTCAACAAGTAGTTAATGACATATAATGCTTGAGTTACTAATAAGTTGCAACAATGTCAAATTTTCGTAAGTTTTGACGTAGTGACGAGTATGATCAAGTCTGTCACGAGTAAGTGATAATTGATTTGACAGTTAACTTTTGTTGTTAAGTATGGCTAATTTTTATCAGTAAGTCATGACCTACTAACTTGATATGGTTGAATGTCAAGGAGTTGGCTTAAAAAGACTAGAATATTGTGATGTTATGAATCTAAAACCAAAGATGATCTAAGTGAGTTGTTGTGTAATAAAATCGTCTTTGTTTTTTTTTTTTTTATATACGAAAGAGAAGAAATTACAGAGAAAATCTTCTGCAACAACTCTGACTTCTAATAGAATCTACAATAGGGAAATGCAATTGAATTTGCTTCTCTACACACTGCTAATAGAATTTGCTCTAAAGAAAGAAGACTGGATTAATTATTTATTCCGTGTTAATGAATGAACTGCAATAGGGAATATGTCCCATCCAATAAAACTCAACAACCAAAATTAACCAAGAATCTACACTCGGCTTTAGTACATGTTCCAATCACCAACCTGAAGTAGGCCTGAAATCATTAATTATCATCCCTTGATCGATGGTTGAACTACATGAACTACAACTCCTCGGGCGAATTGCTACCACTAACATGAATCTTGACCTACATAAAGAAAACCCGACTTCTGATAAGAGCAGGAAAAAAACATGAACTATATACTGCAACACTTGGAATAAAATCAGCATCTGCATTTCTTATCGTACCTAGCTAGCAAAATGGTACTTCTAATTATACTCAGACACACCTATCTGAGCATCTAATATATAAAATTTAGGAGAAAACAATATAGCATATTATTCAGTTCCAAAACTAATAGGACACATTTATCCATCTATAAAGACTTTAAATTAAACAAATTGTTCAATTTCAGTTCTAATAGAAAATAACTAGAACAATAAGATCAAAATCAAACCTAGACCAACTTGAGCCTTCTCAGCGCTTACCAGGCAAATTCAGAACTCTTTAAGGAAAACCATGACTGGCAATAACTTCTTGGTAAGATTAAGGAAAACCATCTTCTTGGTCACAAACCTTTCCTAGAAGGGCGTCATAGTTTGGAGGAACCACGTAATGTGAGTAAACATGGCTATCCATTCTAACAAAGGGACTTCTAGGTGATAAGTACCGGGGTCTTTAGCGAGACACATGCCACATTCTCCACCTCCTGCTATGTGCCTTCAACCAATAGAAAATATCACCAGCTAAAAGAGGACCTAAAACCAGTGAAAGTGTCACTAGCTACTATTTAAGGCTCAGTGTACCATTAACAGCTAAAAGAAGACCTAGAATGGATAGTTCTAAAACAAAGCACAAACACCATACAATTACTGAAGCTCGGCTAAAGTTGGTTTGAAGGCCGAATCAGTAACAATACATGCCACAAATATTACCTAACTGGAGGTTCCAAATGCAACTTCATTTAGGCATAAATATAAGCATAATGAAGTTAACTACAGGGCTAAGTTTATCCAGAAATGATAGACAAGTAAGCTACGAAAAATGGCATCAAAGTATTACTGAAAACTTTTCTACACAAAAAAATTTAGTAATGAAGAATTGTACTAAATGACATGCTAATACAGTAAACATCTTCACGTACTTTCTGGTAATAATTATGGAAGACATACAAGTAGAAAATGGCAGTTTTCAAACAACAAAAATGACTACAATATATTCAGTTCACATGCAAACTCCCCTGGTGATGATGTTTATTTGCCCCTCACACCAAATCTCTTTCTAACCAAAAAAAAAAAAAATCCATGAGTAAAAGATGAAAAAATAACTAGCTACTATTTACCAACTCAATGAAGAATGTATTTATCTTATTTGACATAGTCGATTAAGATCTCTTATTTTATTTTCTCCACCACACACCTGAAAATGGTGAAGATGATACCAGAGAAACTAGCGGAAAATGAGGGTGAGCAAGTCACCCGCGTAAAAAATGCTCCCATAATCCATTCAATAAGTGCATAAAGTACTTTAAGAGCAACCCAATTCTATGACCCACTGAGGAAACTTAGAGGCGGGAGTAGACATTGAGTTGAGAGGTGGAGGTCGGTGGGGGAAAGTCCAAAGAGGCATGGCGTTGAAAGCCACCGGTAAGGGTTGTAATGACCTGGAAATTCGAGAAAAATAAAATTTGTAAAATGAAATGGAAATGACGGTTTTGCCCCTATAAGGTCAAATGTTAACTTTTTGGGCGATTCGCGAGTACGGTTGCGTAGGTCTGGGAACTCTGAGCCCATATACAAGTGGTATGCTGAAATCGAAGGTCGAATACGTTCGATATGCATAAAAAACGGCTGAGGGTATTTTGGTAATTTAGCACCAAGGGTATTTTGGCAATTTTACTTGAGAGATATTTGTGGATAGTGATACTTGTCTAGAAAATTATGGTCCTTTCCCACTCTAATCTCCTCCACCGACTTACCCTATTATATATATTGGTTGTGTGTGTATGTATGGATTCGGTGGAGAATGGCCAAAATAGAAGAAAAACAGAGAAAATGGAAACCAAGAGAGAGAACCAGCCACGAAGAAGGAGAGAAGGAGAAAAGAAATAACGAGTGGAGGCAAGTGTTGAATACGAGTAGGAACTGGGGGAGGTATGGTACCCTATGCTTGAAGTTGTGATCAACCCGTAAAGGTTCAAAAATGGCCCATGAAGGTTTAGATCGTTTTGGGAAGTTTGGTCACCTCGGAATCTGGTCGACAAGTACCACACTCCTGGTCACTCATCCGATCACTCACCAACTAGGGTTATTGCGAACCCGGCTGCTCACTGCAGCACGTCCATCCTGACCGACCCATCGCTCTCGACTCCGAAGGGTCGTCACGCTCCGGTACTGGTATCCAAACAATCAGTAACCACACTCTCAGGATCTCACCCTCTTGTAACTCTACGGCTCCTAGTCGCTGACCTCCACAAGGACTTGGCCATACTTCGTGCCTAAGCCTGCACAACCGCTACATGCGCAACCGCATCCTACCATGCCACTCAACTGTCCCGACTCTCAGGGCGTCATAATGAGTCTACTGGTCCCATAGATCCTATCTCCAGTACCACTATGGCTCTAAGTCGTTAGATTTGTAAGAATATCGATCCTACTCAGAATCTACTTCCTCGAAACACGAGGCATCCTATGCCAATCAAATCCTAACTATCAGGTTGATAACGGGCTGTTACTACTGCAGAGACATCACATCCTCGACCTGAACGCCCCATAAGAGCTAACCGTGCTCTGATACCACTTTGGTATCAGAGTACCATGAGTATCATATGAGCCAACCTGCTCTGATACCACTTGTCAGGACTCGTCCCAATCCCCCCGAGATTAACGTGAGACGCGTCTGATCCCGTCTGACAAGGAGTGTCAGACAATGGAAAATTTCGACTTTAGCCCACTCGAGGCATCAGAGAGCATCAGGATCCGGAGGAGGAATGTGATGTCTCGGTCTCTGCTACAGCCCGCATCCGCGATCAACCTGAAGGGCATTCAAAATATTAAAAGCCGTGAGTGGACAAAACAAAGTATTTATAAAAACATTTTCATGAAAAGACAGATATTTATGCCCTTCACTAAAAAGTATACATGCATTCGAAAACCAGTTATCAAACCATTAGGGCCTTGGGCCAAAATCATAAATGAAACAATCATACGGACCACTGCCCAAATCCATTTGGGACAGCCCAAAACCAGTATATATATCATATAACATATAACCAATCTTGTCACGGTTTCCAAAGCTACGCGCGTGCTACCCCGGGTCTCAAATCCCAAGTCTCCTCAGGGTCCACCCAGGTCCATTAATCCTTGGCTAATCCCCGATTAGTCTCGCTAATCCATAATTAAGTCCTAATTAATCCTTAAGATTAGGGATGAGTCGTTACAATATCGGTCTCGCTCCCGTTCGACAACTCCTATTAAATTAGGGATTTTCTGACTTACCCAACTTCCATATCTTGTTAGGTTAACCAAACTAAATCCACCATTGAAGGGTTGCCACTCACCTCTAACCCATTAACCCCTTAAAGTAATGGAAGTTGTCATGTGATTTCTCCAGAACCTTATTTCACTAAATGATCCTATCGAATTATATATAAAACAAAATTAGAAAAGTTTATTGATCATAACGTTTTTATTCACATAACTCATCTTTTATGTAACTCTTAATTTCCGAAATTAAAATATGAATCTACAAATACACAAATTCTTCAAATAATCCATTTTCATAAAGTTACCCAATTATCATAATTTACCATTGTAAGTTCGTTAACATTCGTCTCGAAATTACCATAACAATCCATTAATTTCACTTCCAAATTATGCATTTATAATTTTTCCTTTACCATAACTCACTATTATAAATCATTATTGTCCGAGGAACCTTAGTCTTAAACTTCTTACTTTTTCCTTGCTTTAATTCATATTAAAAATAAACATAATATGTAGATTATCCAAAATTATACACAAATGGTCTCCACATAACTTACAAATTATACCATTAAATTTATAATTTCAAGATTAAAAAAAAAATCTCACGTTGATCAGACCATTGGGAGCCGCTGCACTCGCTGGTGGAAACTCCTTGCACGTGATGCCCATGTGCTGCATAAAGTCACCTTCAATCTTTGGCGGGTTGACCCGATTTCTTGGTTTCAGGTTGCCCGATCGGCAAATGTGACTCAGTTCTTAAATCGTGTTTTCACATATGTTCTTCTTCCTTTAAATGTCTAACATCATCTACACAATACCAGGAGACAATCTGTGAGGTTCAACTAAGAAAACTCACATCGATTTCATAGTTTAGTTTCATGGGCTTTCAACCATGGCGTCTTAGGTCCTTCCTCCTACTTTCCCTTGTCTAATCATCATCTTTTTTTCTTCCTATAATGGTCTCAAGAACTCAACCAACCTTCTAGACTCCGTAGTTCGACACTAAAACTCTTCAGAACGCTTCACCCCCGCAACCAAACTTTGAGTCTCACGGTTTTAAGTTCTGGGTTCATTTCGGCCTACCACTTTTCCCTTTTTCTCTTCCTTTTCTTCTTCATCTCCCCTCTTCATCTCTAGCTTCCCTTTCACTCCCTTTCTTTCTCTGTTTCTCCCTCACGAGTTGGTTTCCTATGATTTTGTTCCTACTCGTTTCCAAGCCACCCTTTTCCCCGAACTCCCTTAACAAGCGCGCGCGCACACACACACACAGTCCTTATATATAATAGTGTAGGTCGGTGGAAGAAATTAGATAGGGGAAATGGAGAGAAGCCTAGAGTATTCTAGGCCTTTCTTGTAAAATTACCAAATTACCCTTGGTAGTAAAATTACCAAAATGCCCCTAGTCATTCTTGACCCATAACGAACCTATTTGACCTCTATTTTCAGCATACTGTCTGTCTATGAATTCAGAATTTCAAGACCTTTGTAACGGTCCTGACGACACGTCCACAAAGTGTCATGGTAAAAAAAATCAAGGGGAATTAGGATATGAGGGAAAGGTACATTAAAGAAAGAGGGGCTGAACTGCCACCAACCCCAGTAAAAAAACAAGGCCAGTGGCAAAAGGAAATGGCTTAGCTTTTCGCAGAGTAAAAGGGAGAGAGGGGAGATAACAGGACCGCCCCCGAAGGGATATTGATAACCATGCCCGGTCCTGCTCCCGTCTAGCAAGTCGACTGAAGTTCCCAAATTACCCTCAGTACTTTCCAAACAAGGGATAGCCACACACGTACTCACTCATACCTCCGCCTCTCGATCAACCTCGATCAACGCGCCACGACCTGGAGGGTCAATAAAACACAAAAGGTGTGAGTGGACGAAAATGAATCAGTTTATAAAACAGGTTTTAGAAATACATTTTTACCCTCCACGTAAAACCAATGCATGCATTCGAAAATCATTTTGCAATCCATTTCATTCCCAACGTAAGAAAAACCGTATATGAAAAACAAATCATTTTCCTTTTCTTAACCTTCGGGTCTTAGCCCGCAATCATAAACACAGGGCCTCAGCCCAAAATCATGAATAAAATCCAAGTACACAACATAGTCCAAAATCCATCAAACCATATAAACCGGGCCACTGCCCAACACATCCGAAAACATTAGAAATCGACAGTAAACCACAAGTCATTCAGTTTGCTGGATATCAATTACCGAGTCTTTAAACTCACATATGCCGGGCCTTCCCGGGATATCAACGAGTCTTTAAACTCGGAACATAATCAATAGGCCTCGGGGGGTATCACAATAACCGAGTCTTTAAACTCACGAGTCTTTAAACTCAATCCGGGTCTTTAAACCCAATCCGGGCCCGCCCCCTTCATATCTCATCCGGGTCTTTAAACCCAAAACATCATCCAGCAATAGTACCGGGTCTTTAAACCCAAAACCATTTATAAATCACAACAAATCCAGAATCCATTGTAAACCAATTTCCCAAGTTAAATCCGAGATCACACTTAATCGAAATGGAACTCATGTCCGAATTTCACATTAAAATCCCAATCATATTCGTCATCCATTCCCGAATCCGAATTCTCAATAATGATTCCGTAAGCTAGCATCCGGAAACATCATCCCGAACCCAAATCCGGAAATCCACCTTCAAGTTTCCAAAACCCGAAATCTCGTTCATCAAAGCCACTTTCATGAACTGGGCATCAAGCCCGAAATCACTTTTTTCAAAATCCGTTTTAAATCTTTGAAACCAAATCATATTTCAAATCCCAAAGTTAAAGCATCAAAACCATGATCAAATCACAAAATACTAGAAATCTCGTAAAAAGCGCAAATCCGTAAAACTCTCGAAATCCGTGTCAACACCGTAAGTCATACTCACAATCATAATCAAAACATCCATAAATCATGATACACACAAATCTTGTAAAATCGATCATCAACCCATCATCAAGGCATAAGAGAAACCATAGTCTCGAAATACGTGCAGTTACGTATTTCATACCAAAATACGTATAAATACGAAAGTCGTAATTATCACAAGTCATAATCATAATCATAGAAATCATATAAACATTTATGCATGCATTAAATTTTGAAAGCAAGGTCCACTCACACACCGTCCATAACGCTCGTTTTCGCGCTGCACGCGTTTATGTAATTTCCGACATTTTCCAGAAATCTCGAATCCTGTCAGAAATCATTCCTCAGTGTCACTAAGGACTCAAATAACATCATACTAATTTCCCATAATTTTCCGAGAATTAAATATTAATTAAAAAACGAAACATAAACATTCGGACCCTCGAAGCAAAGTCGAAAAGGTGTCCGATTAACTCGAAACCAACGCTAAAATGTTCGTTACATTGCATAGGACAAAAGTCGTGTTGAACTCACCTCAAGAATCGGGCCCACGCGCCCTCACGCTCCGCCGCAAGCGGCTGCGTGTGAAACTCACGCGCTGCTACAGTACACCACACTGTTCATCGTTCTCACCCGGCCGTCTGCTAAACGGGTCATTTAACCCGCGTTTTGACCAGATCCAATCCCTGCGAATCTCAACTTGTTTTCTTCAATTGATTCAGTCAAAAGCATCGTTATGAATCTAATTATGGGTCTGTAACTTTAATTTCATTATAACTTACCTTAATCTGTCAATTCCAGCTCGAGTTTTCGATGAACATCCAAACACTGTTCATTCCTTGAAGTTCATTAATCCTCATCGTTTTTCTTCAATTGACCCAGCCAACAGCTTCGTATGATTATCACAAACTTGTTTCCAAACTCAATTGCGTCTTCTAACTCCTCCAATTACACGACCCAATCCTTGGATTTTTGAGGTGTTGAGGTACTCCGTTCACGGTCAAAACGACCTCATCTTCCTTCATTTTTGAAGCCATTTGAGTCGTCTGGGTTCCAGAGAGCTAAATATAATCTCAATTGTAGTCATAAACATCCACAATTTCGAATTCGACTATTGATCACAATAAATTTTGATAATTGGCTCTCGGGTCTTACAGCAGCTCCTTCTCTCTGGTTTTTCCCATTCTTTTCCTCTCTGTTTTCTCTCGTTCCTTCCCAACAACTGATCAAACCACTTCAATTAATGAATCAAAATGCAACCGGTGCTCTGCTCAAAACTCTCAATTGAATATAACAATTTCCTAGTGCTCTGTTTTTCATTCTCCAACAGCACAAACTCAGTCCCCGAATTCAGACACCCATGCTCTCCCTCTGCCTCTGTCCCCTCACTCAGTTCCTCTCAAAATGGTATTGGGAAGTCGATCAAGCATGGGGAACCAGCCTCTGTTTTTTTTTTTTCAGTTTCAATGGCCCAACACTGTTCACTGTGCCAAACAACATATTTTAAGCTTCCCACCATTACACATTGCCACTAATCTGAGTTAGCAAATGACAGATGTCCCGTGGGTGGCATCCCATGGCATGAATCAGTCCAGTTGCCGTCCATTCCTTGATCAATTTTCCAATTATGATTTTGCCCCTACTTTGACAATTTACCAAAATGCCTTTCACGCTTCTAGACCCGTAACTCGGTCATCCGAACTCCGATTGACGCGTGCCGCCTGTCTACCGACTCAGCATCTCGAGATCTTCCCAACGGTCCTCGACTTACATGCACAGTCCATGTCGTTTGAAAAGTCAACAAATTCCCCCTTTTCGTCCTAATTACGAAAATGCCCTTGAACTTTCGAACGTCATAACTTTCTCCCTGAATGTCGAAATCGGACGTGCCACCTGTCTATGAACTCGACATCCCGAACTACGTCACAATCATCGGTCAAAGTCCGTTTGACCGCTCGAGCAAAAAGTCAACCGTTCGCCCAATTTCCAAGGGCAAAATAGTCTTTTTCTTCAAATTTTCTACATTTTCCTTTTCCGAAAGTCCGGGTGGTTACAGGAGAGCACAGTAAGGTATTATATTTTTTTAAAAATCTAAACGTAGTTATATATACGTATACGTGGAGATACTTGTCAATTCATGCTATGTGGCATGTTTGACCCTAATTTGCCTTTCCTTTTTCATCTTTCATCTTTCACACAATCATCTCTCTTCCCATGGTGGGTCAACCATTTCAACCATCACGCCAAGAGCTCAAAAGGCTTCAAATTGAGCCTGAATCTACAACTCATTACTCTATGTTATGCTCTATTTCAATCCATGTACATTTTAATTTTTCTAGTCATCATTTGGAAGAATCCAATTGAAATACATTTCATAATTGAAGAAATTGTAGAATCAAGGGTAGTTTGGTCCATGATACTATTTGCATTAATTGATTTATCTTATATAAACAATATCTAAATCTTATTAAATATTCTAAAAAAAATTATAATCCTTAGTCGAGTGGAAGTCTTTGGATTGATTCCGACCTTTTTCTTCTCTCCACCAAACGCCCCACACAAAATTAACCCAACCAATCCAGAAACAAACAATTTAGGATAGAGGTCCTAAAACTACATTCCGAGAACAGATTGTCATGCGTAATGAACGCCCCTTTCCATTCGTTAGATCATCAATCTCTGATTCTTCCTCCCATTTGTCTTACTAATTCCCTTAGTACAACCAATGCTCTAAACAATATTTTTTAAATTAAGATTTACCCTACACAATAAATTAGTTAATAAAGTATTAAATTCTACACAAACATATAGAATGAGGCACTACGACTAAATTGTTAAGTTTGTGACTTTAGTGGTTCATATGTGTTTGATTCCTATAAATAAGAACCATCTCACCTAATTTTGATTCTTATAACACTAATTATGCACTAGTTAGTATAATAAAATAAGTGAGTTTTACGTATTAGTTATACGACCCAATTTATTTTAATTGATCATTATATTTTATTGTCATTGTTATTTATTTCTCTCTCCATTAAATCATGTGCTCACGTACTCACAACTTATAATCAACCCCCTTGCACTCAGATTTTCTGCCTAAGTACATGAGTTTGATTCTTATGAATAGGAATCAAATTCAAGTTTTAAAATTTAATGTGAAAGGCCTTAAAGAAGGATATTGTACACATAGAATATCAACTTGGTCATAAGCTTTTTCATGAAAGGGTAAATTCGTCATAAACCTGCGTTCAAAGATTTGGGGGTGGAATCACTGATTCACTGGAAATATAGGAAGCGTGGGTGGGAATAGTGCTGTTTCTCTCATTGAAAACAAAACCCCACCATAAACCCTGAAAACAAAACCCTCACTTGGCACTCTCGCAGCTCAAAATGAGCAGACGACGCTTGAAAACTCTCCTCTGCCACTCAGTTTCCACCGTATCATTGTCCCCTGTTAAGTCCAGTACTTTCCTTACCACAAGCCCTTCACAGCCCCTCCCTTCTCCTTTCAAATTCTCCCACCAATATCTCGAACATCGCTTCGCCAGATTCCTCTGCACTTCCTCGCCGGACAATCTGGATGGTCTCATCGATCCCAACGACCTGTTTACGCCGGAGAGTACTGCAGTTGAGTCTATTTCGCCAGAGGAATTTGCCTCCTTGCGCGATTCGGTGTTAGATGCTAGCGCCGGTGGTGAGTCTTTAACTCCCAAATTTGAACCCGGTAAATTCTCTAACAATGCCCTTTTGATTTCAAATCAGATTAGGAATTATAGTGATTCTTTCGGTGACACAACCCAGAAGTTTCTTAGGCAGTTTAGGGACAAGCTGAATGAAACTCTGGTTGTGGAGGTGCTGAAGCTTATACGAAATCCTGAATTGGGTGTGAAGTTCTTTATATGGGCTGGTAGACAGATTGCGTATAGTCATACTGTTTCTGTATATAATGCATTGTTAGAGTTACTCGAGTGTGGTACTAATGATAGGGTACCAGAACATTTTCTCCGAGAAATTAAGGGTGATGATAAAGAGGTGCTTGGGAAATTGCTTAATGTGCTGATCCGGAAGTGTTGCCGGAATGGTTTGTGGAATGTAGCTTTGGAAGAGCTGGGGAGGCTTAAGGATTTTGGATACAAGCCAACTCAAGCAACATACAGTGCTTTGGTTCAAGTGTTTTTAAAAGCAGATAGGCTGGATACAGCACACTTGCTTCATGCGGAGATGCTGGATTTGGGTTTTAAGATAGATGAGTATACACTGGGTTGCTTTGTTCACGCCCTTTGCAAAGCTGGGCGGTGGAAGGTGGCGCTCACGTTGATTGAGAAGGAAGAGTTTGTGCCTAATACTGTTCTTTATACAAGGATGATATCTGGATTGTGCCAAGCTTCACTTTTTGAGGAAGCTATGGATTTCTTGAACAGAATGCGCTGTGATTCTTGCATTCCTAATGTTGTGACTTACAGGATTTTGCTTTGTAGTTGTTTGAATAAAAGGCAGCTTGGTCGGTGCAAGAGAATTCTTAGTATGATGATCACAGAAGGTTGTTATCCAAGCCCTCAGATATTTAATTCTCTTGTTCATGCGTATTGCAGGTCAGAAGATTACTCTTATGCTTATAAGTTGCTTAAGAAAATGGAAAGATGTGGATGCCAGGCAGGCTATGTAGTTTACAATATCTTGATTGGTGGTATTTGTGGAAATGAGGAATCACCTAGTTTAGATATGTTAGATTTGGCTGAAAAAGCTTATGGTGAGATGCTTGATGTAGGGGTTGTGTTAAATAAGGTCAATGTAAGCAATTTTGCGCGGTGTCTTTGTGGCACAGGAAAATATGAGAAAGCATATAAAGTTATCCACGAAATGATGAGCAAGGGATTTGTTCCTGACACTAGTACGTACTCTAAAGTTATTGGCTTTTTGTGTAATGCCTCCAAAGTAGAACACGCATTTTTGTTGTTTGAAGAAATGAAAAGCAATAGTATTGTTCCTGATGTCTATACATATACTATTTTAATTGATAGTTTTTCTAAAGCTGGCCTTATTGAACAGGCTCGGAACTGGTTTAATGAAATGGCAGGAAATGGTTGTACTCCAAACGTTGTAACTTATACCACTCTTATACATGCATACCTTAAAGCAAAGAAGGTGTCTGATGCAGATCAACTCTTTGAGATAATGTTGACTGAAGGTTGCATTCCTAATGTTGTTACCTATACTGCTTTAATTGATGGTCATTGTAAAGCTGGGAAAATTGAAAAGGCTTGCTTGATTTATGAAAGAATGAGAGGTAATGTGGTGATCCCTAATGTTTATACTTATGGAGCTTTAGTGGATGGTTTATGCAAAGCACACAAGGTCAAAGAGGCCCGTGACTTATTGGATGCTATGTCGATAGAAGGTTGTGAACCTAACCATATTGTCTATGATGCTCTTATATACGGATTTTGCAAGTATGGGAAGCTAGATGAAGCACAAGAAGTGTTTGCTAAGATGTCAGAGCAAGGGTACAGTCCAAATGTATATACTTACAGCTCTTTGATTGATAGGTTGTTTAAGGATAAAAGACTGGATCTCGCTTTAAAGGTCTTGTCCAAAATGTTAGAAAACTCTTGTCCACCAAATGTTGTTATATACACAGAGATGATTGATGGGCTTAGTAAAGTTGGAAAGACAGATGAAGCCTATAAACTTATGCTGATGATGGAAGAAAAAAGGTGTTATCCAAATGTCGTGACTTTTACTGCAATGATAGATGGCTTTGGGAAAGCTGGTAAAATCGAAAAATGTCTTGAGCTCTTTAAAGAAATGAGCTCTAAGGGTTGTGCTCCAAATTTTGTGACCTACAGTGTTTTGATTAACCATTGCTGTACAACAGGCCTTCTGGATGAAGCACATAAACTTTTGGATGAAATGAAACAAACATATTGGCCAAAGCATATGGCGGGCTACCGTAAAGTTATTGAAGGTTACAACCGACAGTACATAATCTCTCTTGGGCTTTTAGATGAGATGAGTGAATGTGATTCAGTGCCAATTTTTCACATATACAGAGTTTTGATTGATAATTTTGTAAAGGCTGGAAAATTGGAAAAGGCTCTTGAGCTACATGAAGAGATTTCATCATCCTTGCCTTTTACATCTGTGAACAAGAATATATATATTTCTTTGATTGAAAGTCTTTTACATGCAAATAAGGGGTATAAAGCGCTGGAGATGTTTGCAGACATGATACGGCAGGGTGGTGTTTCAGAGCTGATGACGTTTTTTGAGCTTATTAAAGGGCTTATTAAAATCAATAAGTGGGATGAAGCTCTTCAACTATCCTATAGCATATGCCACATGGTTTGTCTCTCTATCCCACCTTCTCTTCCATACTGTAGTGACTTCAACCATTTCTTTTACATGAAAATGCCATTTTTATTTATACTATTAATCATTTCATTTTATTGCTTCTAGTTTGTAGCTGTGATTGTAATGTGTTATATGGTCTAGAAAATAAGAAAACACAATTTCCTGTGCTATTCTATTTCTTAAGCCTTAACCCCTTTACTTCCCTAAGCCTCCACATCAAACTGCAACTAAATAAACCTCAATCTAGTGCTGAAAGCATGAATCTAAAGTTCCTGCATGAAGAACATCTAACTTCTAATTGAAAAATATTTGTATAAACTTTTTCTAAGAAGTCTTATTAGTATTAGTTTTTGTTTGAAAAGTATTGAATATAATGAGACATTTTTAGTGTTTCGTGCGCTTGTGTGAATGTTGAAGGAAGTATACTAACATGTGTTTCCTATGTTGAAGGAAGTATACTAACGTGTGTTTCTTATATAAAAAAAAAGTATGCTTATATGTCCATATGTATCCCTATCTGGATGTAAATATAAGTTGTCATGCATTCCATGCGTGTGCATTTGTGACTATCCAAGGAATGGATTAAGGAAATGTGAATGTCTTCGAACTCGTGTACAATTGCTTGAATGAATTTTTTGTTTCGAATCTTACTTTAAATGGTTAGTCGCACCAGTCTGTTAAGCAGTCAACCCAAGAATCTGGTAGTTCCTCATCATTTATTGGAAAGAAAAGTTTCTTTGTATGTGTCAGATCATTGGTTATTTTGAGTCTTGTTCTTAACAGTTTATTTCGTTTTTTGGTCATTAAGTTTGACTTACTATATTGATGGCATTCTGTATACTCTAGAAAAGTGGAAGTACCACTTGATATCTTCTAGGTGAAGATGTCTTAATTTGCTGCATAATGTGATTAAGCTGCTGGAGCTGTATATTAAGCAACCTGTCAGTTGTCTTTTGAGCTTTTATTTTTTGGCTAAATGAGACCCTTGTTGTAGTTTTTAGAGGTTACTAGGAAGAACTTAGATTCATTTTGAGAAGATCTCTGAAATAGAAAGACCACATAGATCTTTTGTTTCTGTCTGAATAACACAGAAGGAGACAGTAGGATATGCCACATGGACAATATTGCATTGTTTGACCGACCTGCAAGATTTTCAATGAAGGGATGGGCATGCTTTAACCTTTTGGTGGGGTTGGTTCTGCTTTCTGTGTCTTCCAATGGAGGTTTTTTTTTTTTTTTTGAAATTGCTAATGAATTTTCTCTTCTCTCTAAATTTTCTATTTAATTAGATATATGTTTTATTTATATCATTTTTTGATTTTTTTTTTTTGAAATTTTAAAGGCTTATCATTTAGAAGCCATAATTTATTCTTATTATGTGTAAACTTCAAACTATTGGAAGCTCTAGGACTCCTTTGTGATGAGGCCACCCTATTTCAACACAAATTTACTTTATAGTTTGGACCCAATAATTTATAACAGTTGGTGCTGCTAATATTTAAATTGCTTCAAATTTTGAATGTAAATATTATATATTTTACTATGTTCTGTTTATTTAGTTTTTTATTTTTCCTTGTTATAAACTACTTGAACAGGACATTCATTGGCTTCTGCAAGATGAGACATCAGACAGAAAGTAGTGTTCTTTTCCACTATATTATCTGCCATTCATCTACCTTCTGATGACTCATTGGATCCTGGTCCAAGATTATGAATGACTGTTGGTTGCTTATTGAGTCGCTACAGTTTTCTTCACTTTTGAAGCAGTTTTATATTGCAAGAAATCTAGAAGAATTCCTTGCTAATCAAAGGAGGTAAGTCATCTTTAAATTTCCAAATTTGTATCCAATTTATCTTTTGGAAAATCTAATTTTGGATATGGCGTGGATATATTAGGCATGGATGATGTATACAAAAGGAGTTATGTGTAACTTTACTATTGAAAAAATGTGGGTATGAGTGTACTTTTAAAAGCTTTTGGTTGGTTTTGAAGAAACTAACTGGCATGTTGAGATGTTAAAAAGTAATATGGAAAGTTTGAAGTCACCAGTCCTCGATATGATATCAGAACGTAGCTAATTCTAATATCTAAAGATGAAGATCTTTCTTTGAGACGCTGCCTATAAATAGTCATAGTTGATTGTTGGAGTTCCCTAATGAAGTCTAAAAGTGTTATGCAACGATGCAACTAGAAATCTGTAGATGCAGCGATTGTTGATGGTTGTCTTGTTGAAATGGTATTTGATTAAGATAATGAATCATTTCATGATAGCCTGGAGTTGTCTTTTTAAATGGAGTTTGTTTCGAATACTATTGACGCTCTTGACAATTTTTCTGTATTTTTCTCATTTAATAATTAAGACCATGATTAATGGCATGGGTGCATGCACGGTGGGTGATTATTTATTGAAGTGTGGCGTTACGACCTAGAATAACTGGTATGATAAGGAAATGTTCTTTCCATTGAAGTATCAGCTGTTTTCATGAAAATTTATGATGGTACTTAGTGCCACTTTGTCTTTCTTTGTCAAGTATGACACACCTAAATTTGGAATCTTAACAGTCTGGCCTTGCATTGTTTAGATGGCTTTAGGAATTTATTGATTTCCTTGTTGACGTATATTTTAACGAGAGGCTTAATTTGTGATCTCATTTATGCAAATACATTAAGATGTGAAGCTTTCCTAACACAGTTCCATGCACAGGCGAATGCATTGCTTGTGAGTATTGTTCTCAGAGGTCCTCCCGTCTGGAGTTATTGCTGCTCTTGTGTACCTATGGAAGCCTTTCACAATAGTTGCATGTGTGGATTTGTCAACATGTCCATTTGAAAATGTGGCCTTCACATTGGTCATCTATGGAGCATGTAAACGTAGGTTCTATTAAAGTCTCATTTATTTTTGTTGTTTTCTTCGTGAGATATTATATCAAATCTCTTATGTGTGCTCAACTTTGGTTACAAGATTTCTTGTTTCCAGTTTAGATTATATGCATAATCTTTTGGGTGTCTCTTTATTCTCTTAATTCTAGTATGCCTCTTTTTTCTACCGACTTATTGCATTTGAAACTCTGGAAATATTTGAATGAAATTATGTTTCTTATCAAAATACAAAATAATAAAAAATGAACTTTCAGGCGTCTTTTGAAATTTGAATTATGTTTTATGTGTTTTCTTGTTCACTCATACATACTAACAAATACTGATTTTTGTCCCAGATTCTTGTATTAAGGTATGGCCCAGATACTCCTAGGAACTTGTTGCTGCTGAAGAGATATGGTAGAGTTGAAGATAATTCCTCAAGTGATAGTTTAAAACAACATGAGAAAGTTATTAAGAGTTACCTGATGTTTTCTTTTGGAGACCTGTCTTGCTTTTCTTATTCCGGAATAACTATATGGTTAGTGTATGTGTTACTTCTGTGTGGCGCATCTGTTAAACATTATGGTGGGTTCTGGGAGATGTTTGAAAAATATCAAAAGCACATTTCCTTCTGATCCTCTTTTAAGGCGTCTGTGCAAAAAAAAAAAAAATCTGTTTGAGAGGAGAGTTCTCATTTCTTATGCCTAGTAACAGACTTGGCTGATCATTTGAAAATTGGCTGATCCATGTTCTTTATGTGGTTGATTATGATATCTCTAATATCACTAAAAGTTTTAAAGCCTATATTAGACCTTGTTGGACAGTTCCTAAGGTTCATCCTTCCCACACGCCAAAGTTCTAATTTGCCTGATGTAGAAATTTCATGAGCAGAATTTGAGGTGTGTGGTTGTTCATGTGTATTGCCAGCGTAATCAGGTTTTTGAACATCTGGATAATTTGGGCTATGGTGCTGCATTTGGGTTGTGCATTTGGCAGCTCCGCCTCCTAGTGTTGCAGAGCTCCCCTTAAAGGATATAATGGGTGCTGTTTTGCCCAGACTGGTTTCGTAGGGTCTTGCTGTCTTTTGTTTGCAATTCTTGTTTTCACCCAAAAAAAAAGTTCTAATTTGTCTGATGTTTCGGTCAACGAGGTTTAAGTCAAGATGGACTGCATATAGACTAGAGCTCTGCACAGGATGTCCAGGTGTTCTGTATGGTAGCTGCTTCGAAAATTGAACCCGAGCACTTGTAGCCTATAATTAGGTGGGTGGCTCACTGGGTAACCAAATGATATGGTGATATGGGTCTTAGCTATTTGCCTAATAAATCCTGTACTTCCTATGGTACGACGGATTGCTCTTTGTCATTGTTATCTACTTGTTAAACCAGTAGTCTAAATTGTTCCTAAACTTGGTGGCTGGTTTTTGCAGGAAATTCTTTTTTTCATTCTCACCGTGCAATATTTGTCTCCAAATATAGGTGTTATATGGTGAGTCCCAAATGACCTGTCCTGCAAATGAATTGTGGAGTTCTATAAATTGTGCTTTTGAGGGTTCGCATTAATTTCATTACTCGTCTAATATCTGGTGCAGGTCTTATTTGTAGGGGTCTTTGATTTATTCAGAAATTCCCTTCTGATTGTTCTCCATATGAATAGCTTTTTATGATATTTTCATTGACCATACAGCTGAAGCACCATCTATACTTTCTTGCTTTTGTCTACGTCGCCATCTCATCAATGCTCAAGTCCAGTTCTCATGTAAGTTCTCTGTTTGCTTCTGAAGTCTTCTACGTACCTGGTTTTGAATCTGAATACTTTTGTGTCTGTGATAGGCGACCTTATTTCTTGGTCTGATTGTCTATATTCGTGCATTCTGTTTAGGTTGGGTCAACTCTCTGTACTTCAGTTTGTTGGGTTAATTTGTTAATGAAATGTCATTCAAGTCAGTAGGTTCTCTTTTTGTTCTGTTATGCATTTGACATGGTTTGGCATTTTAAACCTTCTATTTCATTGATATGCAGAAATGCAAATTCTCGTTCTGCCTATTCAGTGTTTAGGTTGGGGTTTCCCTCCTTAATCCTGTAATGCACAACCTACAAATATGGAGGGTATGTTTCGCTATGGTTGATCTGAATGTTCAAATGGAATAAAAACGCTTCTTATAAATGAAGACCCGTTCAAACTTGCAGGGTCTTAAAATGAAAATTTCTACTTTGCCACTGCAATTACTTAAAGCTTGTTTGCAGGTTTTTGAGCTCTTATCATTTATTCTTTCTCTATTAATACTTCAGAGCATTAGATTCATATTTCCATGAGACAAAATTGTAGCTTTAGTGGATAATTGGTTGATAGGAGGTCATTTTTTTGTAAAACATACCTGTTTAATCAGTTTGTGTAAAATAATTTTGTTACTGTTTTGGAACTCACTTTTGGAAGTTGTAAAAATTAATTAACACTAACTTTACTGAATATATCTTTTGGTTGAAGATTACTGAATATTTATTTTGGTTGAAGATTACTGAATATTTCTTTTGGTTGAAGATTGCTGAATACTAGAGTTTGGTTTTAAGTTTTAACAATGACATAAAACTTAAGTTTACGCATCCATAGATGTCAAGCTAGATGGAGGAATTTAATGTTTCCATTTAAGATCAAATACTTAGGAAAACATACTAACCCTATAAATATTAAAAAATATGTATGTAGGTGGCAATTATAACCAAATCTTGATTACAGAAGGGAAAATTTGCAATATGAGTTTGTTATTTCAATGGAATATTGGAACTTATCTCTCTCAGTAAATGTGTGCTATGCTATGTGTGGACCCTGCAGGTGGTTTTGGTGATTGAGAGTGCAAGTGCAACGCTCAATCATGTTTGTCCCATCATTCAGGTTCTCAGTTTTTTTTTGGTTAGCCAAAGTCTGAGGTGGTCCCAACTTAGATGAGATTAATTCCCAACGGAGCTTGAAGAGGTTAAAGGTACCGAGAACAGCATCTCTGTGGCTCTTCCTGTAACTGCTTGCGTAGTTGTGTGCAATAGTTCAACCTATGCAGATGATTCTCTCATGAGGATACAAAGAGAGATTATATTGTCAGAGGGCCAGAAGTAATATATAATCTTTGGCTATGTTTAGTGACTAGGACTGGATTGGGGAGATCATGAGAGTAGAGTGGATTAAATTATATTAGATTCGATTGGATAGAAGAAGCATAATATTTTTTAAGAAAATATAATATTGAACTACTGATATATAGTTTTTGGCAGGCTCTTCACTCTCAAGAAGTCAATCAGATCTGGTTTTAACTCGTCTGTGAGTGTTGTTCCGGCCCCGGGCTTTTTGGGTTGGGAGCTTTGTTTCCCTCCGATGTTCTGGTGGTTGTGTTAGATTAGTGCGTCAATGAGTGCATCAGCTCTTGGGGTGGTGTATTGGTCTTGGTCTTGGTCTTGCAGGTTAGAAAGGTGGTGTTGATCCCCTCAGTCTCATGGTGGTATTGCTCTACCTTTAGTTCTGGGGTGGGTCTTCAGGGAACTAGATCTGATGGTGTTATTGTTATTAGATCGAGAGGGGAATGTGGATGCCCAAGGCTTTAGCCCGTGGCATGTTGGAGGGCATCGATGTATGCTTAGCCCGAGTGGGATCCGTTGGGGAGGGCAGAATCGAGCCGTCTTTTATGTTTTGTAAACTTTCTTACTAATATGGTACTTCCGGTCTTTGTGGCCTGGATTGAATGGAATATATTGTTTGATAAAAAAAGAATGAAAAAAAGTCAAATCAGATCACAAAATTTGTAGTGATCAACAATGTAAAGAAGCTCATAATCTTGTGCATTAGCAAACGCGAAACATGCATACACGAGTAGAGCTAAAATACCCTTGTGTATAAGAAAACCCAACAATAATCCAAATACCAACAGAAAAAAAAAAATACTCGATTTGGTCTGTACTAGATTCTTTTTCTGAAAAATAAATGGAAATAGAAGATGCTTCACAAATTTATTTAAAAATAGAATGCTCAAAAACATGTTTATAAAAATAGAATCAATATAAAGGGGACAATAACCTTGTAATAACCCACGCAAATAGATTAGACCCTAGGTTAACGAAGGATAGAGGAGGTAGCAAAAATTAATCTCTGCATAAGAAAAATCCCTCTCATCTTCCTTATCTTGAAGGAGGTGGTCTCATTTGCAAATGTTGATCACTCTCAATCGTATGTTTGATTTTTGTTAAGATGGATGAATTATAAGTGTTGGTCATGCAAAAAATTAAAGCAAATAACAAAATTTTAATTCCATGTTAGGAAAGCAAAGAGCGTTCAATGAGGTGATCTCTTGTGTAGCTGTTTTTTTTTTTCCAATCATGTTTTTTATTTATTTTTGCTAATGTGGATGAACTGCAAGTATTGGACATTCAAGAAATTAAAGCAAATAATCAATTAGGGAGTGAGGAAGATGAATTTGAAGGTGTGAGGTCGGGAAGATGATTGGGTAGAAGAGCAAATTTGTAGATCTAATCTGATAGTGCCCTATTGATTTAGCTCTAATTTGATAGTGACCTAATAGTCTTGTAGTTTAATAGTGATCCAATAGTCCTTCAGTCTAATAGTGCCCTAATATTCATGTAGTTTACTTATAGTGATGTGAAATTTAACTTTATTGTAATAAATTTTGACGTATTAAATTTCAGGAATAAAATCGATTGCACTTATAATTTGTTTCAATGGAAAAAGGGTTGAAGTTTGGAAAGAAGTACATGTATGAAAGGGACAATATGAAAGGCATTATAATACCAAAAGCTACAATGTTTACTGAGCTTATAAATCTTGGTTGTGATATCGCCCAACCAAATAATCCTGTCGAAAAACTCAAATTGAAGTTATCAGTTCCTAGAATATCCATTGAATACATGCGTATTGAAATTGTGGATGTTGATGATATCTAATATTTTGAGGTACTCTAGTGACACTATAAGGTCCAAAGTTGTGCCTTTACTGGTTTGTAGAGAAAGAAACATAAGTGGAATATACTAGAGGGGTGAATTTAAATAGGACAAGGGAAACAAGTAAATTAGCTCCTAATGCAGTGGCGAATTTATTAAGGGGCAAGAGGGGTCAATTGACCCCTCCACCTCTCAATTCCTCCCTTAAAAGGTGTATATGCCCTTCCATTTCATATGAAATCTGTTTTTTTTTCCTGGGTTTGAATGTCTGATGCAACGAGAAGAACTGAAGAAGAAGGGGTGTGCTGCATTTTTTAAAAAAAAGATAAAAACGTACCAAAACAACGTCGTTTTGGGTAAGCTCATTTAAAAGAAATACATGCTAAATTACCCTTCCACTGGTCTGCTGCTCCACCTAGCTTGCAGGTTGTTGGTGGGCTATGATCAGGCTTCCAGTGCACTGGGACAAGACTGTCATAGTTGTGATGAGTGAGGTGCGTGTAAACAGTGCATATACTCCCGAGTCTGTCAATGGAGGAACACCTACTGTCAATAGTGGGTAAACAAAGTGGTAAGATACTATAATGATGATTCTATTTTTTTAGGCTGATTTTTAACATGGAAACTAAAATCACAAGTGCGCAAACACAAAATGGTCCTCTAGTAACATATTCAAATTGTGTTTTTAGCTTGATCTAGGGAGGAAAAGGTTGCAAACTCGTGGTGGTCGGTGATGGTTTCAGATACCTCATTTCCCGACACGAAAAGACTTCCAATGAGATATATGGGGTTAGTATGTACACTCTTGAGTGATTTGAACGCCGGAAGCAATAGAATCAGCCTAATCCTTGCACATCATGTGATCTGTAGTTCTTTGGCCTTGCCAAAAATTGGCTCTTCTGATGTGTTTGCTTGCGGTATTCAGTTGAGTTTGAGACAGTTTGTATGGTATTAAGGAATTGAGTTTTACACACGCTTTTTTGGGTATTTTACACCAACATGGTTATTCTCTGTTAAATACAAATTTATTGTGCATGTCTCACTATTGTCACTAAATATTAAGAAAATGATATTTTTTTTGGGTCAAATAGTAGAAAAATGATAATGAACTCAAGTTTTTAGAAACTTTTTAAATGTTGACCCTCCCGGAATAGTTTCCTGGATCCACCTGTTGTAAATTTTGTCCCTTTACTGATCTTGTTTCTTGATAGACTTAGGTGACTATGCAAACAATAGGATAATGCTAAGATAATGCGGAATATAGATGAACAATAAAGTAAACACGCCACACACACGAACACAAGAATTTAGCGAGGTTCGGCTAATCTTTGCCTACGTCCTCGTGTGACCTCCTTGAGAAATCACTAGCACTATGAAGATAACAAGATTACAAGAACTTATGTAGAATCCTGACCTAATTCCCAAACCCTTGCTCACGATCTCTCAAATCACTTTTTTGCTCTTATACCCGTGTATGACTTCTTTGTTTACTGCTGTCTTATTTTTCTGTGTGTATGTAAGGACTCCTAAGAGGCCTATTTATAATGTATAGGACTTAGGTTACACTCCTTAGCATATTACAATTCCTATTCCTCTTTGGAGATGGAAAGATAACTTATTTCCTAATCTCTAGAGGGCTATGAAATACTTTTCCTAATCCTATATGGAAACACTAGATTAACTTGGAATCCTAGTTAAACTAGTATTCCTGGTCAAACACTAATTCTTGGTATTTGCCGAGCCAATTCTTCAACAATCTCCACCTTGGTGAGTCAAAACCAAGAAATGACCATTGAAAACCCAGAATGTCTTCGAATCTTCTTGAAGCAACCCTGGAAAAACTTCAAGAACCTTTCACCTTGGCAAAAAAAATAAACTCCCTTTTGCCCTACTGCACCACATATGAGGAGGTGCTCCACCCAACCCTTTAGCACGAGATAAGGTTGAGTAAGTTCAAGCAATACTTGAACTTCTCTGGTATAACTGTTTTAGTAAGATAGTCAGAAGCATTTTCCTTTGTATGGACCTTTTCGACTATCACCTCCTTAGAGTCGACCCAATCCCTTATCCTGTGATAACGGACATCAATATGTTTTGATCTCCCATGAAACACTTGATTCTTTGCTAAGAAGATAGCACTTTCACTGTCACACCTAATCACCACAGATTTCTGAATGATTCCGAACTCCCTCGCTAAACCACTTAGCCAAACTGCTTCTTTTCCAGTTTCTGCTAGTGCAATGTACTCCGCCTCTGTTGTAGACAATGCTGAAATAGACTGTAGAGTAGACCTCCAACAAATAGGGCCACCACCACACGTGAACACGTAACCTGTCGTGGACCTTCTTCTGTCTAGATTCCCTGCGTAGTCTGCATCCACATAACCCAACACATAGGTTTCTCCTTGCTGTTTTTCAAACAAAATGCCCAGATTTTTTGTTCCCTTCAAATAACGAAGGATCCACTTAACTGCAGACCAATGCTCCTTTCCTGGATTTGCCATATACCTCGAGACAACGCTCATTGCTTGAGCTAAGTCAGGTCTGGTGCAAACCATTGCATACATAAGACACCCTACTGCACTTACATATGGTACTTTCTTCATCTCCTTCAACTCTTGTTCTGTAGTTGGACTTTGCAGTGCACTCAATTGATAGTGTGTTGCTAATGGAGTGGACACTGGCTTTGCTTCATTCATGTTGAAGCGCTCCAAAATACTTTGAATATACTTTGGTTGTGATAGCCAAATCTTTCCCGCTGTTCTGTTCCTCCGTATTTGCATTCCAAGGATCTTTTGTGCGGGTCCTAGATCCTTCATGTCAAATTTCTTACTTAGTTGCATCTTCAACTTTCGAATTCTAGACATATCTTGACATGCAATCAACATGTCATCTACATAAAGTAGCAATAGTATAATCTTACTATCTTCGAACATATGATAGTAAACGCAGCAATCATATAAGCATCTTCGAAACTCAATTTTCAGCATATAGGAATCAAAACGTTTGTACCACTGTCTTGGAGATTGCTTTAGCCCGTAAAGTGACTTCTTCAATCTGCAAACCATACTTTTCTTTCCTATTTCGACATGCCCCTCTGGTTGAACCATGTAGATGACTTCTTCTAAATCACCATGTAGAAACGCTGTCTTCACGTCCATTTGTTCTATCTCCATGTCTTGCTGAGCTGCTATAGATAATAGCAATCTAATTGAAGTATGCTTAACTACTGGTGAGAATATCTCATCATAGTCAACTCCCTCCTTTTGCGAGTATCCCTTAGCCACTAACCTGGCTTTGTACCTCATTGCGTCTCCTTCATGTGTTCCTTCTTTCTTTCTAAACACCCATTTACAGCCAATTGTTTTTTCTATCCTTTGGTTTAGAAACTAACTCCCAAACAAAGTTCTTCTCAAGAGATTCCATCTCTTCTAACATAGCAATTATCCAACTTTCCCGTTCATTACTTGCTATAGCTTCTTGATACGTGGTTGGATCTCCTTGACTGATTGTTAGAGCATAATTCACTTCATCGTGTTCAAAACCATACTTTTCTAGTTTCTTACGATTTCGAACAGGTTTGTCCAATGCTATGATCCTCTGAAACTGTTCTACAGGTGTTGTGCGAACCAAGGAGTCTTGGTTCTGCACGTGTGGCTCCACCTGCGTCTGTACTGGTGACTGCTGCTGTTGCTCTACTTCTTCCTCATCAAACTCCGCGTCGTAATCCACTTGCTCATGCTCCACCTGAGCTGGATTTTCTTCCATGACTAGTTGGGGTTGAGGAACTTCGGTTGTTTCTTCTTCAGCATTATTCCTTTCATTTTTCTTATTCTGGTTCAAGGGCATAGTCTTCTCGTTGAATATTACATCCCTACTTAAGACTACCTTCTTGTTTACGAAATCCCATAGCTTGTAGCCCTTCACTCCTTCACTGAAACCAATGAATATGCACTCGAGTGACTTAGGCTTTAACTTGGTTCTCTCATCACTTGGAATATAGGCATAAGCACTGCAACTGAAAACTCTTAATTTTGAATAGTTAACGGGTTTTTCGGTCCATATCTCTTCTGCACACTTAGAATTGAGAACCCTTGATGGTGATCGATTAACCAAGTAGCAAGCATGGTTGACTGCTTCTGCCCAGAACATATCTGGTAATCCAGCATGAAATCTCATGCTTCTCTCTCTTTCCATGAGAGTTCTGTTCATCCTCTCGACAGCACCATTTTGTTGGGGAGTTTTCTTCACTGTAAAATGTCTTGTAATGCCTTGTTCTTTGCAAAACTCTAGGAAGCTGTTGTCCTTATATTCACCTCCGTTGTCACTTCTTAGGTATTTGATTTTTCGTCCAGTCTGATTTTCTACAGCAGTTTTCCACTCTTTAAACTTAGTGAAAGCTTCAGATTTCTCCCTCATGAAATAGACCCAAATCTTCCTCGAAAAATCATCTAAGAATGTGATAAAATACCTGGAACCTGCCATGGATCTGGTTGGTGTAGGGCCCCAAACGTCTGTGTGAATATACTCCAACAGATTTTTGCTTCTTTCCTCAATATTCGCAAGCTTGAACGACGTCTTTGTTTGTTTCCCAAGGATACAGTATTTACATAAATCTAGTTTGCAATAATTGACACCTTCTAGCTTATTCTTCTTGTGTAACTCTTGCAAACCATTCTGACTCATATGCCCGAGCCTAAAGTGCCAAAGCTCAGTCTTGTCGTTAGTATCACCTTTCGTGGATACTGCTGCTCCACCTACTACTGTATTTCCTCGAAGCTTATATAATTGATTAGGTTGGATTTCTCCTTTCATTACGACAAGGGATCCTTTGACAACCTTGAGTATCCCTCCTTCAGCTGAGTATCTTAGCCCTGCCTTGTCAAAGGTACCGAGAGATATAAGGTTCTTCTTCAATTTTGGAATGTGTCTGACCTTGTCCAATGTCCTAACAACCCCGTCGTGCATTCTGATTTTAATTGATCCAATACCTTGGATCATAAGTGGTGAGTCATCTCCCATTAACACTTCTCCGATGCTGGTTTCCTCATATGTATCAAACCATTCTTTGATAGAACACATGTGGAATGAACATCCCGTATCCAAAATCCAAAATTCGAAAACACTGGAGCTGGATGATACTGCAAGGAGCTCTCCGTTGTAATCCTCAGAAGTTACAACACTGGCTGTGTTTGAGTTCCCTGCCATCGCCTTTGCTTTCCTTTCTTTCCATATGTTGCAGTTCTTCTTCCAATGATCTGAAGCACCACATACGAAACAACCCTTTTTATCTTTTCCTTTGGATTTTGACCTACCTCTGTTGCCTGGTTTATCCGGTCTTTTCTCTGATCTGCCTCTCTCTGTGCCTTTAACATAAAGGCCTTGTGCTTGAGAGCTTTCAGTGTTCTTGTCCATCTTGACATAGGACTGAATGGCTTCGGTAACCTCATCTAACTTCAGAGTATCCTTACCGAACATCAATGTGGTTCTGAGGTGCTTGAACGAAGGCGGTAGAGATCTTAGCATTAAGAGTGCCTTGTCATCGTCCTCATATTTTACATCCACCTTGGATAAATTCGCAACACAATTCTGAAACTTGCTTAGATGTTCTTGCAAGTCTCCCCCTTCTTCCATCCAAAGGCTGAATAGTTCATCTTTTAAGAAGAGTTTGTTGGATAAAGTTTTACCCCTAAAGAGCTTCTCCAGCTTATCCCATGTTTCCTTAGAATTCATGTCCTCGTCGATATGAAGCAATACATTATCCGCTAGGTGCTGCTCTATAAAACTCTTCGCCTTCCTGTCCATCTTCTGCCACTGCGCATCTGTTATGCCAGTTGGCCTTTTCTCTGTACCGAGAAGTGCCTCCTGCAGATCTTGTTGGATTAGGACGTTTTTCACCTTCCTCTGCGATAACGTGAAGTTCTCTTTCCCGCCAAACGGCTTGATCACAGTCTTCACGTCGTTGCTCGTGTTTGCCTTGACACCCACCATCTCAAAAAACACTTTCCCGGGAGCTCTGATACCAATTGTTGTAAATTTTGTCCCTTTACTGATCTTGTTTCTTGATAGACTTAGGTGACTATGCAAACAATAGGATGATGCTAAGATAATGCGGAATATAGATGAACAATAAAGTAAACACGCCACACACACGAACACAAGAATTTAGCGAGGTTCGGCTAATCTTTGCCTACGTCCTCGTGTGACCTCCTTGAGAAATCACTAGCACTATGAAGATAACAAGATTACAAGAACTTATGTAGAATCCTGACCTAATCCCCAAACCCTTGCTCACGATCTCTCAAATCACTCTTTTGCTCTTATACCCGTGTATGACTTCTTTGTTTACTGCTGTCTTATTTTTCTGTGTGTATGTAAGGACTCCTAAGAGACCTATTTATAATGTATAGGACTTAGGTTACACTCCTTAGCATATTACAATTCCTATTCCTCTTTGGAGATGGAAAGATAACTTATTTCCTAATCTCTAGAGGGCTATGGAATACTTTTCCTAATCCTATATGGAAACACTAGATTAGCTTGGAATCCTAGTTAAACTAGTATTCCTGGTCAAACACTAATTCTTGGTATTTGCCGAGCCAATTCTTCAACACCACCACTGTCCTAATGTAAATGACATAGATGAGAGTAATCGAGTTATCTATAAACAGTGCAGTGAATTGGATATTTCTAAAATTTTCATGAAAGTATGGCCTTTTCTGTCCTCATAGTCACTTTAGTGAATTAGATGTTTTGTTTTGGAATTTTCATCAAAGTATGATTTTTTGTGTCCTCATAGTCAAGTAATGCCTTCATAGTGAGTTTAGTGAATTTGAAGTTATGGTCCAAAATTTTCATTAAAATATGTTTTTTTCCTGTTCTCATAGTCAGATAATGTTCTCATAGTTAGGTAGTGCCCTCATAGTCAGACAATGTCCTCATAATCAAACCGTTGCAAATTGCAAAGTTCTCACACAAGGCTATACTTTCCAACAATATTCACAAGTTCTTGAAGCATATGAACGAAGGAAAACAATAACTGACCTTAGTTGCAGTAACTTAACCAAGCATAGACAGAAAAGCTTGAAAATAGGCGCTAATCCTCGATACATGGAAGGAAATGCATTTTTCTTAGATCCTAATTTTACAGGGAAGGAAATGCATGCTAACCAAAGTAGGCTATAGAATCTAATGATGGCAACAAAAAACGACATGGAAGGAAATGCATTTTGATTAGATCCTTGATACATGCCTATTCGAAATCCTCACAACTTGATCTTTTCCATGCTTCCAAAATATGGTTGTTATATTTTCGGTATGAAGAGAGCTCGACTTCACCCCTTTCACCTGAATCAATAAGATCCCATTTACTCTTTGATTCCACAAACATGAGATATTTATGGCATATCTCACGACCTCTGTTATGGTCCTTTTGGTTAGTAGGTGGTAACTCATACTCATGACCAGCACAATCAATCAATCAACATATGAGAATACCATATGGCCTTGAGGATAGAAAAAAGCATATTTTTAATGAAAATTCCAGATAGAAACATCAAATTCTCACATCACTGGTTATGAGGACATTACCTAAATATGAGGACACTTGACTAAATACGAGGATACTACCTGACTATGAGGACTCTGTCTGACTATGAGGACGTAGATAAGCATATTATGATGATGAATTACAAGACCACAACATCCAAGTATCAAAAATGCAATTTTCTCATATCAAACAATGCGATTTATCACATAATCAACTGAAATTTCACTTTACAAGAATGAAATCTGCAGTCAATAAAAGGAGAGTAGTAAAATCTGCAACATACTCATTCTCAGTTTAGTCTTGTAAGTATTTCTTTCAACAAGAACAGTAATAAGGGTGTCGATCAACTAATATTATTGTTTACAAGAGTGAAACTAATACTCAGATTAACCATTACACATCACTTTCCTCATATAGAGAACATGAATAGAAGTGAGAATGGTTTAGAATGGGAATGATTTAGAAGTGAGATTAATGTGGAAGTAGAACGAATCGGAAGTTCAATCTACAAATTCAGTATTAGAAGTAAAACATATTTTCTTTTCTACAAAAACGATTGGGATTTATTTAAAACACACTCAGTACGTTAGGATTCATACATTTTCTTCATCATGCGTGTAGTCATTATCCCATAAATCATCACCCAAACCACAAATCCATAGAAAATTCATGAACCAAGACTTCATCCAGAATAAAAACATTGAATCTAATCACACATCCCATTATTGAATCTACGTCTCATCTCTCAACATGGTCTATGCAAAAGGCTCTTCTTTTGCAGACAATAATTACAAAATCAAATAATTTGCAAGCATAGGTGATTAAAAATACTACTCAAATCTCAAACTTCAAGACACAATAATCATTCTATAACTAAAACTTATCAGAAAATGACTTCCAACAATCAATTTTTTTCTTCCAGACATCAGCAAAGCGCATGTGATTGAAAGAACCCAATAATCAAAAGCATCAAACTAACATTAAAAAAAAAACAAAGAAATAGTAGGTGAAAGTTGAAAACTCGAGTTAAAAAGGGATTTGGGATTCTTCAAGATTCGACTAACATATCCATTGCAGCTAATATTTCACTTTTCAGTATATTTATGTAAGAAAATCACCACCTAAATATAATTTCACCCTTTCTTCACTTGCAATGTAAGCAAACTTGCGGACATGAGGCCTCAAACATGTATGTATAGAGACAAGTATCAAAATTTGACAATCTTTAGGAAAGAAACAAGAGCTCAATCTCATAATCAAATAGAAGCTTAGCACTGAAAATTGAGGGAAAAATGAACAACTTACTAGAGAAAGATGAAGAATGATAAGTAGGAGGGGAAAGAATGAGATCGAGATCTGCTCAAATGGCGCGTCAGTGGATGTAATTGGTCCTCACTGTGGATCGTAGTTCGATTTAGTGCCCGAGTCGCACTTCCTTGAGATCTCAGCTAGAAGATTTGAGGTTTAGGGTTTTGATTTCGTAGAGACTGGAAGATTTGGGGTTTAGGGTTTCGATTTCGTGGAGGTTGCAATGGGTCACAGTTGGAATCCACGAAGACTTAGGGTTTAGGGTCTCGCAGATTTGGTGGTAGGGTTCACTTCTTTCAGCTGGCTACTATAAGGTTACTATACCTTCAATATAGTTTCCATTTTTGTAAACACATTTTTGAGTTTTCTATTTTTGAATAAATCTGTGGAGTGTTCTATTTCCATCCATTTTTGTTCTTTTATCACTTTACGAGTCTGAGTGATGATCTTGAACCTCTATAGCCACACGATCACCATCGAGAAGAAGACAAAGGCTCCCTAACCCTTCAAAAATAATTGGTCTACAATAGAATCTAGTAATACCCTTCGATTGACCAAGAATTTAAACCTCATTCTCGGTCTTTTCATCTAAATCAAACCAAAAGAGTTGCTCCTCTAGCATGAAAAGAACCTTCTTCACGTTCTTCTCTGGATACAATAAATGTCTGACATATAAGGAAAAACATCTAACTAGCACATTTTCTTTACTAAAAGAATAAGTAACATTCAAGATTCTGCAACTTCATATTCCTTGGTAATAAAAATATCTTTAGGTTTCATAGGGAAATCCCGAACACAATTAGAAAGAGATAGACAGCCTCCCAATGAAATCAAATCAGTGTTATTTATTTGGATATTTTTGAGGAAAATGCTATTTGCTTGGATTGGGTTGGGAAATATGTGATATTGCTATATGGAACACAGTTGCATCAGATCAAATCTTTGGGATCAACCACTAAAACCAAAATGTTGAAGAGCAGATCCGGTGGAAAATCCTCCGCCGCGCACTGACATTGTGATTAACTTGTGATATGATGCCACAACGACGGCGGACGGAGAAGTTGCCTGGGAGGCACATGCTTTGCTTTGCTTCGCTTTTATAACATAATTATACCCCCGGTCGTCTTGTTTCACCAGCACCCCACATCGCGAAGGGTTGTGTAGGCGGACTTTGTTCGCGATGAAGAAGAAGATTTGTGTCAGCGAGCATCGACACTGGGCCGTGTTGGATTGGATCCACAAAGCAAACACAACATCCAAACAAAAATTGCAGAACAAAAAACTGAAATTGCATCCACCATGGGACAGAAGAAAAGCAACCACAAAATTACCAATACAAAAATTACTAGAGAACAATCAAATTGCATCCAACAAAGCAGAACCACACGACTCATAAGTCATCATTAAATTGTCTAAAGTCGAAGCAGAAGTCTAATTATTTTTTCATAAGACCATATTCTGATAGTGACGGAGTAAAATGAAGGAGAGAAAGATCGTAATTACTACAGCAGATTGGGAGAGGAAACAAACAGATGTCTTTTGTGTGAAGAGGATTCAATGAGGAGGATGATATAATCAAGAATGAGACAGAGCCCCCTCTCTTCAATGGGAGATACTGTGAGTCCCCTATGTTCAATGAGAGATCCTGCATCAGTTGATGCATTAAATCGTCATGTACCTGCAAATACAACAACAGATCATCACATTCATTCCAGTCAGCCACTGTTACTCAACTACCAACAGATTATATCTGTAAAGCAACAAGCAAATAGCAAGGAAAACAAGGGAAGCCACAACCACCAACAGGAATAAAAAATTATGAGGCAAATATGGTATAAGGAAACCAGTGAATATCCCAAAGTTCCTCATATCATTGATGATAACCTCCTGGATCCTAGCTGGTTCACATATAAAGCTATTGAAGTGGACCTGGGAAGTAGACAGTCTATTCATGCAGGAAGTAAAGGATCCCACCAACACGTTCGACTCCCATTAATGCCGAAGGCTGAACCTGTGCACTATAAGGAAAATCCACGTATAGAACACTTGAATCACCCCAAAAAGCAAACCATCAAAAAACAAAGAATCACCACCATTCAGAAGGTACCCATCTTCCTGGTCCCACACTTTCCGTCTTCTCTATCTTTGTTTATTGGTTCCAGGGTGCGAAAACACAATGGAGCAGTTGCAGGCTGATGATCTCACCATTAAGCTGGAACAATTGTTGGGGCTCTCCGATCAGTGGACCAAAACTAATTGGGTCAGTGATTGCTGCCAAAGTCCCAAACAGAAGTGCAGTAAAAAAAATTCTTACCACTGCTTGGGCCAATTTTGGTGAGACGCGCATCACACACATCAAAGACAACACGTTCGCGATCATGGTACAGGATGAAACGATGGCTATCAAGATCATTGATGGTGGGACGTGGTCTGTTATGGGGTATTGCTTCTCAACCCTACAGTGGCTGGATAATCTCTCTGTGGAGGAACTACCACTCCACCTGGTAACGTTTTGGATCCAAGCTCATGGTATACCAAAGAATCTGATGACCAGGGAGAATGCCCAGAAGATAGGGGAAAGAATTGGAAATGTTGTGCAGGTAGAGGACCTATGCAGTCAAGGCCCAATGGGATTCATTCGAATCAGAGTCCAGATTGACTCCAAAAACCCCTTCCCCATTGGATTTTGGCTCCCAAGACTAGAAGGCAAACAGACCTAGGTTGAGTTTCGCTTAGAACAGCTCTCCAATTTCTGCTATGGTTGTGGTCGACTGGGCCACTCTGAACAAGGGTGCCCCCACCCTCACACCCACCAAGAAGATCCACATGCTGCAGCGTATGGCGAATGGTTGCGAACGAGAGCAATCCGCGAGCCTATCTCTCTGATGACCCCCACTCCGCACAGAGGCACCAAACGTGTTGCAGGCACGGTGCGTGCGCAGTACGCGCCAACGGTGGAGGTGAATGGAACTCTGAAAATGCAGGAAACGGAAGTGACAGATCGGAACTACCGTTGCCAAACGCAAAATCGTACTCCTAGGTGCACCAACACACTGACCGCGGGATAAATGCTTCCATGACTTTCGGCCCTCACCTGACAGACGCCGAAGTGCTGGGTTGTAACGACCCGTCCCGTAAATCGGAATTAGATTAGTGATTAATGATGGATTAGTGAAGTTAATCGGTGATTTCGAACGGACGCTGCGAAATGACAATTTTACCCCTGGAATGGACAAAAAGGTTGACTTTTAGTTCGGGCGGTCAAATGGACTTTGATCGATGACTGTGACGTAGTTCAGGATGTAGCGAGTTCATAGACAGGTGGCACGTCCGATTCCTACATTCGAGGACGAAGTTATGATGTTTGGAAGTTCGAGGGTAATTTGGTTGAAAAATGGGCAAACGGTTGACTTTTCATACAACATGGATTTTTCACGCATTTCGAGGACTATTAGGTAGGTCTCGATCCCCTGAGTACAATGACAGACGACACACTGTCATTGGACTTCAGACAGTTCAGTTATTGGTCTAAACGTGCGAGGGGAAAAATGGTAATTTGTGAAGGCAAGGGCAATTTGGTCTTTTTGCTTTGCCCAGATAGTTTTGGACATGTGGCTGCCTTGGGAAGTATGCCCACATGATTTTGGACACCTGGCCTGTTCTGGATGGCTGTAGAACATTGCTCATTGCCTCACAATTATTTGAAATGTGTTGCACGACTTTGGGTTCAAATGAGGAAACAAAGGAACAGAGTAAACCATGAAATCCCACCCCCGATAAACCCTTGATCCTTAGCTATTGCCTGTAATGTCTGAACAAATGTTGGAGAGAAGGATGGGGCGAGTGTGGTGGTGCTGTCACCATGGACCGTAGTGTACGGTGGGAGAAGATCATGTAAGTCGTGTGCCCTGTTTTTGGATTTGGAGAGTGAGTTTTAGTTTAGGAACTTATTAACCATCCTAACTAGTTGGATAATGATCATGAAGGTCAGACAAGTCGATGGGGATCAATTTCGAGGCTTGCCGTGGACGGCGACCGTGGAATTTGACAACTGGTAAGTTTCAAAACAAAAATGGTAAATTGAAAATTGGGGGTTGTTGCGAGGTCTTGATGATTGAGATGTGTTTCTTGGGATTCCATAAGGCGTTTGGGATCAAAACCAAGAAGCACGGTGGCTAGAATCATGGCAACTCGATGAAGGACAGTGACCGGTCTAACCTTTGATTTGGGAGGTGAGTTCAAAGTGTCAATTCTTGTTTTTAAGGTCTAAAAACGATTATAGATGATGAGGCAAACCTATATGACTAATTAGAAGAAAAACTGGATAAAAAATGGATGGATAACATAGGCGAACCGCCCACGCCGGTTCGGGTCTGGACCGGGTCGGCCTAGACCGGTTTGAACCTAAGGACAGGGACAGTGAACAGTAACCGCGCGTGGTTCCACGCGCAGGATGTTTGGGCAGCGCGTGAGGGCGCGTGGGCCCTTTTTTCGAGGCATGGTTAATGCGTGTTTTTAAGTATTCGATAACGAACATTTTGGGATTGGTTTCGAGTCGATCGGGCATCGTCTCGATGGGTTTCAGGATGTCCGAAGGTTTAAAGGATAGTTTAAAAATTCAAAAAAATTACGGGGCTTTATTAGAAGCTTAATGAAGTATTTAGTGACCTTATTATGGGATTTGGATAGGTTTGGGAAAGCCGGTGATAGTGGATTAGCTGGGAAAGCATAATTGCACGCGTATCGAGGCAACGACGTAAACGGTCTGTGAGTGGACTTTGCTTTCTAACTTATGATGCATGCATAAATGTTGTATATGTTTTCTACATGTGATTTCTATGTTTGTGATATGGTATTGATGATTTACGGTTTTACACGTATTTCGAGATATTTAGGAAATTGCACGTTTTACGAGATTATGGTTTTATGCTAAGATTTGATAATGATTTCGATACTATGATTTGGGATTTGAAATATGATTTGATTTCAATGATTTATAATGAATTATGGAAAAGTGATTTCGGGCTTGAGGCTATGTTCATAAAAGTGATTTCGATAATTATGATTTCGGATTTTGGAATCGGATTTCGGAAATACGATTCGGGATTCGGTTTTGGAGCTTGAAAAATGGATTTTTGGATTTGGGTTCGAAATGATGATTCCGGATGCCGGCTTACGGAATGATGATTTCGGATTCGAATTTGGAAATGGATTATGGATGTGATTTCCGGATTGGCAATGATGATTTTGGATTTGGTTTTGGGTTTAAGGACCCGTTGATATGGATTTTCACTTGGTTTTGGGTTTAAAGACCCTGATATAGCTGGATCTGGTTTTGAGTTTAAAGAATCGGTTGATTGATGACGGGGGAGAGCCCTGGATTGATATGTTTTGAGTTTAAAGACTCGGATATGTTTTGAGTTTAAAGACTCGGTTATTATGATATCCCCGAGGCCTGTTGATTGTGTTTTGAGTTTAAAGACTCGTTGATATCCCGAAAAAGGCCTGATTATGCGCATGTGTTTTGAGTTTAAAGACTTGGCGTGCTTGAGATCCAGCAGATTGATTGATTATGATTTTCAGTTGGTTTTTCACTGGTTTTCAAATGGTTTGGGTTGTGGCCCGGATGATTTGGATTTTGTGGATTTTTGGACTGAGTTCCCGTACTTTGATGAGGATTTATGATTTTGGGCTGAGGCCTTGGATTTGAGACAAAGGAATGATTCCGGTTTTCATTGATGGTTTTCTTATCTTGGATATGAAATGGTTTTATGAAAAGGTTTTCATATGCCTGCATTGGTTTTTCGTGGAAAGTATAAATGCCTTTTCTTGTACATGTTTGTTAAACTTATTATTTATTTTTATCCACTCACAGTCTTTTTATGTTTTCGATACCCTCCACGTTTGATGTGGTGCAGGCTGTTGTTAGAGAGACGGAGACATCATACATGCAATACACAGTAAATTCTGTGCACTATGGCACATCGAAAGGTGACTTTGGTATTTTGGCCTAGTATCCCTTGTCCACCTTACGCGTTACATGGAGATTGAACGACGGTTTAGCCTTCGTGTCGCATGTAAGTTAGACGGGAGCATAACTTAGCCCTTAATCTCGGGGGATTGGGGGTGGGTCGTGTCATGGGTTGTATTACAAAATTGGTTGTCAGTGCTGATTTGGAAGAGAAGGCGATGATGCACAAAAGTGAAGAAAAAGCTTATAGAAGATGTTTTGATCTGGCAAAGGAGAAATAAGAGGGTAAATGGGCTGCTGGGTGTATGGTGTAACGACCCGTCCCGTAAACTGGGATTAGATTAGTGGTTAATGACAGATTAGTGAAGATAATCGGTGATTAGTTGGATGAATTCGGACGGACGGTGCGAAATGACGATTTTGCCCTTGGAATTCGCAAAAATGTTGACTTTTCTTTCGGACGGGCAAATGGACTTTAATCGATGACGGTGACATAGTTTAGGACGTCACGAGTTCATAGACAGGTGGCACGTCCGATTCCGACGTTCGAGGAGAAAGTTATGACGTTCGGAAGTTTGAGGGTAATTTAGTAATTTAGTTAAAAAGGGCAATTTGTGGACTTTTCAAAACGACATGAAATTTTCACATAATTTTAGGACCGTTAGGTAGGTCTTGATTCCCTAAGTACTACGACAAGCGGCACGTTGTCATTGGAGTTCGGACGACATAGTTAATAAGCTGAAAATGCGAGGGGCATTTTGGTAATTTCGTCTCAAGGGCATTTTGGTCCTTTGGCTAGCATTGGGATCTGTGCCCAGTGGAAGTGGGACACTTAGCTGCATCAGATGTGTGTGACCACCAGGTTTTGGACACCTGGCTGGGTCTGGATGGTGGTAGAACCTTGTGCGTTTAAACGGGTTTAAATTGTTGTGCACGGTTTGAGCAGAATCAGAGAACATAGACTGATCGTGCAAGAGCCATGAACCCAGCCCATGATTTCCATCTTTGTCTTTAACCTATGAGGGAAGGTGAGAGATAACAGTGAGGATTGTGATGGTGAGTTGGGTCTGCCGAGAGAACCGTCATGGACGGTGGTCCTGAATGGCAACCCGTGAAGTGCTATGTTATTCCTTCAATGGAAATTGTTCTTGGCAGACTTGGTGAGTGTATTTGAGGGCTAGGATGAGGTCCAGGAGTCTCTTAGGAAGTGTTTGAGCTTGGGACAGAGGTCTTCCGTGGACTGGTGGCTGGCGAACTGACGCGGTAAGTTTGAGCTTAAATATTGATTACGGATTTTTAGCCTCCGTCGATGACTATTAATGACTGGAACATGATGTTGGAAGGTAAACAAATCGTTTGGGACGGAAGTAGAGGCTGGAGAAAGCCAAAAATCGTGGAATGACATGGTTGCAGAGCCTGGTTATACTCTTGAATCAAGAAGGTTTGTTTCTGACCCTCAGTCGTGATGTTATTAGCTAGATCGATTGGAATTAATAGGACAAATTGAATGGATTAAAAAGGAGGGGGAAAAGATGAAAAATTGGACGAGTTAAGAGATGAACCGGTTGCGTCGGTTCGAGTTATAGAGGCTGGTCTGAATCGGGCCTGAACCGGGTCGATAGCGGGTTGAAGATGATGAACAATGGGCGCGTGGCTCCCACGCGCAGCCCCTTTGGGCGGCTCGTGAGGGCACGTGGGGCCCCTTTTGGGAAAGTTTCTAACACGAATTCTAAAGTATTTAATGTAACGAACATTTTGGCACTAGTTTCGAGTCGATCAGACATCGTCTCGTTATGTTTCGGGATGTCCGAAGGTTTTAGGCCTCGATTAAAAATAGTTAAAAATTAGGGAAAATTACGGGGCTTAGATATGACCTTTGTGAAGTAGTTAGTGACCTTATTATGGGATTTGGACAGGTTCGGGAAGGCCGGTGATAGTGGATTGGCCGGGAAAGGCATAAGTGCATGCATATCGAGGCAGCGACATAAATGGTCTGTGAGTGGACTTTGCTTTCAACTTATGATGCATGCATATATGTTTTTATATGTTTTCTATACGTGATTATATGATTTGATTTATGATCTTGATGGTTTACGATTTTGCACTGATTTCGAGATTATAATGTAATTGCACGTTTTACAAGGTTTCGATATCTATTGTGATTTGAGCATGATTTTGATGATTGGTTTTCCGGATTTGGAATATGATTTGATTTCAATGATTTTCAATGGATTTCGAAAAAGTGATTTCGGGCTTGGAGCCCTGTTCATGTGATTTCGGAAATGAGATTTCGGTTTTGGATTTGGATTTCGGAAACGATGTTTCGGATTTGGTTTTGAAACTTGAAGGGGAAATTTTGGATTTGGGTTCAGGATGATTGTAACGACCCGTCTCGAAATTCGGGATTAGATTACTAACTAATCATGATTAGTAGGGTTAATCGGTGATTATTGAGCGAAATCAGACGAACGATGTAAAATGACCGTTTTGCGCCTGGTAGTGGGTAAAACGTTGACTTTTAATTCGGACGGTCAAATGGACTTTGATCAATGATCGTGACGTAGTTTGGGACGTCACGAGTCTATGGACAGGTGGCACGTTCGATTCCGACGTTCACGGTGAAAGTTATGACGTTCGGAAGTCAAGGGAATTTTTGTAATTTGGACGAAACGGGGGAAAATGTTGACTTTTTGACCGGGAGGTCCGATGGCCAAGGACTAAGGACGGTTAGGAAGGTCTCGATGCCCTGAGTCCGTAGACAGGCGGCACGCGTCAATCGGAGTTCGAATGACCAAGTTACGGGTCTGGATGCGTGAGGGACATTTTGGTAATTTTTCCAACTGAGGGCAATTTGGTCTTTTTCACCACGGGTTACTGTAGAAACCGTGGGGGACATTGGCTGCACCACCGTGTGTGGTGGTTCTGAGTATCCCAATTGATTAATCAGTAGTGGGCTGGTTAGTGGGATTAGTTTAAGTAGTTTAAGATAATAGGAGTATGGATTGATGCTGTAACAGTCCACGGGTAGATTTTAAAATTTGGTTATGGGTTCTGTGTTGCGGGAAGCAGGTTTCAGTTTGTCTGAGGGTGTCTCCCACGAGTGTTGGCCGCTTTGATCGATTAACTGAGTAGGGTAGTTGAGAGAGGATTCATTTTGCACCAGTGTGAGAGTGGAGAGCTGGAGAGAAAACCGTGAAAAACCATTTCGGATTTTGGAGGGAAAATTCAGAGTTTAATCTCTGAGGGGTGTTGGACCAAACCAAGGACGGTTTGAGTCTTCTGGGAGTGTTTGGAACTCAGCCATATCAATTTCGAGGGGAACCAACCACGGTTGAGCTGGAACTGAGGTCTCTGTTTCAGGAAAGTTGTAAAGCTTGGGACGGCGACTTCCAGGTACTGTCTTGTTCAATTGGTCACGCATTTTAGTTTGTATTAGTCCTAGGATGCTTACTGTGAAGTTAATTTGATAATGGTGTTGGAATCAAGGAGTTATGGTGATCGACCTGTTTGGGTGAACTCGGGTCGAAGGTCTATTTAAGGAACTGTTGAGGTTGATTATTGACTCAGAACCTAAATTAGATGGTTAATGAACATGTTAGGATAAAAAACGGAAGGAATCGAACTGGAATTGATGTGGATTTAACTGGGTTGTGTCGCGGGTTGAACAACCCGTTTGCAGGCTAGTCGGGTGAAGAAGGTGACACTGTAGCAGGCGCGTGGGTGTCACGCGCAGCAACTCACGACAGCGCTTGACGGCGCGTGGGCACGAATTCCAAGGTAAGGCCAACATGACTTTTATCCTATACAATGTAACGAATATTTTAGCGTTGGTTTCGTGTCAATCGGACCCCGTTCCGACATTGTTAGGGATGTCCGAAGGTTTTAAATCGAGTTTAAAAATAGTTAAAAATTCAGGAAAACTACGGGACTTGAATAGGATGTTAATGAAGAGGTTAGTAACCCTCTAATGTGATATGTACAGGTTTGGGAGTCCCGGTGTTAGTGACGGGGCCCGGAAAGGCCGATGGCGCGCGTATCGAGGCGCATGGTTAAACGGTTTATGAGTGGACATTGGTTTTATAAATTCTATGCATGCATAACTGTTTCATGATGATTATATTTGTGATTATATGATTTGATTTGGATATTGGTGAATTAATATGATTTCACGCATTTCGAGGCGATTTACGTGTTTGCACATAAATCGAGGTTTTTCGGTTTTGCACTGATTTCCATATTTGTGGTTTGGATATGATTTCATGAAACGGTTATAGACTTGATAAAGTAAACTCGGGATGAGACCCATTTGAGTTATAATATCGGGCCAGGGGCCCAGTTGATTTACGAATTCGGGTCAGGGGCCCAGTTGATTTATAAATGTGATTTCGGGTCGGGGACCCTAAAATGGAATTGAATAAATGATTTTGGATTTAATAAACCAAGTAGTTGGACTTGTGATGGTTTTATGGAAATTTGGGGCAGGGCCCTTGTGATATTTTGGAAATGAATGATAAACTGTTTTCCATAAACCATCTGGATATGAGGATTGTAATGGTCTCCTCCAGGTGTCTGGGACACTGGGGAAGTCACGGTGCATTGCCTGCGAGGGGTCATTGTACGGAGTGGCCGGACCGTATGATGACTCAGGAGCAGGATTGCTATGATTAGACGTCTGGGACGTCAGACATCTGGGATGTCAGAGATATGGACCCGGTGAGACCCCGGGCAGCACGCGTCGCTTTAATACCGTGAGATATGACGTCTGGGACGTCAAGCGTCTGGGACGTCAAGCGTCTGGGACGCTAGGCATCTGGGATGCCAGAGATGGTAATGTGGTGTATGTGTACCACAAGATTTATGAAACGACTTTTGATTGAAAATGTGTTTGTGGTTTCTGGGCTAAGGCCCTAACGGGTATTTCTAATAAATATTTGATTACTGTTTTTGATGCATGCATACATTTTTACTGAGGGGCATAAATTTCTTATAAAATGTATTTTATGAACTTGTTTATTTTCGTCCACTCACAGCCTTTATTGTTTTTAATGTCCTTCAGGTTGATGGTGGATGCGGCTGCAGCGAAGACCGGGACATTGCATGCCTCCTCCATCGATCCTTGCGCACTCTGGGAGCCCATTGGGGCAGTGGCTTGAGATTATCCCTTGTCTGACACTCCGTGTCAGACGGGAGCATGACACATCCCGCGGTAACCCCAGGGGGATTGGGATGGGTCATGTCAATGTGGTATCAGAGCAGGGTTGCTCTTTTGTGCGCGCAGGTCGAGGATGTGGTGTCCCTTGTTGGCTGCAGTTCGTTATCTACCTGATAGTTAGGGTGTTGGATTATTAGTTAGTGAGAATGAATATTGGATAGTGGATGGTGTATGATTGGCCTGATACGCAGTGCGTTAATGCGATTCAACCCAAGTGGGGTTGTATACGATGAACTCGTAATGTGGGACAGTCGGTTCGGTCATGTGATAGTGGATTGTTGTGTTGCTGGGCGCAGCTGGGTTCGAGAAACCCCTTTGAGAAGTGATTTTGGGAAATACGAAACTCGGTTGAGTAATGGTAAAAAATGTGGACCCTAGTGGTGATTTCTAGGGTAAGGGATGTTGGTACATCGGAGTTAGCCGATGACCATAATGGTGGAACCCACATTGAGTTGATGGTAGGATTGCAATTGACGTCTATACGATGTCAGGACCGCGGGGTCGGTCCGGTTGTGGATATGGCTACAGAGGACGGTTGGGTCCCTCTGGACCCTAGGGTGTGATTGTGGAACCCTAGTTTATGATGGTTGGGAAAGGTGAACCTTAGTCGTGATGAATGGACTAGTATTGTGGTCGTGGTAGTTGGGAATCTGGGGACGTTCAGGGAGCGTTCATTATCCTGGTGTGGATGGTCAAATTAGAGGTATCCATAGTTGTGGAGTACGAGTAGTGATACGGGATCGTCGTTCGGTATGAGCGGAGATCCAGGGTATCAACTTCGCACGTTGTGTGCTAGTGTGGATGCTCGTGTGCTAGTGTGGGTGTCCGTGTGCTAGTGTGGATGTTTGGATGCCTGTGTGTTGAGGCAAGTGTTGATGATACTAGTACTGGTGCTGGGGTCGGTGATTGAGATTGTGATGAGCCACAAGTTGGGGTTTGACTCTGTCATGTTGGACATATGATCGGTATCTGCGACTCAGTAGTGGTTGAGTCAGGGGCTGGATAGGATCCATCGGAGATTGTGAGGTGTTGGGATAGGTCCCCAACAGTGTCGAGATGACAAGTGATGGATGGATAAAAAGGTATGTTTGAGACAAGAGGAATCTAGGGATGATGTTCCCTATGTCATAAGAATTAGTGGATTTGGGGAGTTGTTGCCAACTCCGAGATTGGTATGATTGTGTGTTGCTAATACCCTCAGAAAGTACAAGGAAATCACTGGAAATGGAAAAGACGAGGAAAACCATTGGTGGTATGGATGTGAGGTTTTGTGATTGTGAATCACATGAATCACATGGGAACTTGAAGGTTGAACCTGTAAAGGTGGAGATGTGAAACGAAGGCAGTAAGGTACGTACCTCCAAAAAGAGTGAAGTAATTCCCGTTCGGAGTCGGGGTGTGTGCATAAATGGTTGTTAACAGACTTGAGATCTGAGTATTGGATTGATTGATGACATGTGGTTGTCCAAGTGAGTTGAGGACGTAGGAGGTCCAGTGGTTGGACTTGACACCCCATTGGGAGCATGCCTATTCCCGACAGGATTGGAATCTTGGTTTCGTGAAGAGTTGTGATTGCGGGACGAGGGGAGTGCTCGTTTCCGCATTGGTAGTAGGTATTCTGAAGTCGTTGGGATTGACTTCTTATTTTCTGCCCTGGCAGACATTGTTGTGGTTACCAGTACGTTGAGCGTGTATTGGTTAGTGGACCCATGTGTGTTTGGGGTCATCAGGAGGAGTTGCGTATTTCGAAATTAGGTAAATGAGATTTCTCATGTTCTGCTCGGTGGCAGATGCGGTTGGATTACGTGGTATGGTGGGTGCAGTGAGTTGTGTTTGCACTCACATAGGATGAATAGTGATGTCATATATTTGGATTATCCTTGAATTTTCCTGGATGGAATGACAGGGACCGATATGAGGTAATTGGAGGAGACCCACGATGTTGATGTGTTTCATTGTGAATGAATGATTAATTGTGGAAATAGTCGCGGAGTGTTGTATGGTTGACGAAGGATGCAGGAGGGCGTAGGACCCTACGATTGGATTCCGGGTGGATTTCTAGCTACGTGAGCATGGGTGGATCCGAAGTGGATCTGGATTGTGATGTGGTGGACATTGGACATGGTGACGATCTAGGATCGTAATGGTACCCATCGGGTGACGTGGTAATGGGTTTGAATTGTGATCGTTTTGATCAGGTTAGGTGAAGAGCTTATCGCTCTGTCACATGTTTGGATATGGAAATAGTTGGACTGAACTTCTTTTCGAAGTTAATCAGTACTCGAGCGAGTTGGAATAATTGCGAATTGACTCGAGGATTTGACCGTGAATGAGTGGTTATTCAACGGGGTCTAGTTGGTCAGTTTTGGATATGTGGATGTTGGGATTGGCTTCCCTATGAAGTCAATCGAATGTATTGAACATGTAACCGATAGGTTTGGTTTTTGTGTGTCTGGGTAGACGTGAACGAGATTTCTGGTTTTGGAATTGAATTTCTGGGTGACGATTCAGGATTCTATTTCGGAACTTGAAAGTGGATTTCTGGATTTGGGTACGGAATGATTATTCCAGATGCTAGCTTACGGAATAATGATTTCGGATTCGGATTCGGAAATGGGTTAAAGGTATGATGTCTGGGTTTGGATCCGGGATTTCTTACGAAATTGCAGATTTGAATTCGGATTTGGATTTGGAACTGAGTGATGAGTTGAAATGAGCGATTTGTCTAGTATGGGATTGGACAGGAGAACCCCAGTATCGAATTATGATTGAATGTAGGCCATGTAGTGGGCTTATTGGAGAATGGATGTACGGACCCTGTAAGGTGTACTGGGGTCGGTACTGGACAGACCGAGTGACACCTAGTACATGGGAGGTACCAGTGGTGTGTGGTTGTACGTGTTGGTATCGGCTTAGTTCCGACATCATTGGATTTGGTGGTGTGCGTGAACTGGACACCGAGTACTATGCACTAGGCAGAGTATTGTTGTTGGGTTCAGCGATTTCATGAACAGGCGCTCTTAGCCACGGATGGCTAGTGAAACCCTAGTATGGAGATGTGTGAACACTTCTTGGCTAGTATTCAATGTGTTTCAGTTACACCGCCTGATTGAGTAAGATGTCGGTATACGTATGCTCAGGATAAGTGAGTTGGTGGTTGTGTAACTACGAGTAGCCTTGCATGATGTTATCACGCCGAGATATTTCCACCGTCATGGTTCCCTGACGGAGTCGGCTGTTATGGACTTTGAGATTGATATATGTCACAGGATTGGACTTGCCCTGAGAAATGAGATCATGTGGTTGATCTTACGCTACTTTGAGCGAGTGGCAGTTTGGGGTGATGTCACCGACTGGCGGATGGTTGGAGCTTTATCAGGGTGGTAAGGCTTAGTGGTGACCGTTAGGCTGGTGGCGTCAGCATGGACTGACAAGTGGGATTTAGTGACTCCCAGGGGGAGCAGACGTCGGATATATTAGTAATTGGAAGAAACCGACAAACTAATGGAGTTAGCTAAATGGTGAAATTGACAAGCGATATTAACAAGGATCCGGTGATCAATTTCACTTGCGTGGAGGGTAAAAATGTAATTGTGCTTTCTGATAACTGTTTTTGAACTTATACTTTATTTTTGTCCATTCACAGTCTTTTCATGTTTTCGATACCCTCTAGGTTGTTGCGGTGCGGGCTGTTGGTTGAGAGAGAAGGAGACATCACATACGTGAACCACAGTAGAGTCTGCGCACTCTGGGAAGTCCGAAAGTTTGGAACGGTGCGTTGGAAAATCCCTTGTCCAACTTACGTGTCACATGTAGGTTGGACGTCAGTTTAGCCTTCGTGTCATGCGCAAGTTAGATGGGAGCAGGACTTAGTCCTTAATCTAGGGGGATTGGGGGTGGGTCATGTCATATGGGCCCAAACCATGCTCTAATAGGTGTAACCGAACCAATTGGAAAAAATAAAAAAGAAGGGACATGGGCTTCACTAGGGATAGCAGCGGAGTGGGCCTTTAGTTATATGGGCCTTAAACGTGAGGCGGGCCACTTTGAATCAGATGTTGTTGTGAGAGATATAAAAGGGCTAAAAAGGAGGCTGGAACCGTGGATAATAAGCCCAATGGGGCAGGAAAGATATCTGTAGGTGAACAACTACAAGCTAGGCGGGGGAAATTTGGTAAAATTAATATGAACAATGGAACAACTGGGGCCTTCACAAGTCTCAATTTAGTGGAGGTCAATGATGGGCCTGGTGTATTGGTGCAGAATGATAGGGAAGCAAAGAAAAGCAACGACAACGATGATGTTGGAGGTGGCTGGCCAATGCCAGCTGCCGGGGATAAATGAAGATTATAAGCTGGAACTGTCGGGGCCTTGGGGCTGCCCTGACAGGCCAATCATTCCAAGATATGATCCGGAGACATAAACCCTCAGTTGTTTTTCTTATGGAGACTAAAATGAAGTCAAGTAAATTAGCTAGTTTCAGTAGCAAAACCAATTTTCTCAATTGTTATTGTGTTGCCCCAGTAGGTACTGCTGGGGACCTTGGCATACTGTGGAATGAAAATCTTGATGTTTCTATTTATTTGTCGTCTAAATTCCTTATTGATAATGCAGTTTTTGTGAAGGAGACTGGGGACATATTCCAAGCTTTTTGGATTTATGGGACTTCATATAGGGAGAATAAAGTCCAAATGTGGGAGTGGATGTCGAACAACATTGTTAACATGGATATCCCATGACTGTGTGTTGGGAACTTTAACGAGTACCTGTGGAGCCTCGAAAAACTAGGGGGTATGGCGGACCGCCCTAATGGGCGGAGGTTCCTATAGGAATTTATGGATAAAACTTTTTTAATGGATTTGGGATTTAAAGGGTAGCAATGCACCTGGAGAGGTATAAGAGGTAATAATGTTCTTGTTCAGGTGCCACTTGATAGGGGTCTGGTGAATGCAAAGTGGCAGGTGAGCTGGCCCTCTACGATTCTCAGTCATCTACCTGCAATTGGATCAGATTACTTCCCTGTTCTTATTGACTTGAACCCCTAGATTTCAAAGAGGAAAAAATCCTTCAAATTCGAGGCCTATTGGGTTAAGGAAACTGATTGTGAGGCCGTTGTAGCTAAAGGCTGGAGGGGACGAGTGCCGAGGAGTGGGGGAAAAATGTCATCTTGTAAGAATACCTTGACTGCCTGGAGCAAAAGAAAATGTCAAAACAACAAGAGGTAAATTGAGTTCCTGACTGAGGAGTTGGATATCCTCCAAAGAAATTAGGATGGAAACCGGGAGAGGATTGAATGTGTAAATTTGGAGCTTAGAAGACTATGGAACCTAGAGGAGTGCTACTGGCACCAGAGATCATGAATTCAATGACTATCTTCTGGCGATACCAACAATAGTTTCTTTCACCAATCCACCATCCAAAGGAGGAGACACAATCTGATCACAAAATTGAAAAATCCTGATGATAGCTGGACCGAGGCTGATGCTGAAATTAGGAAAACTGTGAACTCCTACTTTTGGGACATTTTCAAAAACGTGGGCCGGAGGGACTGGGGGGACATCCTGTCCTTCGTTGATACAGTTGTAACACCGGGAGTTAATGATGATCTTATTGCTGAAATTATGGAGGAGGAAGTTAAGCTGGCTACTTTCCAAATGGGTCCATTGAAGGCACCTAGCCCTGACGGCTTTTTGGGAGTCTTCTATCAAAGCTAATGGGAGACTGTCAAGAGTGAGTTGATGATTACTATTCGGAGTTTCTTTGCTGGGGAGCTGCCAATTCATATGCTGAATTCCACCAATATCACTTTGGTCCCCAAAGTCCACCATCCTGAAACGGTGAATCAATACAAACCTATTGCATTATGTAACTACTCCTATAAGATCATTTCAAAAATCCTCTCCAATAGGCTCAAACCCTATCTGGACAGTCTGATCACCCCTCAACAATGTGCCTTTATCTCGGGAAGACAAATCCAGGACAACATATGTATTGCCCATGAAGCCTTTCATACTCTTAAGCTTCGGAAGATCACAAAGAAATATGAAATGGGACTGAAACTTGATATGAATAAAGCTTATGATAATATTGAATGGGATTTCCTTGATGCTGTACTTGTAAAAATAGGCTTCGCCTGTTCATTGGATTAGTATGGTTATGAGGTGTGTTACGTCCGTAAAAATGGCATTGTTGATAAATGGGCAACCTGGGATGTCAGGACCCGTCCCAAATATCACCTCGATACTCGGGATGAACCCTGCTCCCGTCTGACAATCATACTTACCATACCAAAAAGAAACTTAATACAACTATAAGCATAACCATCAGACGAAGGAGTAAATATATACAACAGTAAGTCAGAGCATAGTTCTACAAAATGGGCACCAAAAGTCCTACAAGTCTAAGTCCGCAACGGAAGAACGTCGGAAGCCCTATGCCTCGATCTCTGCCTCAACGTTCACCCCGGCGCTATCACCACGACCTGGAGGGAAATTAAAACCAAAGGTGTGAGTGGACCAAAAAGAATAAAAGTTTTAAAACCGTTTACCAGCAATTCAACGTAAGGAAAATAAAATCATTCGTTCCCTCCGGTTTAAAACCAGGCATGCCAATGGAGTAATAGAAAAATCATAGTATGAAAAACATCATAAGAAACAGAGACACTATAAATACCATAAGAAACAGATACACTATAAAACATCATAAGAAACCAGAGTATAACCCGATCAAACCTGCTGGACCTATCCGAGTCTTTAAACTCAACCAGGCCTCACATATCAATCCGAGTCTTTAAACTCCCGAGTCTTTAAACTCAATAGGCCTATGGGGGTAATATCATAATATCCGAGTCTTTAAACTCCCGAGTCTTTAAACTCAATTCGGGCCCGTCCCCCATCAATATCAATCCGGGTCTTTAAACCCATATCCAGATCCAGCAAATCCAATCCATATCCAGTGTAAAACCAGTTCAAAATCCATTGCCAAATCCGAATTCGAAATCCTCGGTTCGAAGCCCTTCCGGCATTCAGAACCGACGTTCCGAACCCAAATCCGGAAAATCCATTTCCATACTAAAAACCATAGGAAATCCCTAACCATGTTTCGTAACCCATTTACCATCATCAGAAAACATTTATAGGGTGAATTTCTCCTATCTAGCATCAAAATCTGAAAACCGGCTTTTCTCGAAAAACGTGCAAAACCCCGAAAATATCTCGAAAAACGTGCATACATCTCAATCACGTATAACCATCATTTAAAACATAAAAACACACATAGAATCATAAAACAGTAATTAAAACAGTTGGCATGCTCGGAAATAAGATAAAGTCCACTCACAGTTTACGACACGTCACTCGCGCTCCGTGCGCTCCTCAACCGTCTCCGGTGTCTCCCGTCCTGTCAATAGATACCAAATAGGGTCACAATAACATCAAGGATACCTTCCCTATTTTCCCCAATTTTTCGGGAATTTAATAATATTTTAATCATAAACCCTAAACCGTACGGATTCCCGAACCATTCCGTAACACCGTCCGATTAACCCGAAAACTGTACCATTGGACTCCTTAGGACATTTAGAGTTAAACTCATGTTGGACGCTTAACTGGATTCCTTCCCACGCGCCCCCACGCGCCGCCCAAAGTGGCTGCGCGTGGGCCTCACGCGCCTGCTACAGTCACCTTCAACCTCGAGTCACCCGGTTGAACCGGCGTGACCGGTTCTCCGCCGTTCACCCACCGTTCTTCTCCATTTCAATCCCACTAGCTTCGTCCAGTTCCCTGCAATCAAACCCAATCCTAAAATCCAGCAATCACGGCCTAGAACCCTTCGTCCTCAACCTCGAAAAAACTTGCCCGTGGCTCTGTTTTCCTTCCCGGCCGTCCACAGCTTCCCCCTTCACGGTGGTGATACCAGCACCACCCTAGGACCTTACTGAGTCCTACCCGACTCACAGAATCCGTCGATTCATCCCCGAAGTCCACGACTTCAAGTTTGAAATCACGGCCAAAACAGAGTATTGGATACTCGCCGTCGAACCACCAGCCACCGTGAACCTCCCGTCACGGCAACCACCACAGACGACGCCTAAGACCTCCCTGAACAACACCCTGACCTCCTAATCCCTCGACTCTAAGCCCATCATCACGACTTTGCAATTGAAAAAGCCACGAAAAACAGAGTAAACGGGCTTACCTTTCGATTCCGGCGCCGCCGTGAAAACCGTCACCCACCACCGTGCTCGTGGGACTCCCCTCAACCTCCTGAGTCTCCTACCGCCTCGGTTTGCCTCACCCCACGGCACAACAGCCTCCACCGTCCACGATCTCCTCTGTTTTCCTCAAACGTTCGCCGCACCACTACCGTGCCGCCGTGCACGATGCCAATCCCAAAACACAATCAGCACCTCACCCACGTCTCTCTGTCACTCTCACCAGTCACTCCTCACTCTCCCTAGCCTCTAGATCGATCACCGCCTCACCCAATCTCCTCTCTGTTTTCAGTTGCCTTCGAATTGGTGCACGGTTCAAAAATGTCCAAGTGTGGCCGTGCACACTTAAGTTCCTCCTGGAACCATCTAGGGTCCCCCACGTGTCTATCAACCATTGGCCATCCCAAAATATCTGCCACTTGCCCTTATCTGATTGGGCTGAGGAAAATGACCAAAATGCCCCTCCTGCACAAAATTACCATTTTGCCCTCAGACTTTCCAGACCCGTATCTTTTCCGTCCGACGTCCGATGACAGCGTGCCGCCTGTCGTTGAACTCAGGACGTCGAGACCTATCCAGCGGTCCTCGGTCTACGTGAAAATCACACATCCTCCAAAAAGTCAACATTTTCCATTTTAGCTCAAAATTACGGTAACGCCCCCAACCTTCCGTACATCATAACTTTTCCTCCGGTTGTCCGAATCGAACCTGCCACCTGTCTTCGGACTCGTGACGTCCTAACCTACGTCACGGTCAAGGGCTAACACTCATCAAATCAATATTACAAAAAGTCAACTTTTCGTTTACTATTCACAGGGGCAAAATCGTCCTTTTTACAAAACTTCACAGAAATTACATTTTTACCCTTCCCGTAGGTACGGGTTGTTACAATCTACCCCCCTCAAAAGAATTTCGTCCCCGAAATTCAGTGAAATAAATAAGGGTACTGTTCTCGCATCAAGGCCTCGGGTTCCCAAGTAGCTTCTTCAACCTGATGATTTCGCCACAATACCTTCACTAAGGGAACCGTCTTCCTTCGCAACACTTTATCCTTCCGATCCAGGATTGCAACAGGTTGCTCTTCAAAACTCAAGTCTTCCCTCAGTTCCACTGGTTGTGCTTCTAAAACATGCGAATCATCTCGAATATATTTCCGAAGCATAGAAACATGAAAGACATTATGTACCTTTTCCAAATCTGATGGTAAGGCCAACCGATAAGCTACAGGACCAATCCGCTCCAAAATCTCATACGGTCCAATGTAACGAGGACTCAACTTCCCTCGTCGGCCAAATCGTACAATTCCTTTCCAAGGAGATAGCTTCAGGAAAACCCAGTCTCCAACAGCAAACTCCAAATCCCTGATCCTACGGTCAGCGTAGCTCTTTTGGCGGTCCTGCGCTGCCTTCAATCGATCCCTAATCAGTACCACTTTTTCCTGAGTAAGCTCCACCAGCTCAGAAGTAGTCAACCTCCTCTCACCAACCTCAGTCCAACACAATGGAGTCCGACACTGCCGCCCATACAAAGCCTCGTAAGGAGCCATCCCAATGCTCTCCTGAAAACTATTATTGTAGGCGAACTCCATCAAAGGCAGGTGTGATTCCCAAGTACCCTGAAACTGAAGCACACAAGCTCGCATCCTCACGGATCTCAAAATCCTGTCTTTCTCCAGCCTCGACCTCAATCCGAATGATGCCCAGAATAGGGTCCTCAAACTGAGCATCAATCACCTGATCAATCAAAACGGGTCGCACATGGAAACTCGCTAGGAGTGCTCCCTGATCATCCACAATCAACTCTACTCCCAACTTACGGAGCTCAACTAGCAAAGGTAACCGTACTGTCCTCAGATGCGACAAAGAACCAGCTGACTTTCTGCTCAAAGCATCGGCTACCACATTAGCCTTCCCTGGATGATACTCAATAGTACAGTCGTAGTCCTTTAGTAACTCCAACCAACGGCGCTGTCTGAGGTTCAATTCCTTTTGGGTGAACAAATACTTCAAACTCTTGTGGTCCGTAAAGATCCTGCACTTCTCACCGTACAAGTAGTGTCGCCAAATCTTCAATGCATGAACCACCGCAGCCAATTCCAAGTCATGTGTAGGGTAGTTCACCTCATGGGGTTTCAATTGCCGGGAAGCATAAGCAATCACTTTCCCGTGCTGCATCAAGACACAACCCAAACCTTGTAAAGAAGCGTCACTGTACACCTCAAACTCCCCACTATCATCTGGAAGGGCTAACACAGGAGCAGATGTTAACCGCCTTTTAAGCTCCTGGAAACTCTGTTCACAGTTCTCATCCCACTCAAACCGAACTCCCTTCCGTGTCAACCTCGTCAACGGTGCTGCAAGAATAGAAAAGCCCTCAATAAAACGCCGGTAATACCCTGCCAAACCCAGAAAACTCCGAATTTCCGTCACCGTCTTAGGCTGTTCCCAATTGGCTACCGCCTCAACTTTCTGAGGATCCACACGAATGCCCTCGGCCGAAATCACATGGCCAAGAAATCCAACACTGGTCAACCAGAACTGACACTTACTGAGCTTCGCATACAACTGATGCTCCCTCAACGTTTTAAGCACAATCCTCAGATGTTTCTCATGCGCCTTCGCACTCTTCGAATACACCAAAATATCATCAATGAAAACAATCACAAAACGATCTAAGTAGGGCCGGAACACTCGGTTCATAAGGTCCATAAAAGCTGTTGGGGCATTAGTCAAACCAAAAGGCATCACCACAAACTCATAGTGACCGTACCTGGTCCGGAAAGCTGTCTTCGGTATATCCTCCTCTTTAACCCTTAACTGGTGATAGCCGGAGCGAAGATCAATCTTCGAGAAATACTGTGCTCCCTTGAGCTGGTCAAACAAATCATCAATCCGGGGTAGGGGATACTTATTCCTAATAGTTACCTTATTCAGTTGCCTGTAATCCACACACAACCTCAATCCTCCGTCCTTTTTCTTGACAAACAAAACAGGTGCTCCCCAAGGTGACATACTCGGTCGAATGAATCCTATATCGACCAATTCTTGCAACTGGGCCTTAAGTTCCCTCAATTCGGCAGGTGCCATACGGTAAGGAGTCTGAGAAATAGGCTGTGTACCTGGTAGAAGCTCAATCGTGAACTCAAGATCTCGGTGTGGGGGTAGTCCTGGCAACTCCTCGGGAAAAACATCGGGAAACTCCCGTACCACTGGTATATCCTCCGCCCTCTCTGGCGTAGCACGCGTATCCACCACAAGAGCTAAGTAACCCTGGCACCCCTTACGTAACAGTTTACTAGCCTCGAGTGCCGAAATAACTCCCGTAGGAAGTGCACGCTGATCCCCCTGAAATGTAGTCTCTGGTAATCCGGGACTCCGAAAAGTCACTCTCCTATCGAAACATTCGATAGAAGCATGATGTCTCGTCAACCAGTCCATACCCAAGATCACATCAAAGTCCCGTAAATCTAAGAGTAACAAATCTGCCAGTAACTCCACCTGGCCTACCAGTACCGGACACTCTCTCAAAACTTGAGTCACTACCAACACCTCCCCAGTAGGTGTACTCACTCCTAACGCACAATCCAAAGTAGACACCTCCCTCTCTTTAACCAGACTACAACTCCGAGCTACAAATGAATGGGTAGCCCCGGGATCTATCAAAGCAAAAACAGTGTGACCAAGTATGGTGAGTGTACCTGTCACCACTCCCGGTGCTGACCTAGCCTCCTGCTGAGTCATCGCAAAAACTCGCGCCTGTGGTCCCGATGACCTACCGCGCCCTCTGGAACTGCTCGTGGCACCACCGCCACCCCTAGGGCCTGCCGCCCCTGATACTGATGCAGTACTCCGCCCGGGTTCTGCTGCACCTCTGCCTGCTCCACCCTCCGTGGCTAACAATGGGCACTCCCGACGGAAATGTCCTCGCTCCCCACAGTAGAAGCAAGTGTCTCTACCGGGTCCACCGGTATGCCTCCCTGTCGAAGCCACTGAAGTCGCACTCGCCTGAGGAGTCGGCTGTGACCTAGCTCCTCGAAATCCTGAGCCCTGGAAACTGCCTGGTCTACCATACCGGGCTCCACCAGCCGATAGTGATCCACCAAAATTACCCCGTTTCGGGGGCCTCTGACTCGATGCTCCTGGGAATGACTGCTCTCGGCGTCGAACACTGCCCGAATACTGTGGTCGAGCAGGTAAACTGGCCTCCACCCTGACAGCAGCATCAGACAACTCTCGGAATGTAGCAAAAGAGCCGGCTGTCACTATGGCCCTGATCTCTCCCCGGAGACCCAACTCAAACCGGCGGCACTTCTCCGTCTCAGTCGCCACAAATGCCGGAGCAAAACGAGATAGCATCTAGAACCTCTGCTCATACTCAGCCACTGTCAAGTTTCCTTGCTTCAAGTGAAGGAATTCCGCTTCCTTCGCATCCCTAAAAGAACGGGGATAGTACTGATCTAGAAACCTCTCCCGGAACGTCTCCCAGGTCACAGTATGTGCATCCCAGCCGGACAGTTCCAGCGTATACCACCACTCGTAGGCAGCTCCATCCAACAGAAAAGTGGCTAACAATACCCGATCCTCGGGAGGACAGTGCATCACCCCAAAAATACGTTCTAGTCGGGTGATCCATCGGTGAGCTTCCTCGGGATCAGCCCCACCGCTGAACGTAGTAGCCCCAAGCCTCTGGGCTCTCTCGATCGAAGCACTCTCAGTCCCTCTCGCCGCTTCATCTTCAGGTCGTGGAGGGGGTTCACGTCTCGGAGGCATGATCAATCGTACGCTGAAAGAGGCATAGAGTTAGTATAATAACCTAGACCCAACACAAATCGACACAACCTATGCTCTGATACCAATTGTCAGGACCCGTCCCAAATATCACCTCGATACTCGGGATGAACCCTGCTCCCGTCTGACAATCATACTTACCATACCAAAAAGAAACTTAATACAACTATAAGCATAACCATCAGACGAAGGAGTAAATATATACAACAGTAAGTCAGAGCATAGTTCTACAAAATGGGCACCAAAAGTCCTACAAGTCTAAGTCCGCAACGGAAGAACGTCGGAAGCCCTATGCCTCGATCTCTGCCTCAACGTTCACCCCGGCGCTATCACCACGACCTGGAGGGAAATTAAAACCAAAGGTGTGAGTGGACCAAAAAGAATAAAAGTTTTAAAACCGTTTACCAGCAATTCAACGTAAGGAAAATAAAATCATTCGTTCCCTCCGGTTTAAAACCAGGCATGCCAATGGAGTAATAGAAAAATCATAGTATGAAAAACATCATAAGAAACAGAGACACTATAAATACCATAAGAAACAGATACACTATAAAACATCATAAGAAACCAGAGTATAACCCGATCAAACCTGCTGGACCTATCCGAGTCTTTAAACTCAACCAGGCCTCACATATCAATCCGAGTCTTTAAACTCCCGAGTCTTTAAACTCAATAGGCCTATGGGGGTAATATCATAATATCCGAGTCTTTAAACTCCCGAGTCTTTAAACTCAATTCGGGCCCGTCCCCCATCAATATCAATCCGGGTCTTTAAACCCATATCCAGATCCAGCAAATCCAATCCATATCCAGTGTAAAACCAGTTCAAAATCCATTGCCAAATCCGAATTCGAAATCCTCGGTTCGAAGCCCTTCCGGCATTCAGAACCGACGTTCCGAACCCAAATCCGGAAAATCCATTTCCATACTAAAAACCATAGGAAATCCCTAACCATGTTTCGTAACCCATTTACCATCATCAGAAAACATTTATAGGGTGAATTTCTCCTATCTAGCATCAAAATCTGAAAACCGGCTTTTCTCGAAAAACGTGCAAAACCCCGAAAATATCTCGAAAAACGTGCATACATCTCAATCACGTATAACCATCATTTAAAACATAAAAACACACATAGAATCATAAAACAGTAATTAAAACAGTTGGCATGCTCGGAAATAAGAAAAAGTCCACTCACAGTTTACGACACGTCACTCGCGCTCCGTGCGCTCCTCAACCGTCTCCGGTGTCTCCCGTCCTGTCAATAGATACCAAATAGGGTCACAATAACATCAAGGATACCTTCCCTATTTTCCCCAATTTTTCGGGAATTTAATAATATTTTAATCATAAACCCTAAACCGTACGGATTCCCGAACCATTCCGTAACACCGTCCGATTAACCCGAAAACTGTACCATTGGACTCCTTAGGACATTTAGAGTTAAACTCATGTTGGACGCTTAACTGGATTCCTTCCCACGCGCCCCCACGCGCCGCCCAAAGTGGCTGCGCGTGGGCCTCACGCGCCTGCTACAGTCACCTTCAACCTCGAGTCACCCGGTTGAACCGGCGTGACCGGTTCTCCGCCGTTCACCCACCGTTCTTCTCCATTTCAATCCCACTAGCTTCGTCCAGTTCCCTGCAATCAAACCCAATCCTAAAATCCAGCAATCACGGCCTAGAACCCTTCGTCCTCAACCTCGAAAAAACTTGCCCGTGGCTCTGTTTTCCTTCCCGGCCGTCCACAGCTTCCCCCTTCACGGTGGTGATACCAGCACCACCCTAGGACCTTACTGAGTCCTACCCGACTCACAGAATCCGTCGATTCATCCCCGAAGTCCACGACTTCAAGTTTGAAATCACGGCCAAAACAGAGTATTGGATACTCGCCGTCGAACCACCAGCCACCGTGAACCTCCCGTCACGGCAACCACCACAGACGACGCCTAAGACCTCCCTGAACAACACCCTGACCTCCTAATCCCTCGACTCTAAGCCCATCATCACGACTTTGCAATTGAAAAAGCCACGAAAAACAGAGTAAACGGGCTTACCTTTCGATTCCGGCGCCGCCGTGAAAACCGTCACCCACCACCGTGCTCGTGGGACTCCCCTCAACCTCCTGAGTCTCCTACCGCCTCGGTTTGCCTCACCCCACGGCACAACAGCCTCCACCGTCCACGATCTCCTCTGTTTTCCTCAAACGTTCGCCGCACCACCACCGTGCCGCCGTGCACGATGCCAATCCCAAAACACGATCAGCACCTCACCCACGTCTCTCTGTCACTCTCACCAGTCACTCCTCACTCTCCCTAGCCTCTAGATCGATCACCGCCTCACCCAATCTCCTCTCTGTTTTCAGTTGCCTTCGAATTGGTGCACGGTTCAAAAATGTCCAAGTGTGGCCGTGCACACTTAAGTTCCTCCTGGAACCATCTAGGGTCCCCCACGTGTCCATCAACCATTGGCCATCCCAAAATATCTGCCACTTGCCCTTATCTGATTGGGCTGAGGAAAATGACCAAAATGCCCCTCCTGCACAAAATTACCATTTTGCCCTCAGACTTTCCAGACCCGTATCTTTTCCGTCCGACGTCCGATGACAGCGTGCCGCCTGTCGTTGAACTCAGGACGTCGAGACCTATCCAGCGGTCCTCGGTCTACGTGAAAATCACACATCCTCCAAAAAGTCAACATTTTCCCTTTTAGCTCAAAATTACGGTAACGCCCCCAACCTTCCGTACATCCTAACTTTTCCTCCGGTTGTCCGAATCGAACCTGCCACCTGTCTTCGGACTCGTGACGTCCTAACCTACGTCACGGTCAAGGGCTAACACTCATCAAATCAATATTACAAAAAGTCAACTTTTTGTTTACTATTCACAGGGGCAAAATCGTCCTTTTTACAAAACTTCACAGAAATTACATTTTTACCCTTCCCGTAGGTACGGGTTGTTACATGGGAACAGCTTTGCCCCATCAAGAGGCATGAGATAGGGAGACCCTATCTCCCCTTATCTCTTCATTTTAGTTTGTGATGTCTTCTCAAAGACGATTAACTGTGATGTTAACAGAGGCTTGGTGGAAGGCATAAAATTCAGCACTAGTGGACCCACTTTCTCTCACCTCTTTTTTGCTGATGACTCTTTATTATTCATGAAGGTAACTTCCCAGAATTGCAGGATCATTAGAAAGCTACTTGATATGTATTGCCAGGCTTCTGGTCAGGTGATTAACTATGATAAATCCAATCTCTATTGCACTCCAAACACCCCAATGGAGTATAGAATGGCGCTCTATGAAATTTTGGAAGTTCAACTCTCCGATAATCCTGGGCTCTACCTGGGACTCTATACCTTGTGGGGAAGGTCAAAAAATGAGGCCTTGATCTATGTGAAAGAGAGAATTTTAAGGAAAATTCACGGCTGGAAACAAAGCCTATTGTCTCAGGCTGGCAAAGAAGTGCTCATAAAAGCTGTTGGCCATGCAATCCCTACCTACCCTATGTCAGTCTTCAAATTTTCCAAGACAATGTGCTCTCAAATTGATGCAAGTCTTGCCAACTTCTAGTGGAGGCAATTTCAGGATCGTAACAAACTGCATTGGGTGAGCTGGAAGGAGTTAGGGCTTCCTAAGGCTGATGGTGGTATGGGGTTCAGAAATATGAAGGATTACAATGATGATCTCCTAGCCAAACAATGTTGGAGACTAATTTTTGAGCCGAATTCCTTTTGGGCTAGGATTTTGAAAAGTAGGTACTTCCTAAACGACAATTTCCTCAATGCAAAATGGGGATCTCGTGCCTCTTGGGCTTGGTCCAGTATTCTTAAGGGAAGAAAATTGATCACACAGGGAACTAGATGGCAAGTCCTTGATAGGAAAACTGTTAAATTATGGACTGATAATTGGGTTAGTGGCCTCCCTGAATCCCAACCCAGATTACAGGCTCCTGATGGGGCAAATCTTAATAAGGTAGTTGCTTTGTACTTGGACGTTTGATCAGGAAATTAGAATCTAAATGCACTGGAGGAGGTAGTGCCCGAGACGGAATTGAAGCTTATTTCTGAAATGGCCGTGGGATTGGACTGCTTGCAGGACAGACTAATTTGGCCTGCTTCAAAAGATGAAATATATTCAGTGAAGTCTGGTTATTACTAGCTAAGGTCCCATGCCCCGAGTCCTCTGTGTTCTCAACCTTCTACCTCGTATAGCATCCCTAGTGAAATCTGGAACCACATTTGGAGCATTAAGATTGTCCTCAAAATCGGAACGTTCTTATGGAAGATTCTGAAGTGTTGTATTCCAACAAGTGCAAGCCTTTTTCGGTGACATCTGGGTACCTCTCTTCTCTGCCCAATTTTTCGGGAGGAAATGGAAACTGAGGAGCATGTTCTGCTTCAATGTAGTAGAGCTAGGAGTGTGTGGTTTGGTTGTGCCCTTAATTATTCTACTGACCCGACCCGTATTATTACTTTTTGTGATTGGCTTGCAGGGGTTTCCTCTCAAAGTTTCTTGGCTGGCTGTGACAAGAAGTGGGTACTGTCGGCAATTGCAGCAACCTGTTAGTCTATATGGAAGGAAATGTGTCGTTCAACATTTGAGGAGTGCCACTTCAGCCTCTTAATGTAACAGAGCTAGGAGTGTGTGGTTTGGTTGTGCCCTTAATTATTATATTGACCCGACCCGTATTACTACTTTTTTGTGATTGGCTTGCAGGGGTTTCCTCTCAAAGTTTCTTGGTTGGCTGTGACAAGAAGTGGGTACTGTCGGCAATTGCAACAACCTGTTGGTCTATATGGAAGGAAATGTGTCGTTCAAAATTTGAGGAGTGCCACTTCAGCCCCTAACGGGCAATTAAAGAAGGGAAGCTTTTATTGTGTGAGTTCTGGTGACACGACCCATCCCAATCCCCCCGGGATTACCGAAGGATGTGTCATGCTCCCATCTGACACGAAGTGTCAGACAAGGGATAACCGAAAGCCGCTGCCCCGACGGGCGTCCAGAGTGCGCAAGGATCGATGGAGGAGGCATGCAATGTCCCAGTCTCTGCTGTAGTCGCATCGTCGATCAACCTGAAGGGCATTGAAAACAATAAAGGCTGTGAGTGGACGAAAATAAACAAGTTCATAAAATACATTTTATAAGACATTTATGCCCCTCAGTAAAAACGTATGCATGCATCAAAAACAGAAATCAATATTTATTAGAAATAACCGTTAGGGCCTTAGCCCAGAAACCATAAACACCGTTTCAACCAAAAGTCATTTCATGAATCCAGTGGTACACATACACCACATTACCATCTCCGGCATCATAGATGCCTAGCGTCCCAGACGTCATATCTCACTGTATTAAAGCGACGCGTGCTGCCTGGGGTCTCACCGGGTCCATATCTCTGACATCCCAGATGTCTGACGTCCTAGACGTCCAATCATAGCAATCCTGCTCCTGAGTCATCATACGGTCCGGTTGCTCCGTACAATGACCCCTCGCAGGCAATACACCGAGACTTCCCCAGTGTCCCAGACACCTGGAGGAGACCATTACAATCCTCATATCGAGATGGTTTATGGAAAACAGTTTATCATTCATTTCCAAAATATCACAAGGGCCCTGCCCCGAATTTCCATAAAACCATCACAAGTCCAAATACTTGGTTTATTAAATCCAAAATCATTTATTCAATTCCATTTAGGGTCCGCGACCCGAAAGCACATTTATAAATCAACTGGGCCCCTGACCCGATTTCGTAAATCAACTGGGCCCCTGACCCGATATTATAACTCAAATGGGTCTCAGCCCGAGTTTACTTTATCAAGTCTATAACAGTTTCATGAAATCATATCCAAACCACAAATATGGAAATCAGTGCAAAACCGGAAAACCTCGATTTACGTGCAAACACGTAAATCGCATCGAAATGCGTGAAATCATATTAATTTACCAATATCCGAACGAAATCATATAATCACAAATATAATCATCATGAAACAGTTATTCATGCATAGAATTTATGTCAGGACCCACCCCGGTTTCACCCCGAAACCCGAGGTAAATCCTGCTCCCGTCTGACTCCCCGACGCAACACTAAAAAAAAACTCACTCAAACCCAGTCAGACGCAGGAGTAATTAACCACAATGTTCCAAAGTTATAGTTTTACAGAGTATAGCACGAAATCCAAGAAAAATAAAAAAACGATAAATTACACGCACACGGAAGACTTAAACTATTCCGGGATCCCTCACGTCACTTCTATGCCTCGGACACTGCCTCGACGTCAAGACCCCGCGCTAGCTCTACAACCTGGAGGGCAAGTTAAAACAGAAAATGTGAGTGGACCATAATAAAAGAAAAGTTCTAAAATCCTTTATCAGAAAAACTGAGTTTAACCCTCCGTTTTGAAAACCACATGCATAACCAACATTTGTTAACGCAGTTATAAATCAATTCTCATAAAACATCATAAGAAACAGAAACACTATAAAACAGTTATGGAAACCATAGCATGAGTATCAGAAACCGTAGCATAAACCACAAAGCTCAAATCATTATTTCCCGATCAAACCTGCTGGACCTATCCGAGTCTTTAAACTCCCGAGTCTTTAAACTCAATCCAGGCCTTAATCATATCCGAGTCTTTAAACTCCCGAGTCTTTAAACTCAAGGCCTACGGGGGAAAATCAATATATCCGAGTCTTTAAACTCCCGAGTCTTTAAACTCAATCCGGGCTCGTCCCCCGTCAAATATATCCGGGTCTTTAAACCCAATAACCAGATCCAGCAAATCCAATCCAAATCATTTGTAAAACCATTGTCCATTTCCATATCCAAATCCGAATTCGAAATCCCCGGTCTGACGCCCTTCCAGCATCCCAAACCGTCATTCCGAACCCAAATCCGGAAATTCACTTTTCAACCTTTAACCAAAGTCCAATTGTCAATTTCGATTTCAAAACCAACCCTTTCTCAAAATCATGTTCCAAAATCCATTTATAATCATTAGAAATCATTTACCATTTGAAATCTCAAAACTATAACATTATAATCAGAAATCAACCTTTTATCGTAAAACGTGCCAAATACCGTATTTTCTCGAAAAACGTACAATTATGTAAAATCACATCATAAATCCAAAAATCATGAAATCACATATATAAAACAAGTATAGGAAATAGTTATGCATGTTCGAGTTTAAGGAAAGGGTCCACTCACAGTACCGAGCCCTCAATCGTGTCCCGAACGTCCTGCACGTTCCTCGGCTTCCTCGGGAAATCCCGATCCTGTCAACAACCACCAATTTATGTCACTAACACATCTATGAGTATCCATCCAAATTCCCTAAAAAATCCCAGAATCCTAAACGAAATAAACCGAGACCCTAAACCGTCATCCTCGCGGAACTAACCTCAAACGACGTCCGAACAACCCGAAACCAATTCCCAGAGACTCGTTAGAACACCTAGACCAAAAACCATGTTGACCGTTTTCCCCATCGCCGCCGCACGAGCCCCCACGCGCCGCCCAAAGTGGCTGCGCGTGGCCCTCACGCGCCTGCTACAGTGCCCTTCAACCTTGAGCAGACCCGGTTCAGCACATTAGTCTGCAACCTGAACCGGCGTCAGCGGTTCACCGCCGTGCCTGCACGATTTCTCTCTCTTTCTTCACCTAAAGCTTCGTCCAGTTCCAATCTATCCATTCCCCAGCTCCTCAGACCTCGACACCGCCCCAATCCCGTCGACTGAAGCTCGAAACAGACGGCCAAACTCCCCCTGTTTCACGATCCAGCCACTCCGGTCATCATCCGTCACGGTGGCAACACCAGACGGTTCCTAGGGCCCTTCTAAGTCTAACCCGACTCCCCTTGACCGTCGACTCTTGCCCACACGTCACGACTCGCCGTTTGAACCCACGGCCAAACAGAGCACCTAAAGTCTCTCCGTCGTGCCATCCACCACCGTGCACCACCCCTCACGGCAGCACACACAGTCGACTCTTGGGACCTCCAGGAGTCTCACCCTGGCCTCCAAATCCCTCGACTCTACACCCAACCCCACAACTTTCGAATTGAACCCCACGGGAAAAACAGAGTAATTGTACAGGGATGAGAGATTACCTGCAACCGTCCGCAACCGTGCTAGCCGCCGTGCTCCCTGGAGTCTACGACGCCGCCTCAGCCTCCTCTCGAGGTTAATTGCACTTACACACAGCCACAGCACCACGATTCCTCGCAAACTCTCTGCTTGCCTTCCTGTTTCCCCCTGATCTTCCCGCGGTTCACAACTCACACACACACGGCCACCGTGCCTCCTTGTCTCCTCCCAAGCTCTCCTTCACTCTCCGGTCACTCCTCACCCACCAGAATTCACCAGCAACCACGATCACCCTTTCAATTCTCTCAACTTCCTCCCTCTGTTTCTCTCTGTGTGTCGAAGAACATGAACACATAGCACGGGTGCACCCCAATTATTTGGGCCGTGCACACACGAGAACGTCCCAGAAACCACTCCACCTTTAGCACGTGTCACCATCCACTCCATCCTTTCTCACATGGCTCAATCCCAGCCGTCCATCTGTCCCTTTCTCTGTCCAATTTCCAGAGCACAAAAGACCAAACTGCCCCTCCTTTTAACCCAATTTTACGGATTTGCCACTATCTTTCTAGACCCATATCTTCGCCTCGTAAGTCCGATGAATACGTGCCGCCTGTCATCGAACTCAGGACGACGAGATCTACCTAACCATCCTAGGTCAACATACCAAAACCCGATCATCCAAAAAGTCAACTTTCCCCCCTAATTTACCCAAATTACGGTTAAGCCCTCAACCTTCCGAACATCACAACTTCCTCCTCGGATGTCGAAATCGGGCGTGCCACCTGCCTATGGATTCATGACGTCCTAAACTACGTCCTGGTCACTGGTCAACACCCATTTGACCACCCGAACTAAAGTCAACATTTTGCCCGAACCAGGGGCAAAATCATCATTCTAGGCTCAAGGACCTATCGGGACCACCTAACCGCCGCTTAACCTCACTAATCACACCTTAATCACCCTACTCATCATCCCGGCTCTCGGGACGGGTTGTTACAATTTATAAAACCAATGTCCACTCACATACCGTTTAACCATGCACCTCGATACGCATGCCATCGGCCTTCCCGGGCCCCCGTCACTAACACCGGGACTCCCAAACTGGTTCATATCACATTAGAGGGTTACTAACCTCTTCATTAACATCCTATTCAAGTCCCGTAATTTTTCCGAATTTTTAACTATTTTTAAACTCGACTTAAAACCTTAGGACATCCCGAACAATGTCGAAACGGGGTCCGATTGACACGAAACCAACGCTAAAATATCCGTTACATTGTATAGGATAAAAGTCATGTTGGCCTCACCTTGGAATTCGTGTCCACGCGCCGTCACGCGCCGCCGTGAGTGGCTGCGCATGACAGCCACGCGCCTGCTACAATACCAACACTATTCATTGTCTTCACCCGTTTCCACTGGTAAACGGGTCTGTAACCCGCGACTTGACCCGATTCAATCCCTGCGATAAAACACTTGATTCTTTCAATTGATCACTCAAATAGACTAGCAATACACTGAATTAGATGTCTGTGTCATTCATTCAAGTCGACACGGCCTACAACCACCTTAATTGAACACAAGTCTCAATCGGGTTCAAAGTTCCAATCCATCACAAATGCACCGTTTTCTTTCAATTGATTAGTTAGGAAGCTTCGTATACTCATTCTAAGGATGATTTCACAATTAATTTCACTTGAACTCACCTCAAACACCACGACTCCAATCTCAAATTTTCCAGCCATCCACCACGTCCGTCCATGGCTCCAGGAGCTTCAAAACTTGCCACATTTGATCTGGATCGACTAACTAAGGTCCTAGAAAGCTTATTCGAAACTCAATTAGGCATGGGATGGCCTAAAACTGAAATTCAAATTTGAATTTGTCAATGGACCAGTTTCGGGTTTTTGGGCATTCCCTCACCATTTTCCTCTCATTTTTTCCATTTCTCTATCTCAGAGTATTCCTCTCAGCACCTTAACCAACTTCTCGTTCACAATTCCCCTCGGTTTGGCCTTGGAAAGGCTGATCACCCGTGGGAAACAATTCTGTTTTCTTCCCATTTCAGAGACACCAGCCATACCCGTGCACATTCCTCCTGCAGCCCTTGCCTCCCACTTACATATCTAAACAATCCAATATCAATTGAATAACACTTTAGCCCATACTCTGTTCCAATTTCAAGCATAAACAATTCACCCCATGCACTGGTCATGTTCCCCATACACGGCTGTTCAAAGCAGCAGCCCAAAATTACCATTCTACCCTCCGTATGACAAATTACCAAAATGCCCCTCACGCATCGAGACCCGTAACTTGGTCATTCGGACTCCGATTGACGCGTGCCACCTGTCTACGGAATCAGGGCATCGAGACCTTCCTAACGGTCCTTGGCCCTCGGCCATCGAACCTCCCGATCAAAAATTCAACATTTTCACCATTTTCGTCCAAATTACGAAAAATGCCCTTGGACTTCCGAACGTCATAACTTTTACCTCGAACGTCGGAATCGACTGTGCCACCCTTCTATGAACTCGTGACGTCCCAAACTACGTAACGGTCATCGGTCAAAGTCCATTTGACCGCCGGAATTAAAAGTCAACGTTTTACCTACGACTAGGGGAAAAATTGTCATTTTGCATCGTTCGTCCGATTTCGCCCAACTAATCACCGATTAACCCTGCTAATCAGGATTAGTTACTAATCCAATCCCGGATTCCGGGACGGTTCGTTACATCTGGGATGTTGTCACTCCCGTCTCCCCTCTAGATGGTGATGTGAACCTAACCAACATCATCCCTCACTGGGTGCCCCAGATCTCCATTTCCTAAAAATCAACATCAATGCATCTTGGAACCCTAGTTCTAACCTATCTGGGCTCGGAATTTTGGTTCGGAATACTGACGGTGAATTTGTGGCTGGATGTTGTGTTGGAAGGTCCTTTAGATCGGTGATTGAGGTAGAAGCTTGGGCCATATTGGAGGGTGTCAATTTTTCTGTCAACCGCGGGTATAAATTGGTGGTTTTTTAATCGGACTCTCTTAAACTGATCAAGGCAACTCGTGGATCAATTAAGCGTGGTCGGTGGAGTATTTTCCCAATCCTGGCGAGAGTTAAGGATGCTGAAAGGCACTTTGATTCTGTGATTTTTTCCTGGACTCACCGCTCTTCAAATATGGTAGCTGATACCCTAGCGAGCCGTGCTCGGCGGGCGATGCGCAGAGAAGTCTGGCTTGATCGACCTCCATCGTCCTTAGTGCACGTACTTACCAGTGATGGACTTCCCTGCCCTCCACCACGTGACCCTCCTTAGTTTGGTTGCATGCCTATGCTGTTGTTTTTCTGTTCTTTTTTTGCTGTTCTTTTCTTTTCCTCTTGCTGTTTTCAGCATTGTCCCCCCCCCCCCCCCCCCCCCCAAAAAAAAACATGTCAATTAAATAAATATTTATTCTAATTATTTTTCTTATGGTTCGCTCATTTCAGCTAATTTTCACAAATTGGTAAAAATGAAAATGGCAAACCCGACCCGCATTTGCCGTTCCTTCAGCAGTTAAGCCCGCATCTCTTCTGGACCTTCTCACAAACTTCAGCTTTAATGTTTTCTCGGAGTAGAACTAAACATGGAGCTCCTCTCTTCAAAATCATCACACCTTTTTCACAATTTTCTTCCAAACCCAACTCAAAATTCACAGCATCCAATCATATTACCACAATCCCACAAAAACCCACTGAAAGAAGACCCATTTCACTCGCTGCAACAGTCTCACAAGTTTCAGACGCAGTAAGTGCTTCCATTGTCAATTCAGTTTGTTCTTTACTATCTAAGGACACCCATGAACCCGCCAGTATTGATGGTTTGTTGAAAAATTTCAAAGAAAAATTAAGTTCAGAACTCGTTCTTCAAATTTTGATTAACTATAAACAGTTGGGTAGGAGTAAAACCTTGGAGTTCTTTTCATGGGCTGGATTTCAAATGGGTTTTCAGTTTGATGACAGTGTTGTTGAGTACATGGCTGATTTCTTAGGTAGGAGGAAGCTCTTTGATGATATGAAGTGTCTTCTATTGACTATATCCTCGTGCAAAGGACGGGTTTCATGTCGGACTGTTTCCATTTGTATTAGGTTTCTGGGTAGGCAAGGGAGGATCAGAGAAGCCCTTTGCCTGTTTGAAGAAATGGAATCAAAATTTGGGTGCAAACCTGATAATCTTGTGTACAATAATATGCTCTATGTGCTTTGTAAGAAGGAATCATCTGGGCATTTAATTGATTTTGCGCTTTCAGTCTTTCGAAGAATTGAATCACCTGATAAATATTCTTATAGTAATATGCTTGCTGGTTTATGTAAGTTTGATAGATACGAGACTGCTGTTGAAGTTTTCGGCCAAATGTGTAAATCTGGTTTGGTTCCTACTCGGTCTGCGGTGAATGTTCTTATTGGAGATTTGTGTTTGTTTAGTGCGAAAGAAGGAGCTGTTGAGAAAGTCAGAGTGAAGGATGCTTATAGACCATTTACCATTTTAGTTCCAAAAGTGGGTGGAAACAGTGATGCTATACTGCCTGCAGTTGCAGTGTTCTGGGAAGTTTATAAGTTAGGTTTATTGCCCAGTACATTTGTAATAATTCGGCTTATATCAGGGCTTTGTCAACTAGGAAAAGTCGAAGAGGCGGTTGATGTCTTGAAGGCTGTTGAGGATAAGAAGGTGAGTTGTGTCGAAGATGGCTACTTTCTTGTGGTGAAGGCTTTGTGTGAACACTGTTACGTTGACAAAACTAGCCATTTGTTTGGGAGGATGCTTTCCCGGGGCATCAAACCAAAATTGGCTATTTATAATTCTATTATTTTCATGTTATGCAAATTAGGGAATGTGGATGATGCTGAAAGGATCTTTAAGTTAATGAACAGGAATAGGTGTCTTCCAGATAGCATGACCTACTGTCCGCTGATACACGCCTATTGTGAAGCTAGAAATTGGGAAACTGCTTATGACTTATTGATAGAAATGCTTGGGTTGGGCTACTCTCCGCATATTCACACTTATAGGCTAGTGGACAGACTTTTGAGGGAGAATGGGCAGATGGATTTGTGTGTTAAATTGCAAAGGAAGCAGGAAAACCAGATCTTGCAGAAGCTCTGTAAAGATGGCCAATTAGAGGCTGCATATGGGAAACTAAAATCCATGATTGGGAAAGGGTTTTCCCCACCAGTGTATGTAAGGGATGCTTTTGAGAATGTGTTCCGAAAGTATGGAAAGTTGAAAATAGCTCAGGAGTTGCTACGGACGATACATGAAAATGAAATAGATATAACTTAGCTGTTGATGACCTATCGACAACACCTATTTTCCTCCATCGAATGAAGAGTTGTGAGTTCTAATCATTTTCTTATTACAATCCTAGCCTTTTATATTGTATTTATTTAGTTTATTTTTTTATTTTTTTGGTTATACATTCCATAAGTAGCATCTTTGTGTTTGTGCACTCTCGGAAGCCTAGCCGTAGGGAAAAATCTTTTCTTTTACAACCAATAAGAGTGAGCACAGTGCATTATTTACATTTACATATCTGATATATGTAGCTTTGATTTGACACCTTCTGAAGCCACTCAAGATGACAGTACGTTCTGATATAGTTATCTGATTTTATCTTCTGTTCTTTCTGTCGATACTCATATCCAATTCTTCACTCCGGACTTTTGAATTTGATAAACCACTGTCGAATAATAGGAGCTCTTCACAGTGTTTAGCTTTGATTTTTTTATTGCTACTCATGTTTCGTATTGCTTCACTACGATAATGGCTGGAAGGTGAATTCTGAGGTTATAATGCCGAAAAAAATCATCAGAAGACCTTGCAACCACGCTCCCCTGATATATTTCTGAGATTCAGCTTCCATTTTGAGTACGCTTCCCTCAATCCATTTGAAGGAATACCTTATACTGAATAATGTCATTTTGTTGTATATAATCAGTAGAAATGTTAGATTCTTGACTTGTTTGCTAACTAAAACTATAAATGAGTGTCTGCCTGGATTTTTATTTGTATGTGTGTTTGCAACTTGTTCTTATCTTTGAACGGGCTCGTTTGGTTAGTGGGATTAGACTGGATAAGATAATTCATCAAATTCAATATATTTTGAATGTAAAAATAAATGTGTTCTCATTGTGAGGAGATTTGAGATAGTTGAGGTAGAACAAAACTTATCCAATCCAATCATATTTAATCCTTCTAAAATGAAACCGCATCCAGTTTGACATTCAAAATATATTGAATATTAATAGTTATCCTACCCAATCAAATACCGCTCACCAAACATAGTATAGTTGAAAAAAGCTGCTTTATTTGTGTCCAACAGGCGCCCAGTTTGTAGCTCAACTCCAGAAAAATTCACTGCCTGAAAAGCTAGAAATCCAAGCAATGCACATGGTGGCCATAACCCGATCTTGTACAAATGTAACCAGTGAGACATTAAGGGAGAAGCAGATCGAGGGACATGAGTAGCTGGGCTGAGGCTGAAAGAGTTGTTTGTGGTTTTTAAGCAGAAATTTTAGGTTCAGTTTGTACTTTCTGGCTGAAACAAGTGCACTCGAGTCTCAAGTCAAAGTAATTGATTTATAAATTTGCAGTGTGTGTTGAGTGAGTATTTCGAATTTACCACAGTTGAACCATTTTGGGAAGAATATTGAGGTTATAAATCAAAATATGCTGCATCGAAGTTTTTTTTTATAAAAACTCGTCTAAGTTTTCTTGTCAAAAAAAATAATTGTATTTGCTTATTTCATAAATACAAGTGCATTCAAGTAAAATCAGTCTTGCAATGTATCTAGAGATGAAATGGTTTTATTCAATAAAATCAGTCTTCCTTTTTTTTTTTTTTTTAGGATCAAGTAAAATCAGTCTTCCTTTTATCCATCTTCTCTCAAATTCTCTTACTCTCTACACTTCCTCTTCTTTATTTCTTCAAGTCTCTTAACATGGTAACCACCGTATATGGGAGATTCTGGTGCTTCCGCTACTTGATCTTCTTTCTCCTTTTCTGTGTTCATCTTTGTGGAACCCAAAATCACCGGAAAAATGTGGAGCTGCCACGTGGCCCATAATTCTCAAAATGACCAAATTGCCCTTGGCAATAATACTTGTAAGCCCAAGCACCTGACATGGCCCAAACCAGAATGACATGTGGAAGCCTCTCCACCCTCGATTTGTATAACACGTGTTAGCATGCAAATTGATGAGCATTTGTCCCACATTGAAACTATGGAAATTGAACATCTCACTCACCCCTATATAAGAGGTAAATTGATGAGCATTTGTCCCACATCGAAACTATGGAAATTGAACATCTCACTCACCCCTATAAATAGCAAGGCACATTTCATTTCCAAGGTAAGTTGATTTTTCGCTTCGAAGTATATCTTTTTCCTCTCTCAAAGCTAACTTAGGCATCAGAGTATTCTTGGTCGAACAACCCCCGGGTAAATTGATCGAGACAACGATAGCTAATTGTTTGCTGTTTGCAGGAATTGTGAGAACTTTTCGCGGCGGGTTCGATTTCTGCTTCAACAATTGGTGCTTTCATTGAGAGCTATTGAGTTATACTCAGAAGAAGCTCTCTCATTTGTTCATCGTTCATCTTTCTTCGTTCGTCGTTCATCGACATTGTTCGAAGATTTTGAACGTTGTTCATCACTCATCAGGAATTTGTTCATCGTTCATCTTTCTTCGTTCGTCGTTTATCGACATTGTTCGAAGATTTTGAACGTTGTTCATCACTCATCAAGAATTCGTTCATCGTTCATCTTTCTTCGTTCGTCGTTCATCGACATTGTTCGAAGATTTTGAACATTGTTCATCGTTCATCTCTCTTCGTTCGTCGTTCATCGACATTGTTCGAAGATTCTGAACGTTGTTCAAATTACCCATCAACAGCTTTCCAAATTCAAAATTCTTCGAATCGGCATGGCTAAGGCTCGTCGATCCGCTCAGTCAGCCGGAGAAGGTATTTCTGCCTCAACAGCTCAGACGAGGAATGAAGCTCACATAGAAACTCCGGAGAAGCGCCCAACTCAACTCAGGCGCGTGTCTATGGAAGCGCCCCTTGAGACACTCGAAGGGAGGCCAACCTTCAGTTTTGGAGCATTCCCCTCTCCAGCTAACCAAGTACCCGCGCTAGGGGAAGGAACTTCGACTTTACAACAAGCGAATGAGAGGTTGATGGGAAATGCATCACGACATGATCGACCCACAACAAACATGGTCCTAAAGGACTTTCTGGACGGATGTCATGACATCTCAGGGAGAAGTCGTCACCAACCTCCCCAAGACAATTTGGCGCAGCAAGTTGAAGGGTTAAGCAAACAAATTCAACTTCAGTCAGAGCTCTTGCAGCAACTCTTAGCAGGGAGACCAATCCAGGAGCGGGACGGACGATCCACGTCACGTGGCCGACAAGAGAATGCCCAGGGACGACCTAGGAAAGAGCAGGCCCGCTGCCAAACAATGTCACAAGATACTTCGCTGGGAAACTCTGGAGAAGAAAGTCACGCTCATCAAGCAAAAATCCCACAACGCCTAAAGCCGTTAGTACGTGAACGGCTAGGAGGTATGACTGGGGCAACTTCATGGGCAGAGCATTCACAGCACTCACGTGGGGGCAGGGGGCAACTTCGAGCTCAAAACAAAAACCCAAAACGATCTGCCCACGACAGTAAAAGGGGAGAAGCTCAAGGAGTTTCTCAACAATTAGCAAAAGAGGACCCATCGGCTCAGCAAGGAGCATTGCGGGCTAATGATGTTCAAAAAATGCTGGACATGCACCTTCGTGCTCAACAGGGTGGCGATCTAGAAGACGATCTCGTCGCCAAATACAGCTCTCTACGCCCTTCATAAGGGATATTGAGGAGGAGCCATTCCCCCAGAGGTTCGCAACACCAAACTTCACTCCATTCAAAGGATCCTCCAACCCAGTAAAACACATAGATTATTACCGAGGAGTCATGATCCCCCACAGGTCTAACGATGCGCTCATGTGCAAAGTTTTTCAAGCTTCCCTTCGAGGCCAAGCCGTGACTTGGTTCAATCATCTCCCCCCGAGGTCGATTGAGTCCTTTGAAGAGTTGGCTTTGACATTTGTGAAGGAATACGCACAACTTCGGACAATCGAGGTGAAAGATGACCATCTTTTCTCTATCCAAAAGCGAGCAAAAGACACTTTGCGACAATACATACAGAGATTTTGTGAGGAAAAGTCTCGCATTATCAGCTGTAATGACCTTGTTGCGACAATGGCATTCAAACAAGGACTCCCTCGAGACAGCCAGCTTTACGGGGACATCGTCATGAGCAATGCGCGAAGTTTTTCCAAAATACTTTCGCTAGCAGAGCGACATGCAAGTTGGGAGGACGAGAAGAGCGCTGCTCATACTCATGACCACGCCGGGACTAGCGAAGGGGCCTCCAATGAGGATGAACCTCATGAAAAGTCTGCGACTGGAAAGCTCAACAAGCGAAAGGCCGGGCAACACTCCCAAACGCCAGTTATGGGGAAGCCTAAATTACAGCTATCTTTACCAGCCCATCAGATCCACAATGAAATTAAGAACAAACCATGGTTTAAAAGGCCGGAGCCAGTCAAAGGAAATCAAGAGAATGCTGATAAGACCAAATGGTGCGCCTATCATGAATGTTATGGGCACAATATCAGCACATGTATATCTTTCGAAAGATATCTCCGAAATCTCCTGAGGGAGGGACATTGTACAGACTACATCAAAACTGTAAATCACATGGAAAACAAAGGGCCAAACGAACCAGCTTCAAAGGTGATCCGCATCAACTAGACTGTCAACATTAGAGAGACATAAAATTCTATGGAGCTTTTCAATTTTGCTTTTCAAGTTGTCTTCTAAATTCAAGTATCAATGAAATGAGATCGACAAATTGATTTGTTCACCATGCACAATTTTCAAAGCTTATTCTCTCTAGTGTAAAAAGCCTTCGCCATGCGAAGCACCTAAGCCTTCGTCATCGAAGCATCCAAGCCTCCGTCATCGAAACATTAAGCCTTTGCCCTGCGAAGCATCTAAGCCTTCGCCCTGCGAAGCATCTAAGCCTTCGCCCTGCGAAGCATCTAAGCCTTCGCCATGCGAAGCACCTAAGCCTTCGTCATCGAAGCATCCAAGCCTTCGTCATCGAAGCATCCAAGCCTTCGTCATCGAAGCATCCAAGCCTTCGTCATCGAAGCATCCAAGCCTTCGCCCTGCGAAGCATTCAAGCCTTTGTCATCGAAGCATCAAAGCCTCCTGAGTCTTGCAAATTTCTGCGCAGCAAGGAGAGCTCATCTCGAGCGGTATCTCGCTCATTTTCTATCAGCATCCTCTCCGCACGGCTCCTCTCCAACTCGCCCACCTTGGCTTCCGATGTGAAATTAAGACCTTAAGTTTTCTTAAGTTATCGTAATATCACATCAACAACATAATCTTCCATTTCTGCGGCCCTTCAAAATAGCACATTCGCAGGACCGGAACGGAAAGGTTAGGAAAAAAGTTGCTCGGTATGCTTTTTGGTTAGGAAAGAAGTTGCTCGGCATGCTTTCTTCTCCCAAGAACCAATAAGTCCTTGTTTATCGTCCTTCTTCTGAACAATGGTCTCCTTCGAGCACAGTGGAACGCACAACCACTCCTTGATCGGGATGTCTGAAAGCCTCGCGCCATTCATGGAGAAAGCAGCCGGCTCATGTCCCGGAACTCTGGAAGAACATCTGTCGCCAAGCTCCACGAGAACGTCGTTTGGAAAGGAATTTTGATTGCAAGCCTTCCACTCCATGAGGTCTTCAGGCTTCTCAAAATCCATATCTTTCCCTCGGAATGGACTTAGGCCACGAAAACCGCCACGCTCCCACAGGACAAATTTGCTGGGTCTCTCGGCATCTTCACGCATGGCGAGCATGTATGTGGTACTAGCAAGAGTCACAGTAGGTGTGATCCTGCCTACCGATGCTCACTAGTCACGTCCGCAAGTGCACTCAGTCACCACCAAGTCCCCGTCGACTGTTCGGCCAAACTCCGTCCACGACGTGACATCGTGAGAGTATAAGGAACGATTTTACAAGATCAATTTGATAAATCCTTACCTCCAGCTAGTAGAACTCAAGCTCGATTTTTCGAGGATTTTGAAGCTTCTGTTCTTGCTCGATACGGCCTCAATCCTCCCCGTTTTTGATTTGGATCGGTTCGAATTAGTCCCAGGAGACTTAATCCAGCCTCAATTTTGATCCTCAAGACTCACGAATTCGAATTCGAATTTTCACCACAAATTTCCAAAATTTCGAAAATCTGCAAAACCAGCGACCCTCTGTCCTTCGTGTTTGTTTTGCTCCAATTCAGACTCTCTAATCTCTCATTCTCACAATCGAATTGCTCTGCTATTTAACAAAATCAAGGTTTGGACAAAATGATTGAGTTTTCCCTAATTAAGGGTTTAGGGTCCCTAAAATCCTTGATTTCCTCCATGTTGTCTAGACAAAGCAGCAAGAATCATTGGTAGGTAGCATGAGTCAGCGTCCACCGTTCGCTTGTCTCAAAAAGACCGTTTTGCCCTTCGCTTCCAAAATTACGAAAATGCCCCTCGCCTCCGTAGACACATAACCTTCGCATCCGATCTCCGATTTCGGCATGCCACCTGTCTATGGATACGTATCAACTCGACCTACGTAACGGTCTCTGGCCCTCGTCCTTTGGACCCCCCCGGTTCAAAAGACAACATTTTGCCCATGCTTGGGGGTAAAATGGTCATTTTGCACATTATGTCCGATTCACACCACTAAACCCAGAATAGTCATTCTAAAACTAAAAATGGACTTTTTACCTTTATAACCAGGGGCAAAATCGTCAAATAAACACTGAATCGATTCTTGAACCCAACGGTAACTGGTAACCCGGTAATATAAGACTTCAAACAATGTACATCCCTCCGGATTCCCTGAATACCGAATCGATGTGGGGGCATTTGTGGAACCCAAAATCACCGGAAAAATGTGGAGCTGCCACGTGGCCCATAATTCTCAAAATGACCAAATTGCCCTTGGCAATAATACTTGTAAGCCCAAGCACCGGACATGGCCCAAACCAGAATGACATGTGGAAGCCTCTCCACCCTCGATTTGTATAACACGTGTTAGCATGCAAATTGATGAGCATTTGTCCCACATTGAAACTATGGAAATTGAACATCTCACTCACCCCTATATAAGAGGTAAATTGATGAGCATTTGTCCCACATCGAAACTATGGAAATTGAACATCTCACTCACCCCTATAAATAGCAAGTTGATTCTTCGCTTCGAAGTATATCCTTTTCCTCTCTCAAAGCTAACTTAGGCATCAGAGTGTTCTTGGTCGAACAACCCCCCGGGTAAATCGATCGAGACAACGATAGCTAATTGTTTGCTGTTTGCAGGAATTGTGAGAACTTTTCGCGGCGGGTTCGATTTCTGCTTCAACAATCTTGAAACCAAAGAGCTCAAAGAAAGAGACTCAATCCAGAGTTATTCTTACTCTCTCCTTCATTTTCTTTCTTCTTCTTTGTGTTCATCTTGAAACAAAAGAGCTCAAAAAGAGAATAAAGATTTCTTCTTTCCTTCACGAAAATGGTGAAAACCTTCTCAACTTCTTAAAATATCTTCAAAATTGAATCCAAATATAAAATCTTTCTTACAGAGTTACCCCCACCATCGACAACAAAATGAAAGCCTTCTCAACTTCGTCGTCATCTTCTTATAATCAATAAAAATTGAGTCCAAAGATGTGTTCTTTCTTACAGAGTAACCCCACCACAAGTCATTCAAATTTGAATCCAAAGATGTGTTCTTTCTTACAGAGTAACCCCACCACCGACCCCAACATTCCTCTCTGCTTCAAGAAGTAATTTACTCACTCGACTGAAAGGAAAAAGCTTGCTTCAGGAGTTTGAGGCATGCCTCCCACAAAGGACGAAGACGACAGATTTGCGGTCTTCTCGCTGGTCCTCCAAATCCCCTATCCCCAACATCGACATCAAGATCTCGATACCCATCATCGACATCAAGACTCGATACCCATCATCGACATCCTCGCCTCATTTTCTACCACAAAAAAGGCACATGGGCAATCTACAAGAAAATGGGCGAAATCAGTGTCTGGGTCATGTGGGTTTTGATTGGTCGGATCCCGGTCTGCCTCAAACACCTTGTAATCGCCAAAAGCTCTTGTTTATTCGGCTGGGCTCCGCCCAAGTTAGGTTTTTCCGACCATCTCCCCGTATGGCTCGGCTTGCTCTTCGGTCGAGGCACTAAAGAAACTGTACAATTGAGATTGCTTTTGCGATTGTTTCGATCTTGGATGCTGGTCAGAAGCAGAAGCGCTCTCGGCCTCCTCCTCGTCGCTGACAAAATCAGGCATCTCGTCGTTCTTTGTTTTTCCATGGCGTTGATCCTCTCTGCTTCAATAATCACACTCGTCACCATTGAAATATCTCCTTGGAAAATGGCAGGAAAATATAATGGCAACTTGGCGATACCGACGTCAGGATGCGATCTTGTCTTCTAATGGCGACACTAGTTTCAACCATGGCTCGTTAAGTCTGAAGAGAAAGTAAGTGGCTTGATTTCGTGCGTGCATGGAGAATCAAAAAAATACTCTACTTGGTCGGACAAACTTAATGGCCACATGATTTGCTTTTACAATTCTCTAATAAACGGTTTGTATTCTCTATGGGCTGTGAGACGGATGGGCACAATTATGTCTTTCACATTTACTATTTAACCCTACCTGATCATGTCTGCTCAAACATCACTCTTAAATTGAAGCCACCAAATTGACTGAGGATGTTAAGAGTTAGTTTAGTTTGTTAGTTTTTTATTATTCTAATTAGAGACTAATCATCTCTATTGTACTTATAAGCTAGTCTTGCAATGTATCTAAGAGATGAAATGGATTCATTCAATAAGATCAGTCTTTCTTTTATCCCTATTCTCGATATAACCCTCTCAACTTCATCTTCTTTATTTCTTCTACTCTCTTAAACATGTAACACCTTCCCTCTATCTCACCCTCCCTAGTAGCCTTTCCCATATGTACAAAACCTATACCTGGGACTCTGGGAGTGCAAAACCCGTTGTGAGGTAGATTTATCCTCAGCTTTGGATTCAAAGTATGCCTCGACCTCGTCAGTAGGTTCAAGGGCAGCTTTCTTCCTTAACTTCTGAATTCTGCTAACAATCTGATACAAGTTTGGAAAAGTTCATCAAAAATGTGATCAATTCCTACAATCATTTACTATCAAACCACAACAAATGCAGTGACTAAATCCATAGCAGATATAATCCGCACTGATGAAATAAAAGAGGAAAATACAGATATGGAGCTAAATGAAGATTAAATTATTAAATGTCAGAAGAAACAGCCTGAACTTTAAGGAAATATTGGTGAAATATTGAAGCATGTGAAAATCATCAGTAAAATTATGGAAACAATGACCATAAGCTATACTACATAGGAATTTTGATTCAAGCTCTAGGAAATACCTAACCAACTATGAAGCAATCAGACACATAAGATTTCATAAACTGTATATGCATCAATGCAATAATGAAAACAACACGCATCCCTGACTTTCAGTCTTACAGAACAAAATTCTAACAAAATACAACAGATATATGATTTATACCAGCTCAGCAGTGTACAAAATTTTGCAATAACTTCTTTCGTACTTATGATTCAAATTGACGGAAAAATTAAAGAGAGGAATTTTAGAAACTTACTAGCAGCTGATGCCCGCGTCAAGCCTATTGAAAGCAACCAAACATGCTGAGCATGAAAGCAACAATGGTGAGAATTAGAGAAAACTGAGAGAAGTGAAGCCACACAAAATAACACAATTAATTATAAGAAAGAAGTACATATAAATACAAATAGGTAGCATATGCACCACAGTTGGTATGTTCTAATCTTTAATTCGAACATACAAAGATTTGATAAAAATAAATTATATTTGGTTACCCAAGATGAAGAATCTTGTTGTCTTGCATGGGGATAGGAAGTTGCATCATCAATCATACTCGATTGAAAATTTTTTGAGAAGCTGATGCCTGAGATGCATTGAGCTCTAGCCCAAAAATCATGTTTGCTTGTTGAAGCCTCTCTCAACTTCTTAAAGCTAACAAATTTTGGAAATGAAGATTAGTTATTGATTCCCAGTTCGAAGAAATTCAAACCCAAAAATACATTATTTCCAATAATCATATTCAACTACTTCAGTAAGTAAAAAAATTTCAAGTATCAAATTTTAAAGTGAAGCAAATTTAACACTGACAGACAAAGCATCCGAAAAAAAAGCACCTACTCCAGGTAAAAGCAACCCTACCACTATGTTAGATAATTTCATTACATGCAAATTGAAACACGGATAAATGGCTAGTATTTGCTATAGAGAGTACAAAACGAATTAGGTACGAAAGCAATAAACTGTCAATTGCAGCAACCAGATTATTAAATCAATTACATACCAACACAACATTATTTTCCAGCATGTATTACATTCCTCGAATGTATAAAGAGGATTGATAAAATGTTAATTACTAAATTTCTGAACAAAAGCTCTTTTATATCACCTCATTAGCGCTATCACGTTCAAATACAATGCACTGTAAATCAGAATTTAAACTTTAGAAATGGAATGTGTTTCAAGATTTTATTTCAAAGCAGCACAATGTCTTTTCAAATCCCTGCATGAACAACAATAGAAAACAGGTTGGAAACACACATTAGAACCCATTGACAACTATGTCTGGAACAAAAATATAGCTGATAGATTTTTGAAGAGTAAATAGTGAAAAGCACCAACAAATTGACAGTCATGAACAGAGTCAGATATTCATCAGCACCCACCAAAATAAAACTGGAAATCAATAATGTACTGAATGAACAAACATGCACAAAAAATGATTTGTTTTCACGATTTGAAAATTATTCGTACTCGGCTGAAGAGGAAAAAATTTGCCTCACAATGCCTCCAAAACCTTGCACCGTATTCTCCAAAATTTTACTTTCTTCAATTGCATCGGTAAAAACAATGAACTTAGAGAAATTTTTGTTGTTTAAGGCAGTAAAATATAGGTTTTGGTAAAGCAAACATATAGAGGAGGATTAAGGACAGATATGTACCAAACAATCAAATGAATCACCATGAAACTCAAACAGAAAATGAACACCATCCAATTGAGCATAGACATTTTATGCAATGTAAAGGTTCTATTAAAACTAATAAAGTGTCAAAATAGAGCGATAGATTGAAAGGAAATGCAAAGGCAAAGGCTAAGACATTGAAGAACGACCGGTACGATAAAATCATTTAATTAACCGAAGCTGTTAAGTAATATAATCCAATTGTACATAAATTCAAAAAGAATATGTTACCTCAAAGTTTGATGGAAACAGTAATTTGGCGAATCCTTCAAAAAAACCCACCATTGGACAGGTACCCTTAATTAGACAGGTACCCTTAATTGGAAAGGTACCCTTAATTAGATTTTAGAATGACAACCATTGTTCTGTGATGACATAATACGTTCTTTCTTGATCATGTCTTCCAAACCCACCATCACTCCTTCAGAAACCCATCATAATCAGAAACATTTGAGGAATATGATGAGTTCAAATTTGGTTCATCTTCTGTTATACCACTTGATCTAGAATTTGTTGGTCTCTAATCCAAATGGACAATCAGAATAGCAGCGAATATAAAAACAAAGATAGTAATGCAAAAAATTACAATATGTTTTGAACAGAAATCTATTAGCTGAAAGTAAGCTATGGTATAATGTGCAGGAAATTAAACAAAATATAGGTTTGATTTTTCATTTGATCTATTTAGTAATGATCAATAGATGATTTTGGCGTTCATGCTCAATATAAGAAAGAGCAGAAAGAAGAACAAACTTAGAAGATAAGATGGTGAATAATTACCTGTGTAAGGATAGTTGCAGAAATCAGGTGGATAAATTGAAGCAATGCGAGGTTCCAATTTGGAAGCCACCGTGCATCTGCAAACCAAAGCAACGTGACGTTCCAATTTTTCTAATTTCTGGTTTTTTGAAAGCCAAATGCATACAATACCAGGTGATATAATACTTACCCAATATATCAAAACAAATCGTTTAATATCAAAACAGATTGTTTAGTCAGTACTGTAATATCATACTTAGTGAAAAGTATTAAGTATGATATTACTTTTAGTGTTCCAAACTCTATAATATAATAGTGAAAAGTATTAAGTATGATATTAATGTTCTTAGATATATTATCGTCTGATGTAAGCACAATATGACATATAAGAAAAGTATTTGTAAGAATTATAGGAAAGAGAGAAGAAGAAACAACGTTTCGATGTGCATGACAGATACGTACTAAATTTCTCAACCTCAGTGAAAATTTTCTACAATCCCTTATTGAAAACCCAAAATCACGAAATGTGATTGAAAATCCTAAGATATATCCCTCTAAAAGATTCTATGTGATCATAAATACATAGAATGAAGGATTGAATTAAAATTATAGATAACATGAGAAATGTTTCAATCATTTATCCCAAATTATAGATTGTCTGAAATTATAAGACCACCAACAACATTCATAAAATATATTGAATGATACATTCTGGATTCATCTTCTCACTTATAATTTCTGGTTTATTGTGTACATAGTTCATTCCTAATATATTATTGAACCCATAACTCAATTTACAAAACATTTGTGTCCATTTATAACATATATTGAACCTAAACATCCACTTAATTTACAAAACATATAACGACATGCATGAATCCGAACTGAGCAGCAAAAAATTAAATTGTCAGAAATGAAATTTTGTTGAAAAAAACATTTGAAAAATAACTATACCTGTAATTCTATTTCTCCTCTTTGTGTAGTATCACTACTCCCTGCACGAAAGTATAGGAAATCCGAAACTGAGTATGAACGCAATTTGCACGTCAACTAACACAAACAATAACTAATGAAATTGAACGCAATAATGTCGCTAGGTGACGTGTAGCAACCAGATGACATAGTGCCGTGGAGCAAGGGCGCCAAGTTTAGACGTCTGTCCTTGGCGATCAATTGGCTGAACGGGCAACGCGACGAAATTGCTGGCAATTGGTAGTTGGTCGAAGGCAGAGAGGGGAAGAGTGCGATTTTAGTTAGAGAGAGAGAGGAGAACGCTACAAATTAGGGTTAAGAAAAACAGTGGGTTTTGGGTTTTCTTATGAGAAAGAGAGTGAAAAAAGAGGTTGTGATTGGGGCTCTGCTTGATGCTTCTCTGCTCAAACGATGAGTCGGTGATGGGAAGACATCAAAGATAAACAATGGAAAATGGAAATATCGAAGGAAATATCCAATGGTGTAAAGTTCGAGGATAAAATTGTCCAATCACTGTGTGAAATACCAAATATCAATTGGAGAATAGTAGATGTTAAGGGTATTTTTGGAATTGCACTGTCTATGAACAGTGCAAAGCTGCTTGCCTTTTAGTATATATAGAATTTATAAGGAAAGACAAAACTGTAACTATTGAAAGTGGTTGCTACTATTTCCCCATCATGTCTTTCAACGAAAACCTCAAGTACATGTTCATTCAATTGTGGCTATCTTGGTGGAATATGGGGAAAAACTACTCACTTTCAACCACAACAGATTGCAAAGAATTTTCGCGACTGGGTATAAGGAGTCCATACTCTCTTCTTTGACTCACAGAATCACAGTATCCCACTTTTTACAGAATTAACTTAGCGAATGAGGTTATAGAGGCAATCGCATCACACTTCCTATAGCATAATCTGACGCATCGGCTAGCTTTAAACAATGACCAGATACAGTGATTTCTCTAGCTTTCTCGAATGCTAAATGCATTCCTGGGACATGGCCTTGACTTCTTTGGCAATAGGTCCCATAGAATTTCCAAGCCGCTTACCCAATACGCTACATGACAATAACAAACAAAGCCATCAAATATAAATAGAAAGCCACAACATACAGTATTCATACACACCCCTCCGCATTAAAAAAATAAAAAGAAGGAACCCTCCTTCAAAACCACGTACACAATTTGCATACCTAAACTCAGGCTCTGCGCGTAAAGAAGCATATATACTTCAATGTATCATTACATGGGACAAGAGATCGCACACTGAGTTCCTCCAAGACAAGCTGATATTCATAAGAAAACATATTATGAGTTAGTTGGGGACAAGAGTGCTGCTATTTTAACCCCTTAGCTAATCTTGTTTACCGATAGATGCTGGTGTTTATGCAAACAATATATGATCACGATATGCGAATATGTAGAGTAATAGATGAACGATAGAGTAAACACACCACACATTCAAACACAAAGATTTTAGCGAGGTTCGGCTCACTTTGCCTATGTCCTCGTGTGATCTCCTTGAGAGAATCTCTAGCACTATGAAGATAACAAAGATTACAAGAACTTCTGTAAAACCCTATGCTAATCCCCAAAACCCTTGCTTTAGATCTCTCAATCACTCTTGGCTCTCTGCTATTTTTCTTGCTGTGTTAATCTGTTGTGTGTATAATAAGAAATCCTAAGAGGCCTACTTATAGTGTATAGGTATTAAGTTACATTCCTTATCATATTAGGATTCCTATTCCACTTTGGAGATGGAAAGATAACTTATTTATTAAACCACTGATTCTAAACTCTCTTGCTAAACCACTGAGCCAAACTGCTTCTTTTCCAGCTTCAGCTAATGCGATATATTCTGCTTCTTCTTTTTTGTCCCTCCTTATTTGCATTCCAAGGATCTTTTATGCTAGTCCTAGATCCTTCATGTCAAATTCCTCACTTAGTTGCATCTTTAATCTTCGAATTCTAGACATATCCTGACATGCAATCAACATGTCATCTATATAAATTAGTAATAGTATAATCTTACCATCTTCGGACACAAGATAGTAAATGCAGATATCATATAAGCATCTTTGGGACTTAATTTTTAGCATGTAAAATTCGAAACATTTGTACTGGTGCCTTGGAGTTTTCATTAGCCCATATAGAGATTTCCTCAATCTTCAAACCAGATTTTCTTTCCCTGTTTTGGCATAACCTTCTGGTTGAGCCATGAAGATGACTTCACCTAGATCACCATGGAGAAATGCAGTCTTCACTTTCACCTGTTCTATCTCTATGTCTTGCTAAGCTGATATTGATAATAGCATTCGGATTGAAGTATACTTAACTACCAGAGAGACTATCTCATCATAGTTGACTTCTTCCTTTTGCGAATACCCCTTTACCACTAAATGGGCTTTATACCTTACTTCGTCTCCTTCATGTGTTCCTTCCTTCCGTCTAAATCCCCATTTACAACCAACTATCTTTTGATCCTTGAGTTTAGAAACTAGCTCCCAAACAGTGTTCTTTTCTAGAGATCCCATCTCTTTTGACATAGCAATCCTCCAACTTTCCCAATCATTACTTGCTATATTTTCTTGATACGTGGTTGGATCCCCTTGACTAATTGTTAGAGCATAATTAAATTCATGATGTTCGAAACAATACTTGTTAGGTTTCTTACAATTTTGAAAAGGTTTGTCCATTGCTATGTTTCTCTGAAATTGTCCACAGGTGATGGTGATTGCTCCATCTGTGCCTGTACTGGTGATTGTTGTTGCTGCTCAACTTCTTCCTCATTAACCTCACCTTGACATGTCTCATCCCTAATCCCTCAGGATTAACGTGGGATGACCTGCTCCCGTCTTACACCACGTGTCAGACCAGGGATACTACCGTGATCCACTCGGAGTTTTCAAACAGTACATATAATGTTTATCAAGGAACCAAAACATAAGAAAATATTTGGACACAAAGTAATATTCAAAACATTTGTGACCCATTCTCGTATCCATCCTCAATCTCGAACCAGAACATCATCAGTCACGATATCCGTGCAACGCATGCCAATAAGTTCCAGGACAACTAACGTCCGAGCACGTCACCGTGAACAAATCTATTGCCGACGTTCAAACATACATAAGCACTCCTGAGCCCAAGACTTCCACGACTGCTCGTCAACAGGCAGTGTATCATGACCTCTCCAGAGGGGAGGGGGGACACAACGCATCCTGGAGGCGAGCAATAACATCATAGGGTCCTCTTCGGGGAAACACATTCACAACCGGAGGCTCTCTTTGGGGAAACACATTCCTACCGGAGTCATATCAATAATCACAGAGAATGATCATAATGAAAACAATGGAAGCACATTTTCATAAACTGTTGTATTTTCAAATCAAATAAGTTGTTTTGCATAGGGTCTAAGCCCAAAACATGGTTCCCACAAATATCATAAAAACAGTGTCCAATATTCTTATCACCAACTATGATCAAATCATTATATAAACCTTTATACAATTCATCATTCAAAATAATATTCAAACTTTGCATTTCAAACCATACCCATAAGTTCATTAAAACATTTATGAATGCATCATTTTATAAGTCAAAGTCCACTCACAAACAGTCCACGCCGCGCGCTCAAAATCTGCGCCGTAAGCCAATCTGAAGCCTTCAGAACATTTGGGCTTATCCAAATCACACCAAAGGGTCACTAACAATCAATACGAGTTCATACGTAAACACCCTTTAAACCCCGATTCAGTAAACGTGACCCGAACGCGCTTCTCGAGGAGAAAAACCTTCAAAACACTACCCAACGACCTCCGATCAACCTGAAACTACCACCATTGGATTCAAAATGTCGAAACCTTTTGAAGAAAACCAATTTGACCTCAAAATTATTGCCCATGTGTCCACACACGCAGGTCAAAATTCTCACGCGCCTAGTCAACACTGACGTAACTGTTGACGTGAGCCTACCTGACATCTTACATCTAACAATCTAACAACTACCACGTGGCACCCCCTGATTGGTGCCATGTTTCACCCTTTGCCACATGCCACGTCTCACAAGCTAATGTCATGTTGACGTCATGTGCCACATCACCTAACACGTCAGCTTGACAATTTGACAACTCTCTGACACGTTGCACGTGGTACCACCTCACTGGTCCACGTGGCATGATAGTGCTAACGTGGACCTGCCACGTCGAAGCTGACTCGACCTGACACCTTGCCACTTGTCATCATCTGGTTGGACACGTGGCCTGAACCTCTCGACAGGTCGACCTGAACCACTATAACAGGTCGTTCGACTTGTATCCTTAATCCGTTCATATCTTCGTCAAATCTCAACCAAAATCCACCATTCTTTAACTAACCGACTCGCCTCTCACCCAGGAACAATCCTACGACCTCAAAAACAAGAAAACGTACCTGAAATCCCTTAGCCAAAGTTCGAATCCTCATGGCTATCTTCAAACTCGAACCCAAACCAGTCCTCTCATCCATTTGCCATCATTTTTTGTTCAACAGACTCGCAGGGACGCAGAGAAGATGAATATGATCAGAAAAGAGGGTTTCAACCCTTAAAATCCAAGATCCACAACCTAAGTTAGACGGGCTCACGGCTTTACCTGATTTTCACGGTTTTCCAGCCAACCACCGCAGCTCAGCCGTCCTCGTCCGCCTCTCACGGCCTCTCTGGCGCACTCTCACTCTATGTTTCTCAAGCAGCCCAGCTGCTAAAATGACACGACCCACCCCCAATCCCCCGAGATTAAGGGCTAAGTCATGCTCCCGTCTAACTTACGCTGACTTAAAGGCTAAATCGATGTCCAACCTCTATGTAACACGTAAGCCGGACAAAAGATTTCCAAAATGAACCGTCCACAAGTACCAGAATTCCCAGAGTGCGCATAATCTACTGTGGATCGCGTGTGTGATGTCCCCGTCTCTCTCTACCAACAGCCCGCACAGGAACAATCTGGAGGGTACCGAAAACACAAAAGACTGTGAGTGGACAAAAATAAAGGATAAGTTTAGAAAACAGTTTATCAAAAAGACATTTATACCCTCAATTCAAAAACCAATGCATGCATATAAAATCCATGTCATAAAGCCACTTTATTCTAAGTTATTATAACCATTCATAAAACCAAAAGCCAGAAGTCATTTCACCTTCTCAAATTCCGGGCCTTAGCCTAAAACCATCGAAATACATATTATCCGGGGCGTAGCCCAAAACCATCGGAAAATTATTATTAAAAACTATCAAGTGATCATCGAAATCCAATACACAATGAAATCCATTTCAACCAATCGAACCTGCTGGATCTATCTGAGTCTTTAAACTCTCGAGTCTTTAAACTCAATCCAGGCCTCAATATAATCCGAGTCTTTAAACTCCCGAGTCTTTAAACTCAATAGGCCTACGGGGGAAATCACAATATCCGAGTCTTTAAACTCCCAAATCTTTAAACTCAATCCGGGTCTTTAAACCCAATCCGGGCCCGCCCCCGTCACAATCATATCCGGGTCTTTAAACCCAATAACCATATCCAGCAAATCCAATCCAAAACCATTTAAAAACCATTTCCAAATACATGCCCAAATCTGAATTCGAAATCACCATTTCGAATTCCAAGCCGAATCCGAAATCATCATCCCAAATCCAAATCCATAATCATATCCATCATCCATTTCCAAATCCGAATTCGAAACCATCATTCCTTAAGCCGGCATCCGGAATAACCATTTCGAACCCAAATCTGGAAATCCACTTTCAAGTTCCAAAATTGAATCCCGAATCGTCATCTTGAAATTCGATTCCAAAACCCGAAATCACGTTTATCGAAACCACTTTTATGAACTGGGCTTCAAGCCCGAAATCACTTTTCCGAAATCAATTAGAAATCATTGAAATCAAATCATAATTCAAATCCCGAAATCAAATCATCAAAACCATAGCAAAAAATCGTATCTTGTAAAACGTGCACTTTCGTAAATATCTCGAAATAAGTGCAAAACCGTAAATCATCAAATTCATAATCATAATCATAGAAATCACGTATAGAAATCATATAAACAATTTATGCATGCATCATAAGTTTGAAAGCAAAGTCCACTCACAGACCATTTACGCTGCTGCCTCGATACGCGCGCACTTATGCCATTCCCGACTAATTCGTTATCACCGACTTTCCCGAACCTGTCCAAATCCCATAATAAGGTTACTAACTACTTCATAAAGGTTATACGAAAGCCCCGTTATTTTTTCAAATTTTTAACTATTTTTAATCGAGCCCTAAAACCTTCAGACATCCCGAAACATATCGAGACGATGTCCGATCGACTCGAAAGCAGTCTCAAAATGTTCGTTACATCGAATAATTTAAAACACGTGTTGACAACTTCCCTAGATTAGGCTCCACGCGCCCCCACGCGCTGCCCAAAGGGGCTGCGTGTGAGTCCCACACACCATACTATTCATCATCTTCAACCTTGCCTCGACCCAGTCCAGACCGGTTCAGACCAGCCAGTTCAACTGGACCGGCACACACAGTTTTCCTTCGTTTCCAGTCCAAATTCGATCCTAGTACTTACCTTAAGTTCGTCCAAGCATCTATGATCGTTCTAACTAATTAAAAACACAAAACTAGTCTAGGTGATTACCTTCTCGATTTGCAAAAAAACCCCGAAATATTCCTCCTCGGTTCCCAGTTACCATCTTCATCCTCTGGCCACGGCTTCACCTCCCCTGAGCTCGTCTCAACTTCCAAAAGCACCCCTGACTTATCAAACTGATCAATAACGATCAAGTCCCAAGTTGCCAGGTTTGAACCGTGACAGAGGAAACAGAGTTAATCAGAAAATGTCTCACCTTTCCTCTGGCCGACCGTCATGGCCTCCACCGTACTCTTCAGGTCGTCCTAGTCTCCTTTTGGTCACTAATCTCCACCAACAGATGAAGTTTACAGGGGTTTGGAAATTGAGTTCCACGGTTATGGGTGTTCACGGTTTTAAACTTCCCTTCTCTCACTCTGCTTCTCCTTTCCTCTGTCTATTTCTCCTTGTCTCCCTCACAAGCACACCAACATTCACCTCTGATTTCTCACTCAATCACACACGACACCCTCATCTCTTTTCACGGTTCAACCATATAAACCAGCACTGCCTCCCATGTTTTAATCGATCAAGTGGTGAGAAGGGGCTGGAACCAACCAGAGAATGAACAGGTGGCCACATCTCATTGTTCCCAGGTGAAAATTTCCAACCACACAGGGACAAATGTCCCCATCCTATTAAACCATTTTCAAAATCATCCAAAAGACCATTTTGCCCTTGGTGCACAATTTACCATTTTGCCCTTCACATACTTAGCCTCATAACGAAACCGTCCGTCATCCGATGACGGCGTGCCGCCTGTCATTGTACTCAGGGGATCGAGACCTACCTAACAGTTCTCGAATTACGTGAAAATTCCATGTCATATGAAAAGTCAACAAATTGCCTTTTTTTAACCAAATTACCAAATTACTCTTGAACTTCCGAACATCACAACTTTTTTCTCGAACATTGGAATCAGACGTGCCACCTATCTATGAACTCGTGACATCCTGAACTACGTCACAGTCATTGGCCAAAGTCCATTTGACCGCCCGAACGAAAAGTCAACATTATTTCCCATTCTAGGGGCAAAATCGTCATTTCGCACCGTCCGTCCGAAATCACTCAACTAATTACCGATTTCCGTCACTAATCTGTCATTAAGCACCATTCAAATCCCTATTTCTAGGATGGGTCGTTACATGAAACCATGAAGAAAATGGTATGCGGGATTTCGGGTGTGTGAAGAAAAATGAGAGAGAAAGAGAGATGTAGATGCGTGATTTAGGGATATGGGCCAATGGGATGAGTGACACTTGTTACTGATCCATTAGACCAGAATAGATATTTTAGGTCCTACAAGTCAAACACCAAAAGTCAATTGTCTCGTAATTTGTGCAATCGTAAATTCCTAGTTAACCATTTTAGACCCGTAGAGTTTCCATATGACATCCAAATTCGACGTGCCACCTGTTTATGTAATCGCAATCCCGCGATCTAAGTAATGGACCTTGGTCCATTTATAATAGACCTCCCGGGTAAAAAGTCAACATTTTTCCTTCCAAGGGCAAAATCGTCATTTTACCTCAATCGTCCGATTAATCTCAATTTAATCCTTGATTAAACTCGATAATCACGAAATTTGGGGACGGGTCTTTACACACCTTCATGATCCACTTGCTCATGCTCCACTTGAGCTGGATTTTCTTCCATGACCTATTTGGGAACAAGAATTTTGGTTGCTTCTTCTTAACCATCAATGACACGACCCACCCCTAATCCCCCGGGATTAAGGGATAAGTCATGCTCCCGTCTAACCTACGTGCGACACGAAGGCTAAACACCTGTCTAACCTCCATGGAACATGTAAGCCAGATAAAGGATACCCAGGTCAACGTACCAAAAACCAACTTGAGTTAACCAGAGTTCACAGTATCACTGTGGATCGCGTGTGTGATGTCTCCGTCTCTCTCTTACAACAGCCTGCACCGCATCAACCTGGAGGGTATCGAAAAACATAAAAGATTGTGAGTGGAAAAAATTAAATAATAAGTTCATAAAACATTTCATAAGAAAAGACATTTATACCTTCCATGTAAAACCAATGCAAGCATTCGAAAACCAGTTCATTTTCAGCATAAGAAAACCATTGTATTTCCAAGGTAATAAAAACCATTTCATGTCCAAAGTCCTAAACCGTTTAGGAAAACCAGAAATCATTTCTTTACTCAAATCCGTTTCTCAAATCCAGGGCCTCAGCCCAAAATCATAAATCAACATCAAAGTACGGGAACTCAGCCCAAAAATCTACAAATCCAAATCATTCGGGCCATTGCCCAAAACATCTAAAAACTACAAGAAAATCAATAGGAAATCAAGTCAATCAATCTCCTGGATCTCATGCACCGAGTCTTTAAACTCAAAACATATGTGCATCAGGCCTCCCCGGGATATCAACGAGTCTTTAAACTCAAAACCACATATCAGGCCTTCCAACGAGTCTTTAAACTCAAAACAACATATCAGGCCTTCCTAGGATATCAACAAGTCTTTAAACTCAAAACACAATCAACAGGCCTTGGGGGATATTATCAATCAAGGACCCTCCCCCGCCATCAATCAACCGGGTCTTTAAACCCAAAACCAGATCCAACAATAACAACCGAGTTTTTAAACCCAAAACCAATAACAAAGGGTCTTTAAACCCAAAACCAACCAAAACCAATAGCAACGGGTCTTTAAACCAAAAACAAATAGCAACGGGTCTTTAAACCCAAAACAAATAGCAACGGGTCTTTAAACCCAAAACCAAGTGAAAATCATAGAAAATCCAGAAATCCATCAGCATTGGAAATCTCGATTCAAATCCTGAAATCACATGAAAACCGAAATCACAGAAACGGGGCCTCATGCCTGAAAGCATTGTCCAAAATCTATTTATAAATCCTTGAAATCAAATCATAATTCAAATCCCAAAATGAAATCATCGAAGTCATATCAAATCACAATTCAAGACAGAATCTCGTAAAACGTGCGAATACGTCATATATCTCAAAATACGTACAAAATTGTAATTCACAGATATCATAATCATAATTATATAAATCACATGTAGAAAACATAGAAAACATTTATGTATGCATCATAATTTAGAAAGCAAAGTCCATTCACAGACCATTCCCGATGATGCCTCGATACGCGTGCCATTACGCTTTCCTGGCTAATCCACTATCTCCGAACTTCCCTAACCTGTCCAGATGATAAGGTCACTAACCACTTCATTATGCTTCTACTAAAGTCCTGTAATTTTTCTAAATTTTTAAACTTGTTCCTAAATCTTCGGACATCTCGAAACGTATCGAAACGATGTTTGATTGACTCGAAACCAGTCCCAAAATGTTCGTTACATCGATTTGATAAAAAGTAGTGTTGAATACTTCCCCGGATACTGTGCCATGTGCCCTCGTGACGTCCCGAACTACGTCATAGTCATAGGCCAAATTCCGTTTGACTACCCGAATCAAAAGTCAACTTTTCGCTCATTCAAGGGGTAAAGCCGTCATTTTGCACCGTCCGTCCGAAATTACCCAACTAATCACTGATTAAATTCATTAATCCGTCATTAATCACTAATCTAATCTAGGTTTCCAGGACGGGTAGTTACAATCTCCACCCTTAAAACAATTTCGTCCCTGAAATTCCGAATAACGTACGTCCACAACTGCGGGAGGGAAATCCAACTTATCTCACACCTGGGTCCCCTACCCAGTGTACATCACCTGCCAATCCAGCTTATCCCGACAGTTCCCAAACTATCACAACATCCCTGCCAAGCGAATCAACTCATACCAACTTCCAGTCCATCTGGTGATCATCCCATTCTCATCGAGGTCAACACATTTCCAACTCATACCCGCGGTACCTCGTACCAACGCCTCAGTACATCGTGAGAGTCTACCGTCAACAGGCACCAATCTCACCTCGCAAACCAAATCTCAAGACGGCATCTACCGGCCTTGATACTTCTATTCATCAATATCCGTTCAACGTTCCATACTACGTCTGTTAGCGTTCTGCGCCGACCTCACTGCAGTCACAACGTGCTCGCTCATACCACTAACTCAATCAATCATCTTACCGGTGGTTCCACTAACCAACAACATTGTCAACCTGTGGGAACACCATCCACGTCCCACACTACCTGTCTGCAACTAGACCCTATCACATACCTGTCAAACCATGATCACGCATCCCAGCATCAGGGTCCCACCAGCCACTCATGGCTCTGAGCATCCAGCTCACCTCAATACTGAATCCTGCCATAACCAATCAGATCACTCAGGATCACCCCGATCCAGTCCACGTTCTCAGTCAATCAAGCACATTGCAACTACTCCGATCATCGATACAACCAACAACATACCTCGGCATCAAGCCAATCACCAACACCTCTACCTGATCATCACGTTGCACGTCTAATCGCATCGGAATGGTTCTGATTACTAATGCAACCACTAACACAGATCTCAAGTACATGTACCAATCACATACTGATAACCACAGTGCAAACCATTCATCGTATAGTATATCCTCACGCACTTCCAACGACATACCACAGATCTCCATCAATCACATCGGTCTTAGCTGATCACTAATATACCCATAACTCCATCCAACAACGCCCTAGTGTACCCGTCAACCCTCATAGTGTATCTCTGGGGCACACAAAACATCCTCGTATCCACACTGATTACCACCTGACTACAAGCCAATCACGTTTCACTTCTGAAGTCCAATGATCCAACCAATACTAGACCAACATTTTAGGCCCAACTCGTCTTCCGAGGAATACCAACTCCGAATTCATCCAAATTGCCTGATCTCATGGGTATCCCGATTAGCATCTGAATAACTAATCCAATCACATCTCACTTGCATGTACAAGGCAGACCCAGCACTAGATCTAAGTCCATCTATTCGTACGTATACAAGACAGACCACACTCGTCCTGCACAAATCCAACATATTCGAGAGATCCAACCTGCCCATCACTATGTCCACATCACATCACTTATGATATCCATCCTCTATCTTGTCATGCTACTAACATGTCCAAGCTCTGTCTTGCATACGATTCTCCTGATCCACAATAACTTAATCCTGAGCCAAAAATGATCCAATCCCGATCCACTAACTCTTAAGTGGGTCCCACTTATTATCTCACCACTTCGCCTTCAATTCCCACAAATGATCAGACCACCACATCGGATCAAATCGATCAAGAATACCACACGTCTAAAGACACGTCTAGATTGTAGGTTTTCTTCAATTACCTCATATCGATCAGTTATAGTCACTCCTTATCATTCTGCCTTATCATCTCTCTTTCGTAAGCATACTACAGAACTCACAATGGTCCACAACCATGACATCACAATCCATCCAAACTTAATCCAAGTAAACACAATCCTATGACACTCGCCACACATGCCAAAAATTGTGTCACCAAGTACTCTCTCTACTCTTGACCACATTCACACGTGTCCACGATCAAGGGGGGTCACAACTCATGAAGTTCCTTCAATGAGTCCCCAAATTGGCTCCCGAGTATCCATCACTCAACATCTAACACCAACTCTTCTACTGGACTTAGGAAGTCCACCACTCATCCGGACAACCGTCTCGTTCGTAAACAATCCAACCCACCGACCAACTCGACTGTCGGTTATCACCGTTTATGTACGTCCAAAAGGATGTCAATCATTACTTATTCGGATTATCGCATCTTAACCTTTCCGAGGTTCAACTCTCGAGCATCACTAAAGTAGAAGTTACCAACTCTCGAGATCCTTAATCAGCAATCAATAACCTCGTACTCCTCTGTTACTATCCTCGATATCACCAATCGCAGTACCAAATGCCAACCTCGCCATATGCCAGCCCAATCCAACATAATCGACATAGCCAACATCTACTGACTCATTCATCTCATCCTGCGGTATCCACGAAAACCAAACTCACTCATGGTCAACCCGACCATACCAACCTAGCCCGCTCCGGATCGAAGTATAGGTCCACCGTGCTTCCGCTGCGCTACTCTGATCCAACTAACGACATCCTGACCTTTCGTACCGAAACATGAACTGCCAATGGTCATCGCATATCCCAGCCAGACACCGGCACCTCACAATTGGTCACAACCTCAACTCACGATGTGCCCATCCTACCCTTCATAAGCATCCCAGCTCGTGGCACATCATCTCCGATCTAGGGTTCACAGTACACTAATCCCGAATTTCCGCTCATACTCAATCTACGCTCAGGTCGGGGAAACTAACCTCCCTCGTATTCCACAACTCTGAGAACCTCAATGCTCCACGGTCTCCTCTAGGGAAACCTAGGGTCAACAAACCGCAACCAAATCCATTGCCCCACACTCTCAACGACTCTACTGGTCATGTCAAGCATACCAAGCTCCATCATCTCACTAGACCCGACCAGAGTCATCCACCAAGACATCTAATACCTCGGATGCGCCCTAGCAGTACCATCTCCAATCTGGCTGAAAGTCGACCCAAGCCACAACAACTAACTAACCACAAACCCCAACTCACGTTTTCCAGACTAAGCACCTATATTGGGGTTTTTCACTAAGGTACTCACATTTATCAGACCAGCTCGGGTTATCAAAACCCACGTCATCCACTAGCTCACAACCCAGCTAAGAACATCCCTTAAGCAGTAACCATCGCTATAAGGGAATCCCTCAACGTCTAAAAGCAGGTTCCTTTACCCCTGCAACTGGAGGCATCAGGCTACTCGTAGCCGCACAAGTCCAATCTCGAACAATCTGACCAAGTGGTCACAATTCGATACTATCGTCATCCAATCGCCATCCGGCCCAACAAGCCGACTAGCTAACTAGTAATCGTATCTCACCGTCCGGGTGAATCAACCGAGCACACAACCGACTATCTATCAGATCTACTCCATCTGACCCTAAGGGCCAACCGACTATCGATCATGGTTTGCGCCAAACATGTCATCCGCTCCGGCCAGAAGCCGACAACCATCACACCCCATCGCGTATCAGGCGACCAGCATTCCGTCGCTAGCGATCTCGCTACTAACTTAAGCCACTAATTATCGTACTATCACTCGTGTGTCCAGGTTGATGACGGGCTGTTCCGCGTCGAGACATCACATCCAAAACAACATCACAACACACATATCGACAGACCAACTACTCTGGAAGCCATAACCTCGTGTAGAGTGCACAAACCTCGCTCTGATACCAATTAACACGACCCACCCCCAATCCTCTGGGATTAAGGGATAAGTCATGCTCATGTCTAACCTACGTGCAACACGAAGGCTAAACACCTTTCTAACCTCCATGGAACACGTAAGCCAGAAAAGGGATACCCAGGTCAACGTACCAAAAATCAACTTGAGTTAACCAGAGTTCGCAGTAACACTGTGGATCGCGTGTGTGATGTCTCCGTCTCTCTTTTACAATAGTTCGCCTCGCATCAACCTGGAGGGTATCGAAAAATATAAAAGACTGTGTGTGGAAAAAAATAAATAATAAGTTCATAAAACATTTCATAAGAAAAGATATTTATACCCTCCATGGAAAACCAATGCATGCATTCGAAAACCAGTTCATTTTCAGCATAAGAAAACCATTGTATTTCCAAGGTAATAAAAACCATTTCACGTCCAAAGTCTTAAACCATTTAGGAAAACCAGAAATCATTTCTTTACTCAAATCCGTTTCTCAAATCCAGGGCCTCAGCCCAAAATCATAAATCAACATCAAAGTACGAGAACTCAACCCAAAAAATCCACAAATCCAAATCATCCGAGCCACTGCCCAAAACATCTAAAAACCACATATCCAAAACATCCGGGCCACTGCCCAAAAAATCTGAAAACCACAAGAAAATCAATAGGAAATCAAGTCAATCAATCTGCTGGATCTCATGCACCAAGTCTTTAAACTCAAAACACATGTGCATCAGGCCTCCCCGGGATATCAACGAGCCTTTAAACTCAAAACCACATATCAGGCCTTCCAACAAGTTTTTAAACTCAAAAAAACATATCAGGCCTTCCCGGGATATCAACGAGTCTTTAAACTCAAAACACAATCAACAGGCCTCAGGGGATATTATCAATCAAGGTCCCTCCCCCGTCATCAATCAACCGGGTCTTTAAACCCAAAACCAGATCCAGCAATAACAACCGGGTCTTTAAACCTAAACCCAATAACAACGAGTCTTTAAACCCTAAACCAATAGCAACGAATCTTTAAACCCAAAACCAAGTGAAAATCATAGAAAATCCAGAAATCCATCAGCATTGGAAATCTCGATTCAAATCCCGAAATCACATGAAAACCGAAATAAAAGAAACGGGGCCTCATGCCCGAAAACACTGTCCGAAATCCATTTATAAATCCTTGAAATCAATCATAATTCAAATCCCAAAATGAAATCATCAAAGTCATATCAAATCACAATTCAGGACAGAATCTTGTAAAACATGCGAATACGTCATATATCTCGAAATACGTACAAAACTGTAAATCACAGATATCATAATCATAATTATATAAATCACATGTAGAAAACATAGAAAAAATTTATGCATGCATCATAATTTAGAAAGCAAAGTCCACTCACAGACCATTCTCGATTCTACCTCGATACGCGTGCCATTACGCCTTCCTAACTAATCCACTATCTCCAGACTTTCCGAACCTATCCAAATCCCATGATAAGGTCACTAACCACTTCATTATGCTTCTACTAAAGTCTTGTAATTTTTCTGAATTTTTAACTATTTTTAAACTTGTTCCTAAACCTTCGGACATCCCGAAACGTATCGAAACGATATTCGATTGACTCGAAACCAGTCCCAAAATGTTCATTTCATTGATACGATGAAAAGTCGTGTTGAACACTTCCCCAAATACTGTACCACGCGCCCTCACACGTCGTCCAAAGGGGCCGCGCGTGGACCTCACGCGCGGCTGCACAGTCGTCGCCTTCCTCGGTCAAACCCGATCTGAACCGGTTTCGTCCAACTGAATCGGCGAGGGAGGTTCAACGTCATATTTCCTTCGTTTTCGATCCGTTTTTTATTCTAATTAGGTCTATAGTTTTGTCTCATTGTTATCTATCTATTTCGAACCTCAAAACATGCATTAACATCTAGATAGTACCTTCTCAAGTCGAATGATGACTGGCCATTCCTCCTTCGTGTTCTACATATCCCGATCACCTCCAGTCTTGGTTTTGGCCTCAACCCACTCCTAGGACCTCTAGGAACTTCATCTAAACCACCAATTCGATCACGACGTGCCATTTTCAGACCAAAAATAGGACAATGACGGTTTTAGCTCATACCTTCACCGCCGAGCTCCGTCGTGGTCTCCAAAGTCATCATATCACCTCCTTCTCACTTTTCGTTCAAAACTCAGGAGCAAAGACTCACATTTGAGGGTGATTGGCTAGAAGAAGTGTACAGTTGCTCTGTTTTACGGGTTCAGGGCCACTGTCCGTGACGGCTCAACACAGTGGCACCACCCTGCTCCTCCTCTCTAGTCTCTCTTTCTTCTTCACAAAGGATACAGAAGTGATGAAGGTCGAAGGAAATTGTGTAAATTGTTTCTCACGGCGTCACTCACACACACAGTACTCTGTTTTCCCTAAAACTCGTGCAACCAACTTTTAAAACGTATGTGAGGCGGCTGAAACAAGTTTCACAAGCCTCTAGAGTTGGGACAAGTGTCCCAATCTCATTAAACAACCATCCCAAGGTAGCCAAGTGTCCAATTATCACTGGGAACATATCCCAATGCAAACAATGACCAAAATGCCCTTGAGGCTAAATTACCAAAATGCCCCTCAACTTCTGAAGCCCATAACTTTCACGTCGTACGTCGAAATCGTACGTGCCACCTGTCTACGGACTCGTGACGTCCCGAACTACATCACAGTCATCGACCAAAATACGTTTGACCGCCCAAATCAAAAGTCAACATTTCACCCATTCTAAGGGCAAAATCGTCATTTCGCACCATCCGTTCGAAATTACCCAACTGGTTACCAATTAGCTTCACTAATCCATCATTAATCACTAATCTAATCTCGGGTTCAGGGTTGGGTCGTTACAATCAGTCTCTTCCTCATTCACCTTGACTTTATTTAGAGGCATAGTCTTTTTGTCGAATAAGACATCTCTACTTAAAACCACCTTCTTGTTGACAAAAGCCCATAACTTGTAGCCCTTCACTCCTTTATTAAACCCAATGAATATGTACTCGAGTGACTTTAGCTTTAGTTTGGTTCTCTCATCACTTGGAATATGAGCATAGGAACTGCAACCAAAAACTCTTAATTCCAAATAATTAACAAGTTCTCTAGTCCATATCTCTTCAGTACGCTTGGTCAAGAACCCTTGAGGGTGATCGATTAACCAAGTAGCAAGTATGGTTAACTGCTTCTGCCAAAACATGTTGGGAAATCCTACATGAAATATCATGCTTCTCTCTCTTTCCATGAGAGTTCTATTCATCCTCTTAGCAACTCCACTTTGTTGAAGAGTCTTTTCACTGTAAAGTGTCTTGTGATGCCTTGTTCCTTGCAAAACTGTAGGAAGTTGTTGTCTTTATATTCACCCCATTGTCGCTTCTTAGATATCTGATTTTTCTTCTAGTTTGATTTCTACTACTGCTTTCTATTAAGGACCTTCCCGCATTTAAGGAAATTGAAGATCAATCTCCTTATATATTGTTCCACATCAAATTGTTCTTGAGTTGCCTCAAGTCTCATACTCGGAACATACACTGGGTATACCACGACCACATGAAGGACTGGGTGTAATGACCATCACCACGAGTCCCCTAGAGCTCAGGGAAAAGACTGGCGCTTTTATCTAGTATAGTGACCAGTGCAGGTGAATGATCACGTGGATGACTAGCATGTGGTCTACAGATATGTACTAGATACCATCGACTCTTAAGTGGGTCCTAACACTATCTCATCAATGCCCCGGGGGACTAATATGCAATTCACATGTGACTCGTATACACACACCCATGTATGCATTATATCATAGCATCATGTCATAGCATAACAACGTAAACATCATAAACTAATCATCTCATTCCACATACCACAATAGCGCATATTAAATCATGCATGCTCTAGACATCATAATGCAATCATCGTAAAATGTGCGAGTAAAATATATAAAAAAAATTTAGGGAACGGAGCCTACTCACACTAGTCGAGGAGTCAGATCACCCGACAATTCTTACAACTCAAAAGCTCCCAAGCCCATTTTTTCCCTAGGCATTCACTCACAAACGTCACAATTAATTCCAATCCCAAAACACATACCAAAATACTCAAGAATGGCACAAAAGCAAAGCCTAGAATTGCTTAACACGAGCCTAACACTTCCTAAGCTATCAATACCCCGAAAATAGCACCCACTCGCTGCCGGGACCCAGAAACAACGCCTATACGCTACCGGGAGTCAAAAATCGGTTCTACGCACCTTTTTGGGGCTAGAAAATTGCCCTAAACGGTACGAAATGGGTTGAAACAGTACCCACGTGCCGTTGTGGGCCATAAATGGGCTCCACGTGCCGCCATGCGCCATTAGAGGGTCGAAAACCATCCCACGTGCTTCCACGTGCTGGTAAAGGGCCCCCACACTCACCCACGGGCCCCCATGTGCCACATGTGTAGCATAGTGCCACGCGTGCATCACACACGTGTGTTCTTTGGAATATTTGCAGAATATTTCATGGAATATTTGTGACGACCCGTCCCGGATTCGAAATTAACTTAGTGATTAATGAATGATTAGTAAGATTAATCGATGATTAGTTGGGTAGTTGCGGACAGACGGTGCAAAATGACCGTTTTGCCTCTGGATTTGGGAGAAACGTTGACTTTTTATTTGGGTAGTCAAACGGACTTTGGCCGATAACTGTGACATAGTTCAAGACGTCACGAGTCCGTAGACAGGCAGCACGTCCTATTCCAACCTTCGAGTACAGTGGTTTCTGCGCACTCTAGGAAGTCGGAAGTTAGTTTTGGACAGTTCACCTGGGTATCCCTTGTCTGGCTTATGTGTTACGTGAAGGTTAGACGTGTGTTTAGCCTTCGTGTCGCACGTGGGTTAGACGGGAGCATAGCTTATCCCTTAATCCAGGGGGATTGGGGATGGGTCGTGTCAATATTCCACTAGCTCTCCGCTATAATGTCGTTAGTTTCTAACGTAATATGCTAACATTGTTAGCATATTCTGTTAGAACTTAACACCATCAGTTATTGTTTAACGACAGGTCCAGTCATCAGAAACTTGCTGGAGATGATGACCAGACCGCTGCTCATAGTGGTTGGAGACCACAGTTTAACCCTAAAATTATTCGTACTTACACCAATCGATCGTAAACACACAGAGAATTCGAAAATCAAAGTTTCAGGTTAAGAATATACCCCAAATCATGAGAACAACATCATAGTCTCTCGGTTTTCCCAGAAACTGACGAAGCTTCGATGAGCCCATAATCGCCCCCAAATGCTGCATGCAAAATAGGGGTTATACTCATCATAGGGAGAGGGTAGAGAAACTACCTACTTTCCCCAGATTTTGGAGCCCTAATGTTCGTCGTCGTCGCCACCCCAGATTCAACATGCAATTAGATGGTTAGAACACTTTCAAGAAGGGGATTACAATGGACTAGGTTTTGGGGGTCGAGATTACTTAAAGAGGCTTCAAATTCAACCAGGTCGAAATTGAGTCTCAGTTAGTTCATAATTGGGTCGACGTCCCTCACAGTCGAACACCACATGCAATTGGTTAAATCAACAGCACTCATCAAAACGAATTGAATGGTATTGATCATAGGCTCAAAAGTTACCTTCACTGTCTTTGACCACAAATTGGGTCGCTGGTCGGGTTACGTCTAATATCTCCCAAACGGCCACCGTCAATTCCGCCAGTTGATGGGGTCCTAATCATCTCTCCTAGGCACACTCGTAGGTGTGGGTTTCAATACTGGGTCGCTTTGAAGTTGAGGCGACAAACCTCATCATGGATGACATGGAGGATTCAACGATGAGGGGAAGAGTGTGGTGGTTAACAACATCGTGGATTCTAGGGATGATTTGTTTGGTGAGTTGGCAGTGAACAATTTGAGAGGTTTTAGAGCGTTGAACGTTTTCGTGGTGGTTGCAGGTGAGTGGCCACGAGTTTTGGGAAAGGGATGAGTGAACATAATGAAGATGAGGCATGTCCCAAAACAGTGTGCAACATAGTAATTGAGATGGGTTGTGGGCTCGGGCCAACCCAACAGGGACACCAACAAACAAATGAGAAATGACAGGTTTTTGGGCCTTAGTGTAATCTAGGCCTAGAGACAAGTATCCACAATCTTAATTTGAGAAAAAAGGTCAACCTTTGGGCCCGAAAGATTAAGAATTATAATTGAATCATAAGCGAAACGATCAAGACAATCCCAATATACTAGGCCCTTAAAGTGGCGTTTAAGGGTAGTTTGGAAAATTTCTCGGATTTCAAACTCTTATTTCCGGATGGGATGTATCACCAAACTTGAACCATTAAACTCTAAATTTCATAGACTTTTGTGTTGAACCCATCGAGAGATAAGGTTGGCATGCCCGCACGCGTCGTCCCTTCCCTCTGTGCGTGGTGGCCACGCGCCACCACTGTTCATCTTCAACCTCGTTTCAAATCCAGTTTCCTGCAATCGGGTAGCCCGCGACCTGCGACATGACCGGACTGAAATTTCATTGTTTCTTGATCATTTCTCATATTTCAACCACTAAATTCATCTAGTGATCTTTATGAGAGGGTCTATCAGTTCAAAATGAAGAAAACTTACCGCGAAAGCATGGCCCAACTTCTTGAGTTTCGACCAAAGTTCCAAGGATTAGACCTGCAGCTTCTCCACGTCCAAAAGGCCATCATTTTCGTCTTAAAATGGACCTAAGAACTCCAGGAGAACAAAAGATCACTTATTATCAGTTTTCATGCCCAATACCATGAAGTCGAAATTGGAACCCCACATGTTCCATGTTTCTCCCTCACGACCTTCGCTCTTCCTCATTTTTTTCCCATCAGTTTTTCTCCCATTTTCTCCCTCATCTCTTTATTTTCTTCTTCTCTTCTTTTTCTTTCCTCCTCCCTGGGTTTTCCACTCATCTTCCTCGCGGTTAAGTTTTTCCTTCTCTTCGGCTTTCAATCACCGAATCACACACACATTAATATAATTAGTTGGTCGGTGAGGAGAAAGGGAAGGAAAACACTAGAGGAGTCTAGACGCTTGTCACCACTTCATATGATTTAAATGCTTAAAATGGTAAATTACCCTTCATTACATAATTACCAAAATGCCCTTGTCCTTCATAAGCCCATAACCTACTCATCTGAACTCCATTTTTCAGCATACGGCTTGTTGATGTACTCAGGAGATTGAGATCTTCATAAAGGTGCTTACTGATTATCCTAACAATATCCAGATCAAAAGGTCAACTGTTTGACTTGATTAGGGAAAAAAATGGTAATTTTTCATTTTCTTGAATTTCTGGGGCGTTACAATTTAGTACATCAAAGCAAGGATGTTTCACGAGGCCAAGAACTCAAAAGTGAGAATTTACCAAAACAATGTCTTTCGAAGATTGATAGATCAGAGGAACGAGAATTGCAACCATCGATGAGGATACTGTAGGGGATGGGATGTCTGGAGGACTCTGGTCTTTCATGCTTAACAATCGATCAAGAAAATGGGGGTTGTATGGAGCATCCTCGATCTGAAGGAGGAAACTATCAGCTGTGACCACTGATAGTCGTTCCTTGTTTAGAATATCTACACACATAGAGAGGTCAGCGGCTATGGGGTAACAAATAATGGAGCAGACACGTTGGAAGGAATAATACCTGTCAGAGCACGATTATTCTCTGATTTCCTTCATTCCACTGAGACTGAAACAACCGAGTCGAAACGGATGGCACACTCCAGTAACAAGAATTGATGAGTCCATACCTCTTAGGGGTGAAGCTGAAGCTTTCCTTGAAAGTAGGAAGCTCACCACGAGTCAAAAGTAACAGTACACCCATAAAAAGCCTCTGTAGCAGGTGGGAAGATCACAGGTACATTGGACAAAAAATCCCGAGAAGTGACGACCAAATCTGGATTAGAGATCCCAAACGGAAGGACGTCCCAGCATTTCCACCTTGCACGTATGGTGCAGGGATGTCTTGATAGAAACCAAGCTAACGTGCATAATAATTAGGTTGATACACATCAAAACCAGGGGATGACCTATTGGTCTTGCGACCACCCTTCACAAGATCTCGAGCGAGGAAAACAATGTACAAAAGAAAGATAGGTAATTTCTGGTGGAGAGAAAGAGAAGGTAAGCGGATCAGAAACTGCGCTGGAACTACATCATTGGGATATTTGATTGGACAACTCTGAAATTGAGGGAATACCTAGTTTAACCACACCTAAACCATCCAAAAGGGACCATTCAAAGGAACTAGTTTCGCGGGATGAAGAACTATAGAGTGCAACACACTATACATGTGGGCCAGAACATTGGGCCCTAGGGCTATGTTTGAACGAGACACCCACACTTCAGCTAGTGGGACCCATTCTAGGGAAAGACTCCTCATGGTATTAGGAAACATGAACCAGTCCAACCATGGGCGGTAGAATTGGATCTTCTCATAAATAGACCCACAGTAAGAAAATGGGAGCTCAAGATTTTCGAACTCACTTTCAGCCTTAAACTGCCCGTCCCCATTGAATGGGTAGAAAACAAATAGAAATTGAGATAAAAGAAGCACTAAGGGAACGTCTGGGGGTAACCTGCCGATCAGACGACCACGATCCTTGTTCGAGCTGGACAAAAAATATTAGGGGTGGGCATATCATTTCGAAATACAGAAACCATCACATCCCCGTATCATACCAAACCAGAAAAAATTGAATAGTAAAACAGAATGGATGATCGGTATGGTACCGATACCGTACCAATCAAATCTATACGGGATCAGTTTCGATGTTAAGGAATATTGTCCCGTACCGAAACCGAACTGGTTTGAATTCTTTTAATAAATTAAAAGATAAAGTAAAATATAAAAAAAACCCTAATAGTCTAATACCCCAATAGGCTAATAGCTAATGATGGATTTAATTGTATGTTAATTTTAGTTGATAGAATTAGTTATATATGTGTTAGGGTTTTTTAGTTGATGCATTTAATTGTATGTTAATATTAGTTGATGGATTCAATTTTATGTTAGGGTTTTTTAGGTGATGGAATTAATTTTAATTGATGTATTGAGATTGATTGGTTACCTTAGAATTTTCTATACATTTTGAGCAATATTTGATACCCACCAAGAGACCTAATTTCTCAACTTCATCAAAAAATTGTTTTTAGACATTCAATTAGGTAATCCGGAAATGAAATTATGAATTTAGGCTCAAAACTGAAACCATGCTGAAATCATACCGAACATAATTGTTATGGTACGGTACCATATCAATTTCATATTTTGAAATACCGTACCATACCAAATCGATTAAAATTATTTGGTATGGTTTTGATATCACCTTCATACCGAACCGTACCGAACCATGCCCAAGACTAGAAAATAGAAAGTAAAGTCATCCATATCCCCCGATGGAGACAACCTAAACAGAATAGCCATGTTCAGGAGAGTCAGCGTCATGGGACCAACTCAGAAATCGAACGTGTTCATACTGCTGATCCAAAATCATAGCACCAAGCGCAGAAGACTAGAATAAGAAATGATGGAAAGAGTGGAAATAACCACTAGATTATATAATTCGTTGCTCCAGAGCTCATCCAATTACATCTGTTGCATCCTTTGAACCCACAATTCCAAAAAACATGCAAGGTTTACATGACCCAGAAGAAGGAAAGAGGTGCTTCATACATGGTCCATGTTCGTCCATGGGAATGACTTCCATCAATATATAGGGGGAGCTTGGAAGTTTCTTAAGTGGGGGTTAAGAGCTATTGCCCTATTCGAAGAGCCTTTCAAGCAGGGACCAAGAACTTAACGATGAACAGAATCAATCATGGGACACAGATCATAGGTAACTTTGCCATCATCCTTAAGAAACTCCAAGATGTCACTGGAAGCTCTTGAATGAGGTTCAAAGCCCACACCATAAACCCAAGGAGTCGTGACAATGGGCGACGAGATGGAAAGGTTAGGAGAATCATCCTTATCTTTTCGCCGAGGGAGACTATAGTTGGAACCGCCAAAGGTACAAGGAGAGCAAAATGAGGGGGCAAAAAATGCGATCATTTGAATTTAAAATGTTTTATAACTAAAGGATTTCAAATTCAGGGGGCAATGTCTACACCCGAAAAAATCCACTCTGGGCCCAAGAAAATGGCTCACGAAAATTAAAATCCCAAGAAAAATACTAGCCCAGCCAAAGCAGCTTCGAGCGTGGAGAAGAACAGAGCATGAGTGGTGCTGACAGAGCGCAAATAAAACATAGGCAAAATGGGAGTATCCCAACAGAAAAAATGGAAAAAGGGGATCCACACGGGACCTAATTCAACAAGTTGAGAGCTTCTTCACCGTCTATAAATAGATAACAACCCAACTTCTAACAGGACCAAAAATCAACCAATTAAACTCAGCAAATTGATCTGCATCAATTTTGGAACCTATAAACACCATTAACAAATATTTCATGGTTTAAAAAAGGATGACCCTTGTGACAAAAACTGCTTCTTTCGACCTAGGAAATCAAGATGCAGCTTATATTCTCACTATTTCGAGGCATTTATGCAACTGCCTAACCGTATTTCTGAAAGCTCTAGCGGCAATGTCATAACGGGTGACTTCATTTCCCTGCACAAACTTTCTTTCTGGCTGTTCAGTGTCATAAGGATTGCCTTCTTCTTGATTGATCATTTCATGTACTTTCAGTTAGTGTTCGCGAAAGATCAACCTTTTTTTCTAACTATTCAGTGTCATAAGTGTTGCTATTATCAACTACAGGCTCACGGAGAGTCATCCTGACTACCTGTTCATGGACAGTACTTGGTCACTGTTTCATGGAAAACCATCCCCGACTATCGATTACACGGAAGGTCATCCCGACTACCAACTCGTAGCTGGTTGCTGAGGAACTCAAACCTCATTTTCGATATTTTACCATCGCATTTGAGTGCTCTTCCATCTCATAGGCATGATTTTCGACTAATATTCATTTCAGTTTATGGTTTTTAGAATTTCTTGCTTGTTACGGGCTTGAAACACGAAGGTAATAATTTACTTTTCTGTACTTGTAATTTCAGTTATTATTTAATTCCAGTACTTTTACGTTTCTACACTCGTACTTCTATTTCCATTTCAATACAAACCAGATTTTCTTAAGTAAGTAGTTGGTGCTCATGATACAACATTCGAGCATGGTTTCTGACTTATAAGGGCGAGATGCCATATTTGTGCACTGATATGAATACTTCAATGATGACTTGACTCGAGAGAACCTAGGACCATTGCCCATTTAACAACCAAAATAAGAATGTCGCCAACTTGAATATCATGGCGAAATAAAACTTATAAACTTGGGAAATGCTGGAAAATAAATATTTTAAGTCTTTGAAAAAGACATAGAAAAGAACAGCGCAAAAGATTTCTTATCTGCCTGCCTCACAATTGCTTTCATTAGAAGAAAGGTTTTTGAGTCGAAAATGAAACTTATTTACACTATTTAGTAGTAGTTTCTACTAGTGGTCCGTTTTTGACCTGCTTGCTTCCTACTCTGCCCATCTAGGGATCGGCAGTAGCTAAAGACCCATAACACTCAGTCCATCCAGCATCTCAACGCCTCACACTATTCACTGAAAAAGATCCCCACGAGTGGTCCGCTTCCTACTCTCCGCAGACAAGGTTTCAAGCGAAGGTCCAACAAGGGTTGGCTCGGGACATTCGGCTCCTAAAAGGAAAAAAAAAATTGGGCAGGAACATAAACTAGATCAAAATTTGTAAACATTAGAGACTTATTCAACATTTCAATTTCAGTTAAATATATGAATTAAAGTAATAAGAAAATGTTGCTTGGTGAGCCTTCAGCTGATGGTCTTGGTCTTCTTACCCTTGCTCATAGATTGAAATATCGAACATTTTGCTCGATATTTTGCTGAAATATCGGAATTTTGAAGGAGCAACACCTAAAGGGGGGTGAAAAAAATTAATCGATTTTCCCCGCTTTTCTTGTTATGAGCCCATCAAAATGATCAAGATATGATATTAATTAGTGAAAATTGGACGTAAAATGAAAGAGTGTAACGACCCGGAAATTCGAAAAAAGGAAAATTTGAAAAATTTGAAGGAAATGACGATTTTGCCCTTAGAATTGGGCAAACGGATGACTTTTGGTTCAAGCGGTCAAACGGACTTTGACCGATGACTGTGACGTAGTTCGGGACGTCACGAGTTCATAGACAGGTGGCACGTCCGATTCCGACATTCGAGGATAAAGTTATGATGTTCGTAAGTTTAAGGGTAATTTGGTAAATTGGTTAAAAGAGGCCAATTGTTGACTTTTTGATTGGTATCGTGTTTGGACTTTCCGTAAGTATCGTTGGATAGGTATCGAGACATTGAATCCGTAGACAGGTGGCATGCGCCAATCGGAGTTCGAATGTGAAGGTTACGAGTTTAGGAGTGAAAAGGGCATTTTGGTAATTTGTGAGAAAAGGGCAAAATGGTAATTTGAGTTGGGCGGTTAAATGGCTGATGTTGAGATTATATTAAGCCAATGCAGGACACCTGTGCTGGGTGAATTGGGCATGAGATTGCCACTGAGTGACATTTGTCCCTTTAATACAATGATTAGTGGCTGAATGTGCATAATTTGGCGGTGTGAGATATAAACCAAGTCGTGCCTGTGTGTGTTGTAGGAAGAAAACAGAGCAAAGCCATAACTGATCTCAGGTGAAAAAAATTGAACTCTTGGACTGGGTTTGTGAGGAATGAAATGGAACCCAGAGTGAAAAATGAAGGGACAGAGAAGGATGAATCGCAGCCAGTTGCACCCAGACTCAGAAACCCGAACATCAAACCTTTATTAAACTTCGAATTCGGGCTTCTCCATTTAGACCCCCTTTTGATTCAATTGACCTTGAATTCTTCTTCCTGATGTCATTTCGAGTCGAACCCAATCAAGAACGATGACAATTGGTGTCGTTTTGACCTAGAATGGACATGGTGGAAATCGGGAAATACCGGGCTGAGTTCAAGTAATTGGAGGTATAATCTTTCGAAATTGATTTCCAAATCATCCTTAAAATGAGTCTATGATGCTGTATGACTAATTAATTGAAGGATTCAATGGTTATTTAACGAACTCAGACGATGAACATGCTTTTGAAATTTGAATTAAGTCAAGGTGGTTCGGAGTATTAAAACGTGAAATTGATGTTAGAGATCTGTAATTCAGTTGATTTCAAAGCTATTGGAATGTTCAATTATTGAAAATGATGTTGAATTGATAGGGAACTAACTGGGTCGACACGCGGGCTAAAGGACCCGTTTTACAGAAATCCGGGTGAAGATGGTAACTGTAGCAATTACTGTAGCAGTGCTTGGACTCATGCGCAGCCACTTACGACGGCACGTGGGGGCGCGTGAGTGGAAATCCCGAGGTGAGTTCAACATAACTTTTGTCATATTTAATGTAACGAACATTTTGGCACTAGTTTCGAGAAAATCGGACACCGTTTCGATATTGTTTCGAGGGTCCGAAGGTTTATGTTACGTTTAAAATACGTATTTAAATCCCGGAAAAATTGGGGAAAATTATTTGAGGTATATTGAGATGTTAGTGACCCTCGATAATGATTTTGGACATGAATGGTGACTTCCAGAATTTACGGAAAAACGTGTAGCTCGGAAAGCGAGCGATATGGACGGTGTGTGAGTGGACTTTGTTTTCTACCCTGAATGCATGCATATATGTTTTAAATGATTTATGATATGATTTGAAATGATTTGGCATGATTGATGTTTCGATGTGATGATTTCTGAATTTTGGGAATATTATATTATTTTATATGATTTTGGGCACGATTTTCGAGAAAACCATGAAACTGTTGTTTTGGGTGAAAGCCCGGGATTTGAGATTGGTTTTGACTCGGGTTATGAGTCGGGAAATGATTTTATAGATTTGTAATGCTTTTTGCATATATTTTGTGGATTTATGTGAAAATTGTAACTGAGGTTGCGGTTACTCGGATTTGCGTGAAATTGATATTTTGGGCGTGAGACCCAATGGAAATGTGATTTTGATTGGATTGTTATTTCCATGTGATTACATGATGATATTGATGGTTTTCAGATTTGTGAAATAATCGGGACTCTGGTTTTACGGATTATGTTTTGGGCTGAGACCCTGTGTTGAAAATGGTTTGGATTTCAAATGCAACTGTTTTACACTGGTTTTCATGATGATAATATGTTGGGATATTAAGGCTTTCGGGTAGGAATATGTTTCCCCCGAAGTGCACCATGGATTATGGATATTAGGGCTTTCGGTTGGGAATGTCTTTCCCCGGAATGGACCCTAGAGATAACGCTCGCCTCCGGGATGGATGTGTGTACCCCGGAGAGGTCACGTAGCACGGTCTGTTATCGTGCAACCAAGGGAGGCTCAACTCAGATCAGATGTGCTGGATTATATGGAGATCGGTCGGTGATGTGTTCACGACGATCTGGATTGCCGGCTGGTGATGTGTTCACAGCGGCGGATGCTCGGATTTAGAGCGGTCCTTGAGCCTATTGATTCGCACGCGTTGCAGGGATAACGTGACTATATGGGATTGGATATGAGACTGGATATGGAAATGAGTCCCATGGTTTTATTGAGATTCGTGATTTATAACTATTTGTACCCAGATATGTGTTACTCATGATTTATGATATGCATGCATGTTTGTGAAACTGGAGGGTAGGAATGTATTTTGATAAATGTATTTCTAAAACTTTGTTTTGTCCACTCACACCTTTTCTGTTTTATTGACCCTCCAGGTCGTGGTGCGATGATCGAGGCTGATCGGGAGGTGGAGGCATAAGTGGGCACATGTACGGTTAACCCTTGTTTGGCAAGTGCTGAGGGTAATTTCGAAACTTCAGTTGACTTGTCAGACGGGAGCAGGACCGGGTACGGTTATCTATGTCCTTTGGGGATGGGTCCTGTCAAAGAGTTTGAGTCGGGTCATGTTATTGGGTTGGAGCACCCGAGTTGCAGACCTGTCTGGAGGAAGAAGATGACACTATGCAGGCGCGTGGCCACCACACGCAGAGAGCTTCATTGTCACGTGGCGGCGTGTGCGGCGTTCCTTTGCCGTCCATTTAACATGAAATATTTTTATTTTAAAATTTTGAGTTTAATGGTATATACCATATGAGTATATTTCTGAATAGCCAATATAATATGTTTTATATTTAAATTAGCATTTGATATAAGAAATTTTGGGAATATAAATATAAGGTTAATTTGAATATTAATGGATTTTAGAAGCAAATTATGTTGAATGGAAGTCTTCGTAGAAAATATGAGATGAGCATATGGTTAATAAGAATTCGTTTTACGTCCAATTTTCACAAATTAATGTCCAATTTTCTAATTTATTATGTAAATGTAGACTCCGCTATTTTTTAATTTTTTTATGTAAATGTAAACTAAATTATTATGCTTATTTTTATGTTTGTAACTATATTAACATTCAATTATAGCAATTCACTTCAATTTATGGTTATGTTTAAGATTTTATATTATTAGTTATTGTCAATCATATTGTATCATATTATTCATCATATATTTATTATATCAAAGTTATTTTATAATTTTTATTAGTCTTATATAACCATTATTGGGTACTTAAGTTTTTCCCAAAATTTTATTAAAAATTTTCAACACTAAGACTAAATTTTTGTCATTTTTGTTGAGCGTAAAATTTAACTATCGATATTTTAATTGATATCGATATTTTAGTCGATATCGATATTTCAATCGTTAGCCTTACTGCACATAAACCATGAGCAGCAAATTTAAAATACAATACAAAACCCCAAAAAGGCCAATACGCATGACGTGCCACGAAGAAGAAGAAAATGGCCAAAAGCGAGAGAAGAAGATGTGATGGGCGTGGGCTATTATTAGCCTCTACTTTTCTGTTTTGCAAAATCAAAGAAAACTAGAGCATATTACTTGTGGTGCACATTTTGTAATGCACATTTTGTGATTAGGGTGGCATCATAATATTGCCTATGGGTATTGTGATGAGGGTGGCATCATTCTCAGCCCCATAGAGTTATGTCAAGAATGAATTGGTTGCATAAGAGTTATTTTATTTATGTGCAGTAAGTAAGTATATATACATAAACCGAGAAGAAAGAAACCTACTCCTATTTGGATACAAAATATACAATTACTGATTTGACCCAAGAATCAAGGAAACCTACTAAAGTAGACTACACAAAACGCGTAGAACAAATAATATATTTATTTTGTTTCCTAATACTCCCCCTCAAGTTGGAGAGTGGATGTCATAAACTCCTAACTTGTCTCTTAGTGTCACGAATTGTTGTGCTCCTAAAGCCTTTGTAAACACATCCGCTAACTGGAATCGTGTAGGAACATATGAAGGACTAATCATACCAGCAAACAATTTTTCCCGAACTATATGGCATTCAATTTCAATGTGTTTAGTACGCTCATGAAAAACTGGATTGGCTGCAATGTGTAATGCTGATTGACTGTCACAAAATAACGGTGCAAGAGAGTTTTGTGGGACCCTTAAATCTCGAAGTATGTAGCGCAACCACGTTAGCTCCAAGCATGTGTTTTCCATGGTCCGGTATTCGGATTCCGCTGAAGATCTAGAAACGTTTGTTTGTTTCTTGGACTTCCAAGAAACGAGAGAATTACCAAGAAAAACGCAATATCCGGTAACTGACCTTCGAGTAGCACGACAACCTCCCCAATCGGAATCACAAAAGGCTCTTAAAGTGAGGTTGTTGGAAGCTGAAAATAATAATCCTTGCCCAGGTGCTCCTTTGATGTATCTAAGAATTCTCAAAGCTGCATCCCAGTGGGGTTTGCGCGGCTAGCTCATGAACTGACTTAATGTACGAACGGGATAGACAATATCAGGCCTTGTGACTGTGAGATAGATTAACCTACCAACCAGACGCCTGTACTTAGTTGCATCATGGAGTAAATCACCATCTGTAGGAGTGAGTTTCAAATTCTCTTCCATTGGAAATTTTTCTGGGTGAGCACCAAGAAGGCTCGAATCTTGTAAAATTTCGAGGGCATATTTTCTTTGTGACATGAAGATACCTTGTTTGGAACGAGAGAATTCAATGCCTAGAAAGTATTTTAAATCTCCAAAGTCTTTGATGCAAAACATCTGCAGGAGAAACTATTTGAGATGTTCCATTTCTGAGAGATCATTGCATGTGAGAAGAATATCATCAACATAAATAAGCACAGCAGTAAATGAAGAGCCTTGAAACTTGGTAAAGAGAGAATAATCAGCCTTAGATTGCTGATAGCCAGCTTACTGTATGGCATGAGAGAATGTGGAGAACCAATTGCGAGATGCCTGTTTGAGCCTATATAAAGATTTATTGAGCCGACACACCAAGTTCTCCCCCTGTTGGCGAAGGCCGGGAGGAGGATCCATATAGACAACCTCATGTAAATCGCCATGGAGGAAAGCATTTTGAACATCCAACTGGTGAATAAACCAATGGCGAGCAGAAGCAACAATGAGGAGGCACTAGAGAGTAGTGAGTTTAGCAGTAGGGGAGAAAGTCTCCAGATAATCAATACCCTCAACTTGAGTATACCCTTTTGCAACAAGGCGAGCTTTATAACGTTCAATTGTCCCATCATATTTGTGTTTGATTTTGTAAACCCATTTGCAACCAATGAGTTTATGACCAGGAGGTAAAGGAACCATACTCCAGGCCTGGTTAAGCTCTAAGGCCTCTAATTCTGCAGACATAGCTTGTCGCCAATGTGGACCAAGGATAGCTTGAGCATAAGAAGTGGGCTAAATATGACATGTGATATTAGCTAAAAAGGAACAATGTGCAGAGGAAATATGGGAGTAGGAAAGAAAGTGAGAGAGGGGATAACGTGTACATGCAGTTTTCGGTGTCAGAGAAGAAGAATGGACCTGGTTAGACATATGGTAGATGAGGGTTTGGCGGAAGGGGAGTCACGGGTAGTGGGATTAATGCATGTGGGTGGGTCATGGGTAGGTGGGGAAAGGCATGTGAAGGTGACAGGACCCATCCCAATCCCCCTGGGATTACCGTGGAATGTGCCCTGCTCCCGTCCAACCAGAGGTGTCAGACAAGGGATAACCAAGAGCCACTGCCCAACGGGGCATCCAGAGTGCACAAGGACCGATGGAGGAGGTGTGCAATGTCCAGTCTCTGCTGCAATCACATCCGTAATCAACCTGAAGGGCATTAAAACCAAAAGCTGTGAGTGGACAAAACCAATAAGTTTATTAAACACATTTATAAGACATTTATGCCCTCCAATAAAAACGTATGCATGCCACAAAAACCAGTAACCAAAACGTTTGCTCAACCGAGCCATTAGGGCCTTAGCCCAAAAACTGTTAACCAAAAACCAAGTGTGGGAACTCAGCCCAAAACAGTGGAATACCACAACCATACATATTAAAACCATGTGGGCCACCGCCCAAAGCCATAAATATAAATCCATAAATCCAAAACCATTTAGGGTCCCTGACCCGACATACCATTTCATAACCAATAATCTATTTTTACCACATAACACATATCCAACCGAAAGCCATTTCATAGATCCATTAATCCATATTTTACCATTACCATCACCAGCATCCCAGATGCTTAGCGTCCCAGACGCTTGACGTCCCTGATGTCATATCTCACGGTTTCATAAGCTACGCGTGCTGCCCGGGGTCTCTCCGGGTCCATATATCTGACATCCCTGATGTCTGACGTCCCTGACGTCAATCATAGCAATCATGCTCCTGAGTCATCATACGGTCCGGCTGCTCCGTATAATGACCCCTCGCAGGCAATGCACCGTGACTTCCCCAGTGTCCCAGACATCTGCAGGAGACCATCATATATCCTTGTATCCAGATGGTATATGGAAAAACAGTTTTATTAAATCCTTTTATCACATCATTACCATTGGGACCTGCCCGAAATTTCCATAAAACCATGTAATTCCATTTAGGGTCCCTGACCCAAAATCACAATTATTAAACATAGGGTCCCTGACCCGAAATCACATTTATTATCCAACTGGGCCTCATGCCCGATTTTATGAACCACTGGGCCCACGGCCCGATTTGTAAACCAACTGGGCCCGCAGCCCGACTTATAAACCCACTGGGTCCACGGCCCGAATTCTTAAATCAACTGGGCCCCTGGCCCGATGACATAACTCAAATGGGTCTCAGCCCGATTTCATACCAACTGGGCCCCTGGCCCGATTTCCTTAACCAACTGGGCCCCCGGCCCGATTCTCAAATGGACTCCAAGTCCGAAATTTCCAACATAATTGGGCCTCAAGCCCGAGTTCATATTTCCAATTTCAAAACCATTTCATCACATTATATCCAAGTCATAAATATGGAAAATCCATGTAAAACCGGAAACCTCGATTTACGTGCAATACGTGAAACCGTACAATTTACCAACAACCAAATCAACATCATACAATCACAACCATAATCCATATAAAACATTTAAGCATGCATAGAATTTATAAAACCAAAGTCCACTCACAGACCGTTTTAACGGTATGCCTCGATACGCGTGCCACCGGCCCTCCCGGGCCTCACCACTATCACCGGGACTCCCAATCCTGTCCAAATCACATTAGAGGGTTACTAACCTCATCATTAACATCCTATCAAAGTCCCGTAATTTTCCCGAATTTTTACTTATTTTTAAACTTAATTTAAAACCTTCGGACATCCCGAACAATATCGAGACGGTGTCCGATCGACACGAAACCAATCCCAAAATGTCCGTTACATCGAATAGATTAAAAGTCATGTTGACCTCACCTCGAGATTCATGCCCACGCGCCGTCACGCGCCGCCGTGAGTGGCTGCGCGTGAAATCCACGCGCCTGCTACAGTGCATCGTCCTAACCCGTATCTCTGGTAAACGGGTCCAAATTGCCCGCGACACGACCCGGTTCAATGTCCATCAATTCGATCCTAATTCCTTCAATTGATCATTTAGTTAGTTTCGTTTTAAGTCTAATTTAAGTTCTGTAAACTCAATTACACAAACACTTACCCAGATTCCATCGATTCCACGATGAACACGAAGAACACTCCGGTCACTGTTCAATCATGGGATTCCTTCAATGGCTGCAGGTTTCTTCCAATTGATGCATCCAGAAGCATCAATGGACCATGAGGAACAATTCCCCCACATCAATTGCATCAAACTAGTGCTCAATCGTCACGACTCAAGCTCGAACACCATCACTGTTCAACCATGGAGTTCTGTCAACCACAGCCGTTTTCCTTCAATTTATGAACCCAGAAGCATCGTGGGATCATGAGAAGTATTTTCCCTACCTCAATTTCGTCCATCGAAGCCTCCAACTTCACGACTCAAGGTCGAATTTCCTCCTCTGTCACCAAGTGTGATCAGAGCCAAAACAGCACCAATTCCCTTCGTTCCTTCGACGATTCTGATCGTTGTGATCCCAGGAAGCTGAAGGTAATCTCCAATTCGATCCTCACGGCCTAATTCTTCCATTTCGAATTTTCCCCCCAATTTTCCCGAAATCCAAAATCCAAAATTCAATACTCTCTCAACCCCTCGTGTTTCCCCGTTAATTCAATCATCTTAGTCTCCCATTTTTCTCTCAAGAACGGCAAAGAGAGGGAGCCAATTCTCCCTAATCCGATTCCCAAATTTGTGCACGGTTTAGAAAACAAAGAAGAGGAAATGAGGGAGAAAATGGAGGAAATGATGAAGGATAAATGATGATGTTGTAATGATGGTGTTGGGAGGGAAACATGGAGCTGGAAACAAAGGATGGGTGACACTTGTCACTCATCCGGATGTGCACAGTCAACGATCACTATTCATTATTATATTATTATTTTAATCCGAGCCTCGGTTCGTAAATTCGTTTCCATGACCATAACTTCGTCGTCGAATCTCCGATTTCGGCATGCCGCCTGTCATTGGATTCGTATCGACGATACCTACGTAACGGTCCTTGACCCTTGTCCATCGGACCTCCCGGTCAAAAAGTCAAAATTTGGCCCCTATTATGTCAAATTACCAAAATACCTCTCAACTTCCGAACATCATAACTTCCTCTACGAATGTCGGAATCGAACGTGCCACCTGTCTATGAACTCGTGACGTCCCGAACTACGTCACGGTCATCGGTCAAAGTCCATTTGACCGCCCGATCAAAAAGTCAACATTTTGCCCACGACTAGGGGCAAAACGGTCATTTTGCACAATTTGTCCGATTCCGCCCTACTAAGCACCGTTCAACCTCACTAAACGAGATTAGTCACTAATCAAATCCCGGAATTCGGGACGGGTCGTTACAGATGGGGTCATGGTAGGTGGGAGGGTCACTGGCATGTGGGGAAAGGGATATGGAACACATGGGGGGTTGGTGGGGTCTAGTGGGTCAGGGTGGGGAAAGGATGTGTCCGCACGGATTGGAGGGGGTGAAAAATCTGGGGTAGGTAGAAGGGAAGGTAGGTGTGTATGTGGGTGGGGCCATGAAGGAAATGATGTAGAAGAATTAATTGGAACATGGGAACCATGAGAAGAAGATGAAGGGGACAAAAATGGGAAATGGGTTTTAAAGAATTTAACATCACGACTCACAAAAATTTTATGAGTAGTTAAATTAAATAATTTTTAATCTTTTTGACCAGTAGGATAGCCAATAAAAACACAACGATGAGCACGAGAGTCAAATTTATGAACGGGATCCATACCGGTAGCATAACACAAACAACCAAAAAACTTTTTAAGTGAAGAAGAGGAAGTGGACGATGATACAACATTTTAAAAGGGGATTTATTAGAAAGTAATGGGGAAGGAAGGCGATTAATTAAGTAAACAGAAGTCAAAACACATTCACCCCAAAATGACAAAGGTAATGAAGATTGAAAGAGGAGAGAACGTGCAACATTTAGAATATGAAGGTGTTTACGCTCAACAACCCCATTTTGTTGAGGGGTATACACACAAGTGCGTTGGTACTCAATTCCATGTTCTTGAAAAAAAAAATTCAGGGAGAAAAATTCAGATCCGTTATCAACCTGGATCGCTTTGATAAAAACATGAAATTGAGTACGAACGAAAGCAAAAAAGGATTTGAGAATGGTTGGGGTTTCAAATTTATGTTGCATGAGATATAACCAAGTGCATCGAGTAAAATCATCCCCAATTGTAAGAAAAAAACGGGAGCCAAAATGAGTAGGCTCTTTATGAGGGCCCCAAATATCACAATGTAATAAATCAAAAGGTCCTTGGGTGGAAATAATACTAGAATAAAAAGGCAAACGAGTTTGTTTAGCAAGAGGACAAACGCCACAATTATTGTCAAATGAAAAATTATGACTAGGTAATAAAGGAGAGAGTAATTTATGCCTAGATGGAGATGGATGCCCAAGATGCATATGCCAAAATGTAGGTTGGTGAGAGACTTGAAAGGAGGTTGGTGACTGGTGGATGGGAAACATGTAATAAAGACCACCATATTGTTTACCCTAGCCAATCATCTTCCCCGTAGCCAAGTCCTGCAAGACACAACAAGATGGTAAAAAAATGACACAACAATTGAGAGAATTAGTAATTTTACTAATAGAGATTAGATTTAAGCGAAAGGAAGGAACACATAAAACGTGATCGAGAGTAAAATGAGAATTAAATGGGATGGTGCCAACAGAAGTGATGGGGGCAGATGAACCAGTGGGTAAAGTAACAAGAGAGGTGGATGAAGGTTTAGTTTTAATGAAAATGTTAGAATCAGAAGTAATATGGTCAGTTGCTCCGCTATCCAAAATCCAAGGCTTAATAAATGTAGAATTAATTGAGGCATCAGAAAAAAAAAGACAGACCTGAAGCATTGGCATAAGAATTACCATTACCCGAATTCAAAAGAGACATAGTAGTAGCAATTTGTTGCAATTGGGTAGGAGACAAAGTTGACAAGTGACTTGGTAGGTTGGAAGATGGTGCACTTGATTGATGGGATGGGACCCCATGTGAAAAAGCATTAGGGTAGTTTGATGGAGGATCACGTGGACTTGTGGAGGTCACGGCTGGGGCATGGTTTTCAGCCTTGTTGAAAGGCGCATTGATAGAAGAGACAACATGGGCTTGTGCAGACTTTCCACTTGGAAAATTACGGTGCTGCTGTTGGAATTGATTGGACTTGTTGCCGCCATTTTTATTAAGGCCCATAAGGAATTGCATGGATCCTGAATTGGTTGGAAGACGGTGCTGCTGTTGGAAAATTATGGTGCAGCTACAATAGAAAAATTCTCCATGGATCCTGAAGTCATATGTCGTTGGGTTTCATCTTGAACAAGGAGGGAATAGGCTTGACGAACATTAGGTAACGGGCTCATCATGAGGATATTGCTGCAAACTTCATTATTGATATCATTGAGGCCCATAAGTGTAACGACCCGTCCCGAATATCGGGATTCAATAATATTTAATTGTGATTTACTAATCTGGGATTAGTTGGGTGATTTCGGACGAATTGTGCAAAATGACCGTTTTGCCCCTCGGCGTGGGCAAAACGTTGACTTTTAATTCGGATGGTCAAATGGACTTTGACCGATGACCGTGACGTAATTCGGGACGTCACGAGTTCATAGACAGTTGGCACGTTCGATTCTGATTTCAGTGGTGAAAGTTATGATGTACGGAAGTTCAAGGGCATTTTTGTAATTTGGACGAAATAAGGGGAAATGTTGACTTTTTGACCAGGATGTCCGATGACCGAGGGCCAAGGACCGTTACGTAGGTCTCATCGATACGAATCCAATGACAGGCGACATGCCGAAATCGGAGATTCGACGACGAAGTTATGGTCACGGAATCGGGCTCGATTAATCGAGCGAACTGAGATTAAAATAATATTTTAATATGAACAGTACCCGGTGACTGGACACACCTGGATGAGTGACAAGTGTCACTCATCCCTTAAATTGGGGATTAAAACCTGATCCATGTTTGGGGTAAACATCATTATGATGTTTTATTATATTTAATTAATTATTAAACCCTTTTATTTTCCATTAATCTCTTCTGTCCTTAACCCGTGTGCAAGCAAAACACAGAGTATGGGGAGTTCGAATTTGTCCACCATTTCCTTCCGTTTCTGAACCAGAGAGTAAGGAATTGAAAGGGTATTGAGATTAAATTAGCAAGGAAACACGAGGGACTGAGAGAGAGCTTGAATTTGGAAATTGGAATTTTCGAATTTTGAGGGGGGAAATTCGAATTGGATGAATTGGACCGTGAGCATCGAAATGGAGCTCACTTCGAGCTTCCTGAGATCACTACGATCAAAATCGTCGAAAGAGCGAAGGGAATTGGTGCCCTTTTGGCTCTGAACGGACCTAGTAACAGTGGGCGGTGTTCGAGCTTGAGTCCTGATCTTTGAGCAATCAAACGGTGTAATTGATGTGGGGAAACTACTTCTCAGGATCCCACGATGCTTCTGGGTTCATCAATTGGAAGAAACTGGTTGAGATTGACGGAATTCCATGGTTTCACAGTGACGGGTGTTCTTCGTGTTCATCATCGAGTCGATGAGTTTTAGGTGAGTTTTTGTGTAATCATCGATACAGAACTCAAATTGAACTTAAAATGAAACTAACTGAATGCTCAATTAATGAAATCAGTGTCGGATTGATAGGATTGGAACCGGGTCACCTCGCGGGTTAATTGGACCCGTTTACCAGACATACGGGGTGAAGATGGTGACTGTAGCAAGCACTGTAGCAGGCGCGTGGCTTTCACGCGCAGCCACTCACGGCGGCGCGTGACGGCCCGTGGGCACGAATCTCGAGGTGAGGTCAACATGACTTTTTTCCTATACAATGTAACGAACATTTTGGCGTTTCGTGTCATTCGGATCCCGTTTCGATATTGTTTGGGATGTCCGAAGGTTTTAAATCGTGTTTAAAAATACTTAAAAATTCGGGAAAATTACGGGACTTGAATAGGATGTTTATGTGGAGGTTAGTAACCCTCTAATGTGATTTGGACATGATTGGGAGTCCCGGTGATAGTGGTGTGGCCCGGGAAGGCCTATGGCACGCGTATCGAGGCGCTCGGTTAAACGGTCTGTGAGTGGACATTGGTTTTATAAATTCGATGCATGCATAACTGTTTCATGATTCTTATAATTATGATTAAATGATTTACTTTGGATATCGGTGAATTTAAATTATTTCACGCATTTCGAGGTGATTTACGTATTTGCACGTAAACTGAGGTTTTCTGGATTTGCACCGATTTCCATAAATGTGGTTGGATATGATTTCATGAAACGGTTACGGACTTGATAAAGTAAAATCGGGCCAGGGGCCCAGTTAACTTATAAATCGGGCCAGGGTCCCAATTAACTTATGAATCGGGCTATGGGCCCAGTTAACTTGTGGATCGGGCCAGGGGTCCAATTAACTTGTGAAATCGGGCCAGGGGCCCAGTTGATTTCTACATGTGATTGCGGGTCGGGGACCCTAAAATGAAATTGAATAAATGTTTTCAGGTTTACATTTTATATATATTCACATGCTAAAAACAAATAACGGTTTGATGATATGGAAATTATGGTTATGGCACGTTTCACGGTATTTGGGCTTGAGACCCGTTTGATGAAACTTAAAGATTGGTTTGGATTGTATCTATGTATATATATATATATGCTTTGCATGTGGATATCAATAAAATGTATTTGGTACTGCACTGTATAGATCCTTCCATATTATATTGTCTCCTCCGGATGAGGTACCCCGGAGAGGTCACGGACGTCTAGAACGTCCAGCGTCTATGACGCTAAGCATCGGGGATGCTGTACCCGAACGGGGTTTGGGGATTGAACTCGGAAATTGAGACCCTAGTGGCACGCGTAGCCTTGTGATTGTGACCTTATTAGACGTCAGGGACGTCAAACATCAGGGATGTCGGATTGGAGTGTATAGTGCAGTGGCTAAAATTATGGTTATGGTTTTATTATATGCCTTATGGTTCATATTACTGGATTTATGAAATAACTCTTGGATTGACTTTTGGAATTTGAAACTATGCTTTGGTTTCCGGGCTAAGACCCTAATGGTTATTTCTAAATAAACATGTGAAAATTGGTTTTTGGTGCATGCATATGCTTTTACTGGGGGGCATAAATGTCTTATAAAGGTTTTAAACAGACTTGTTTATTTTCGTCCACTCACAGCTTTTGTTTTTTAATGCCCTTCAGGTTGATTCCGGATGCGACTGCAGTAGAGACTTGAGCATCGCACACCTCCTCCATCGATCCTTACGCACTCTGGAAGCCCGGTTGGGCAGTGGCAACATGTTATCCCTTGTCTGACACCTCTTGTCAGACGGGAGCATGACACATTCCATGGTAATCCCGGGGGATTGGGATGGGTCGTGTCAAGTGGTATCAGAGCAGGTTTTGCTCTTTTGGGCGCGAAGATCGAGGGTGTGATGTCTCTTTGGGCTGCTGTTCCGTTGTCAACCTGATAGATAGTTTTGGATTTGAAAAGTGGATAGGGTGTGTTTGGCCCGATACACCGTGCATTGATGCGATTCAACCCAAGTGGGGTTGTATACGATTAACTGGTAATGTGGGACCGTCGGTTCGGTCATGTGATTATGGATTGTTGTGCTGCTGGGAACAACCGGGTTCAGGGAACCCCATTTGAATAATGTTATGGAAATGCGAAACTTAGTTGAGTAATGGTCTAAATTATGGACCCTGGTAGTATTGGCTAGTGTACGGAGTGTTGGTGCATCAGAGTTAGCTGATGACCCTCGTGGTGGAACCCACGATGAGTTGATGATTGGGTTGGATTTGACGTCTATATGATGTCAGGACCGCGGAGTCGGTCAGGTGGTGGATGTTACTGTAAAGGGCAGTTGGGTTCAGTGGAACCCTAGGGTGTGAGTTTGGAACCCTAATTTATAATCTATGGACCGGAAAAGTGAACTTTAAATAAGAACTTGTGTTGCGACGAGCGGCGAAGGTCATGGATGACCATGTGGATGACTCTAGTGAGTCGTATGGGTTTCGATCTACGGATATGGTTATGAGATAAAATATGGAATCCCGTGTTGGATCAAATATTAGTGTGATGTGTGGATACGGATCTTGACAATGATGACTGTTGGTCGACAGTTGTGTCGAGATGACTGGCTATCGAGGGTATTTAGTGTGGTGTTAACACTTGAGGATCAGGGGACGTTCAAGGAACATTCATTATCCTGATGTGCCAATGGCAAAAATTGGAGGTACCCATAGTCGAGGGGGTACGAGTGCTGTTACGGGATCGTCGTTCGGAATGAACGGAGATCTAGGGTAACAACTTTGCACACAGTATGCTAGCATGGATGTTCGTGTGCTAGCATGGATGTTCGTGTGCTATGTATGGATGTTGGTATGTTGGTGCTTTTATGCCAATACTAGTATGGATGCATGTGTGCTGATACTAGTGTTGATGATGGTGCGTTGGTGCTGGTACTAGCGCTGGTGCTGGTGTCAGTAATTGGGATGACGATGAGCCACCAGTTGGGGTGTGACTCTGTCATGATGGACATATGATCGGTATCTGCGACTTAGTGGTGGTTGAGTCTTGGACTGGATGGGATCTAGTGGAGGTTGTGTCGTGTTGGGATAAGTCCCAACAGATATATGATGACATGTGAGGAATGGATCAGAAGCTATGATTGGAATTTGGGGAATCTAGGGATGATGTTCCCTATGTCATGTGTATTGGTGGATTTGGGGAGTTTTTGTCAACTCCAAGATTGGTAAGATTGTGTACTGCTTATATCCCCTGAGAGTACAAGGAAATTATTGAAATTGGAAAAGTCGAGGAAAACCATTCGTGGTATTGATGTGGGATTTTGTGATTGTGAATCACTTGGAACCTGAGGATTGAACCTGTAAAGGTTGAGATGTGAGACGAAGGCAGTTGGGTATGTACATCCAGGCAGAGTTGAGGAAATCCCATTTGGAATCGCGGTGTGTGCATACATGAGTATTGGCGGACGTGAGGTCCGAGTAATGAATTGATTTTGGACACGTGGTGGCCCAAGTGAGGTATGGACGTGGGTAGTCTAGTGGTTGGACTTGACATCTGATTTGGGAGCATATCTGTTTCCAACATGGTTGGAACTCCCGATTCGGGGAGAGTTGTGATTGGGAGACGAGAGGAGTGCTCGTTTCCGCATCGGTGATTGGTATTCCGAAGTCATTGGAGTTGACTTCTTATTTCCTGTCGTGGCAGATGATGATTGTTGCTACCAGTACGTTGAGCGTGTATTGGTGGGTGGACCCATGTTTGGCTTGGGGTCATTGGACACTAGAAGTTGTGTATGATTTTTTTGGATTTGGTGGTGAAATGCGGGATCACCATTCCACCAAGGGAATTTGGACGAAGGATTCTATTGAGGGTGCAAGACCCTACGATCAGCTTTCAGATGGATTGTTAGCTATGCGAGCATGTGTGGATCCTAGGTGGATCTGATTTGTGATGTTGTCGACTTTGGACGATGTGACGATCTAGGATTGTGATATTACTTGTCGGGTGACATAGTGATGGATCTGGATCGTGATCGTGATGATCCAGATTGGATGAGAGTTTATCACTCTTACCTTGGAATGCGAGTCGTAAACGACGGGACTGAACTTCTTTTCGGAGTGGAGTCCATATTGTTGTTACTCGGTTGAGTAGGTTTCCGAAGTGGTCGGATTTTGTCAACCTTTGACGTGTGAATATTGGGATTGGCTTCCCTATGAAGTCAATCGAGTGTTTTGGACAGGCAACCGATAGGTTCGGTTTTTTTACGTCTTGGTGGACGTAAACGAGATTTTGGGTTTTGGGATCGAATCTCTGGGTGACGATTCAGGATTCGATTGCGAAGCTCGAAAGTGGTTTACTGGATTTGGGTGCGGAATGATTATTCCAATGCTAGCTTACGGAATGATTATTCCAATGCTAGCTTACGGAATAATGATTTCGGATTCGGATTTGGACATGGAATAAAAATATGATGTTTGAGTTCGGATTCGGGATTTCTTACGAAATTGCAGATTCGGATTCGGAATTGGAACTAGATGTCGGGTGGAGTTCGTTCTGTCTCATGTTGGTTTGGGCAAATGTACTCCGTTACTAGAACGTGTTTGGCTATGACCTGGGTGGTTGTAGGCGGATTGATGGATTGATGTACGTACAGGGTACGTTGTATGAGGATTGATACTGGTTAGGCTGAGTGGTGCCTAATGGCGGTACATGGGATGTACCCGTGATGTGTGATTAAACGTGTTGGTAATCGGCTTGGTTCCGATATCATTTATTTGGCTGTGTTGTGGACTGGACATTGGATACTGTGTGCTGTGCAGAGTGATTTTGTCGGGTTCAGTGATTGTACGGGCAGGTGCTCTTAGCCATGGTTAGCTAGTGGAACCTTAGTATTGAGATGTGTGATCACTGCTGGGCTGGCATTCAATGTGTTCCAGTTACACCACATGATTGGGTAAGTTGACGGTATACGTACACTCAGGATGAGTGAGTTGGTGGTCTGAGTAACCACGAGTAGCCTTTCGTGATGCTACTACGCCGTGATATTTTCTGCGTCAGGGTTCGCTGACGGAGTCGGCGGTTACGGACATTGAGATTAATTTGTGTCGCAGGTTTGGGCTTGCCCTGTGAATTGAGATCATGTGGTTGATCTTACGCTACATTGAGAGTGATGTAGTACGAGGTGTTGTCACTGACTAGCTGATGGTTGGGGCTTTATCAGGGTGGTAAAGCGTAGTGGTGACAATTTGACTGGTGGAGTCAGCATGGACTGACAAATGAGATTTGGTGACTCCCAATGGGAGCAAATGTAAGGATATATTGGCAATGGAAAGGAACCATCTAGCTGAAGGAGTCAGCTTAATGGTTAAGCGATTTTATCGCGGATCAGGTGATTATGTCCACTCGAGGTGGTCGAGTGTTGTTGTTTTGACGTATGACTGTGATGGGATGTCTAGGTACAGACGAGACTGGTGTTGTTCCAGTAAGTGGGTGTACAGGTGTACACAGATGTGAGGCCGAAATGTTTTCCACAAGGTGGTTGTGGAATAAGGTTGTTGGTAATTTCGAGGACGAAATTCTTTAAGGAGGGAAGGTTGTAACGACCCGTCCCGAATATCGGGATTCAATAATATTTAATTGTGATTTACTAATCTGGGATTAGTTGGGTGATTTCGGACGAATTGTGCAAAATGACCGTTTTGCCCCTGAGCGTGGGTAAAACGTTGACTTTTAATTTGGATGGTCAAATGGGCTTTGACCGATGACCGTGACGTAGTTCGGGACGTCACGAGTTCATAGACAGGTGGCACGTTCGATTCTGATGTCCGTGGTGAAAGTTATGATGTACGGAAGTTCAAGGGCATTTTCGTAATTTGGACGAAATAAGGGGAAATGTTGACTTTTTGACCAGGATGTCCGATGGCCGAGGGCCAAGGACCGTTACGTAGGTCTCATCGATACGAATCCAATGACAGGCGGCATGTCGAAATCGGAGATTCGACGACGAAGTTATGGTCACGGAATCGGGCTCGGTTAACCGAGCGAACCAGGATTAAAATAATATTTTAATATGAACAGTACCCGGTGACTGGACACACCCGGATGAGTGACAAGTGTCACTCATCCCTTAAATTGGGGATTAACACCTGATCCATGTTTTGGGGTAAACATCATTATGATGTTTTATTATATTTAATTAATTATTAAACCCTTTTATTTTCCATTAATCTCTTCTGTCCTTAACCCATGTGCAAGAAAAACACAGAGAATGGGGAGTTCGAATTTGTCCACCATTTCCTTCCGTTTCTGAACCAGAGAGTGAGGAATTGAGAGGGTATTGAGATTAAATTAGCAAGGAAACACGAGGGACTGAGAGAGAGCTTGAATTTGGAAATTGGAATTTTCGAATTTTGAGGGGGGAAATTCGAATTGGATGAAATGGACCGTGAGGATCGAAATGGAGCTCACTTCGAGCTTCCTGAGATCACTACGATCAGAATCGTCGAAAGAACGAAGGGAATTGGTGCCCTTTTGGCTCTGAACGGACCTAGTAACAGTGGGCGGTGTTCGAGCTTGAGTCCTGATCTTTGAGCAATCAAACGGTGTAATTGATGTGGGGAAACTACTTCTCAGGATCCCACGATGCTTCTGGGTTCATCAATTGGAAGAAACCGGTTGAGATTGTAATTCCATGGTTGCACAGTGACGGGTGTTCTTCGTGTTCATCATCGAGTCGATGAGTTTTAGGTGAGTTTTTGTGTAATCATCGATACAGAACTCAAATTGAACTTAAAATGAAACTAACGGAATGCTCAATTGATGAAATCAGTGTCGGATTGATAGGATTGGAACCGGGGTCATCTCGCGGGTTAATTGGACCCGTTTACCAGACATACTGGTGAAGATGGTGACTGTAGCAGTCACTGTAGCAGGTGCGTGGCTTTCACGCGCAGCCACTCACGGCGGCGCGTGACGGCGCGTGGGCACGAATCTCGAGGTGAGGTCAACATGACTTTTGTCCTATACAATGTAACGAACATTTTGGCGTTGGTTTCGTGTCATTCGGATCCCGTTTCGATATTGTTCGGGATGTCCGAAGGTTTTAAATCGTGTTTAAAAATACTTAAAAATTCGGGAAAATTACGGGACTTGAATAAGATGTTTATGTGGAGGTTAGTAACCCTCTAATGTGATTTGGACAGGATTGGGAGTCCCGGTGATAGTGGTGTGGCCCGGGAAGGCCTATGGCACGCGTATCAAGGCGCTCGGTTAAACGGTCTGTGAGTGGACATTGGTTTTATAAATTCGATGCATGCATAACTGTTTCATGATTGTTATAATTATGATTAAATGATTTACTTTGGATATCTTTGAATTTAAATGATTTCACGCATTTCGAGGTGATTTACGTATTTGCAAGTAAACCGAGGTTTTCTGGATTTGCCCCGATTTCCATAAATGTGGTTGGATATGATTTCATGAAACGGTTACGGACTTGATAAAGTAAAATTGGGCCAGGGGCCCAGTTAACTTATGAATCGGGCCAGGGGCCCAGTTAACTTGTGGATCGGGCCAGGGGCCCAGTTAACTTGTGAAATCGGGTCAGGGGCCCAGTTGATTTCTACATGTGATTGCGGGTCGGGGACCCTAAAATGGAATTGAATAAATTTTCTCTGGTTTACATTTTATATATATTCACATGCTAAAAACAAATAACGGTTTGATGATATGGAAATTATGGTTATGACACGTTTCACGGTATTTGGGCTTGAGACCCGTTTGATGAAACTTAAAGATTGGTTTGGATTTTATCTATGTATATATATATATGCTTTGCATGTGGATATTAATAAAATGTATTTGGTACTGCACTGTATAGATCCTTCCATATTATATTGTCTCCTCCGGATGAGGTACCCCGGAAAGGTCACGGACGTCTAGAACGTCCAGCGTCTATGACGCTAAGCATCGGGGATGTTGTACCCGAACGGGGTTCGGGGATTGAACCCGGAAATTGAGATCCGAGTGACACGTGTAGCCTTGTGATTGTGACCTTATTAGACGTCAGGGACGTCATACATCAGGGATGTCGGATTGGAGTGTATAGTGCAGTGGCTAAAATTATGGTTATGGTTTTATTATATGCCTTATGGTTCATATTACTGTATTTATGAAATAACTCTTGGATTGACTTTTGGAATTTGAAACTATGCTTTGGTTTCCGGGCTAAGGCCCTAATGGTTATTTCTAAATAAACATGTGAAAATTGGTTTTTGGTGCATGCATATGCTTTTACTGGGGGCATAAATGTCATATAAAGGTTTTAAACAGACTTGTTTATTTTCGTCCACTCACAGCTTTTGTTTTTTAATGCCCTTCAGGTTGATTCCGGATGCGACTGCAGCAGAGACTTGAGCATCGCACACCTCCTCCATCGATCCTTACGCACTCTGGAAGCCAAGTTGGGCAGTGGCAACAGGTTATCTCGTGTCTGACACCTCTTGTCAGACGGGAGCATGACACATTCCATGGTAATCCCGGGGGGATTGGGATGGGTCGTGTCAATAAGGAATTGCATCATTCGATCCTCTTCAATTTGCTGGTTGTGAATTTGCAATTGGTTACATGTAGGAGGAATTCGATGTGCATCTAAATCATCCCATAGCCCTTTGAGTGTGGTTAAATATGCTGGAATTGTCATGGTACCTTGTGTGAGTGAAGCGATTGTTTTCTGAATTTGATAGATTGTTGGTGCATTTTTCTGCGAAAATTGATCTCGAAAATCTTCCCAAACTTGACGAGCAGTTTTGGCATAAACAACTGCTTTTAAGATATCAGGTTCTACAGAATGGGAAAACCATGATAATATCATGCTATTGCACTGGTTCCATAGAGAAAAATCTGTTGGATTGGCAGTTGGTGATGGTGGTTCGATGGTTCCTTCGACAAAAACAAATTTGTTTTTGGCAATGAGAGCATGAGTCATGGATTTACTCCAAGATGGATAATTGGCACCGTTCAATTTTGATTGGAACAAGTGCATGACCACGATTATCAGAATGATGAATATAATAAGGGTTTGATACGTCCATTGCTGAACTGGACGATTTTAATTTTGATGCTTCAGGGGTTAACATAGTTTGTGAAAAAAAAAATTATCAGGCACAGAAACGTTGCTCTGATACCATGTCAAGAATGAATTGGTTGAATATGTGACAGGATCCGTCCTCGAAGGACATAGATAACCGTGCCCCGTCCTGCTCATGTCTGACAAGTCAACTAAAGTTACGAACTTACCCTCAGCACTTGCCAAACAAGGGATAATCGCACATGTGCCTACGCATGCCTCCACCTCTCGAATAGCCTCGATCATCGCGCCATGACCTAGAGGGTCAATAAAACATAAAAGGTGTGAGTGGACAAAACAAAGTTTTAGAAACATATTTATCAAAATAAATTCTTACCCTCCAGTTTCACAAACATGCATGCATATCATAACACATGAGTAATAGTGTGAAATAAATCAAGTATGAACAGTGGACCGATAAAAATCAAAACATATTTTCCCGTGGTCCATAAAACTCATGTTCATCAAATCAGTTCATGATATAAATTATCTGGACACAAAGTGTAACGACCCGTCCCGGATATTAGCGCTAAGACAATGTTTAAGATGAGATTAGTGAGCTTAATCGGGGGTTAGTTGGTCCCGATAAGGTCGTTAGCCTAGAATGACGATTGTGCCCCTAGTTCGGGCAAAAAGCTGACTTTTGGTTCAGGCTGTCAATTGGGTATTGACCGATGACCAGGACGTAGTTTGGGACGTCACGAATCTGTAGACAGGTGGCACGCCTGATTCCGACATCCGAGGAGGAAGTTATGATATTCGGAAGGTTAAGGGCATTATCGTAATTTGGGTAAAATAGGGGAAAAAGTTGACTTTTTGGATGATCGGGTTTTAACACGTTGACCTAGGACCGTTAGGTAGATCTCGTCGTCCTGAATTCAACGACAGGTGGCACGTATTCATCGGAGTTAGGATGTGTGAGTTACGAGTCTAAAACGGTAAGGGTAAAATGGTAATTTTGGCTTAAGAGGAAGGGTATTTTGGTCTTTTTGCACCTTGGGATTTGTGCAACAGAGAGGGACAAATGGAGGGCTGAGATTGAGCTACTTGGGAGAGGAGTTGTAGGATTGTGACACTTGTAGGAGAACTAGAGGGTTCTAGGATTTTGTTCACGGGTCCAAATAATTGGGGGTGCCCGTGTGTGTGTGTTCTTCGACTCAAAGAGAAAACAGAGACTGGGAATTGGGGAGAAATCGATCAAGCACGGTGAGGGTGTGAGTTTTGTGAGTGTGTGAGAGTGAGCAGAGATTGAATGAGAGTTAGTGAGTGAGTTGGGGAGGTTTGGAGGTGCAGTGGTCGTGTGTGTGTGCGGTTGTGAGCCACGGGAAACCAGGGGGAAAACAGAGAACAGAGAGGAGTTTTGGGTGGTGGAGCTGCCGTGTTCGATCAATCGAGACCGGTGGAGGTGTCCAGAGGCTGGAGGTGGACTGGAGGAGTCGTGTCCTCACGGCTGAACTCACGACGGTGACCTGAGCCCAGGTAATTTCTGGTTTTCTTTTCGATGCTCTGTTTTGTCTTCGATTTTCAAATCGAAAGTCGTAAAGTATGGGGTTGAGTCGACGGTTTTGGTGAGTTGGGTGACTATCAGGGAGGTTTTAGGAAGGGTTTAAGGTCGACACCGTGACGGGAGGTGATCTTGTTGGCTGGATCGTGAAACAGGGGAAGTGTTCTGGTTTTTGTGCGAGCTTGAGTCGACGGGCTATAGGTCGAGTCGAGATGTCTGAGTGAGGGGAATGAGTTCCTTAGGACGGGACGAAGCAGATGGTGAAGAGAGGAGCAGTTTTGGTGGCGGGACGGTGGAGAACCAGCCACGCCGGTTCGAGTTGCAGAGACTGGTTCGAACCGGGTCGACCAGAGGTTGCTGGTGACACTGTAGCAGGCGCGTGAGGGCCACGCACAGCCACTTTGGGCGGCGCGTGGGAGCGGGTGCGGCGGCGGTTGGGAAGACGGTCAACATGGTTTTTGGTCTAGGTGTTGAGACGAGTCCATTGGAATGAGTTTCGGGTTGTTCGGACGTCGATTCAATATAGTTCCGCGAGGTTGTAGGTTTAGGGTTTAGGTTCGTTACGTCTAGGCCCCAGGGATTTTTGGGAAAATTTAGGTGGACCTTCGTAGATGTGTTAGTAACGTTCTTGGGTGATTGTTGACAGGATCGGGATTTCCCGAGGAAGCTGAGGAACGTACGAGACGTTCGGGACGCGATTGAGGGCTCGGTACTGTGAGTGGACCCTTTCCTTAAACTCGAGCATGCATAACTGTTTTTCTATCCTTGTTTTATGGTTTTATATGTGATTTCATGATTGTTGAATATGCTATGTTGGTTTTACATAATTGCACGGTTTTCGAGAAATAACGTATTTGGCACGTTTTACGAGGAATGTCGATTTCTGAGTATAATGCCATGGTTTTGGGGTTTTTAAATAATAACCGGTTTTGAATGCTTATAAATGGATTTTGAGACGTGATTTCAATGATTAAGGTTTTCGTTTTAAAATCGGATTTCGAGAAACGAGATTTGGTTTTAAGGTCGGAAAAAGTGGATTTCCGGATTTGGATTCGGAATGACGGTTCTGAATGCCGGAAGGGCTTCAGACTAGTGATTTCGGATTCAGGTTTGGATATGGATTTCTAAATGGTTTTTAAATGGTTTTGGATTGGATTTGCTGGATCTGGTTATTGGGTTTAAAGACCCGGCTATTGTGATTGACGAGGGACGGGCCCGGATTGAGTTTAAAGACTCGGGAGTTTAAAGACTCGGATATATTGATATTTCCCCCGTAGGCCTGTTGAGTTTAAAGACTCAGGAGTTTAAAGACTCAGATATTATTGAGGCCTGGATTGAGTTTAAAGACTCGGGAGTTTAAAGACTCGGATAGGTCCAGCCGGTTTGATCGGAGAATGATGACTCGGTATTTATGTTTTATGATACGGTTTTATGACGCTGATGATATGATTTCTATAACTGTTTTTCTAGTGTTTCTGTAAATGTTTTTATGACGAGGTTTATGTGATTTATAACTGTTTTGGTAACTGGGTTATGCATGTGATTTCAAAACGGAGGGCTAAACCAGGTTTTCTTATAAAATGGTTTTGGATACTTTTCTTTTATTCTGTTCCACTCACACTTTTCTGTTTTAAATTGCCCTCCAGGTCGTGGAGCTAGAGCGGGGTTTCGGCGTCGAGGCAGCGTCAGAGGCATAGAAGTTACTAGAGCGACCCCGAAGTGTTTTAAATTTTCCGTGTGCGTGTATCTAGTTACCGGTTTTCTTTCTTTTGTACTATGCTCTATAAACACTCAAACTTCGAGATGTTTTGTATAGTTTCTCATGTGTCTGACTGTGTACTTTGGTGGTTTAGAGTGAGTTTACTTTGGTTTTGTGTTGGGGTGTCAGACGGGAGCAGGATTTACCTCGGTTTTCGGGGTGAAACCGGGTGGGTCCTGACACAAAGATCAATAAATCACAAGTATCACCAATCCTCAATATCCAATCTCAATATCCAAGTAACCGTCACGATATCAATGCAACGCGTGCAAACTCGGGTGTCTCACGTCCGAGTACCTCCCCAGGATCTACGACGTCTGGGGTGATTTCATCTCCAGGATCTACGACGTCTGGAGGATATCATCATAATCTCACACTCCTGAGATTGAGCCTCCCTCAGAACTACTCATCTCCAAGTAGTGGATCGTGACTACTCCAGGATCTACGACGTCTGGAGGAGACTATCAAATCACAGAGGATGGTATATGTGGAACAGTCATCAAATCCAATAATCTCATTTTAAAACCATTTATATATCAAATCAAGTCAAAACATTTCAACAGGGTCTCTGCCCGAAACATAGCTTTCACAAAGCAAGTTCCACAAATCCATCATAAAAATAGTGTCCAGAATTGACTTCATAAATCAAAATCATCAATTTAATCATATTCACATGTGACTCCAAATTCGAGTCATAATCACTATCCAATTGGGTCTCAAGCCCAAAATATCATTTTCACCCAAATCCGTGCAATTGCAACCTCAGTTGCCATATTCACATAAATCCATAAAATATATCCAAAAAGCATTACAATCCATCAAATCAATCCCCGACTCATAATCCGAGTCAAAACTAATCTTAAATCCCTGGCCTTCGCCCAAAACAGCAATATCATAGTTTTCTCGAAAATCGTGCCCAAAATCATATAAAACAATATAATATTCCCAAAATCCAGAAATTATCATATCGAAACATTAATCATTTCAAATCATATCATAAAACATTTAAAACATATATGCATGCATTCTGGGTAGAAAACAAAAGTCCACTTATACACCATCCATATCGCTCACTTTCTGAGCTGCACGTTTTTCCGTAAATTCCGGAAGTCACCATTCCTGTCCAAAATCATTATCAAGGGTCACTAACACTTCCATATACCTCATATAATTTTCCCTTTTTTTTTCGGGAATTAAATACGTATTTTAAACGTATATTAAAACTTCGGATATACAGAACACTATCGAAACGGTATCTGATTTCCTCGAAACCAGTGCCAAAATGTTCATTACATTAAATGGGATAAAATTCATGTTGACCTCACCTCAAAAATCCCGCTCACGCGCCCCCACGTGCCGCCTCAAGCGGCTGCGCGTCAGTTCACGCGCCTGCTACAGTAACATGGACTGTTCATCGTCCCAACCCGTTTGACTGATAAACGGGTCCTGCAACCCGCGATGCAACCCGTTCAAAACTCCATCAATTCTGCATCATTTTCACAAATTAAAACGTCGAATGTCATCGGTTTAATACTAAATAAGGTTCTGTGAAATCAATTACATCCATAGTTGGCCTAAACTAATCCAAATTAATACAAACTTTCGAAGGATGTTCATCGTCTGAGTTCATCAAATCATCATTCAATCCTTCAATTAATTAGTCAGACAGCATCGTAGCCTCCTTTTAAAGATGATTTGGGAATCAATTTCACAAAAACTTACCCCTAATTACTCAACTCAAGCTCGTGATTTCCCGACTTCCACCATGGCAGTTCTAAGCCAAAACGACACCAATTGTCATCGTTCTTCATTAGGTTCGACTCGCCTTGAGCTCAAGAGGATCAATTCAAGGCCAATTTCAGTGTTTATGGCTCAGAGTTTCGAATTCGATTTTTTTTTTATCAATTTGAAAGTTCGAAGGGTTTGGGTTCGGGTTCTGGGTTTTCTGTCACAATTCCCATCTCCTTTCCTCTCAATCTTTTTCATTCTTCCTCTCTAATGATCGCTTTCTTTATTCCTCTCACAGATTGATCAGATAGGGAGATTGAATGAGCTGTTTGAGCATACTGCTCTGTTTTTCTTCACAAGTACACACACACACGCACGATTTGTTTCTCAATTTTAAACCTCTCTACCGCCCAATTATGCACGGTCACAAGCCACTAATCCACATTTTGCAATGACAGATGTCACTCAAGGGGGTAACTGACTCACCAAATTGGCTGAGTAATCCAACACTGCATCAATTTACCATTCTACCCTTCATTTGCAAAATTACCAAATTGCCCTTCACTTTCTTAGGCCCGTAACGTTTTCATCCGAACTCCGATTGACGCATGCCACCTATCTACTGATTTAGAGTCTCGAGACCTATCCAATGGTACTTACGGAAAGTCCAAACATGGTCCCGATCAAAAAGTCAACTTTTGGCCCTTATAACTAGGGGCAAAATTGTCATTTCCTTCAAATTTTCCAAATTTTCCTTTTTCGAATTTCCGAGTCGTTACAATAAGAGTTATTTTATTCATGTGCAGTAAGTAAGTATATATACACAAACCGAGAAGAAAGAAACCTACTCCTATTTGGATACAAAATATACAATTAATGCTTTGACCCAAGAATCAAGGAAACCTACTAAAGTAGACTACACAAAACGCGTAGAACAAATAATATATTTATTTTCTTTCCTAATAAGTTAGGCTAGCAACTCACGAAAATTTCAAAGATTTTGTCCTTACTGCTAGCTTGTAATTCTTTCCTTTAAGCGGAGATCCAAAAGTTCTTGCTGGTTGAAAAAGAGCAAATTTTGTTTGCAAACTTCTTCTTTTATAATGATGAGTGTTTGATCCGGTTATTCTGTCATTTGGATAATTGCTGAACTTCTTATGTTCCTTGTTCTGCTTGATGATGATTGTGCTCCTAGTTTGAATAATGATCAATTTACTTATGAAGCACACTAGGTATTTGTGAAAATTCCTAAATGAGAAGGGTTTTAGAGAAAATTCTTGGATAGATGATTGTTGATGATTGAATTAGCTCTCACACCACTGTGAGAATTTCACAAACTCAACTTCATTTAGTTGATAAAAAAATAGGCCCCCCAAATTATCAGACCGAGAACTAGGATTTTGGAACATCACTTGTAGCAACCCTGATTATGTACCAAATTTCATCGTCAACTTTTTTCATTGAAGGCCGATTTTGCCTATGCCTTCATTGTCTCCAGTTCTAACTTGGCAGCTCCGTCTTTGATAACTAGGTCAACAACATCTATCAACCTCTCTTCTTTCATCACCTTCTTCATGTACTCTACTAAATTCACGCCTCCCTCATCTTCATGATAACTTGGTATCTGCCCATTTTTTTTTTATCAAACACATAAGAATTTCATTCATAAGCAAACATTACAAAGCAATGGAAGCACATAAACAAAAATACTTAGATGAGACATAAACATACACACAAAACACCAAATCCATGTGTAGAAAAGTCCAATAACAAGAAAATAAACATATCCCAAAAGTAACCCTAGATCTAAAAAATGAAAAGTCTTCATCATCCAACCTGTTGTCATCAATCGTTACCGGAGCAGTCACGAACCTGCAAACACAGTACTACCAGAAGTAAGAAAGGTGAAATCGAGGAAATTAGCGGAAAATGGGGGTGATGGGGTCACCTGCGCAATGAGCGTTCTCATAATCTATTCGACGAGTGCAAAAAGCACTTTAAAAACATCACAGTGCCAAGATAGCCACTAGATGGGAGATGGACTTCGGTAGAATAGTGTTTAAGATCCAACAGTGTCAAGAACATTGGATTAGGGAAGATGAAAGATTAGGGGCATGGTGGAAGGAAACTGAAATGGATATGAAAATGTAGATATAAGATAACTCTAGAATTCTCTAATAAAAGAGAAGGAAAAGCCTCCACAGAGGGAGAAGCTAGAGTAGCAACACAAAGGGCAGCAGATGGCATAGCCAAAAAAAGAAAAAAACCAAAGAAAGGAAAAAAAAAAAAGGAAACAGAAAGAGAAGGAAGGAGAGAAGAAGGGAAGGAGGGAGATGGAGGGGAAAGAAAGGGGATGGAGGGGCTGTTACAAAAACTAGAGAAAAACAGACAAGAAAAAGGGAGGAAAAAAAAGAGGGAAATTGAAAAAGGAGGAAGGGGAGAGAAGGGGAAGGAAGGGGTTGGAAGGAAAAAAGGGGGATGAGTTGCCGCCGTCCCTTAAAGGAAGGGCGGATGAGTGGGAGCTGGGTTTGTATTTTTGTCTAGAGAGCGAGTCACCTTATGCTTGTTGCAGGGTTGGTTTTACTTGTTAGCTCCCCCATTGAATAAATTATGTTACCCTTAATTTTAACAGATTCTGTTTATGGGGAGGGATGAGTTTGACTATTTCGAACAAATAAAATATGAAGGAATCTAAATTTCAAATTTATGGACATTTTCTAAAATATTGTAAATTATTAAGGAGGATTATTACTCATTAATACTTCCTCTTTTTTGTCTAAATACTATGAGATACACTTCACTCTTTAGATTTTTTGTGTTTTTTTAGATAAAAAATTAAAATTTTATTTTTGGTAACACAATTTCAAATTTTATTTTTTCTTAACAGGAATATTCCGATCAAAAAATGGAAAAACTTAAAAAAGGCAACCTGGAAGGAAATAGAGGAGAAATGTCAAACTATGCACTAATGACGACCTCAATCACATATTTGTCAATTTATTCTCTGAATGGCGCTGGTAGGCACGCATTCATTGAAATTCACCAACTGGCTCGCTCTTTTCTTTCTGGGTTTTGCTTTCTTGCTCTTCTACTACAATTACCACTTTTCTTCTTCTCGAATTATGGCTGAACAAAGTTCCAAATCCATTCACGAATTCACTGTCAAGGTATTGGGTTTCTTTACTTTTAGTTTTTATATTTGATTATCTGTATGCTGAAAGATCTAGTAAAAGACATGGAAAAGAAGTGAACCCCTTCAGTTGGGCTGTTGAATCATGGTGGCTAAGGCTTGGGTGGGGTTGAATGGAAAATTCTTGGGCTTTTATAATAATTTTGATATTTGGCTTTCGCTGCTATTTTGAGTTTTCTCTGGCTTTTTTAATAGTTTATTCCTGTTGTTTGCTTTTGATTATCTGTCTGTTTGCTTTTGATTATTTGATTATCTGTATGCTGAGAGATCTAGTAAAAGAAATGGAAAACAAGTGAACCCCTTCAGTTGGGCTGTTGAATCATGGTGGCTAAGGCTTGGGTGGGGTTGAATGGAAAATTCTTGGGCTTTTATAATAATTTTGATGTTTAGCTTTTAGTTGCAGCTGCTATTTTGAGTTTTCTCTGGCTTTTTTAATAGTTTATTCCTGTTGTTTGCTTTTGATTATCTGTCTGTTTACTTTACTCTGTATATTAACTACAGTATCCAGTAAAATTTGAGATCTTTTTATTTTCCCTCAATAAAATTGGTGTATTGTGTTGACTCTATTTGTTGGTTATGCTTCTTTTGTGTATTGAAGCGATAGAAAAAAGTTGAGAGCTTTAAACGGTGAATGCTACCATTGAAAGTGACCTGGCATGAGGCCTCTTTTTGTCTTCTATAAATAAGTTTCTCTGGTTGTTTTGCAATTACATTTGTTGAAATGACTTGGGCGAATTTTCAGATCGAAAGCTGTGAATACACTGAAGTTGCAGACTATTTTATTTGACATCTCTGATCTGGAATGAATTTTAATACTGTTGGATTTAATTGCAGGATATTCAGGGTAACGATGTGAATCTGAGTGGGTACGGAGGGAAGGTTCTTTTGATTGTGAATGTTGCTTCCAAATGGTGATTAACTTGATCTTTTGTGTGAATGATTTCTATATATTATCATATCTGATGTTAATCGCTACTCTAACTGTGTACTTTAAATTACTTTCTGCAAATTGGATGCAAGTTGAGTTTTTTGTCAAGAAATGTTATGAATGAGATAGCGGAAGTTATTATGCATCAAAGTTAAATAAAAAATTCAATGGCATGGTTGTAGTTAGTCATGAAGTCTTAGTTATGCTATCAACTGGAAATTGTGTGGATTGGTTTATAGAAGGAAATTTAGATGTATTGATCTGTATGATCCCCTAAATGGAAAATCATTTTATATCGAATGCAGATGTTCGTAGTTGAACCTTCAGAGGGAAGACTAATTCTTTATTTAAGAGCTTGACGGAAAATTCTATCTTTAGAGTATTTTATTGGCAACTCTATGTCTTCCATGTTGGGATGAATTTGATGATTATATAAACTTTCTAGTGACTCATGTTACTTTATTTATGTGTTCAACCTGTATTACAGTTTCATATAACCTCTGTTGTCCCTCTATCCCAACTTTTTTGTTATTAATTTTTTCAGTGGTTTAACACAATCCAACTACAAGGAATTAAGTGTGTTGTATGAAAAGTACAAAAGCAAAGGTTTGTGACTCGTTTTAGAGGAATTTCAAAAGTTCATTGATTCATGTGTAACATTGTTATCCATGAGGTTTTATTCCATTTCTTGAAGGTTTTGAGATCTTGGCATTTCCTTGCAACCAGTTTGGAGGGCAAGAACCAGGAACCAATGATCAGATTCAAGAAGCGTGCACAAGGTTTAAAGCTGAATTCCCAATCTTTGACAAGGTAATTCTTATTATTCAAGATCCTGTTTAGTGAAAATGCACTTGTGCACAAGATACTGTTTGATTGATTTGGCCTTGCTAGTAATGAACATATATATATATATATATATATATATATATATGGATAACATGAGTGGTTAGTTGATTGAGGCACAAGTCATTGAATTTATATGTGGTGGCTCATTGTAGATTGAGGTGAACGGGAAGAACGAAGCACCCCTTTACAAATTCCTGAAATCGCAGAAAGGCGGGCTGTTTGGAAGCGGCATAAAATGGAACTTCACTAAGTTTTTGGTTAACAAAGAAGGGCAGGTTGTGGAGAGATATGCTCCGGTGACATCACCTCTTAAAATTGAGGTCAGATTTGTTTGAGAGCTAATTTTCAGCCTCCATTTTTTACTTGTTGCACTCAAACTTCTAGTTTTATCTTTTATTTGTTAAAGAAGTGGAGTGCAGCAAGTAAAAAATGGAGTGTAGAAATCAGCTCCATTTGTTTTATGGTTAAGTTGGCTTGTAAGTGTATTTGATGATAATTCATTTCTACTGATTTGTCTATCTTTGATTGCTCTCTTTGTGCAGAAAGACATCCAGGGTCTATTGGAATCTTCTTGACTTGAGCATCATCATCTAAGTGTGTTGCATTTTGGTGTTTCGTTGGATCGAAACATTTGAGTCCGAAATTGCCTCTTCATTGTTTCACCCACCTTGTTTTCTATGTTGGGAATCATTTGTGTATTTATTTATTTATGATACGATGGTTGAGATCATTTTTATATGGCAAAAGTTGTGTTGCTATTTGTAAGGAAAACAAATGTGTGAACTCTTTGCAAACACACAGAATTGTGGAAATAAGTACATTTAAGTTGGAGATAGCAGCCAATAAAGGACGGAATTGTGAACTCTTGCCCATAACCTTTTCCATGGAAAGTTTTATTTATAATAACAAAATTACCCCTAAATAACAATCCTTAAATCCTTAATAAAGACTCAGTTATCTTATAATCAAATACCTTTCCTCAATTTCTTTCATTTTTTTATAAAAAAATTCTGCTATTATTATAAAAATAAAAAATAAAAAATAAAAAATCTTCTAATTTTAATAATATTAAAAAAATTAAAAAAATCCAGAATTAACACGAATTAAAAAAAAAATTAAGTTATCTCGCAAATGAGAGAATTTTTATTATTTATTATTTTTTTATTACTATTAAAAATTGACAGAATTTTTATTTTTTTATCAAAAATGGCAGAATGTTTTATTAAAAAAGAAAAAAAATTAAGGAAATGTGTTTCATTGTGAAATAACCCAGCCAAGAAAGGTAAACCCATTATTACCGGCTTCACTGCTTTCGTCTTTCAGAAATGTTTCAGGTTATAAACAAAAGGCCATACGAAATAAAGAGTTTTTTTCTGGGAAACTTTCAAACACCTCATTTTGTATGTTGGTTCAAGTTCCCATCCAATTCATCATTCACAGGCTAAATAAACTAAAGCCAAAATTACGGGTTTATAATGTGACAAATTACGGACAATACACTCAACTTGTACGTTCAGTCATTTCAGCCTGAACTCGAAACAGCTTCCTCACAAGCCTCTGCCTCATCAGCGAAACTGGGAGCTTTTGGAATCAGACCAAGAACCTTGAACATGAGTTGATCCGTGTCAAAATCGTTGTTAGCAGTAGTCAATAGCTTCTCCCCAGTGAATATTGAATTTGCCCCGGCAAGAAAGCACAGTGCCTGCTCAGCCATTGAGAACTTAACTCTGCCAGCAGACAATCGCACCATTGCTTTTGGCATTACTATGCGGGCTGTCCCAATCATTCGTATCATTTCCCAAATTTCAACAGGCTGAATCAACACAATATCAAATCTGTTAAGCATCTCAAGTCTTGGAACATCAATAGAATATGAAGAAATGATTTATCGGTCGCCCTAAATATATTTTATCAACAACCTCTAGTGTCAACTACTGCCCTCCTTAACAGAGCTTCCCAAACCCTGAATCACAAAACTTGTAGCATGCAATAACTATTGCTTCAACATATATACTATTCGAAGCTTAGAGCTAAACAACGAACACTGACCTTTTGATCTTGAAGAGGTGTGCCCTTCACCGAAACCAGTGCATTGATGGGGACACTTTCTGGGTGAGTTGGGAGTGTTGCTAATGTATGTAGCAAACCAACTCGATCCTCCTCTGCTTCTCCAAGACCTATTATTCCTCCTATTAAAGAAAACATAAACACATAAACCTTACCATCTGAGTAATATCCATATGTAGATACCTCACTAATACTAAGATGATGATTCTTGAAAGCTTTGATTCTTAGAATTTGCTGAAGAAAATGATGGTAATTATTACCATAAGATTACATCTCAAAGGAAATCATATCCTAAGAAGTCTAAGATTTTCATAACTCAAACGGTGCTAAGGAAAACATAAACACATAAACCTTAGTGAGGTATCTAATGTATGTAGCAAACCAACTCGATCCTCCTCTGCTTCTCCAAGACCTATTATTCCTCCTATTAAAGAAAACATAAACACATAAACCTTACCATCTGAGTAATATCCATATGTAGATACCTCACTAATACTACGTTTCTGCGATGATGATTCTTGAGAGCTTTGATTCTTAGAATTTGCTGAAGAAAATGATGGTAATTATTACCATAAGATTACATCTCAAAGGAAATCATATCCTAAGAAGTCTAAGATTTTCATAAATCAAACGGTGCTAAAGGATGGGACATATTTAAAAGGTGGAAAGGAAACGGAATAACATCTTGACCAAGAGAATATAGATCTAGAAGACCATGTCATTAAGAGATTATATATCTGAAAACAAGATGATTATACTTTGTCAGAACAAATCATTTTAGGGTAGTTTAATTGTTCAGCTCAGAAAAACGCAGAGTGAATTTATCAATACCTTAGAACTCGGCTGTTACGGAAGGTATCTGATTTTATCAAATGATACAACAAGTTGAAATGACAAGGTATTTAGCTCATGTAGTAAGACGAATGAAATTCATTGCCTTTCAAACTTCATTTCATACATACTATGAACATGAACATGGATACAGTATTTGAAAATGTGAGTTACATGCAAGTACAACCGAGACCACACAAAAAGGAGCACAAAGAAAAATGCCTGACCACACATGTGGTATAAAATTTCTAACACCAAGCCCTTAGCCCAAGAATAAACATCTGCAGCGAGCAAGATTAAAAAGTCGGTGTTCCAAGGGATTGACCAATTACAACTACTTAACATACCGTTTAAGATATTCAAGATAAAACAATACTGCTATGAGCTTGGTATGCAAAGTATTTAACATCAAAGATGCTAGACTAATTCTTTCCACTTATTAAGAAGTCAAAAAGAATAAGCAATCCAGAATGTTGTTTTATTTTTAACAAACGTGTTTTTACACTATTAGGAGACAGAACGAATCTACCACATGCATTAATGTTGACAACTATCGACTTCCAGAATGGATGCATGTGGATTAAATTCAACCAGAATAGATGCATGTGGATTAAATTCAATGGTAAAATCAGATTACCTGAACACACATTAATTCCTGCATCACGGACAAAATTAAGGGTTTCCAAGCGCTCATCATAGGTCCTTGTGGTGATGACATTCGGGTAATATTCCCTTGAGGTGTCAAGATTGTGATTATAAGCTGTCAGGCCTGCTTCTTTGAGTTTTAAAGCTTGTTGCTTTTCTAGCATGCCTAAGGTGCAGCACACCTCCATTCCCATACCCCTGGGATGTGATATATCAAAATAAGATTGTTGTAAAAAAGACCACTAGACCTAATTCGAGAAAAAAAAAAATGATCCAAGGTTTAATTCTTTTAATTGAACTTATATTCTCTATTGAATACGAAGCCTCGTGTTTCTATCACAATAATATATACTATATATGATTTTATTTACCTTATGTATTTTACATATTCAAGGATCTGATTAAAGTTTGTCTTTCTTCCTATTGTATCCCTCCATGCAGCACCCATGCAAAAGCGTGTGCTTCCAGCTTCTTTTGCCTGCAAATTAATGAATTATGGTAGATTATTCGGACACCAATGGCTTTAAACTATTTTGAGTGTTATCAATTCATACGCAAGAGACGTTTTTACAGGTCAAGAAAACTAAGTGAGTGGACAGCTTGAACGTGTGCGAAAAGTTAAGGAATTGAAAATTGAACAAGAAGTACCATCATGAATATTTTTTACACCCATAATGTTAAAAAGGGAGAAAACCTACAACTAAAAGTTATATGAAAAATGAAAAACTCAATTCAACAATTGGTGTGCATATGGGACATGTGGGGATGACTCGCTCACGGACAGAGTTCATGGTTCCAAAGGGGCATAAGTCTCATGCTGACCTGGCCCATAGAATAAACATTGTAGTCGTAAAGGCATATCTCTAATACAAAGATCATATAGATTAGATGATCTTGTGAAAAAACCAATCACCTTCCAAAATATCACTCTCATTATAGCAGCTACACTGAGATTCTATTAAGAAAATGCTCTACCCTATAAGGCAGGATACGGATCCACCTTTTGGTTGAGTCTCTAGGCTTACCAACAATAATCCTATGCTAGGGTAGGTCATAAGATTAAGAAAGTGATCTTCACCCATAACTCTTAAATGAAAGGTAGTCACAAGATTAAGAAAGAAACCTTTTGTGCTGCCTCCATGACAGCGTCCTTTGTCATAAGCTTTTGGGCCTTGAGTCCCGTGTCATACCTGGAGGATTGAGGGCAATAGGAACAATCCTCACTACATCCACCAGTCTTGATAGAGAGAAGAGTACACTGCTGCACTTCCCGAAAATTATGAGCATGTCTGTGAACTTGAGCCTGAAAAAGGAAGAGAGTCACTTCTTCGATACGACAATAACACAATGATTACATAGAAAAACAACCATTCTAGGCAGAATCTGAAGAACATAAGAAAAAATTAACTGCTGTCAATTTAGAACATAATTTATCGAACTAATCACAAGCTATAGAGTGTAAATACTAAATAGCAAGGCAACAGTTAAACAGTCAGCTCGAGCAAAGGCTATAAGTTTACAGCTTTTGGTGACTGAAAAATGCTAAGCATTTGGGGAGAAATGAATGGATTGTATTGATTCAATCAATTAGTACAACTGAGAGTAAAGTTAATTACACCGAGTATCATTTTGTTAGCCTAACTAATAGTAAGAACCTTTGAACTAATTCTACCTAGAAATAACTAACAAAGTTTTGTCCTTCATCCATACAGAAGTAAATATCTAAGTCCAGAGGAATTACCATTTGCCAAGTCTGTCAAACAATAGAACAGCTAAACTTAGAATTACAACAACAACAACAACAAAATTGACAAACAGAGAGAACCATTATACACCCAGAAGAAACTAACTGTGCACTAGGAAAATGAAATAGAAAGTCGTATTCATTTCCCCTCGTCTTAATTTAAAAAAAAAAAATCATATTCCAGGCAACCAAACAGAGAATAGCAAAAATCAAAAGATACGAGTAAGAGGAAGATGTGATACTGACTCCGTGGAAAAGGAGATCAAGAACAGGAGAGCCATAGACGGCCTTGATCTCATCATGGGTCCAGTCATTTCTGGGGCCTTGACTGATTGTTCTTTCAGCTTGAATTGTGGCTGCAGAGGATAAAGAAGAATAAAATGAAGAGTGCAACACAACCGCCGAGGGTGTTAGCTGGCCACGCAACACGGACCGAATGGAAAGCATCTCTTCAGTATTTTCCTTTCTCTTTTGTTTTCTCAGGAATACAGATTTTCCGGGAAAATAGAGAGAGAGAGAGAGAGAGAGAGAGAGAGAGAGAGAGATGAAGATAAAGACAGTGGCTGGCCTGGGCGGAGAAAGAGAGAGTGAGAACAAAAATACTCGAAATTCAAAACAACCAACTACCCACGACCCTTTTCTTAATATGTTCGCTGTAAATTTTTTATTTGTTTTTTAGTTGCCACACCATAACACGAGGCACGGCACCTAAATTTTGAGGTCAGCAATTAGCGCTTGGAATATACCCAGCAGTTAGGCCCTGGTTAGTTTGACTTTAGGGTTTTACCGTCTGACCCGCTGGTGGTGTTAGTTGTGTTAGTTGAGCACTTGAGCCGTAGTGCTCTTTGTTTGTGCCTACGGACTTCTCTGTTGTAGCGTTTTTGGGCCTCTTTTTTACTTTACCTTTTACTATAATTTGATTTAGTAAAAAAACAAATCTACATCGTCTTCTTCCTCACCCTTTTCTCCCTATTCAGGCGCAATATGATATTACCTTGTTTATTTGAACTCACTTGTATCCTCAGTAAATAAATAAAAATTCACGTCATATTTGGTACAAAAATTGATATATATTGTTTCTCTTTTACATTTCCTTCTATTCGGCCACTTTCCAAACTTAAAACCTCTCAATCACATGAGAAGAAAAATATTACTAAATTGCAGTATTATTGGTCACCAAATATAATCCCACATCGAACAAATATACAAAATAAATACAATGTATATGAATGGCTTACCTTAACAACACCAAGGCTACTTTGTGATATGTCCTAGTGGTATTACTCTCCAACACATTATGTGGGAAATCTCTAGCTCGACTTTTATAAAAGGCGAGATCGATATACAACGTATATAATGTAATTTCGCTTCTACAATATCATGGTATCAAGAAAACAACATCCCTTTTGATATAAAAACTTAATCTACATAAGTGGTTAAGTGGAGACAACATCATTGTTGTTATAATGTGTCATTAGACCAACTTACCTATGTAAGTGGTTAAGTGGAGACATTATTTGTGTTGTTATACTAGGACATTGGTATTGTGGAAGCTCAACATGGTATCAAAACGAGTTTGACATGGGTCGAAATAGCTCTTTAATAACTAATGTGGCATTAGCTCCATGAATAGGCCGTTGGACTGACTTTGAAATCTCAATATGATAGCACAATGGGTTTAATTGGCCCAAAATGGATTTTAATAACTAATGTGGCAATATCTCCACGAGTATGCTATTAGACCACTTTGAAATCTCAACATGATATTAGAGCATTTTTGGATGTGCCGAAAAAATGAGTCTCAATTAATAACCAATTTGGCATTAGCTCTATGTGTAATAGTCCGAAAATTTGAAAAAAGACAATTTCGGCAATTCAAGAAGGGAATTGACAATTTTGCCTTTTGGGGTCAAATGTTGACTTTTCATGAGGACCGTTATGTAGGCCTCAAAATTTTGAGTCTGTAGACAAATAGCATGTCAAAATCAGAGATAGAATCAGAGATTTGATCGATTTGTTACAGATCTAAAAACTAGGGGCATTTTGGTCATCTCACAAATGGGATATTTCGTGATGGAGACATGTGTCTTATCTCTTCCCTCCCTTATCTTTTACCGTGCACCGACTTAACACATATTTAAATGTGCGTGTGTTGATGTAGAAATCGTCCGGACTTGTAGAATTCTTTCTTGATCCCTACACACAATAACAAGAAATAAACGGGGTTAAGGTTGAAGCCCGGGGGGTGGTTCAACCAAGAACACTCAGATGCCAAAGTTAGTTTAATCGAAAGAAATAAACCGGTAGAGTTTCAGTATGAGTTTTTAGTTACCTTTAGAGGTAAGTGAGACCCTATATTTATAGTGGAGTCTTGTGGGTCACCGGAGCGTCTAATTGGTTGAAGGAAATAACATCAAGTAGGTGATTCTATTGAGAGAAATCACATATTATTAACTATATAATTAATAATAAATAACCCATTGAGAGATTACTTATTATTGGCATTAATCTAATTAATTAATATATTTAATTGATAAATATATTAAATTAATGTGGAGATCGTGTGATGCCGTCGTCGTCTATATCAAGGGTAATATCGACATTATGAGAGTTATGGGCCATGTGGCAGCCACATAATTTTCAGGTGATTTATGGTTCCACAAATGCCCCCACATCGTTTAGGAATTCAGGGAATCTTAAGGGATGTAATTTTTATTTTGGTCCCAATAAACCTTTTTTTTTCATGGGAGTAGAATTCTGCGTTGTCTTCAATTTCCTTGCACCGTTGTTTGAATGAGGCCCGTTGAATTTCGATGTTTAATTCCAAGTTTAAGCAGGAGACCACAAACTATGGACTTAATTGGATGAAATAAGAAGTCTAAAGGCCAGAATTTAACTCCATATTGAATTTAAAGGCCCAAATGGAATTAGGATTTCATCCCCCTTTTAAAAACGTAACCCTCGTAACTTCCATCTAAAAAAATTGACCCGTGCAGCCTTGGTGTGAGGAAAGTGGCTCGTGTACTCTTCTGGTGTCGACCAATTATTTTCCATCAAGTTCTGTTATTGTGTTGAAGATGAAGAGAAGTAAGCCTCTAGTCCGTCTGTGAATAACAAACCTCTTTTGCCTTCTTTGTTTTTTGAAGCATCAGAGAAAAAGAAGCAAAAGATACTGATGGATGCAATCAGGGAGGCGCCATGTGGTGGCTCGTGTCCCTCATCGAGACAAGCGGCAGAGGGGAGGGCATATAGCCCTTATCGAATGTGTGGGCTGCTCTGGAGGGTGCGTGCCGCACTTGCAATGGTGCGCCAGAATTCACAGTATGGGTCCCCTGTAGCAAGGGTAGCAGATTTTTTTTGCTAGCGATGCATGGCTGGGTTATAACCCATAATTCCTTTGCTTTTTTTTTTTCGATGTTCGCTAACAGCTTTTATGTCACTAACAGCTCCTTTGCACTTCCAATTTGTACAAATAACGTAACATAGTTGATATTTTGTAATAAAAAACAATATATATGTTTATATATTTGTTGTTTATTTTTTTGTGCAACTTTGATCTTTTGCAGATTTCTAGAGCTATGGATGTCCGATTGTAACGATTCAAGCGGTGATGCGCTCTACTCTCCGAGTCGATCATTTCAAGATGCATGAAGGTATACTTTTAGAAAATTCTTGAAGAAGTCATTTCGTGGAGCAACTTGTTGTAAGACCACTAATGGTGTGTCCCAAATTTTGCTGGAGTTTCCAACTTCAAGAGATGACGGAGTTGACATCAAGATGCTCTTTTAATTGACATACTTGTTGTGCTTTGTGAATAGAAGAGTTTGGCGCATTGACGAACTTGTCAACTTTAAGTGCGAGTGGAGCCAACACTGAGACTTTCAATGGGGGAGACGTGAGTCCTATGACTTGAAGTGCGACGTGTCACAACCCAAGGCGAGGCGTGCTATTGTTGGGAGGAGGCAAGGCAAGGCGCGGTATAATGAAGGCGATGCGCAGCAGAATTCTAGGCGATGCGCAACAGAATGCAAGGCGATGAGCAGCAGAATGCAAGGCGAGGCGCATCAAAATGCAAGACGGGGTGTGTTACATGTCAGGACCCACCCCGGTTTCACCCCGAAACCCGAGGTAAATCCCGCTCCCGTCTGACTCCCCGACACAACACCTAAGGAACACTCACGCAACCCAGTCAGACGCAGGAGTAATTAAACAAAATATCCCAACCCTATCGTTTTCAGAGCATAGCACTAAATTACAAGGAAAATAAAAACCGATAAATTACACGCACGCGGAAGACTTTGAACTATTCCGGGGATCCCTCACGTCACTTCTATGCCTCGGACACTGCCTCAACGTTAAGACCCCGCGCTAGCTCCACAACCTGGAGGGCAATTTAAAACAGAAAATGTGAGTGGGCCAGAAAGTACAAAAAGTTCAAAAACCATTTTATAAGAAAACCGAGTTTAACCATCCGTTTTGAAACCACATGCATAACCAACAGTTATGAACACAGTTATAAAATAATCGAAATAAAACATCATAAGGAACAGAAACACTATAAAATCTCTTAAGAAACCGTAGCATGAGTATCAGAAACCGTATCAAAAACCATAAACATCAAATCATCATTTTCCCGATCAAACCTGCTGGACCTCTCCGAGTCTTTAAACTCCCGAGTCTTTAAACTCAATCCAGGCCTTATCATATCCGAGTCTTTAAACTCCCGAGTCTTTAAACTCAAGGCCTACGGGGGAAATCAATATATATCCGAGTCTTTAAACTCCCGAGTCTTTAAACTCAATCCGGGTCTTTAAACCCAATCCGGCCGGTCCCCCGTCACATATATCCGGGTCTTTAAACCCAATAACCAGATCCAGCAAATCCAATCCCAAAACCATTTGAAAACCATTTACCAATCTACATCCAAACCCGAATCCGAAATCACTGGTCCGATGCCCTTCCGGCATCCAGAACCGTCATTCCGAACCCAAATCCGGAGTCCACTTTCCCACTTTAAAACCAACTTCCATTTCCAAAATCCGTTTCTAGAACCAAAAACCTTGATCATTGAAATCATGTTCCAAAATCCACTTATAACCATTGAAAACCACTTATCTTTTGAAATCCCAAAACCATAGCATAAATTCCAGAAACCAACCATTCCTCGTAAAACGTGCTAAAAAACCAATTTCCTTGAAAACGTGTAATAATGTAAAACCAACCAAACATATTCGATAAACATAAAATCATAATCAAAACCATAAAACAATTATAGAAAACAGTTATGCATGTTCGAGTTTAGAGAAAGGGTCCACTCACAGTACGGAACCCTACTCGAGTCCCGAACGTCCAGCCCGTTCCTCAGCTTCTTCGGGAAATCCCGATCCTGTCCATCACCATCAAATTACGTTACTAATACGTCTACGACACAACTACCTAATTTCCTTAAAATTCCCCGAACCAAAGACTTAAAACCCGGGACCCTAAACATTCACCCTCGCGGAACTAAACTCAAACGACTTCCGATTGACCCGAAACCAACTCCATTGAACTCACGATAGCTCTTGGACCAAAATCCATGTTGATCGCTTCTCCATACGCCGCCGCACGCGCCCCCACGCGCCGCCCAAAGTGGCTACGCGTGGCCCCACGCGCCAGCTACAGTACCATCTTCAACCTGTGCTGAACCGGCCGTCGCAGGCTGAACCGGCGAGGATTGATCTCTGCCGTCCGGCCACCAGTTCAACCCCTCTTTTCACCCACAATTTCGTCCAAACCTGTCCTACCTATTCCCGTACTCCGTTCACCTCGACACGGCCCCGTCATCGTCGATTCAAGCTCGAACCAGACGGCCCCAAACTCCTCTGCTTCATGATCCAGCCACCCCGTTCACCTCCTTTCACGGTGGTTACACCAAACTCATCCTAGGACTTCACTGAACCTAGACCACACCTCCATTACCTTCGACTCACCCCCAAACTCGTCGACTCACCGTTTGAAGTTTACGGCTAAACAGAGGAACAGAGACTCCACTTCAACCGAGCTCCGCCGTGAACACCCCCCGTCACGGCGACCGTCCCAGTCAACACCTAGGACCTCCCTGAACATAACCCTGACCTTCAATCCCATCGACACTAAGCCTAGACTCACGACTTTCGAACTGAAATTTCACGGCAAAACAGAGCAAAGAAGCCTTACCCTTCGATTGCAGCTCCGCCGTGCGCACCGCCGCCTACCACTGTAGTCGTTGGACTCCTTGCAGTCTCCTCAGCCTCCCCTTGCCTTGGTTTGCCTCGCCTCACGGCGTAGCCACCACCTCGACCTCACAAGCTCCCTGTTTCCCCCAAAATTTCTCCACACCTCCGCCGTGCCGCCGTGCACGATTGCACCACCAATTCACGGCCACCAGCTCCGCCTTGCCTCACTATCACTCTCACAACTCCCTATTTACTCACCCTTGCACCCAGATCGATCAATTGATCTCAAACTCTCACCCTCTGTTCTCTGTGTTTGTCAAAGAACCACACACACACACACGGGTTCACCCAATTATTTAGGACCGCACACACACAGAAGAACCCCCCAGAACCCACTACACCTTTGCCATGTGTCACAATCCAGGCCATCCTTATCCCACCTGCTTAAACCCCAGCCGTCCATCTTGCTTCTCTCTGCACAGATCCCCAGAAACCAAAAAGACCAAAATACCCTCATGTTTTACACATTTTTACGGTTTTACCGAAACTTCCTAGACCCGTAACCTTCGCCTCGTAAGTCCGATGAATACGTGCCGCCTGTCATCGAACTCAGGACGACGAACGCTACCTAACCATCCTAGGTCAACCTACCAACACTCGTCCGTACAAAAAGTCAACTATTCCCCCTAATTTACCCAAATTACGGTTAAGCCCTCAACCTTCCGAACATCACAACTTCCTCCTCGGATGTCGGAATCGGGCGTGCCACCTGCCTAAGGATTCGTGACGTCCTAAACTACGTCCTGGTCACTGGTCAATCCCCAATTGACCACCTGAAATAAAAGTCAACATTTCTGCCCGACCCAGGGGCAAAATCGTCATTCTAGGTTCCCGGACCCCTCGGGACCACCTAACCCTTGATTACCCTCACTAATCACATCTTAATCACTCTAGTAATCCCGATTCTCGGGACGGGTTGTTACAATCTTCCCACCTAAATAGAATTTCGTCCCCGAAATTCCACAGCTAATTCCCAACACCTAGGGTCTCCTACCTGGTAAAGAACAACCTCTCCTAGGTTTCCTGTCTATCATCTCCACCTTGGGTATTTCACTCCATCCCCAACTACTGTTACCACAGCCAACCCTAGCTATGTAACAACTGCATGGTGTACGCAAGGGAAACTCTATGAACAGAAAACAAAGGTATTATAAAATACCTCATTTCCCAGTACCCGACAGAAGTCATAGAGTACATCCTCGTATACAACCACCCTACCTGCCCGAACCAACTCGACTACTAACCCAAACAATCGACCACCCATCTCCCTCAGCTGCTATTCCGGCCACGGTCGGACTAACTCCACAAAGTCCTAAAGGCAAACTCTAGCTTGTGGGTTCTCTCCTTCAATAACCTCCCCAGTCCATCTAGGAAAACTCCTAGACTCTATCCTGGAATCCAACCACCACCTAAGTACAGCACAACCAAAAGTAAAACAAGTACCTGTCTCCGTATCTGGTGTCGACTGACCCTCCTGCTGAATCATCGAAAACACCCGGGCCTGAGATCCCGACGCTCTGCCACGTTCCCTCGAACTACTCGTGGCAGTGCCACCACCTCCTCTAGTGCCCGCTGTCCCTGACGCTGTACTCTGTCCGGACTCCGCTACTCCTCTGCCTACACCACCTTCCTATGGCAATAGTGGACACTCACGTCGGAAATGACCTCGCTCCCCGCAGTAGAAACACACATTCCAGCCTGATCCACTGCTCGGTCTCCCTGTAGACGCTACAGAGGCCGCACTCGCTTGCGGAGTCGGCGGTGCTCGGTACCCCGGAAATCCTGAACTCTGGAAACTGCCAGGCCTACCAAAACGATCATCGCCTGACGATGACGCTCCACCGAAGTTACCCCGTTTCGGTGTCCGCTGGCTCGAAGCTCCAGGAATAAAGGGTTCCCGGCGTCGTACCGGCAAACTAGCCTCAACTCGCACCGCAGCATCCGACAAGTCTCGGAGGGTAGCAAAAGATCCAGCCGTCACTACGGTTCGAATCTCACCTCGCAAACCCAACTCAAACCTACGGCACTTCTCGGCTTCAGTGGCCACAAAAGCAGGAGCAAACCGAGACAACATCTGGAACTTCCGTTCATACTCTGCCACTGTCATATTCCCTTGCTGGAGCTGCAGAAACTCCGCCTCCTTGGCATCCCGGAAAGAACGAGGATAATACTGCTCCAAAAACCGTTCCCTGAACGTCTCCCAAGTCACACTATGGACATCCCAACCTGACAACTCGAGGGTATACCACCACTCGTACGCCGCACCATCCAGTAAAAATGCAGCCAACAATACTCGCTCCTCCGGGGGACAATGCATCACCGCAAAAATCCGCTCCAGTCTGGTAATCCACCTCTGGGCTTCCTCAGGATCAGCCCCGCCACTAAAAGTAGTAGCCCCGAGCCGCTGGGCTCGCTCAATCGTGGCACTCTCCGTCTCTCTTGCTATTTCTTCAGGTTGTGGAGAGGGTCTACGTCTCGGAGGCATCGTCAACCGCACGCTGAAAGAGGCATAGAAACAATCAGACAACCTCACAAACTCGACAGAACCTGGCTCTGATACCAATTGTCAGGACCCACCCCGGTTTCACCCCGAAACCCGAGGTAAATCCCGCTCCCGTCTGACTCCCCGACACAACACCTAAGAAACACTCACGCAACCCAGTCAGACGCAGGAGTAATTAAACAAAATATCCCAACCCTATCGTTTTCAGAGCATAGCACTAAATTACAAGGAAAATAAAAACCGATAAATTACACGCACGCGGAAGACTTTGAACTATTCCGGGGATCCCTCACGTCACTTCTATGCCTCGGACACTGCCTCGACGTTAAGACCCCGCGCTAGCTCCACAACCTGGAGGGCAATTTAAAACAGAAAATGTGAGTGGGCCAGAAAGTACAAAAAGTTCAAAAACCATTTTATAAGAAAACCGAGTTTAACCCTCCGTTTTGAAACCACATGCATAACCAACAGTTATGAACACAGTTATAAAATAATCGAAATAAAACATCATAAGGAACAGAAACACTATAAAATCTCTTAAGAAACCGTAGCATGAGTATCAGAAACCGTATCAAAAACCATAAACATCAAATCATCATTTTCCCGATCAAACCTGCTGGACCTCTCCGAGTCTTTAAACTCCCGAGTCTTTAAACTCAATCCAGGCCTTATCATATCCGAGTCTTTAAACTCCCGAGTCTTTAAACTCAAGGCCTACGGGGGAAATCAATATATATCCGAGTCTTTAAACTCCCGAGTCTTTAAACTCAATCCGGGTCTTTAAACCCAATCCGGCCGGTCCCCCGTCACATATATCCGGGTCTTTAAACCCAATAACCAGATCCAGCAAATCCAATCCCAAAACCATTTGAAAACCATTTACCAATCTACATCCAAACCCGAATCCGAAATCACTGGTCCGATGCCCTTCCGGCATCCAGAACCGTCATTCCGAACCCAAATCCGGAGTCCACTTTCCCACTTTAAAACCAACTTCCATTTCCAAAATCCGTTTCTAGAACCAAAAACCTTGATCATTGAAATCATGTTCCAAAATTCACTTATAACCATTGAAAACCACTTATCTTTTGAAATCCCAAAACCATAGCATAAATTCCAGAAACCAACCATTCCTCGTAAAACGTGCTAAAAAACCAATTTCCTTGAAAACGTGTAATAATGTAAAACCAACCAAACATATTCGATAAACATAAAATCATAATCAAAACCATAAAACAATTATAGAAAACAGTTATGCATGTTCGAGTTTAGAGAAAGGGTCCACTCACAGTACGGAACCCTACTCGAGTCCCGAACGTCCAGCCCGTTCCTCAGCTTCTTCGGGAAATCCCGATCCTGTCCATCACCATCAAATTACGTTACTAATACGTCTACGACACAACTACCTAATTTCCTTAAAATTCCCCGAACCAAAGACTTAAAACCCGGGACCCTAAACATTCACCCTCGCGGAACTAAACTCAAACGACTTCCGATTGACCCGAAACCAACTCCATTGAACTCACGATAGCTCTTGGACCAAAATCCATGTTGATCGCTTCTCCATACGCCGCCGCACGCGCCCCCACGCGCCGCCCAAAGTGGCTACGCGTGGCCCCACGCGCCAGCTACAGTACCATCTTCAACCTGTGCTGAACCGGCCGTCGCAGGCTGAACCGGCGAGGATTGATCTCCGCCGTCCGGCCACCAGTTCAACCCCTCTTTTCACCCACAGTTTCGTCCAAACCTGTCCTACCTATTCCCGTACTCCGTTCACCTCGACACGGCCCCGTCATCGTCGATTCAAGCTCGAACCAGACGGCCCCAAACTCCTCTGCTTCATGATCCAGCCACCCCGTTCACCTCCTTTCACGGTGGTTACACCAAACTCATCCTAGGACTTCACTGAACCTAGACCACACCTCCATTACCTTCGACTCACCCCCAAACTCGTCGACTCACCGTTTGAAGTTTACGGCTAAACAGAGGAACAGAGACTCCACTTCAACCGAGCTCCGCCGTGAACACCCCCCGTCACGGCGACCGTCCCAGTCAACACCTAGGACCTCCCTGAACATAACCCTGACCTTCAATCCCATCGACACTAAGCCTAGACTCACGACTTTCGAACTGAAATTTCACGGCAAAACAGAGCAAAGAAGCCTTACCCTTCGATTGCAGCTCCGCCGTGCGCACCGCCGCCTACCACTGTAGTCGTTGGACTCCTTGCAGTCTCCTCAGCCTCCCCTTGCCTTGGTTTGCCTCGCCTCACGGCGTAGCCACCACCTCGACCTCACAAGCTCCCTGTTTCCCCCAAAATTTCTCCACACCTCCGCCGTGCCGCCGTGCACGATTGCACCACCAATTCACGGCCACCAGCTCCGCCTTGCCTCACTATCACTCTCACAACTCCCTATTTACTCACCCTTGCACCCAGATCGATCAATTGATCTCAAACTCTCACCCTCTGTTCTCTGTGTTTGTCAAAGAACCACACACACACACACGGGTTCACCCAATTATTTAGGACCGCACACACACAGAAGAACCCCCCAGAACCCACTACACCTTTGCCATGTGTCACAATCCAGGCCATCCTTATCCCACCTGCTTAAACCCCAGCCGTCCATCTTGCTTCTCTCTGCACAGATCCCCAGAAACCAAAAAGACCAAAATACCCTCATGTTTTACACATTTTTACGGTTTTACCGAAACTTCCTAGACCCGTAACCTTCGCCTCGTAAGTCCGATGAATACGTGCCGCCTGTCATCGAACTCAGGACGACGAACGCTACCTAACCATCCTAGGTCAACCTACCAACACTCGTCCGTACAAAAAGTCAACTATTCCCCCTAATTTACCCAAATTACGGTTAAGCCCTCAACCTTCCGAACATCACAACTTCCTCCTCGGATGTCGGAATCGGGCGTGCCACCTGCCTAAGGATTCGTGACGTCCTAAACTACGTCCTGGTCACTGGTCAATCCCCAATTGACCACCTGAAATAAAAGTCAACATTTCTGCCCGACCCAAGGGCAAAATCGTCATTCTAGGTTCCCGGACCCCTCGGGACCACCTAACCCTTGATTACCCTCACTAATCACATCTTAATCACTCTAGTAATCCCGATTCTCGGGACGGGTTGTTACAATCTTCCCACCTAAATAGAATTTCGTCCCCGAAATTCCACAGCTAATTCCCAACACCTAGGGTCTCCTACCTGGTAAAGAACAACCTCTCCTAGGTTTCCTGTCTATCATCTCCACCTTGGGTATTTCACTCCATCCCCAACTACTGTTACCACAGCCAACCCTAGCTATGTAACAACTGCATGGTGTACGCAAGGGAAACTCTATGAACAGAAAACAAAGGTATTATAAAATACCTCATTTCCCAGTACCCGACAGAAGTCATAGAGTACATCCTCGTATACAACCACCCTACCTGCCCGAACCAACTCGACTACTAACCCAAACAATCGACCACCCATCTCCCTCAGCTGCTATTCCGGCCACGGTCGGACTAACTCCACAAAGTCCTAAAGGCAAACTCTAGCTTGTGGGTTCTCTCCTTCAATAACCTCCCCAGTCCATCTAGGAAAACTCCTAGACTCTATCCTGGAATCCAACCACCACCTAAGTACAGCACAACCAAAAGTAAAACAAGTACCTGTCTCCGTATCTGGTGTCGACTGACCCTCCTGCTGAATCATCGAAAACACCCGGGCCTGAGATCCCGACGCTCTGCCACGTTCCCTCGAACTACTCGTGGCAGTGCCACCACCTCCTCTAGTGCCCGCTGTCCCTGACGCTGTACTCTGTCCGGACTCCGCTACTCCTCTGCCTACACCACCTTCCTATGGCAATAGTGGACACTCACGTCGGAAATGACCTCGCTCCCCGCAGTAGAAACACACATTCCAGCCTGATCCACTGCTCGGTCTCCCTGTAGACGCTACAGAGGCCGCACTCGCTTGCGGAGTCGGCGGTGCTCGGTACCCCGGAAATCCTGAACTCTGGAAACTGCCAGGCCTACCAAAACGATCATCGCCTGACGATGACGCTCCACCGAAGTTACCCCGTTTCGGTGTCCGCTGGCTCGAAGCTCCAGGAATAAAGGGTTCCCGGCGTCGTACCGGCAAACTAGCCTCAACTCGCACCGCAGCATCCGACAAGTCTCGGAGGGTAGCAAAAGATCCAGCCGTCACTACGGTTCGAATCTCACCTCGCAAACCCAACTCAAACCTACGGCACTTCTCGGCTTCAGTGGCCACAAAAGCAGGAGCAAACCGAGACAACATCTGGAACTTCCGTTCATACTCTGCCACTGTCATATTCCCTTGCTGGAGCTGCAGAAACTCCGCCTCCTTGGCATCCCGGAAAGAACGAGGATAATACTGCTCCAAAAACCGTTCCCTGAACGTCTCCCAAGTCACACTATGGACATCCCAACCTGACAACTCGAGGGTATACCACCACTCGTACGCCGCACCATCCAGTAAAAATGCAGCCAACAATACTCGCTCCTCCGGCGGACAATGCATCACCGCAAAAATCCGCTCCAGTCTGGTAATCCACCTCTGGGCTTCCTTAGGATCAGCCCCGCCACTAAAAGTAGTAGCCCCGAGCCGCTGGGCTCGCTCAATCGTGGCACTCTCCGTCTCTCTTGCTATTTCTTCAGGTTGTGGAGAGGGTCTACGTCTCGGAGGCATCGTCAACCGCACGCTGAAAGAGGCATAGAAACAATCAGACAACCTCACAAACTCGACAGAACCTGGCTCTGATACCAATTGTCAGGACCCACCCCGGTTTCACCCCGAAACCCGAGGTAAATCCCGCTCCCGTCTGACTCCCCGACACAACACCTAAGAAACACTCACGCAACCCAGTCAGACGCAGGAGTAATTAAACAAAATATCCCAACCCTATCGTTTTCAGAGCATAGCACTAAATTACAAGGAAAATAAAAACCGATAAATTACATGCACGCGGAAGACTTTGAACTATTCCGGGGATCCCTCACGTCACTTCTATGCCTCGGACACTGCCTCGACGTTAAGACCCCGCGCTAGCTCCACAACCTGGAGGGCAATTTAAAACAGAAAATGTGAGTGGGCCAGAAAGTACAAAAAGTTCAAAAACCATTTTATAAGAAAACCGAGTTTAACCCTCCGTTTTGAAACCACATGCATAACCAACAGTTATGAACACAGTTATAAAATAATCGAAATAAAACATCATAAGGAACAGAAACACTATAAAATCTCTTAAGAAACCGTAGCATGAGTATCAGAAACCGTATCAAAAACCATAAACATCAAATCATCATTTTCCCGATCAAACCTGCTGGACCTCTCCGAGTCTTTAAACTCCCGAGTCTTTAAACTCAATCCAGGCCTTATCATATCCGAGTCTTTAAACTCCCGAGTCTTTAAACTCAAGGCCTACGGGGGAAATCAATATATATCCGAGTCTTTAAACTCCCGAGTCTTTAAACTCAATCCGGGTCTTTAAACCCAATCCGGCCGGTCCCCCGTCACATATATCCGGGTCTTTAAACCCAATAACCAGATCCAGCAAATCCAATCCCAAAACCATTTGAAAACCATTTACCAATCTACATCCAAACCCGAATCCGAAATCACTGGTCCGATGCCCTTCCGGCATCCAGAACCGTCATTCCGAACCCAAATCCGGAGTCCACTTTCCCACTTTAAAACCAACTTCCATTTCCAAAATCCGTTTCTAGAACCAAAAACCTTGATCATTGAAATCATGTTCCAAAATTCACTTATAACCATTGAAAACCACTTATCTTTTGAAATCCCAAAACCATAGCATAAATTCCAGAAACCAACCATTCCTCGTAAAACGTGCTAAAAAACCAATTTCCTTGAAAACGTGTAATAATGTAAAACCAACCAAACATATTCGATAAACATAAAATCATAATCAAAACCATAAAACAATTATAGAAAACAGTTATGCATGTTCGAGTTTAGAGAAAGGGTCCACTCACAGTACGGAACCCTACTCGAGTCCCGAACGTCCAGCCCGTTCCTCAGCTTCTTCGGGAAATCCCGATCCTGTCCATCACCATCAAATTACGTTACTAATACGTCTACGACACAACTACCTAATTTCCTTAAAATTCCCCGAACCAAAGACTTAAAACCCGGGACCCTAAACATTCACCCTCGCGGAACTAAACTCAAACGACTTCCGATTGACCCGAAACCAACTCCATTGAACTCACGATAGCTCTTGGACCAAAATCCATGTTGATCGCTTCTCCATACGCCGCCGCACGCGCCCCCACGCGCCGCCCAAAGTGGCTACGCGTGGCCCCACGCGCCAGCTACAGTACCATCTTCAACCTGTGCTGAACCGGCCGTCGCAGGCTGAACCGGCGAGGATTGATCTCCGCCGTCCGGCCACCAGTTCAACCCCTCTTTTCACCCACAGTTTCGTCCAAACCTGTCCTACCTATTCCCGTACTCCGTTCACCTCGACACGGCCCCGTCATCGTCGATTCAAGCTCGAACCAGACGGCCCCAAACTCCTCTGCTTCATGATCCAGCCACCCCGTTCACCTCCTTTCACGGTGGTTACACCAAACTCATCCTAGGACTTCACTGAACCTAGACCACACCTCCATTACCTTCGACTCACCCCCAAACTCGTCGACTCACCGTTTGAAGTTTACGGCTAAACAGAGGAACAGAGACTCCACTTCAACCGAGCTCCGCCGTGAACACCCCCCGTCACGGCGACCGTCCCAGTCAACACCTAGGACCTCCCTGAACATAACCCTGACCTTCAATCCCATCGACACTAAGCCTAGACTCACGACTTTCGAACTGAAATTTCACGGCAAAACAGAGCAAAGAAGCCTTACCCTTCGATTGCAGCTCCGCCGTGCGCACCGCCGCCTACCACTGTAGTCGTTGGACTCCTTGCAGTCTCCTCAGCCTCCCCTTGCCTTGGTTTGCCTCGCCTCACGGCGTAGCCACCACCTCGACCTCACAAGCTCCCTGTTTCCCCCAAAATTTCTCCACACCTCCGCCGTGCCGCCGTGCACGATTGCACCACCAATTCACGGCCACCAGCTCCGCCTTGCCTCACTATCACTCTCACAACTCCCTATTTACTCACCCTTGCACCCAGATCGATCAATTGATCTCAAACTCTCACCCTCTGTTCTCTGTGTTTGTCAAAGAACCACACACACACACACGGGTTCACCCAATTATTTAGGACCGCACACACACAGAAGAACCCCCCAGAACCCACTACACCTTTGCCATGTGTCACAATCCAGGCCATCCTTATCCCACCTGCTTAAACCCCAGCCGTCCATCTTGCTTCTCTCTGCACAGATCCCCAGAAACCAAAAAGACCAAAATACCCTCATGTTTTACACATTTTTACGGTTTTACCGAAACTTCCTAGACCCGTAACCTTCGCCTCGTAAGTCCGATGAATACGTGCCGCCTGTCATCGAACTCAGGACGACGAACGCTACCTAACCATCCTAGGTCAACCTACCAACACTCGTCCGTACAAAAAGTCAACTATTCCCCCTAATTTACCCAAATTACGGTTAAGCCCTCAACCTTCCGAACATCACAACTTCCTCCTCGGATGTCGGAATCGGGCGTGCCACCTGCCTAAGGATTCGTGACGTCCTAAACTACGTCCTGGTCACTGGTCAATCCCCAATTGACCACCTGAAATAAAAGTCAACATTTCTGCCCGACCCAAGGGCAAAATCGTCATTCTAGGTTCCCGGACCCCTCGGGACCACCTAACCCTTGATTACCCTCACTAATCACATCTTAATCACTCTAGTAATCCCGATTCTCGGGACGGGTTGTTACAATCTTCCCACCTAAATAGAATTTCGTCCCCGAAATTCCACAGCTAATTCCCAACACCTAGGGTCTCCTACCTGGTAAAGAACAACCTCTCCTAGGTTTCCTGTCTATCATCTCCACCTTGGGTATTTCACTCCATCCCCAACTACTGTTACCACAGCCAACCCTAGCTATGTAACAACTGCATGGTGTACGCAAGGGAAACTCTATGAACAGAAAACAAAGGTATTATAAAATACCTCATTTCCCAGTACCCGACAGAAGTCATAGAGTACATCCTCGTATACAACCACCCTACCTGCCCGAACCAACTCGACTACTAACCCAAACAATCGACCACCCATCTCCCTCAGCTGCTATTCCGGCCACGGTCGGACTAACTCCACAAAGTCCTAAAGGCAAACTCTAGCTTGTGGGTTCTCTCCTTCAATAACCTCCCCAGTCCATCTAGGAAAACTCCTAGACTCTATCCTGGAATCCAACCACCACCTAAGTACAGCACAACCAAAAGTAAAACAAGTACCTGTCTCTGTATCTGGTGTCGACTGACCCTCCTGCTGAATCATCGAAAACACCCGGGCCTGAGATCCCGACGCTCTGCCACGTTCCCTCGAACTACTCGTGGCAGTGCCACCACCTCCTCTAGTGCCCGCTGTCCCTGACGCTGTACTCTGTCCGGACTCCGCTACTCCTCTGCCTACACCACCTTCCTATGGCAATAGTGGACACTCACGTCGGAAATGACCTCGCTCCCCGCAGTAGAAACACACATTCCAGCCTGATCCACTGCTCGGTCTCCCTGTAGACGCTACAGAGGACGCACTCGCTTGCGGAGTCGGCGGTGCTCGGTACCCCGGAAATCCTGAACTCTGGAAACTGCCAAGCCTACCAAAACGATCATCGCCTGACGATGACGCTCCACCGAAGTTACCCCGTTTCGGTGTCCGCTGGCTCGAAGCTCCAGGAATAAAGGGTTCCCGGCGTCGTACCGGCAAACTAGCCTCAACTCGCACCGCAGCATCCGACAAGTCTCGGAGGGTAGCAAAAGATCCAGCCGTCACTACGGTTCGAATCTCACCTCGCAAACCCAACTCAAACCTACGGCACTTCTCGGCTTCAGTGGCCACAAAAGCAGGAGCAAACCGAGACAACATCTGGAACTTCCGTTCATACTCTGCCACTGTCATATTCCCTTGCTGGAGCTGCAGAAACTCCGCCTCCTTGGCATCCCGGAAAGAACGAGGATAATACTGCTCCAAAAACCGTTCCCTGAACGTCTCCCAAGTCACACTATGGACATCCCAACCTGACAACTCGAGGGTATACCACCACTCGTACGCCGCACCATCCAGTAAAAATGCAGCCAACAATACTCGCTCCTCCGGCGGACAATGCATCACCGCAAAAATCCGCTCCAGTCTGGTAATCCACCTCTGGGCTTCCTCAGGATCAGCCCCGCCACTAAAAGTAGTAGCCCCGAGCCGCTGGGCTCGCTCAATCGTGGCACTCTCCGTCTCTCTTGCTATTTCTTCAGGTTGTGGAGAGGGTCTACGTCTCGGAGGCATCGTCAACCGCACGCTGAAAGAGGCATAGAAACAATCAGACAACCTCACAAACTCGACAGAACTTGGCTCTGATACCAATTGTCAGGACCCACCCCGGTTTCACCCCGAAACCCGAGGTAAATCCCGCTCCCGTCTGACTCCCCGACACAACACCTAAGGAACACTCACGCAACCCAGTCAGACGCAGGAGTAATTAAACAAAATATCCCAACCCTATCGTTTTCAGAGCATAGCACTAAATTACAAGGAAAATAAAAACCGATAAATTACACGCACGCGGAAGACTTTGAACTATTCCGGGGATCCCTCACGTCACTTCTATGCCTCGGACACTGCCTCGACGTTAAGACCCCGCGCTAGCTCCACAACCTGGAGGGCAATTTAAAACAGAAAATGTGAGTGGGCCAGAAAGTACAAAAAGTTCAAAAACCATTTTATAAGAAAACCGAGTTTAACCCTCCGTTTTGAAACCACATGCATAACCAACAGTTATGAACACAGTTATAAAATAATCGAAATAAAACATCATAAGGAACAGAAACACTATAAAATCTCTTAAGAAACCGTAGCATGAGTATCAGAAACCGTATCAAAAACCATAAACATCAAATCATCATTTTCCCGATCAAACCTGCTGGACCTCTCCGAGTCTTTAAACTCCCGAGTCTTTAAACTCAATCCAGGCCTTATCATATCCGAGTCTTTAAACTCCCGAGTCTTTAAACTCAAGGCCTACGGGGGAAATCAATATATATCCGAGTCTTTAAACTCCCGAGTCTTTAAACTCAATCCGGGTCTTTAAACCCAATCCGGCCGGTCCCCCGTCACATATATCCGGGTCTTTAAACCCAATAACCAGATCCAGCAAATCCAATCCCAAAACCATTTGAAAACCATTTACCAATCTACATCCAAACCCGAATCCGAAATCACTGGTCCGATGCCCTTCCGGCATCCAGAACCGTCATTCCGAACCCAAATCCGGAGTCCACTTTCCCACTTTAAAACCAACTTCCATTTCCAAAATCCGTTTCTAGAACCAAAAACCTTGATCATTGAAATCATGTTCCAAAATCCACTTATAACCAATGAAAACCACTTATCTTTTGAAATCCCAAAACCATAGCATAAATTCCAGAAACCAACCATTCCTCGTAAAACGTGCTAAAAAACCAATTTCCTTGAAAACGTGTAATAATGTAAAACCAACCAAACATATTCGATAAACATAAAATCATAATCAAAACCATAAAACAATTATAGAAAACAGTTATGCATGTTCGAGTTTAGAGAAAGGGTCCACTCACAGTACGGAGCCCTACTCGCGTCCCGAACGTCCAGCCCGTTCCTCAGCTTCTTCGAGAAATCCCGATCCTGTCCATCACCATCAAATTACGTTACTAATACGTCTACGACACAACTACCTAATTTCCTTAAAATTCCCCGAACCAAAGACTTAAAACCCGGGACCCTAAACATTCACCCTCGCGGAACTAAACTCAAACGATTTCCGATTGACCCGAAACCAACTCCATTGAACTCACGATAACTCTTGGACCAAAATCCATGTTGATCGCTTCTCAATACGCCGCCGCACGCGCCCCCACGCGCCGCCCAAAGTGGCTGCGCGTGGCCCCACGCGCCAGCTACAGTACCATCTTCAACCTGTGCTGAACCGGCCGTCGCAGGCTGAACCGGCGAGGATTGATCTCCGCCGTCCGGCCACCAGTTCAACCCCTCTTTTCACCCACAGTTTCGTCCAGACCTGTCCTACCTATTCCCGTACTCCGTTCACCTCGACACGGCCCCGTCATCGTCGATTCAAGCTCGAACCAGACGGCCCCAAACTCCCCTGCTTCATGATCCAGCCACCCCGTTCACCACCTTTCACGGTGGTTACACCAAACTCATCCTAGGACTTCACTGCACCTAGACCACACCTCCATTACCTTCGACTCACCCCCAAACTCGTCGACTCACCGTTTGAAGTTTACGGCTAAACAGAGGAACAGAGACTCCACTTCAACCGAGCTCCGCCGTGAACACCCCCCGTCACGGCGACCGTCCCAGTCGACACCTAGGACCTCCCTGAACATAACCCTGACCTTCAATCCCATCGACACTAAGCCTAGACTCACGACTTTCGAACTGAAATTTCACGGCAAAACAGAGCAAAGAAGCCTTACCCTTCGATTGCAGCTCCGCCGTGCGCACCGCCGCCTACCACTGTAGTCGTTGGACTCCTTGCAGTCTCCTCAGCCTCCCCTTGCCTTGGTTTGCCTCGCCTCACGGCGTAGCCACCACCTCGACCTCACAAGCTCCCTGTTTCCCCCAAAATTTCTCCACACCTCCGCCGTGCCGCCGTGCACGATTGCACCACCAATTCACGGCCACCAGCTCCGCCTTGCCTCACTATCACTCTCACAACTCCCTATTTACTCACCCTTGCACCCAGATCGATCAATTGATCTCAAACTCTCACCCTCTGTTCTCTGTGTTTGTCGAAGAACCACACACACACACACGGGTTCACCCAATTATTTAGGACCGCACACACACAGAAGAACCCCCTAGAACCCACTACACCTTTGCCATGTGTCACAATCCAGGCCATCCTTATCCCACCTGCTTAAACCCCAGCCGTCCATCTTGCTTCTCTCTGCACAGATCCCCAGAAACCAAAAAGACCAAAATACCCTCATGTTTTACACATTTTTACGGTTTTACCGAAACTTCCTAGACCCGTAACCTTCGCCTCGTAAGTCCGATGAATACGTGCCGCCTGTCATCGAACTCAGGACGACGAACGCTACCTAACCATCCTAGGTCAACCTACCAACACTCGTCCGTACAAAAAGTCAACTATTCCCCCTACTTTACCCAAATTACGGTTAAGCCCTCAACCTTCCGAACATCACAACTTCCTCCTCGGATGTCGGAATCGGGCGTGCCACCTGCCTAAGGATTCGTGACGTCCTAAACTACGTCCTGGTCACTGGTCAATCCCCAATTGACCACCTGAAATAAAAGTCAACATTTCTGCCCGACCTAGGGGCAAAATCGTCATTCTAGGTTCCCGGACCCCTCGGGACCACCTAACCCTTGATTACCCTCACTAATCACATCTTAATCACTCTAGTAATCCCGATTCTCGGGACGGGTTGTTACATTACAACTGCGAGGTGAGGCATGATAACTACAAGATGAGGCATTCTGCAAGTACGAGGCAAGGTATTCTACATCAAAGGCTTGGTGTGCCACAACGCAAGGTAAGACAAAGTTGGAGTAGAAGGTGATGCATTAGATGACATGATGTGCTCTTTCTAGTCATGCATCTGATGCTTGGTGGGAAGGAGAACTCAGTGCATTGACGGATTTTTCATCTTCAAGTGCAGTTGGAGCTAACATCGATGCTTTCAACGGATGAGGAAGGGAGTCCCATGACTTGAAGTGAAGTGTGCCATAGCGCAAGGCGAGGTGCAGTAGAATGCAATGCAAGGCATGGCTAGAACACAAAGTGTTGCATTATATGACACGAGGTGTACTTCCAATGACCATGCACGTGTCGCCTGATGGATAGAAGAGCTCGAAACATGAGGAGAAAGGTGTAGTAGAATGCAAGGCAAGGCATGGCACAACTATAAAACGAGGCATACTACAACTGCGGGGTGAGGTGTGCCATATCGCAAGACTTGGTGTCCCACAACACAAGGAAAAGTTCGGTTGGAGCATCAAGTGATGCACGAGGTGTACTTTCCAATGACCATGTAGGTGATGCCTAACAAATAGAAAACTTCAACACATGGGGAGCAAGGCACACCATGACCTGTTTAGGCTTTCATCTACAAGAGGCGAGGCATCCCATGACTTAAAGTTAGGCATGTAGTAACGCAAGAGGATGCGTGCCACAGTGCAAGGCGAGGCAAAGTATTCTACATCCAAGGCTTGGCGTGCCAAAAATCAAGGCATGGAAAGGTTAGAGCAGGTGGTGATGCGCCTGATGACATGAGGCTCTCTTTCCAATGACCATGCACCTAGTTCTTGGTGGATAAAAGAGCTCGACACATGAGGAGCCAAGCGCACCATGACCTCTTGAGGCTTTTATCAGCAAGAGGTGCGACATCCATGACTTGAAGTGAGGCGCATCGTAACACAAAAGGATACGTGCCATGGTGCTAAGCGAAGAATGGTTGGAGCATGAGACAATGGGTTGTATGACATAAGGTGAAATGCATGTGATTACATGAAGTGATCGAAACTTTCCAATAAGCTGTGTTGGTTGGTGGAGGATCTTCCAGAGACTTGACAATCCAGGCCCTGTTGAGCTCGGAATGAGGCGGCAACAATGTTGAGCATAAATATGGAGGATCGATAATGCCCCCTATGGAGCTCAAGATGTTGTACATCATTGCCTAACGGAAGGAAGAGAGCTCGGAGGTTTCATCATCTAGATGTTGAAGCCAAGTGGCGTGAAGACACTATAGGTTGTCGATGGCCTGCATGATGTTACTGCTACTATCTCCATGAAGTCAAAGGGCGATTCTCATTGTTGTCAGAGCTACAATCGCCATTTCGAATTTTGAAGGTGTTATCCTTCTGAAGCTTTTTTCAGTGAAAGTGGCCATTGATCTTGAGGTTTGAGACGTGAAGACATAGGGCACCAAACCATCGTTCCGTCCTGGAGTTGAAAGTTGAGCTATGGTTGGGTTGTTTTCTTAGAGACAGGTTTCATTGAAATATCTTTAGCAGAGTCATTCACCCTTGAGGTTGTTTTGGAGGAGAGATGCATCACTGGAGTTGCTTCTACAATGTCAAGCAACTTTGTAGTTGCTTCAGCATCGTTGCAGAGTCATCCAGTGGTGAAGTTGCTTTTGTGAAGGCAACAGTACCAAGTAAATGATGCTGAGGAGGATGCCCTCATTTCTTGAAGAAGGCCAAGTAAGATGCGTCACTAGAAGTCCACGATTGAGTGATCGATGATAGGTCATAATTTGTGCATGTTTTATCCATGATTTAATACCCTTTTACGTATGTTTTGTTAATATTTTGTTCTATGCAATTGGAGAAAATAATATATTTTGTGAGAAATGTGTAGATCAAATAGAGCTTGGAATTATGAGAATTTGAGTGAAAGAATCACCTAAATTGGAGTTGAAACGAAAAAGTTATGAAGGAAAGAAGATTGTATAGGAAGGCTCTGCAGCTTTAATTCCGGATTTTCCTCCTTTTTTAGGTCAATTTCAAGTTCTTTCCACATTTATTCTCTATATTGTATAGGGATTTTAGTCCTATTTCCTTTTGTATTCTTATTTTTAATTCTTTTACTTATAGGAAAGGTTTTAATTAGATTTCTTAATTATTTAGGAAGCCTTTTCCTTATAGAATTGAACTTAAAACTCCTATTTTTAAGAGGATTACTTATTCTCTTATAAATAGGGGCATTAGGGTTTAATGTAGTGGGGCCGAATTTACCTTCCTAGGTCCCAAAACTCTGTCAAAATTCATACTCAGTTTATATACATAGTTAGCCCATTTTATAACTGTTTTATGCTTTTGGATTCAAGCTTGTGCTAAGGAGGACATAAGACTTAGGAGAAGAAGAGTGTTTGAGCCCTTTTTCCTACTCCTTGCTATTATTTAGTATTTATGTTTATTTATTCTTTTATCGTTTGATGTTTCTTATGCATTTAATTATGTTATTCGTTTATTCAATAATGTTTGAGTAGTGTAATTAGGGTTAGGGTTACTTAAAGCCCTAGCCATGTTAGTTCGTGTTTGATTTCTGGCTCTTGAGTATGATTGTTATGTATGCCTGGATTTGTTGGATTACTGCACTTCATGAACTCAATTTATGCTTATAAGCTTAGCTACCTTATTTGTGTATAACTGTCGATGTAATTATTTGACAGATCACCTCGATATTTGTGTTCACCCTGCAACTTATGGCATCACGTTTAAGAGGGGGAATCTTATTCATAATCTAAACTGATGACTTCCTAGGTCTGCACATTACTTTTCTAGGGATATTGTAGTGTCATTAAATCTTCTTTATGTTTCATGCATTATCACGCACCATCGGTAATAGTTGTTTAAGGGCGGGCATATCACGCTTAAACATGCAATCTAAGAGAAGATAATATGTGTGGGGTGAACCTTAGCCGGACCCCTGCACGGGCACTTAATTCAGATACATGTATAGTAATCTAATCAAGGAAATCTAACGGAACTATAATTGGTAAAGGTGGATAGAAACCCTAGCTCGACGTAGTTAGTTAATTTTAGTTAATTTACTTACATTCATTTAACGCGACAACCCCCCATATTTGCATTTTAATTACTCCACTTAAGTCAATTGAGTTAACATGCAATCTAAGAGAAGATAATATGTGTGGGGTGAACCTCAGTTGGACCCCTGCACGGGCACTTAATTCAGATACATGCATAGTAATCTAATCAAGGAAATCTAACGGAACTATAATTGGTAAAGGTGGATAGAAACCCTAGCTTGACGTAGTTAGTTAATTTTAGTTAATTTACTTACATTCATTTAACGCGAAAACCCCTCATATTTGCATTTTAATTACTCCACTTCAGTCAATTGAGTTAAAACGAATTGGATATTGTTGAGCAAGTCTTCGTGGGATCGACCATTGCTTGCATCTATACTATCTACACATCTTGTGCGCTTGCAAAGTTTATTACACGTAGAGGTTTTTCCAAGTACATCTTTTGTGCTTGGTAAAATCTCTATCATGTTTTTGGCGCCGTTGCGGGGGACTTGCTCCTCAACGGTGTCCATTTTATTTGATTCCTTTGACTTAAGTGGTTTTTCTTTTTGTTTTGTATATAATTTTTTGGTTTTCTTTTTTGTGACGTGTCTAGGTACCATGGAATCGTGGAATAGCTATTATTCTTCTCAAGGTTGGGCCTACGAGCCCTATGCAAACATTCCTTCGGTTCCAAGTAATCAAGGGGGATGGGCATACCCCCAAGATAATATGTACATGCCTGAGCCTTACAATCAGCCCTATATGGAGCCATACCACCATGGATGGAGTGAACCATCACCCTACCCTTGGACTCCTCCTCCTTTGGATCCTAGGCCTGCCCGATCTCAAAAAACACTTCGGGATTCACTAAACGAGGCCCGATCTCAAAGAACACTATAGGAAACCCTCTTAGAGGACAAGGAACTAGAGCACCTTCGACTTAAACTTCTTTGGGAACCGGATTGGGATGACGAGGATAATGATGTGTATGTCCCCTTGCCACCCACAGACAGCACCAATGAATGCACCTCGGGTCATGCTCTTGATGTTCATGAAATAGAACCAAACCCGCAAGCATTGCACCATGTTTTGGCCGAGGTCCCTGAAATTCCAGCACCTATCCTTGAGGTCCCTGAAATTCCAGCACCTATCCTTGAGGTCCCTGAAATTCCAGCACTTATCCTTGCTGCCTCAACTCCTCAAACACCTCTTATCCTTACTTTTCCAGGGTCTTTCTTATCCTTATCTTCACCATTTATGCTCCTTACTCAACTTAGGTGCTTTGGTGAGAAATTTGATGTTGTGCATACTGGTTTGTGCAGGTTTAATGATACTTGTAGGAGGCAAGACGAAGGAAGTATCAAGATGGTGGTATGCACCTTTGAGACATTTTGCTCCACCCAAGGCTCATGGCCACGACCCAAGTAACCCAAGGACCCTCCATGGCCCCCACACTTCGATCATTATGCTTACTTGTCTATTGGGATCAAGCAGTTTTTACTTACATTCAAATCTTTATTGTACTTGTTCTCTGAAATGTTAAAGTCTAGGAAGTGATTTCTACTTGTATAACTAATCAAATCATTTATGTTGCAGGCAAGATACCACTAAAGGAGGGCCAAGTTTGGAGCCCCTCAAGTGCCTCTTTGACCGCAAGCATCCTAGGTGCTCAACCTTGTCTTGGTTTGTTCCCTTTTTCTTATGGACGTTTTTTACCTTCTAACTCATGATTTTGTTTTCCTTTTATGCTCAAAACATTGAGGAAAATGTTTCATTTAGGTTTGGGGGTATTGGACTTAAGTTTAGGGGTACACAACTCAGTTTCTGTTTTGAAATGCTTGCTGTTTTTTTTTTTCAATTTCTGCTTTTATTAGCTTGCTGTTTTTTATTTTTTGTTCTGTTTTCTTTGCTGTTTTTTGTTTTGTGATGCTGGTTTTTATGCCCAAACAAGTTAATATGAATGTATAGAACATGAGAATTGCTTGTACTTACTAAGAATCATTGCCATTGCCATTGAATTCACATTTTCACTTCACGATACCATAATAAAGTGATTAAGCAACCAAAACAATTGAATTTGAGCATACTTAGAAAATTAGTGGAGACTACCATTGTGAGATCTTTGAGCTTGATTTCCTTTCTTTCTGAGTGATCTACTTGTTTCTACTCTCAAACACTCATCACTTTGTTCTTAATTGCATGATCTCTTTCTATTTGCATTGATGTTTAAAGAACCATATCTATTGGATGCTCTTGATTTAGTGTGTAATTGTTTATGAGATGTGATATAGGCTATGTGTGTTTTAGCTCCTAAAGGCCCTTCTTTTCCCCGTCCACATTTCATGCTCCATAAACCCCTTTGAAGCCAAACACTTAGCCATTTTGTTCTTCACCTACAATATGACCTAACCAAGTTTTGAACCGTTCATAATGGCTACACCCTATAATCTAAACTTGTGTCAAGGTTGCATCAAATGAGATTCATGGTGAGGAGGAAATATGTTGATGTTTTGTGCTACTTATACTCATGTGATGGAAGTATGTTTGAATGGAAAATATCGTTCAAAACTCAGAAAAGTGAGGAAGTTATTGCATGATCTTGGCTCAGCTCATATAAACAAAAATGTATCAAGTTCAAAAGAAAAGAAAAGAAAAAAAAAAGAAACAAAAAAAAAGAAAAAAAAATTGTGAAAAAAAAAAGAAAACAAAACAAAAAGTAATGAACTTTGAGTTGAGTCAAGAGAGCCAAGTAACTCAATTAGAGCATTGTTGTGAGCTTAAGCACGATTTTATAATCTGGTACTTAAGGTCCAAGTCATGATTTCTCATGCCTTGATGCGGTTTAGGTTCTTTGAATTCCAAATTTTCTTTCTTAACCCAAGAACCTAGCCCCATTACAACCTGTGAATAAATACCTATTGATCTTGTGAATGGTTATGCAAAGGATTAAGGTACGTATCTTTGTTCTTAAACTTCAGTTCCTTCGTGAGATCATATTTTCAAATAAAGTGTTGTTCTTCATTGAAATTCATATGTGATTAACTTGATTTTCTTTACATAAAATCATCACATATGCTTGTTGAGTGAATGCCTTAGGATTCTTGAGCGTATTGAGTGATGCCTAGTGAGGATTAGAGTCTAGGAGAAATCTTTCTAGGGTGTTTAGATGACGTTGTTTACTAGTTTGATCATTTGAGATATTGGTATAATCACTTGAAACTTGAGTTCATAGTTATGCCATGTTTCTTGGTTTGTGTGAGTTTGCTTTCTATTCTTGATTCTTATTAACTTGTTGACGCATGATTTCTAGCGTCTTTTGTGTTAAGTAAAACGTTTGTGTGTATCATGCTGCTTTAACCCTCAGGAGACAAAACTCCTCCTACTAGGTGAACCTAGAGGTGTAAATGCTTATCTTAACACGATCGAGTCTTTTGTTTTGTGTTTTGCTCGAAGACTAGCAAAATATAGGTTTGGGGGTATTTGATAGGTCATAATTTGTGCATGTTTTATCCATGATTTAATACTCTTTTACGTATGATTTGTTAATATTTCGTTCTATGAAATTGGAGATAATAATATATTTTGTGAGAAATGTGTAGATCAAATAGAGCTTGGAATTATGAGAATTTGAGCGAAAGAATCACCTAAATCGGAGTTGAAACGAAGAAGTTATGAAGGAAAGAAGATTGCATAGGAAGGCTCTGCAGCTTTAATTCCAGATTTTCCTCCTTTTTTAGGTTAATTTCAAGTTCCTTCCACATTTATTCTCCATATTGTATAGGGATTTTAGTCCTATTTCCTTTTGTATTCTTATTTTTAATTCTTTTACTTGTAGGAAAGGTTTTAATTAGATTTCTTAATTATTTAGGAAGCCTTTTCCTTATAGAATTGAACTTAAAACTCCTATTTTTAAGAGGATTACTTATTCTCTTATAAATAGGGGCATTAGGGTTTAATGTAGTGGGGCCGAATTTACCTTCCTAGGTCCCAAAACTCTGTCAAAATTCATACTCAGTTTATATACATAGTTAGCCGCATTTTATAATTGTTTTACGCTTTTGGATTCAAGCTTGTGCTAAGGAGGACATAAGACTTAGGAGAAGAAGAGTGTTTGAGCCCTTTTTCCTACTCCTTGCTATTCTTTAGTATTTGTGTTTATTTATTCTTTTATTGTTTGATGTTTCTTATGCATTTAATTATGTTATTCGTTTATTCAATAATGTTTGAGTAGTGTAATTAGGGCTAGGGTTACTTAAAGCCCTAGCCATGTTAGTTCGTGTTTGATTTCTGGTTCTTGAGTATGATTGTTATGTATGCCTGGATTTGTTGGATTACTGCACTTCATGAACTCAATTTATGCTTATAAGCTTAGCTACCTTATTTGTGTATAACTGTCGATGTAATTATTTGACGGATCACCTCGATGTTTGTGTTCACCCTGCAACTTATGGCATCACGTTTAAGAGGGGGAATCTTATTCGTAATCTAAACTCATGACTTCCTAGGTCTACACATCACTTTTCTAGGGATATTGTAGTGTCATTAAATCTTCTTTATGTTTCATGCATTATCACGCACCATCGGTAATAGTTGTTTAAGGGCGGGTATATCATGCTTAAACATGCAATCTAAGAGAAGATAATATGTGTGGGGTGAACCTTAGCCGCACCCTTGCACGGTCACTTAATTCAGATACATGCATAGTAATCTAATCAAGGAAATCTAACGGAACTATAATTGGTAAAGGTGGATAGAAACCCTAGCTCGACTTAGTTAGTTAATTTTAGTTAATTTACTTACATTCATTTAACGTGAAAACCCCCCATATTTGCTGTAACGACCCGTCCCGAATTCCGGGATTAGATTAGTCACTAATCTTGATTAGTGAAGTTGAACGGTGGTTAGTAGGGCGGAATCGGACAAAATGTGCAAAATGACCGTTTTGCCCCTGGTCGTGGGCAAAATGTTGACTTTTTGTTCGGGCGGTCAAATGGACTTTGACCGATGACCGTGACGTAATTCGGGACGTCACGAGTTCATAGACAGGTGGCACGTTCGATTCCGACATTCGTAGAGAAAGTTATGGTGTTCGGAAGTTGAGGGGTATTTTGGTAATTTGGCTTATTAGGGGCCAAATGTTGACTTTTTGATCGGGAGGTCCGATGGACGAGGGCCAAGGACCGTTACGTAGGTATCGTCGATACGAATCCAACGACAGGCGGCATGCCGAAATCGGAGATCCGACGACGACGTTATGGTCAAGGAAACGAACTAACGAACTGAGGCCGGGATTAAAATAATAATATAATAACGAATAGTGACCGTTGACCCTACACACCTGGATGAGTGACAAGTGTCACTCATCCCTTGAAATCAGAATCCATGTTTTTGGGGGAGACCTCATGATGATGTTTAATTAGTTTTTAATTAATTAATTAATCTTTTAATTTCCATTAATCCCATTTATGTTTTCTTAACCGTGTACAACCAAATCCAGTTTTCTCCCACCCTTAATTCCTCTTCCATTGCTGAACCTGAGAGTGCGAAAATTGTGAGTGAGTTGTGTGTGAATTCAACTGGGTAAACACGAGAGATTGACAATGAGGAGGAACTGGGAATTCGAAAAATTAAGTTTTGGAGGGAAAATCAAATTGGAAGATTTGGGCTGTGATGATCGAATTGGAGGTTACAAACATCTTCCTGAGGTTGTGACGAGTCGATCCACATCAAAAACGAGAAGGATTGGTGCCGTTTTGGCTCTGATCGAGCTTGGTGACAGAGGAAGAAATCGAGGCTGAGTCGTGGAGTTTGGGGCTGTTGATTGACTCAATTGTTATGGGGAAATGATTTCTCATGATCCCACGATGCTTCTGGGATCATCAATTGAAGGAAACCGGCTGAGATCGATGAAACTCCATGGTTGCACAGTGGACGGTGTTCGTACTTGAGTCGTGATCATTTACTGATCAAACGACGAAATTGATGTGGGGGAATTGTTCCTCGTGGTCCACTGATGCTTCTGGTTGAACCAATTTGGGGAAATCAATCGAGATTGAAGGAATCCCATGATTGAACAGTGACCGGAGTGTTCTTCGTGTTCATCGTGGAATCGATGGAATTTGGGTAAGTTATCGTGTAATTGATGTTACAGACTTATAATTAGACTTAAAACGAAGCTAATGGAATGATCAATTGACGGAATTAGGATCGAATTGGCAGGATTGGAACCGGGTTGTGTCGCGGGTGAATTGGACCCGTTTACCAGACAAACGGGTTGGGCTGGTGACACTGTAGCAGGCGCGTTGGTTTCACGCGCAGCCACTCACGGCGGCGCGTGGGCACGGATCTCGAGGTGAGGTCAACATGACTTTCTGTCCTATTTAATGTAACGGACATTTTGGGATTGGTTTCGTGTCGATCGGACACCGTCTCGATAGTGTTCGGGATGTCCGAAGGTTTTAAATTAAGTTTAAAAATAAGTAAAAATTCGGGAAAAATTACGGGACTTTGATAGGATGTTAATGATGAGGTTAGTAACCCTCTAATGTGATTTGGACAGGATTGGGAGTCCCGGTGATAGTGGTGTGGGCCCGGGAGGGCCGGTGGCACGCGTATCGAGGCACACGGTTAAAACGGTCTGTGAGTGGACTTTGGTTTTATAAATTCTATGCATGCTTAAATGTTTTACATGGATTATGATTGTGATTGTATGATGTTGGTTTGGTTGTTGGTAAATTGTACGGTTTCACGTATTTCGAGGCGATTTACGTGCTTGCACGTAAATCGAGGTTTTCCAGTTTTACATGGATTTTCCATATTTATGACTTGGATATAATGTGATGAAATGGTTTTGAAATTGGAAATATGAACTCGGGCTTGAGGCCCAATTATGTTGGAAATTTCGGACTTGGAGTCCATTTGAAATCGGGCCGGGGGCCCAGTTGGTTAATGAAATCGGGCCAGGGGCCCAGTTGGTATGAAATCGGGCAGAGACCCATTTGAGTTATGTTATCGGGCCAGGGACCCAGTTGATTTACAAATTCGGGCCGTGGGCCCAGTTGGTTTATAAGTCGGGCTGCGGGCCCAGTTGGTTTACAAATCGGGCCGTGGGCCCAGTGGTTCATAAAAATCGGGCAGGAGGCCCAGTTGGATAATAAATGTGATTTCGAGTCAGGGACCCTATATTTAATAATTGTGATTTTGGGTCAGGGACCCTAAATGGAACTGTGTGTTTTTATGGAAATTTCGGGCAGGGCCCAATGGTAATAATGTGATAAAAGGATTTAATAAAACTGTTTTCCATATACCATCTGGACACAAGGATATATGATGGTCTCCTCCAGATTGTCTGGGACACTGGGGAAGTCACGGTGCATTGCCTGCGAGGGGTCATTATACGGAGCAGCCGGACCGTATGATGACTCAGGAGCAGGATTGCTATGATTGACGTCAGGGACGTCAGACATCAGGGACGTCAGACATCAGGGATGTCAGATATATGGACCCGGAGAGACCCCGGGCAGCACGCGTAGCTTATGAAACCGTGAGATATGACGTCAGGGACGTCAAGCGTCTGGGACGCTAAGCATCTGGGATGCTGGTGATGGTAATGGTAAAATATGGATTAATGAATAAAATGGCTTATTGGTTGGATATGTGTTATGCGGTAAAAATGGATTATTGGTTGTGAAATGGTATGTCGGGTCAGGGACCCTAAATGGTTTTGGATTTATGGATTGATGTTCATTTATGGTCGTGGGTGGTGACCCACATGGTTTTAATATGTATGGTGGTGGTATCCACAGTTTTGGGCTGAGTTCCCACACTTGGTTTTTGGTTAACGGTTCTTGGGCTAAGGCCCTAAGGGCTCGGTTGAGCAAACGTTTTGGTTACTGGTTTTGGTGGCATGCATATGTTTTTATTGGAGGGCATAAATGTCTTATAAATGTATTTGGTAAATTTTATTGGTTTTTGTCCACTCACAGCTTTTGGTTTTAATGCCCTTCAGGTTGATTACGGATGCGATTGCAGCAGAGACTGGGACATTGCACACCTCCTCCATCGATCCTTGCGCACTCTGGATGCCCTGTTTGGGCAGTGGCTCTTGGTCATCCTTTGTCTAACACCCCTTGTTGGACGGGAGCAGGGCACATTCCATGGTAATCCCTGGGGGGATTGGGATGGGTCCTGTCATTTGCATTTTAATTACTCCACTTAAGTCAATTGAGTTAAAACGAATTGGATATTGTTGAGCAAGTCTTCGTGGGATCGACCTTTGCTTGCATCTATACTATCTAGACGTCTTGTGCGCTTGCAAATTTTATTACATGTAGAGGTTTTGCCTAGTACATCTTTTGTGCTTGGTAAAATCTCTATCAATCAAAGGCCTCCAAGGTTTTCTCACAGGTTGATGGAGAGACTCTAAGGTCATGTCGGTCCTGATGATGAGCTTCATGGTTCTTCTTGGCTTGTAGCTAGACCTTAGTGTTGAATATATGCTTGAGCATCCAAATTGTGAATTGCCAACTTCTTTAATTTTCATTAATAGAAGCCTTCCATTTTATGAGTGCTTTGTGATTCTCGGCAGATTTGACCTTTGTGTAGTAATTTTGCTTTTTTAACTTCATTCTAGCTCCGAATTGAGTGTCGTTGGTGCCATTGAAAATATGACTTCTGTACCTTTTTAGTGCCATCAAGCTCTCTTCGAGAAAGTAAAAAAATTTTGAGTTTGGTGCATTCGAATGAGTCTCAAAGTTGTGTACTGGAACTATTAGTCGCGCCACACTAAGACACTTGCCCAAGATTTTCCATGACATGACCTGGTTATTACTCCCCCTTGGTGGGGTTGGGAAGCAATCTTTAGTAGCTTTTTCAATTCCAGCAAGTCCATTTGTTGGGTATGAGTGATATATCCTTGGGAATGTGCTTGAGTAGTATATACCCCATTGTTGGTCAACCGCATTGAACTTAGTCGTCAAGGTTCTTGAGGTGATGACTTAGCTCTTTAAGGTGAAGGTTGTACTTTTCCCTATTGAGAGGTGTTTGGAGTCCTTCGTAGGTGAATTCTTTGAGTGATCTGCCAATGGAAGGCTTTGGTGCTTCACTGGGAACAAGTGTTGATAGGTTGCGAATTGAAGGCATTATGGCTTTGACGAACAAGGATGTTGATGTGTCGCAAAGCGATTGTATTGATGCTTCACGGGGTGATTGCCTTGATGCGTCGCGGGGTGATTGCCTTGAAGCTTCACTAGCGATGCGTTACTTCATATGTGAAAGGCTTAGCTACTTCATAGGCTTAGGGTACTTTGCGTAGCAAAGTCTTGGAATGCTTCAAATGGCGAAGGCTTGAAGTGCTCCGTATGGCAAAGTCTTGGAATGCTTCGCATGGTGAAGGCTTGGAGTGGTTCGTGTGGCAAAAGATTGGAGTGCTTCGCGGGGTGAAGGCTTAGAGTGTTTTCGCATAGTGAAGGCTTGAAGTGCTTCGCGAGGCAAAGGTTTGGAGTGCTTTGCGGGGCGAAGACATAGAGTGCTTCGAGGGGCGAAGGATTGGAGTGCTTTGCGGGGTGAAGGCTTGGAGTACTTCGCAGGGCAAAGGCTTAGAGTGATTCGTGTTGCAAAGGCTTAGAATGCTTCGCATGGCGAAGGCATGGAGTGCTTCATATGGCGAAGGCTTGGAGTGCTCCGCTTGGCGAAGGCTTGGAGTGCTCCGCTTGGCGAAGGCTTGTGCTTGTCTTACTCACTTGGCGTGGCTTCCAAGTTAGTGTATAATGCATCATGTGGGAGAAGGGAGTTGCTGTGACTGTTTTCCCCGTGTCTTTGTCTCGTAAGCATGTGAGTCCAATTGTGAGTATGTCTCACTGTCTTCAATGCGGTAATTGGTCTAACTTGAACTCCCATCTACTTGTCCAATGGGGCAAGTGCATGTGCTTTGAGTAGATGCTTGATTCATTCAACTTCTTCACATGTACTTGATGTGTGATGGAGTTCTAACATGCCTTCCAAGCTATCATACACTTAAGGTTATTGTTGAAGTTGCATTCTTTTCCACGGTTATAGCTTTCTTCATTGGAGGCTCTTGGAGGTATGTCATGGGACATGGTCCTATATTTGAAATTGATGATGCATGGTTGAATCTGGCGTCGAAGGCCGCCTTCCAGATCTTCGTCTCGTTAGGCTCCTTGGAGGCATCGATCTAGCATCCTTTGTACGTCTTTAGCATAAAGCATGCCTTGATGAGGAGGAGAGTAGCGTCGAGTTAAGTGGCGCTAACTTCACTGGGATCTCCATTGTCAAATTGTATGAGCGTGCTAGTAGGTATGTCCCATCACCCTCGCTACAACAATAAGAACACCTTGAGCCTTCGTCAACTTGTCCACTGGACTTGAGCAGTCGTGTGCAATCTAGAAGGTTTCATAATGTCAACTGAGGGAGTAGCGTCAAGTCTAGTGGTGTCAACTTCCTTGGGTCACTATTATCGAAGTGTGTGAGCATGCTAGTGAGTATGTCCCATCATCCTCACTACAGCAGCAAGGACATCATGAGCCTTCGTCGACTTATCCACCTGACTTGAGCAGGCTTTTGCAATCTAGGAGGTTCCATGATGTTGTTGGCTCTTACGTGGTACTCAATGTGTGACAGTGCTCCGATGTGCTTCCCGAGTCATTCATGAGCTGATGGCCTTGGGTGATGTTGGCTTCTTATTCTGAGAGTACAACTTTTTCTTCAAAATCACTCAGTGACATGTCTCGAGAAATTGTCTAGCGACGGACGTACTCCTAGCTGGTCTGCCTTGGGATGTTCCACTGTCCTTTACGAGGTGTGTTGCATCTCCTAGTAACATCAGATGTTCTGAGGTCTCCCAGAAGTCATCGTAGGAGCTCTAATTGCACACGGTCCTAGTTTCTTAGCTATCCAACTTGCTCATGCTTTGGTAGCAATGTGTTGCATTAGATTCTTCATGAGCTTGAGTGTGTCCTCTTGCGTGCCAGGTGGAGCGTTGGCACTTATGCCAGGAGCTCTGGTGACAAGGTTTCACGTCACGTTCTTCATGAGCTTGAGCTCATCCTTGTTCATATTATGCGGAGCGTTGGGATTCCTACACTCTGGTGGCAAGTCACAGACTTGAGTGCATCCTCCTGCATGGTGTAGGTTATTCAGAAGCCTTTGAAGTCCTACGTCGGTGTGGAGCCAATTTGGGGCTTGTTGTGACGTCTTTCTAGCTAGTCGTCTATCTGCATGTTGGGAGGTTGCAAATCATTGCTAGAATGGTTCCTCCTCAATGCCTCTAAAGAATGGCGTTGTCGAAAACGCTTGAGTCTGGCGATGAAGGTCATCTTCTAAATTGCCATCGCGGTGGATTCCTTGGAGGCGTCGGTCTAGCACCTTCTAGTGAGTATGGCTATGTCAGGTCAAATGACGTCGGATTCCTCGGGTCACAGTTGTTGTGGCGTATGAACGTGTTGGTAAGTAAGTCTCATCCTCCTCACTATGATTGTCTGAATTCCTATAGCCATTGCAAAATTATCCATCTGAGTGGAGCTGTGCAATCTGAGAGATTGCATGCTGCTATCTGCTCTTGATCGACACTCTATGCGCATGAAAGCGTTCCAACGTGTTTTCTAAGTCGCTCACATACTGAAGGTCTCGGGTGATTTCAGCCTTCTACTCTGGGAGTACAGCTTACTTCTTTGGAATTATTCAGTGATGTGTCCTGCGACATTATCTAGCAACGTACATGCTCCAAATTGGCATGCCTTGGGATGTTCGCAGGTACTTCTCGAGGTACGTCACGCCTCCTAGCAGCTCTAGTTGCCCCAAGATTTCCTAAAAGCTATTGTACGAGCTCTAATTGGGCTTGGACTTGGTTATTCAGCTGCTCAACTTGTTTCGTCAATCCAACTTAAGGAGGTGAATCCCGAGATGTCTGCTCATAGTGCGCAGCATTTCAGGGTGCGTGTTGCGTGCCTTTAGACTAATGCGATGAACCTCATTTCCCATGTGGCTGAGCATGGGCATGCGCATAAAACAACGCGTCCAGGTGTCTCCTTAGGTCTATGTCGATAGAAAGTTGATTTGTGACTCTTTGAGATGTTTCTCCCACTAATAGTCTGTCTGTTTGCTGAGAAAATGTCGTCCTTGCTCCCGTTACAGGGTGGAGGATCGATAGTAGCAGTAGATATGGGAAGCTCCCAAAGCTGATCTCAATGAAAGCACCAGTTGTTGATGTAGAAATCATCCGGACTTGTATAATTCCTTCTTGATCCCTACAAAAAATAACAAGAAATAATTGGGGTTAAGGTTGAAGCCCGAAGGGGTAGTTCAACCAAGAACACTCTGATGCCAAAGTCAGTTTAATCGAGAGAAATAAACCAGCAGAGTTTCAGTATGAGTTTTTAGCTACCTTTAGAGGTGAATGAGACCCTGTAATTATAGTGGAGTCTTGTGGGTGACCAGAGCGTCTGATTGATTGAAGGAAATAGCATCAAATAGGTGATTCTATTGAGAGAAATCACCTATTATTAACTGTATAATTAATAATAAATAACCTATTGAGAGATTACTTATTATTGGCATTAATCTGATTAATTAATATATTTAATTGATAAATATATTAAATTAATTTGGAGATCGTGTGATGTCGTCGTCTATACCATGGGTAATATTGACATTATGAGAGTTATGAGTCACGTGGCAGCCGGATAATTTTCAAGTGATTTATGGTTCCACAAATACTCCCACATCGCTTAGGAATTCAGGAAATGTTAAGGGATGTAATTTTATTGTGGTCCCGATAGAGAGAGAGAGGAAAAGAAAAAGAAAACTAAAGAGAGAGGATCAGGGGAGAAGAAGAAGAAGGAAGAGAGAAGAAAGGGAGGAAAAGGAAGAAAAACCAAGGAGAGAAGAAGGGAGGAACGCAGACGAGAGAGAGAGAGAGAGAGGAAATGAACCCGAGAAGAAAGAAATTTGAGCTTAAATCCCTTGCTTGAGTTTTCGATAGAAGAAGCTCAAAACCAAGTTAGGAGCATTTTTGTGGGGGGGGGGGGGGGGGGGGGGGGGGGGGGGGTGGGGTGTAAAATAAGGGGGTGTTGGATGCTAAAGACAGCCCAGACAATGAAGGTGGTAGATGACCGAGAAGTGGAAGCTGGTGGCCAGTTTACGAGCTGGTTTTCTTAGTTTTGAGTCCATGGATCTTTTCCTGGGTTGCTATAAAAGAGATTGGACGAAAAAAACTGAAAAGATGAAGAATTGAGGGAGATATGATTAGGTGGGGTTTCCGAGTCGGGCGACCCAAAAATCCAAAGAAACAGGTAACAGGGATGAGTGAATAGTGCTAGCACGTGGGTACCACGCCCATAGGCTTAAGGCGACACTTGGGGGTGTGTTCTAATGTGTCTTGGGATGTGGCCAACATGTTTTTCAATCCTTTCAATGATATGAGATTGTTTATGGCACATTTTACGAGGTTTTGGTATGTGTTGTGTTTTGGGCTTAGGCTCGAGTTTTGAATTGTGAATCTGACTTTTAAAATTGATATGTGTTATACGTACGTGATTTCTTGATATTCCTTGTCCGGGTTATGGGTTTCATTTAAAGATTTGATATATGTGTTATAAATGTATTTCTCGATATTTTTGAAACATTGTGTATGTGGACTCAGTGAACAACCCTCCATGGAGTTTTGTTATAAGATGTCCAGATGTCTGGAGCTTGGCTTCGTTGATCTTAAGGTTGTGAAGGCGATATGAGATGTGTTTCTAGACATGTCCGGCTGGTACGTGAGTGCAGTCCCCAGACATGGCCCTGATGGTGCCACGTGTAGTTTTTGGATATGTTATGACAGTCTGGATAGTGCTACTTGTAGTTCCCAGACTAAACTTGGTTGGTGCCTAATGCAGTTCTTGAGATTGTTTATAAAAGTTGGGTTATTGGGGTTGTGTTTGTTATGTTTGGCACTTAGACACTGTATCCCTGAGTGGACACTCAGATGCGGTATCCCCGAGTGGTTATATGACTTGGTGACTGGTATTCAAGCATCAAGGAGGGTTTGGCTGTATGTTTTTATTGTGGTAATCTTGTGGTTGTTGTGATGACTTATTGATGTATTTTGTTTATGAACATTTCTTTTCACATATTGCGAGATTACAAGTTTATTATCCGTTTTATCGAGTTAAATAGTTTTTATGTATCCATGCATAGCTTTATAAAATGGAGGGTAAAATTGCTTATGTTTTTCAAAATACATTTTTACATTATTTATTTTTGTCCACTCACACGTTTTCTTGATTTTGATAACCCTTCAGGGCCGCTGCACGAAAATTGAGGCTGTTTGAAATGGAGGCATGCTATGAGAGGTGTTCGGGAATCCCTTGTCTAGTAAGTGTTGAAGGTAATTTCGGTGTTTTGAATTGCTTGTCAGAAAAGAGCAGGACTAGGTGTGGTTGTCAAAGTGTTTTTAGGGACAGGTCCTTTCAAATATTATCCCACATTGAACTTATATAGAAAATAATTACTATATATAATGAATGGATGTCCTCCTAACAACACCATGACTTTTTGTGATAAAACGACACATTTGTTGGACTATGTCGGATTATACAGTTGGTATGTTGCCAACCCTACACATGTCCAACGATGTCAAACTTTATAGTTGGTATGATGCCAACCCTAAATCGAACTATACACATCGTACCTTAACGAGTTAAGGACAAGTAAATGGTGTTGGAAGGGATGCGCCACCAATCCGACTTCGAAATATTAACACTAACATGGCTAGCTAGACGATTTTAAAAGCATCTCCAATAAAATTAAAAATAAATTTAGTTTTCAAATTCTACTTTATAGACCTACCTAATAATTTGTGTGGGAAGTTTTGCAAATTTTTGCAATTCTTCAAATGATGTTAGGCCCACCATAATGGAAGGCTACATTTAGGGTTGTATTTGTGGTGAATGTAGCTCCAAATGTAGCCTCAAAAAGAATATTTTGGGCTAAATAGCATATTGCTCACAATGGGGTCTATATTTATTGGGGCTAAATTATATGGCTACATTCTTATTTCATATGGAATCTTAAATATCTATTAAAATAACCCTTATAGTTGTTAATTTAATATTTATTTATGTAATCTTTATTTTTTTTCTGAACATTTTAACCTAAAAAAATCAAAATTCCAAAATGATAAGATTTGTAAGAAATTTGTAAAAAAAAATCAACATTTTGACAATTAGTGGAAGAAATGTGCAGTTAAAAAAATTTGTAAGCAAAAGTTCGAGAAAATAAGGAAAATATTGAGAATAATTGTGAAATTTATAGTCAAAATTTATGATATTTATAGGAAAAACTTGAAATTTGTGGATTATATATATAGTCGTTGGCATGCAATATATATAGTTGTTAATGTTGAAGTGTTATATGTTACAACTGTCGATTACTCGTCGTCCAATCACCAAATGACGCGTGTCCTTCCTCGTAACCTATCAACTAGGAGAGTAGTGGGTCTTCCGTTAGTACCGACAGTCAAGTCAGTAACTTTGTTCATAAGAGAAAATTGTAAATGGTAAGTTTGACAGAGTAATAGTGAATAGTGAGTATTAGTTACCTTTATTGGGAACTGTGTACCCCTTTTGTATGGGTAAGTGGGACGTTCGATTTCCATAGTTTCGATGTGGGGCAAATGCTCCTCGATCTGCATGTTGACATGTGTCATGCAAACTGAGGGTGGATAGACTTCCACGCGACATCTCGTATCGAGCCCAGTGTTGGGGTAATATGAGAACTATGGGCTTGGGCCTTGTTCGGTGCTTGGGCTTTAGGTATACGGTCTAATGGGTTTGGTCAGATATGGTGTGAACAGAAGTCTCCCAAGTTCTTGGCTGAGGTGGAATTTCTTGGTCGGGGACTTGTCTCACTCTCCTAGACCTAATGGGGAGTATACCTGCAGTCCCCCAAGTCCCATGGCGACAGATTCCGCCGAGCTTGTCACGGTCACAGAGGGGAAGTGGTAAGTGGTCGGTCCCAGGAGAAGGTGGCTCAACAGAGCCAGCTTGGATGGTCATGAACTGAAAGTAGCTCGGTGTTTGCACTACGGTCAGTGAGGAGGGCCCAGGCCGCGGGAGATAACAAACTGAGCGGTGCATCGGGCTTGGTGGAGCAACCGTGGTGGTTTGATGGGGGAATTCAGTCGTTTGCAGGAAGTGGTGGACACCGAGCGGTGTACTTGTCTCGGTGGGACCTGTGAGCGGTTGGTGGTGTAGGTGGGAAGGACGGTTGGCCTCCCTCGGCTGGATGGGTGACATGTGTCGATCTGATCAGTGTGTTGCAACATGTGTCGGCCACTAAGAGGGGTGACACCTCGTAGCCTGTGCCATCGTCTATAAATATGAGGAGTTTTTCACCGATTACCTCACTTGTGTTTTTTAGAAAAGTGGGAAAACTCTGTCAAGGTGAAAAAGCGATTTCCGATCAGCTCTCAGCGACGGTGCTCACGGTGGTGCGATTTCCTACCAGCAGCTCCTCCGCGTAAAAACACAGTAAGCACCTTTTGTGCCCAATTTGTGTAGATGAAAATAGGATTTGGTGAAGAACTGGTCATGAACTTGATGAAGTTTGTGGTCAGATCTTCGTAGGTTCGATTCGGTCTTCTGAGTTGTGTTTTCCCTTTTTTTTTTTGTAGATGTCCGGGGATAGTGACTCGGTGACGGAGGGGAAGTGCTACGACTCACAGGGTAGTGAGTCGTCAGACAGTAGCGCGTAGGTTCTCATTCTCGTTTCCGGGAGTGAGGACGAGGCCCTCTCGGCCGAAGCACAAAATAGAACACACTCGGTGCACGGTACGGCTGAGTTTTATGGAAAAAAAAACCGAGGTGACCGCGGGGGTTGATGTGACTGACCACTCGGACGGTGGCAACCCCCTGGTGGACACCGAGATGATAGTGAAAGTAGGGGTTCACCGGGCGTTGAAGTTGACCCACGGCTGAGATAAAGGCTCGGTGCGGTTGAATAAGAGAAAACTGACCAGTGATGAGTCGGTGTTGGATGTGGTCTCGATAGAATGGGCCGCCTTCACTATTGATGAAATGGTCAATAAGGAGACCGAGAAAGGTCTGATGAAAATGCAGATCGAGTTCGGTGTGCCTGAGTCAGTGATCACACGACTGCCGACAAGGGATGAAAGGCGGAGTAACCCCTCGACCGGTATGACGTTGTTCTATACCGAGCTGATGCACCATGGGGTGAGACTGTCGATGCATCCTTGGTTGCGAAGGATGGTGAAGAGGATGGGGGTAGCACTTCGCTAGCTCAATCCCAATGTATGGATTATGCTTAGCTGCCTCTCCACGGCTCCGTTGGGCCAAGCAATCGGAGACGACCTATGCCCAGCTCATGTACCTGTAAGAGTTTGGGTTCTAATAGACCAAGTTTTTCCTGGTTGGTGGTAGCTGGGAGGGGCACACCGAGAGATCTCCAATACTGACCAAGTTTCAGACCGTAGGTTGAAAGTTGTAGCATAGGCCGACCTTGTTCTTTTTATTATGTATTATTTTTTTCAAGTGTGGTTATAAGAGCTGACTTGTTTCTTAGTGTGCAGGCTTTTTCCCCCACGAAGAGATCTCCACAGAAGAGAAGGCGGTCGTACACCAAGTAAGGGAAATCTTGGATGAATTGAACTGGAACCGATGCATTCTTCGATTGCCAGGATATCAGTACAAGGCAGGCCTAATCGAAACCGATGAGGGTAAGTTGGACTAGAACGAGCTGAACTCATGTGGGTTTCTATTTTGCTTTCTTTTTATTTTAAAATGTACTGACCAACTTCTCGGTGGTGCAGTTCCGTATCATCTCGGTAGCTGGATACTCAAAGACTCCGAACAGCTGAGGATGAAGGTTAACAAGACCATACAGGAGTCTACCTTGGCGCCGAAGGTTGCCGAGCGTCTCGAGTATATGCTCAAAAAGAAGAAGGATCGATCGAACAAAGGGCAAAATGAGTGGTAAGTTTGAGTCTAGGTGTTGGTGTAAGCTCGAACCCCAACTCATATGTTTAAGTCTAAGTGTTGGTGTAAGTCGAGCAAGGTTGTACACCGACTGGAAAGTTTGAGTCAAAATAGCAAGTGTTGGAGTGTAGGCTGAGTAAGATCGAACCCCGACATGTATGTTTAAGACTAAGTGGTGGTGTAAGATGAGAAAGGTTGTACACCGACTCGAAAGATAAAGTTAAAAATAGCAAGTGATGGGGTGTAGGTCGAGTAAGACAGAACCCCGACTCGTATATTTGAGTCTAGGTGTTGGTGTAAGTCGAGTTAGGATGTACACCGACTCAAAATTTTGACTCAAAAAAGAAAGTGTTGGGTGTAGGACGAGTAAGACCAAACCGCGACTCGTATGTTTGAGTCTAAGTGTTGGTTTAAGCCGAGTAAGGTTGTACACCGACTCGAAAGTTTAAGTTAAAATAGCAAGTGTTGGGGTGTAGGCTAGGTAAGACCGAACCCCGACTCATATGTTTGAGTCTAGGTGTTGGTGTAAGCCGAGTAAGGATGTACACCAACTCGAAAGTATGAGTTAAAATAGCAAGTGTTGGGGTGTAGGGCGACTAAGATCGAACCCCGACTTGTATGTTTGAGCCTAAGTATTGGTGTAAGCCGGGTATAGTTGTACACCGACTCGAAAGTTTGAGTGAAAAATAGCAAGTGTTGGGGTATAGGCTGAGTAAGACCAAACCCCGACTCGTATGTTTAAGTCTAGATGTTGGTGTAAGCCGAGTAAGGTTGTACACCGACTTGAAAGTTTGAGCCAAAATAGCAAGTGTTGGGGTGTAGGCCGAGTAAGACCGAACCCAGACTCGTATGTTTGAGTCTAAGTGTTGGTGTAAGCAGAGTAAGGCTGTACACCAACTCGAAAGTTTGAGTCAAAATAGCAAATGATGGGGTTTGGGACGAGTAAGATCGAACCCCGACTTGTATGTTTGAGCCTAAGTGATGGTGTAAGCCAGGTAAGGTTGTACAACAACTAGAAAGTTTGAGTGAAAAATAGCAAGTGTTGGGGTGTAGGTCGAGTAAGACCGAACGCTGACTCGTATGTTTGAGTCTAGGTGTTGGTGTAAGCCGAGTAAGGTTGTACACCGACTTGAAAGTTTGAGGCAAAATAGCAAATGTTGCGGTGTAGGCCAAGTAAGACCAAACCCGGACTCATACGTTTGAGTCTAAGTGTTCGTGTCAGCCGAGTAAGGCTCTACATTGACTCGAAAGTTTGAGTAAAAAATAGCAAGTGTTAGGTTGTAGGACTAGTAAGACCGAACCCCGACTCGTATGTTTGATTCTAGGTGTTGGTGTAAGATGAGTAAGGTTGTACACCGACTCGAAATTTTGAGTCAAAATAGCATGTGTTGGGGTGTAGGCCGAGTAAGACTGAACCCCGACTCGTATATTTGAGTCTAAGTATTGGTGTAAGCCGAGTAAGGTTGTACCCCGACTAGAAAATTTGAGTAAAAAATAGCAAGTGTTAGGTTGTAGGACTAGTAAGACCGAACCCCGACTCGTATGTTTGATTCTAGGTGTTGGTGTAAGATGAGTAAGGTTGTACACCGACTCGAAATTTTGAGTCAAAATAGCATGTGTTGGGGTGTAGGCCGAGTAAGACTGAACCTCGACTCATATGTTTTAAGTCTAAGAGTTGGTGTAAGACGAGTAAGGTTGTACGCCTTAAAGTTTGAGTCAAAAATAGCAAGTGTTGGGGAGTAGTCCGAGTAAGACCGAACCTCGACACGTATGTTTGAGTCTAGGTGTTGGTGTAAGCCGAGTAAGGCTATACACCGACTCGAAAGTTTGAGCCAAAATAGCAAGTGTTGGGGTGTACACCGAGTAAGACTGAACCCCGACTTGTATATTTGAGTCTAAGTATTGGTGTAAGCCGAGTAAGGTTGTACCCCGACTCGAAAATTTGAGTCAAAAATAACAATTGTTTGGGTGTAGGCCGAGTAAGACCGAACCTCGACCCGTATGTTTGAGTTAGGTGTTGGTGTAAGCCGAGTAAGGCTGTCCACCAACTTGAAAGTTTTAGTCAAAATAGCAAATATTGGGGTGTAGGACGAGTAAGACCGAACCCCGACGCATATGTTTGAGTCTAGGTGTTGGTGTAAGCCGAGTAAGGATGTACACCGACTCGAAAGTTTGAGTCAAAATAGCAAGTGTTGGGTTGTAGGCCGAGTAAGATCGAACCCCGACTTGTATGTTTGAGCCTAAGTGTTGGTGTATGTCGAGTAAGATTATACACCGATACAAAAGTTTGAGTCAAAAATAGCAAGTGTTGGGTAGTAGGCTGAGTACGATCGAACCTCAACTCGTATGTTTGAGTCTAAGTGTGGGTGTAAGCCGAGTATGGTGGTATACCAACTCGAAAGTTTGAGCCAAAATAGCATGTGTTAGGGTGTAGGACGAGTAAGACCAAACCCCGACTCTCATGTTTGAGTCTAGGTGTTGGTGTAAGCCGAGTAAGACTGTACTGCGACTCGAAAGTTTGAGTAAAAAATAGCAAGTGTTGGGGTGTAGGATGAGTAAGACCAATATCTTACTCGTATGTTTGAGTCTAGGTGTTGGTGTAAGCCGAGTAAGGCTGTACACCGACTCGAAATTTTGGGTCAAAATAGCAAGTGTTGGGTATAGGCCGAGTAGGACCGAACCTCGACTCGTATGTTTGAGCCTAAGTGTTGGTGAAAGCCGAGTAAGGCTGTACACCGTCTAAAAAGTTTGAGTCAAAAATAGCATGTGTTGGGGTGTAGGCCGAGTAAGACTGAACCCCGAGTCGTATATTTGAGTCTAAGAATTGGTGTAAGCCGAGTAAGGCTGTACACCGACTCGAAAGCTTGAGTCAAAAATAACAAGTGTTGGTATGTAGGCCGAGTAAGATCTAACCCCGACTTGTATGTTTGAGCTTAAGTGTTGGTGTAAGCCGAGTAAGGTTATACACCGACACGAAAGTTTGAGTCAAAAACAGCAAGTGTTGGGGTATAGGCCGAGTAAGACCGAACCCCGACTCGTATGTTTGAGTCTAAGTGTTGGTGTAAGCCGAGTAAGGCTTTACACGGACTCGAAAGTTTGAGTCAAAAATAGCAAGTGTTTGGGTGTAAGCCGAGTAAGACCGAACCCCGACTCGTATGTTTAAGTTTAGGTGTTGGTGTAAGTCGAGTAAGGCTGTACACCGACTCGAAAGTTTGAACCAAAATAGAAAGTGTTGGGGTGTAGGCCGAGTAAGGCTGAACCCCGACACGTATGTTTGAGTTTAAATGTTGGTGTAAGCCGAGTAAGGCTGTACACCAACTCGAAAGTTTGAGTCAAAATTCCAAGTCCTGGGGTGTAGGCCGAGTAAGACCGAACCTCGAGTCGTATGTTTGAATCTAGTTGTTGGTGTAAGCCGAGTAAGGCTTGACACGACTCAAAAGTTTGAGTCAAAATAGCAAGTGTTGGGATGTAGGCCGAGTAAGATCGAACCCCGACTTGTATGTTTGTGCCTAAATGTGGGTGTAAGCCGAGTAAGGTTAAACACCGACTCGAAAGTTTGAGTAAAAAAAAAAACAAGTGTTGGGGTGTAGGGCGAGTAAGACCAAAATCCGACTCGTATGTTTAAGTCTAGGTGTTGGTGTAAGTCGAGTGAGGCTGTCCACCGACTCGAAAGTTTGAGTAAAAAATAACAAGTGTTGGGGTATAGGACGAGTAAGACCGAACCCCGACTCGTATGTTTGAGTCTAAGGGTTGGTGTAAGCCGAGTAAGGCTGTACACTGACTCGAAAGTTTGAGTAAAAATAGCAAGTGTTTAGGTGTAAGCCGAGTAAGACCGAATCCCGACTCGTATGTTTAAGTCTAGGTGTTGTTGTAAGCCGAGTAAGGCTGTACACCGACTCGAAAGTTTGAGCCAAAATAGCAAGTGTTGGGGTGTAGGCCGAGTAAGACTGAACCCCGACACGTATGTTTGAGTTTAAATGTTAATGTAAGCCGAGTAAGGCTGTATACCAACTCGAAAGTTTGAGTCAAAATTGCAAGTGCTAGGGTGTAGGCCGAGTAAGACCGAACCTCGAGTCGTATGTTTGAATCTAGTTGTTGGTGTAAGTAGAGTAAGGCTGTACACCGACTCGAAATTTTGAGTCAAAATACCAAGTGTTGGGTTGTAGGCCGAGTAAGATCGAACCCCGACTCGTATGTTTGAGCCTAAGTGTTGGTGTAAGTCGAGTAAGTTTATACACCGATACGAAAGTTTGAGTCAAAAATAGCAAGTGTTGGGTAGTAGGCTGAGTACGATCGAACCTCAACTCGTATGTTTGAGTCTAAGTGTGGGTGTAAGCCGAGTATGGTTGTATACCAACTCGAAAGTTTGAGCCAAAATAGCATGTGTTAGGGTGTAGGACGAGTAAGACCAAACCCCGACTCTCATGTTTGAGTCTAGGTGGTGGTGTAAGCCGAGTAAGACTGTACTTCGACTCGAAAGTTTGAGTAAAAAATAGCAAGTGTTGGGGTGTAGGATGAGTAAGACCAATAAGGTTGTACACCGACTCGAAATTTTGAGTCAAAATAGCGAGTGTTGGGGTATAGGCCGAGTAAGACCGAACCCCGACTCGTATGTTTGAGTCTAAGTGTTGGTGAAAGCGGAGTAAGGCTGTACACCGTCTCGAAAGTTTGAGTCAAAAATAGCATGTGTTGGGGTGTAGGCCGAGTAAGACTAAACCTCGAGTCGTATATTTGAGTCTAAGAATTGGAGTATGCCGAGTAAAGCTGTACACCGACTCAAAAGTTTGAGTAAAAAATAACAAGTGTTGGGATGTAGGCCGAGTAAGATCTAACCCCGACTTGTATGTTTGAGCTTAGGTGTTGGTGTAAGCCGAGTAAGGTTATACACCGACACGAAAGTTTGAGTCAAAAACAGCAAGTGTTGGGGTATAGGCCGAGTAAAACCGAACCCCGACTCGTATGTTTGGGTCTAAGTGTTGGTGTAAGCCGAGTAAGGCTGTACACTGACTCGAAAGTTTGAGTCAAAAATAGCAAGTGTTTGGGTGTAAGCCGAGTAAGAACGAACCCCGACTCGTATGTTTAAGTTTAGGTGTTGGTGTAAGCCGAGTAAGGCTGTACACCAACTCGAATGTTTGAGCCAAAATTGCATGTGTTGGGGTGTAGGTCGAGTAAGGCTGAACCCCGACACGTATGTTTGAGTTTAAATGTTGGTGTAAGCTGAGTAAGGTTGTACACCAACTCAAAAGTTTGAGTCAAAATTGCAATTCCTGGGGTGTAGGCCGAGTAAGACCAAACCTCGAGTCGTATGTTTGAATCTAGTTGTTGGTGTAAGCCGAGTAAGGCTGTACACGACTCAAAAGTTTGAGTCAAAATAGCAAGTGTTGGTATGTAGGCCGAGTAAGATCGAACCCCGACTTGTATGTTTGTGCCTAAATGTGGGTGTAAGCCGAGTAAGGTTATACACCGACTCGAAAGTTTGAGTCAAAAAAAACAAGTGTTGGGGTGTAGGGCGAGTAAGACCAAATTCCGACTCGTATGTTTAAGTCTAGGTGTTGGTGTAAGCCGAGTAAGGCTGTACACCGACTCGAAAGTTTGAGTAAAAAATAGCAAAGGTTGGGGTATAGGCCGAGTAAGACTGAACCCCGACTAGTATGTTTGAGTATAGGTGTTGGTGTAAGCCGAGTAAGACTATACTCCGACTCGATAGTTTGAGTAAAAAATAGTAAGTGTTGGGGTGTAGGACGAGTAAGACCGAACCCCGACTCGTATATTTGAGTCTAGGTGTTGGTGTAAGCTGAGTAAGACCGAACCCCGACTCGTATATTTGAGTCTTGGTGTTGGTGTAAGCCGAGTAAGACCGAACCCTGACTCGTATATTTGTGTCTAGATGTTGGTGTAAGCTGAGTAAAGCTTTACACCAACTCGAAATTCTGAGTCACAATAGCATGTTATGGGGTGTAGGCTGAGTAAGACTGAACTATGACTCGTATGTTTGAGTCTAGGTGTTGGTGTACGCCGAGTAAGGTTGTACACCGAGTCGAAAGTTTGAGCCAAAATAGCAAGTGTTGCGGTGTAGGCCGAGTAAGACTGAACACTGACACGTATGTTTGAGTTTAAATGTTGGTGTAAGCCGAGTAAGGATGTACACCAACTCGAAAGTTTGAGTCAAAATTGCAAGTGCTAGGGTGTAGGCCAAGTAAGACCGAACCTCGAGTCGTATGTTTGAATCTAGTGTTGGTGTAAGCCGAGTAAGGCTATACACCGACTCGAAAGTTTGAGTCAAAATAGCAAGTGTTGGGTTGTAGGCCGAGTAAGATCGAACCCCGACTTGTATGTTTGAGCCTTAGTGTTGGTGTAAGTCGAGTAAGATTATACACCGATACGAAAGTTTGAGTCAAAAATAGCAAGTGTTGGGGTGTAGGCTGAGTACGACCGAACCTCAACTCGTATGTTTGAATCTAAGTGTGGGTGTAAGCCGAGTATGGTTGTATACCAACTCAAAAGTTTGAGCCAAAATAGCATGTGTTAGGGTGTAGGACGAGTAAGACCAAACCCCGACTCTCATGTTTGAGTCTAGGTGTTGGTGTAAGCCGAGTAAGACTGTACTTTGACTCGATAGTTAGTGTAAAAAATAGCAAGTGTTGGGGTGTAGGACGAGTAAGAACAATAAAGCTGTACATCGACTCGAAATTTTGAGTCAAAATAGCAAGTGTTGGGGTAAAGGCCGAGTAAGACCGAACCTCGAGTCGTATGTTTGAATCTAGTTGTTGGTTTAAGCCGAGTAAGGATGTACACCAACTCGAATGTTTGAGTCAAAATTGCAAGTGCTAGGGTGTAGAACGAGTAAGACCGAACCTCGAGTCGTATGTTTGAATCTAGTTGTTGGTGTAAGCCGAGTAAGGCTGTACACCGACTCGAAAGTTTGAGTCAAAATAGCAAGTGTTGGGTTGTAGGCCGAGTAAGATCGAACCCCGACTTGTATGTTTGAGCCTAAGTGTTGGTGTAAGTCGAGAAAGATTATACACCGATACGAAAGTTTGAGTCAAAAATAGCAAGTGTTGGGGTGCAGGCTGAGTACGACCGAACCTCAACTCGTATGATTGAATCTATGTGTAGGTGTAAGCCGAGTATGGTTGTATACCAACTCGAAAGTTTGAGCCAAAATAGCATGTGTTAGGGTGTAGGACGAGTAAGACCAAACCCCGACTCTCATGTTTGAGTCTAGGTGTTGGTGTAAGCCGAGTAAGACTGTACTTCGACTCGAAAGTTTGAGTAAAAAATAGCAAGTGTTGGGGTGTAGGACGAGTAAGACCAATAAGGCTGTACACCGACTCGAAATGTTGAGTCAAAATAACAAGTGTTGGTCTATAGGCGGAGTAAGACCGAACCCCGACTCGTATGCTTGAGTCTAAGTGTTGGTGAAAGCCGAGTAAGGCTGTACACCGTCTCAACATTTTGAGTCAAAAATAGCATGTGTTGGGGTGTAGGCCGAGTAAGACTGAACCTCGAGTCGTATATTTGAGTCTAAAAATTGGAGTAAGCTGAGTAAAGCTGTACACCGACTCAAAAGTTTTAGTCAAAAATAACAAGTGTTGGGATGTAGGCCGAGTAAGATATAACCCGGACTTGTATGTTTGAGCTTAAGTGTTGGTGTAAGCCGAGTAAGGTTATACACCGACACGAAAGTTTGAGTGAAAAACAGCAAGTGTTGGGGTATAGGCCGAGTAAGACCGAACCCCGACTCGTATGTTTGAGTCTAAGTGTTGGTGTAAGCCGAGTAAGGCTGTACACGGACTCGAAAATTTGAGTCAAAATTGCAAGTGCTAGGGTGTAGGACGAGTAAGACCGAACCTCGAGTCATATGTTTGAATCTAGTTGTTGGTGTAAGCCGAGTAAGGCTGTACACCAACTCGAAAGTTTGAGTCAAAATAGAAAGTGTTGGGTTGTAGGCCGAGTAAGATCGAACCCCGACTTGTATGTTTGAGCCTTAGTGTTGGTGTAAGTCGAGTAAGATTATACACCGATACGAAAGTTTGAGTCAAAAATAGCAAGTGTTGGGGTGTAGGCTGAGTACGACCGAACCTCAACTCGTATGTTTGAATCTAAGTGTGGGTGTAAGCCGAGTACGGTTGTATACCAACTCAAAAGTTTGAGCCAAAATAGCATGTGTTAGGGTGTAGGACGAGTAAGACCAAACCCCGACTCTCATGTTTGAGTCTAGGTGTTGGTGTAAGCCGAGTAAGACTGTACTTTGACTCGATAGTTAGTGTAAAAAATAGCAAGTGTTGGGGTGTAGGACGAGTAAGAACAATAAAGCTGTACATCGACTCGAAATTTTGAGTCAAAATAGCAAGTGTTGGGGTAAAGGCCGAGTAAGACCGAACCTCGAGTCGTATGTTTGAATCTAGTTGTTGGTTTAAGCCGAGTAAGGCTGTACACCAACTCGAATGTTTGAGTCAAAATTGCAAGTGCTAGGGTGTAGGACGAGTAAGACCGAACCTCGAGTCGTATGTTTGAATCTAGTTGTTGGTGTAAGCCGAGTAAGGCTGTACACCGACTCGAAAGTTTGAGTCAAAATAGCAAGTGTTGGGTTGTAGGCCGAGTAAGATCGAACCCCGACTTGTATGTTTGAGCCTAAGTGTTGGTGTAAGTCGAGAAAGATTATACACCGATACGAAAGTTTGAGTCAAAAATAGCAAGTGTTGGGGTGCAGGCTGAGTACGACCGAACCTCAACTCGTATGATTGAATCTATGTGTAGGTGTAAGCCGAGTACGGTTGTATACCAACTCGAAAGTTTGAGCCAAAATAGTATGTGTTAGGGTGTAGGACAAGTAAGACCAAACCCTGACTCTCATGTATGAGTCTAGGTGTTGGTATAAGCCGAGTAAGACTGTACTTCGACTCGAAAGTTTGAGTAAAAAATAACAAGTGTTGAGGTGTAGGACGAGTAAGACCAATATCTTACTCGTATGTTTGAGTCTAGGTGTTGGTGTAAGCCGAGCAAGGCTGTACACCGACTCGAAATTTTGAGTCAAAATAGCAAGTGTTGGGGTATAGGCCGAGTAAGACCGAACCCCGACTCGTATGTTTGAGTCTATGTGTTGGTGAAAGCCGAGTAAGGCTGTACACCGTCTCGAAAGTTTGAGTCAAAAATAGCATGTGTTGGGGTGTAGGCCGAGTAAGACTGCACCCCGAGTCGTATATTTGAGTCTAAGAATTGGAGTAAGCCGAGTAAAGCTGTACACCGACTCGAAAGTTTGAGTCAAAAATAACAAGTGTTGGGATGTAGGCCGAGTAAGATCTAACCCCGACTTGTATGTTTGAGATTAAGTGTTTGTGTAAGCCGAGTAAGGTTATACACCGACACGAAAGTTTGAGTCAAAAACAGCAAGTGTTGGGGTATAGGCCGAGTAAGACCGAACCCTAACTCGTATGTTTGATTCTAAGTGTTGGTGTAAGCCGAGTAAGGCTGTACACTGACTCGGAAGTTTGAGTCAAAAATATCAAGTGTTTGGGTGTAAGCCGAGTAAGACCGAACCCCGACTTGTATGTTTAAGTTTAGGTGTTGGTGTAAGCCAAGTAAGGCTGTACACCGACTCGAAAGTTTGAGCCAAAATAGCAAGTGTTGGTGTGTAGGCCGAGTAAGGCTGAACCCCGACACGTATGTTTGAGTTTAAATGTTGGTCTAAGCCGAGTAAGGTTGTACACCAACTTGAAAGTTTGAGTCAAAATTGCAAGTCCTGGGGTGTAGGCCGAGTAAGACCGAACCTTGAGTAATATGTTTGAATCTAGTTGTTGGTGTAAGCCGAGTAAGGCTGTAGACGACTCAAAAGTTTGAGTCAAAATAGCAAGTGTTGGGATGTAGGTCAAGAAAGATCGAACCCCGACTTGTATGTTTGTGCCTAAATGTGGGTGTAGACCGAGTAAGGTTATACACCGACTCGAATGTTTGAGTTAAAAAAAAACAAGTGTTGGGGTGTAGGGCGAGTAAGACCAAAATCCGACTCGTATGTTTAAGTCTAGGTGTTGGTGTAAGCCGAGTGAGGCTGTACACCGACTCGAAAGTTTGAGTAAAAAATAGCAAGTGTTGGGGTATAGGCCGAGTAAGACTGAATCCCGACTAGTATGTTTGAGTCTAGGTGTTGGTGTAAGCCTAGTAAGACTATACTCTGACTCTATAGTTTGAGTATAAAATAGTAAGTGTTGGGAAGTAGGACGAGTAAGACCGAACCCTGACTCATATATTTGAGTGTAGGTATTGGTGTAAGCTGAGTAAGACCGAACCCCGACTCGTATATTTGAGTCTAGGTGTTGGTGTAAGCCGAGTGAGGCTGTACACCGACTCGAAAGTTTGAGTAAAAAATAGCAAGTGTTGGGGTATAGGCCGAGTAAGACAGAACCCCGACTAGTATGTTTGAGTCTAGGTGTTTGTGTAAGCCGAGTAAGACTATACTCTGACTCGATAGTTTGAGTATAAAATAGTAAGTGTTGGGGTGTAGGACGAGTAAGACCGAACCCTGACTCATATATTTGAGTGTAGGTATTGGTGTAAGCTGAGTAAGACCGAACCCCGACTCGTATATTTGAGTCTAGGTGTTGGTGTAAGCCGAGTAAGACCGAACCCCGACTCGTATATTTGAGTCTAGGTGTTGGTGTAAGCTGAGTAAAGCTGTACCCCAACTCGAAATTTTGTGTCAAAATAGCATGTTTTGGGGTGTAGGCCGAGTAAGACTAAACCATGACTCGTATGTTTGAGTCTAGGTGTTTGTGTAAGCCGAGTAAGGTTGTACACCGACTCAAAAGTTTGAGCCAAAATAACAAGTGTTGGGGTGTAGGCCGAGTAAGACTGAACCCCGACACGTATGTTTGAGTTTAAATGTTGGTGTAAGCCGAGTAAGGCCGTACACCAACTCGAAAGTTTGAGTCAAAATTGCAAGTGCTAGGGTGTAGGCCGAGTAAGACCGAACCTCGAGTCGTATGTTTGAATCTAGTTGTTGGTGTAAGCCGAGTAAGGCTGTACACGACTCAAAAGTTTGAGTCAAAATAGCAAGTGTTGGAATGTAGGCCGAGTAAGATCGAACCCCGACTTCTATGTTTGTGCCTAAATGTGGGTGTAAGCCGAGTAAGGTTATACATCGAACCGAAAGTTTGAGTAAAAAAAAACACGTGTTGGGGTGTAGGGCGAGTAAGACCAAAATCCGACTCGTATGTTTAAGTCTAGGTGTTGGTGCAAGCCGAGTGAGGCTGTACACCGACTCGAAAGTTTGAGTAAAAAATAGCAAGTGTTGGGGTATAGGCCGAGTAAGACTGAACCCCGACTTGTATGTTTGAGTCTAGGTGTTGGTGTAAGTCGAGTAAGACTATACTTTGACTCGATAGTTTGTGTAAAAAATAGTAAGTTTTGGGGTGTAGGCCGAGTAAGAGCGAACCCCGAATTGTATGTTTGAGCATAAGTGTTGGTGTAAGCCGGGTAAGGTTGTACAGCGACTCGAAAGTTTGAGTCAAAAATAGAAAGTGTTGGGGGTGTAGGCCGAGTAAGACCGAAACCCGACTCGTATGTTTGAGTCTAAGTGTGATTGTCAGTCGAGTAGGGCTGTACACTAACTCGTAGGTTTGAGTCAAAAATAGCAAATGTTGGGGTGCAGGCCGAGTAAAACCAATATTCGACTCGTATGTTTGAGTCTAGGTGTTGGTGTAAGTCGAGTAAGGATGTACACCGACTCGAAAATTTTGATCCAAAATAGTAGGTGTTGGGGTGTAGGCCGAATAAAACCGAACCCCGACTCATATGTTTGAGTCTAGGTGTTGGTGTAAGCCGAGTAAGGCTGTACACCAACTCGAAAGTTTTTTTCAAAACAGCAAGTGTTGGGGTGTAGACCAAGTTAGACGGAACCCCGACTCATATATTTGAGTTTAAGTATTGGTGTAAGCCGAGTAAGGCTGTACATCAACTCGAAAGTTTGAGTCAAAAATAGCAAGTGTTTGGGTGTAAGCCGAGTAAGACGAGAACCCCGACTTCTATGTTTGAGTCTAGGTGTTGGTGTAAGCCGAGTAAGGTTGTATACCGACTCAAAAGTTTGAGCCAAAATAGCAATTATTGGGGTGTAGGTCGAGTAAGACTGAACCCCGACTCGTATGTTTGAGTTTAAGTGTTGGTGTAAGCCGAGTAAGGCTGTACACCAACTCGAAAGTTTGAGTCAAAATAGTAAGTGTTGGGGTGTAGGCCGAGTAAGACCGAACCCCGACCCGTATGTTTGAGTCTAGATGTTGGTGTAAGCTAAGTAAGGCTGTACACCGACCCGAAAGTTTCAATCCAAATAGCAAGTATTGGGACGTAGGCCGAGTAAGATCGAACCCCGACTTGTATGTTTAAGCCTAAGTGTTAGTGTAAGCCGAGTAAGGTTATACACTAACTCGAAAGTTTGGGTCAAAAATAGCAAGTGTTGTGGTGTAAGCCGAGTAAGGCTATACACCATCTCGAAAGTTTGAGTAGAAAATAGCAAGTGGTTGTGTAAGCCGAGTAAGGATGTATACAGACTCAAAAGTTTGAGCCAAAATAGCATGTGTTGGGGTGTAGGTCGAGTAAGACCAAACCCCGACTTGTATGTTTGAGTTTAGGTGTTGGTGTAAGCCGAGTAAGGTTGTATACTGACTCGAAAATAGCAGCCAAAACAGCAAGAGTTGGGGTGTAGGCCGCTTATGATCGAGCCCTGACTCGTATGTTTGAGTCAAAGTGTTAGTGTGAGGAGAGTAGGGTTGTACACTGACTCCAAATTTTGTGTCAAAATGGTATGTGTTGGGGTGTAAGCCGAGTAAGATCGAACCCCGACTCATATGTTTAAGTCTAAGTGTTAGTGCAAGCCGAGTAAGGCTGTACACCGACTCAAAAGTTTGAGTAAAAAATAGCAAGTGTTGTTGTGTATGCCTAATAAGACCGAACTCCGACTCGTATGTTTGAGTCTATGTGTTGGTGTAAGCCGAGTAAGGCTATACACCAACTTGAAAGTTTGAGTAGAAAATAGCAAGTGTTGGGGTGTAGGCCTAGTAAGACCAAACCCCGACTCGTATGTCTGAGTCTAGGTGTTGGTGTAAGCCGAGTAAGGTTGTATACCGACTCGAAAGTTTGAGCCAAAATAGCAAGTGTTAGGGTGTAGGCCAAGTAAGACCGAACCCCGACTCGTATATTTGAGTCTAGGTGTTGGTGTAAGCCGAGTAAGACCGAACCCCGAGTCGTATGTTTGAGTCTAAGTGTTGGTGTAAGCAGAGTAAGACTGTACACCAACTCGAAAGTTTGAGTCAAAATAGCAAGTGCTGGGTGTAGACCGAGTAAGACCAAACCCCGACTCATATGGTTAAGTCTTGGTGTTGGTGTAAGCAGAGTAAGGCTGTACACCAACTCAAAAGTTTGAGTCAAAAAGAGCAAGTGTTGGCGTGTAGGCAGAGTAAGACCGAACCCCGACTCGTATGTTTGAGTCTAGGTGTTGGTGGAAGCCGAGTAAGGCTGTACACCAAACTAAAAGTTTGAGCCAAAATAGCAAGTGTTTGGGTGTAGGTTGAGTAAGACCGACCCCTTACTCGTATGTTTAAGTCTAAGTGTTGGTGTAAACCGTGTAAGGCTCAATACCGACTCGAAAGTATGAGTAAAAAATAGCAAGTGTTATGGTGTAGGACGAGTAAGACCGAACCTCGACTCGTATATTTTAGTGTAGGTGTTGATGTAAGCTGAGTAGGGGTTAACAACGACTCAAAATTTTATTCAAAATAGTAAGTGTTGGGGTGTAGGCTGAGCAAGATCAAATCCCAACTGGTATGTTTGAGCCTATTGGTTGGTGTAGGCCGAGTAAGATGGAACCCTGACTCGTATGTTTGAGTCTAGGTGTTGGTGTAAGCCGAGTAAGGCTGTACACCGAATCGAAAGTTTGAGTCCAAACTAGCAAGTGTTTGGGCGTAGGCCGAGTAAGAATAAACCCTGGCTCGTATGTTTGAGTCTAGGTGTTGGTGTAAACTGAGTATAACTGTACACCGACTCAAAATTTTGCGTCAAAATGGTATGTGTTAGAGTGTAGGCCGAGTTAGACCGAACCCCGACTTGTATGTTTGAGTCTATGTGTTGGTGAAAGCCGGGTAATGTTGTACACCGACTCGAAAGTTTGAGTAAAAAATAGTTAGTGTTAGGGTGTAGGCCGAATAAGACCAATATCCGACTCGTATGTTTGAGTCTAAGTGTTGGTGTAAGCCGACTAAGGCTGTACACCGACTCAAAATTTTGAGTCAAAAAAGAAAGTGTTGAGGTGTAGGAAGAGTAAGATCGAACATCGACCCGTATGTTTGAGTCTAGGTGTTGGTGTATGTCGAGTAAGGCTGTATACCGACTCGAAAGTTTGAGCCAAAATTGCAAGTGTTGGGGTGTAGACCAAGTTAGACGGAACCCCGACTCATATATTTGAGTTTAAGTATTGGTGTAAGCCGAGTAAGGCTGTACATCAACTCGAAAGTTTGAGTCAAAAATAGCAAGTGTTTGGGTGTAAGCCGAGTAAGACGAGAACCCCGACTTCTATGTTTGAGTCTAGGTGTTGGTGTAAGCCGAGTAAGGTTGTATACCGACTCAAAAGTTTGAGCCAAAATAGCAATTATTGGGGTGTAGGTCGAGTAAGACTGAACCCCGACTCGTATGTTTGAGTTTAAGTGTTGGTGTAAGCCGAGTAAGGCTGTACACCAACTCGAAAGTTTGAGTCAAAATAGTAAGTGTTGGGGTGTAGGCCGAGTAAGACCGAACCCCGACCCGTATGTTTGAGTCTAGATGTTGGTGTAAGCTAAGTAAGGCTGTACACCGACCCGAAAGTTTCAATCCAAATAGCAAGTATTGGGACGTAGGCCGAGTAAGATCGAACCCCGACTTGTATGTTTAAGCCTAAGTGTTAGTGTAAGCCGAGTAAGGTTATACACTAACTCGAAAGTTTGGGTCAAAAATAGCAAGTGTTGTGGTGTAAGCCGAGTAAGGCTATACACCATCTCGAAAGTTTGAGTAGAAAATAGCAAGTGGTTGTGTAAGCCGAGTAAGGATGTATACAGACTCAAAAGTTTGAGCCAAAATAGCATGTGTTGGGGTGTAGGTCGAGTAAGACCAAACCCCGACTTGTATGTTTGAGTTTAGGTGTTGGTGTAAGCCGAGTAAGGTTGTATACTGACTCGAAAATAGCAGCCAAAACAGCAAGAGTTGGGGTGTAGGCCGCTTATGATCGAGCCCTGACTCGTATGTTTGAGTCAAAGTGTTAGTGTGAGGAGAGTAGGGTTGTACACTGACTCCAAATTTTGTGTCAAAATGGTATGTGTTGGGGTGTAAGCCGAGTAAGATCGAACCCCGACTCATATGTTTAAGTCTAAGTGTTAGTGCAAGCCGAGTAAGGCTGTACACCGACTCAAAAGTTTGAGTAAAAAATAGCAAGTGTTGTTGTGTATGCCTAATAAGACCGAACTCCGACTCGTATGTTTGAGTCTATGTGTTGGTGTAAGCCGAGTAAGGCTATACACCAACTTGAAAGTTTGAGTAGAAAATAGCAAGTGTTGGGGTGTAGGCCTAGTAAGACCAAACCCCGACTCGTATGTCTGAGTCTAGGTGTTGGTGTAAGCCGAGTAAGGTTGTATACCGACTCGAAAGTTTGAGCCAAAATAGCAAGTGTTAGGGTGTAGGCCAAGTAAGACCGAACCCCGACTCGTATATTTGAGTCTAGGTGTTGGTGTAAGCCGAGTAAGACCGAACCCCGAGTCGTATGTTTGAGTCTAAGTGTTGGTGTAAGCAGAGTAAGACTGTACACCAACTCGAAAGTTTGAGTCAAAATAGCAAGTGCTGGGTGTAGACCGAGTAAGACCAAACCCCGACTCATATGGTTAAGTCTTGGTGTTGGTGTAAGCAGAGTAAGGCTGTACACCAACTCAAAAGTTTGAGTCAAAAAGAGCAAGTGTTGGCGTGTAGGCAGAGTAAGACCGAACCCCGACTCGTATGTTTGAGTCTAGGTGTTGGTGGAAGCCGAGTAAGGCTGTACACCAAACTAAAAGTTTGAGCCAAAATAGCAAGTGTTTGGGTGTAGGTTGAGTAAGACCGACCCCTTACTCGTATGTTTAAGTCTAAGTGTTGGTGTAAACCGTGTAAGGCTCAATACCGACTCGAAAGTATGAGTAAAAAATAGCAAGTGTTATGGTGTAGGACGAGTAAGACCGAACCTCGACTCGTATATTTTAGTGTAGGTGTTGATGTAAGCTGAGTAGGGGTTAACAACGACTCAAAATTTTATTCAAAATAGTAAGTGTTGGGGTGTAGGCTGAGCAAGATCAAATCCCAACTGGTATGTTTGAGCCTATTGGTTGGTGTAGGCCGAGTAAGATGGAACCCTGACTCGTATGTTTGAGTCTAGGTGTTGGTGTAAGCCGAGTAAGGCTGTACACCGAATCGAAAGTTTGAGTCCAAACTAGCAAGTGTTTGGACGTAGGCCGAGTAAGAATAAACCCTGGCTCGTATGTTTGAGTCTAGGTGTTGGTGTAAACTGAGTATAACTGTACACCGACTCAAAATTTTGCGTCAAAATGGTATGTGTTAGAGTGTAGGCCGAGTTAGACCGAACCCCGACTTGTATGTTTGAGTCTATGTGTTGGTGAAAGCCGGGTAATGTTGTACACCGACTCGAAAGTTTGAGTAAAAAATAGTTAGTGTTAGGGTGTAGGCCGAATAAGACCAATATCCGACTCGTATGTTTGAGTCTAAGTGTTGGTGTAAGCCGACTAAGGCTGTACACCGACTCAAAATTTTGAGTCAAAAAAGAAAGTGTTGAGGTGTAGGAAGAGTAAGATCGAACATCGACCCATATGTTTGAGTCTAGGTGTTGGTGTATGTCGAGTAAGGCTGTATACCGACTCGAAAGTTTGAGCCAAAATTGCAAGTGTTGGGGTGTAGGGCGAGTAAGACCGAACCCCGAATCGTATGTTTGAGTTAAAGTGTTAGTGTTAGCCGAGTAGGGCTGTACACTGACTCGAAGGTTTGAGTCAAAAATAGCAAGTGTTTCGGTGTAGGCCAAGTAAGACCAAAATCCGACTTGTATGTTTGAGTCTGGTTGTTGGTGTAAGCCGAGTAAGGCCGTACACCGACTCGAAAGTTTGAGTCAAAATAGAAACTGTTGGGGTATAGGCCGAGTATGACGGAACCCCAACTCGTATGTTTGAGTCTAAGTGTTGGTGTAAGCCGAGTAAAGCTCTACACCGACTCGAATGTTTTAATCAAAATAGAAAGTGTTGGGGTGTAGGCCGAGTAAGACGGAACCCCGACTCGTATGTTTGAGTCTAAGTGTTGTTGTAAGACGAGTAAGGCTCTACACCGACTCGAAAATTTGAGTCAAAATAGCAAGTGTTGGGTTGTCGACCGAGTAAGATCGAACCCCGACTTGTATGAGGTGCAGGCCGAGTAAGATCGAACCCCGACTTGTATGTTGAGCCTAAGTATTGGTGTAAGCCAAGTAAGGTTTTACACCGATTCGAAAGTTTGAGTCAAAAATAGCAAGTGTTGGGGTGTAGGCCAAGTAAGACCGAACTCCGACTCGTATGTTTTAGTATAGGTGTTGGTGTACGCTAAGTAAGGCTGTACACAAACTCAAAATTTTGAGTAAAAATAGCACGTTTTGGGGTGTAGGCCGAGTAAGACCGAACCCCGACTCGTATTTTTAAGTTTAAGTGTTGGTGTAAGCCGAGTAAGGCTGTACACCGACTCGAAAGTTTGAATCAAAATAGCAAGTGTTGGGGTGTAGGCCGAGTAAGATCAAACCCCAACCTGTATGTTTGAGTCTAAGTGTTGGTGTAATTCGAGTAAGGCTTTACACCGACTCGAAATTTTGAGTAAAAAATAGCATGTTTTGGGGTGTAGGCCGAGTAAGACCGAACCCCGACTCGTATGTTTGAGTCTAGGTGTTGGCGTAAGCTGAGTAAAACTGTATACTGACTCGAAAGTTTGAGCCAAAATAGCAAATGTTGGGGTGTAGGCCGAGTAAGATGGAACCTCGACTCGTATGTTTGAGTCTAAGTGTTAGTGTAAGCCGAGTAAAGCTCTACACTGACTCGAAAGTTTTAGTCAAAATAGAAAGTGTTGGGGTGTAGGCCGAGTAAGACGGAACCCCGACTCGTATGTTTGAGTCTGAGTGTTGTTGTAAGTCGAGTAAAGCTCTACACCGACTCGAACGTTTGAGTCAAAATAGCAAGTGTTGGGGTGTAAGCCGAGTAAGACCGAACCCCGACTCGTATGTTTGAGTCTAGGGGTTGGTGTAAGTCTAGTAAGGCTGTACACCGACTCGAAAATTTGAGTAAAATAGCAAGTGTTGGGGTGTATACCGAGTAAGATCGAACTCTGACTTGTATGAGGTGTAGGCCGAGTAAGATCGAACCTTGACTTGTATGTTTGAGCCTAAGTGTTGGTGTATGCCAAGTAAGGTTATAAACCGATTCGAAAGTTTGAGTCGAAAATAGCAAGTGTTGAGGTGTAGGCCGAGTAAGACCAAATCCCGACTCGTATGTTTGAGTCTAGGTGTTGGTGTAGACTGAGTAAGGTTGTACACCAACTCGAAATTTTGAGTCAATATAGCACGTTTTGGGGTGTAGGCCGAGTAAGACCGAACCCCGACTCCTATGTTTAAATCTAAGTGTTGGTGTAAGCCGAGTAACGCTGTACACCGACTCGAAAGTTTGAATCAAAAATAGAAAGTGTTGGGGTGTAGGCCGAGTAAGATCGAACCCTGACTTGTATGTTTGAGTTTAAGTGTTGGTGTAATTCGAGTAAGGTTTTACACCGACTCGAAAGTTTGAGTAAAAAATAGCAAGTTTTGGGGTGTAGGCCGAGTAAGACCGAACCCCGACCCGTATGTTTAAGTCTAGGTGTTGGTGTAAGCCGAATAAGGCTGTATACCGACTCGAAAGTTTGAGCCAAAATAAAAAGTGTTGGGGTGTAGGCCGAGTAAGACCATACCCCGACTCGTTTGTTTGAGTCAAAGTCTTAGTGTCAGCCGAGTAGAGCTTTACACTGACTCGTAGGTTTAAGTAAAAAATAACAAGTGTTTGGGTGTAGGCCGAGTATGACCAAAATCCGACTCGTATGTTTGAGTCTGGGTGTTGGTGTAAGCCGAGTAAGGCTGTTCACCGACTCGAAAGTTTGAGTCAAAATAGAAAGTGTTGGTGTGTAGGCCGAGTAAGACGGACCCCGACTCGTATGTTTGAGTCTATGTGTTGGTGTAAGCCGAGTAAGGTTCTACACCGACTCGAAAGTTTGAGTCAAAATAGCAAGTGTTGGAGTGTAGGCCGAGTAAGACTGAACTCCGACTCGTATGTTTGAGTCTAGGTGTTGGTGTAAGCCGAGTAAGGCTGTACACCAACTGACCGGACCCATCCCAAATCCGCAGGGATTAACGTGGGATGTGCCTTCTTCCATCTGACACGAAGTGTTATACTAGGGATAATTCCGTCTTTAGCCCAACTGTGACTACCAAAGAGCGCCAGGATCTGGAGGATAAGTATTATGTCTCGGTCTCTGCTACCGCCCGCATCCGTGATCAACATGAAAGGCATTCAAAACATCAAAAGCTGTGAGTGGACAAAACAAACATTTGTAATAAAAAAAAAAAATTCATGAAAACGAAATTTATGTCCTTCCCTAAAAAGTATGCATGCATTCAAAAAAAATTTATCAAAACATTCACAAAACCATTAGGACCTTGGCCCAAAAATCGTAAATTAAGTACATGGGAACTCAGCCCAAAACCAATTCGTAGGGACTCAGCCCTAAACCATTCTCAGTGGAATACCAACCATAGAACACGGGGTTTCTACCCCAAACCACTTTCCAAAACATAGAACACGGGGTCTCCGCCCCATACCACTTTTCCGTAAAATCTCATATACATAAACATATACACAACCCATCCTCGGCATCTCAGAGGAGATGCCAACTCGGGGCACACAGCCCCTAGAGAACACATCCCTGATATCTGTCACGATTCATATATATAAGAATCCAAACTACTCGGGGTCTCACTCCGAGTCTACCGCAAGGATTTTTCCACCTGGGAGGCTCTGTCCAACATCCAGGATCTACAACGTCCGGATGGCTGTCTCCGAACCCAGTCCGAGACCATATCATAACTCCCACTCCAGGAATATGTTCCCTATGGGGATTACTCATTCCGGGTAGTGGATCGTGACTCTCCAGGTCGACGGTTGGAGGAGACCAATCAAATCATGTCGGAGGGTATATACATTTTCGAAATACTTTCTTTCTCAAATGGGTCTCATGCCCGAATCTCAACAGGATTCCTCGAATCCAATTCAAAATCAAATCTCACAGGCCTCGGCCTAAATCCACAGTTCAATAGGGTCTCATGCCCGAATTCTCATTTCATAAACCGAACTGGGACTCAAGCCCGATTTCACAATCAACAGAGCCTCAGGCCCAATACCAAAAATCAACGGGCCGCAAGCCCGATTTCACAATCAATGGGACCTCATGCCCGATTTCACAATCAATAGGGCCTCAAGCCCAATATTACAGCCAATTGAGCCTTAAGCCCGAATTCGTAAACCAACGAGACCCTCGGCCCGATCGTAGAACTCAAATGGGCCTTCGGTCCGATTTCTCATCAAATCAAATGAACTCCAAGCACGAGGGTTCGTAAATCAAATGAGTCTCATGCCCGATTTCATGTTTCTAAATCCAAAATCAGTTCCTCAAACCATCATTGAAACACGGTACGCATAGGTACTACATAAAGCCGAAAACCTCAAAAAACGTGCAAATATGCCAATCCTAAGCTACCACAAACAAACGCACTCATAGTATCATAAAACATGTTCATTAAATCATGTAAAACATTTATGCATGCATCAAATTCATAAAACAAGTCCACTCACAAACCGTTTGAAGCTGCGCCTCGATACACGTGCCAATACGCCTTCCTAGGCCAATCGCCGCCTCCAGGGTTCCCGAACCTATCCAAATCATAATAGAGGGTTACTAACTACTTAAATAACCCCTCACTAAAGCCCCGTAATTTTCCAGAATTTTTAACTATTTTTAAACCTGATCCTAAACCTTCGGGCGTCCCGAACTATATCAAAACGATGTCCGATCGACACCAAACCAGTCCCAAAATTTTCGTTACATCGAATAGATGATTTCACATGTCCATTTTCTTCATTTTTTGTCCATTTTCTTCCCTTTCAATCTTAATCTTCCTATCTAATCCCTAAAAGTCTAATGGTGTCAAGAAAACTAGTAAAAACCATTAAACTCGACCCGTTCAATTCCTCCTCTCACGGTTCAATTTTCCCATCCTTCCCCTAGGCAGTACCGCCCCTCTCTGTCGTCAAAAACCGTCCCTAGGCACTTCTAATAACCGTCCCCAACGTTTCAAACCAAAAATGGAACTTTTGAATGAAAAATATATACCTTCACGGTTTCACCGCCACCGTGCACCGCGATCTGCGATCTTTCCACTACCTTCATCATTTAAATCTCCTCTCTCTATTTCCCTTACATGTCACAAGTATTGGATTGGGTTTAGGGGGGTGGTGAGGGTGGTTTGTACAAAATCGGGGTTTCGAGCTTGCTTTGGACGAACACGAGGAAGGGGAATGCATGTGTACAATCACACTGGGCAATGGATGAGTGACACTTGTCACTCATCCCTTGGCCAGCGCAGAAATATCTGGGCCCCACTTAGGACAAAAGTCCCCTTTTTGCCTCGTAAAATGTGTCATTGTAAATAGTTCCTCGGAACATCTACGAACCGTAACATTTTTGTCGAACGTCTAAATTCGATGCGCCACTGATCTATGGACTCGTATTACCTCGATCTAAGTAACGGTTCTTGGCCCATGGCCATAGGACCTCCCGAGTCAAAGGTCAACTTTTCACCCTCATTCAGGGGCAAAATAGTAATTCCACCCTGAACGTCCGTTAATCCTCGTTTAACCCCCAATTAGCCTCGCTAATTCGTCATTAATTCTTAATTAATCCTTAAAATTAGGGACGGGTCGTTACACCAACTCGAAAGTTTGAGTCAAAATAGCAAGTGTTGGGGTGAAGGCCGAGTAAGATAGAACCCCAACTTGAATGTTTAAGCCTAAGTTTTGGTGTAAGCCGGGTAAGGTTGTACACCGACTCGAAAGTTTGAGTCAAAAATAGAAAGTGTTGGGGTGTAGGCCGAGTAAGACCGAACCCCGACTCGTATGTTTGAGTCTAGGTGTTGGTGTAATCCGAGTAAGGTTGTACACCGACTCGAAAGTTTGAGCCAAAATAGCAAGTGTTAGGGTGTAGGCCGGTAAGACCGAACCCCGACTCGTATGTTTGAGTCTAGGTGTTGGTGTAAGTCGAGTAAGGCTCTACACCGACTCGAAAGTTTAAGTAAAAAATAGCAAGTGCTAAGGTGTAGGCCGAGTAGGACCGAACCCCGACTCGTATGTTTGAGTCTAGGTGTTGGTGTAAGCTGAGTAAGGCTGTACACCAACTCGAAATTTTGAGCCAAAATAGCAAGTGTTGGGTCGTAGGCCGAGTAAGTCCGAATCCGGACTGGTATGTTTAAGTCTAAGTGTTGGTTTAAGCGGAGTAAGGTTGTACACCGACTCGAAAGTTTTAGTCAAAATTAGCAAGTGTTGGCTTGTAAGTCGAGTAAGACCAAACCTCGACTCGTATGTTTGAGTCTAGCTGTTGGTGTAGTCTGAGTAAGGTTGTACACCGACTCGAAGGTTTGAGCCAAAATAACAAGTATTGGGGTGTAGGCCGAGTAAGACCGAACCTCGACTTGTATGTTTGAGTCTAAAATGTTTGTCGTGGATGATAAGCATTGTATAAATGGAAAATTTCATTGATAAGGTGCGCCAAAGTCGGCAACTTACAGCAAGTCATAAGATGAGAAAATACAAAGTTAAATGAAGTATTTCTTAAGGTGGTCGGCGTGCCACAGGTGGCCGAGTTGAATACCACTTGAGTCTTCCAGTTCATAGGTGCTGGGCTAGTAGATCCTTGTAACCCGGTAGGGCGGTAGGGTCCTTCCTAGTTTGGGCAGAGAGTTCCAGCTGAGTGATCCTTAGTGGCGAGGCTGACCCTTCCGAAGGACCCAGTCTCCCTTTTGAAAACCTCAGGGTTTGACTCTGGCATTGTGATAATTGCAGAGCCCCTGCTTGCAGGAAATATTTCTGAGGTTAGCTTGTCCCTTGTGTTCCTCAATGAGGTCCAAGCTGAGTGCAATCTGGTGGTCATTTTGGTCGGGCTCGTAGGTCGACACTCGATAAGAAGTTTCATTTAGCTCAGTAGGGATGACTGCCTCTGTTCCGAAGGTCATTGAAAAGGGAGTTTGATTTATGGACGTTTGGTAGGAAGTCCTATATGACTAGAGTGTGTTGGGGAGGATTTCAGACCACTTGCCCTTGGCCTCATCGAGCTGGGTCTTCAGCGTATGCTTGATAATTTTGTTTATGGCCTCTACTTGTCCATTGGATTCGAGGTGAGCTAGGAGGCGAAGCAGAGACGGATTTTGTGTCTGTCACAGAATGTGCAGAAGCACGCGTTGCCGAACTGTTTCCCATTGTCCATGACAATGGTGTGTGGAAGACTCAAATGGCAAATAATGTTTTGGAAGACAAAAGTTTCAATCTGGGAAGTGGTGATGGAGACCAGAGCCTTTGCCTCTACTCACTTCATGAAATAATCTACTGCCACCACTGCATATTCTATCTTGTCCTTCCAAGCTGGCATTTTCCCGATCAAGTCAAGTCCCCATTGTGAAAAGGGCCAAGGGCTGCGCATTGGCGTGAGGTTTTTTGGAGGTAAATGGAGGAAGGGGGCTAACCGTTGACACTTATCACATTGCTTCGCTAGCTCCGCCCCATCCCCATGCTCGGTAGGCTAGTAGATGCCTTGCTGGAAGACCTTATGGGCTAGCGATCGTGGACTAGAGTGGTTCCCACAAATACCTGCATGTATCTCTTCCAGGATGGCTCTGCCCGCCTCCGGGACGAGACATTTTAAGAAAGACAGAGTGAAGCCCCGCTTGTAGAGTTGGTTGTTGATGAGTGTATACCCTGTCGCCGGGCTTTCTTGGCTTCGATCTTGTTGGAGGGGAGAGTTCCGCTCATGAGGAAACCCATCAGTGGGGTCATCCATGTGAGGTCAGTGCTTATTGCGCAGACCGTCGAGCACTGGGTGCTGGGTTGATTAAGTATTTTCACAAGGACATTGCAACTCTGTCGTTCATCGAGGGAGGATGCAAGCCGGGCTAGAATATCGGCATGACTATTTTTGGAGTGGGGGATCCGTGTGATAGAGTAATTGTGGAAACCACTCAAGAGCCATTTCGCCATTGCTCTGTACGCCGCCATGGAAGATTCTTTGGCCTCGTACTCGTTGCTGATCTGGTTGAAAATGAGCTGGGAATTGCTATATATCCTGATCTGTTTTGCATCCATGGTTTTGGTAAGGCGGAGCCTTGCGAGGAGGGCCTCATACTCAGTTGAATTGTTTGATGCCTTGAATAGAAAACGAAAGGCGTATTCTAGTCTGACATTATCTGGTATGGTGAGGACAAGTCCAGCCCCGGAGCCAATATGGTAGCCTAATCCGTCGACGCATAGCAGCGAAATTGGTTGAGCAGGGTCTAGCTGTGGGCTCTCCTCATCCAAAGTATGTGTTGTGGATGAAGGAGGAGCGGGCGGAATGAGCTCCTGTGTAGGTGCCGCTGGAACATAGGAGAACTCGGAAATAAAATCCTCGACGGCCTGCCCCTTTTTAAATGTACGGGGGGCAAAGGTGATGTCGAATTCACTGATTTCGATTGCCCATTTAAGTATCCTTCCAGACGTTTCTGGCTTCTGGAGCACCTACTGGAGTGGTCTGTCAGTCATGACGATGATGGAATAAGCCTGGAAGTAGGGTTTGAGCTTCCTAGAATACAAGATGAGAACGAATGAGAGCTTTTCCAAGTCAGAGTACCTCGTCTCGGCGTCCTGCAAAGCCTTACTTACGTAATACACCGGGTGCTCAGCACCGTCCTTTCGCTTAACGAGCACTAAACTGGTGGCAGAGGCAGAGACAGAAAGATACATGTAGAGGGGTTCTCCGATTTCGGGCTTTGCCAACAGCGGTGCTCGTCTGATGTACTCCTTGAGCTCGACGAAAGTCTTGGTGCATTCCTTAGTCCAGGTAATGTATTTGGACTCGCTCTTAAGGGTTTTGAAGAAAGGTACGCACTTGTCGGTGGCCTTGGAGATGAAGAGTGTAAGAGCTGCTACTCGGCCGGTGCGGCTTTGTACTACCCTATGGGTTCGCAGGGGTTCCATATCGACCAGGGCCTTAATTTTTTCCGGGTTGGCCTCGATACCTCATTGACTGATCATGAAACCTAGAAACTTCCCAGAGCCGACTCCGAAGACGCACTTGGCTGGGTTTAGACACATTCGATATTGTATGAGGACGTCGAACATGCGCAAGAGGTTGGGGATGTGTAGGTCAGCCGACTTACTCTTAACGAGCATGTCATCGATGTAAACCTCTATCGTTTCCCCTATCTGTTCCGCAAACATGAAGTTCACCAGGTGCTGGTAAGTGGCCCTTGCATTTTGAGTCTAAATGGCATTACATTATAACAATATAAGCCCTAATCTGTCCTGAAGGTTGTGTGTATTTGGTCTGCTGGGTGCATAAAAATTTGGTTGTAGCTAGAGTATGCGTCTATGAACCTTAGAAGTTCGTGCCCGACGGTGGCATCAACCAGCTGGTCTATCATGGGTAGAGGGAAACTGTCCGTAGGGAAGGCCTTGTTCAGGTCGGTAAAGTCAATGCATATTCGCCATGCCCAGAGGGTTTCTTGACGAGGACAACGTTGACTACCCAAGAAGCCTAAACGACCTTTCGGACGAAGTGGATGGTGCTGAGTTTGACGATTTCGGCCTTCATGGCCTCTATCCTTTCTGCGTGGTAGAGGCGACGCTTTTGTTCAACCAGCTTGTAAGAAGGGTCAATACTCAATCGGTGGCAGATAACATCAGTGGAGATTTCGGGCATGTCGACGTAGGACCAAGTGAAGACTTCAGAGTTTTCCTTTAAAAAATGGATTAGTCAGGAGCGTAGATCGGGAGAAAGGGTGGTTTCGATCAGCAAAATTGTGGGAGAGCACCATTTCTTCGGCTTCCTCAATGGGATGTGGGTGTGGTGTTCCCGAATGGTCCTTAGGGTCTTCAATCAGCCCATCCTGTATTTTTTGCTCCTCTTAAGGGGTTGATGGGGTCAGCCTCAAACCCTGACTCTGCCACTGCCATGGTTTCCTTTGGCGGCTGGTTCGGGGTGACGGAGTTGCACGCCCTTGCAGCCATTTGGTCCCCTCGGACTTGGGTAATCCCTATGGAGGTTGGGAATTTTACCCAAAGCAGGTGGTTGGAAACAACGACTTTCATCTGGTTAAGTATCCCCCGCCCGAGAATGGCCTTGTAGGCCGCGGGGAAGCCTACCACCAAGAAAGGTGCGAGCACGGTTGCCCTCTGCGGATGTGATCCGAGGGAGAGTGGGAGGGTAACCGTACGGTGAGGGATGATGGAGTCCCCAGCGAAACCGAAGAGTGGTGTGGGAAACGGTCCATGTTGGATTCTGGTATGCCCAACTGTTTGAATGCTTTCATGAAGAGGACATTGATAGAGCTTCTAGTGTCAATCATCACTCGCTGGACGTTGAAGTTGGATATTTCTGCCATAACGACAATCGAGTCGTCGTGAGGGTAGATGATCCCTTGTTCCTCTTCCTCTGAGAATGTGATGAGTGCCCACCCGAGCCAGCTAGTTTTCTTGGCTCTGCCATCTTCGTTGCTAAAGAGCTGGTGATTTTGTTTGGTCGCTCTTAGGAAGTTCTTTTTTGCTCGATTAGAAGTGAGGGGGCAAGAGATGGATGACCCTCCTAAGATCGTGTTGATCTGCGGGTTGCGAGGTGGAGGTGGTGCATGTTGAAGGAATTGGTTGATCTTTTCGTCCCAAGCTAGAGCCTCCACTAGGTCCCAATACGCCACACACTAATCGATGTTGTGGCCATTGTATTTGTGGTATTGGCAGTAAGTCCCTATGTCTTTGCCAAGCTTGCCCTTGGCTGGTGCCCAGGTAGACTTTTGGATCATGTGCTCCACGTTGAGAAGGACGTTTTTATAAGGAGTATTAAGGATGGTGTAGGTCTCATACTTGGATCGAGGAACTCGCTTCTCCCCGTTGTTTGGCCGCTCCCTCTGCTGTCTTTCTTGGTGGTTTAAGTATTTACCCTTCTTTCCGGGGTTGTACAGGTTGTTTCTGTGAGGGTAGTCTTTCTGTTTTCCCTCATAGCCCTGTTGCCCCTGCTCTTGAAGGCGCTATCTTGAGGCTTATTGGTCCTGGCTACTCGGTAGGTAAGTTTTTACCGAGTTAGTCTGGGGAGGTTGGTAAGCGTTAGCTGTGTTAGACTTTTGGCTCAACGTTTCAGCCTTGGCGTGCACTGCTGCCTGTTTCATAATCTCATTATATGTATTCCAACCCTGAGTGTGAACTGTGTACCTGAAGGGGAGTCTCGGAGGCCACCTTTGAAGGCCATGAAGATTGCTCTGTCGTTCGTTTCGGCACATCGAGAATATTTGTGACTGAACCTGGCAGCGTACCTCTGCAGTGGCTCATGTTCACCCTGTTTCCACTGGAAAAGATCTTCGGCCGAGGATAGGCGGTCAGTCTGAATCATGAACTGGTTCATGAAGGTGGATGTGAGCTGTTCAAAAGAGTCAATGGACCTGGCTTCCAATTTGTAGAACCAATTTATTAATGCCTCAGTTACCGTGGAACTGAAGATAAGGCATTGTTCCTAAACTGCGAGGTTCTTTAGGGCAATGGCCGTGTAGAAGTTGTTCAGGTGGTTCCATGGGTCGTCTTTTCCAGTATAAAGTGGGATCTTCAGGGGTTTGATCTCCTGATCGATCCTGAACTGATTGATTCTCTCTGTGAAGGGCCCTTGACTTGTTTTTGACCAGGTTGGTCTTATTAGTCGTGTTGTCCCGGCCTCAAGTGACCAACTCAGTCCATGAGATACTAGACGAGTGAGTTGGTTCTGGATGGCTGTGGTGCCCCTTGGTTGAAACGTTTAGTCTTCTCGGTGTCCCTCGGTGTGTAGTCGCGGCCGACCTGCCTTAACCGCTCAGTATCCTTCTGGAGGCAAGTCCCAGGAGCCATTGCACCTACGGCCGACTGGCCCTGACCTCTCGGTATCCCTCCGGTGGGACGGTTCCTAGGGGCCTCTGCGCCTTGGACAGAGCTAGGATGACCGCTCGACGTCCCGTGCAAGATGTAGTTCCTAGAGGCCCTCACGCCACCGACCGAGCTGGGCTGACCACTCGGTGTCCCTCCAGGGGGTGTTCCTGGGGGTGCCCATGTTGACGGCTGGCCTGGGCTGACTGCTCGGTGTCTCCGTGGGAATATCTGGATGGTTCACCCCGTTGCGAAAGGTTAGTCATGTGTTGGCCCTGCCAAGCTGACTTGGCTGTGCTCTCGGCCTCTTGTGAGGAGTCGGCGTCCTCCGTTTCCATGATGAGGATGGGGATGAGATCCTCCTCAGAATAAGTCCCTTGGCTGTTGTTCGGATGGGACCACCGGTGATGTTGGCTCAGTGGCAGTGGCCCTTCCTTTCCTCTAGCCGAGAAGTCAGTCGGTGTGCAGTGTAGACAAGGACCAACTGATGCTGTCCAGAGCCCTCGCTTAGGGTGTCGCAGGCATCACGGTAGATCCTGGTGTCTCGGGGTTGGTTGCCCGGGATGATGAGCATCTGAGTGTGCCTCTTGCTTGGCTCGGTGGCTGCTTGTTGCTTTTTGCTTGGCTCGGCGACCGTGTGGACCTTTTCTTTCCCCGTGGCTCGGCGATTTCTTTCGGTACGCTTGGCGCACTCAGCTACTACTTATCGGCCTCGTCCTTACTAACGCATTATCGGTGCTCAGCGAGTTCAGCTTGTGCGACTCTTAGCTGCTCGGCCACCTCGGTGTACCGGTCGTCGAGTGCCTGACATATCGACTTGGCCTGTGTACCCTTGGTTTTAACCTCGGCCATGTCACTTTGGAGTTTTTCGATGATCTGTAGAAAGTTTGGAGAGGAGTCTTTCGGTGTTCTAGGCCCTTGCCCAGGCGAGATCTCGCCGAGATCGTGGTTGCCATGCATGTTCACTATTGGGAGAGTGCGTTCTCGGCGTATGATGTGGGCGAATGCGTTCTCGGTGTATGATATGGACGAGTGCTAACTTGGTCTGGTTGAGTGTTGGGAAACTTAGTTAGTTTCCTACAGACGGCGCCAAACTGTTCAAGCGTTATATGTTCCAACCGTCAATTACTCGTTGTCCAATCACCAAATGACGCGTGTCCTTCCTCGTAACTTGTCAACTAGGAGAGTAGTGGGTCTTCCGTTAGTTTGGGCACCGGTAAGGGTGGCAATTTTTTGACACGACTCGATACACGATTCGAAACCCGTACGAAATTTATCCGGGTCAACCTGCACGATTAAAATTTCGGGTCATTTTCGGGTCAACCCGTTATGACCCGTTTATTAAACGGGTGGGTTTCAGGTCAACCTGTTAACCCGTATAATGACTTGTTAACCCGTTTAATAAATTGGTAGATTTCGGGTTAACAGGTTAACCCGTATATTGGCTAATATATTGATCCATTTAATAAACGTGTCATTACTAAATCATATATCTACCCATTTACCTACCTAAATATCTATTAAATCTTACAATTTAAATAGGTTAAACATGTTAAACGTGTTAAACGGGTCAAACGGGCCATAGGTTAATTGGGTTTTGAGTATGACCTGTTTATTAAATGGGTTAAACGGGTTACACGGGTTGTTAATAGGTCGGGTTCGGGTTGGACATTCTTGACACAATTATTAAATGGGTCGGATTCGGGTTGGGCATAAATGGGTAAAACAGAATTCATGACACGACACGAACCCGATACGATACAACCCATTGCCACCCCTAGGCACTGGTGTGGTGCCAGCCTAAGGTTATCAGACGGTCAAGTCAGTAACTTTGTTCGTAAGAGGAAACTGTAAATGGTAAGTTTGGTAGAGTAATAGTGAATAGTGAGTATTAGTTACCATTATTGGGAAATGTGTACCCATTTTGTATGGGTAAGTGGGACGTTCGGTTTCCATAGTTTTGATGTGGGACAAATGCTCATCGATCTGCATACTGACATGTGTCACGCAAACCGAGGGTGGATAGACTTCCACGTGGCATCCCGTATCGGGCCCAGTGTTGGGGCGATGTGAGTACTAAAGGCTTGGGCCTTATTCAATGCTTGGGCTTTAGGTATACGGTCTAGTAGGTCAGGTCAGATATTGTGTCAACAGTTAGCATACAAAAAAAAAGCAAAAATTAAAAAGAAATGAAGCAGAAAATAAGAAAAAGTTGAACCCACATATAATTTATCAATTCTTTAATCAACAAAATAATAATAGTGGGACATAGGGGCAATTTCTTGGGGCTGGCTGGGCTATATTCAAAGCTGTATTTTGGCAGATCTAGAAGGCTATCTCCGATGAGGCTTCGGTGGTTCCAGCCCAAATTCATTCCCATTAGAGATGATTTTTTACTTCAAGTCTATATTATAGAAAGCCTATGGAGGATCCAGCCTCCATTATGGGTGGCCTTAGTTTTGAATTAACAGAAAAAAGTGAAGTAAAGAACATAGGCCAAAAGAAAAGTGTTGATTGGACAATTCGAAATTTTTACTATATTAAAGCCGAGTTTTTTTTATGTGAATAATACTTTCATTAAAGTCACAAAGCCAAAAATGAAAAGAAGCTAACACATAATAAAAAAAAACCAAACATGTTGTAGGAACAAAGAGACCGGGAGGAGTATAGATGTTTGAAAACAAACAGTAGCATCCACTCCCTCAGGTTATAGAGATATTGGCTAACTAGGGGGCATGGAAGCCCATCATTGTTCAGAACAAACACTAAGAAGGATGAAGGACGGTCGATCCAGACTTCCCTGCACATTCTTCACAGAGCTTGCATAGCTAAGCCATCAGCGGCCTTGTTTGCGGATCTTGGGATCCAAGAGTATCTCACAGAGGTGAAATTCATGCATAGGGCCCGAATTCTTCATAATATTGGGTACAGTTCATTTTCCTTTTTCAATGAGACCATTGAAGCAATTAATTAAATTTTGGTTGTTAGATTTAATCAAAACCCACCTGCAATTAATATCCTTTGCTAATGAACACCTAATGAGAACCCATGCTTCGGCAACCAAAGCATATTGGGAAACCTTAATTGAGTAACCAACCTCACTAAAACCACCAGCATGATCCTTGAGAAGAAAACCTAGACTAGCAATCTTGTCCTCTAACTTCCAAGTGCAGGCAAGAATTCATGACTTTGTCTCTGTAAAGTGTCAATAATCGCTTCAGGGACAAAAAGGGAATCTTCAAAGATGAACTTGCATTGACTTTTCCATATCATCCAACACGAGAAAGCAATTATTGAAGCAACCCAATTAGAATTGATGTCGTGGATGGAAGTGGGGGAGAGGAACGTGTTCATCCAGGCTTCAAAGGAGGTAATACTATGGATATTCACCATGTAGTTCAACAAGCCCCCAAACCGAACACACTGAGACACATGGCATTGTAAGATGGCATGCTCCATAGTTTCTAGAAATTCTTCACAAATGGGGAAAATTGGGGAGTTTCCAAGATGTCTGATGTATAGGTTTTCCCTAGTAGGAATGCACCCCTTGGTCACCTTCCACAAGAAATTCTTTGCCCTAGGAATTGTTTTGGTCTTCCATATACGTCTCTGCAATAGGTGGGGAAGACATTAGAGCTTGAGGCATAAGAGCAAAGCAATCTCTAACTGTCATTGTATGAATGTCTAAGCCAACTATACCCAGATTTGACGTTGTATGAACTATGGGAGATGTAGGGCCATACAATTCGATCTTGATTCTCAGTGTTTCCAATAACAATTTGGTTGATTTTTTCCCTATCACATGTAGAGGTTTGGGTTACAATGCTAGTTAGGCTCCAAATGGACCATTCTCAATCAATTAACTCAGAGACAGAAGGCTCTCATCCACCGTTGCATTAGGGGTGGTGAAATAGCCCATCGCTGGACCTAGTAAACCATCGATCAGTCCACACATATATACTTTCTCCATTCAAAACTTGCCATTTGGCTTTATGCGTGATTTTTTTGCTGAATAATTTGTGTGAAAGTTTTAATACTTGCATCATAGAAGCTAGAGATAAGCCCATTTTGACATGCTTTCAGAAGATTAGAACTTATATGATGTTGAGGATGGTTAATAGAAGGAATTTTGGTAGAGGTTGGAGTCATCGACTTGGTCCTAGGGTGTTCAAGATCTTGGAGCAGAACACGCTTAGGCATAGTCAGTATATTCCTAGGTTGGTAAGAGAGGGAATATACCAAGTCACACATATGTATTGTCAGGACCCACCCCGGTTTCCCCCGAAACCCGAGGTAAATCCCGCTCCCGTCTGACTTCCCGACACAAAACTCAAGTAAAACTCCTGCAAACCCAGTCAGACGCAGGAGTCCTTAACTGAATATCCCAACGTTATCGTTTACAGAGCATAGTACTAAAATACAAGGAACTAAAAAAAAACGATAAATTACACGCACTCGGAAGTCTGTAAAACTATTCCGGGATCCCTCACGTCCCTTCTATGCCTCTGACACTGCCTCGACGTCAAGACCCCGCGCTCGCTCCACAACCTGGAGGGCAAGTTAAAACAAAAGTGTGAGTGGACCATAATAAAAGAAAAGTTCTAAAACAGTTATCAGAAAACCGATTTTAACCCTCCGTTTGAAAACCACATGCACAACCAATAGTTATGAACACAGTTATAAATCAATGCTCATCAAACATCATAGAAAGGGTCCACTCACAGTACTGAGCCCTACTCGCGTCCCGCACGTCCAGCCCGTTCCTCGGCTTCCTCGGGAACTCCCGATCCTGTCAAACACCGTCAAATTATGTCACTAATACGTCTACAAACACTCACCTAAATTCCCTCAAAAATCCCCGAACCGAAGACCTAGAATCCCGGGACCCTAAACATTCACCCTCGCGGAACTACACTCAAACGACTTCCGATTGACTCAAAACCAACTCCATTGAACTCACCACAACTCCTGGACCAAAAACCATGTTGACCGTTTCTCCCAGAACCGCCGCACGCGCTGCCCAAAGTGGCTGCGCGTGGCCCTCACGCGCCAGCTACAGTGCACCTTCAACCTCACGTCGACCCGGTTCAACACAGTAAGCTGCAGCTTGAACCGGCGTCAACTTTTCTCCGCCGTGCCTGCACCAAAACACCTTCTTCCTTCTCCTATAGCTTCGTCCAACCTTACTCTAAGCATCCCCATCCTCCAATCACCTCGACACATCCCCTACACCGTCGACTCAGAATCGAAACCAGACGGCCCCAATTCCTCTGTTTTCCTCTCCGGCCGCCCAGGTAACCTCCCTTCACAGTGGTAACACCAGACGGTTCCTAGGACCTCAAGGAACCTAACCCGACTCTCCTAGACCTTCGACTCAGTCTCTAGGATCACGACTCTTGGTTTGAACCAAAACGGGAAAACAGGGCACACAGAGTCCCTCCGTCGTGCCAACCTCCACCGTGCACCTCCCGTCACGGCAGCTCAACCAAATGACGCCCTGGACTCGACTGAACTCCCTAGACCCCTCTAGACTCTTCGATTCAACCTCTCAGGCCACAACTTCCGATTTGAAGTTCACGGCCAAAACAGAGCATAGACACGGGGAAATAGAAATTACCTGCAACCTATCGCCGTCGTGAGCTCCGCTGGTAGTGGTTGACTCCTCGCAACCCGCACGACACCACCACGGTCTCAGTTGCCCCGTACACGGCCGCCACCGCCACGATTCTCACGACCTCCCTGCTATTTACCCCTGGTTTTCCCGCAGTTCCCAGCTGCCCAACCACACGACTTCCTCACCTCCCAACCTTCTTACCGTCTCCCTTTCCTTCTCTGGACACCCACACACACTCACAACTCACCAGCTCCCTCAATCAACCCTTCACTGATCTCAATTTCCTCTCACAATCTCCCTCTGTTTCTGTTTCCTTCTGCGTACAAACACGAACACGGGCACGGGTACACCCCAATAATAGAACTGTGCACACACCTTAGAATCCCCCAGAACCCACTACACACTTGCCACATGTCACCATCCCCCACTCTCTCTCACCCATGTGGCCCAATCTCAACCCTTCATCTGCTTCACTCTGCACAAATCCCCAGGTGCAAAAAGACCAAAATACCCTCCAGTTTTACACATTTTTACGGTTTTACCAAAACTTCCTAGACCCGTAACTCTCGCCTCATAAGTCCGATGAATACGTGCCGCCTGTCATCGAACTCAGGACGACGAAATCTATCTAACCATCCTAGGTCAACCTACCAAAACTCGATTATTCAAGAAGTCAACTTTTCCCCCTAATTTACCCAAATTACGGTTATGCCCTCGGCCTTCCGAACATCACAACTTCCTCCTCGGATGTCGGAATCGAACGTACCACATGTCTACGGGTTCATGACGTCCTAATTTACGTCCTGGTCACTGGTCAATACCCAATTGACCACCCGACATAAAAGTCAACATTTTTGCCCGGACCAGGGGCAAAATTATCATTCTAGGCTCCCGGACTTTTCAGGACCACCTAACCACTGATTAACCTCACTAATCACACCTTAATCACTCTACGAATCCCGGCTCTCGGAACGGGTTGTTACATGTATGGTGTTGAATTTGTTGTGGATTTGAACAAGAAGACTTGTTCATGTAGAAGACGGGCTTATGTGGAATTCCTTGCTCACATGCAATTTCCTGCATTTTTTATGCACATCGTAACATTCATGCCTACGTTCATGATGTTTATAAGCACGAGACATATTTGAAGGCCTACACGCCATTGGCATACCCAGTTTCCTCCTCAGACCAATGGGAGAAAAAAACATGCCTCACATTAACAGGACCCGTCCCTAATGTATTTGAAAATTATACGGATCCTACTCCCTTCTAACCACTAATGTCAAGGTGTTACACACATACTGCCTCCAGCTTACAGGCAATAGCTTGGAAGACCTAAGAACATAAGAAAAAAAGAAGTTGTTGAGATTAAAGTACCTACTTAGGTTCCTCCTAACCCTATTCCCCAAACTACCACCCACCTCATGCTAGGTTAAGAAAAATATGGACCAAGGTGAGATGTTCAATATGTGGCCAAGAAGGTCATAATATTATAAGGAACCAAGGAACTTCTCAATTTCCCTCTCAGGTATGATATTACCAATATCTAATTACCATATTGTTCATATCTGCATTATTTGAAAAATTTATGACTTCTTTCCATCATAATGATATCTAAAACCAACATGCTAGCACTAGTGAAGGAAGAGGAAGAGGAACATGGTGCAGGAGAGGAAGAGGGACATCGAGGATGGACAAAGCTACTTCATCACAACCAAGACCACCAATTGCTACATCAGAGCCAGCTAGTGCATCTAAATTGCATAGACAAAAAAAGTTAAGAGTAGGAAAACTGGTATAATATGTGTATAATCTGTCCTTTTCTGTTTTCTGTTTTATTAAGGAAATCTGGTATAATGTGTGCGGTGCTGGAATACTGCCTTTCTCTGTTATACTATGGAAACCTGTCATTCTCTAGTAAAAAAAAAAAAAATGAATGTGTATACTGCTATATACTGATGTGTGTGCTTAAAACTGCTCTTTTCTGTTTTATTAGGGAAAACTAGCACAAACTGCATCCCAGCCGCTCACACCTTCTAAGGAAAAACCATCAACGCAGCCTGTGTTAAGAACATTTCCCCGATGGAGTGTTTAAAGCAAAGATGCATAAACCATGGAAAATATAAAGACCTTCACTTTGTTATTTTTGTGTTCCTTTGTAATATGTTGATATTGTAATCTTTTGCATTGAACACTTTGGTGCTATTTTGGTTATGCATCTTGAGACTGTAACCTTTGCTATTAGAATTGAATATTTTGGTGCTACTTTTGAAATCTTTGGCATTGTAATCTCTTGAGATTGTAATATTTTTCTTTGACCAGTTTGGTGCTATTTTGGTTACAAATCTTAAGATTGTAATCTCTTGCCATTAGAACTGAATACTTTGGTGCTACTTTTGAAATCTTTGACATTGTAATCTCTTGAGATTTTAATCTTTTGCTTTGAACACTTTGGTGTTATTTTGGTTGCTATGCATCTAGATAATATAATCTCTTACCATTAGAAGTGTAATCTCTTTAATGAATTCATGAAATTGTTAGAGAACAACAAATGGTTCAATTCATTGAAACTTCATCATTTTCATAAGTCTTTCATAAAGCACCTAACTAAAACAACAAAAAACATCAAAAACAAAAAATGACCTTCCACAGTACTTTCAAAAGCCTTCCCTGTCAATCACAGTCATCAACTTCACCACCAACATGAATAGAAATAACACCACCAATGATGCCATAAGCAATCCTCCACAAATTTTTTTCTCCCGTTCTTCATAGCTCAACTTCTGAAGCCTTAACTCTCCAATTTCGCCCTCCAATTCCTTTTCATTTTCCAAAACTCGTAATTTTCCTTTTAATTGCATCTTTTCTTCTTGTAGTGTTGAAATCTCAATTTCAACCTCAGAATCCTGGAAGAACCTCATTTCCTCTTGGGTAAGTTTCTTTGTCCACTCACTCCCAAAAATGCCATCTCTCCTTGTTCTGAATTTTTTTTACATATCAAAATGTTAATATTATAACAAAACATCACACACAAACAACAACATTCAAAAATGTTTTCTTACCCGATTGTTAGCAAACAATCGTACAACGACAAAAATTGTAAATTTGAAAACCTCGATGAACAAGAGTGGGTTTTAGCAAAATCACAGTTATCAATAATGTATCTTTTTAATTATATTTCAATAAAGCCTCCAATTTAATTGGTGTCGAACCTTGGTTGGACACTGAGCCCCAAAATCTAGGCGGGCACCATTAGGATTGTTAATTGATTCGAAAAAATCGACCAAAAAATCACAACAAACGAGAACCAAACTGAAAAATACCGAACCGAAGAAAAATAGGGATCGAATAGGGATAATCAAACCAAACCGAATCAAAATAATTTATTTTAGGTCTCAGAGGTCCCAGAACTAGACCGAACCAGATCGATTCAGAAACCCTAATTTCATGCCTAAATGGCGCAATTTTGGAATAACCTTATTAACATTGTCGAAGAGAGTTAGAGAGTCCTCATCAATTCGTCACTTTAGTTTGTCTCCTTCACACAAACCCAGACCTTGCACCTCTTCATCTAAGTCAAAAATCAATCTTCATCTTCACACTTCTCATCTTTGCGAACCCAGACTTCACACCTCTTCATCTAACTCGGAGATCGATCTTAATCTTCGCACTTCTCATCTCATTGTCAACCTCGCACTTCTCTTTCGATCATCATCTTTCACTCAAAAACCGATTAAACCAGTCGAAAATTGAACTACAACCAATTTTCGATTCAAAACGAGTTTGAGGCTAAGAACGGGACCAAACCAAAATTGATTCCCCAACCAATTCAATTTCGATTTCGACAAAAAAACTGAACCGAAAAACTGATTAACAGCCATAGGCGCCATGCCTATAAACCACTTCGGCTCCTATATTCCCAGGCCCTCCTCTCGAGACACCAAAAAACTGTCATAGAGTCCAAACTTGAGCTCCAAACATTGCCTAAACTCTATATTGCTGAGATAAGGAAACAAATCTCAACTTTGATTATATTTCAGCCGAATTTTGGGAAGTCAAGAAACCATCGCCTGATGTCAGCTGTATGCAATGCAAATATCAGGATTCAGGACTCTGTCTTAAAGTCTAAGCTGGAGCGTGACTTGCGAAAATCATTGGACATGCCTACTAATTTCCAAGGCACAAAAGAAAATAGAGCATGAAGAAACCGCACTCATATTCCTAAAGAAAAGGAAACCCAACACCCACAGCGAGGCAAGGCGGAGAAATGCCTTGAAACAAAGGTGATAGTTGCATTTAATAGATTTGAACCAGCCAAACAATCAACCTAGCATGTCTAAGCAAACTAAAGGTGTAACCAAAATATACTACTGCTGCATGAAGCATCATTTCATTCTCAATAACACCTTTCCATTCTCAGTTTTGTTCACCTGAAATAACATACTACAAAATGAATCCGGTTCCAAAGGTGGTCAACAACAAAAAAATTTAAAAGGCGAGCATATCTTCTTTATCTTTAAAAACTTAAATCTCGTCCACAAGATTGTTTGCTCTAAGTCCTAACGATTTTTTTTTTCAAGGTACAAAATAACATTCTACTAACAATCACTAAGTAAACACCGTAGACTATCAAAGCCATGCCAATGAATACAAACATCTATCAATAGAACAAGAATGAAAATTCAATTGGGAGTAAAGCTAATATTATGAAGGAAATGGTCAAGTCAATTTAAATGACAGCAATATCTTCCCTCAGTAACAGCTAATATTGTAAAGGAAATAGTCAAGTCAATATAAATGACAGCAACATCTTTCCTCAGTAACTAATCACATTAGGAAATGATAAAAGAAGACAAGCTATCAAAATTTGAATTAGCAGATAACCAAATTCTTACACCACAATTTACAGAAGCACACTACAGACAGCCATCGTATAATTAAGAAAAAAATCTCAAAGCAATCTGATAGAAGGCTAGCCCGGTTATATAAAATATAAACAAACCCTCATAATAGTTCAAAATCACTAACACAAACTACAATTTAGGTGATTACACATTTTAATTAGCATCTATCAATCTGTTCAATCAATTTTTTGACAAGTCAGAAGCATTCTCACAAATTTACAAAAACCCATCAAACAACTAAACCAAAAGAAACAAACTTTAACATTGAAAAGAGAGAATTACCTCTTGATAACATAACCGCAAGGCTTATAGAGCTTCTGTTTCGCGTCGGATAAAATATGGAGGTGACAAAAGCTCGAAAATGCCATGGCCTTTGTGTTACACCCGCCACAAGAGCATTGAAGTTTCTTCTTTCCATCCAATTCAGTCCAAGTGATCGCAACATTACCGCCATTAGTGTTGTTGTTGATGTTGTTATTGTTCTCATCGGTGACTTCAGCAACCCCATAAGCGTCTCTATCACTCGGGTGCTCTTCTTTAAAAGGGCTCACGCCGTACCTCCAGTAGTACTCCCTGTATTTGATCTTGAGTTCCTACATGAGAGCCAAGTAGGAATCTTTATAGCATTTTTTGAGTTGCTTGCGGTGGTGGGAACGGCGGCGGATGAGCTCCGGAACGTTATGTGGGAGGCGCGTGAGAGGGCAATTTTTTCTTGAGAAGATAGGATATGAGAGACTGTGGAGGTTGAAGAGTTAGGGTTTGGGTTTTGGCTTTCAGTGATGGGATTCTGGGGAGGTTTTGAGGAAGATGGAGGATAAGGCTTCGAACTAGAGGCAGCCATGGGAGGATGACGAGAGAGAGAGCTGTTAGGGAGGAAGATGGGACCTGGTGCCAGTCAAAACCAATGTTCAAAAACAAGGGCTAGACGCCTAGGCTTGGCGGGGGCCGATTTTAGGTTAAAGGGGAGAGAAAATCGTAGGCGACTATAGGCGCTCTGAACGGCGAGCGAGAAATCCGGCAACGGCGAGTTGCGATAAACCGACCTTCACCCATGTCATTCGAAGGACTATGACAGTTATGGGACCATTCTATTTTGATTATGTATTGCTCTCGGTATGTACGTGTACGCTGTGGCTGAGCTGTAGACGAGAGAATCCTCTCTTGAGTTGTATAAGTATGGCCACGCATGCCATAAGACTAGTTGTACTCAATGATGAAAATATCGGTGGATATCGGCGAAATGTCGCCGATATTTCGTTAAAAATGGCCGGCGGCATATAAGAAGGGGGGAAAGATATCTCACTAAATTTCGATCTTTTTTCTTGTTTTAAGGAGATAGATCTCATTATTTACTTAAAACGATCAAGATGGGCTTAAATTGGGTGAAAAACGGACGTAAAATGAGCTTAAACCAGTCGGGTCTAGCCGCCGGGTCAAAATAACCCGAATCGCAGGCCCGCTCAAGGTAGGGGATGACTGGTTTTATGTTCGTATGTATACTTTATATATTATTTGCTTACTAATATTTTCAATTGGGCTTGCTGATGGAGTTGGTTTTGGTTTGTTTTTAAATCAAACCCACCTGGGTTCGATCCCAGGTAGGTGCAAGTGCAAGTGTTGCTTTTTTTTTTCCTTCCCTGCTTCCCATTTTCCTTCCCTGCGTGCTGTGTTTTTTTGCTTGCTATTTATCATTTGTGATTTGCTGACCAAAGATTAACTCATTTATTTTTCTTATTTGTTTTTCTTATTTTCTTATTTTCATTTGTTTTTTTATTTTCAACTATATTTATCATTTTTTTCAATTTTAAATATATCAATCATTTCCAATTTTTGAACAAAGATTAACTCTATTTTTTTTTTTCAATTTTAAATATATTTACTCATTTTATAATTGTATCTTTTTTTTCAATTTTAAATATATTTACTCATTTTATAATTTTTTTCTATTCATTTTTTTATACTTATTGTTATGTTTTTAATTATATTAACATTCAATTAAAGTAATTCACTTCAATTTATATTTATGTTAAAATTTTTATATTATTAGTCATCGACAAAACTCTATTGTATTATATTATTCATCATATATTTATTATATCAAAGTCATTTTATAGTTTTTATTAGTCCTATATAACCATCATTGGGTACTTAAATTTTTCCCAAAGTTTCATTCCAAATTTCCAACTTTTAGACCGAATTTCCGTCATTTTTGTTGACCGTAAACGATATCGATATCGATATCGATATTTGGGGCGAGATATCCGTAAATTTGATTAGCGATATATCCGTCGATATCGATATTTCAATCCTTGGTTGTACTCTCTTGAGTTGTACAAGGTCACCTGTAATAGAACTATAGAAGACTAGATTTGAAGTTGTATTTGTGACCAATATAGTTTCAAATATAATTTCAAAAAGTATATTTCGGGCTAGATAATATATTGATTGTTTATATTTATTGTGCTTAGATATAAGGTTATATTCTTATTTCGTATGAAATTTTAAATATCTATTAAAATAAAATTTTCTATTATAATTTTTAATTTATTTATGTAGTCTTTAATTATTTTTCTAAACATTTTAACTTTAAAAAATCAAAAATCAAAATAGATAAGATTTCATTATATGTAGACCGTTAGATTAGATATTCTCATTTCATTTTTATCCATTATTTCATATTTTTTTATCACAATGTTATATCCTATTTTTTATTTATCATAATCTCATCTATTACATCATAGTTTTTTTTTATCACAATCTCATCAATTAGATCATATTTTCTTATTACAATCTTACATGTTAAATCATATTTTCTTATCTAGATCTTACATGGAGAGATTTCAACTCTCACCAACTGTTAGATCATATTTTCTTATTAAAATTTCATCCATTAGATCATGATCTTTGATATATCTATTTTCTATATATGCTAATAAATGGAAACGTGTTACTCTCATAATACCTTATCCTTCAAACCCTTTCATTCTTAAAAACCTTTTCCCCAATCACCATACAATAATGGCCAATCAATAGAGTAGTAGTTTATCATCTGATGAAGAAAATTCTAGTCCATGCTACCACAACATCGATTTTTGAGTGCCTATCAACTTTTGAGACTCTTCAGTTTTGTCAGTGATGTGCCTAAAGGCATTAGAAGGAATTCTATGAATTGTTGTTGTATATGCCCCCACATGATTTTATCAGTATAGAGCCACATCTTCTTCAATATTGAAATTCATTTATGGTAAGGATTTGTTGACAATTTGTGAAAGAAATGTGTAATGGAAAGAATATTGACAATTTGTAAGCACAAGTTTGAGAAAATAAGGAAAATGTTGAGAATATTATGAGTGTTGTGAAATTTAAGGTAAAAATTTATGATATTAGTAGAAAAAAATTGAAATTTGTGGGTGATATATGTAGCCGTTGGCAATGAAGTTGTTGGCCTCCAACGGAAAAAAAAAAGAGCTTAAAACAAATAGCAATAAAGAAAAAAGCAAAAAACAAGAAAAAGTTGAAATTTCAAACGGAAAGAAAAGATTATATGTGGAGGGCTCATATATTTTATCAATTGTTTAATCAACAAAGCAACAATGGTTGGCCATGGTGGGCTATTTATTGAGACTAACTGAACTATATTCATAGTTGTATTTTGACAATTTTGGGAGGCTATCTCCTATGAGGCTTGAGTGATTCTAGCCCAAATTCACATCTCCAGTTCTGGGAGCCTAAGTAAAGTATAAATTCATATCTAAAAGAGAAGTCAAAGAACTTAAAAAAAAAGTTTACAAAGAAAATCTAAGAACTAAAATTAAAAGAAAATGAAACTAAGAAATGAATCTAAAAACAAATCTAAAAACAAGATTTAAAAGAAAACTAATTAAGAAGAAAATCAAAAGAAGTTACAAATGATCCTAAAAGAATAAATCTACAAAATAAAGAGAAGATGAACTAAGAGAGAAAAATGAACTAACAAAATGAAACTAAAATGAACTAGGAAAATGACCAAAATGGGACAAATGGGGAACAAATGAAATGACCTCCTTATTTATAGAGAGAGTGTAAAAAAGAACTAAAAACAAAATACAATAAAATAAAATGATGAAAAATGATGATTAATGATGAAATTAAGGATGGTTGTTACTGGAAAATTAGGTAAGAGGGGGAAGTTGGATTTCATCCGGTCTGTGCAGGGAAGTAGAGGATGGCTTCAGTGAACAGGCGCTGAGCTGATGTGATGGGACTCGGCGGGCTGCAGCTGACAGGAGCAAGAGAGTTTGACGCATCAGGTGGGTCTGATAAAGAAACGTGTGCTTCACACAATTGATGCTGACATTGGCTGGGGATATTCGGCGCATGCGGGCCAAACAAGGGAAGGCGACTTCGGCAAGTGCTTGTTGACGGCGTTTGCTGGGCTAGCTAAGGACTTGGGTCGGGTTTCTTGGGTTGAGCAACTGGGCCTTGGGCTGGGTTTCTGGACTTAACATAAATGTATTTTGGGCTGAGAATGGGCTTGGATTTTTGGGTTGCAATTTGATTATCTATCCACCGAATTTCGTCCATAATTTCTTCGTTATAATTCCGATTGGGACGATTCTTTCGCCAAAACGCTCCAAATTCCAAAATTTATTTATTTCTATAAAAATCCCACAAAATATATTATTTTCTCCAATTGTTTAGTATTTTAATATTAAAAGTTAAGTATAAATGGTATAAAATAATATAAAATAATGTTTAATTGATGACCTATCAACATGCTTTCCCAAAGACAAGTCTAAATGGAGACATAACGATATGAGTTTTGTATGTTGTCTGATATGGCTAGAAGGCTTTGTTCAAACGAGAAGACTTGTCCTTGGATTTTAGGTGCACAGTTTTCTCAGGTATTGTCTTCACCTCACGATTAGTCATCTCAGCCTGACCACTTGTTTGACAATGGTAGGGTGTAGACACACGATGTGTGGCTCCATACCTCCTCATGAGGGCTTCAAATGAGTGGTTGCAAAAGTGCATGCCTCCATCAGTTATGATGGCCCTAGGAATTCCGTACCTTCCTAGAATTTTACTTTGCAAAAAAGCTCACAACTACTTTAACATCATTAGTTTTGGTAGTAATTACTTCCACCTATTTAGATACATAATTCACATCCAAAAAACTATAGAGATTACTAAAAGAATTCGGGAAAATACCCATGAAATTAATGCCCTATATATTAAATATTTTCACGACTAGAGTAGGGTGCAATTGCATTTGATTCTGAAGACCTATATTCCCTTGACATTGGAATTTAGCACAAGTGACTACAAATTCATATGCATCCTTAAAGAATGTAGGCCAATAGAACCACTTTGAAGTACCTTGAGTGCAGTTTTATTAGCCCCAAAGTGGCCTCCACACACTAAGCTATTACAAAAGGTTAGCGCATACCTCATCTCATCTTCCAGGATGCAGTGTTGAATGATTTGATTGGGACAATGATTCCATAGATAAAGATCATCCAAATGTAGTACTTCACTTGTTTAACAAGCTTATCTTTTTTTATACCTGCTCAAAGATGAAGGGAATTGCATAGTGGCAAGGTAATTAGTAAGATTAGCATATCAAGGATCGATTGCTTGAATGGAGAAGAGCTGCTAGTCCAGAAAAATTTCCAACAATGGCAATAGATCTCCCTCTTCATTGGAACCATGGATTAAGCGGCTCATGTGGTCAGCTACCACGTTTTCGCTCCCCTTCTTTTCTCAAATTTTTAAGTCGAACTCTTAAAGAAGTAGCATACAACAACCATGGTTTGGCATCCTTCTTATTAAGTAAGTAATTCAAGGTTGCATGATTCGTGTAGATAACCACCTTAGTCTGAATCAAGTAAGACCTTAACTTTTCAAAGGAAAATATGACAACAATGAGCTCTTTTTCGGTGGTAGAGTAGTTAGGCAGCATTCCAAGTTCAACTACCATAGTAGATGACGTAAGGAAGCTTGTCAACACGTTGTCTTAAAATAGCACCTACTATGAAATTTGAAGCATCACACATGAGTTCGAAGGTCAGGTCCCAATTAGGTGGCATAATGACAAGGGATGTCGTGAGCTTAGCCTTAAGAGTGTTGAATGCCTATTGGAATTCCTTAGTGAAGTTAAATGCAGTGTCCCTAGCTAGAAGGTCAGACAAAGGTCTTGTGATTTTTTAGAAGTCTGATGAATCTACAGTAAAATCCAGCATGCCCTAAGAATGAACGTACCTCCTTGACTGTTATAAGGTACAACAACCTCTCCACAATGTCCAACTTTCCTTTATCAACCTCAATTCCACGGCTAGAGATCACATGACCCAAAATAATTTCTTGTTGGACTATGAAGTAGGACTTCTCTCAATTCAATACTAAGTTGCTCTCTTAATAGCGTTCAAGGACTCGGGATAAGTTAGATAAGAAAAGCTTTAATAGATGTTCAAATACCAAGAAGTCATCCATGAAGAATTCAATTGTATCTTCCACCATGTCTAAGAAGATGATCATCATGCATCGATGGAAAGTAGCTGGGTCATTACATAAACCAACGGTAAGCAAAGGTGTCATAGGGGCACATGAAAGTGGTCCTCTCTTGGTCTTGCGGGGCTATATCATTCTGATTGTAACCTGAGTACCCATCCAAGAAGCAATGGTGTGAGTGCCCAGCCACACGCTCGAGCATTTGATCAATGAATGGCAAAGGTAAGTGATCCTTGCAGGTAATACTATTAGGTTTCCTATAATCAATGCAAACCTTCCATCCAGTTTGAATTCTTTGAGGTACGAGCTCATAATGTTCATTCTTACCCCCAAAATAATCTCGCTCTTCTTTAGAACACCTAGAATGGGACTTACCTACTTTGAATCATTACTTGGATAAATAAAGCCCATATCTAAAAGTTTAAGTACCTCTTTCTTAACAACTTCTTTCATTGGAAGGTTCAATCGATGTTGTGCCTCTCATAATGGTTTATGCTCGGCCTCAATGTCACGACCCAACCTAATCTCCCCGGGATTAACACGGGGTGTGTCATGCTCCCGTCTGACACGAAGTGTCAGATAAGGGATTAATTAAAACCATCAGCCTGACTAGCTTCCAGAGCGCGCCAGGATCCAGGGGAGGAATGTGATGTCTCGATCTTTGCTACAGTTCGCAACCGTGATCAACCTGAAGGGCATTAAAACCATTAAAAGCCGTGAGTGGACAAAAATAAATGAGTTCATAAAAACATTATTTCATAAAGACATTTATGCCCTTCACTAAAAAGCATGCATGCATACAAAAACCATTTATTCAAATAACCATTACTAGGGTCTCAGCCCCAAATTCCGTAAATCCAAATCTTGCGGGCCCCTTCCCAAAACCATTTACACAAGTCCATAATCATATCAAATATATGTGGGAACTCAGCCTAAAACCATAAGATACGAAAATCCATAAAACATGATCCACGTGGGTCACTGCCCAAATCCATAAAACACAGAAATATTATTTCTGAAATCCAATAATCATGTTTACCATATATATCATATAACCAATCTTGTCACTGTTTCTAAAGCTACGCAAGTGCTACTCGGGGTCTCAAATCCCAAGTCTCCCCAGGGTCCATCCAGGTCAATATCCGCAGATCAATGACCCTCCCTGGGGGTTATAATCCATAAAAGCCTTCATGAGAGTAAGGTACCCAACGAGGGCGACTCTACTCAATTAGTGCTTCGTGACTACTCCGGGGTCCACCCAGGCCAACGACCCTCCCAGAGTAGACAATCCATAAATATATAAGGATGGTGTTGAAGCGTTAAATGTTCCAACTGTCGAGTACTCGTTGCCCAATCACCAAATGAGGCGTGTCCCTCTTGTGACCTGTCAACTCAAGTGGATCGCGGGTTTCCGTTAGTACGGGCACCGGTGTGGTGCCGGCCTAAGGCTCTCCGACGATCAAGTCAGTTACTTTGTTCGTAAGAGGAAACAGTAAATGGTAAGTTCGGTAGAGTAATTGTAGTAGTAAAACTTAGTTACCTTTATTGGGAAATGTGTACCCTTTATGTATAGGTAGGTGGGATGTTCAATTCCCAAAGTTCCGATGTGGGACAAATGCTTCTCGATTTACGTGCAGACGCGTGTTACGTAAATCGAGAGTGGATATGCTTCCACGTGGCATCCCGCATTGGGCCCGGTGTTAGGGCTGTCGCAAGTATGGTGTTCTTGGGCCTTGAGCGTTGTCAGGGCTTTAAGTATATGGCCCAGTGGGTCTGGTCAGATATGGTGTCAACAGAAGTCCCGCAAGTCGTTGACTGAGGTGGAATTTCTCGGTCAGGGACTTGTTTCATTCTCCCAGACCCTGGTGGGAAGTATACCTGTAGTCCCCCAAGTCCCCTGGTGGGACAGTCCGCCGAGACAATCTCGGTCATGGAGAGGAAGTAGCTAGTAGGCGGCTGGTGATAAAGAGCACTCGGCGGAAAAGTGGCTCAGTCGGTCGTGGTTGTGTGCATTCGGTCGGTGGCGGCGTCATGGTTGGTGATAGGAGCCAAAAACAAGGTTGGAGCTGCGGAGACCGAGCGGTGTACATGGGTCGGTGGGAGGACTAGTGTCCGTACGGGGGGGTGAGAACACCGAGCGGTGTATACAAGTCGGTGAATAGAGCCAACACCCGCCCACGGATGAGAGCACCGAGCGGTGTACATGGGTCAGTGGGAGGACCAACGTCTGTGAAGCAGTCCCGGACACCGAGCGGTGTACGGAAGTCGGTGTCGACCTGTAGGAAGACGGTTGGGCTTCCTCGGACAGATGGTGGACACGTGTCCGGCCAGAATGTTTGGTTGCAACACGTGTCTGTCACTGAGGGGAGTGACGCCTCGTAGTCTGTGCATCAATTTCTTTAAATATGGGGAGCTCTTCACCGATTTCCTCACTTGTGTTTTTGAGAAAAGTTGGGAAACTCTGTCCCACCAAAGAGGCGATTTCCGACTAGCATTTGACGGTGGTGCGTACGGTGTTTACGATTTCCGACCTACGGTCCCCCATGAAAAAACAAGGTAAGCACCTGTCCAAGTTTAGTTTTTCGATTAAAGTAGGAGGGTGTGAAGAACTGGTCATGAACGTGGTGAAGGTTGTGGTCAGATCTTCATAGGAATGAGTCGGTCGGTTGAGTTTGGTTTTTCTGTTTTCTTTTGTAGATGTCGGTCGAGAGTGACTCGGTATCTGAGGGTAAATGCTACGACTCACAGGGCGGTGAGTCGTCGGGTAGTAGTGTACAGGTGCCCATTCCCATCTCCGGGAGTGAGGGCGAGGCCCACTCGTTCAAGGCACAAAAGAGAGTAGAGGCGGTGCACAGCACGGCCGAGTCGTCCGGTAGGACCACGGACATCGGTTCGGGGGCTGGGCCAACGGGCAGGTCGGGTAGTGGGAATCTGCTGGGAGACGCCGAGACGATAGTAAAGGTGGGGGTGCACCGAGCGTTGAAGCTGACCCATGGCCGTGACAAGCGCACAGTGCGGCTGAACAAAGTGAAAACAAACGGGGACGAGTCGGTCCCGGTAGCCGTGCCGATTGAGCGGGCAGCCTTCACCGTGGACGAAATGGTGAACAAGGAGACCGAGAAGGGCCTGATGAAGATGAGGATTGAGTTTGGCGTTCCCGACTCGGTGACGACAAGGTTACCCACAAGAGAAGAAAGACCGAGCAACCCCCCACCCGGTATGGCATTGTTCTATACCGAGCTGATGCACCACGGGGTAAGGCTGCCCCTTCACCCCTGGCTGCGTAGGATGGTGAAGAAGATGGGGGTGGCACTCGGTCAGCTCAATCCGAACGTGTGGATTGTGCTCTGCTCGCTCTACACGGCCTTCAGGTGGGCCGAGCAACCGGAGCCGACCTATGCTCAACTGATGTACCTGTACGAGTTAGGCTTCCAGCAGCAGAGTACCGGGTGGGTCTTCGTCCGTCACCGCAAGAAGAGCAAACGGGGGGAGTTCATTCTGGACATACCAACCTCCCAAAAATCGTACAAGACGAAGTTCTGCCTGGTCGGTGGGGACTGGGAGGGGAACACCGAGGGACCCCAGATACCGTCCAAATTCCAGACCCAAGGTTGATAGTTGTAGCATAGGCCGCCCCTTCATGTAAATGTTGATATGTTGTATGCTAAGTATTAGTGTTGTAGCTGATCATTTCTCGGTGTGCAAGTTTGTTCCCAGAGAAGAAATAACGCCAGAGGAGAAAGCGGTCGTCCACCGAGTAAGGGAGATTTTGGACGAGTTGAATCGGAACCGACGAATCCTTCGGTTACCCGGGTTTCAGTACAAGGCCGGCCTCATCGACACCGACGAGGGTAATTTTGTTTTTGTTGTTGTGGCTTGTTCTTCGCTTTTCTCTTGGCTGACCTATGTCTCGGTGTTGCAGTGCCGTATCATCTCGGGAGTAGGATTTTCAAAGACTGTGAGTAGTTGAGAATGAAGGCCGATCAGGGCTCCGCAGAGTCTGCCCCACTGGCGAAGGCTGCCGAGCGCCTGGAGCTCATTCTCAAGAAGAAAAAAGAGAGAGCCGAGAGAGGTCAGTCGGAGCGGTCCGACTGGTCAAAATAGGGCCAAACTTCCAAGCCGAGGCCACCGAGTCCACGACCTAGGTCTCCCAAGAGGAAACATAGCGCAATGGACGGAGATCGAGTGCGCTCTCCCGAACCAAGGCGGATGAAGGCGAGGATGGAGGCCGAGACGATCATGTCGGCACAGGAGGCCATTGGGGGCAAGAGGACCATGGCGGCCCCAGAATTCAATCCTCCACCGTCCCCCCCTCGACTGGACATGAGGATTATGGAAATTCTTCAGAGGAGGGGAGACGTGGACCTTGGTGTGTTCACCGATTGAGAGGCGATCGGTGAGGGGTCGAGTGCCGAGGCCACCCTCTGTTGTCCAAGGCAGATGGTGCCCTTGCTCAACGGAGTCTTCCAGGGGGCCTCCACTCCCCTAGAAGAGCTGGCAGAGGTGCAGTGCCGGTCGGTGGAGCAAAAGATGGAGAAGGCGTTACTGCTGCTCAGCAATGTAAGTAATCTTTGGCCGATGTGTTTGTTTTTTTTTTTTTTGCAAGTGTGTGATCCTGGGCAGAGTGTCTTACGAAGTTTTGTGTCGTGCAGGCCCTCGGTGAAGTCTACTGCCAGTTTGGGAACGCCCAGAGGAGGGTGGCGGGCGCTCGGCGGGAGAAAGACCGACTGAGGAAAAAACAGGAGGAGCTTACCCCGAAGCTGCAGGAGGCCGAGAGGGCCATGAAAGAAGCGGCCGACCTCAACCGAAAGTTGGAAACCGAGAGGTGGAAAACCCAGGAGGCCCTGGCTGCCAGAGACCAGATGAAGGCCGAGCTTGAGGCCAAAGAGAAAGACAGGCTGAAGCACTGGAAGGAGCTGTGTCGGGTGAAGACGGCTAGGGAGGCCGACCTGGAAGGGGCGAGGAAGACCGCGGTGGCCGAGTTTAAAGCCTCCGAAGAGTTCGACCAGCTGAAGAACGAGTACGCGGCCGAGTGCGAGCAGGAGTTTTTTCGCAACCTCTTCCTGCACAACCCTGGGCTGACCGTGAAGACCCCCTGGCTCGGTCAGGATATTACGGTTGACATGTTCGAGGACGAGTCAGGGGGAGAGGAAGAGGAGGTTCCCCAGCCGAGTGCCCTACCAGGAGCCGAGCCAGTAAAGCCTCTCACAGAGCCAGAGCAGCCAGTTGAGGTTGAACAGGCCGACGAGCAGCAGATGGAAGAGCTGGTGTAGGACGGGCCTCTGTGCCTTGTGATTTTCCTTTATTTTGAGTTAGGAATAGTGGGAACGGCCGAGAGGTTGAATTTTTGTAAAGCTCTTGCAGGCCGAGCTTAATAGGTCTGCACTCATGAATGAAATCCGATTTTCTGGGAACAAAAGTTGTAGACCGAGTAATAGTGTGAATTTTCCCTCTCTGTTCTGTCTCTGAGTGTTGGTGAGCCGAGTAAGGTTGTACAAGAACTTGAATGTTTGAGTTAACACAAGTGTTAGGGTGTAGGCCGAGTTAGAACAAATCTCGACTCGTATGTTTGAGTCGAAATGGTGGTGCAAGCCGGGTAGGGCTGTACACCGACTCGATAGTTTGAGTCAAAGTGTGGGTGCAAGCCGAGTAGGGCTGTACACCGACTCTAATGTTTGAGTCAAAAGAGTAAGTGTTGGGGTGTAGGCCGAGTAAGACCGAACCCCGACCCGTATGTTTGAGTCGTAATGGTGGTGCAAGCCGAGTAGGGCTGTACACCGACTCTAATGTTTGAGTCAAAATAGCAAGTGTTGGGGTGTAGGCCGAGTAAGACCGAACCCCGACTCGTATGTTTGAGTCATAGTGGTGGTGCAGGCCGAGTAGGGCTGTACACCGACTCTAATGTTCGAGTCAAAATAGCAAGTGTTGGGGTGTAGGCCGAGTAAGACCGAACCCCGACTCGTATGTTTGAGTCAAAGTGTGGGTGCAAGCCGAGTAGGGCTGTACACCGACTCTAATGTTTGAGTCAAAATAGCAAGTGTTGGGGTGTAGGCCGAGTAAGACCGAACCCCGACTCGTATGTTTGAGTCATAGTGGTGGTGCAGGCCGAGTAGGGCTGTACACCGACTCTAATGTTTGAGTCAAAATAGCAAGTGTTGGGGTGTAGGCCGAGTAAGACCGAACCCCGACTCGTATGTTTGAGTCATAGTGGTGGTGCAAGTCGAGTAGGGCTGTACACCGACTCTAATGTTTGAGTCAAAATAGCAAGTGTTGGGGTGTAGGTCGAGTAAGACCGAACCCCGACTCGTATGTTTGAGTCATAATGTTATGTTACAAAGGCTAGATAAATGGAGGAGTTTATAAATAACTGGTGCAAAAACGGGTAAAGTACAGCAAGTCATAAGAAGGAAAAAATACAGAGTCTTAAATGTAGTATTTCTTCAAATGATCGGCATTCCATGGGTGGCCCAGCCTTCGCCCATCTGGGTCTTCCAGTTCGTAAGTTCCGGGCCGGCAGATTCTGGTAACCCGATATGGACCCTCCCAATTGGGGCCGAGAGTCCCTGCTGAGCTATCCTTGGTGGCAAGGCTGACTTTTCGGAGGACCCAGTCGCCTTCCTGAAAATCCCGATGTTTGACTCTGGCATTATGGTAGTTGCAAAGCCGCTGCTTGCAGGCGATGTTTCTGAGGTTGGCCTGCTCCCTGTGCTCCTCGATGAGGTCTAGACTGAGTGCGATCTGATGGTTGTTTCGTTCAGGCTCATAGGACGACACTCGGTAAGAAGTTTCGCTTAGTTCAGCGGGAATGACTGCTTCCGTTCCGAAAGTTAGCGAGAAGGGGGTTTCATATGTAGATGTGCAGTAGGATGTCCGATATGACCAGAGTGCGTTGGGGAGAATTTCAGACCACTTGCCCTTGGCCTCGTCCAGCTGCGTTTTCAGTGTATGCTTGATGATTTTGTTTATGGCGTCAACTTGGCCGTTGGACTGAGGGTGAGCTGGTGAGGCGAAGCAAAGGCGGATGTTGTGTCTGTCACAAAAGGCACGGAAGCGTGCGTTGTCGAATTGCTTCCCATTGTCCGTGATGATTGTGTGGGGGAGACTGAACGGCAGATAATGTTCTGGAAGACGAAAGTTTCGATCTGGGCCGTGGTGATAGAAGCCAAAGCTTTCGCCTCAACCCACTTTGTGAAGTAATCCACCGCTACCACCGCATACTCTGTCTTGCCCTTTCTTGCCGGCATTTTCCCAATCAAATCAAGTCCCCACTGCGAGAAGGGCTAGGGGCTGACCATTGGTGTGAGGTTTTCTGGAGGTAGGTGGAAGAGAGGGGCGAACCGTTGACACTTATCGCACCGCTTGGTCAGCTCGGCTGCGTCTCCGTGCATGGTTGGCCAATAGAAACCTTGCCGGAAAGCCTTGTGGGCCAATGACCGTGGTCCAGAATGATTTCCGCAAATACCGGCGTGTATTTCCTCGAGAACGGCTCTGCCTGCCTCCGGGACGAGACACTTCAAGAGGGGAAAAGTGAAACCCCGTTTGTAGAGTTGGTCGTTGATGAGTGTATAGCGGGCTGCCCGTCTCCGGACCTTTTTGGCCTCGATCTTGTCAGAAGGAAGAGTTCCGTCTACGAGGAAACGAATCAGTGGGGCCATCCACGTGCCGTTAGCGTTGATGGCGTAGACCGCCGAGCATTGTGTACTGGGTTGATCCAGAATTTCGATCAGCACACTTCGACTCTGCTTCTTATCGAGGGAGGATGCGAGCCGGGCCAGAGCGTCGACATGGCTATTTTCGGAGCGTGGAATCCGAGTGATGGCGTAGCTACGAAAACTACATAGAAGGGTCTTTGCCAGTGCTCTGTATGCTGCCATGGAAGAGTCTTTCGCTTCATAGGCGTTGTTGATCTGGTTGACGATGAGCTGTGAATCGCTGAAGATCTTGACCTGTTATGCCTCCATGGTTTTAGCGAGGCGGAGCCCTGCAAGGAGGGCCTCATACTCGACGGCATTGTTGGAGGCCTTGAATTGGAAACGAAGGGCATACTCCATCCGGACCTTGTCTGGTGTGGTAAGGACAAGTCCGGCTCCGGACCCGTTGTGGCAAGCCGACCCGTCGACATAAAGGAGCCAGGTTGGCCGAGTGGGGTCGAGTTGGGGGTTCTCTTCGTCCAAAGTATGTGTTATGGACAGAGGGGAAGATGGTGGGACCTCAGCTGCGGCCGCTGCTGGGACGTAGGAGAACTCAGAGATAAAGTCCGCCATGGCCTGTCCTTTCTCGGCAGTGCGGGGAATAAAAGTGATGTCCAATTCGCTGAGTTCTATTGCCCATTTCAGTAAGCTGCCCGAAGTTTCGGGCTTCTGAAGCACTTGCCGGAGTGGTCTGTCGGTTAAGACGATGATAGAATGAGCCTGGAAGTATGGCCTGAGCTTTCGGGCGGACATGATGAGGGCGAAAGCGAGCTTCTCTAAGTCAGAGTATCTTGTCTCGGCGTCCTGCAGAGCCTTGCTGACGTAATACACCGGATGTTCGGCGCCGTCCCTACGCTTGACCAACACTGAACTTGTGGCAGAAGCGGAGACAGATAGATACATGTAAAGGGTTTCCCCGGTGTCTGGTCTTGCTAGCAGTGGCGCTTTTCCCATGTATTCCTTAAGTTCAGCGAAGGCCTTGGTGCATTCCTCGGTCCAGGTGATGTGTTTGGACCTGCCCTTTAGGGCCTTGAAGAAAGGCACGCACCTGTCCGTGGCCTTGGAGATGAAGCGTGTAAGGTCTGCGACTCGGCCCGTTAAGCTTTGCACTTCTTTCTGGGTTCGGTAGAGTAATTGTAGTAGTAAAACTTAGTTACCTTTATTGGGAAATGTGTACCCTTTATGTATAGGTAGGTGGGATGTTCAATTCCCAAAGTTCCGATGTGGGACAAATGCTTCTCGATTTACGTGCAGACGCGTGTTACGTAAATCGAGAGTGGATATGCTTCCACGTGGCATCCCGCATTGGGCCCGGTGTTAGGGCTGTCGCAAGTATGGTGTTCTTGGGCCTTAAGCGTTGTCAGGGCTTTAAGTATACAGCCCAGTGGGTCTGGTCAGATATGGTGTCAACAGATGGTATATGAAAAATCATTTTGAAATAATTCTCAAACATTTCAAAGGTTCATGCTCGATCCCCATAAACCGTCATAAAACCATAAATCCATCATTTCCAAATCCAAATCCGTTTAGGGTCTCCGAACCCGAAATCACATTATAAACCATAAATGGGATTCAAGCCCGATATCATAACCAATTGGGGCTCAAGATCGATCATGTAAACCAACTGGGCCTCGCTGGGTCTCGTGCCCGATTTCGTAAACCAAATGGGATCGTGCCCGATTACGTAACCCAACTGGGCCTCGAGCCCGATTCGTAAATCAACTGGGCCTCGAGCTCGATTCGTAAACCAACTGGGCCTCTAGCCCGTTGTCTTATTAAATCAAATGGACTCCAAGTCTAAGAGTTTGTAAATCTAATGGGTCTCATGCCCGATTCCATACTTTCAAATCCGAAATCAATTCACGAACCAATTGGGCCCCTAGCTCGATAACGTAACTAAATGAACTTCGAGTCCGAGGGTTTCCAAAACAAATGGGTCTCATGCACGAGTTTAACTTTTCCAATCCAAATACATTTCATTAAATCATTACTGAAATCATAAGCACGTATAACCACAACATAAAACCAAAAACCTCGTCATACGTGTAAATACGTAAATCACCTCGAAATACGTGTAAGTATGTAAATCACTAATATTCCAAACATCATCATAGAAATCACATATGTAAAACATATAAAATATTTATGCATGCATCAAAATTTAGAAACCAAGGTCCACTCACAGATAGTCTTACGATGTTGCCTCGATTTGCGTGTCGTAAACCTTTCTGGGCTAATCACCGTCAATGGGACTCCCAAACCTGTCCAAATCACACTAAAGGGTTACTAACTACCTCATTAACCTCTCATTGAAGCCCCGTAATTTTCCCGAATTTTTAACTATTTTTAAAGTCGATCCTAAACCTTCGGACATCCCGAACTATATCGAAACGATGTCCGATCGACTCAAAATTTGTCCCAAAATGTTCATTACATCGAATAGATGAAATAACATGTTGGACACTTCCCCAAAAGACATCTCAAACGCCCTCACGCACCGCCCAAAAGGGCTGCGCGTGGGAGCCACGCGCCTAGCTACAGTTCATTCCCTACCTCTCGACAGCCGGTCCGAACCAATTCTCTATGCGGCCGGTCCAGCCGAACCGGGGTGACCGATTCTGGCCGTTTTCCCTTCCATTTTTCATCCTTTTTCTATCCTTTCAATCCTAATCTCTTTGTCTCAACATTATCTATCTATTCATGTTTTGAAAACCTCAAAGCTACGTCGAGAAATCACCTGTTCGATTCTATGAACAGTGGCCCCACCTTCCTCCGTCCATATCTCTCGACTCCAGCCACCCTAAGCCTTGCAAACCAGCCCAGTGAGGTCGTCTCAATCCCTAGAAGCTGCTAGGTTCATTCAAATCGATCAATTTATGCCCAAAACCAATTTTCGAAATTCAAACTACAAACGATTTTTTGGGTTACCAGGGCTCTGGGTTATCACCGTCGTCCACGGCAGTCCTGTCCTCCCTCACGGTCTCTTCCAGTCCTTCACTCACCCTCTACCTCACATGGCTTCACACAGATTCAAATGAGGAGAAGGGTAATGGTTTTTGGCGTGTTCATGCAAGGTCGATCGAATGGGAAGAAAGGGGGGCATATGCATGCATCTGTGTGAGGTGGGCAATGGATGAGTGACAACACTTTTCACTCATTCATTGGGCCTGGACAAATATCTGGGGCCCACTATAGGGCAAAAGCCAACAATCTCGTAAAACGTGCAATAGTTCCTCTAAACTTCCTTGAACCGTAACTTTCTCGTCAAACGTCTAATTTCGAGGTGTCGCCTATCTACGGACTCGTATCGACCCGATCTACATAACGGTCTTCGGCCTTCGGACCTCTCGGGTCAAAAGTCAACCTTTTTGCCCTCATTTAGGGGCAAAATTGAAATTTCGCCCTAAACGTCCGTTAATCCTCGGCTAATCCCCGATTAGCCTCACTAATCCATCATTAGTCTTAATTAATCCCTAAAATTAGGGACGGGTCGTTATACTCAAGGAGGATTCTATGCATACACTTGACTAGACTTATACCCTTATTGTCAAAAATAGTCCAACCAATAGCAGAGTTATGAGTTTGCAAAACCTGGGCTTGTTGTCCCTCCTCGGTTATGCTCAAGTTGGAGGCAATGATGACCAGGAGGGTCTGATTTCTACCTAGGTAGACGTACTTGAGGTGGTCCGGGAGTGGTTTGAGCTCGACCTCTGGAAGTTTCATGGTGGTGGGTATGGTCTTATGGTCCATGAGAGGTAAGGCTTCAAAGAGGAGCTTGTAAAGGGGCATAGGAGACACAACATTGAGAAATCATAGCTCCTTCATCACATTGTGGTCTAGGGACTCCTCATATTGTGAAGTAATGGTGGGTGCCTTCTCAAGATCATTTGTCATACACAAGTTAACAAGGGTTTGCTGCAAAAAAATGTCCATAGTATTCAATGGAAAGTCGACAATAGGCTCTGTGGGATACTGAATTGTGTCATGGATAGAGAAGGTACGCATCTTGTCTAATACCGTGATGGAAACCTTTTCATTCTTGACATTAATGAGGCACTCATCCATGGCTAAAAATGGTATTCCAAAAATCAGTGGATGCTCCTCACTTTTATCAATTATGTCCATCTTTAGAATACAAAAGTCAGGTAGGATGCACGTGTCACCAATTTGAACCAACACATCTTTGAGGACACCCATAAGATTTGAAACAGAGGGATTAGCTAGGCGTACACACAAGTGGGTTGGTTTGAGCTCACCTAAGTTAAGTGACTAGTAGATATGAAATGGAATTATGTTAATGAAGCCCTCGTGTCACATATGCAATGCTCAAAGTTCTTGGATTGGATCACACAAGGAAGGGAAGGAGGCTCGGGATCATTCACTTTGGGTGGCTTGTGCATGAATGTTGCGGTGCATGCTTTCAGAATTTCCACAACATGAGTGGAACTAAACCCACATTTCCCTGCAACGAGTCCTTGATAAGCTTCACAAATATTGGCATGTGCTTGAGAATCTTATGGAAGGGCAGTTTGATTTAAGGTTTCTGCAATATGCTGATTATTTCCTCCTCAAATTCCTCCGTGCCTTTGTCCTTATCCTTGTTTTGGAACCTTGAAGGAAACATATATGTAACATTATTTTCTAACTTAAAAGAAACTTTCCTAGATGGCTTAAGAACAGAAGAAGAAGTTTTAGAGATAGGAATATGGGCAGGCAGCAGGCTTGCTGTAGTAACTGATGTTGTTGTTGGTTCGTGAATGCTTGGTGCAGATTGTCACATAATTGTGTCATGGGTGTGCCCGAGTGGCGTGACACGAGGAGTGTCCAGTGACACGACCCATCCCAATCCCCCCGAGATTACCGTGGAATGTGTCATACTCCCGTCTGACACAAAGTGTCAAATAAGGGATAACCTGATGCCACTGCCCAAACGGGGCTTCCAGAGTGCGTAAGGATCGATGGAGGCGGCATGCGATGTCCCACTCTCTGCTGCAGTCGCATCCGTGATCAACCTGAAAGGCATTAAAACCAATAAAAGCTATAAGTGGACGAAAATGAACAAGTTCATAAACACATTCATAAAGAAATGTATGCCCTTCATTAAAACGTATGCATGCATCAAAAACCAGTAACCAAAACATTTGTTCAACCAAGCCATTAGGGCCTTAGCCCAAAAACTGTAACTCAAAACCAAGTGAGGCAACTCAGCCCAAAGCTGTAGAATACCAAATCCGTAAAAACAAAACCAAGTGGGCCACTGCCCAAATCCATAAACACAAATCCAAAAGAAAACCATTTAATAGATCCATTAGTTCCTATTTACCACATTGCCACCTCCGGCATCCCAGATGCCTAGCGTCCCAGACGTCATATCTCACAGTAATAATAAGCAAGCGTGCTATCCGGGGTCTCTCCGGGTCAATAACTCTGACATCCTAGATGTTTGACGTCCCAGACGTCTAATCATTGCAATCCTGCTCCTGAGTATCTATACGGTCCGGTAGCTCCGTATAATGACCCCTCGCAGGCAATGCACCGTGACTTCCCTAGTGTCCCAGACACCTGGAGGAGACCATCACATATCCTTGTATCAAGATGGTATATGGAAAACAGTTTTATCAAATCATTTCACAACATTTCAATGGGCCCTGCCCGAAATCTCCATAAAACATCACAATTCTATTTAGGGTCCTTGACTCGAAATCACATTTATGAAACATAGGGTCCCAGACCTGAAATCACATTTATGAAACATGGGGTCCTAGACCCGAAATCACATTTATAACCCAACTGGGCCTCATGCTCGATTCTATAAACCACTGGGCCCATGGCCCAAATTTGTAAATCAACTGGGCCCCTAGCCCAATTTCGTAAATCAACTGGGCCTATGGCCCGATAATATAACTCAAATGGGTCTCAGCCCGATTTCGTAAACAACTGGGCCCCTGGCCCGATTTCATAAAGCAACTAGGCCCTCGACCCGATTAACGGTGCACCTCGAAATGCATGCATAGTATTTATAAAACCAAAGTCCACTCACAGACCGTCCAACGGTGCGCCTTGATACGCGTGCCATAGCCCATGGCCCAAATTTGTAAATCAACTGGGCCCCTAGCCCAATTTCGTAAATCAACTGGGCCTATGGCCCGATAATATAACTCAAATGGGTCTCAGCCCGATTTCGTAAACAACTGGGCCCCTGGCCCGATTTCATAAAGAAACTAGGCCCTCGACCCGATTAACGGTGCACCTCGAAATGCGTGCATAGTATTTATAAAACTAAAGTCCACTCACAGACCGTCCAACGGTGCGCCTTGATACGCGTGCCATAGGCCTTCCCGGGCCACACCACTATCACCGGGACTTCCAAACCTGTCCAAATCACATTATAGGGTCATTAACCTCTTCATTAACCTTATATTAAAGTCCTGTAATTTTCCCGAATTTTTAACTATTTTTAAACTCGATTCAAAACCTTCGGACGTCCCGAACAATATCGAAACGGTGTCCGATCAACACGAAACCAATCCCAAAATGTTCGTTACATTAAATGGGACAAAAGTCATGTTGACCTCACCTCGGCATTCATGCCCACACGCCGTCACCCGCCGACATGAGTGGCTGCGCGTGAAACCCACGCGTCTGCTACAGTGTCATCGTCCTAACCCGTTTTTTCTGCAATTCGGGTACTACAACCCGCGAGACGACCCGACCAGTTCTCTGTCAATTCAACCTCAATTCTTTTAATTGAACATTCAAACAGCTTCGTTTTAAGTCCAATTACAGTTCTGTAATATTAATTTTACAAATTCTTATCTCAAATCAAACGATTCGAAGATGAACATCGAATAACACCTGGGTATTGTTCCTGCTTCAAATTTCATCAATGCCATCTGCTTTCTTCCAATTGATCCACTCAGAAGCTTTATTGGACCAAACTCATTTTCGAGTCCAATTTCATCGTTTAATTCGTCTAGAATCACGACCCAACCTTCGATTTTGCTCACTGTCGTCGGGTCCGTTCATAGCCAATTAGCCAACAATTTGCTTTGTTTTTTCGATGATTCTGATTGTGGCAATCCCAGAAAGCTCAAATTGAGCTCAATTTTGATCCTCATAGCCCAAGGCTTGAATTTCGAATTTCCCTCCAAACTCCAAAATTTTGATTCTCAGTCCCAGTTACCCTCACTGTCCCTCGTGTTTCTCTCAGCTAAAATCAAACCTCAATTCCCTCAATTTTCCACTCACAAGGTCAGCTGTGGAAGGGAATGACGGTGAGAAGAAAACTCACCCTCTGTTTGTTCACGGTTCAATGAAGAACACAGAGAAGACATAGAGAAGAGAATGATGGGAGATGATGATTAAGAATGATGATGGAGGATTAAGAAGGTCAACTGTGGAAAATTGTGAGTGGAAAATTGAGGGAATTTCTTCTCACCGTCATTCCCTTCCACAGCTGTGGAGGATTAAGATGATGATGATTCAAAATACCCCTCGACTTCCGAATGTCATAACTTCTTCCTCGAACGTCGGAATCGAACGTGCCACCTGTCTATAAATTCGTGACGTCCTGAACTATGTCCCAGTCATCGATCAAAGTCCGTTTGACCGCCAGATCAAAAGTCAACATTTTGCCCATTCAAGTGGCAAAACGGTCATTTTGCACATTTCGTCCGATTTCACTCAACTAATCCCAGATTAGTCATTCTAAACCATAATTAATTAATAATTAATCCCGATACTCGGGACGGGTCGTTACAATCTTTCCCCCTTAAATAATTTCGTCCTCGAAATTCCAACTATCCTTAATCCACATCCACCTCGTGGAAAACAAATTTTGCCTCACAACACGTGTACACTTGTACACCCACTAACCAACACAAAACTCGTATGTACCCAGACGTCCCAACACAAAGTCACGTTGTACCGACTACACTCGACCACCTTGAGTGAAATTGACCACCAGATCCGTGCTAAAACTGCTTGGCAAATTTACCATTAAGCTGACTCCTTCAGCTTGACGGTTCCTTTCAATCGCTAATACATCCTGACATCTGCTCCCACTGGGAGTCACCAAATCTCACTTGTCAGTCCACGCTGACACTACCAGCCAAACTGTCACCACTAAGCTCTACCACCCTAGTAAAGCTCTAAACATCAACCAATCAGTGACATCACCTCGTACTATAACTCCCTTGATGTAGCATAAGATCAACAACATGATCTCACCTCGTAGGGCAAGCTCAATCCTACGACAAATACCAATCTCAACGTCCACAACTGTCAACTCCCTCAGCGATCCAAGACGCTTGTAAAGTCACGGCATGATAACATCACGCAAAGAAACTTGTAGTTACACTAACTACCAACTCACTCAATTAGGTGGTGTAACTGAAACACGTTGAACACCAGCCCAGCAGTGATCACACATCTCAACACTAGAGTTTCACTAGCCATCCATGGCTAAAAGCACCTGCTCAAACAACCATTGAATCCTCCAAAATCACTCTACTCAGTGCACAGTATTCGATGTCTAGCTCACAATCACAACTAATCCAATGATATCGGAACTAAGCCGACTACCAACATGTTCATCCACATACCCTTGGTACATCCCACGTACCGTCACTAGGCACCACTCAGCCTATCCAGTATCGATCCTCGTACAACGTACAAGGTACGTACATCCATCCACTAACCAACCTGCAACATAGCTCGTGGCTAAAGACGCTTTGATTCTGGGGTCCAACTGTCTAACCCAGTACTAGACAAACCAAACACTCCAACTCATCACCTACCACGAGTCCCATGGTCAGTCGACCAACATCACAAAGTCTACTCCCAATCACGTCATCCAAAATGTACCAATCCAAGCACGCCCACCAAGGCGTATCCATTCATACCAAATGAGCATCTAATCTCCCTTACGTCTACCGAGACGCAACAACTCCGAACCTATCGGATACTCGCTCAAACGATTTTCGTACCACATTCGATTGACCTCGAAAAGAAGCCAATCCCATCATTCACAAGTCAAATCCTCGAGTCAATTCGTAAACATTCCAACTCGCTCGAGTACCATCTCATACCGGATTAACTTCGAAAAGAAGTTCAATCCAACGATTCCCATATCCAAATATTTACGACAGGACAATAAGCTCTTCACTTAACCTGATCAACAAGTCACAATTCAAATCCATCACCACGTCACTCGACCGGTAACATCAAGATCCTAGATCGTCACCATGCCCAATGTCCACAACATCACGATTCAGATCCACCTAGTGACAGGACCCATCCCAATCCCCCCGGGATTACCGTGGAATGTGCCCTGCTCCCGTCCAACAAGGGGTGTCGGACAAGGGATAACCAAGAGCCACTGCCCACACGGGGCATCCAGAGTGCGCAAGGATCGATGGAGGAGGTGTGCAATGTCCCAGTCTCTGCTGCAATCGCATCCGTAATCAACCTGAAGGGCATTAAAACCAAAAGCTGTGAGTGGACAAAAACCAATAAAGTTACCAAATACATTTATAAGACATTTATGCCCTCCAATAAAAACGTATGCATGCCACCAAAACCAGTAACCAAAACGTTTGCTCAACCGAGCCCTTAGGGCCTTAGCCCAAAAACCGTTAACCAAAAACCAAGTGTGGGAACTCAGCCCAAAACTGTGGAATACCACCACCATACATATTAAAACCATGTGGGTCACCACCCACGACCATAAATGAACATCATTCCATAAATCCAAAACCATTTAGGGTCCCCGACCCTACATACCATTTCATAACCAATAATCCATTTTTACCACATAACACATATCCAACCAATAAGCCATTTTATTCATTAATCCATATTTTACCATTACCATCACCAGCATCCCAGATGCTTAGCGTCCCTGAGGTCATATCTCACGGTTTCATAAGCTACGCGTGCTGCCCGGGGTCTCTCCGGGTCCATATATCTGACATCCCTGATGTCTGACGTCCCTGACGTCAATCATAGCAATCCTGCTCCTGAGTCATCATACGGTCCGGCTGCTCCTTATAATGACCCCTCACAGGCAATGCACCGTGACTTCCCCAGTGTCCCAGACATCTGGAGGAGACCATCATATATCCTTGTGTCCAGATGGTATATGGAAAACAGTTTTATTAAATCCTTTTATCACATTATTACCATTGGGCCCTGCCCGAAATTTCCATAAAACCACATAGTTCCATTTAGGGTCCTTGACCCAAAATCACAATTATTAAATATAGGGTCCCTGACCCGAAATCACATTTATTATCCAACTGGGCCTCATACCCGATTTTATGAACCACTGGGCCCACGGCCCGATTTGTAAACCAACTGGGCCCGCAGCCCGACTTTATAAACCCACTGGGCCCACGGCCCGAATTCACAAATCAACTGGGCCCCTGGCCCGATAACATAACTCAAATGGGTCTCAGCCCGATTTCATACCAACTGGGCCCCTAGCCCGATTTCATTAACCAACTGGGCCCCCGGCCCGATTCTCAATTGGACTCCAAGTCCGAAATTTCCAAAACAAGTGGGCCTCAAGCTCGATTTTATATTTCCAATTTCAAAACCATTTCATCACATTATATCTAAGTCATAAATATGGAAAATCCATGTAAAACCGGAAACCTCGATTTACGTGCAAGCACGTAAATCGCCTCGAAATACGTGAAACCGTACACTTTACCAACAACCAAACCAACATCATACAATCACAACCATAATCCATATAAAACATTTAAGCATGCATAGAATTTATAAAACCAAAGTCCACTCACAGACCGTTTTAACCGTGTGCCTCGATACGCGTGCCACCGGCCCTCCCGGGCCACACCACTATCACCGGGACTCCCAATCCTGTCCAAATCACATTAGAGGGTCACTAACCTCATCATTAACATCCTATCAAAGTCCCGTAATTTTCCCGCATTTTTACTTATTTTTAAACTTAATTTAAAACCTTCGGACATCCCGAACACTATCGAGACGGTGTCCGATCGACCCGAAACCAATCCCAAAATGTTCGTTACATTAAATAGGACAGAAGTCATGTTGACCTCACCTCGAGATCCGTGCCCACGCGCCGCCACGCGCCGCCGTGAGTGGCTGCGCGTGAAACCCACGCGCCTGCTACAGTGTCACCAGCCCAACCCGTTTGTCTGGTAAACGGGTCCAATTCACCCGCGACACAACCCGGTTCCAATCCTGTCAATTCGATCCTAATTCCTTCAATTGATCATTCCATTAGCTTCGTTTTAAGTCCAATTATAAGTCTGTAACATCAATTACGCGAACACTTACCCAGATTCCATCGATTCCACGATGAACACGAAGAACACTCCGGTCACTGTTCAATCATGGGATTCCTTCAATCTCGATTGATTTCCCCAAATTGGTTCAACCAGAAGCATTAGTGGACCACGAGGAACAATTCCCCCACATCAATTCCGTCGTTTGATCAGTAAATGATCACGACACAAGTACGAACACCGTCCACTGTGCAACCATGGAGTTTCATCGATCTCAGCCGGTTTCCTTCAATTGATGATCCCAGAAGCATCGTGGGATCATGAGAAATCATTTCCCCATAACAATTGAGTCAATCGCAGCTCCAAACTCCACGACTCATCCTCGATTTCTTCCTCTGTCACCAAGCTCGATCAGAGCCAAAACGGCACCAATCCTTCTCGTTTTTGATGTGGATCGACTCGTCACAACCTCAGGAAGATGTTTGTAACCTCCAATTCGATCATCACAGCCCAATTCCTTCAATTCGAATTTTCCCTCTCATTTTCCCGAAATCAAAAATCCAAAATTCAACACTCTCACAACCCCTCGTGTTTCCCCGTTAATTCCCTCATCTTAGTCTCCCATTTTCTCACAAGAACAGCAGAAGAAGGGAGCCAATTCTCCCTAATCCGAATCCCACATTTTGTGCACGGTTTAGGAACAAAGAGGAGAAAATTAGGGGAAATGGTGGATTAGATGATGATGATGTAGTAATGATGATGTTTGGAGGGAAACAAGGAGCTGGAAACAAGGGATGGGTGACACTTGTCACTCATCCAGGTGTGTAGGGTCAACGGTCACTATTCATTATTATATTATTATTTTAATCCCGGCCTCGGTTCGTTAGTTCGTTTCCTTGACCATAACGTCGTCGTCGGATCTCCGATTTCGGCATGCCGCCTGTCGTTGGATTCGTATCGACGATACCTACGTAACGGTCCTTGGCCCTCGCCCATCGGACCTCCCGATCAGAAAGTCAACATTTGGCCCCTAATAAGCCAAATTACCAAAATACCCCTCAACTTCCGAACACCATAACTTTCTCTACGAATGTCGGAATCGAACGTGCCACCTGTCTATGAACTCGTGACGTCCCGAACTACGTTACGGTCATCGGTCAAAGTCCATTTGACCGCCCGAACAAAAAGTCAACATTTTGCCCACGACTAGGGGCAAAACGGTCATTTTGCACATTTTGTCCGATTCCGCCCTACTAACCACCGTTCAACCTCGCTAATCAAGATTAGTCACTAAACTAATCCCGGAATTCGGGACGGGTCGTTACACCTAGGATCCACACATGCTCACATAGCTAGCAATCCACCTGGAATTTGATCGTAGGGTCTTACACCCTCTTTGAATCCTTCGTCAAATTTCGCTTGGTGGAAAGATGACCTCAATTTTCACCACCAATCCAGAATTAAACACAACTCCTTGTGTCCAATGACCCAAAGCCAATCATGGGTCCACCCACCAATACACGTTCAACGTACTGGTAACCACAATTAACGTCTGCCACGGGCAGAAAATAAGAAGTCACCCCCAATGACTTCAGAATGCTCATCACCAATTGTGGACTCAAGCACCCTTCTCATCTCCTCAATCACAACTCTCCTTGAATCTGAAGTTCCAACCATGTTGGGAACAGACATGCTCCCAACGAGATGTCAAGTTCAACCACTCTACTTCCCACGTCCTCAAATCACTTGGACAATCACGTGTCCGCAATCAATCCATTACTATCTCGTTCTCACATCCCAACCTTTACAGGTTTAACACTCAGTTTTCCAAGTTATTCAAAATTACAAATCCCCACATCTACACCACCAATGAATTTCCTCGTTTTCCAATTTCAGTAATTTCCTTGTACTTTCTGGGGATATTAGAAACATACAATCACACCAAACTCGGAGTTGACAACAACTCCCCAAATCCATTAATTCTCATGACGTAGGGGACGTCATCCCAAGATTCCTCATGTCTCAATCATACCTTTTTATCCACTCATCACTTGTCATCTCAACACTGTTGGGACTTATCCCAACACATCACAATCTCCGCTGGATCTCATCCAGTCCATTACTCAACCACTACTGAATCTCAAATACTGAACATATATCCATCATGACGGAGTCACATCCCAACTCGTGGCTCATCGTCATCACAATCACCGATACCAGCACCAGCGCTAGTACCAGCACCAACGCACTATCATCAACACTAGTATCAACACACAGGCATCCATACTAGCACACAGTGTGCAAATCTGACAACCCTGGATCTCCGCTCATATCGTGCGACTATCCCGTGCCTCTACTCGTACCCCACAACTATGGGTACCACCACTCTGACAAACCACATCAGGATAATGAACGTTCCTAGAACGTCCCCTGATCCTCAATTACTGCAACCACACCAAATACCCTCGATAGCCAGTCATCTGCACACGACTACCGACCAACAGTCATCACTATTGAGATCTGTATCCACACATCACACTATTATTCAGTCCAACTTAGGATTCCATGTCTTATCTTATAACCGTACTCGTGGATCGAATCCCATAGTTCAAACTAGATTCACTAGAGTCCTCTGCATGGTCATCCATGACCTCAGCTGCTCGTTGCAGCACAAGTCCTCATTCACCAGTCACAACTAAGGTTCACCTTTTCAATCCATCATATATTAGGGTTCCACAATCACACCCTATGGTTCCTCTGAACCCCAATATTCTCTACAGTGTAATCCACAACCTGACTGACCCCGCGGTCCTAACATCGTATAGACGTCAAATCCAATCCTACCATCAACTCAATGTGGGTTCCACCACTAAGGTCATCGGCTAACTCCGATGTACCAACATCCCTCACACTAGCAATCACCACCAGGGTTCACATTTTTAGACCATTACTCAACCGAGGTTCACATTTCCAAATCACTACTCAAATGGGGTTCCTCGAACCCAGCTGCGCCCAGCAGCACAACAATCTAATATCACATGACCGAACCGACGGTCCCACATTAACGCACAGCGTATCGGGCCAATCATACTCTATCCACTATTCAAACCCAAAAACTATCAAGCTGGCATCCTACCATCAGGTTGATAACAAACTGCAGCCCACAGAGACATCACACCCTCGACTTGCACGCACAAAAAGAGCAAACTTGCTCTAATACCAATTGACACGACCCATCCCAATCCCCACGGGATTACCGTGGAATGTATCATGCTCCCGTCTGACACTATGTGTCAGACAAGGGATAACCTGATGCCACGGCCCAAACAGGGCTTCCAGAGTGTGCAAGGATCGATGGAGGAGGCGTGCGATGTCCCAGTCTCTGCTGCAGTCGCATCCGTGATCAACCTGAAGGGCATTAAAACCAATAAAAGCTGCGAGTGGACGAAAATGAACAAGAATGACCCGTCCCAAATTCCAGGATTAGATTAGTGACTAATAGGGATTAGTGAGAATAATCTGTGATTAGTTGGGCGAAATCGGACGAACGATGCAAAATGACCGTTTTGCCCCTAGGTGTGGGTAAAACATTAACTTTTTGTTTTTGCAGACAAATGGACTATGACCAATGATCGTGACGTAGTTCGTGACATCACGAGTTCATAGACAGGTGGAACGTTCAATTTCGACTTTCGGGGAAGAAGTTATGACGTTCGGAAGTTTAGGGGCATTTTGGTAATTTTGGTTAAAAGGGGCAAATAGTTGACTTTTGACCAGGGATGTTCGATGGCCGAGGGCCAAGGACCGTTACGTAGATCGGGACGATACAAATCCGTAGACAGGTGGCACATCGAATTCGGACGTTTGACGGCGAAGTTAGGATTCACGGAATTTCAAGTGTACTATTGCATGAATTACGAGACGACCTAACTTTTGGACTCAAGTGGGGCCCAGATATTTTATGGAGGCCCAATGGATGAGTGACACTTGTCACCCATCCACTGGCCAACCTCATTCATTCATGCATCTTCCCTGTGCATCCCATTTTCTTCATTCAAACACAATCCCACCCGATCTCACCATTTTCTCTCATCTGTGCAACCCAAACCAATCCAACCCTTACCCTATGATCATGACAGAGAGGCCAGGGAGTGATGAGAGGACTGAGGAGGTTGAAGGATGGCCTGAACCAGCGTCCACGGCGGCGAGAGGAGGAGAAACCAGATAGGTAACCCGGTTACCCATTTTTCCACTTTTAATTCGATTTTAATGTTATGGTTGCTTTTGGGGGCCTAGGAGGTGATTGTTAGGTTGCTAGGGACTTAATATGAAGGTTTTGGTGGGGTTTAACGGCTGAGACGCCGTGGAGGTTGTTGGGGAAAAATGGACCGTATGGTTCAAAAGCAAACCATAGGTTTTATGTGGTTTTGATTAGTTTTAACGATTAGAAATGATAGGGAATGAAGCAATAGGAATTATAGGATTAATTAGGGTTGGAATTGTACCGAAATGGAGGAGGAAAACCGCTGGACCGGTCACGCCGGTCCAGACCGGTTCAGGTTGCAGTGGACCGGTTCACGTGGGTTGAAGATGAAGCTACAGTGTCGCGCGTGAGGCCCAGGCGCATGCAGCTTCTAGGGGCGCGTGTGAGCGCGTGGTGAGGATTTTGAGGGTGCTTCCAACATACAAAATCTTCTATTCGATGTAACGAACATTTTGGGACTGGTTTCGTGTCAATCGGACACCGTTTCAATAATGTTCGGGGCATCGGAAGGTTTCGGATCGAGTTTAAAAATAGTTAAAATTACCGAAAAATTACGGGGCTTTAGTGGGAGGTTAATTAAGTAGTTAGTAACCTTCTATTACGATTAGGATAGGTTCGGGAGTCCCGGTGAAGGTGATTGGCTCAGGAGAGCCGTATGACACGTAAATCGAGGCGGCAGCTCGGACAGTCTGTGAGTGGACCTTGGTTTTCTAAATTGGTACATGCATAAATGTTTACTATATGCTTTAATACATGTTTGGTAATGCCATGGGTGCATTTGGTTATGGTTACGTATAAGCACGTATTTCGAGGTTTCCAAAAGGATAAACTCGGGTATGAGACCCATTTGGTTTAGTCTCGGGCATATGACCCTATTGATGACCTACGGGTCCGAGTCGTGGTCGTGGCAGATGCTTGGTGCACGGCGACGGACGACGTGAAGCTCGCCTCCAGATTGGGATGTGTTCCTTCCGGAGAGGTCACGATGCACGATTCGTGGTCGGGCAGCCTGGGGAGGCTCGACTTCGGAGTGCCGACGGTTCAGGATAGCGATCGGTGATGAGTGCACCATGATCTTGTGGTGGTCGCGTCGGTTGATTCGTTCACGGTGACATACCAGGATTGAGGGCGGTCCTGGATGGATGGTTGCACGCATCACTACGATCGGAGTCGTGACTGACCCTTAGATATCGGGTAGGATGCCCAGCTGATGTCATATGTTTGGGCATGAGACCCAGTTGTCTTACATTGGTGATTTCGGGTGAGGGACCCTAGATGGATTTCCAAGTTCATGGCGGTTTATGGGAACCGACATGAACCCTGGAAAGGTTATTATGGTACATGACGGTTTATGGGAACCGGGCATGGAGGTTATATATATATATATATTAATGGAATGGATATTATGGATCATGACGGTTCAGAGGAACCGGGCATGGATATTTGTGTTATGTATATATATGTTCATATACCTTCCTTTACTTCTATTATCTCCTTTGGGGAGGGTCGTTGGCCTGGGTGGATCCCGAAGTAGTCACGGAGCACCAACTGAGTGGAGTCACCCCCGAGTTGGGTTCCTTACTCTCAGGAAGGCTATGGTTACTATAACCTCGGGTAGGGTCAGTGGTCTGCGGACATTGACCTTGACTTTGAGAAGACTCGGATTGAGACCCGGGTAGCACGCGTGTAGCTTTGGAAATCATGACAGGATTGGTTGTGTGAATTATATGTATATATGATATATGTGATATATGGTATATGATATGTGATGTGCACAGGATTTGGGCAGTAGCCCGTGTACTTGGTTTCATGATGGTTTTGGGCTGAGTCCCTTATGGATTTGGGCAGTGGCCCATATATTCGATTTGATTATAGTTTTAGGATTAGTTCCCACAGATGGTTCCAATTGGTTAAATGGTTTTCGAATACATGCAGGCTTTTTAGTGAAGGGTACAAATGTCTTTATTATGAAATGTTTTTATAAACTGGTTGTTTTGTCCACTCACAGTTTTTAATGTTTTGATTGCCCTTCAGGTTGACAGCGGATGTGGACTGTAGCAGAGACTGAGATATTACATACCTCATCCGGATCCTGGCGTACTCTGATAGCCCGGGAGGGCAAAGGTCAGAAATATCCCTTGTCTGACACTTCGTGTCAGACGGGAGCAGGGTCATCCCGCGTTAATCCCGGGCGGATTGGGATGGGTCCTGTCAGCGAACTAGAGTTCCACGAACTCGACTGCTAACTACTAGGAGCAGTAAAGACATTTATGCCCTTCATTAAAACATATACATGCATCGAAAACCAGTAACCAAAACATTTGTTCAACCAAGCCATTAGGGTCTTAGCCCAAAAACTGTAACTCAAAACCAAGTGAGGCAACTCGGCCCAAAGCTGTAGAATACCAAATCCGTAAATACAAAACCAAGTGGGCCACTGCCCAAAACCATAAACAAAAATCCAAAAGAAAACCATTTCATAGATCCATTAGTTCCTATTTACCTAACCATTTCATAGATCCATTAGTTCCTATTTACCACATTGCCATCTTCGGCATCCCAGATGCCTAGCGTCCCAGATGCCTAGCGTCCCAGACGCTTGACATCCCAGACGTCATATCTCACGGTAATAATAAGCAACGCGTGCTTCCTGGGGTCTCTCCGGGTCAATATCTCTGACATCTCAGATGTCTGACGTCCCAAACGTCTAATCATAACAATCCTGCTCCTGAGTCTCTATACGGTCTGGTAGCTCCGTACAATGATCCCTCGCAGGCAATGCCCCGTGACTTCCCCAGTGTCCCAGACACCTGGATGAGACCATCACATATCCTTGTATCAAGATGGTATATGGGAAACAGTTTTATCAAATCATTTCACAACATTTCAATGGGCCCTGCCCGAAATCTCCATAAAACATCACAATTCCATTTAGGGTCCCTGACCCGAAATCACATTTATGAAACATAGGGTCCCATACCTGAAATCACATTTATGAAACATAGGGTCCCAGACCCGAAATCACATTTATAACCCAACTGGGCCTCATGCCCAATTCTGTAAACAACTGCGCCCACAACCCGAATTTGTAAATCAACTGGGCCCCTGGCCCAATTTCGTAAATCAACTGTTCCCCTAGCCCGATAATATAACTCAAATGGGTCTCAACCCGATTTTGTAAACAACTGGGCCCTTGGCCCAATTTCATAAAGCAACGAGGCCCCCGGCGCGATTACGTAACTCAAATGGACTCCAAGTCCGTGGTTTCCAAAACAATTGGGCCTCAAGCCCGAGTTCATACTTCTAATTTCAAAACCATTTCATCACAGTATTTATGAAATCATAAGCACGTAAAATCATAATAAAATTGCCAGCCTCGATATACGTGCAATACGAAAAACATCTCGAAATACGTGCAACATACCCGAAATTAATAATCACAATCATCATTATGGAAATCGCGTGAGTGGTTGCGCGTGAAACCCACGCGCCATCTACAGTGTCATCGTCCCAATCCGTTTTCTCTGCAATTCGGGTCCTGCAACCCGTGAGATGACCCGACCAGTTCTCTGTCAATTCAACCTCAATTCTTTCAATTGAACATTCAAACAGCTTCGTTTTAACTCCAATTACAGTTCTGTAATATTAATTTTACAAATCCTTACCTCAAATCAAACGATTTGAAGATGAACATCGAAGAACACCTGGGTACTGTTCCTGCTTCGAATTTCATCAATATCATCTGATTTCTTCCAATTGATCCACTCATAAGTTTATTGGACCTTGAGAAACTCATTTTCGAGTCCAATTTCATCGTTTAATTCCTCTAGAATCACGACCCAACCTTCGATTTTGCTCATTGTCGTCAGGTCTGTTCAGAGCCAATTAGCCAACAATTTGCTTCGTTCTTTCGATGATTCTGATCGTGGCAATCCCAGAAAGCTCAAATTGAGCTCAATTTTGATCCTCAGAGCCCAAGGCTTGAATTTTTAATTTCCCTCCAAACTCCAAAATTTCGATTCTCAGTCCGAGTTACCCTCACTGTCCCTTGTGTTTCTCTCAGCTAAAATCAAACCTCAATTCTCTCAATTTTCCACACACAAGGTTAGCTGTGGAAGGGAATGATGGTGAGAAGAAAACTCACCCTCTGTTTGTTCACGGTTCAATGAAGAACATAGAGAAGACATAGAGAAGATAAAGAATGACGGGAGATGATGATTAAGAATGATGATGGAGGATTAACGGGAAACATGGGGCAGAATTTAGGCCTCAAAACAAGGGATGGGTGACACTTGTCACTCATCCAAGCATCCACAATCAACAGTCACTATTCAATCTTATAATAATATTTTAATCGAAATCTCGGTTCGTTCGGTTAATCGATTTTAATCCCGTGACCATAACTCTCTCGTTCGATGTTCGATTTCGGCGTGCCACCTGCCTACGGATTCGTATTGACTCGATCTACGTAACGGTCCTTGGCCCTTTTCCATTGGACCTCCCCGGTCAAAAGTCAACATTTGGCCCCTTTTCAACCAAACTACCAAAATACCTCTCGACTTCCGAACGTCATAACTTCCTTCTCGAACGTCGGAATCGAACGTGCCACCTGTCTATGAACTCGTGACGTCCTGAACTACGTCATGATCATCGGTCAATTTCCATTTGACCGTCCGATCAAAAGTCAACATTTTGCCCATTCTAGGGGCAAAACAGTCATTTTGCACATTTCGTCCGATTTCACTCAACTAATCCCAGATTAGTCATTCTAAACCATAATTAATTACTAATTAATCCTGATACTCGGGACGGGTCATTACATCCAGTGCTTTCGGCTAGGGTGGCAGTAGTGCCTACGGTAGTAGCATGTCTTGGGGCTTGCTGTTAGCCTTGGTTCTCGGTTGAGCACATTGAGGTGTTGGGTTGTCTAGGTCTCCTTGCGGCATGTCGTAGGGCAGAACAATGGGTTGTGACTCAAGGTGAGGAACGATATTGTAGGGATTTACTTGTGCCATGGTGAAATCATCCTTATATAAGGAATAGGAAGGTCGTTGGAGTTGATTCCCACTTTGGAGAGTGATGGTATTGGTCGTGGGACCGTGGAATCCTTTAGGGTTTACCATAACTTGACTCATAAGCATGCCATGCTCTTGTTGGTTGAGCTGATTTTCAATTTTCCCTAATTTCCTATCTAGGTTCGTAATGACATTATCGATCTTAGCTTGATGAGTAGTGGTTTTTTGCATGAACTACAGATTGTGTTGAGCCATGGCGTTAAGGGCATCTTCCCACGACTTGTTACTGCCACCTTGACTTGATGAAGGTCCTTGAGGATGCAATTGAGGGGCTATGAGTTGCTGCTGGAATCCAAGAGGTGGCATAGGATTAGTCGTGTTCTAGTTGTTATTCCATCGGAAATTGGGATAATTATTCTACCCTAGATTGTAAGAGTTGGAATAGGGATAATCAATTACATCTATAATTAAATGCAACCAAGTTAGCAAGGCTTATAAGCATAAATTGAGTTCATGAAGCTTAGTAATCTAAAAAATTCAGCATGTATAAAAATCACAATCAGGATCTAGAAATCTAATTATGAAACTAACATGGTTATGACTTCAAGGAGCCCTAATCCTAAAAAGACTACTCACAGATAATTGAATTCAAAAACATAATATGAAATTGCATTAAATTATAATCAGAATTAAAGTTTAGAACACTAATAGAAGGGGATAACGTTGCAATAGAAAACACGGCAGAGCCTCATTCTTCAAGCTTCATGTTCAAATTGAAGAATAAAGAAATCGTTTATTGAAAGACATGTTACAATTTTCGGCTATGATAAATTAAAGGTATATGGGCACTCTTAAGTAATGCCTTATAGGCTCCTATTTATAGGGGATGAATCCTCAAGGATTAAGGAAACTTTTTTGAAAAATATTCCTATTATAAATTGGACTAAAACAACTATTCCTCGTTAGAATTGGTGATGAAAAACTGTTTCCTTATAGGAAGAGGAAATTTTTGGAGCAAGGAAATTTGATAGACAACTTTTTGTCTTTCTTGCATGCCAATGAGGGATAAAAAGTGTGATTAGGCTACATGGAATCCATCTGTACAGCTGGAATCCGCCTCAAATGCTGGGAATATGGCTTGAACTCATTGGGGCCTCAAAACCACTCAATTTGGCCTTTTCGAGAACATTTTGGAATTGGGCATGCCACGGGTCTTAACCACTTATCCAAACGATGTCTTAAGTTTGGTAATGTCGTTAGTAGAGGTTTGAGGCTGAGAGCTAAGTTGGACATGGGTAGAAAGATTGAATCCCAAATTTGGGCCCAAATCCTGGTGCAGGACATGTCTCAGGACAATCTCAAGTCATTTTTAGGACATACTTGGAAATAGGCCCTTATAGTGCGGTTGGATAGAGCATTGAATAAGTGTCCCAAGGGCATCAAAATGGAAGGAGGGCATACTCGTAGAATAGCTGGCACAGAGGTGGAAAACTTGAGTACCCGCAAGCCCAAGACATGTTCAGGTTATGTCATGTTGGTGCTTGGCGTGTTCCTGGCTTCGACTTTACTAGGACAGGTTCTGAGACACCATCTTTATGCAGGCACGCCTGAAATAGGTCCAAGGACACATTTAGGATTTGATTTTCACCTTGAGATAAATTTTTCGTTTTAAATATGATTAGAACCATTTTTTTTGCATTCTTCTGAGAATCAACCTATATTTCTAATTCTGTACAAGTCTCACTAGAAAGATCATTTTCTCCTATTGATAGCACAAGTTCACTCAAAACATTTCACTCAAAACATATGGAAATAGGGCATTAGATAACATCAAAATAATGCATGTACAATTTGGTCACTCCAATGATCCATCGACCTTTCAGGCTCTAATGACTTCGATTTTTAAGCCTTTTCTCTGCATGTTTGTTTCGATATTTTTTTATGACATTAACCCCACCTTGCAGGCTCGCTTATATATAACGGCCCGAAAATCAAGAAAAAGTCATTTGGAAAAATTAAAAAGGAAATAATAGTTTTACCCATGAGGGTCAAAAGTAGACTTTTAGTTGTAGGTAATTTCTAGATTTGTCGTGAATACCATTACATAGGTCTCAAACACCGGAGTCTATGGACATTTGGTATGTCAAAATCGGAGATCGAATAGGTTCGATACGAGTGAAAAGTAACTATGGGCATTTTAGTAATTCTGCATAAAGTGTATTTTGGTAATTTTGCTTAGAGATAAGTTGAAAGTGGCATATGTATAGAATCCTCTCCACTCTTCTTTTGTGCATCGACTTACCCTTGTGGGAATTATATATATATACATATGGTGGGAGTAAGAACAGTTTTGAGAGGAAAACCTACCTTAAACCTTGAACAAGAGAGAGAGAGAGAGAGAGAGAGAGAGAGAGAGAGAGAGAGAGAGAGAGAGAGAAGGTGAGCTAGAGTTAGTCAGGAAGAGAGGGAAGGAGGGAGGAAGGATAAAAGGAAGAAGAGAAGGTACTAGTTATCCCAGACCCGAGAGCTTGAAGGAGCTCGAAAAGGAGAAATTCATGGTTGAAAGCCATCGTTGGGTTTTCGATAAGGGAGCTTGAAACCAAGCCCAATAACAATCCTTCCAGTCCCTTATGATCATTTTGAGATAGAAGGGAAGGAGTTTTGGACGGTGAAACTACCTAGACAGAAAGTACGACAGACGACCGAGAAGTTGGAAGTTTTTATCAAAGCTGGAGGTAATTTCTATAAGTTTTGAGATTATAGAACCTTTCCTGGAGATGTTTAGAGTAGTTTGGACATGGAAACGATGAAAAAGGAAGAAAAATGACGAATTTGCGACCTTGTCGGGTTGCTCGGGTTGGGTCATGCGTGTAGACCTGCGGGTTGACCCGTCTGGAGGTGGGGAATGATCCCATGTGCACGCGCTTGAGGCCCACATGTAGAGAGCCCTGGTGGCACGCGGAAGCATGTACAGTGATCCTTTATCATACAGACAACACATTTTTTCACGTTCGTTGCTACGAATCCAATGGCGCGAGTTTTGAGTCAATCAAACACTATTTTGGGGTAGTTTTGGGTGTTCGAAATGGATATTTAACTTTAAAAATTTATGTTTAAATCTCGGGAGTTAAGGATCATATTAGAAGGTTATGTACGACTTTAATAACCCAAAAATATAATTTTGACAAGAAAAATAGCCCCTGAAGTGGACGAGGAAAGTTCGAATCAAGAATAAACTGTGAAATAAGATTGTGAACGGACTTTTATTTCCTTAAATTAGTATGCATGCATATTTAAGTTTTTAAATGTTTTATTATGTGATTTATGTGACATTGGATTGTTGTGTGATTTTTTGGTGATTTTACGGAAATTACTTAAAGTGCACGTTTTACGTTTTATGAGGTTTTGCATGATCTGTGTTTTGGATTTAGTCTCGGATTTTGAAACATGGATTTGGTGTAAAGGATTTTTTATATATTATAAATTTATCTTTTCTCGATATTGTAAAATGTTGTGTTTTGAACAATCATCCTCAAATTGCTGGTTATTGGTTAGTCTTAGACTTGGAGCTGGGCTCTATATCCTGAGACTGGTATTGTGATGGCGACTCAGACGTCAAGCTAGGCTCTGTATTTTGAATCGGTTTCTACTCAGACGTCGAGTCATGCTCTGTATCTTGAGTGATTTTCCTACCGGTGGTGTGGTTGACATGGTGATTGATATTGAGCTTCGAAGATGGATTAGTTGTATGTGATGCAGTTACTGGTTGTGCCTTGAGGTTCTTGTAAATGGTTGATTATGTGTACTAATTGATTTATCAATTTTATTTGCATTTCAAAAAGCATTTTTATTATTTGTTTAAATCGATTATTCGATGGTTTTATAAATGCATGCATAGTTATATAAAACAGAGGGTAAATTACCTTATTCTTTTCAAACTTTGTTTTTAAACGATCATTTTCGTCCACTCAAATTTTTATGGGTTTTAATTGCCCTCTAGGCTGTGGCACGGAGACGGGGACCTACCTAGGAGTTGGAGGCATAAACTAGATACTGTGCTTTTGTTGACGTTTTAGGGTAAATTTATGAATTTTGAGTTATGTTGTAAAACTTGTGCTCTGTGTGTCGTGACATAAATGGATGTATAAATTATCCTTGGTCTGACAGTTAGTTAGTTTTATTGATATTATGTAATCCTTTGAGACTTTTTTCGACGTTCTCATATTGACTATCAGACTTGAGTAAGACCCTTCAAGGTAGTTTAGGTGCTTTCGGGGAGGGTCCTGTCATTATACCATCTTCAGCATGCCTTTGACAACTTGGAGGCCTACTTCTTACTCCTGAAGCTCTCTAAGTGTTCTTTTGTTGAACCTAAGCTCTAACACTTGAAACACTATATCTCAAGTTCTGGTGTAATAGTGGACCCCTATAAGGTTCAGGTTGTTGTCAATTGGGTGAAGCCTACTACGATTAAAGGACTTCGCAGTTTCTTGGGTGTTGTGGGCTATTACTGCAAATCTGTTGCACATTTTGGGTCCATTTCCAAGCCTTTGACAACTATGCTTAGGATTGATGGCTTTCGCTGGACTCTGGAGGAAAAATCTGCCTTCCAACAGCTCAAGATTTCCTTACTAAACTGGTACTCTGTCTTCCTGATTTGTCACAACCGTTCATAATTGAATGTGATGCTTCTCAATCTGGGATTGGAGCTATCCTTCAACAGCAGGGCCACCCCATTGATTTCTTAAGAAAGCCCTTATCTGGCAATAGTTTATACCTATTAGTGTTTGACAAAGAATTACTTGCAATCGCTTACGTCGTCCAACAATGGGGCCTTTATTTGTGGGGTCATCAATTTCAAATCAAAACTGATTGTCGCATGATCAAACACTTCCTTGATTCGCACATCCACAATCCCACTCAACACAAATGGCTTACCCTTGGCTATGATTTCACAGTTACCCACCGTGTTGGGTTACTAATTACAGTCCCAGATGCGTTGTCTAGGAAGCAGAAGCTCATGCTTTTGATGGGCCTCTCTGCTCTCATTTTTTATTGCATTCATTACATTAAGGATTCATATTCTTAGGATCCTCAGGCTTCATACATCATTGCGTGCATCTAGGCTTCTTCTGCCCAGTGGAAACACTTCATTTTTGCCTCTGACACCTTGTACTACAAGGGCCTCTGAGTTCTAGTTTTTGTTCTACTATTTTTCAAGACCTCCATGCTTCCAAATGGGGTGGCCATTCTAGTTATCTCCGTATATACAAGAAGGTATCTCATAATTTTTTATGGCGTGGGCCATGCAAAAAACTCAAGGCATTTGTACTTGCTTGTGATGAATGTCAACGTCAATCCTATGAAACTTTGAGCCCCCAAGTTTTTTACCACCTATCCTTGTGCTAGAAGGTGTTTGGCTTAATATTTATATTGATTTTTTGGAGGGTCTTCATCACTTCTCTTGAAGGAATGCTTTGTTTGTTGTAGTTGACAGATTAACCAAATCTTCTCATTTTGTGGCAATCTCTCACCCATACACAGCTACCAAAATTGCATAAATTTTTATTAGAGAGATATTTTGTCTTATAGTACGCCTCGCAACATCTTTAGTGACCCTGTTCGCGTCTTTTTTAGCAAACTTTGTCACTCATCGGCCTAATATCCTCAACCCGATGGCCAAATGGAAGTCCTTAATCATATTCTAGAACACTATCTTAAGTGTTTTGTTTTTGACAAGCCATCTTCTTAGGTCTCCTTATTGCCTTGGGACAAGTAGTGGTACAACACCACATTTCAATCTGCAATTAAGATGCCACCGAATAGGCTTTGTATGGTTTTCCCTACCATCCATTGCGTCCTATATACCAGGATCAACTATTGTCCAAGATGTGGACTTCGCCTTATAGGACTGTGATTCCCTCATTGGCATGTTGAAGTCTAATTTTTTTCATTGCTCAGAATAGGATGAAGCAACATGCTGGTAAGAAATGACTGAGCATGAATATGTAGTGGGTGATTGGGACATTCTCAAACTCCAACCCTATCGCCAAGCCACAGTGGTAAGCGGCTCCAATACCAAAATTTCTCCCACGTTCTATGGACCTTATCAAAATTTAGGACACGTTGGCACAATGGCCTATCGGCTCCAGCTACCCTAGTAGGCTCGTATTCATCTAGTGTTCCACATCTCTCAGCCTAAGAGGCGCACTAGTGTTCATGTGCGTCATTCTACTACTCTGCCACCTATTTTTTCATGTATTTTTTTTATTTTTTTGTTTTGTATTTTTATTGTATTTTTTTAGCTTTCGTTGAATCATCTTCTCTATAAATAGAGAGGTGATTCTCATTGTTTGTGGTCCCTTTTTAGTTCATTTTTCTCTTTTTTGTAGTCCTCTTTTGAATTCATTTTTTCTTTCTTTTGAGATATATTTTGGGACCATTTTTAGCTTCTTGTAGATTTTTCTTCCTAATTCTCTTTTGAATTTTTTCTTTAGACTTGTTTTTAGATTTTGTTCTTATATTTTTTTTGACTTCTTTTTGTACACATTTTTATGCTTTCCTTAAGAAAAACCTAAGGCTAGGTAATTTCTAAGGCAATTCGAGAGTTTTTAAGACCGAATTCCTCGTATTTCTTCCTCCATCTTCACAAGTTTCCTACCGTTATTCGATGATTCTTGTGAAAAACCTTCTTTTTCTACTTAAACTCTTGTTATTGTTTTGGTTTTACCTATAATTCATTATATATGTTGGTATTTTCTTTCTAACATTTGTAAGTATGAATACAATCTCCATATGTTTTACTTTCTGAATATCTTTTACTTCATACATTTTAATGCTTAACCTTCAATTCAACGCTAAGTTTTGATCCGCTGTTCGAGGCACTTATAATGAGATTGAAGAGATTTAATGTTTGACTGCTGTTCTGCACATTAAATCACAAATTTAAGGTGGATCATATTGTAAGTAATAATCTGATATTCGATGCATTTATAATATGAAAAACGTATGCATGTAATTGAGATGATGAATGTAGGATTTCGTGATTGGTTCAATATGAACATAATGTTAGAGTATTGGTAAAAATTGTGTTTGAAGAAAGTACACTTGTACAATGGTTAAAGTAGGAGTAAAATTAATTTCATAATTGTGTTTACATGCATTTTGGTGATTACACAATCTTTCAAACCCCCCTATGTTATTCTTTAATTCTTTTATTCTTTAATTCTTTTATTCTTTAATTCTTTTATTCATTCATTATTTGATTATTAATTATTCTTTTTTACTAACCATTATTAATATTCCATAATTTTCCCGGTTAATAACGATCTTTATTTATCAATATTATGTCTACACACAAAAAATGTTTAAATTGCAAATACTCGAATTATGTGTTTATTTAAATGCGCAGTTCGAGCGTTATCAATTTGTGGTGTCATTGCCGGGGAATTTGAAAATCATTTTTAATGTGTTAGTATGTATAAATTATTTATATTATACTTGTTTATAATTCTTATTATAATTTTTCATTTTATACTTGCTCTTAGTATATTTTTTTATTTTCATTTTTATACATGTACATATTATACATGTTCATATATAATTTTTTATATAAATTTAAATTCTTATTATACTTGTTCATATTTTAATTGTTTATGATTGTACAAATTTGTTATACTTGTTCATAAATTGTATATTATATTTGTTCATATTTTATGTTTATTCTTATTTTGATTCATTTCAATTTGTTTTTGTAATTTATAAAATAAAATAAAAAATTCGTTAAAAAAAATTCGTTTTACACCTAGCTTGTCATTACTTAATCCTAAAAAAAAAACGTTTTACATTAAACTTGTCATTACTTTTTCCCTTTACTAACTTTAAAGTAAAAATAAAAATAAATTCATTTCATTTTTTTAGTCTTAACATTATGTTAGTGTTGGTAAAAAATGAGTTTCAAGATAGTTAACTTGTATAAAAGTTAAAATATGAGTAGAATTAATTCCATAATTGTTTTTACATGTATTATTCTTTTAGTCTTTAATTTTTTTTATTCTTTAATTCATTTATTCATTCTTTGATTATTTATTATTGTTTTTCACTAACCATTATTAATGTTTTCTAATTTCCCCGGTTAAGAACGCTCCCTATTTACCAATACTACATATACACAAAAAGAGTTTAAATTGTAAATACTCGAATTACGTGTTTATTTAAATGCATAGTTCGAGCGTTATCATCTAGTCACCTCCTTTTTTTTCCTCTTCGGTGGCTATTTCTCTCTTTTTGGTAGCCCTCCACCGAAGCCTTCATGATAGGACCTGTCCCAACTGGACCTCGATAACTGTGCCTGGTCCTGCTCCCGTCTGACAAGTCGACTGAAATCCCGAAAGTACCCTTCAGCACCTGTCAGACCAGGGATAACTGCACTGATTTCTACTCATGCCTCCGCCTTGTAATCCGCCCCGAGTATCGTGCCACGGCCTGGAGGGTCATCAAAAACAAAGGTGTGAGTGGACAAAAATATATTCGTTAAAACACATTTGAAATAGACATCCTTTACCCTCTAGTTTTACAAATCACGCATGCATAGGAAAAAAAACATATGAATCACAAGCACCGGCTTTTCAGCCAAACCATATAATAAGTCAAATTCCCGGCTCTCAGGCCAAACACATGAAAACATAGTCACCTGGCCACACAGACCAGAACTCGTACTCAATACCAGTACGCAACACCAAATAGTACTATGCACAAGGTCACAATCAATTACTCAATCAATCAATCCGCACTATTCACAAGTGCACAAACCATCACACGGTCACATCTGCACTACGCGTAGGCCAACATCCAGCCACACTCTCAGGATCAGACACCTCTGGGCTCAACCCTCGGGCTCAGTCACATCTGGGCGAACACATCCCCAGGTTCAGACACATCCGAGTGGTACATCCAGGCTCAGTCGCATCCGAGAAGTTGGCTTACCATACTACACACAATCATACCATCATATCCCCAAGCTCCTGCCGACTAGGAAATCCCCTAGCTCCGACCGTCTGGGCATTCACAGTCACAATCACAATCACAATGAAAACCATCCGGGATCTTATCCCAAAACATGTTAGTCAAATCGATGACCCAATCCAAGTCAAATCATTACCAACCGGGACTCAAGCCCAAATATCCTTTACACGTAATTCCGTAAAATCATATAGAAAACATTATAATAATCCAGAAATCATTCTTAACTCATTTATTCATCAAAATATCCATTTTGAAATCATTTTGACTCTGGTCCTAGTCCAAAATATCATTTACACATTTCTCGTAAAACGTGCCCGAATTACCGATTAAAATAATCATTAAATCATCAATAATCATTCAAACAAATCATGACATCATTGCAAACCAAATCATGCAATCAATCATGTAACACATTTAACTATGCATGCATATCAAGTTATAAAACAAACGTCCACTCACACACCGTCTGATTGCTCGTTTCCCGCGCTGCACGCGTTTCCGTAATTTCCGACACTTGTCAGGAACCTCGAATCCTGTCCACAATCATTATGTAGGGTTACTAACAAGTCACTTTACATCATATAATTTTTCCATAATTTTTCGGGAATTTAATATTAATTAAATACGTAACGTAAATCTTTGGACCCTCGAAACAATATCGAAACGGTGTCCGATTGACTCGAAATCAAAACCAAAATATTCGTTACACTGTATAGAGTAAAACACCTGTTGGACACTTTCCCAGAAAAGCCACCACGCGCCCTCACACGCCGCCGCAAACGGTTGCGCGTGAGTCCACGCGCCGTGCTACAGTAACCGTGAACAGTTACCTCCTTCACCCGTTTAACTGGTAAATGGGTCCTGCGACCCGCGAGGTAACCCTGTTCGATTTCCATCAATTCGTCATGATTTTTACCAATTCAAATGTTTGTTAGCATCGTTGTAAACTTAATTAGGGTTCTGTGAAGTCAATAACTTCAAACCTCACCTGAATTCACACGATTCGAGCTTGAACATCAACGCATAGCCGGTTACTGTTCATCATCCAATCGTGATCCTTGATCCATGTTTTTCTTCAATTGATGCATCAGGAAGCATCATGGAGTTCAAAGAAACATATTTCCACGATCAATTTCACAGTTCCATGGCCTCAAATCCACGACTCAAGATCGAAAATCCCGAAACCTCATCCTCTCTGTTCTACGCCAAAACACCCTCAATTCCTTTCATTCTCAATCTGGTTCGACTCGTCTCACTCCCAGAGAGCTGAATTCAAGATCAATTTCACTCCTCAACGTCTGAAAGATCGAATTCGAGATTTATGTTCTTGGTTGGTATTTTCGGGTTTCTCAGTGATGGATGCAGCTCAGTTGTTCAATAATCCTCTCGGTTTTTCACTCAATTTCCACTCCCAATTACCCTTAATTCCTCACTTAATTGTTCCCTGGTTTTCTAAGATCGATCAAGGTTTGAAGGAGGTTTTATCTTCTCTGTTTTTGTTCTTAGTCGACAACTGCTAATGATCAACCATTCTTTATGCTAAGGATTAATTAATTAATGTAGTGCCACTCATCCACATCCTATGCCACTAATCTCACACTTATGGTGACAAGTGTCACCACATGACCAAATCCTCATCCAATTAGGCTGAATCAGCCAATTAAAAGATATTTGATTAGTTAATTCCACCGTTCAAGACAAATTACTATTTTACCCTTGTTAAAACAAATTACCATATTGCCCATGAACTTTCCAGACCCATAACTTTTTTGTTCCGACTCCGATTGACGCATGCCGCCTGTCTACGGATTCACCGTCCCGGGACCTATCCAACGGTATTCCCGGAAAGTCCAAATAATGTCCCGATCAAAAAGTCAACTTTCGGCCCCTTTTAACCAATTTACCAAATTACCCTTAAATTTCCGAACGTCATAACTTTCTCATTGAATGTCGGAATTGGGCGTGCCACCTGTCTATGAATTCGTGACGTCCCGAACTACGTCACGGTCATCGGTCAAAGTCCGTTTGACCGCTCAAATTAAAAGTCAACTTTTTGCCCACTTCTGGGGGCAAAATCGTCCTTTTCCTCAAATTTTCCAAATTTTCATGTTTCGAATTTCCGGGGCGTCACACTTCACACACACCCCTTAACATGTATAAATAGATGGTAAGTCGGTGGAAGGGAAAATAAAAGAAAATTGGAGAGAAGTGGAGAATCTTCTAGAGTACTCTAGTCCCTTGCAAAAAGACCAAAATGCCCTTGGTGGCAAAATTACCATTTTGACTCATAACTTTCTCATTCGACCTCCGATTCAAGCGTGCTACCTATTCATTAACTCAGAATCCCGAGACTTTCGGAACAGTCTTATCGGAATTCTCAAACAAGATCCATAGCAAAAAGTCAACAATTTAACTTTTCTAAGGGCAAAATCGTCTTTTCACACCTAACTTTTTCCAATTTGCCTTTTCTCGAGATTTGGGCCGTTACATAAAAAATTTGGGGGTAGAGGTAAGAAAGTTAAATGGCATTAGTATGTACATTTTACGCCTCTAAATCTACAAAAGTTAACCATTTAATGAATTCAATAAATGTCAATCCAGTTTTGAATACCACTCAATTTTTGTTGACTTTTGAAAAGTTATGATTGAATACCTCCAAACTTTTATTGAATTTCTAAAACACGGTAAAAATCTGAATTAAATATCTCTCAACTTTTATAGATTTTTTAAAAGTTTTAAAAGTCTGAATTCAATATTTGATGAGTTATATAAACTCATTAAAACTCTAAATTCAATACACTTAGAATTAGAAATCAACCAAAACTCTATAAAAATTGACCAAATTCTGTATTCAATACACCCTCTAAGTTACGAAAAATTTCTTGCCCTAAATATCCGATTTTGTATCTTCAATTCCTTTAGGAAAAAAAATGCCACGTGAGTAGCACATGATTGTTATTGATCGAAAAAACTAACAAATGTTCATATTTTTTTTGGTTGGGAGAGATGTTTTATTAAAAACATCTAAAGATGTACCGCAGATAGACAATAGGTCTATCAAGGGCCTATTGATGAACATCAGGAACAATAGCAAAATTTTAAAAAGATTTGTGGTCTGAATAGGTTCACATGGGCAAAAATACAAAAATTCTACTACTAATTAAGTGTGATTTTAGCAAGTACATATATCATCAATGAAGAGTGAAGAATAAAACTTGTGCCTCTGTCTTGTTAAAAAATAAATTAGAAAAAATCTTTTGAGATAAAAGCCTAATTAAAGAAAAAATACTGTAGTAAACAATAATGATGAGCAAAGAAGAAGCTTGGTTCGACCGTAAAGTCTTAGCTATGATCAATGAGCGCTAGGAACATGAACATCAATGATGAGCAAACGATGATGTTCATGTTGTTATGCATAACAAAAAAAATATTTATAGTAACTACCACAAATTAAAGCTAAGGTGGTAATGTGTCATAAGCAGTAAAACACAAATGATATTGTTAAAATTTCCCCATATTGACACAACCCATCCCAATCCCCCCAAGATTAATGACAGGACCCATCCCAATCCCCCTGGGATTATGCGGGATGACCCTGCTCCCGTCTGACACGGAGTGTCAAACAAGGGTTATTTCCAACCTTTGCCCTCTCGGGCTATTAGAGTACGCCAGGACCCCGAGGAGATATGTGATATCTCGGTCTCTACTACAGTCCACATCCGCTGTCAATCTGAAGGGCAGTCAAAACATTAAAAACTGTAAGTGGACAAAACAACCCGTTTATAAAAACATTTCATAATAAAAACATTTGCACCCTTCACTAAAAAGCCTGCATGGATTCGAAAACCATTTAACCAAATGAACCACATGTGGGAACTAAGCCTAAAACCAAAACGAAAGAATCATAAAAAATCAACCGTATGGGCCACTACCTAAATCCATGTGGGACTCAGCCAAAACCATAATGAAACCACGTACACGGGCCACTGCCCAAAACCTGTGCATATCACATATCATATCTCATAACCATATATCATATACATCATATATACATATAATTCACACAACCAATCTTGTCACGGTTTCCAAAGCTACGCGCGTGCTACTCGGGGTCTCAAACCCAAGTCTCTCAGAGTCCAAGGTCAATATCCGTAGACCAATGACCCGTCTTGAGGTTACGATCCATGCCTTCCTGAGAGTAAGGAACCAAACTGGGGGGTGACTCCACTTAGTCGGTGCTCCGTGACTACTCCGGGGTCCACCCAGACCAACGACCCTCCCTGAAGGAGATAATAGAAGTAAAGGAAGGTATATGAATACATATATATACATAACATAAAAATTCATGCCCGGTCCCCCTGAACCGTCATGATCTATAACATCAATTTAAGGGTTCATGCCCGGTTCCCATAAACCGTCATGTACCACAATAACTTTTCCAGGGTTCATGCTGGTTCCGGCCATGAACTTGGAAATCCATCTAGGGTCCCTGACCCGTAATCATCAATGTAAAACAACTGGGTCTCGTGCCCGAACATATGACATCAGCTGGGCATCGTACCCGATATCTCAGGGTCAGTCACGACTCCGATCGTAGTGATGCGTGCAACCATCCATCCAGGATCGCTCTCAATCCTAGTATGTCGTCGTGAACGAATCAACCGACGCGACCACCACAAGATCATGTTGTACTTATCACCGATCGATATCCTGAACCGTCAGCACTCCGAAGTCGAGCCTCCATCGGCTACCCGACAACAGATCGTTCATCGTGACCTCTCAGGAAGGAACACATCCCAATCCGGAGGCAAGCGTCATATCGTCTGTCGCCGTGCACATAGCACTAGCCGCGACCACGATTTAGACCCGTAGGCCATCAATAGGGTCATATGCCCGAGACAAAACCAAATGGGTCTCATACCCGAGTTTATCCTTTTGGAAATCCAAAACCATTTCGTTTAAACCAATAAGGAAATACAAACCCGTATTGGCATCGTATAGGGCTAAAACCTCGAAATACATGCCAATACGTAACCACACACAAATGCACTCATAGCATCAAAAAACATGTATTAAAACATATAATAAACATTTATACATGCACCAATTTAGAAAACAAGGTCCACTTACAGACCGTCCGAGCTGCCGCCTCGATACGCATGCCATACGGCTCTCCCGAGTCAATCACCATCACCGGGACTCCCAAGCCTATCCAAATCGTAATAGAAGGTTACTAACTACTTAATTAGCCTCTTACTAAAGCCTCGTAATTTTCCGAAATTTATAACTATTTTTAATCCCGATCCGAAACCTTCCAATGCCCCGAACATTATCGAGACGGTGTCTGATCGACACGAAACCAGTACAAAAATGTTCGTTACATCGAATAGAAGATTTCACGTGTTGAAAACATTCCCAAAAGGTCACTCACGCGCCCTAGGAAGTTTCCTGTGCGTGAGACCACGCGCCACTGTTCACGCGTCTCCTACCTTGGTCGAACCGGGTTCAACTGCAACTGGACCAGCCGAACCGGCCTGGACCGGTTCAAGGCCCAAACTCCCTAATTTTCGGTCCATTTTGTCCCATTTTAATTATAATATCTTCCTAACCATGTTTCCTATCTTTCTATCTAATAAAAAAAAGGAAAAACAACTAAAACAAACCTTCAAATGACGGCCATGGCGGTTGTGTTTTCCTCCGCCGTTCACGGCCGTTCCAGGCTTTCCTAAGCCTAAAAAACAATCCCATTCCTCTTCTATAGTCCCCAGAAGCACAACCTAGCCGTTAGTTTCAATCAACAAGCCTTAAAACCCAATTTTCAATTTTTGAATATTTTTACCTCAAGGTCGACTCTCCGACGTGAACCACCGTCGTGGGCCACCGTCCATCCCTTCACTGTCCTCATCCTCTCACTCTCTCATGGTCACACATGAGCTCACACGATGAATGGTGGAGGCGGCGATATGTGAGTTTGTGTTTTGAAGAAAAATGGAGAAAATGGTGCATATGGGTTTCGGGTTTGAAGAAGAACAAAGAAGAGATGATAGCTGATGAAAGGGAGATGGGATGGATGGTGAGGATTGAGTGATTAAATTAGATGGAGGGCTAGGATTGAATGATGTGTGGATTAGATTATAAAATAATTAAAATAATAATATTTAATAAATATAGATCCACAATTTAGGGATTTTAGCCAATGGGATGAGTGACACTTGTCACTCATCCATGGGTCCCACTCAAAATATCTGGCCAATCAGATATTGTCAAATCATCATTGTCTCGAAGTACATGCATAGTGAAATCAAACTTCCGTGACCTATAACTTTCCCGTTCGAAGTTCGATTTCAGCGTGCCGCCTATCTATGGATTAGTATCATTCCGATCTACGTAACGGTCCTTGGCCCTCGGCCATCAGACCTCCCGGTCAAAAAGTCAACATTTAGCCCCTTTTAAAAAAATTACCCAAATACCCCTTAACTTCCGAACGTCATAACTTCTACCTCAAATGTCAGAATTGAATGTGCCACCTGTCTATGAACTCGTGACGTCCTAAACTACGTTACGGTCATCGGTCAAAGTCCATTTAACCGCCTGAACGAAAAGTCAACGTTTTACCCACGCATAGGGAAAAACGGTCATTTTGCATCATTCATCCGATTTCGCTCAACTAATCACCGATTAACCTTACTAATCGTGATTAGTCACTAATCTAATCCTGGAATTCGGGACATGTCGTTCCAACCTTCCCTCCTTAATTAATTTCGTCCTCGAAATTCCAACCGACCTAATTCCAACCGTTCTTCCCTCCTTAATTAGTTTCGTTCTCGAAACTCCAACTATTCTGATTCCACATCCACCTCGTGGAAATAATTCGATCTCACGACACGTGTACACTCGTACACCAACTAACTAGAACAAAACTCGTCTACACCCAAAAGTACCGCTAATTGTCACGTTGTATCGACTACGTTCGACCACGTCGAATGACAGTAGCCATACGTTCCAAATTGACACTACTTGTCAAATCTACCAAGTCGCTAACACAAACACTCGAAGGTTCCCTTCTCAATCACCAATCTATCCTGACGTCAGGTCCCACATGGGGTCACCAAATCTAACTAACCGATCCACGCTGACACCTTCGACAAACTGTCACCACTTGACAGTCGCTAGTCAAAAACTAATACGATACTCGCTTGTGGTTATACTAACCACCAACTCACTCAACTGGAGTACACAATCTGTAACGACCCATCCCGGAATTCGGGATTAGATTACTAACTAATCATGATTAGCAGGGTTAATCGGTGATTAGTTGGGCGAAATCGGACGAACAGTGCAAAATGACCGTTTTGCCCCTAGTCGTGGGTAAAACGTTGACTTTTATTCGGGCAGTCAAATGGACTTTGACCGATGATCGTGACGTAGTCTGGGACGTCAGGAGCACATAGATGGGTGGCACGTTCGATTCCGACGTTCGTGGTGAAAGTTATGACGTTCGGAAGTTCGGGGGCATTTTCGTAATTTGGACGAAATAAGGGAAAATGTTGACTTTTTGATCGAGAGGTCCGATGGCCGAGGGCCAAGGACCGTTAGGAAGGTCTCGATGTCCTGAGTACGACGACAGGCGGCACGTCGAAATCGGACTTCGAACGGGAAAGTTACGAGTCTAGATTGCATGAGGGCATTTTGGTAATTTTTGTTCTGGGGGCAAAATGGTAATTTGTGTTGCAGGGGAACTGTTTGATTGCCGCGAAAACAGAGTCTGATGCCCACGACGTGAGTGACTGCCCCAATTGTTTTTTTCTATGAATTGTTTAAAAAATTAACTTAGAAATTGGGTTAGTGGCTGTTGAGTGGGGAATTGGCGTGCTGGGTGAGCAGCACGGGCACCATTGTTAATGGTTATGAGTTCTTGTGGGGGACAGTGGGCTCTGGGCTGGTAATTTTGTTTATGCCATTGGGAGTGTTGAGCAAGGCACGAGGGGCATTGTTTATGTTCGAGTGGGAGTGAAACAGGTGCACTGAGCGGGTGTTGGTGTTCTGGGGCGGTGCTGGAGCTCTTGAGGTGGAGAGAAAAACAGAGACATTGTGGGAGACATGGTCGACCTTCCCAAGGACGAATTGAGAGAGGAGAGGAACGGGAAGAGATCGAGGGAGAATTAGTAGTGTGTTGTGAGGGTCAGAGAGAGCTAGGGAGAATTAGTGGGTTGAGCTGGGAGGAGAAATTACACCCAGAAACCCGAAACTATGTTTAATCAATTCAAAAATTCAAGTCGAAATGTAGGCCAACCCAAGCCAATTCAAGGCTTAATTCAGTCTTCTGGGACATCACTTAGTCGATCCAGATCAAGGGGACCGAAGCTCGAAGCCTGGGGAGCCATGGACAGTCACGACTGAGTTGCAGAAAAACTGAGCTTTGAGTCGTGGTCATGGAGGTAAGCTCTTGTGAAATTGAGTTCACAACCATCGTGAGGGTAAGTCTACGATGCTTCCCCACTAATCAATTGAAGGAATCAGTGACATCGTGTTGAACTGGGATGATGAACTTCAAGTACGATTTGAGTTCAGTTGAGTTGATTTTAGACCGTGTCGATTTGAATGAGTATTACTGACCCCTAATTGAGTGTATTGCGAGTCTAGTTGTGGGATCAATTGAAGAAATTAGATGGTTTCTCGCAGGAATTTGATCGGGTCGAGTCGCGGGTGAAATGGCCTGTTTGCCAGTAATCCGGGTTGGAACGACGACTGTACACCGCACTGTAGCAGGCGCGTGGCTTTCACGCGCAGCCGCTTGCGGCAGCGCGTGAGGGCGCGTGGGACGGTTTCTCAAGGTGAGTTCAAAACGACTTCTGCCCTACACGATGTGACGAACATTTTAGCGTTGATTTCGAGTTTATTGGACACCGTTTCAATGTGGTTCCGAGGGTCCGAAGATTTCCGTTACGTTTGTAATTAACGATTAATTCCCAGAAAATTATGGGAAATTAGTATGTTTTTATGTAAGCCCTTAGTGACACTAAAGTATGTTTTCGGGCAGGATTTGAAATTTATGGAAAATATCGGAAATTACGGAAATGCACGCAGCGCGGGAAAACGAGCTTATTGAACGGTGTGTGAGTGGACGTTGCTTTCAAATTTAATGCATGCATAAATTATCTCTATGATTTTTATGATTATGATTATAAGTTGTGATTGATTTCGATTTCCGTATTTATACGTATTCGATTCCCGTATTTATACGTATTTTTACTATACATGTGGAAATACTCGTATTTCGAGATTATGGTTACTCTTATGCTTGATGATGGTTTAACGAGTGGTTTTGCATGAATTGCGCGTGCCATGTCTTAATAAGGTTTGAATATGAATGTGAGTATGACTTACGATTTTGACACGTTTTTCGAGAATGTTCCGGATTTGCACGTTTTACGAGATTTTGAATATGTTGAGATTGGACTGTGATTTTGGTGATTATGATTGTGGTTTTGATGTTTTGATAATGAGATTTGAGAAATGAAGTGATTTCAAGGAATTAAAATGGATTTTGAAAAAGGCGATTTCGGGCTTGATGCTCGGGGCATAAAAGTAATTTTAACGAACGAGATTTCGGTTTTCGGAAATTTAAAGCGGATTCTTGGTTTGGGTTCGGGATGATGCTACCGGATGCCGGCTTACGGAATCATTATTGTGAATTCGAATTCGAGAATGGAAAAGGATTTAATAAAGTGATTTGGTCTGATTTTGCATGCCCCGTGTTTAATGATAATTTGATTATGTTTGTGAAGTATGATTTGGGGAATTGAATGTGGAAATTCGGACCATGAGTCCTGTTGTGAAAAATGTGATTTTGGGATGGATCCCACGTTGTTGTGTTTGACAAATGTTTTGGGTCTAAAGACCCGTTGGAAACTGTTTTGGGTTTAAAGACCCGGTGCTATTGCTGGAGCACGTTTTGAGTTTAAAGACTCGGTTAATTGATGACGGGGGAGGGCCCTTAATGAGTTTAAAGACTCGTGAATTTAAAGACTCGGTTATTGTGATACCCCCGAGGCCTATTGATTATGATTTGAGTTTAAAGACTCGTTGAAATCCCGGGAATGCCTGATTATGCGCATGGTTTTGAGTTTAAAGACTCGGGCACACTTGATATCCAGCAAACTGATTGATTGTGATTCATTGATATTCTCTGATGATTGAGTGTGTTGGGCAGTGGCCCAGTTTATACGTTGATGGATTTGGGTGATGTCGTATACTTGGACTCCGATTTTGTGGTTTTGGGCTGTGGCCCTGTGTTTATGATTACGGGCTATGACCCGAAGGTTAAGAAAAGGAAAACGATTTTGATTTTTCATATACGGATTTCTTATGTTGAAAACGTAACGGATTGTGAAATGATTTTTGTATGCATGCATTGGTTTTTACTTGGAGGGTAAAAACGTCTTTCCGTAACTGTTTTATAAACTGAATTCTTTTTGTCCACTCACGCCTTTTGGTTTTTATTGACCCTCCAGGTCGTGGCGCGTTGTTCGAGGCTGTACGAGGGGCGGAGGCATGAGTAAGTAAGTGTGGCTATCCCTGGTTTGGCAAGTACTGAGGGTAACTTTGGATTTTCAGTCATCTTGCCAGACGGGAGGAGGACCGGGCACGGTTATCTATGCCCCTTTCGGGGGCGGTCCTGTCACAATCATCGACGAAACATTCGACCTGTGTGTAACCGGACCCATCAAAATCACTATGACCCAATGCACAGTATCTAATGTCCAGTCCACGTCCTCGACTCATCCAATAGTATCGGAACTAAGCCGACTACCAACACGTTCACCAACGTACTACTGGTATAACCTATATACCGTCACTAGGCACGACAAGCCTGCCCGGTATCGTACCTCGAACTACGTACAAGGTACGTACATCTATCTATCAATCAGACTACAACAATAACAACGACGACAACACGACTACCTAGGTCGTAACCAAACACGTTTCAATAATGGAGTCCATCTGTTCATTCTAGTACTAGACAGATCAAAACTCCGACCCATTATCCATTTCCATACTCCGAATCTGAAATCATTATTCCATAAGCTAGCAACCGGAATAACCATTCCGAACCCAAATCCAGAAATCCACTTTCGAGGTCCAAAATCGAATCCTGAATCATTATCCAGAAATCCGATTCCAAAACCTGAAATTTCATTCACGTCTATCGAGACGCACCAAAACCGAACCTTTCGGTTACCTGCTCAATTGATTTACACATTACCTTCGATTGACTTCATAGAGAATCCAATCCCAATATTTACACATCCAGGTTGACAAAATCCGACCTCGTCGGACACCTACTCGCCTGAGTAACATACCATACAGGATTTAACTCGAAAAGAAGTTCAGTCCCATCATCTACATAGCCCAAAAGCCAAGACACATCATTAGTCAACCAATTCCCACATCTAAACAAATCAGTCAACGACGAGACACGCCAAGACCGTGGGTTCTCATTGATTGCCTCGTATCGATCCTTGTCATTCCACCTAGGAAAAACCAAGGATGATCGAATATGATGACATCAAAAGTCGTCAATGCAACCAAAACTCGCTGCACTCACCAAGCCATGTAAACCAACACCGTCTGCCACCAAATAGAAGATGAGAAATCTCAGTCACCTAACTTCGATATGCTCAACTACCCCTGATGACCCAAGATAAATTCGGATCCACCAACCAATACAGGACCAATGTAATAGTGACACAATCATCACCTATCATGGTAGAACCTGAGAAGTCACCCTAACGACTTCGAAATACCCAATACCAGTGCGGAAAACCCGCACTCCTCTCGTCACCTCACTTACAAACTCTCGCAATTCCGAAGTTCCAACCTGATTGAAAACAACATACTCAGACATCATCCACGTGTCCCCTTTTTGACTGTTTACGGACACATGCCCATTTACGACCGTATATGTACATCCAAAAGGATGTCAATTCATCATAACCTGATGTGCCGCTCGACTGAAGAGTCACAACAAACTCATGCTGTGATTTGCAGTCAAATCTCTACATACCACCATATCTGACCAACTGGTCGCTAATCCCCATGACAATACTCGTTCCTCATGTCTCAACTGCCGTTGGATCTAATCCAGTCCATAACTATCTGTGATCCACTCCCAACCATAGATACCGAACATATGCTCATCTCGATGGAGTCACATCCCAAATCGTGATTCATCGCCATCACAAACACCGGTACCAGCACCAATACTAGTACCAGCACCATCACTATCATCAATACTAGCACCAACACTAGTGTCAGTACTAACCTCCACATCTGTACATGAGCATCCATACTAGTATCAGTATCAGCACGCCGTGAGCAAAACTGAAAATCCTGGATGTCCGCTCACACCGAACGACGATCCCGTACCTCTACTCATATTGGAGAAACTCTGCCTCCGTCGTACCCAACAACTCTGGGTACAGTCACCTTGACAACTCATACGAGAAAAGGAAACGTCCCTTGAACGTCCCCGATTCCCAACAACCATAACTACAACCACTCTCGATATCCAGACTCCGCTTCCAACGGAATCAATCACATGTACTACTACTCCGTATCCCCCCTCCGGGATTTCATCGACAAGTACCAACCCTAGTAACTTGTCCAACCAATTCTAACCAGTCGTAACTCGACTAAACCAAATGTCGTCTACCAGGTCGTCCATGACCTTAGTTGTACCAACAATCCATCACAGCTAAAGTAGCATGACAACCAACTAAGCCTAACTGATTACTACAACCTCAACTGCAGAGTGCAGTCCCAACACTAAGCTGACATGACTAGACCAAACATGACCGAACATGACATGACCAGCTGAACATGACCGTCAGTCGGTCTCATCGGAGTTGAGACCAATCACCAATTCACATTTCCGAACCATACACACTACCTTAGGGTTTCACGGTCACACCCTAGGGTCTCCCTGAACCCAACTGCGGAAAGCAGAAAAATCAACAATATGACCAACTCCGCAGTTTTGACATCGTAAGGACGTCAATCCAATCCTACCGTCAGTTCAACTAGGATTCCTCGAATTCGGCTGCTCCCAGCAGCATATCCACCAACTAAACAAAATCCGACCATCTAATGGTCATAACACCGACTCAGTCGTCAGAACCGATCCTACGACATCGTGAAAGACGATCCCAACTAAGCGTCTCACGATCAAAACTCTAAAGTACCGTTACGTTCATCCTTTCATAGGGTCTCACACTGTCATCCACGACAGAACTATGGCAACCCCGGCATCTAGTGCCGAACCAAGACGTTTCTCGATTCAATCCTACTAACTATCGTACCAGCATCCTAACTATCAGGTTGACTACGAACTATAGCCCATTGAGATATCACATCCTCGACCTGCGTACGGAGTATCGCGCAAAATACGCTCTGGGATTCAGAGTAACATGAGCAACCCTGCTCTGATACCACGTTGACAGGACCCATCCCAATTTCGCTAGGATTAATGCGGGATGACCCTGCTCCCGTCTGACACGGAGTGTCAAACAAGGGATATTTCCAACCTTTGCCCTCTCGGGCTATCAGAGTACGCCAGGATCTGGAGGAGATATGTGATATCTCGGTCTCTGCTACAGTCCATATCCGCTGTCAACCTAAAGGGCAGTCAAAAAATTAAAAACTGTGAGTGGACAGAACAACCAGTTTATAAAAACATTTCATAATAAAGACATTTGTACTCTTCACTAAAAAGCATGCATGCATTCGAAAACCATTTAACCAAATGAACCACATGTGGGGACTATTCCCAAAACCATAACGAAAGAATCATAAAGAATCAACCGTACGGGCCACTGCCCAAATCCATGTGGGACTCAGCCCAAAACCATAATGAAACCACGTACACGGGCCACAGCCCAAAACCTTTGCATATCACATATCATATCTCATAACCATATATCATATACATCATATATACATATAATTCACACAACCAATCCTGTCACGGTTTCCAAAACTACGCGCGTGCTATCCGGGGTCTCAAACCCAAGTCTCTCAGAGTCCAAAGTCAATGTCCGTAGACCAATGACCCATCCTGAGGTTATGATCTGTACCTTTCCGAGAGTAAGGAACCCAACTAGGGGGTGACTACACTCAATCGGTGCTCCGTGACTACTCCGGGGTCCACCCAAGCCAACGACCCTCCCCGGAGGAGATAATAGAAGTAAAGGAAGGTATATGAATACATATATATACATAACATAAACATTCATACCCGGTCCCCCTGAACCGTCATGATCTATAACATCCATTTAAGGGTTCATGCCCGGTTCCCATAAACCGTCATGTACCACAATAACCTTTCCAGGGTTCATGTCGGTTCCCATAACCCGTCATGAACTTGGAAATCCATCTAGGGTCCCTGACCCGAAATCATCAATGTAAAACAACTGGGTCTCGTGCCCGAACATATGATATCAGCTGGGCATCGTGCCTGATATCTCAATGTCAGTCACGACTCCGATTATAGTGATGCGTGCCACCATCCATCCAGGTTCGCCCTCAATCCTGGTATGTCGCTGTGAACGAATCAACCGACGCGACCACCACAAGATCATGGTGCACTCATCACCGATTGATATCCTGAACCGTCAGTACTCCGAAGTCGAGCCTCCATCTGCTACCCAACAACAGATCGTACATCGTGACCTCTCTGGAAGGAACACATCCCAATCCGGAGGCGAGCGTCGTATCGTCTGTCGCTGTGAACATAGCACTAGTCGGGACCACGATTTAGACCTGTAGGCCATCAATAGGGTCATATGCCCGAGACAAAACCAAATGGGTCTCATACCCGAGTTTATCCTTTTGGAAATCCAAAACCATTTCGTTTAAACCAATAAGGAAATACAAACACGTATTGGCACCGTATAGGGCCGAAACCTCGAAATACGTGTCAATACGTAACCACACACAAATGCACTCATGTCATAACAAAACATGTATTAAAACATATAATAAAAATTTATGCATGCACCAATTTAGAAAACAAGGTCCACTCACAGACCGTTCGAGCTGCCGCCTCGACACGCGTGTCATACGGCTCTCCCGAGCCAATCACCGTCACCGGGACTCCCAAACCTGTCCAAATTGTAATAGAAGGTTACTAACTACTTAATTCTAATATCTTCCTAACCATGTTTCCTATCTTTCTAGCTAATAAAAACAAAGGAAAAACAACTAAAACAAACCTTCAAAGGACGGCCATGGCGGTTGTGTTTTCCTCCGCCGTTCACGGCCGTTCCAAGCTGTCCTAAGCCTCGAAAACAATCCCATTCCTCTCCTATAGTCCCCAGAAGCACAACCTAGCCGTTAGTTTCAATCAACAAGCCTTAAAACCCAATTTTCAATTTTCGAATATTTTTACCTCACGATCGACTCTCCGCCGTGAACCACCGTCGTGGGCCACCGTCCATCCCTTCACTGTCCTCATCCTCTCACTCTTTCACTGTCACACATGAGCTCACACGATGAATGGTGGAGGTGGTGATATGTGAGTTTGTGTTTTGAAGAAAAATGGAGAAAATGGTGCATATGGTTTTCGGGTTTGAAGAAGAACAAAGAAGAGATGATAGCTGATGAGAGGGAGATGGGATGGATGGTGAGGATTGAGTGATTAAATTAGATGGAGGGCTAGGATTGAATGATGTGTGGATTAGATTATAAAATAATTAAAATAATAATATTTAATTAATATAGATCCACAATTTAGGGATTTTAGCCAATGGGATGAGTGACACTTGTCACTCATCCATGGGTCCCACTCAAAATATCTGGCCAATCAGATATTGTCAAATCATCATAGTCTCGAAGTACGTGCATAGTGAAATCAAACTTCCGTGACCTATAACTTTTCCGATCGAAGTCTGATTCCAGCGTGCCGCCTGTCTATGGATTCATATCATCCCGATCTACGTAACGATTCTTGGCCTTCGGCCATCGGACCTCTCGGTCAAAAAGTTAATATTTTGCCCCTTTTAACCAAAATTACCAAAATCCCCTTAACTTCCGAACGTCATAACTTCTACCTCGAATGTCGGAATTGAACGTGCCACTTATCTATGAACTCGTGACGTCCTAAACTACGTCACGGTCATCGGTCAAAGTCCATTTGATCGCCTGAACGAAAAGTCAACGTTTTACCCACGCCTAGGGGCAAAACGGTCATTTTGCATCGTTCATCCGATTTCGCTCAACTAATCACCGATTAACCTCACTAATCGTGATAAGTCACTAATCTAATCCTGGAATTTAGGGACGGGTCGTTACAATTAATGCGGTATGTGCCATGCTCTCGTCTGACACCACATGCTAGATAAGGGATAACCCAAACCTTGACCCTCTCAGGTCTTCCAGAGCGCGCCAGGATCAGTGGAGGAGTATGATGTCTTGGTCTTTGCTATAGCCCGCATCCGTGATCAACCTGAAGGGTATTAAAAACCATTAAAAGCTGTGAGTGGATGAAAATAAATAGTTTAATAAAACACATTTCACAAAAGATATTTATACCCTTCACTAAAAAACATGCATGCATTCAAAAACCAATGAACTCAATCATTCCTCAATTCATTACAAAATTAATAAAATTGTTTATCAACCAAAGCCATTTCCTTCCTTAAATCTTGAGGGCCTTCCTCAAATCGTTTATCAATCAAAGCCATTTCATTCCTCGATCGTCGCAATCCAAGCTCGTAAGCTATAGAACGTGTCACCACTACTTCATAGGTTGCGAAATCTCTCACTTAGCCTATGATAATGTCCCACTTTAAGAGAATCAAAGATGATGACTTCAAAATTTCTCCTACATCACCCACTTCAGATAACACCAAGCAATCTCTACTCCTCAACTCATTCAAATTTAACCCACTACTTGTCCTGACATTTCGGCACCAAGAGGAATTCCAACCATGCCACTAGCACATAAACAGAAAACGAGAAGTCTCCTTCACCAACCAATAATATTTGTTGACAACTTCTGCCGTGATTCTCCCACGAGCAAGTCATTCCTCACTTCAGCTCGACCTTTACAAATTTACACCTCCACGACTCCCGAAGTTCCACCGAAAAGGACATTGGGTCTCTTATTAGTGACACTCCAAGTCAACTAATCCTCCAATTTCACTGAGTCTTACCACTAGACTCCCACACTCTCGACTCTGCTGGTACCTACGGACAATCGGTTGCAAAATGGGTTACGTACCCAACCAAACCTCTACTAAACAGCAACCACGCCATTCCTATGCCACCGGGGAACTCAGCACAACCAACTCTCTCCAAGCTCCCTGAGCTCCCTGGAAATACTCTGACAAGTCCCGCGTGTCCTGGAAAACAAATCCAACTCAATAGTCAACCCTGACCATACCTAACCGTCTCGGTTCACCCAACTACCACCAACGTAGTACTAGCTCGTTCGTCCTAGCTCTATGGGATCAACTCTTGAGCACCACATTCGTGCACACTTACCAAGACAAGATTAAACGCCTGTCTCATAAAAACTAGGGAACTTGTCACCATACCAGGTATCTCGTACCTCTAATCAACTCAAGCCAACTCCATTTCGCTGAGCCACCCTAGACCCTCACTGTCCCGCTCAACCACTATTGTGCTCATCCAACTGCTACTCAAGTCTTAGAGCTATCAGTAACTCTCGTCTAAGCTCCCAAAATCCACGAATCCCCATGATGACTCCGCGGCATCCAGAACCACACAGTTAACATTGGGCTTCCATCCAACTCATCTCTACCTAAGATATCACAACTCACACACAGGTCACACTCCCAAGGCCCAACATAAGCCGACGAATCCTTATCGTCTGGTCAACACTGAACATGAGCACACCGCAACTGAGTCACATTCTTTGCTCGTACAGAGCTAACAAGCAAACCTCTGCTTATGTCGGAAGAACTCCGTCTCCCTCGTAACTCACAACTCTGGGTAAAACCACGTATGAAACGTTCCTCGAACGTCGCCCAATTCTCAACAGTCTCAACTAGAGTCGTTCACGACCTCAACTACTCTTTACAACACAACCCCCAACTTGACATGACCGATGGACGGTCTCTACTCTACAATGTTGCCATATCCAACCCTTCTCTAGTCTAATCTTGTTGTATTCTAGCTTCTCGTGCCAATGTAACCTATCCAAAGTTCGGTTCCACTTGACTCTCCTACTCTTTACCCTAACTATCAGGTTGATGACATGCTGATTAGACTTAGAGGCATCACATCCTGCACATGCGCGACACTCTAAGAGCAAACTGTGCTCTGATTCCAAGCTGACACCCCGCTCTGATACCACTCTGACACGACCCATCCCAATCCCCTTGGGATTAACGCGGGATTTGTCATGCTCCTATCTGACACAACGTGTCAGACAAGGGATAATCCAAACCTTGAACCGCTCGGGACTTCTAGAGTGCGCTAGGATTAGTGGAGGAGTGTAATGTCTCGGTCTCTGCTACAACCCGCATCCGCGATCAACCTAAAGGGTATTAAAAACCATTAAAAGCTATGAGTGAACCAAAATAAATAGTTTAATAAAACACATTTTAGAAAAGATATTTATACCCTTCACTAAAAAGCATGCATGCATTCAAAAACCAATTAACTCAATCATTCCTCAATTCATTACAAACTTAATAAAATCGTTTATCAATCAAAGCCATTTCCTTCCTCAAATCATGAGGGCCTTAGCCCAAAACCATAAATCTATGTGGGAACTCAGCCCAAAACAAAGTATGTGGGTCACAGCCCAAATCCGTTAATACCATACAACCAGTCCAGTGAAATATAGTTTACCAATCCTTGGCATCCCAGATGTCATAATGTCACGGTCCTAAGCTACGCGTGCTACTCAGAGGTCACAATTTCGAGTCTCCTCAAGATCCAACCAAGTCAATGACCTTCCTTGGGGGGAGGTTTTTAACCTCATGAAATCCTGATCCTGAGCCTCTCTACGTGAGCCTCTATGCGGTCTCTCCTTAGGGCGACCCTTCTTAGGCAATGCTATGTAACAGGACCCGTCCCGATCCCCCTGAGACCACCCAGGGACGTGCCTTGCTTCCGTCTGACACACAACCTTAGAATACCAATTTTACCCTTAAAAGACTCAAATGTATAAATATCCATAAATAAGTCATACAAATAATCTGAAATCAAATAGTGTCCGACAAGGGAAAGTTTAAAAGCAGTTATTGAGCACGACTCCTAAGGACTTCCCACGTGCCAACCTACCCAAAAGTGGGGTTCAGGTGCGCAACGTCAATCTATGCCTCAGCCTCAGGATTCTCGTCTACCTCAGTAGCACGGCTTGGAGGGGTTAGTAAAACAAATAAGGGTGAGTGGGCCAGAAACATAAAGTTTATAAAACAGTTTAAGCATAAAGTAAACATACGGTTTTACCCCTCTGTTTTCCAAATCATGCATGCATCATAATCAAAAGCCATAATATATCATATAAGCATAAACATGATAATAGAATCATAATCATAACATCAGCTGCAGCACTATACATCCCAACCCGGACATCCTAAATGTCTGACATCCCAGACGCCTAATAAGGTCACAGTCCCAAGGCTACGCGTGCCACCCGAGGTCTTAATCCCGAGTGCAAATTCCAAACCCAGTCCGGGTATGACATCCCAGATGCTTGACGTCCCAGACTGACACAGCCCATCCCAATCCCCCCGGGATTACCATGGAATGTGTCATGCTCCCGTCTGACAAGAGGTGTCAGACAAGGGATAACATGTTGCCATTACCCAACCGGGCTTCCAGAGTGCGTAAGGATCGATGGAGGAGGTGTATGATGTCCCAGTCTCTGTTGCAGTCGCATCCGGAATCAACCTGAAGGGCATTAAAAACAAAAGCTGTGAGTGGACGAAAATAAACGAGTCTGTTAAAAACATTTATAAGACCTTTATGCCCCTAGTAAAAGCATATGCATGCACCATCATTTAAAATCATATATCATATAATATGAACCATAAACATAATTTTAGCCACTGCACCATACACTCCAATCCGACATCCCTGATGTCTGACGTCCCTGACGTCAATAAGATCACAATCACAAGGCTACGCGTGCCACTCGGGTCTCAATTTCCGAGTTCAATCCCCGAACCCCATTCGGGTACAGCATCCCCGATGCTTAGCGTCATAGACGCTGGACGTACTAGACGTCCGTGACCTCTCCGGGGTACCTCATCCGGAGGAGACAATATAATATGGAAGGATCTATACAGTGCAGTACCAAATACATTTTATTGATATCCAAATGCAAAGCATATATATATACATAGATAAAATCCAAACCAATCTTTAAGTTTCATCAGACGGGTCTCAAGCCCAAATACTGTGAAACGTGCCATAACCATAATTTCAATATCATCAAAACCATTATAAGTCCAAATAGTTGATTTAAATCCAAAATCATTTATTCGATTCCATTTTAGGGTCCCCGACCCGAATCACATGTATAAATCAACTGGGCCCCTGGCCCGATTTCATAAGTTAACTGGCCCCTGGCCTGAATTCATAAGTCCACTGGGCCCCCGGCCCGAATTCACAAGTTAACAGGGCCCCTGGCCCGATTTTACAAGTTAACTGGGCCCTTGGCCCGATTTTACTTTATCAAGTCCGTAACCGTTTCATGAAATCATGTCTAACCATATTTATGGAAATCGGTGCAAATCCAGAAAACCTCGGTTTACGTGCAAATACGTAAATCACCTCGAAATGCGTGAAATCATTTAAATTCACCGATATCCAAAGTAAATCATTTAATCATAATTATAAAAATCATGAAACATTTATGCATGCATCGAATTTATAAAACCAATGTCCACTCACAGACCGTTTAACCGAGCGCCTCGATACGCGTGCCATAGGCCTTCCCGGGCCACACCACTATCACCGGGACTCCCAATCCTGTCCAAATCACATTAGAGGATTACTAACCTCATCATTAACATCCTATTCAAATCCCGTAATTTTCCCGAATTTTTAAGTATTTTTAAACTGGATTTAAAACCTTCGGACATCCCGAACCATATCGAAACGGGATCCGATCGACACGAAACCAATCCCAAAATGTTCGTTACATTAAATAAGACAGAAGTCATATTGACCTCACCTCGAGATTCGTGCCCACGCGCCGTCACGCGCCGCCGTGAGTGGATGCGCGTGAAACCCACGTGCCTGCTACAGTGTCACCAGCCTAACCCGTATGTCTGGTAAACGGGTCCAATTAGCCCGCGAGACGACCCGGTTCAATGTCCATCAATTCAACCCTAAATCTTCCAATTGATCATTCAGTTAGTTTCGTTTTAAGTTCAATTTAAGTTCTGAAAACTCAATTACGTGATCACATACCTAAAACCTGTCGACTTCGATGATGAACACGAAGAACACCCGTCACTGTGCAACCATGGAATTCCGTCAATCTCAGCCAGTTTCTTCCAATTGATGAACCCAGAAGCATCAATGGACCATGAGGAAATGTTTCCCCACAACAATTGCATCAAACGAATCCTCAAACGCCACGACTCAAGCTCGAAGTTCCTCACTGTTACCAAACACGTTCAGAGCCAATTGGGCATGAATTCATCTCGTTTTTGATTTGAAACAACTCGTCTTGACAGGACCGCCCCCGGAAGGGGCATCGATAACCGTGCCCGGTCCTGCTCCCGTCTGGCAAGTCGACTGAAATACCCAAGTTACCCGCAGTACGTGCCAGACCAGGGATAGCCACATGTGCTTACTCATGCCTCCGCCCCTCGTACAGCCTCGAACAACGCGCCACGACCTGGAGGGTCAATAAAAACCAAAAGGTGTGAGTGGACAAAAATAAATCAGTTCAACAAAACAGTTACAACAAGCATTTTTACCCTCCGCGTAAAAACGAATGCATGCATACAAAAATCATTTCGCAATCGGTTAAGATTTTCCATATAAGAAAAACTGTGTATCAAATTTCAACATAAGGGAAAACTCGTTTGAATCTCAAAATCATTTTTCCTTCCTCAACCATCGGGTCTTAGCCCGCAATCGTAATCACCGGGCCGCAGCCCAAAACCACGAATCAAACCAATTGCACAACCTGATCCAGAACCAACAACCATATACCGGGCCACTGCCCAACTCAACTGAAACATCAGAAATCATCAATAAATCACAAGTCAATCATTTGCTGGATATCAAGTGCGCCCGAGTCTTTAAACTCAAAACCATGCGCATAAACAGGCCTTCCCGGGATATCAACGAGTCTTTAAACTCAAAACATGATTAGTAGGCCTCGGGGGTATCACAATAATCGAGTCTTTAAACTCACGAGTCTTTAAACTCATTAAGGGCCCTCCCCCGTCATCAACTAACCGAGTCTTTAAACTCAAAACGTGCTCCAGCAATAGCACGGGGTTTTTAAACCCAAAACAGTTTTCAAACACAACATCGGGTCTTTAAACCCAAAACAGTTTATCAATCACGACAACGTGGGATCCAACCCAAAATCACATTTTTCACAACAGGACGCATGGTCCGCATTTCCACATTCAATTCCCCAAATCATACTTCACAAACATAATCAAATTATCATGAAACACGGGGCATGCAAAAACAGACCAAATGACTTTATTAAATCCTTTTTCATTCCCGAATTTGAATTCGCAATAATGATTCCGTAAGCCGGCATCCGGAAGCATCATCCCGAACCCAAACCAAGAATCCACTTAAAATTTCCGAAAACCGTAATCTCGTTCGTTAAAACTACTTTTATGCCCCGAGCATCAAGCCCAAAATCGTATTTTCCAAAATCCATTTTAATTCCTTGAAATCACTTCATTTCTCAAATCTCATTATCAAAACATCCGAACCACAATCATAATTACCAAAATCTCGATCCAAGCAAAACATACTCAAATCCCTCATTTAAAATCCTCAAAATCACAAGTCTCATTTCAATCCCCAAATTCAAACATCAACAGTGATCAAAACACAATAACTCGAAATCTCGTAAAACGTGCAAATCCGGAACGTTCTCGAAAAACGTGTCAAAATCGTAGGTCACACTCGCAAATCATAAACAACCTTCTTAAATCATTTTATACCCATTTCGTATAACTTCTTCCATTAAACCATCATTAAGCACACGAGTGACCATAGTCTCGAAATACGTGTAATTACACATGTATAGTAAAAATGCGTATAAATACGGAAATCGGATACGTATAAATACGGAAATCAAACTCAACCACACTTATAATCATAATCATAAAATCATAGAAATAATTTATGCATGCATTAAATTTTGAAAGCAACGTCCACTCACACACCGTCCAATAGGCTCGGTTTGCGCCACACGCATGCCCGTAATTTCCGACATTTCCAGAAATTTCAAATCCTGTCCGAAAACACATTCCCGGGTCATTAAGGTCTCAAATAACATAATACTAATTCCCCATAATTTTCCGGAAATCAATCGTTAATTAAAAATGTAACCTAAACCTTCGAACCCTCGGAATAACATCGAGACAGTGTCCGAAAATTTCGAAACCAACGCTAAAAAGTTCGTTACATTGAGTAGGACAAAAGTCGTTTTGAACTCACCTTGAGAAAACGTCCCACCCGCCGTCACGCGCCGCCGCAAGCGGCTGCGCGTGACACCCACGCGCCGGCTACAGTAACTCCAACGGTCACCTTCCTCACCTGATTCCACTGTAAAACGGGTGTGCGACCCGCGACTGGACCCGTTTCAATCCCTGCAAATATCCACTAAATTCCTTCAATTAAACTCTCAGATAGCATCGAAATGGACCTAATTTAAGTTATGTTTTACTCATTCGCGTCGACATGACCTAAAACCAGCTCAATCGAATACGGGTCCTAATCGGGTTCGTAGTTCCCATTCATCACACAATCACTGTTTCCTTCAATTGATCAGTTAGGAAGCACCATAGACTCACCCTCACGATGATCGTGAACTCAATTTCACAAGAGCTTACCTCCACAACCACGACTCCAAGTTCGCTTTTCCGACGAACAACCGTCCACTGTTCATCACTGGAAGTGTAGCAATACTCATCGCTTTCTTCAATTTCTTCACTCAGTAGCATCGCAGGATCCATAAGAACATGTTTCTGAGCTCAATTTCGAGGTCTCAGGCCTCCAACCATCTGGAATTCACCACGGCCCGTTCCCAGAAACTGGACTCCAGTCTGGGGTCAAAACACGACCACCTCCAATCGATTTTTGCGTGGTTGCAGTCGACACCAGCCCAGAAAGCTACAATTGATCTCAGTTTCAGTCCTCTCAACTCACAGATTTAAATTATGATTTTCCCACCATTTCCAAATTTTTCAGATTACTGCCTCCCTCACTCTCAACTCCCCAAAGTCCCTCAGTTCTCCTCCGCCTCTCCAAAACCCGTTAGACTGCTTCTCTCCCTCACACAATGTCGCCCGTGCTCTCCTAACCTCTCAATTTCAAACGCGGCTTAACAATTGTTCTGCTCCCCAGTTCCAATGGCACGCCTAGTTTCAGCCTCAGTTCAAGCCCCCCGTGCTCTGCAACTGTCCCAGCCACGGCAAGGTGTCCCCCACAACCTCAACTAACCCCAAGCACACCCAATTAACAATTACAGTGCTCCAATTCCAACTTCACCCGTGCACTGATCGTGCTTGCACAGAGAAGGTGGGAATTCGAACTGATGGAGAATAAGGAAATGGACGGCCCAGATTTGTCCCAGTTGAAAGATCAGATTAGATGAAGGGTCTAGATTTACTCTTGGGATTAAGTGGTAAATTTTAAAATAATCAAACCCAATAATTTAATCCACATTCACCAGATCAAAGTACAAGTCCATATTTAATGTTATTGGTCCCTGGGCCCCACCTAGAACATCTAACCCAATCTGAATAAGTCACGTGTCCTTGCCTCGAAATGCGTGCATAGTGAAATCGAGCTTCCGTGACCCGTAACTCTCCCGTCCGAAGTCCGATTTCGACGTGTCGCCTGTCGTTATACTCGGGGCATCGAGACCTTCCTAACGGTCCTTGGCCCTCGGCCATCGGACCCCCCGATCAAAAAGTCAACATTTCCCCTAATCCGTCCAAATTACGATAATGCCCCTAGACTTCCGAACGTCATAACTTTCACCACGAATGTCGGAATCGAACGTGCCGCCTGTCTATGAACTCGTGACGTCCCAGACTACGTCACGGTCACTGGTTAAAGTCCATTTGACCGTCTGAATAAAAGTCAACGTTTTGCCCACGACTAGGGGCAAAACGGTCCTTTTGTACCATTCGTCCGAATTTGCCCAACTAATCACCGATTAACCCCGCTAATCATGATTAGTTAGTAACCTAATCCCGAATTCCGGGACGGGTCGTTACAATCTTCCCCCCTTAAAGAATTTCGTCCCCGAAATTCCAACCGTACCCCGACGTCCCATCGCCGTCTCACATCGTACCGACCACACTCGACCACCTCGAGTGAAAATGATCACTTGACGACTGCCCCCCCCGGGGGTCACTAAATTTCACTTGTCATTCCGTGCTGAAGCTACCATCCAAACGGTGATAACACCCCATCCTGCTACTCGCTCAAGTAGCGTAAGATCAACCACGTGATCTCATCTCGCAGGGCAACCCAATCCTGACATATATCCATCTCAAGTCCATAACTGTCAATTCCCTCAGCGAACCACAACGCTGGAATCATTTCGGTGTGATAACATCACGCAAGGCCACACGTAGTGACACAGTCACCAACTCACTCCTCCTGAGTGTACGTATACCGTCATCATACTCAATCAGGTGGTGTAACTGACACACATTGAATACTAGCCCGTCGGTGTTCACCCGACTCCACACTGGGGTTCACTAGCCATCCGTGGCTGAGAGCGCATGCTCAAGAATTCACTGAACCCAGCAAAATTAACTCTGCCCAGTGCATAGTACTCAATGTCCAGATCACACCCACCACCAAATCCAATGGTGTCGGAACTAAGCCGACCATCAACCCGTATAACCATACACCACTGGTACCCCACATGTGCAGTCACCATGCACCACACGGCCAGTCCAATACCGATCCTTGTACACCGTGCAAGATACGTACATCCATTCCCCAATAATTCTACTGCATGGCCCGCAGTCAATCATGATTCGATACTGGGGTTCTCCTGTCCAATCTCATACTAGACAAATCGATCATTCCATTTATCATCCATTCTGGATCCCATGGTCACCCGACCAGTACCACAACATCAACTCCCAAACACGTCATCCAAGACGTACCAACCCCAGCATGCTCACCAAGGCGTGTACAGTCATGCCGAATGGGCATATAATCTCATTCGCAATTACCGAGCCACACCAACTCGGAATCTATCGGATACCCGCTCAAACGGTTACCACATCACCTCTGATTGACTTCGAAAAGAAGCCAACCCCAATCGCACATATCTATAACTGACCAATTAGACCCAGTTGGGTATCCACTCATCCACAAGTCAAGCCTCGAGTTCAACTCACAACCGTTCCCACTCGCTCGAGCACGGATTAACTTCGAAAGGAAGTTCAATCCAACAATCCTCATATTTAGACATTTACGACAGAGCGATAAGCTCTTCACCTAGCCTGATCAAGGCGATCACAATTCGAGTCCGTTACCGCGTCACCCGACTGGTAACACCACGATCCTAGATCGTCACCACGCCCAGGCCCACAACCTCTTATCGATCCCTGCCACTCCACCTAGGAGAGACCAAGGATGATCCAATACGATGTCATCGACATCCATCCCCTGTGAGTGCAACATAACTCACTGCACCCACCGTACCAATATCCAACATCGTCTGCCAGGGTAAAAGATAAGAAGTCAACCCCAATGACTTCAGAATACCAATTACCAATGCGGAAACGAGCACTCCTCTCGTCCCACAGTCACAACTCTCCTTGAAACTAAGATTCCACCCACGTTGAAATTAGACACACTCCCCAATACCTCATAATCTCCGCTGGATCCTATCCAGCCCGAACTCAAATACCGAACATGTGCCCATCATAATGGAGTCACATCCCAAATCGTGGCTTCCACAATCTCCCTCACGGACCCCAGCACCAGCGTTAGCGCACCGTCATACAAACATCCACACCTGCACACCGTGTGCAAAGTGGGTAGCCCCGGATCTCCGCTCATATCGAGCGACGATCCCGCATCACTACCCGTACCCCGCAACCATGGGTACCACCATCCCGACAATCCACATCAGGATAGATGAACGTTCCCTGAACGCTCCCTGATTCTCAACTACTACTACACCAAGTACCCCAGACCATCAGCTAAACTCCACAAGACCACCGTTCCACAGAACCAAGCCATAATTCCTAACTCCTCAATACCTGTCCATACTCTGGTCCTTGGCATCCTAAGTGTCGAACGTTCCTCACTTAGCTTTTCTGGCTCCACTCAAGCCTTGACACCATATCATGACTCATCTCACGTTCCTAACCCAAAGTCCTGACTCATCGTGAGTCCCACATCCACATCTTGACTCCTCCTGAGTCCAATCTCATACTAAACCAATCATGTCATCACTGACGTACCCAATCCCCGAGCAATATCCAATGCTCCACCACTTCCTGTTCGACCAATAGGGCCTAAGAGAAAATATAATTTGCCCAAAAATGCGGCCTTCCAGCCACCGGTCTCGTTCGTCCCTGCGACCGACACCATTCTATGTCCAGCAAGTCGCGCAAATCACAGTTCACCGTGTACACTACCCGACATCTGACCCCCAAACCAGGGTCAATCTCACCCGAGATCTAACACGAGGCCCCAAATACCCTCGCCTACTCGTCTCACTACCAGGTCGCGCACGAGGCTTACGCTCCGGAGGCATGATGTGGCAACAGAATCAGCAACCTAGCGCTCTGATACCAAATTGACAGGACCGCCCCCGGAAGGGGCATCGATAACCGTGCCCGGTCCTGTTCCCGTCTGGCAAGTCGACTGAAATACCCAAGTTACCCGTAGTACGTGCCAGACCAGGGATAGCCACATGTGCTTACTCATGCCTCCGCCCCTCGTACAGCCTCGAACAACGCGCCACGACCTGGAGGGTCAATAAAAACCAAAAGGTGTGAGTGGACAAAAATAAATCAGTTCAACAAAACAGTTACAACAAGCGTTTTTACCCTCCGCATAAAAACGAATGCATGCATACAAAAATCATTTCGCAATCGGTTAAGATTTTCCATATAAGAAAAACTGTGTATCAAATTTCAACATAAGGGAAAACTCGTTTGAATCTCAAAATCATTTTTCCTTCCTCAACCATCGGGTCTTAGCCCGCAATCGTAATCACCGGGCCGCAGCCCAAAACCACGAATCAAACCAATTGTACAACCTGATCCAGAACCAACAACCATATACCGGGCCACTGCCCAACTCAACTGAAACATCAGAAATCATCAATAAATCACAAGTCAATCATTTGCTGGATATCAAGTGCGCCCGAGTCTTTAAACTCAAAACCATGCGCATAAACAGGCCTTCCCGGGATATCAACGAGTCTTTAAACTCAAAACATGATTAGTAGGCCTCGGGGGTATCACAATAATCGAGTCTTTAAACTCACGAGTCTTTAAACTCATTAAGGGCCCTCCCCCGTCATCAACTAACCGAGTCCTTAAACTCAAAACGTGCTCCAGCAATAGCACCGGGTTTTTAAACCCAAAACAGTTTTCAAACACAACATCGGGTCTTTATACCCAAAATAGTTTATCAATCACGACAACGTGGGATCCAACCCAAAATCACATTTTTCACAACAGGACGCATGGTCCGCATTTCCACATTCAATTCCCCAAATCATACTTCACAAACATAATCAAATTATCATGAAACACGGGGCATGCAAAAACAGACCAAATGACTTTATTAAATCCTTTTTCATTCCCGAATTTGAATTCGCAATAATGATTCCGTTTACCAGACAAACGGGTGAGGGAGACAGCACTGTAGCTAGCGCGTGGGTTTCACGCGCAGCCACTCACGGCGGCGCGTGAGGGCGCGTCCGGCCTAGTCTCAAGGTGAGATCAACATGACTTTTGATCCTCTCAGTGTAACGAACATTTTGACGTTGATTTCGGGGAAATCGGATATTGTTTCGATAATGTTCCGCGTATCCGAAGTTTTGTATTACGTTAAAAATACGTATTTAAATCCCGGAAAAATTGGGGAAAATTATATGTTGTATTTTGAGATGTTAGTAACCCTCTATAATGATTTTGGACAGGAGTTGTGATTTCCAGATTTTACGGAAAAACGTGCAGCTCGGAAACGGACCGTTTTGGACGGTGTGTGTGAGTGGACCTTGTTTTCTAACCGTGATGCATGCATATATGATTTAAATGCCTTATTATATGATTTTATATGCTTGGGCATGATTTGTGTTTCAATCCGGTAATTTCTCGGTTTTATGATTATTATATTATTATTTCTGGGCGATTTTCGAGAAATTACGAAATTTGGTAAAAATGATGTGTGGACTCGGATTATGAGTCATGGATTGAGAATGATGTTGTGACTCGGGAATGAGTCAAGGATTTCGTGGATTTACGTGAAAATGGCAACGGAGGTTGCAACGCATGGATTTGCGTGATAATATTATTTTGGGCATGAGAACCCAAGTGAATAGTGATTTTGACTCGGATTTGGAGTCACTTGTGAAATTGTGAAATTAATGATTTATTGGAAATTTATGATTATTTTAATCAGTCTTTCGGGCACGTTTTACGAGGAACGTGCAAATGATGTTTTGGGCTAGGCCCGGAGTTTAAATGATTTCTAAAATGATGTTTTGACTTGGTTGGTGAGTCAATGATGATTTCCGGATTATTCTATGGATTTAAATGTGATTTTAACAGTTTATGTGTAAAAGGTATTTTGGGCTTGAGACCCAGTTGAGAATGATCTTGACTTGGTATGAAGTCAAGATTTGATTGAAATGTTTTGGGATGTAATTCCCGGGATGGTTTTCATTGTGATTGTGATATTCCCAGACGGTCGGTGCTTGGGGGATTACCCAGACGGCCGGGGCTTGGGGGATGTGATTGTAGGATCGGGAGTTGATCCTATGGTAGTCAGCTTCTCGGATGAGACTGAGCCTGGATGTACCACTCGGAGGTGTCTGAACCTGGGGATGTGTTCGCCCAGAGGTGACTGAGCCCGAGGGGGTTGAGCCCAGAGGTGTTTGTTCCCGAGATAGTGACTGGATATTGGCCTACGCGTAGTGCAGCACTTGTGAGTAGTGCAGTTTGATTGATTTTGCACTTGTGAGTAGTGCAGATGTGATTTGTGATATTTTATGCACTTGTGAGTAGTGCGGATTGATTGGATTGATATATTTCTTGTGCACTGGTGATTTGTGCTGATTGATATTGATTGTGATGATGTACTGGTATTGAGTACGGGTTTTTGGTCCTTGTGGCCAGTGATTATGTTTTCACATGGTTTGGCCTGAGAGCCGGGATTTGATGTTTTATAACATGAACTAATTTGGTGAACATGAGTTTTATGGACCATGGGAAAATATGTTTTGATTTTGTCGGTCACTCATGTTTTACGATATGCATGCAAGTTTGTGAAAACTGGAGGGTAAGATTGTATTTCGATAAATGTTTTTATAAGAGGTCATTTTTGTCCACTCACACCTTTTCTGTTTTGTGACCCTCCAGGCCGTGGTACGACGTCCGGGACAGATCGTGAGGCAGTGACAGCAGCAGAAATCCGCGCGAACATCCCTTGTCTGGCAAGCACTGAAGGGGAGTTTCGGACCTTTAGTTGACTTGTCACACGGGAGCAGGACCGGGCACGGTTTTTGACGTCCAGTTGGGACGGGTCCTGTCAAATTGGTATCAGAGCATTTGGTTCTTGATTTCTGTTGATACGTCATGCCTCCGAGTCGTGCGTCCCGTACACGGTCTGAAGATGGGAGGGGCGAGAGTAGTGTTAGTAAAGGCCCAGATATTGAGCGAGCTCGACGGTTAGGAGCCACTGTGTTTCATGGTGATTCGGGACCGGATGGTGCCGAAGATTGGCTTACTCGATTGGAAAGGATTTTTGAGGTTATGATATGTCCCCTGGAGGACATGGTGCCCTTAGCCACTTTTCTTTTGGATGGCTATGCTTACAGGTGGTGGCATAGTTTGCAGTTGACTGGCTGGGATGCCCGTACCTTGGCATGGGATGCATTCCGAGAGCGATTCTTGGATCAGTTTTATCCTCGCTCATTTCGGAATGCTAAGGAGGTTGAGTTTCTCCAATTGCAGCAAGGGAATCGGTCAGTGGTCGATTATGAACAGCAATTTTTGCACTTATCTAGTTTTGCTCCTCTGTATGTGGCTACTGAGGAGGATAAGTGTCGAAGGTTTGAGCAGGGATTGAGGAATGAGTTACGAGGTGCTGTAACTGTTGGCTCGTATTCTACCCTGAGGGAATTATCGGATGCTGCTATCCGAGTGGAGGCTACTATTTTACCTGTGCCAGAACAATCTTTGGGCTCTGGACGACGCCGAGAGCGTCAGGATGCTGAACAGATGAGTCAGGAAACAACGAAGCGAGTTAGCCTTCATACTCTTGTGTCGCAATCCTCAGTAGGCGTTCATTCGGGTGGAACTTCAACCCAGTCGACAAGTAAGCGGCGTGGTGGGGCAAGTCGCCTCAGCACTGCCACTTGTCACTTTTGTAGGAAACTTGGACATTTGCGAAGGAACTGCCCCGATCGACTTGACCGTAGGTCAAAATAATTGTATTGATACCCTGTAAATGGTTTGTTTTGTCCATTTGTGTTGTAATATTGTATCATGTGTTTTGGGTGTGTCGGACTAGTGTGGGTCTGGATGGTTGTTTTTGTTAACAGTTTGGTTTGTAGATGGGCGTGTTGGGCCCAGAATAAACTTGACCCGGGGATGAATATTGGTGTTATCGTTTCGGATCATCCTTGGTTTTCCCTAGGTGGATCGGGTTTGTGATGTCGTGGACATTGGGCATTGTGACGATCTAGGATCGTGATGTTCAGGGTCAGCTGACGTCGTGATGGATCTGGACCGTAATCCTGATGATCCAGTTGGGTAGAAAGTTTGTCACTCTTACTCCGGTATGTGAGTCGTAAATGACGGGACTGAACTTCTTTTCGAAGTGGAGCCCTTTGTGATATATTACTCAAGTGAGTAGGTTTCCGAAGTGGTCGGATTTTGTCAACCTTAACCGTGTGGTTGTTGGATTGGCTTCCTTATGAAGCCAACCGAGTATAATGAATGGGTAACCGATAGGTTCGGTTTTGGTGTGTCCGAGTGGACGTGAACGAGATTTCGGGTTTTGGAATCGAATTTCTGGGTGACGATTCAGGATTCGATTTTAGAACTTGAAAGTGGAATACTGGATTTGGGTGCGGAATAATTATTCCAAATGCTAGCTTACGGAATAATTATTCCAAATGCTAGCTTACGGAATAATGATTTCGGATTTGGATTTGGATATGAATTAAAAATGTGATATATGGATTTGGATTCGAGATTTCTTACGAAATTGCGGATTCGGATTTTGAAATTGGAACTAGTTGATTGGTGGAGTTTCGATTTGTCTCTTGCTGGTTTGGGCAAATGGACTCCATTATTGCAAACGTATTTGACTATGACCTAGGTAGGTTGTGATCTTGTCAAAGGATAGATGTATGTACCTTGTTTATGGTTTGGGGTACGATACTTTGCAGACTTGTGGTGTCGGGTGACGGTATACGGGTTATACCAGTAGTACGTTGGTGAACGTGTTAGTAGTCGGCTTAATCCTGATACCATTGGATGGGTTGTGAACGTGAACTGGACATTGAACACGATGCACTGGGCAGAGTGATTCTGATGATTTCAGTGATTGTTTGAGCAGGTGCTCTTAGCCATGGTTGGCTAGTATAACTCTAGTGTTGAGTTGTGTGATCACTGCTTGGCTAGTGTTCAATGTGTTCCAGTTACACCGTCTGTTTGAGTGTGTTGACGGTATGCGTATACTCAGGATGAGTGAGTTGGTGGTTAGTGTGACCGCAAGTTGCTTTGCGGCGAGATGTTACCTTGTCGTGACCTTACCAGCATCTGGGATCGCTGAGGGGGTGACAGTTGTGGATACTGCTGTTGGTATTTGTCGCAGGATTGAGTTTGCCCTGCGAGGGAAGATCATGTTGTTGATCTTGTGCTACATTGACGGACGTGGTGGTATGATGTGTTGTCACTGATTTGTTACTGATTGGCGCTTTACTAGGGTGGTAAAGCTTGCTGGCAAGTCGACTGAAATACCCAAGTTACCCGCAGTACGTGCCAGACCAGGGATAGCCACATGTGCTTACTCATGCCTCCGCCCCTCGTACAGCCTCGAACAACGCGCCACGACCTGGAGGGTCAATAAAAACCAAAAGGTGTGAGTGGACAAAAATAAATCAGTTCAACAAAACAGTTACAACAAGCGTTTTTACCCTCCGCGTAAAAACGAATGCATGCATACAAAAATCATTTCGCAATCGGTTAAGATTTTCCATATAAGAAAAACTGTGTATCAAATTTCAACATAAGGGAAAACTCGTTTGAATCTCAAAATCATTTTTCCTTCCTCAACCATCGGGTCTTAGCCCGCAATCGTAATCACCGGGCCGCAGCCCAAAACCACGAATCAAACCAATTGTACAACCTGATCCAGAACCAACAACCATATACCGGGCCACTGCCCAACTCAACTGAAACATCAGAAATCATCAATAAATCACAAGTCAATCATTTGCTGGATATCAAGTGCGCCCGAGTCTTTAAACTCAAAACCATGCGCATAAACAGGCCTTCCCGGGATATCAACGAGTCTTTAAACTCAAAACATGATTAGTAGGCCTCGGGGGTATCACAATAATCGAGTCTTTAAACTCACGAGTCTTTAAACTCATTAAGGGCCCTCCCCCGTCATCAACTAACCGAGTCTTTAAACTCAAAACGTGCTCCAGTAATAGCACCGGGTTTTTAAACCCAAAACAGTTTTCAAACACAACATCGGGTCTTTAAACCCAAAACAGTTTATCAATCACGACAACGTGGGATCCAACCCAAAATCACATTTTTCACAACAGGACGCATGGTCCGCATTTCCACATTCAATTCCCCAAATCATACTTCACAAACATAATCAAATTATCATGAAACACGGGGCATGCAAAAACAGACCAAATGACTTTATTAAATCCTTTTTCATTCCCGAATTTGAATTCGCAATAATGATTCCGTTTACCAGACAAACGGGTGAGGGAGACAGCACTGTAGCTGGCGCGTGGGTTTCACGCGCAGCCACTCACGGCGGCGCGTGAGGGCGCGTCCGGCCTAGTCTCAAGGTGAGATCAACATGACTTTTGATCCTCTCAGTGTAACGAACATTTTGACGTTGATTTCGGGGAAATCGGATATTGTTTCGATAATGTTCCGCGTATCCGAAGTTTTGTATTACGTTAAAAATACGTATTTAAATCCCGGAAAAATTGGGGAAAATTATATGTTGTATTTTGAGATGTTAGTAACCCTCTATAATGATTTTGGACAGGAGTTGTGATTTCCAGATTTTACGGAAAAACGTGCAGCTCGGAAACGGACCGTTTTGGACGGTGTGTGTGAGTGGACCTTGTTTTCTAACCGTGATGCATGCATATATGATTTAAATGCCTTATTATATGATTTTATATGCTTGGGCATGATTTGTGTTTCAATCCGGTAATTTCTCGGTTTTATGATTATTATATTATTATTTCTGGGCGATTTTCGAGAAATTACGAAATTTGGTAAAAATGATGTGTGGACTCGGATTATGAGTCATGGATTGAGAATGATGTTGTGACTCGGGAATGAGTCAAGGATTTCGTGGATTTACGTGAAAATGGCAACGGAGGTTGCAACGCATGGATTTGCGTGATAATATTGTTTTGGGCATGAGAACCCAAGTGAATAGTAATTTTGACTCGGATTTGGAGTCACCTGTGAAATTGTGAAATTAATGATTTATTGGAAATTTATGATTATTTTAATCAGTCTTTCGGGCACGTTTTACGAGGAACGTGCAAATGATGTTTTGGGCTAGGCCCGGAGTTTAAATGATTTCTAAAATGATGTTTTGACTTGGTTGGTGAGTCAATGATGATTTCCGGAGTATTCTATGGATTTAAATGTGATTTTAACAGTTTATGTGTAAAAGGTATTTTGGGCTTGAGACCCAGTTGAGAATGATCTTGACTTGGTATGAAGTCAAGATTTGATTGAAATGTTTTGGGATGTAATTCCCGGGATGGTTTTCATTGTGATTGTGATATTCCCAGACGGTCGGTGCTTGGGGGATTACCCAGACGGCCGGGGCTTGGGGGATGTGATTGTAGGATCGGGAGTTGATCCTATGGTAGTCAGCTTCTCGGATGAGACTGAGCCTGGATGTACCACTCGGAGGTGTCTGAACCTGGGGATGTGTTCGCCCAAAGGTGACTGAGCCCGAGGGGGTTGAGCCCAGAGGTGTTTGTTCCCGAGATAGTGACTGGATATTGGCCTACGCGTAGTGCAGCACTTGTGAGTAGTGCAGTTTGATTGATTTTGCACTTGTGAGTAGTGCAGATGTGATTTGTGATATTTTATGCACTTGTGAGTAGTGCGGATTGATTGGATTGATATATTTCTTGTGCACTGGTGATTTGTGCTGATTGATATTGATTGTGATGATGTACTGGTATTGAGTATGGGTTTTTGGTCCTTGTGGCCAGTGATTATGTTTTCACATGGTTTGGTCTGAGAGCCGGGATTTGATGTTTTATAACATGAACTAATTTGGTGAACATGAGTTTTATGGACCATGGGAAAATATGTTTTGATTTTGTCGGTCACTCATGTTTTACGATATGCATGCAAGTTTGTGAAAACTGGAGGGTAAGATTGTATTTCGATAAATGTTTTTATAAGAGGTCATTTTTGTCCACTCACACCTTTTCTGTTTTGTGACCCTCCAGGCCGTGGTACGACGTCCGGGACAGATCGTGAGGCAGTGACAGCAGCAGAAATCCGCGCGAACATCCCTTGTCTGGCAAGCACTGAAGGGGAGTTTCGGACCTTTAGTTGACTTGTCACACGGGAGCAGGACCGGGCACGATTTTTGACGTCCAGTTGGGACGGGTCCTGTCACATAATTTTCCGGAAATCAATCGTTAATTAAAAATGTAACCTAAACCTTCGAACCCTCGGAATAACATCGAGACAGTGTCCGAAAATTCCGAAACCAACGCTAAAAAGTTCGTTACATTGAGTAGGACAAAAGTCGTTTTGAACTCACCTTGAGAAAACGTCCCACGCGCCGTCACGCGCCGCCGCAAGCGGCTGCGCGTGACACCCACGCGCCGGCTACAGTAACTCCAACGGTCACCTTCCTCACCCGATTCCATTGTAAAACGGGTGTGCGACCCGCGACTGGACCCGTTTCAATCCCTGCAAATATCCACTAAATTCCTTCAATTAAACTCTCAGATAGCATCGAAATGGACCTAATTTAAGTTATGTTTTACTCATTCGCGTCGACATGGCCTAAAACCAGCTCAATCGAATACGGGTCCTAATCGGGTTCGTAGTTCCCATTCATCACACAATCACTGTTTCCTTCAATTGATCAGTTAGGAAGCACCGTAGACTCACCCTCACGATGATCGTGAACTCAATTTCACAAGAGCTTACCTCCACAACCACGACTCCAAGTTCGCTTTTCCGACGAACAACCGTCCACTGTTCATCACTGGAAGTGTAGCAATACTCATCGCTTTCTTCAATTTCTTCACTCAGTAGCATCGCAGGATCCATAAGAACATGTTTCTGAGCTCAATTTCGAGGTCTCAGGCCTCCAACCATCTGGACTCCACCACGGCCCGTTCTCAGAAACTGGACTCCAGTCTGGGGTCAAAACACGACCACCTCCAATCGATTTTTGCGTGGTTGCAGTCGACACCAGCCCAGAAAGCTACAATTGATCTCAGTTTCAGTCCTCTCAACTCACAGATTTAAATTATGATTTTCCCACCATTTCCAAATTTTTCAGATTACTGCCTCCCTCACTCTCAACTCCCCAAAGTCCCTCAGTTCTCCTCCGCCTCTCCAAAACCCGTTAGACTGCTTCTCTCCCTCACACAATGTCGCCCGTGCTCTCCTAACCTCTCAATTTCAAACGCGGCTTAACAATTGTTCTGCTCCCCAGTTCCAATGGCACGCCTGGTTTCAGCCTCAGTTCAAGCCCCCCGTGCTCTGCAACTGTCCCAGCCACGGCAAGGTGTCCCCCACGACCTCAACTAACCCCAAGCACACCCAATTAACAATTACAGTGCTCCAATTCCAACTTCACCCGTGCACTGATCGTGCTTGCACAGAGAAGGTGGGAATTCGAACTGATGGAGAATAAGGAAATGGACGGCCCAGATTTGTCCCAGTTGAAGGATCAGATTAGATGAAGGGTCTAGATTTACTCTTGGGATTAAGTGGCAAATTTTAAAATAATCAAACCCAATAATTTAATCCACATTCACCAGATCAAAGTACAAGTCCATATTTAATGTTATTGGTCCCTGGGCCCCACCTAGAACATCTAACCCAATCGGAATAAGCCACGTGTCCTTGCCTCGAAATGCGTGCATAGTGAAATCGAGCTTCCGTGACCCGTAACTCTCCCGTCCGAAGTCCGATTTCGACGTGCCGCCTGTCGTTGTACTCGGGCCATCGAGACCTTCCTAACGGTCCTTGGCCCTCGGCCATCGGACCCCCCGATCAAAAAGTCAACATTTCCCCTAATCCGTCCAAATTACGATAATGCCCCTAGACTTCCGAACGTCATAACTTTCACCACGAATGTCGGAATCGAACGTGCCGCCTGTCTATGAACTCGTGACGTCCCAGACTACGTCACGGTCACTGGTCAAAGTCCATTTGACCGTCCGAATAAAAGTCAACGTTTTGCCCACGACTAGGGGCAAAACGGTCCTTTTGTACAGTTCGTCCGAATTTGCCCAACTAATCACCGATTAACCCCGCTAATCATGATTAGTTAGTAACCTAATCCCGAATTCCGGGACGGGTCGTTACACGTCTCAACCTCAGGAAGCTACTTCCAAGCTCCAATTCGATCCTCACGGCTCAAATCTCATTATTCGAATTTCCCTCCCAAAAACCAAATTTCCGAATTCCAGTTCTACGGCCCCCCTCAATCCCTCGTGTTTCCCTCACTAAATCCGTCTCTGAATTGTCTCCAATTTGCACACTCAAGATCAGCTGATGGAGAGGAGATTGAGGGTGGAATGAATTGTGTTTTTGGGTTGTACACGGTTAGGAAATTAGAGAGGAATAGTGGAAATTAAAAGATTAATTTAATTTAATTAATTAATAAAACATAATAATTATGTTTCCCCAAAACATGGGATCTGGTTTTATGCCTGAAATTAAGGGATGAGTGACACTTGTCACTCATCCGAGTATGTCCAGTCACCGGGTACTGTTCATATTAAAATATTATTTTAATCCCGGTTCGTTCGGTTAATCGAGTCCGTTCCCGTGACCATAACTTCGTCGTCGAATCTCCGATTTCGGCATGTCGCCTGTCGTTGGATTTGTATCGATGAAACCTACGTAACGGTCCTTGGCCCTCGGCCATCGGACATCCCAGTCAAAAAGTCAACATTTCCCCTTATTTCGTCCAAATTACGAAAATGCCCCTAAACTTCTGTATGTCATAACTTCTTCCACGAACGTCGGAATCGAACGTGCCACCTGTCTATGAACTCGTGACGTCCCAAACTACGTCACGGTCATCGGTCAAAGTCCGTTTGACCGCCCGAATTAAAAGTCAACGTTTTGCCCACGCCTAGGGGCAAAACGGTCATTTTGCACAATTCGTCCGAAGTCACTCAACTAATCCCAGATTAGTAAATCATAATTAAATATTATTAAATCCCGATATTCGGGACGGGTCGTTACACAGACGCCCAATCATAGCAATTTTTCTCTTGAGTCACTCTACGGTCTGGTCACTCCGTAGAATGACCCCTCACATGCAATGCACCGTGACCACTCCGGGGTACCAACATCCGGAGGAGACAGTATCACTAGGGTTGGTCTTTACAGTGCAGAACTAAAGAGAATCATCGAAATCCGTATTTATAACTCAAAACAATGCATAACTAACTAGACGGGTCTTATGCCCAAACCTCATAATACGTGCAAGAATAATGACTCAAGATAATCAGATACTTTGATTCAATCATATAGATATAGTAATTAAAACAGTTAGGCATGCAAGGGTTTAAACGAAATCAAAGGCCCACTCACAGTCTGGTCCCGCTGCTAAACCGAACGTATAAACCTGTCCCAGTGCTAACGTACAATCCCATCATGTCCAAAGTACACATAAAGGTCACTATAAGTCCCTACATCTCAAACATGAAACCCTAGAATGAAATAGGTCCGGGAAAGCTGGTCGAACATGCTTCCCGAGGCATTAAACCATATTTTGACCAATCTAACGATCTCCGATCGACACGAAACTACCGTCATTGGATCCGTATCGTCGAAACCTAAAAGATGGTGGTGGTCCCACCTCTATTGTTGTTCACAAGCGCCCCCATGCGCCTGGTCAACCCTCTGGTCAACGCTGCTACAATAATGATGACGTCATCACTGACAGGTGTCAGATGACACATGTCACTCCCTGGTTGGTTACTGGTCTGACATGTCTGACATGATGACATCATCATCCCTGACATTCGGTTGGGTCCGTCCGAATTCGTGCAACCGGGTCGCTGTGACCCGCGACCTGATCAGAACTTCCATCTCCGACCACCATTTTCGACAGGATTTATTCGTATGTGTTCGTCTAAGCTCCCTCTACAAGTCTATGAACTCAAAAACCATAAAAATGTTCGAGATATATACCTTTAGTTCGAAAATCCGCAGCTCAGTTTTCCAGTCGTCTTCCTCGTCGCCTCAGTCCACGTCTTGCTTCGAAACCAGTCTCCTCTAGCTCATTACTGTCCCTAAAACACGACTCAACACAAAGAAACGGTACATACACGTCAAAACTAAGGGTTTCGAAAATGAAGAAACAGAGGGGGTTCTAGGGTTCTCCGGCCTACCTCCACCGTGTCACCGTTGTGGGTCCTCCCGTCAGCTTCTTAGGCGTCCATGCCTCCTAACGGTCCTATCCTGGTGTTGGTTTGAAGTGTGGTCGCGTGGGTTAAACAGTTTGAGTTTCGGGTCCGGTTGTTCTTCGCGGGTCTAGAGTGGTTCACGACGTTGCAGCACAGAGATGAAGATGATGGTGAATAGAGGATGAAGATGAGGTCTGATGGGGAAAAGGATGTCGATCTGATGATGAAGAAGGAGCAGAGTAGATGAAGAAGATGGACGGTGGGGTTTGTATGAAGAGAGGAAGGGTTTGTTCTTGAGGTCACGAGGAAATGAAATGGGAGAAGGAATGGATGTGTTCAGATGAAGGAAGAATGAAGGGTGATGATGGATAGATAAGAGGGAGATGGACGACTGGGGAGTGATGAGGGAAATAAAATATAAAGAAATCCACCAATGGGGGCAAGATCCATGATTTAGGGAAAAAGCAATCGTACTTGTCACTCATCTAAAGGTCCAGGTTTAATTAAAAGCTAAACCAGATTTCAATATTTTAATATTATTTTAATTACGTTCTCAGTTCGTAAGTTTAATCATTTTTGCTCCCGTGACCATAACTTTTCCGCCGAACGTTCATTTTTGACGTGTCGCTGTCTACGGACTCGTGACGTCTCGATCTATGTCACAGTCATTGGTCAAAGTCCTAAATGTTTCCCGGGTCAAAAGTCAACTTTTTCCCCCTCAGGGGCAAAACGGGCAATTTGCAATAAAATATTATTTATGAAAGTTTGGGTCGTTACACTCTGTGACTACTCCTGGGTACCAAAGATCTAGAAGAGACAATCCACACAGAAAGATGGTATATGGAAAACATTTCATAAATCATCTCAAAACCTCTCAAAAGGGCCCACGCCCGGAATATAGTTTCACCTATTCCGTTTCCATAAAACCATCCTAAGTAGATAATTGGATCTCATGCTCGAAGTATAACTTTCACAACCAAATCCAAAACCAAATATCATTAGGGTCTCCAAACCCAAAATCACATTTCATAAACCACAAATGGGACTCAAGCCCGATATCATAAACCAAATGGGCCTCCAGCCCGATACCTCATTAAATCAAATGGACTTCAAGTCCGATAGTTCATAAATCCAAATCCAAACCATTCCATTAATCACACCATAGAAAACACAAGCTTGTATAAAACCAACATAAAACCATAAACCTCGAAATACGTGTAAATATGTAAATACCTAATACCACAGTCATATGCACTCAAGGCATCTCAAATCATCGATATAAATCATATAAAACAGTTATGCACGCATCATATTTATAAAGCAAATGTCTATTCACAGACCGTCCTTGCTACGCCTTGATAACCGTGTCATAAGCCTGTCTTGGATAATCCAACCTCTCAAGGTTATCCGGACCTGTCCAAATCAAACTCAAAGGTCACCGATCATCTATACAAGTCCTAATCATTAACCCCCAAAACTCCCAAAAAAGTCAACGTGACCCAGACACGTTTCCATAGGCTAAAAACCTCAATTTGACCAACCTAACGATCTTCGATCAACGCGAAACCACTATTATTGGATCCAGATCGTTGAAATCTTTAAAATGGTACTGGTTCTACCTCGAGATTCGTGCCCATGCGCCCCACGTGCTGGTCAAAGTCAAAGTCAACGTCAATGGGTCAAAGTCAATGCTGATGTCATGCTGGCGTTAACCATGACGTCATCTTTACAGCTGTCAGGTCTAACAACTGTCAGACCTAATAGGTGCCACGTGTTAGTAGCCGGTTGGTCCACGTCACTAATATGTGAGTGACATGTGGCACCATTTGATTGGTCCACGTCGCTGACATGTCAGTGCTAACTAGACACTGACAGTGACACGTGTCGACTCCTCACTGGGCCACTTGGCCTGACAACTTGACATGATGACATCAGCACCCTCGCGACGGGTCAGACCTGGATTACTGTACCAGGTCACGCAGACCTGCAACTCGACCCGGCTCCAATTTCTCCATTTTTGTACCATTTTGATCCCCGTTTCATCCTATGGACTCGTCTAATCCCAAGGAACTTCCCTATCTAATTAAAAACATAAAAATAGATATAGAGAGTACCTGTTCCAGGATGAACAGTAATGTGGAACTTCCTCCTCTGTTTCCCATCGTCTCAGCCTTCCCCTTCCCTCAAAATCAAGTCCCACGAGCTCGTCTAAGTTCCTAGAACATTTTAGGATCAACCTCATCGATAAACACATGTCAAAACACGGTTTTCTAAAATTGGGTCAAAACGGGTTTCGGGTTCTTACCTGGGTTCTAGGTTTCCTCCGCCGTCCACGGCGGTCCTGTAGTCTCCATTGTCCCCTCTATCTCTCTGTCACTCTCAGTCCCTTACTCTCTCTTTGGTCTCAGCTGAAGGGGAATGGGAAATGGTTTTGGGGTGGATTGTATGGGTTTCGGGTTACAAAGGAAACAAAGGAGATGAAAATGAAAAATAATAGATCCCACATGCATGGGTTTTGGGCCAATCAGATGAAGGACAGGTGTCACTCACTAATTGGTCCACCCAGATTTTCAACCCAATTCAAAAATGCCATTTGTTCGCTTTTCTCGATTTGCTTGAATAATACAATTATCCTTCAGTGACTTGTAACTTTCTCGTCGAACGTTCGATTTCAATGTGCCACCTGTCTACGGACTCGTGACGTCTCGATCTATGTAGCGGTCCTCGGTCCTCGTGCATTTGACCACCCGGGCCAAAAGTTAATTTTTTGTCTATTCATAGGGGTAAAATCGTTATTTTACACCGTCCGTCCGAAATTCCTCGATTAATCCCTGTTTAGTTATGATAATCCTTAATTAATACCACAAATTTGGGACGGATTGTTACACATATAATCATGGATGAAAATATCGAAAATTTCGGTCGAAATTTCGCCAAAATTTCATAAAATCAAGCTAACAACACATAAGGAAGGGGTGAAGGAAATTGACCGAAATATCGAAGAATTTTCTTATTTTGAGCACACAGATCCCTTTCTGAGATCAAAACAACTAAGATGGACTATTAATTTGTGAAAATTGGATGTAAAACAAAGTTGTTTGAGTCGGTTTATGTCGTCGGGTTGAAAAAACTCGAGTTGCAAATCCGCTGGAAGAAGAAGATGACTATTAGCTTTTATAGTTAACTTATATATTATACGTGGATTAAGTTTTCAAATAATCTTGCTAGCCGAGTTGGCTCTTGGACTTCTGGGATTTATTTCTTCCTTGGGGTTTGGGGTTTCGAGCCCCCCTGGTGACAACTGCAAGTTTGAGCCTATTTTTTTATCTTTTTCCAATTTCAAGTATATTTGGACTTATTTTATCGTTTTTCTTCCATTGAAAAAATTTTATGTTTATATTTAAGATTTTATTTTATTAATTATCGTCATAATCATATTATTCATCATATATTTATTATATCAAAGTTATTTTATAATTTTATTAGTCATATATAATAATTATTGGATATTTAAGTTTTTTTTCAAAATTTCATTAAAATTTTCTAACTTTTAGATTAAATTTTCATCATTTTTATTGATACTAAACAATATCAATATCGATATCGATATTTAGACTGAAATATTCGTAAATTTAATTAAAAATATATCCATCAATATCAATATTTCAATCTTTACCTATAATATATTTATCACCGGTGATTCTTTTCAGAAAAACAATTACTCTCGACTCATTTATGCCAACTAAAATTTTAAAATATTAGCACAAACCCCAGCCTTTTTCATATTTGGTTAGTTGAGCCGGGTTTGGGCCGGGATTATTCATAAGTAACAGTTGGATAATGACCGTATTATAAAGCTTGGCATCCTCTCCCTCTCTTCCACCTTTAAAAAGGAAAAAAAAAATAAAAAATCTTCAATCTTCTCTCTCCTAGGCTGCCTTCCCTTCCTATATCCTTACCATCGATCTCCTCTGCCCCCACAAGCTGTAGCTAGGGTTTCCTCTCAAGTACAGACCTCCATCGCCCTTAGCTCTGTCTTCTTCGTTTGGGTACTATTTACATTTCCCGTATTATCTGAGATCGAACCAATTACTGTTCCTACAAGAAGAGGGCTGCTCTGCGTCTTTTCCAATTTGATTTCCTAGGAATTTGATCGAAACAAAGAATTATCAATTTAGAAGATTCTACATTTTCTGCAAAGGTCCTTGTGCTGCATACTTGTGTCCGTAGCCCTCAAAGGAAGAAGACGGTGTAGCTATTGTCAAACAACAATTGAATTTGACAGGGTCATCGCCTTTCCTGGACGGTTGACATCGTTCAGGTATTTATGAGAAAATCTTGAACTTGCGTTGTGTTTGTTCCTATTCTGGCTATGTTGTTCTGAAATGCTTTTTCTTTTTTTTTTTCTTTTTTTTTTCAAATTCTCATTAAAGATATAATCAATTACTGAAGTAAAAGGGAGAAAAATGGCAATAGCGGTCCCTGGGCAGCTAAACCTTAACGAGGTACCTTCATGGGGTTCTAGAAGCGTCGACTGCTTCGAGAAATTGGAACAAATTGGAGAGGGAACTTATGGGTTAGTTTAATTTCTTGCATCTCAACACTTACATTTTGATTGTCACATACATTTTGAATATTGTTGATTTTGGCCTGCAGTTGGCATCTCTTTATGGGTATGATTACCGACAACAAATATTTAAGTAGAGTTTTTATTTTACTACCCTTTTGTGAGGGAAATGAAATAGTTGTTTTTTGTTGTTATGTACTTGCTACTGCTATGTCTTTGGTTCTCGTTTATCTTTTTTTTCTTGTTCGTTTAATTACTTCCTTATACATCACTACCAAGCACTTCCTTCTCTTGTCACCGGACAGGTTCTCATAGTTACTGATTAATGCGCATGGCATTAAGGATGTCATGGCGACAAAGGGATCAAATCTGGACACTAATATAGAAAATTCTTTCTGCAAGCCTTTTGATTTTTATATTCCTGACTCATTTTACGTTATTGCTAAGTACTCGGAGGCACTATTCAAAATCTGCTGGGAATTAGATATTGGACTTGTGTTGGTTCCACGACAGACTAGAAAATCGCTGTTTAATCCCCAAGTCTTTTTTTCATGCTGATCTCAACACCGAAGTATTCTGAAATATTATTAACCAGGATCTAAGTATACATGAATACAACAGTAGCCTAAAATTAAAATATCTTTCCTGTTTTAGCTTTTGGTTAAGATAATCTGTGCTGTATAAGCCTGCTTCTTTTGGCACCATTGTTTATGATACTGAGTTAAACTCCATTTGCTGTTCTGTATGCATTGGTGACCCATTTTCTGGGAGAAAAGATTTTTCCCTTGGAAAGTGTATGTAGCTCTTTTCTATAATACCTTTATTAGCGTGAAATTTTGAAGACACTTTTTGAAGGAAACATAAATGTAGCCAATGTGTCTGAACTGAGCTGAATTCTTAACCCAAAAATTTGATTAACATCACCTTGGATGTTGTCATATGGCACCCTAATCTTCCGTCATCCTTAAATTTACATCCCTCGACTTAGGAGCCCAATTTTCTGTATTGATAACCCCTAAAGTACCTTTACGAAAACAAATTCATTGAAATTTTTGAATGAACCGGTCACAATTAATTGTTCCTATAGGATACTTGAAATTTTTGCAACTCGAAAATTGAAGCAACATACCTTTTTATGATCAAAATGTGTTTGCCTGTTTATATTCTTTATTCTACCGTAATGCAACTAGGTCCAGTTATAGAATGAGCTGGCCATCAGAAACACAAACCATCAGGAGTAATTAAATCTGGCTGCGCAAAACAAACTGATGCAGGAGTTCATTGGTGAAACGGTAGACACGTGAGACTCAAATTCTCGTTTCTTTGCATAAATAAACTGTAGTCGAACAAACATGTATGGTGGTTATCAGAATAATCAAGGATATATTCACTGGAGAATAAAAGGAGAGTGGTCGTTGTATAGAATTGGTAATCAACTATAAAATTTCTGAATGGAGATCAATGTTAACCAGGACATAACTTTTGTGTTTCTGTTCTCATGAGATAGTTTCGCTGGATATTGTTCGCTCGAGTTTCACAATAGAATATGGCCCTATGGTAATGTGTGCTACTGTGGGGTATTCATCTTAGAAGTTTGAACTTAGCCAAACCTTCACACAAAATCCTAACTTACCTTTACAAGACTCACTGGGTTGAGCACCTGTTTATGGCTTGCGGATTCTACCCTAATGATTTTTCTGATGTTATGTTTGGTCATAGCAGTTGGGTGATGATTTCACTGATCTTTGTTATTTAGATTTTTTGCATCAAGATAATGATGTGAAACTTTATATTGACTTTAGTTTGGTTTATTTTGTGTTTCTGAATGCTCTTTTCCTGAGGGAAGCTTTTTTCTATAATTTTTAAATGCGTGAATTTTTTCAGTCCTTCAAATTTCTTTGTATATTGGTCCTTATGGTCGCTGATGATGTCGAAGTATTATATTGCAGTCAAGTTTACATGGCTAGAGAAATAAAGACGGGAGAAATTGTCGCTTTGAAGAAAATACGGATGGACAATGAGAGAGAGGGGGTATGTCCTGCTGTTTAGTTTTACTAAAACGTGCGAGCTTTTTTATTTTCATTGTAGACTAGAAGAGTGGTGCCACAGGTCACACCGTAAATGTTCAATTTTTTTGTGAGGAACTGGATTTCCGGTACATTACATGATGAAGAAAATTCAGTGGGCTTATTCTATCAGTTATTTAATGTGCAAACTTCTCTGTCATGTTTCCTGTACAGTTCCCCATCACTGCCATACGAGAAATCAAGATTCTAAAGAAGCTGCATCATGAAAATGTCATCAATTTGAAAGAGATTGTGACTTCTCCAGGTATTGTATTTGCATTTTGTATAGTATAGTTATATCTTCGTTCACAACTGTGGCATTTTTATGTAGTGTTCTCTTTGTTAATGGAAATAGTTATATGCGTATTATAGTTATATTTAGATATTAATAATTTGGAGATGGTTTTGCAGGGCCAGAGAAGGATGAGCAAGGTAGACCAGGCAAGTACTCTTTTGTTTTGTTCATCAGTAGCCTATTATGTTTATCTCCATCTTCATCTTCGCTGGTTAATAGACAATGAAGTAAATAATCATGATTTGGCCTATCTAAACAATGTGATTAATCTTTTTTGTTGTTGTTGTTGTTTTATTCTTATTTGATATTAGTTATTTCTCACTTAATCTGCTTCCATTATGGTTGGAGTTGCAGATGGTAACAAGTATAAAGGTGGTATCTATATGGTGTTTGAGTACATGGACCATGATTTAACAGGCCTAGCTGATCGGCCTGGAATGAGATTTACAGTCCCCCAGATTAAGGTATTACAATCATCATGACTCGCAAGTGTACCAAATCTGATCACCAACCATTTGATGCTTGAACCCCTCTCTCATTTTCTCTTTTTTCTGTCTTACAGTGCTACATGAGACAACTTCTGACGGGGCTACACTATTGTCATGTAAATCAAGTACTTCACCGAGATATAAAAGGTTCTTATAAACACAAGTCTTCTCTTCAGTTTTCATTTCTTCTAGTTTTTTATTTTATGAGGCCTACATTATTTTTTTTTTCCGCAGGCTCTAATCTTCTAATAGACAATGAAGGTAATCTGAAGCTAGCAGATTTTGGGCTTGCCCGTTCATTTTCAAATGATCACAATGCCAATCTTACGAATCGTGTTATTACGCTTTGGTACAGGTGAATATTTAACTCCGTTGATTGTATTTCTCCTTGAATTCCCTTGTGTGTTTATTTTCTTTCATGTAGTCTGCATCAGTTCTTATCACCTAAGAGAAGGAATGGTTAAAAGCAAGCAAAATGCACCATATAAATTTGATTTTGAGGCCACTTTGTAAAATATACGAAGTTTTGATAACCTTCTAATTATTTAGGATTCTTTTGTATCTTTAAAGGTGGTGTAGAGTGAGCCGCTCATTTTATATTGCATTGTTCTATTGTTTGGTAATGTTTATTTGATGTTTAATTCTGTTGTGGCTCATCTTGGGTTTTGGAATGCTGTTATTTGATTAAAAATGTATGTGAGTGCATTTCCTCATGGCATTGTGGCGTGTTATGGAGGAGTGGGATGCTTGGACTTACAAATCAGTATTTTTTTTCTCTCTCCCTTCAATGGATGCTTGGACTTATGCTTGGACGTAAGATTTAGGATTTCTATAGATTTTAGTTTATTTGTTTGGTGGCACTGCTCTTTCTACCTGATATCCCAATGGGCGGCACTTTATTTTGTTTCTTTTCCTCGATAAAATGTACAAGAAACAACAAATTTTTGTCTGTATTTGTTTAAGCAGACCTCCAGAGTTGCTTCTTGGTGCTACAAAGTATGGTCCAGCTGTAGATATGTGGTCTGTTGGATGTATCTTTGCTGAACTTCTACATGGCAAGCCAATTTTTCCCGGGAAAGATGAGGTAAATAACATTTTCTGGTATGAGGTGGTTCAGCATGTTTTGATAGTACAAATTGATATACAACAATATGAAGCCAAAGCAATTTGTGGGTGTGACTTGGAAGTCCGTATTTTTATTGCTAGTTTGAACAACCCTTAAGTTATCTATACAATTCGAAATTAATGTTAGTAAGGCTCGAAAGGGAAAAAAATACAGTAAGATTTAATTTTAAGATGAAAAATTGAAGTTGAAGAGTATCAAGTCGTATGTGATTTTATGCTAAATAAGCTCTTATTAGGCTTGTAGGGTAGAACTAATATCGTTGTCAAAGAGTTGGGAAGATTCACAAGTAGGTAAAATTGGGAAAAGATAGATTCGCAGTAACACCATCTGTTATATGGAGTTTATTTCTAATAAAAGGGCCATATGTTTTATAGGAACTTTATTAACCTTTCCTTTCTCTGATTTATTTATACCGCATGATAGATAGTTTACAACCTAGGATGTTGTCATTTGTTGTATTATTTGTTAAATAACTCTAGCTGGATCTGGTTCTTTAATGTAACTAACGGCAATAGACTAAAACTAGCAAAATTTAGGAAACTTAGAAACACACAAGAATTATACTGGTTCGGCAGAACTTTTGCCTACGTCCAGTTGTGATTTCTCTTGGCGGCTCTTTTTATTAATAATAGAGATTACAGAACTTTTGTAACCCTAGAACTAATCTCAAAAACTCTTGGCTGTTCTAACTGTTTTTCCTCACTTAGAAATAAGCCTTGCCTCACCCTATTTATAGATATAGAGTTGGCATACATGTCCCAAGGCTGATTGAATTCCTCTTCCTAAGAGGGATAGGAATTTAGACTTATTTTAAACCTAATTAAATAGGGAAACCAGAAATTCTTTCCTAATCCCTTTTGGATAAGAGTTGGTATACCTCTAATTTTCCTAAAACAATCATAAACCAACTAGGACATAATTGACGAGCCAAAAACCTAACATTATTTAATTTTATGGCCATCCTCTTTCTCTTTTATTTCGTCTCTTTTGCATTGTGTGCTGCTCATAATTGATTCTGTTGCATTTTCTTTGAACTAGATACAAGATCTTCTTGCTAATAATTTCAATGCATTCAAGAGTGAGGATTTGATTGTTCGACCTTGAAAAGGACAAATGTTTTTCTTCCTAAAATATTACCCACTAGCTGTGTCTTACCTTCCTTCCTTTGCTTGGTGTCTTATGTAGCTTCTATCATACTTGTTTTTACCTAAACATTTAAATTTATCATTTAATTACTCTGGAAACCAAGTGAGTTTTACATTTTCTGCTTCATCCTACAATATCATTAAATTTTTAACCTGTCGTGCGCATTATCTTGGTAGTCTTTTATTTATTTTTTATTTATTTTTTTTTTTGTTATGAGACCGGGAAAAGCATATTGACCTGTGTCGGCATGTGTGATACCGACACCTAAGAGACTTGAACTCCTCCCTTCGATAAGCTGTCCAACTAAGGGCAAGCATATTGACCTCAATACTAACTCTCCAGTCCATGTCTTTTACATATAAATATACGAAATTACTTCGTCCTTTTTGCTTAGCTTGTTTTGGAGATAGATGTAAAGTGAAAAACTAAAAGAAAGCAAAATGACAGCTCTTCATCACATGTGAAGAAAAGCTCAACTTTATGATTATTCAATATGTTAATTGGCCCAATTTGAGAATTTATCACTTTGTGGGAACCTAGAAATTTACCTTAAGCATGCTGGCATCGAGTAATAAATGGTTGATTCTAATTGAAGGTGTTGGGAACATTTAGAATGAGACTTGCAGCTTTTATTGTAGTATGGGTTCTCAATGACTGCCAATTGGAACTTAAGCAGTAATTGTAGTTACCGTAGGTCTAGGTTTTAACTTTCACTTGTTTGAACACGTCAGCTCACTTGTTCATGATTCAGTTTCAATCTACTGACATTCAATTGGGACACTGACTTCCTACAATATTAATGTACAATAGTACAGGGAAAAAAAAGTAGCATTTTAAAATTATTTGCTAACTTGCCTGCATCCTTACCAACTGTCCTGTGTCAGGTTTTGGTCAGGGAACCAAATTGAGGTTAGAAGATTCTTTTTTGGAAAGTCTTTACAAATTTGGTGGCCAATTTTACCACTTAACAAATTCTTCAATTTTTTCACAGCGTCTTGAGATTTATGAGTTACAGGAAACTCCCCTTAGTCCAAGTAGATTCTTTTGTGGGTTTGACTCTGTGTATACATAAATCATGCAATTTGAATATAGCACCAACTAGATGAAACACCAAAATGAACTAGGAATAGTTACAGACCTCTGTTGCTTCATTTTTCATGTCAACAAATGGGCGTAGATTGTACCCCTGCCCACTCAGCTCTTTCTATTTGGAGCCAATTCCCTTTTTATGAAATTTTCTGTGATGAATTTTGTGTCCATTGTGCCTGTGGCTTTTTGAAATCTAATAAATTATTTTTTTCGTCAGTAGACTAGATTTTCTGTTCCAAGAATGGGACTATTTTAGGGAAGACTACAAACAGCTCTTTACGAGATTTTAAATAGCTGGTGAATTGAGTAAGGGTACACCTTCCAGGATCCATTTGATCAGTGTGATCCAATAGCCTGCCCCTTTTACAATTTTGTGCTTTTTGATTGCCAAGCCTTTGGCCAGCACACCAGGATATCTTCATTTTACTCATTTGATCTATACCATGTGGCATTTCTTTAGAATGTTGTGATTGCGGTTTGTTATCTGTGCACCTGTTAGAATCCAGAATAATCCTAATCTCCGAGTTATATCCCATCCTAAGTTTGGTTACTATCTGGCACATCAGAAGCGTATTCCAAGTCTGGGTCTAGAGATTGTTATAGTTTTGTCTTCTAAGCTTAAACTAGACACTGAGTTATTCCAGAAATGGGCGCTATCTTGATCCAATATGACCTTTGACTCTGACTTCATCTCGATTGCATCCTTTGTCTTAATGCTCTTGGGTTTCTAAGAAGTCCCATGGGCATATATGTTGCTGTTAACATGCATGTATACAAGGTATAGAAATTCCCAACCTAAATTATTAGTATATGCAGTAATTAATCGCAACAGTGTAATCTATTTTCTTTGTTATCCTTACAGCCAGAGCAACTAAATAAGATTTTTGAGCTGTGTGGAGCTCCTGATGAGGTCAACTGGCCCGGAGTTTCAAAGATTCCTTGGTATAACAACTTCAAGCCACCAAGGCCAATGAAGAGACGTCTGCGAGAGTATTTCAGGCAGTAAGTAATTTCCCTACTAGGGTAGTAGTTGCGTGTTCTATCATCAGTGTGATCAGCCTTGTGGCTTGTGTGTATCCTAGTTTACATTTTTATCTGGTTTATAGTTTTGACCGCCATGCTTTGGAGTTGTTGGAGAGGATGCTGACTCTTGATCCTTCTCAGGTACATATTCTATCATATGCTATTATCTTACTCCTTTAACACATTCATTGCTAACACATATCTTGGAGTTATGTAACTTAAAACAGAAGATTGTTGTAATTTTATAGTTGATCCATGGAATGATATTCCCTATTTTTGTCCCTCCTCAAATGTTCCAACAGTTGATATAAGTTGGTTTGCATTGCGATGAGGGATAGTTGTTACACTGTGTTCCTAGATTATGAATGTTATTGCATTTTCATGGGCTTCTAACAGACTTTTAACATGTTGTTGCTTTTGTAATGATTAATAGAGAATATCTGCTAAGGATGCTCTTGATGCTGAGTATTTCTGGGCTGATCCATTACCCTGTGATCCCAAGAGGTTGGTTCCTTACTACCTAAATATTTTTTACCTCATTTTTTATTTTATTCTCCTTCTTTTAGAAGAAGTTAACTTTGTATTCATCTGGTCTACATGACTCGTTTTTACTTAACTTTAAATATTTCTTGGCTCAGTCTACCAAAGTATGAATCATCACACGAATTCCAAACAAAGAAAAAGCGGCAGCAGCAACGGCAACATGAAGAAAATGCAAAACGTCAGAAACTGCAGCACCCACAGCGCCTCCCACCGGTTCAGCAATCTGGACAGGCACATTCTCAAATGCGGCCAGGACCTAATCAGCCCATCCATGGTCCTCAGCCCCCAGTTGCTGCAGTTCCTGGACATCATTATGGGAAGCCACGCGGTCCTTCTGGAGGACCAAGCAGATATCCACCTGGTGGAAACCCTGCTGGCGGATACAACCACCCTAGTAGGGGTGGTCAAGGAGGTGGAGGTGGGTACAGTAGTGGTCCATATCCTGCACAAGGGCGGGGCGCACCATATGGTTCTAGTGGCATGCCTGGTGCTGGTCCTCGGGGTGGAGGTAGTGGTTATGGAGTTGGCGGTCCGAATTATCCTCAAAACGGTCCCTATGGCGGTTCTGCACCTGGTCGGGGCTCAAACATGATTGGTGGAAGCCGCAATCAGCAGTATGGTTGGCAGCAGCAGTGATGGTTGATCATCAGATTATGACAAGAGATGGAGTTATTGTGATATGAATCTCCTTGATAACATTCAAGGATGTGGAGAGAGAGCGTGATCAAAGCGGTACCAAATAATTTATGCAAGATGTGATTGATTCATGAGTGAAATATGTATAACTAGGGTTCTAACTTGTTACCCTGTTACCAAATATACAGAAAGCTGGAACTGGAAGTAGCAGTATGAATTCTGTTTTCAGTTGAGCGTCTGAGGTGTAGTATTAACTAGGCGAGTTGGCGGGGCTGCTTGTCCTGTGGTCTTAACATAATGTAAAATTGCACTTTTCAGTTTTGGCTTTGACATAAATTGCAAGTTCTAAATCTGTGACTTTGAGCCTGCTTATTGCTTTTGCTACACAGATTGATATTTGTTAAGTGAAGTTGAAGGAAATCTCGGATGGTATGCTCAATCTCGCTTGATGAAGTTGTATTCGGCTACAACGGTAACAGTACTGATGCCCAAAAATTCCTTTTCATTTGTACTCTTTCGTACAAGGCAAATGGTAGATTTGACGCATACAAGTTTCCTTCTTCGAATTTGTAAGTAGCTAAACTAAATTTATACAAAATTTATAAATTTTATATGGAAATAAAAAGGAATTTGGAAATTATAGATTTCGAGTAGTTAGTGATTTTTTTTTTCTTTTTCCTTTTTCTTTTAGGGTATAGTTGTGACAAAAGGTACTAACTTACATCCCTAATTAGTAATTACCAACTGATGTGACAAACGGGATGGCATACTCATCATCTCTTACATCACTTATTTTAATGGAAAACTTATGAAAATAGGTGGTTTGACAAAAATGTATTAAAAAATAGTCTCTTAAAATATTTTTACAAATCTATACACTATATAAATAAGTGTTATGGTAACCTTCCATCTTAGAGAAGAGAGGAGAAAGCCAAGCTCCCATCGTGACTAGTTTTTTCTTCTCAAAATCTTGCTATCTACATCAGTTCATTATTTTCATCACTCTCATCATTTTTATTTCCCTCATCGTCTTCATTTTTATTATCTTTACTTGGCTCAACATTTTCAATTCATCCCTCGTCTTTCTCTGTCACTAATTTTTGTCCTAATCATTATTTTGAGTGTTTTGTGTTTGGTAAATTTATTTAAATATATGTTGGGATATTCAAAAATTAAAGCAAATAACCAATTAAGGGGTGGGAAATATGAATTTGTAAGTCTGAGGTTGGGAAGATGATGCTGGGTTGAAGGTCGTAGAAGCCATTTTCGACTCTGCAGATCTAATATGCGAATAGATAGAGTTGGATAGTGTCTCAATAGTTCGGTAGTCCTATAGTACCCTTATAGTCCAGTAGTCATATAGTGCACATATAGCTTGTTCAGTGATTTTGTATATTTTCTTCTATATTTTTATCAGATGATGTTACTTGTTGTTCTCATAGTTCGGTAATGTCCTCATAGTCTATTCAATAATATTTGTATGTTTTCACATATGAGGCTATATTTTTCAACAATAATACCAAGTAATTGAAGTATATGAACAGAAAAAAACGACGACTGATAGTGCATTTTACAAAAATAGGCTGCAAAACCTAATGGTGCCACCAAAAATCATGTGAGAAAATGCATTTTGCTAACATCCTTGAAACACGGCTATTCGAGATTTTCACAGCTTGACTTTTTCCTTGCCATTAGAATATGATTGTTATATCCCTAGTATGAAGAGAGCTCGGCTTCACGCACTTTATCTGTATCAATAAGGTTTCATTTCCTCTTTGAATCCACACATACGAGATAGTTACGACATATCTGAAACCCTTCTCAACCGTGAATGTACTAAATATGGGTGGAAATTGCCAATATGTATTTCCATATCATAATGAGGATATAAACACATCAATTTCACAAATAAAAGCAATTGAAATTGCCTAGAATATGAGGACACTATTAGGCTGTGAGGATACTATCAGACTGTGGAGACAGCAAATAGCCTTCGTTGAATAAAATTTTGAAATTGAGAATGCAGTTTGCTTAACGGACTATAGGGATACTATCAGACTATGAGGATATTATTAGACTATGGGAACACTATCGGATTATAGGGACATTATCAAACTATAGAGACAGCAAACAGCCTTAGTTGAAGAACATTTCGAAATTGAGAATACGGTTTACTTGACAGATTATAAGGACACTACCTGACTACGAAAACACTAGCTGTGATAAATATAGAAATAAACACCCAATCCAGAAATAAACACGAAATCCAAAATGAGTAAACAAATTTAAAGATATGAAGCAATTCGTTTTTTTGGATTGAGTAATCCAATTCTAACTTGAAAATACATAAAACCATCATAATCCAAAATTGTGTTGCTTAAACCAGTTGTCTTAAAACTATAACAAAATTCCTTGCTACCTAAACATCACTCCCTAACAATATGTGTTATCCTAGCAACCTACCACTATGCCTCATTTTGCAAAGTTTCAATTGCCAACTTCAATCTGAATGCGGACACTTGTTGTTGCGCACAAGTAGCTGAAAATAGATTCCCGGAAACCAAACTATCCATTATCTTCAAAGCAAACATTTCACAAGAAGACTTGAAATAAAACACAACAAAATCGGTGACATCAATATAGTAATAGAAATCAAATAAATTTAACGACACAAACATAAATAATGGATGCTCAAATCTTACATGTGCTGCTATTGTGGAATGTTGTTTTGAAACCTCCTAGATGCTCAAAAATAAATAATGGATGCTCAAATTAACATACTAATGCAAATATATATAAATATACAGTATAAAATTTAACAATAGTACTGCCTGAGATTATGTCAGCTTTTCATTTCCAATTCATTCTCCGTAGTCCATGGATATCCAACTAAGTTCATATTTAAGATTGCAAAGTAGCAGTTGTTGAGCGGAAGGGAAAACGCAAGCCTATTCTAGATGCAGTGACCATCATTAAAATTGTAGGGGACAATCATACCAAATATACAACACTTAACGTGATACTCAAAACTAAATTACATTGGTCTCTGGCAATCGCACATTTTAAATCAATGAGCATTAGGCATTGAGATTAATATAATACCAGACAGATCAAACAGAGTAATCTTCCAAGTCCAAAACAAATGCACAATCAAGTTCTGAATAAGTAAAAAGAGTACTTGTCATCAAGTATAGATGTCCTGAACACTCCAAAAAATAGTGGACATGATAATGCTTCGGTGACAAGGCATAGTCACTCAGTTGAAGCATTCTTTGTCCTCATGAAAGTAAAGGGAAGTGTTCTTCTCATTGCACTAGTTAATTGCACGTCTGCAAAACACAGCAACTTCAAAGTATGTAATTTGGGCGGATGTAAAGGTATTGAAAATGGGTTCCAATATTGGTTTAGGATTCATAATATACAAGCAAACCATTTTTTTTTTGTTGCCTAATTACCATTATTACTTTGAATGGGGTGAATGTGTAGGATCAAAGACCATATTTGCACTAACTATGTAGTAAAGGTTTTAGAAAAAAAAAACAAAGTGTTAAATTGAATTATGGAATTCTCTCCCAGAATTAACAACTATATTAGAAAGTAGAATTACCAACTTTTGCATGAATTTTCAAGTGGATGAGATCGGTCGAATGGTCTCAGTTGGAGATGGGATTACACGTGTTTATGGATTGAACGAGATTCAAACTGGGGAAATGGTTGAATTTGCCAGTGGTGTGAAAGGAATAGCACTGAATCATGAGAATAACATAGCAGCCTTGTTGAGAGAAACATATTGGAAATTTGGTGTGCAAGTACCGTTAGTCATCCTTCTTTTTCGGTTTAAAATCCCTCAGAAATCTTTGTACAACTTTTTCCTTGGGGTATTTGGGTGGTGTTTGTTCACTTTGTTCAAGAGAAGGCCAAAGAGTGATGAATTTGGTGGGTTATGTGAACGGAAATGAAATGGGGGCCTGCCAATGACATTTTTGTGTCACACATTTGTAGTAAATGAGTGATTTTGGGGGCACTCGAACAAGAATTTCATATGTTGAACATGAAATTTTAAAATCAAACAAAATAAACCAAATGTAGATGAAATCTTTAAATGCTCAAAATACAAAAATAAGATAATTCAACCCAAAAATTATTAACAAAAGATAAGAACCACATTTCACTCGCATAATAACATAAACCCCAGAAACCCCTAAATGCAAATGCGCAAATTCTTTTGCAAGTTCATTAGCAATAATCATAACAATAATCGTAAATAAACACAGGACTATAATGAGAGCGAGGACAGGTTTGTATGTCTGCCATACCTTCATTGTGCGATTTCCTTGTAGCAGTCGTTTATCCCCTCCTCCTTACTAAAAGTTCTTGCTTTCATCAATGGGTGTTTGGAGTGTGACTCTCACTGGTCGATTCTCACTGGTGTACTCTCTAAGTTGCATCGAAATGGATACGGATACAAGAATACGATACGACACGATACTCCTATACGCCAAAACCAAAAAATCAAAGGATACGATACGAAAAGGATACGGAAAATAAATAATATCATAGGAACAAAGGTATAATAAGAACTATATAATAAAATGGTAACGGATTCAAGGGGAATTCACATTCTAAGAAAAATCAACACTTCAATCTATGAAATTATAACAATTAGCGGACATCACACACTGACACTCATATAGAATTCAAGCTAAGCTGAATACACATCTATGGACTCTTCCATTTCCTCCGGTCCACCTTGCTGAATCCTAAGTTTTCGCCTTTTCCTTACTGAAAAATGAGTATTTTGTGAAAACCAAACCTTTCATACACATAAAGATATATAAAATAATGTATGACTGTGACCATCAGGTAAGGGTGGCAATTTTTGACACAACTCGAAACCCGCACGAAATTTATCCGGGTCAACCCGCACGATTAAAATTTCGGGTCATTTTCGGGTCAACGCGTTATGACTCGTTTATTAAACGGGTGGGTTTCGGGTCAACCTGTTAACCCGTATAATAACCTATTAACCCGTTTAATAAATGGGTAGATTTCGGGTTAACAGGTTAACCCGTATATTGGCTTATTTATTGACCCATTTAATAAACGTGTCATTACTAACCCATATATCTACCCATTTACCTACCTAAATATCTATTAAATCTTATAATTTAAATAGGTTAAACATGTTAAACGGGTTAAACGGGTCAAACAGGTCAAACAGGTAATAGGTTAATTGGGTTTTGAGTATGACCTGTTTATTAAATGGGTTAAACGGGTTACACGGGTCATTAACAGGTCGGGTTTGGGTTGGACGTTCTTGACACGATTATTAAATGGGTCGGATTCGGGTTAGGTATAAATGGGTAAAACAGAATTTATGACATGATACGAACCCGACACGACACGACCCATTGCCACCCCCACCATCAGGCCACATGCTTAAGTATTCATACATGAAAAATAGAAATTGGTTTAAAATCCCACTTTTAAAAAGTAAAATATATCCGAACGTATCCAAACCGTATCCAAATCGTATCCAACTATGAAACGTGCGTATCCAAACCGTATCCAAATCTCGATACCGTATCCAAACGTATCTGAGCGTATCGAACCGGTATCGGTATCCGAAATACGATACCGGGGCCCATGGACGTTTCGGTGCAACATAGTGTACTCTTCTACCGTTAATAGGAGCAATTTGGAGAAGAATGTAGTCACGATATCGGTGGGTATGGGGGATTATTGTGATGAGAAAGAAGAATGGAAGAGAAGAAAGTAGTCACGATTTGGAGAAGAAGGTAGTTGTAATTTCGTTCTCAGTGGGTAATAGATTGTTACGATGAGGAAGAAAAATGGAGGAGAACAAGGTAGGAGCAATATAGGGTTTAGGGTTTCTTCTTGGTGGAGTGCTCAATTGCATAAATTATTTGACTATAAGGTTATTATAACACTTATATAGTGTGCATATTTGTAAAAATATTTTAAGGGCCCCTATTTTTTAATATATTTTTTCAAACCACATATTTTCATCAATTTCCCTATTTTAATTACCCACCCAATGTGGCATTCCACGTGTAACGACCCGTCCCGGGAGTCGGGATTAGATTAGTGTTTAATGACGGATTAATGAAGAGAATAAGTGATTAGTTAGATACTTTTGGACGGACGGTGCAGAATGACGATTTTGCCCCTATAATGGGCAAAATGTTGACCTTTAGTTCGGACGATCAAAAGGACTTTGACCAATGGCCGTGACGTAGTTCGGGACGTCACGAGTCCGTAGACAGGTGGCACGTTTGATTCCGACATCCGAGGAGGAAGTTATGATGTTCGGAAGGTTGAGGGCACTTTCGTAATTTGGTTAAAAAGGAGGAATTTGTTGACTTTTTGCACGATAAGTTTTCTTCATGCAAACCGAGGACCGTTAGATAGGTCTCGACGTCCTGAGTACAACGACAGGCGGCATGCCATCATCGGACATCAGATGGTTGAGATACGGGTTTGGAAAGAGAAGGGTAAAATTGTAATTTGAACTTTTAGGGGCATTTTAGTCTTTTTACACTTTGGGATTTGTGCAAACCGGTTAAGGACATATGGGCTAAATTAATTGGATATTTTGGGGCTGTGTCCATAGGGTGAATGATACCTGGTGTTATCCTAGAGGCTTCTGCCTAATTCTACACGATTTTAGCCAATTTTAAATGGCCGGTTAGTTGTTCAAATGAGAGAACAGAGAGACAGTGAGGAAATCGATCAGTGTTCAGGGTGAGTGAGTCTTTGAGTTCGAGTGTGAGTGATTAAAGGAAGTTGAGAGCTTGGTGAGTGATCCCTGTTGTGAGAGATATGAGGAAATAGTGAGGAAAGAACTGGGTGGTGCACTCTGTATAACCGTCGTGGACGGTGGTTTCCCTTGAAGAACAGAGACAGGGAATTGATCAGAAGAGGTTGGGATGTGAAGGAAAGTTTGGGGGGAGGTTGCACAGAGTTGGTTGGTGTCCACGGCAAGGCTCGACGGCAGAGGACGGCGGTGGTAACTGAGGGAAATCGTGAGTGCCATGTTTCCATTCAAATTGGAAATTAGTTGTTTGAGGCTCAATGCTCGAATTGGATGTTGGGTTGAGATTCCTGGAAGTCAGAGGACGTGCTTGAGCCAGATTTTAAGGCCTGAGGTGGAAGGTAAGGACCTATACCCATAACTAAGCCCTGTTTCGATTCAAATGGCAATCTGTGAATTTCTGTGAATTGACAAGTAATGAGTGATCAGGTAAGCTTCTAAAGGTGAGGACGAGGCTTTTAGGCTTGGAATCATGGATAATGGTGGCTGGAAACCTAAGGAAACAGCGGAGGAAATATCGAATTTTTGAAGGATGGTTTGGAGGTAATCTCTAGCCCTAGTTTTCACAAATTACCTTTATAGAATTATGGGAAATGAAGGGACGAACATCTTAGATTAATTAGGAGTGAAAAACGGATTGAATTTTCTAAAAACCGTGAACGCCAGTTCACGGCTGGACCGGATTGCAGAACCGGTTCAGACCGGGTTTCTTGAGGACAAAGATGATGAACAGTAACTGCGCGTGGGTTTCACGAGCATAAACTTCCAGACGCACGTGGGGGCGCGTGAGGGGTAGTTTGGAGAATCTTCCAACACGACTTTTAAATTATTCGATGTAACGAACATTTTGGCGCTAGTTTCGAGTTAATCGGACATCGTCTCGATAAGTTTCGGGATGTCCGAAGGTTTTAGGCCTCGGTTAAAAATACTTAAAAATCCGGGAAAATTACGGGACTTTAGTATGATCTTTGTGAAATAGTTAGTGACCTTAGTATGGGATTTGGACAGGTTCGGGAAAACCGAGGATAGCGGAATGGCCGGAAACGGCGTAAGTGCGCGTGTATCGAGGCGACGTCGGAATGGTCTGTGAGTGGACTTTTCTTTCTAACTTATGACGCATGCATATATGTTTTAATATGCTTTCATATGTGATTCTATGATTTTCTTTATGATCTTGATGGTTTACGGTTTTGCACGTTTTTTGAGGTATTTTACAGAATTTCACGTTTTATAAGATTTGGAACGATCTTGTTATTTGATCATGGTTTTAATGGTTTGATTTCGGGATTTGAAATATGATTTCAATGATTTAAAAAGGGTTTCAGAAAAATGAATTCGAGCTTAGAGGCCCAGTTCAAAAAGTGATTTTAAGAAACGTGATTTCGGGTTTTGGGATCAGATTCCCAGATGACGATTCGGGATTCGATTTGGGACTTGAAAATGGATTCCGGGTTTGGGTTAAAAATGGTTATTCCGGATGCCAGCTTACGGAATGATGGTTTCAGATTCGAATTTGGAACTGGATAATGCATATGAGTTATGGGTTTGGATCTGAGATCCTGATGAGATTGCGGATTCGGATTCGGATATGGGTAGTGGTTATGGATTGGATTTGCTGGATCTGGTTATTGAGTTTAAAGACCCAGATATGATTATAACGGGGGCGGGCCCGGATTGAGTTTAAAGACTCGGATATTGATATTTCCCCCGTAGGCCTGTTGAGTTTAAAGACTTGGGAGTTTAAAGACTCGGATTATATTGAGGCCTGGATTGAGTTTAAAGACTCGGAAGTTTAAAGACTCAGATAGATCCAGCAGGTTCGATGGATGGATATGTGGTTTCAAATGTGTTTGGATTTCACTGAGTTTTGATGATGATGGTTTTGAAAATAAAGTTTTTTGATGGTTTTGGGCTGAGGCCCGGGATTTGAGAAAAGGAAACTGTGTTCGATTTTTCTTACATGAATTTGATATGCATGCATTCCTTTTTAAATGGAGGGTATAAATGTAATTGTTTTATTGAAATGTTTTTGAACTTACTCTTTATTTTTGTCCACTCACAGTCTTTTGTGTTTTCGACACCCTCCAGGTTGTTGCAGCACGGGCTGTTGGTCGAGAGAGACGGAGACATCACACCCGTGATCCACAGTAGTTTGGTGCACTCTGGACAGTCCGGATACATTAGGACGATTGGAACAAGAATCCCTAGTCCGACTTACGTGTCACATGGAGGTTGGACGACAGTTTAGCCTTCATGGCATGCGTAAGTTAGACGGGATCAGGATTTAGCCCTTAATCCCGACGGATTAGGGGTGGGTCCTGACACCACGTGATGATTCATGTCATCATCTTCAATTATTTCTCAAAATGAATATTAGAAAAAAAAACAAAATTAAATATTGAAAATTTTAAAATAAAATACAAACTGAATAAAATTTTAACGTGTAATGACTCAGCCCAAATATTAGTCTAATTTGGAAATTTTAATTGCAAAATGATGATTTTGCCCTCCGACTTAAAAGGGAGTGAGAAGTCAACTTGAGTTTGGAAAATCCTTTGGAAAGTTTTTCTCGGACTATTACGTAAGCTTCAAAACCACGAGTTTGTAGACAAGCAACGCACGAAAATCGGAGACTAGATAACGAAGTATGGGTCTAGAACCCTTGTGGGAATTTTGATAATTTTGTATACGGGGATATGTTTTAGGCCAATCCCCAGATCGCCTCTTTCTCATTCCTCCCTTCGTTCTTCTATCTTTTCCCGTGCAAACACCGCACATGGCCACCATCATCAACTCAGTTGGGCATTGATTGGAAGGGATAGACTCCCTATGTTCCTACGAGTCCATTGGTGCCCATGCGGAGGCTAGAACACCACCAAGGGTGGCGGACCGAGGAGAGGTTGGGGTCAATCCTTCTCTACCAATTTCTGGCCAAACGAGGAAAGATCTCTTGATTTTAAGGTTGGATTTGAATTCCTTGTGAAGAGTAGATGGTTCCACATGTGTAGATAATGAAAAAAGATGGAGAAATGAGGAAGTTGGAAGCTCGTTAGAAATGGAAATTTCTGGTGAGCATTTCATGATTTCGGAAAACTAAACGGAGGCGATGTCGCTCGTCTTCGTTGGCGAGCCAGATGGCGATGCAGTCGTCTTCTCTAGAAACTCTTCTGACAGATGGCCGACATGGCATGCCACGATTTAGCCACGTGTGTGCCACGTCAATGCCATATGGGCGCCATGTCATTGCTCCATGGGCACCATGTTAGGGCGCGTGGTGGCGTATGGTCAGTGTGTTGCGCTTTTCCCGATCGACCCCTAGCACGTGCGGCTGCCGATCATCCACATGTGCGTGGAAGAGCGTGCTTGCTCGTGGGGCATGTAGGAGCATGTGGGGGTTCATGAGAACATATGGGAGCTCCACCGCACTTTCTCCGGCACTAGGAGGTCCACCAGACTTCCTCCGGCCCGTGGGGCAGTTCTACGGAGGCCTTCATGTTTTCAAAGTTCTGGATCTATTTTTGACGATTTCAAGGTCATGTAGGCCCGTTTAGAGCCCTGTTTGAGGACATTCAAGTTTTTAGAGTTAGTGTGGTGCATGTTTAAGTATGTGGGTCAAGGAAGCCTGGATAACGGTGTATTTTAGGGTTTCGTAGTATTAATGCTTCTGTAATTGGTATTTCCGGTGTATTCTAAGTCCACAACTAGTTCGTGGCTGAGATTCGATGAAGTTACTAGCTAGTTCATGGCTAAGAGTCGATACAGTTACCAGCTAGTCCATGGCTGATAAACGAAGGAGGTGTCCACTGATCTAAGATAATGATTATGCCATAGGTTACGACTAAAGTCTGAGTTATCGAGCTAGGTTTTACCTGGCCCACAAGGTTAGTGGGTTGGTCTGGGTAGTTACCTCTAGTGAACGAGGCTTGATGGGTTATACATCTCTTGTCTGATAGGTTCTCATAATTTGATTTAAGGTCCTAAGGGTACTTTAGGAACTTCGGTTTGTTGTTAGATAGGAGCAAGACCCAACACTGTTATCAAAGTGATTCCGCGAAAGGTCCTGTCAGATTGATATCAGAGCAAATCAAGTATCGTTATTCTGGGAATTCCAATGGAAGGTATAACTTGGATTAAGAATAATCTACTTGTTTTATTGTTATCTTTGAATTGCAATGATTTTAAAAAATTATTCTCGATGATTATTTTTATGCAATGAATTTCAGCACTTAGAATAATTTTTCAAGCAAATGGTTTTTTGGCCACATGCTTTACGTTTTGTGGAAATAGTGTTTTGGGTTTTAGCTCGATTTGGAAACCTTATGACTTGGATGGATTTTTTTTTAAAAGCAAAGTTTTGGATTTATTTCATGGACTGCTTTCCACGGTTTACTATCCTCGAGGGATATTGTGGTTTTCCCAAAGTGGCATTACGGAGTGTGTATCTGCCAGCTTCTAGGAGCTATATTTTCCCAGACTCGTATTATGGAGTATGTCTCTGCAGCTCTTAGGGGTTGTATTTTCCCAGTCCAGGACTGGACTTACATAATGTGTCTCTGCCAGCTCCTAGAGGTGATATTTTCCTAGACTGGCATTATAGAGTATGTCTCCACTAGTTCTTGGGGGCATGTCTATGCGTAGTACATTGATCTCAGCCATTTAGCACGTACAACTAGCTACTGATTGAGGGATCGGTCCTAGTTGGTCATCTCGGATAACTAGCTGCGACTTGGGGGAGCCAAGGATTGGTTGGGATTTGATTTATAATATTTGTGTCCAAATTTTCCAAATGATTTTATAAATAGGGATTTTTGAGAAATGTGTGTCACAACATTTTATATATATATTCTATAATTTTGTGTATCCCACGACTTTTGATTTGATTTTAATTGAAATTAAAATTGGCCAGGTTTTATATATGCATGCATGGTTTCCTGTAACGACCCGTCCCGAATTTCGTGATTAGATTAGTGACTAGTCAAGGATTAGTGAGATTAATCGGTGATTAGTGGGGTACTTTCGGACGGACGGTGCGAAATGATGATTTTACCCTTGAAATGGACAAAATGTTGACTTTTCATTCAGGCGGTCAAAGGGACTTTTGCCGATGACTGTGACGTAGTTCGAGATGTCACGAGTTCATAGACAGGTGGCACGTCCGATTTCGATGTTCGAGGAAGAAGTTATGACGTTCGGAAGTTCATGGGTATTTTGGTTAAAATGGGCAAATAGTTGACTTTTGACCCGGGAGGTCCGATGGCCGAGGGCCGAGGGTCGAGGACCGTTACGTAGATCTGGTCGATACAAATCCATAGACAGGTGGCACGCCAAAATTAGACGTCGAACCGGAAAGTTATGGTTCACAGAAGTTCGGTTACACTATGCACGCATTACGAGGCGAAGACACTTGGCATTATCTAATTAGTTGAATTTTCAATGGGATCCATGGAAGTGTCACTCATCCCATTGGTCATTAATCCTAATTAGTGGATCAAAAAGGTTATTGGTGGGTTTAATAATATAATAATAGTGTGGGGATTATTTTATACTTTCTTCACCCACTCTCTCTCAATCTTGGCCCTCCATTCCATCACTCAATTCATCCTCACGATTCACTCCTCTAACCAACATACCAAACTCAACTTCCTTCCCCCTTCAAACCATGCAAAATATCCCCCTCTCCCTTACTTCTGTTTTTCTTCAAACCCGGAACAAACACCCACATAGCACCCCACAACCCTCAAATCCTCTAACCCATTCCCCTTTGTGTCTGAATGAAAGTTGGAGAGGGGAATGAGACGGGTCGAACGGTGGCTGCAGCACGGGCCGCCGTGGACGGCGGAGGTAAGTGACCCGAGGACCCTGTTTATCGTCAAATTTGGAATATGAGTTTTAGAAGGTTTTAGTTGATTCTAATAATTGAAATGGCCTTCTGGTGATCTAACGGGATGGTAGGGATCAGAAATGGGTGTCTGCCGTGGACGGTGGCCGGTACGACGTGACTGGGGAGTTTTAGTTTAAGTTTTGGACATGAGTTTTTAGTGCGTTTTAATCGATTGTTTTGATTAGAAACAGTTTCTGGTGACCTTAGGGTTTGGATTAGACTAAAAACCGATCGAAATTGGCATTGAACCGATCTCGACGATTTGTCGATTCGGCTGAACCGGACCGAACTAGAGAACCGGGTTCGTTGGAGGTAGGGGATAATGAATAGTGACTAGCGCGTGGGCTCAGGAGCAGGCCCTTTGGGCAGCGCGTGAAGCATCCTTTGGGGATGGCTTCAACATGACTTTTAATCTATTCGATGTAACGAACATTTTTCAATTGGTTTCGTGTCGATCGAACACCGTCTCGATAATGTTTAGGACATCCGAAGATTTAGGATCAAAATTAAAAATAGTTAAAAATTCGGAAAAATTATGAGGCTTTAATGAGAGGTTAATAAGGTAGTTAGTAACACTCTAGATTGATTTGGACAGGTTTGGGAGTCCCGGTGACGACGATTAGCCCGATGAGGCTTACATCACGCAAAATGAGGTGGCAGCTTAGGGCGGTCTGTGAGTGGAGCTTGATTTCTAAACTGTGATGCATGCATAAATGTTTTATATCTTTTATGGATATGATTCTATGATGTTGATTTGGATATTAGTGAATAATATGGTTTCACGCATTTCGAGGCAATTTACGTGCTTGCACGTAAATTAAGATTTTTGGTTTTATATTGATTTTTCGTGCTTATAGTTTTGGAAATGATTTCACGAAATAGTTTTGGATTTGAAAAGGTAAACTCGGGTTCGAGACCCATTTTTTTTGGAAATCCTCGGACTTGAAGTCCACTTAGTTACGTTTTCGGGCCAGAGGCCCAATTGGTTCTTGAATCGATTTCAGTTTTGGAAATATGGACCGGGCACAAGACCCATTTGATTTACGAACTCTCAGACCTGAAGTCCATTTGATTTAACAAGGCATCAGGCCGGAGGCCCAGTTGGTTTACATACCAGGCTCGAGGCCCAATTGGTTTGCGTATCGGGCTCGAGGCCCAGTTGACGTACGTATCGAGCACGAGGCCCATTTGGTTTACGAAATCGGGCACAAGGCTCATTTGGTTTACGAAATCGGGAACAAGGCCCATTTACTTTACGAAATCGGGCACGAGGCCCATTTACTTTACGAAATCGGGCACGAGGCCCAGTTTGTATGTGGATTCGAGCTTAGGGCCCAGTTATGTTTTAAGATTGTGATTTCGGGTCGGGGACTCATAAATGGATTTCTAGTTCATGACGGTTTATGGGGACCGGCATGAACCCTCGAAAGGTTTTTATGGTTCATGACAGTTTATGGGGACCGGGCATGAACCCTTGAAAGGTTTTGAGAATGTTTTCAAAAAGTTTTTCGTATACCATCCTTATATATATGAATTGTCTCCTCCGAGGAGGGTCGTTGGCTTGGGTGGACCCCGGAGTAGTCACGGAGCACTGACTGAGTGGAGTCGCTCCCTTTGGGTTTCTTACTCTCAGAAAGGCTATGGATTATAACCCCTAGGGAGGGTCATTGATCTACGAACATTGACTTGGGTGGACCTTGGGGAGACTTGGGCTTTGAGACCCCAGGTAGCACGCACGTAGCTCTAGATACCGTGACAGGATTGGTTATATGATATATATAGATAAACATGATTTGTTGGTTTTGCGAAATTGTGTTTTATGATTGATAAATGGATTTGGGCTGAGATCCCACATATGTTCATTATGTTCTAGATTTCTGTAAATGGTTTTGGGCAGGGGCCCGTTTGATTATGGTTGTTTAAACATATGCGGTTTGATAAATGGTTTTCCTATGCATGCATGTTTTTTAGTGAAGGGCATAAAGGTCTTTTATCAAATGTGTTTTACTAAACTTATTACTTTTCGTACACTCACAGTCTTTTTGTTTTCAATGCCCTTCAGGTTGAATATGGTGCACATTGTAGCAGAGACCGGGACATCACATACCTCCTCTGGATCCTGGCGTACTCTGGAAGCTTGCGAGCTAAAGGGTCAAATTTTCCCTGCTCTGACACTCTGTGTCAGACGGGATCAGGAGTGTCCCTCGTTAATTCCCGGTGTGACATTTCCGTTTTTTGGAAGGGTATGTGTCTTTGGAATATTTTTCTAAATTTTTATTATTGGCCCACACAAATTGTTATGTATTTTATCTTAGATTGTTGCGTAAGCTTCAAATTCACGAGTTCATATATAGGCAGCACACAGAAATAGAAGTCTAGATACCGAAGTTACGGGTCTAGAACGCTTAGGGGCATTTTGGTAATTTTTTTATGTGTGGATATGTTTTAAGCCAATCCCAGAAATTTTCCTCACCACTTTGTCTCTCCTCCCCTTTTTCTTCTATCTCTTTGTGTGTGAACACCGCACATGGCCAACATCGGCAATCCAGTTGGGGATCAATTGGAACCGGACCAAGGTTATGGATGGACTCCCCATGTTCCCATGTGTCCATTGGTGCCCATATCGAAGCCGAAACACCACTAGGGGTGGCAAACCGAGTAGAGGTTGGGCTCGAACCTTTTCGATCAAATTATGGCAAAATGAGGTAAGATCTCTTTATTTTAAGCTTGGACTTGGATTTCTCATGGAGAGTAGATGGATTTACATGTTCAGATCTTGAAAAATAGTGGAGAAATGAAGAAGTTTGAAGCTTACTGAAAATGGCAATTTTCGGCGAGGATTTCCAGATTCCAACGAGCTAGACGATGGCGCTGCAGCACCAGTTGTCTTCTCCGATGAGGAAAATGACGGTGTGGTCGTTTTCTTCGACGACGACTTCTGATAGATGGCTTAAGTGGCATGTGATGTGGGTGCCACTTTAAAATCACATGGGCGCTAATACGCTTAAACTACGCAATTAAATAAACAAATAGTTGAAGTATATTCTCAACTTAAAATACTTTTTGTGTAGATGTAGCATTGGTAAATAGAGATCGTTCTCGATCAGAGAAATTAGGGACATTAAATTATGGTTAGTGAAAAAGAATAAAAGAATAATACGGGGGAGTTTTGAACATTAGTGTAGTCGTAAAAACACAAGTACAAACAATCATGAAATTAATTCTACTCCTAATTTAACCTTTGTACAATGAACTTTCTTCAAACACAAATCTTACCAATTCTCTAGCATTTGTACACATTGAACCAATCACGAAATCCTACCTTGATCATCTCAATTACTTTCATACATATTTCATATTATAAATGCACCGAACATCGTATTAACACTTACAATATGATCCACCTTAAGTAGTTGATTGAATGCGTCGAACATCGATTAAACATTAAATCTCTTCAATCCTATTTTAAATGCACTGAACAACGAATAAACACATAGCGTTAAATTGAAGTTAAGCACTAAAATGAATGAAGTAACTGAAATTCAGAAAGTAAAACACATGAAGATTGTATTCATATTTACAAATGTTAGAAAGAAAATACCAACACATATATTGAATTATAAATGAAACCAATAACAATAATAAGAGTTTAAGTAGATGGAGAGAGAATGTTACATTTTCGGGGTGGATGGAAATAATGGATTGTTATTCACAATGATCGTCGAACAGCAGCAGGAACCATGTGAAGATGGAGGAATAAACACAGAAATTTCAGACTTAAACTCTAAAATTGCATCAGAAATATTTGGCCTAGGTTTCCCTTAAGGAAAGCTCAAAAGGTGTCTAAAAGAAAAGTCCTTAACAATAACAATGACCTTTCTATTTATAGAGATGGCTCATCAAAGAGAGCTAAAAAAGTAAAATACAAATTTAAATACTAAAACAAAAAAGATTACATGATGAAATGTTGGTTTAAGACTTAAATTTGGTGGAAATGGGTTGAAAATCTGAGCAAAAATGTGTTGGCAGGTGGAGCAGCTGTGTAGACTGGGTTTCGGCTTGGCTCTACTAAAGAGGGGTAGGTGGGTTCGGTGGGAAGCAACAGATTTGGCGTTGTGAGGGATGGGCTAGAGCAGGCAAATCAGAGGCGTAGGCTTCGGCGTGGGCTCAGCACCTGATCCGCTAGGCAGAAACATGGATTGCACATGTGGGCTCAGCTGGTATTCGGCACATGTGCCGAAACTGAATAATGGAGTTCGGCAGGCGCTGGCCGAAAGGTTGCGCCGGCTGGGTTGGCTCAGATTGGGCCGCGCGCCATGGGTTCAGATGGGTTGGGCCTTGCAATGGATTTGGGCTGCGATCTGAGCTTGGCTGCTGGGCTTGCATGAAGGATTCGGTAGCTCCCTAGCGAATTTCCATGTAAATTTTGGTAGCCTCATAACTTTTTCAATATAGCTCCAATTGAATTGATTTTTTCGCCAAAATTCTCGTAATTCTAAACTCTATCTAATTCTACACATTTCTCACAAAATATATATTATTTTTTCCAATTATTTGACATTTTAATATTAAAAGATAAGTATAAAGGGTATATAATAATATAAAATAAAGCTCAAATAAAGGATTATCAAATACCCCACACTTAGACTTTGCTAGTCCCTAACAAATACTAAAATTAAACTAAGATTTTTTTTTTTAAAACAACTAAGCCCTTGTCTCAAAATTTCATTGTTATGATCTTTGCATCAAAGATTTACACTAGAAGCGTTTCAGCTCATGAAATTCGAAGGTTAACAAATGGTAACAAAATGTTTCAATAAGTGAGACAATGAGTAAACTTTGGTAAAATGGATCTCAACATGAATAAAATAAGTATGAATCAATTCACAAGGGTATGCACTCATAATTTCACTCAATATAAAGGTTTGTGTTTGCACTCAAGGTATGTGAAAAAAGATGTTCACATAATAGAAATAAAGTACTTTTGCAAAAATCTCAAATAAATACCTCAAGATAAAACTAAACATACTTGCACAAATGAACCAAAACCATAAGCCTACTCTAGTGATAAAATCAAATAATCAAAATTTACCATCTTAAGGAACATAAGGTCTTTATAAAGGTTGTAATGGGGCTAAGTTTAGAGGCATGGAATATATAGGATAAGTGGTGCTCAAATTTGTTCCAAGACTCAATCAAAGACTTCATTACGCGTAGGCATAGGTGCTTCCCCATCATCATAGGTCAAATGTTTAACATTTTGGGCCTTATTCTTCAATACTTCCATATTTACAACATAGGGAACTTAACTCAATACTATAATTTTTTTTTGGGATTAATACAATATACAACTACATAGTTTGAGCAAGTATTCTCTATACTTACATAAAAGAATTTAATTCATCAAATCACTTCTTGTGATTCACGTCATCTTCAAGTCTTCAACCAAGTCCTTGGAATAAGGGTAAATGATTTCTTATTCTAGGCTCATGTGAGTGAATATAAGGGTGATGAAATAAAGGCTTAATGTAGGCTCAAAAGAGGTTAACTAGAGGGATTACACTTGTGTGATCGAATAGGAACTCATGGATATTTGAATATATGGTGGTAACCCTATTGCCTTAATCATTTTCAAAATCAAAGAGTTTATTGACTTAAAAGCTTTGAAAATCACTAAGAATAAGTTCTAGTACTCTAGAGTTCATTAAAAGCTGTGACAAGTAGTTATGAGGCATATGCATATCAATTTAAACGAATGAATCCAATGAATCACTCATCAAAGAAATATAAGGCTCAAAACCTCACATAGGGTTCATATGATTCATACTTATCTTAACATGCTTGAATCTGTACCAGTTTATCATGCATCACCCACTACAAGTCATAAACACTTAATCACAAAGTATTAAAAATTAATTCAAGTTGTAGTGATCATCTTTTAGTCATGTTGTATTCGGTTCTCCTTCATTCTTATCATTGACAGGTTAAAGGGTATCCTAAGATTCATAAAAATTCTAAGTTAAAAAGAAAAAACATAAGAAAGCTTTAAAAACTCTAATTTTTTTTTCTTTTATGATGTTTTTCAATTTTATTTAAAAAAATGTAAAACAAAGAAAGTGCAAACTCTTCCCCCCACACTTAAATTATACATTGTTCTCAATGTAAGCAAGTAGGAAGTAATCAAACATAGAATCCAAGTAAGGAAAAGGAGTTACGAAATTAAAGCAAGCAAAACATTAAATAAACAAAGAAAAAGAGAGTGAAGGGTTGAAAGAGAGCAAATTTACGTTGATGACTCCTTCACAGCTCGGAAATACATTGGGTTGCCTCCCAACAAGCGCTTGAAGTTTAACGTCCATTCAGCTTAGACCAAGTGCTTCAGTCTGTTCATACAATGGGAGTTCGCATCACTATTTCGGACTCCACATCGTGTTCTCCAAATGCCTCGATGTAAGGCTTCAATCTGTGGCCATTTACTTGAACTCTCTTCCAGTTTGAATGTGTTTGACCTGTATGGCTCCATGATGAGCAAACACATTATTAACAACAAAAAGACCTACCTTTCTAGAACATAACTTGCTAGGAATGAGTCTAAGTCTTGAATTGAACAACAAAACTTTTTGGCCAATGTCAAATGTTTTACTCTTGATATGTTTGTCATGAAATGCCTTAGTCTTTTCCTTGTAGATCAAAGTGTTCTCAATTGCATCATTCCTTATCTCCTCAAGCTCACTCAGCTGGAGCTTTCGATGTAACCCGGCCTCATCCAGCTTCATATTGAAAGTCTTGACGGCCCACTATGCTTTGTGTTCCAATTCCACCGGAAGGTGACATGCTTTACCATAGACCAATCTATAGGGTGACAATCCTATAGAGGTTTTGTAGGCCTTCATGTATGCCCAAACTGCATTATCCAAACATTGGCTCCAATCCTTATGATTAGGGCCCACGTTTCTCTCTAAGATCTTCTTGACTTCTCTATTACTGACCTCGGCTATTCCACTCATTTGAGGATGATAAGGTGTAGATATTCTGTGAGTGACACTGTATCATTTCATTAAGGCTTCAATGGTCTTGTTGCAGAAGTGACTTCAACCATCACTGATTAGGACCCGTGGGAATCCCAAACCTAGAATAAATTTTAGTTATGAGGAAATCTGCAACAGTTTTAGAGTCATTAGTCCTGATGGCCTTAGCTTTCACCCATTTCAAGACATAATCAACAACAAGTAAGATATAGAGATAACCATTAGATAGATGGAATGGACCCATAAAATTGATGTCCCAAATATCAAATAATTCAATAGATAAAACATAATGTTGTGGCATTTCATCACTTCGTCCTAAGTATCTGGATCTTTGGCACTTATCACAAGCTAAACAGAATGAACGTGCACCTTTAAAAAGTGTAGGTCAATATAATCCAGACTCTAAGACTTTAAGTGCAGTTTTTCTAGATCCAAAGTGACCTTCACAAGCATAGTTATGACAGAATTCTAGGACTGACTTTTGTTCAGTATTACGGACACATCTCTTAGTTAGCAAGTCTGAATAGTGTTTCCATAAATAAGGTTCATCCTAAACAAAGTACCTAGCATGCTTCTTGAGTTTATCTTTATGTGCACAAGTTAGAATGGTAGGTAACTGCTTGGTGACTAAGTAATTGACAATATCAATATACCCAGGAGTACTTACCTTGACTCCAAAAAGTTGTTCATCCGGAAACATCACTTAACTCGCCACCAAATCTTGTTCATGTACCATGCGTGTCACTCTGAGACCAACTCATGCTCTCATACCAAACTGACAGGACCCGTCCCAAATCCCCCTCGATTATCGTGGGACGTGCCTAATCCCGTCTGACACCGCGTGTCAGGCCAGGGATAACTCGTTACCCGTTCGGGGTCCATCAGAGTACACCAGGATCGGTGGTTGCATGTGATATCTCGATCTATGTGATAGCCCGCATCCGTGATCAACCTGAAGGGTATTAAAACCATAAAAGCTGTGAGTGGACAAAGCTAAACATTTTATAAAGCACATTTATATCGAAAAATCACATTTATACCCTTCACGTAAAAGCATGCATGCATCATAAAAGTAGTTCATTTAAAATACTTTCCGAAAGCAAGACATAATGCTTTTCAAATCTACCACATTGAAAACTGCTTCTCAATCGAAGCCATTAACTCAGTAGGGTCTCAGCCCAAAATCAATGTCCCAAATCAGAAAACACGGGGTCCCAGCCCCACACCAATCTCGGTGAAACATCACATACATATATATATATATATATATAACCCATCCTCGACATCTCATATGCCAATTCAAACACCCGCCAGGATATATCTACAGTAAGCATAATACTCGGGTCTTATCTCCGAGTCTACCCCCAAGATCTACGACGTCTGGAAGGACTTGTCTCCGGACCCTATCCGAGATTATATCATATCTCTCACTCCTGGGCATGTGCTCCCTCTCAGAGTCACACATCCCAGACAGTGGATCGTGACACTTCAGGATCATTGACGTCTGGAGGAGACAAATTCGCTCATAAAGGAGGGTATATACATATTCACATACTTTCTTTCAAATCATAGTTCAACTGAGTCTCATACCCGAACATCTCAACAGGATTCCTCGAATTTGATTCAAATCCAAATCTCACAGGGACTCAACACAAATTCACATCTCATAGGGTCTTAAACCCGAATTCTCATTTCATAAACCACAACTGGGACTCAAGCCCGATATCACAATTCAACTGGGCCTCAAGCCCGATATCACAATCAAATGGGCTTCAAACTCGATATCATAAGTCAACTAGGCCTCAAGCCCGATATCACAAATCAACTGTGCTTCAAGCCTGATACCACAATTAACTGGGATTCAAGCCCGATATCATAATTCAACTAGACTTCAAGTCTAATAGTGTCCAACTCAAATGGGTCTCATGCCCAATTCCACATTTCCAAATCCAAAACCATTCCATCAAACCATCACAGAAATACTCGCACGTATAAGCACAGTCTATAACCATAAATCTCGAAATACGTGTAAATATGTAAATCATAAATACCACAATCATATGCACTCAAGGCATCTCAAATCATTGATATTAAATATATAAAACAGTTATGTATGCATCACAATTTAGAATGCAAGGTCCACTCACAAACCGTCGAAGTTGCGCCTCGATACGCATGCCATAAGCCCTTTCCGGGCCAATCACCTTCACTAGGACTCCCAAACCTGTCCAAATCACACTAGAGGGTTACTAACTACTTTAATAACCTCTCATTAAAGCCCCCTAATTTTCCTGGATTTTTAAACGTATTTTACGTAGGCTTTAAACCTTCGGACACCCAAAACTACCCCGTGTCTGATCGGCTCGAAACTTGTCCCAAAATGTTCGTTACATCGAAAGGATGATTTCATACGTTGACCTCATCCCAAAACAGTGCCCCATGCACCCCCACACTCCGTCCAAAGGTGCTACGCGTGGAGCTCACGCGCCGGTGTACAGTCCTTCTACAACCTCGCTTGAACCGATCTGAACCGGTTCACTGGTTTGTCTGGTCCAACCAAACCTCGTGACCGGTTCAGTGCCATAACTCTTTTATTCTTCATCATTTGTCCTCCTTCTTTCCACCAATCCTCTCTAATCTATCCTAGGGATTGTTCTATGAAATCAAATCCTAGAAAAATCACCTAGAACCCATTGGTTCGATCTTCCTCTCACGGCCCTATTTTTCCAGCCCATCCCCTGGGCTGTTCAGCCATCCCCCGCCGTCTAAAACTATTCCCAAATCATCATACCAACCCCCTAAACACAACCTAATCATCAGAAAACATCCTACACGTCCACAACCCGATTTTAAAATTTGAAATGAGAAATAGGGAGTTTCGGGTTTACCTTCCTTTGCCGTCCACGGCGGCCCTGCCGTCTCCTTGCCATGTCCTAGTCCCTCAGACATCCTCTGCCACTCTCTAAGGTAGCCTATCTATTGGTTTCGATCGAATGAATTGGGGGGGGGGGGGGGGGGGGGATAGGTTTGTGGGTTTCGGGTTCGAATGAACGAAGAAGATGGATGGTGCATGTATCTGTGTTAGGTGAGCAATGGATGAGTGATACTTGTCACTCATACATTGCACCTGTTCCAAAATATCTGGGCCCACTTAATGAAAAATGGTACACATCTCGTAAAACGTACAATAGTACCTCAAAACTTCCGTGAATCGTACCTTTCCCGTCGTAAAACGTGTAAATGTACATGTCCGACATAAGCACCGCACACGTCAATGCGCACTGTCATATGAGCTTCCAAAGCTTCAACTCAACTCTCGAGAAGCCACACGTCGGCTCGTAAGTCTTACTCGAGATACCGACACTTGTCGATCTCGCCTGTCACTCACTCTGAAAAGTTAGTTATACTAAGCTGACGTCAAGTCGACTTTTCAGCCTCATGACCCTTCTCATCTTACAACCCAAATTTACCACTCTGACACTTTCCAAACTTTAGTCGTCAAGCTGCAATACGCACTCCTACTAAGGGTCATCACATCCAAGCTGACATTCTGCTCAGCATCGGATCAGGCAAACATCCTCTAGATCCTGCCGTCACCATGGCACGGATCACAATCACACAGGCCATACTCCAATCTAGGGCATTTATCAGTCTCAGTACACACATCAGTCACTTACTCGTTTTCCCATACTCAGGCTGACTCTCACTAGAGTCCCATCATTGCATAACAATCCGAATCTATCGAATACCAATTCATCCCATTACCACAACATGCCAGATTGACTTCGTAAGGAAGCCAATCCCATCGACAACTATTGTGACCAGCAGGCAACTCCTGGCTCTACTGCGCTCTCGTTGCGCTACTCTGATCTCGACTTGCTCTTGAGTCCTCACATCGTACTCATATCACTCAGTGACATACGCTGAAATATTGAATCATCTCGAGTCTCACGATGTCGTAATACTCATCATGTTGAAACACATTCGACATCTCACCCATCCTGGGTGTACCTGGACCACATCAAATACTTGCCTCAGCAGGAATAATCATATACATAATCACTAGGGTTCCTCTAGCCCACATGGCACTGAGCTCTCAGCTCACATAATCTCTGAACCCTCTCAATCCACTCTGCTCCAGGAACAGTACCCAATGTCAGACACCATATCATCATGTCGGAACACATCCGTTCATAGTCCTCGTCGAACTGTCACCATCGGATCCAATCCGATCCCTGTACTCACTGTACAATAAACATTGGACCTCGTCCGATCACCATCTCATGTCCATCTAGGACTCCATCCATTAGAGAAAATATTTGATATGTAAATTCGCAAGTGCACGAAATCAGAACAAGTAGTATGTTGATAAAGAAGGATGTCGAACCCACGAGGACTACTTACCTATTAAGTATTGAAATTGTTCTAGCTCGAAATTATTTGAAAATCAAGGAAAGTGATGGATTTTGAATTAAAAAAAAATGAAACAGTATGAACAAAGAAAATTAGATCAACAAATGAGAATTTTTCAAACACTTAAGAAGAAGGAGTTCAGCAAGGAATAAAACACTAATGCATCTGATTTCACCTAACCAATCCAATCCCAAATCCTAACCACACAACTAATCAATTATCACCTTATTTGATGGCAGAAAATTCTAACTTATCTAAGTCCCTCTTTCAAGTAGAATTAAAACTACCCAACATACAATAACCAGCAATATGTCTATACGAATTTAAAAGCAATCGAGTATATTAAGATCCACAATATTTCATATAAACGCCGCACAAATCACGTTGGCACATTCCTGTCTTTCGTTCAATCCGTGGCATACATCATATGAAGCAAAATTGCATGTATCATCTCTCGAATTACATGCACAACTGATCATTCAACTAGTGGCCAGATAATTGAAAGCATTAAACTCAATGATATATACTCAAAAGGAATGATAAAATTATAATCACATAGAAAACTGATTTGGAATTGTCATGGATAAGCTACATCATAGCCTTAGCAATAAAAATTAGTTCATAACTAAATTGAAATAAACCATAATAACCCTGAAATTCATAAAGAAATTTGTGGAAAGAGAAGATGAAAAAGAGTTGAGAAGGGAACTGTATGCAGATTGAGAATCTCAATCGACGGCCGGCTTCAACGTAGTCACCTTCTTTATCCTCTGTTTTCCAGCTTCAAGTGCTTGAAGGATGGAAGAAAAACTCCATTCGTCCTTATTTTTCTCTCTGCAGCTTTTTTTTTCCCTTATGCACCTCTCCCCAATGGCCTTTTATAGCCCCTATTATTTGTTCTCCACCTGATGGTGATGTTGAACTTCCATAAAGATGAGTAGGGCAGGTGTACTTCATGTATTGGATAAGTTAATGGCCATAATAACATGAGTGTAATAGCTCAAATTGAAACTGATGGCCGTTATGCCTTTTTTTCTTCTTCTCAACGTTTATGTGCATTTGAAACAACAAAGAGTTATCAATTTTCTCATCAATTCCCATGAATCCTTCAATTTATTTCATCCTAATAAAAACAATAAACAACACAATTAAAGACTATAATAAATAAGAAAATCAATCTCAGACTAGCACAAAATTAAAAATAACATATGACAAAATTTGTATAGAATTTAGGCACATCAAATACCCCCAAACTTAAGAATTGCTAGTCCTCGAGCAAAAAGAGAAAAGAAAAGTTGAAATAAAATAGAATATGTTGATTTCCCACTGTGATCGCCTCATGGATCTTTTAAAGAGAATGATTCAAGGAAAAGTCTAACTATTGTACAAGTTTTTAGAGTAATTCAAGAGCATGCTTACGTTTACAAGAAAACCTTTGGGTGTGTGTGTGAGTAACCAATCTCAACTTGCTAATCTATCAACTTGGACCAATTTATGCAAACTCGTTTTAATCATGATTGATCTCAATGAGAATGAGCTTCTCAAACTTCATATGCCTATTTTTCAAATCAACTATCCACTAATGTAGTACAACCACACCACCAAAGATCAACAGGTTTTTATAAAAGCTTGTAATGTTTAGCTTAGGGTAACGGTAAAACAGAATTGGTATGGAATGCAAGGCAAGAAAATTGAATCACAAGCTTTATCAATGAAGATAGAGAACAAAAAGTTTTACATTTACTTCTTAGAGTAACTTATGAGCAACTTATCTATTTTTTTTTTTAATTCCACAACCCCCAGGCTGCTTTCTCTCGGGTTCTATTATTTGCAACTGTTTTTTTTTTTTTTTTTGGATAAGCTTATAACTAGACTTCTTCTTGCTCCTTTACTCTTTTAGCAAACTTTTTCTCTTCTCCAATGACTAAGCAAATAACAGATTTTCTTGAAAAACAACAATTTGGGATGAGTGCATTTATGGGTTAAAAGGCGTGGTTAATGTGGGTTAAAGAAAAAAAAATATGGCAGTGTGTTTGAAGGCTCAAAGGGGTGACTAGAGATAGATGACTAGGGTAGGCTAGAAAGGCTCAAGCGTTCCAAAGATGGCCTAAATCATTTATCTAGTGGTGTGCTGCCTAGGATTTCACCTCAAGAGATTATCAAATAGGTTCTAGAGTTTGGTGAGACATAAATATACTCTAAGCCAACAAAGCAACTTATTGATCATGGTCTCGTGCATGTTCAAAGGAATTCAAATAACTCAAGCGAGCCCAAGAATTAAACACAAAACAAGACAATTTTAGCGTTTTCCACAAATCCAACTCAATTTCAATCAGGTAATATCATAGGCTTTGTGATCATCAACCGAAGACAAAACAACAAGAAAATAAAATATTTTGGTGTTTTTCAATTTTTTATTTTTTATTTTTTTTGTATGAAAATAAATAACTCTAAGATAAAGGTTCCCTACCCCCCAAACTTAAAGAACACAGTGTCCCCAATGTGCAAAATAAACAGAGATGAAAAGATGAAAGAGGAACAAAACTTCCCTGAAAATGTCGCAGGAATGCAGTGGTCTTTAGCTTGACGTGTTCTTCTTGGAATCACTGATCAATCAAATCAATGGAGGTTTTGTGCTTGTGGACATCTCCTTCGAAGTAGGGCTTTAGACGTTGACCATTAACTTTGAATATGCCTCCTGAGTCATTAGAAACCTCGATGGCACCATACGGGAAGACTCTTGTGATTGTGAACGGTCCGGACCATCGGGATCTTAATTTTCCGGGAAAGAGGCGAAGTCTGGAATTATAAAGGAGAACTTTTTGGCCAACTTCGAAGTTTCTATTGAGGATGTGCTTATCATGCCATCTCTTGGTTCTTTCCTTGTATAGGCTAGCATTCTCATAGGCTTCATGACGAAACTCATCCATTTCGTTAAGTTGTAATATTCTCTTCTCACCTGCTGCCTCCATGTCAAAATTAAGAGTCTTTATAGCCCAATAAGCTCTGTGTTCCAACTCTACCGGTAGGTGACATGCTTTCCCAAAAACCAGACGATATGGGGACATACCAATTGGAGTTTTGAAGGCTGTCCGGTAAGCCCATAGTGCATCATCTAATTTTTTGGACCAGTCTTTTCTTGAAGTGCTCACAGTTTTCTCTAATATTTGTTTCAGCTCTCGGTTGGAAATTTCTACTTGTCCACTGGTTTGAGGGTGGTACGGAGTTGCAACCTTGTGTGTAACACCGTATTTGCTCAAGAGTGCCTCGAATTACCGATTGCAAAAATGTTTTCCCCATCACTAATTATTGCTCTTGGAGTTCCAAACCTAGTGAATATCTGCTTTCTCAAAAAATTCAACACAACTTTAGATTCATTTGTAGGGAGGGCCACGACCTCTACCCATTTGGACATATAATCTACAACTACCAAGATGTATTGATTAGAGAAAGAAGGAGGGAATGGTGTCAGGACCCACCCCGGTTTCATCCCGAAACCCGAGGTAAATCCCGCTCCCGTCTGACTTCCCGACACAACACCCGAGTAAAACTCACTCAAACCCAGACAGACGCAGGAGTAATTACAAAATATCCCAACCTTATCGTTTTCAGAGCATAGCACTAAATTACAAGGAAAATAAAACTGATAATTACACGCACACAGAAGCCTTTAAACTCTTCTCGGATCCCTCACGTCACTTCTATGCCTCGGACACTGCCTCGACGTCAAGACCCCGCGTTAGCTCCACAACCTGGAGGGCAATTTAAAACCAAAAGTGTGAGTGGACCATGATAAAAGAAAGTTCCTAAAACCATTTTATAAGAAAGCCAAGTTTCACCCTCCGTTTTGAAAACCACATGCATAACCAATAATTACGAACACAATTATAAATCAATTTACCATATACCGCATCATAAGAAACAGAAACACTATAAAACAGTTAGAAATAAAACCACAACATGTGAATCATAAAATCATATCAGAAATCATAACATCACATCATCATTTTCCCGATCGAACCTGCTGGACCTATCCGAGTCTTTAAACTCCCGAGTCTTTAAACTCAATCCAGGCCTTAATCATATCCGAGTCTTTAAACTCCCGAGTCTTTAAACTCAAGGCCTACGGGGGAAATCAATATATCCGAGTCTTTAAACTCCCGAGTCTTTAAACTCAATCCGGGTCTTTAAACCCAATCCGGCCGGTCCCCCGTCACATATATCCGGGTCTTTAAATCCAATATCCAGATCCAGCAAATCCAATCCCAAAACTATTTGAAAACCATTTACCAAACCCGAATCCGAAATCACTGGTCTGATGCCCTTCCGGCATCCAGAACCGTCATTCCGAACCCAAATCCGGAAATTCACTTTTCAACTTTAAACCCAAATTTCGCTTCCGAAATCCGATTCCAAAACCGAAAACCTTGATTATCAAAATCATGTTCCAAAATCCACCTATAACCATTGAAAACCACTTATCATTTGAAATCCCAAAACCAAAGCATAAATTCCAGAAACCAACCATTCCTCGTAAAACGTGCTAAAAACCAATTTCCTTGAAAAACATGAAATAATGTAAAACCAGCCAAACATATTCGATAAACATAAAATCATGATTAAAAACCATAAAACAATTATAGAAAACAGTTATGCATGTTCGAGTTTAGAGAAGGGGTCCACTCACAGTACTAAGCCCTACTCGCGTCCTGAATGTCCAGCACGTTCCTCGGCTTCCTCGGGAAATCCCGATCCTGTCAATCACCGTCAAATTACGTCACTAATACGTCTACAAAAAAAACACTACTTAATTTTCCTTAAAATTCCCCGAATCGAAAACCTAAAACCCGAGACCCTAACCTTTCACCCTCGCGGACCTAACCTCAAACGATGTCTGATTGCCCCGAAACCAACTCCATTGAACTCACCACAACTCCTGGACCAAAAGTCATGTTGATCGTTTTCCCAACCGCCGCCGCACGCGCCCCCACGCGCCGCCCAAAGTGGCTGCGCGTGGCCCTCACGCGCCAGCTACAGTACCATCGTCAACCTCCCGTACTGTGCTGAACCGGCCGCCGTGGCTTGGACCGGCGAGAAGCATTCTCCACCGTCTGGCCACCATTTCAGTCCCTTCTTTCACCAGCAACTTCGTCCAGACACCACGAATCCATTCCCCAACTCCGTTCACCTCGACACCGTCCCTAGCCCGTCGACTGAACTCGAAACCAGACAGCCCCAAACTCCCTTGCTTCTCGATCCAGCCACCCAGCTCACCTCCATTCACGGTGGCTACACCAAACTCATCCTAGGACTTCACTGAACCTAGACCACACCTCCGTTACCCTCGACTCACTCCTAAACTCGTCGACTCACTGTTTGAAGTTTACGGCCAAACAGAGGAACAGAGACTCCACTTCAACCGAGCTCCGCCGTGAACACCCCCCGTCACGGCGACCATCCCAGTCGACACCTAGGACCTCCCTGAACATAACCCTGACCTTCAATCCCATCGACACTAAGCCTAGACTCACGACTTTCCAACTGAAATTTCACGGGAAAACAGAGTAAGAAATCTCACCTTTCGATTGCAGCTCCGCCGTGCGCACCGCCGCGTGCCACGGTGTTCGTTGGGTCCCCTGCAACCTCCTACAGCTCCCCCTACCTTGGATTGAGCCACCTCACGGCGTAACCACCCCCACAGTCTCACGGCCTCCCTGTTTCCCCAGAATTTTGTCGCACCACCACCGTGCCGCCGTGCACGAGTCCTCCACCAATTCCCGACCACCAGCTCAAACACTCCTCTCTGTCACTCTCACAAACCACTCCTCACTCCCCCTTGCACAGAATCGATCATTCTCTCCCAATGCTTCACCCTCTGTTTCTGTCTGTGTCGAAGAACAAACACACGGGCACACACAGGTGCACCCCAAAGAATTAGGACCGCGCACGTACAGGATTCCACCAGAATCCTCTACACACCTGCCATGTGTCACCATCCCCCATCCAAGCACTCCCACATGGCCCAATCTCAACCGTCCATTTCTTTCTTTCTGCACAGATCCCAATGTGCAGAATGACCAAATTACCCTTCGTTTTAACTCATTTTTACGGTTTCGCCACTAACGTTCTAGACCCGTATCTCACTCATCGTAAGTCCGATGAATACGTGCCGCCTGTCATCGAACTCAGGACAACGAGATCCATCTAACCATCCTAGGTCAACGTACCAAAACTCGTCCGTACAAAAAGTCAACTATTTTGCCCAACCCAGGGGAAAAATCGTCATTCCAACTAACCACGATTAACCTCACTAATCGCACCTTCATCATCCTACAAATCCCGGTTCTCGGGACGGGTTGTTACAAATGGCCCCATGAAATCTATGCCCCAAATATCAAACAGTTCAACAACAAGTATATTATTTAATGGCATTTCATTTTTTCGGGAGATATTACCACTCCGTTGACATTTATCACAGGAAGAAACAAAAGCATAAGTATCTTTAAACATTGTGGGCCAATAAAAACTTGATTGTAGCACTTTAGCTACTGTTTTGTTCACTCCATGGTGGCCACCAACCTCTAATGAATGGCAATGTTGTAGGATTGATTCCATCTCTTCCTTGGGTACACATTGCCTAATCACCTGATCACTACAATGTTTGTAGAGAAAAGTTCCTCCCAATAGTAATGCTTGACCTCCGAAAAGAATTTCTTCCTTTGTTGGTACGTAAACTCCGGATTGATCACCTTGTTGACCAAGTAGTTTACATAATCTGCATACCAAGGAACTTGTGTTAGAGACAAAGCAAAGAGTTGTTCATCCGGAAATACCTCATTTATTGGAGAAAAAGGAGCTGCTGCTGTTCTGGACTCCAGTCTAGAAAGATGATCGGCTACTTGATTCTCGGTCCCTTTTTTGTCTTTAATCTCCAAATCAAATTCTTGTAGAAGTAAAATCCACCTAAGTAATCTCGGTTTAGCTTCCTTTTTGGCTAACAAGTATTTAAGAGCAGAATGATCAGTGTAAACAGTTACTTTTGACCCAATTAAATATGATCTGAACTTATCAAAAGCAAAGACCACCGCTAACAACTCTTTTTCCGTAGTAGCATAATTTAATTGGGCATCCGTCAAGGTACGACTCGCATAGTAAATAACATGGAGAATCTTGTTCTTCCTCTGTCCAAGCACAGCTCCTATTGCATAATCGCTTGCATCACACATCAATTCAAAGGGAAGTGCCCAGTCTGGTGCACATATTATTGGGGCTGAACTTAGCTTCTTCTTTAGAAGTTCAAATGCCTGCAAACAATCATTGGAGAATTTAAATGGAGTATCTTTAACCAGAAGAAAACAAAGGGGTTTAGTGATTTTAGAAAAATCTTGAATAAAACGACGATAAAACCCCTCATGTCCCAAGAAACTTCTCACGCCCTTGACTGTGCTAGGTGGTGGTAATTTTTCTATGACCTCCATTTTGGCTCGATCTACCTCAATGTCCTTGGAAGAAACCTTGTGGCCCAGTACAACTCCTTCCTGCACCATAAAATGACATTTTTTCCAATTGAGTACAAGGTTATTTTCTTCATATCTTTGGAGAACAAAAGATAAATTATTTAAGCAGTTATCAAATGAAAAGCCAAAGACAAAAAAATCATCCATGAAAATTTCAATAAACTTTTCCACCATATCCGAAAAAATGGCCATCATGCATCGTTGAAATGTGGCTGGAGCATTGCACAAACCGAAGGGCATCCTCCGGTAAGCAAATGTTCCATATGGGCAAGTGAAAGTGGTTTTCTCTTGATCCTCTGGTGAAATGTGGATTTGATTGTACCCCGAGTATCCATCTAGAAAACAATAATAAGCATGACCAGCGAGTCGTTCCAACATTTGATCGATGAAAGGGAGTGGAAAATGATCTTTTCTAGTGGCATCATTGAGCCTGCGGTAGTCGATGCACACTCTCCAACCCGTGATTGTTCTTGTTGGAATGAGTTCATTATTTTCATTCTCTACCACAGTCACTCCTCCCTTCTTGGGCACTACTTGCACCGGACTTACCCATGAGCTATCAGAAATAGGATAAATAATTCCGACATCCAACAATTTGAGAACTTCCTTTTTCACAACCTCTTGTAAATTTGGATTAAGTCTCCTTTGCGGCTGCACCGTTGGCTTATAACTCTCCTCCATCAAAATCTTGTGCATGCACAATGAAGGGCTTATTCCCTTTATGTCAGCTATAGTCCATCCCAAAGCTTGCTTGTGTGCTCTCAAAACTCGAAGTAACTTCTCTTCTTCAAGACCTGTCAAAGATGAAGACGTTATTACGGGTAAAGAAAAATCATGTAAATAAGCGTATTTAAGATGAGAGGGAAGAGGTTTGAATTCTAAAGAAGGGGTCTTCATGATGGAAGGCTTTTGTGGGGTAGTGCTTTCGCCCAATATTATATTTTCCAGCTTCCTTTTAGGCACGTAGGGCGGGGATGCTTCCAAATACTGTGCACAATTGCTTATTTTGGAATTTTCAGAATTGGTAGTGCCAGATTGAACAAGAGATGCTTCGAGTGGTTCTTTAGGATGACTCTCTTCAAAAAAACTCTACCACAAGTTCATCAATCACATCTATGTTGAAGCATGTATCGGTTGTTGATGGATATTTCATTGCTTCAAACACATTAAATGTAACTTGATCATCTTGCACCCGTAGTATTAGTTTCCCTTGTTGCACATCTATGAGAGTTCTTCCCGTGGCTAAGAACGGTCGACCTAGAAGAAGTGGGATTTCTCGATCTTCCTCCATATCTAAAACAATAAAATCTGCAGGGAAAATAAACTGGTCAACTTTAACAAGAACATCTTCTACTATGCCCCTTGGTCGTTTAATGGATCGGTCCGCCAATTGAAGTGAAACGGTAGTGGACTTGACCTCCCCTAATCCCAATTGCCTGAAAATAGAAAAAGGCATAAAATTTATGCTAGCACCTAAATCACACAAAGCTTTTTCAAAATAGGAATTTCCAATGGTGTAAGGAATAGTAAAACTTCCTGGATCTTTAAGGTTTGGTGGAAACTTATTTTGCAAAATGGCAGTGCACTCTTCGGTCAACATCACAGTCTCATACTCTCCTAATTTCCTCTTGTTTGATAGAATCTCCTTCATGAACTTCACATAGCTAGGCATTTTTTCCAAAGCATCTGCAAAAGGAATGTTAATCTGTAACTTTTTAAAAACATCAAGGAACTTAGAAAATTGCTTATCTAGCTTATGTTTCTTAAGTCTTTGAGGGAAAGGTATAGGAAGAGCATAAGGAGATGTAGGAGATGAAAGAGTGGGAGGATTTCCCAAGTTTTTCACTGTTTGGCTCTGAATGGCAGCCTTGGATGTGGGCGTTGCAGCCTTGATGCCTTGTTCTTTTTGTGCAGAATTTTGCTCTCTCTCTTGCGACTTAAGCTCCTTTCCACTTCTTAGAGTAATGGCCTGCACTTGCTCTTTCGGGTTGCTTTCTGTAGTTCTTGGAAGTGATCCTTGAGGCCTATCAGACATTAGTTTTGCCAATTGGCCAACCATCCTCTCAATGCCCCGCATCGTGTTCTCATTGTTCTTTAGAGCAATGTCATGATTTTGAAATCTAGAATCCACCTTGGCCATAAACTGTGTCAATACCTTCTCCATATTCGGCTTCTTCTCTTCTTGTTGATTTTGAAAACCCGGTGGTGGCTTGGAAACATTTTGGGAGTTACTCCATGAAAAATTTGGGTGGTTTCGCCATCCTAGATTGTAAGTGTTAGAATAAGGATTGTTTTGGCGTTGGTAATTCGACACAAAGTTTGCTTGCTCTGAACTATTGTTGGCGAATGGATTTCCCACTTAACAGTCTACACCCACATGATTCCCTGCACATAATTCACAAATTGAATTAGTAGATTTAACGGAACTCACATTGATATTGTCTATTTTTTTAGATAAAGTTGCAACTTGAGCAGCTAAAGCAGAAAAAGAATCAATTTCGTGAACTCCCTGGATTATTTTTGGTGTCACTCGATCCGTAGGCCATTGGTAATTGTTGGTTGCCATCTTCTCCACCAACTCATATGCTTCATCCGGTGATCTCTTCATCAAAGTCCCTCCAGCTGCCGCATCAATAGTTGTACGTGTTGAAGGTTGCAAACCATTGTAGAAGGTTTGCACTTGAATCCAAACAGGAAGTCCATGATGTGGGCACTTTCTAAGCAATTCTTTATATCTCTCCCAAGCCTCATAAAGTGACTCCATTTCAAATTGGACAAAGGTGGTGATATCGTTTCGTATCTTCACAGTTTTGGCTGGGGGAAAAAATTTTGCTAGAAACTTTTTAGCCAAATCATCCCATGTAGTTATGGTTAATGGTGGAAGTGAATTTAACCATGCCTTTGCCTTGTCTCAGAGGGAGAATGGAAAGAGTCTCAATCTAATAGCATCATCAGTAACTCCGTTATGCTTAAAAGTATCACATAACTCCAGAAAATTTGCTATGTGAGCATTTGGATCATCATGTGGCATGCCACCGAACTGCACTGTTGAGGCCACCATTTGAAGAACAGCTGGCTTGATCTCAAAATTATTGGCTTGAATGGCAGGCCGTCGAATGCTAGAAGTAGCTCCAGTGACTAGGGGAACAACATAATCTCCCAAAGTCTTGTTTTCAGGCGGTTCTTCCATTATTTTGGTTTCGGTTGTGGAATTCTTCTTCTTTTCCTTGATCAAACGATGAAAGGTGCGTTCAATTTCAGGGTCAAAGGGTACTAAATCCAAGCCTCGAGTGTGCCGTATGCGCAACCCAAGAAACCTGTTAACTGGAAATAAACACACATATAAGATTTAAGACGACATGAAAGAAAAATAAAATTAACATCGAACTAATTGGTATCAAAAGTAATAAGAAATAAATAGTCCCCGGCAACGACGCCAAAAACTTGATATGTAAATTCGCAAGTGCACGAAATCAGAACAAGTAGTATGTTGATAAAGAAGGATGTCGAACCCATGAGGACTACTTACCTATTAACTATTGAAATTGTTCTAGCTCGAAATTATTTGAAAATAAAGGAAAGTGATGGATTTTGAATTAAAAAAAACAGTATGAACAAAGAAAATTAGATCAACAAATGAGAATTTTTCAAACACTTAAGAAGAAGGAGTTCGGTAAGGAATAAAACACTAAGGCATCTGATTTCACCTAACCAATCCAATCCCAAATCCTAACCACACAACTAATCAATTATCACCTTATTTGATGGCAGAAAATTCTAACTTATCTAAGTCCCTCTTTTGAGTATAATTAGAACTACCTAACATACAATAACCCGCAATATAACCCGCAATCCTGACCAACTCCAGAGATAGATCAACCAACATCCAGCTCAAGGCATCGACAATTCATCTCTTCCTGAATGATACGTGGGTATCATCCTCGTCTCATACTCACTCACATATCCAGGACCATACTCACTCATGTATCCAAGACAGGTCATACACACATCCCCATATCCAACACATAATCATCTCAAACATCTTGATCGTCACCATACTACTCGATCCAAACTCGCCTCGATCCTCTTAGGATCCATTATCAGCTCTCACAGTCAACGTAACATGACCCACAATACCAACACGGGTCCACTACCTCGAACACTTACTTGTCACTTCTGGTGATGCTAAACACCATCTGCTCAACAAATCAATCAAATTTGATCCACAGTCTAGGTGTTCAGTTCTTACACCCTCTTTGAACCCCTTTACTGTCATATCACTTTCCACCACTAACCAAATCAGTTACCTCAACACTTTAACTTGAGGAGTTCCTTCACTAGCCACTCATCTCTGTTGACAACTTCTATAGTGACTCTTCTATTTATCATAATCAAATTTCTCCTTAATCTTTATAGGTTCAACTCCTAAGCACACCCTCATGTCTCAGGTCTCGCATCACTAGGGGATTAGTCACCAAGCTAGATACACCCTGTACCTCGCACTGAGCCACTCGAGATCATCTCTATCCCACTCGCCACTCTGGGCGCATCTACTATACTAGTCATCATCCAAGCCCTCATTGGCATTACATCACTTAGACACACTCAACGTCATTTGGAATCATCCAATCACTATTGGATTCCCTTTAACACCTCTCTAGTATCTCCCACTCATCTCAGTCACCTCCACTGAGGTAGTGCGGCATACTCGCCAATTCCTAGAGCTCATCTCCCTCTGTGATCGCACACAGTCGTAGCCGAGTCGAATCCAGAAATCACTTATTGTACTGTGTGTCACTTACGCACCTTCGTATCCTCATCACAACTGACGAATCTCCATCGTCTCAGTCGTCATGGTAACATGAGCTTATCCCCTTGATAAGACTCGACTACGTCCACCGATAGCAGCGTCTGCCACAACTGCATGCAGACTATCTCAGAAACGCTCCGCTATCGAGACTCTGTACTCATGTGGTCAACTCACCGCTAGCTCTATGTCAGGACCCGTCCCAATCCCCCCGGGATTAACGCAGGATGCGCCTGATCCCGTCTGACACGAAGTGTCAAACAAGGGAAATTTTCGACTTCAGCCCGCTCGGGGCTTCAGAGTACGCCAGGATTCGGAGGAGGAGTGTGATGTCTCGGACTCTGCTATAGTCCACATCCACGATCAACCTGAAGGGTATTCAAAACATTAAAAGCTGTGAGTGGAAAAAATAAATAATTTATTAAAAACATTTTCACAAGAAGATATTTATACCCTTCACTAAAAAGCATGCATGCATTCGAAAACCATTTATCCAAAAGAACCATATGTGGGTACTAAGCCCAAAACCATAAATGAAACCAACCATACGGGCCATTGTCCAAATATATATGGGACTCAGCCCAAAACAGAAATCTGATCATATAACATATAAATATAACATATAACCAAGCTTGTCAAGGTTTCTAAAGCTACGCGTGTGCTACCCGGGGTCTCAAATCCCAAGTCTCCCCAGGGTCCACCCAGGTCAATGTCCGTAGATCAATGACCCTCCCTGGGGGTTACAATCCATAAGCCTTCCTGAGAGTAAGGTACCCAACGGGGGCGACTCCATTCAGTTAGTGCTCCGTGACTACTCCGGGGTCTACCCAGGCCAACGACCCTCCCCGGAGGAGACAATCCAAATAAAGGAAGGTATATGAATATATATATATATAATGAAAACATTCTTAAAACCTTTCAAGGGATTCATGCCTGGTCTCCATAAACTGTCATGAAACCAGAAATCCATTTAGGGTCCCCGACCCAAAATCATAAATGTAAACCAACTGGGCCTCAAGCCCAAACTCATGACTCAACTAGGCATCGTGCCCGATATCTCAGGGTCAGTCATGATTCCAATCGTAGTGATGTGTGCAACCATCCGTCCAGGACCGCCCTCAATCCTGGTATGTCGCCGTGAAAGTACCAACCGACGCGACCACCTCTAGATTATGGTGCACCCATCACCGATCGATATCCTGAACCGTCAGAACTCCGAAGTCGAGCCTCCAGTGGCTGCTCGACCATGGAACGTGCATCGTGACCTCTCCAGAAGGAACACATTCAAGTTCGGAGGCGAGCGTCGTATCGTCCGTCGCCGTGCACATAGCACTCGTCGTGACCCCGACGAAGACTCGTAGGTCATCAATAGAGCCACACACTCGAGAGAAAGCCAAATGGGTCTCATGCCTGAGTTTATTCTTTTAAATCCAAAACCATTTCATTTAAACCAACATAGAAAGCACAAACACGTATAAGCACTGTATAAGGCTAAAACCTCGAAATACGTGTAAATACGTAAACACACACAAATGAACTCATGGCATCACAAAACATGTTCATTAAAAAATATAAAACATTTATGGATGCACCAATTTAGAAAACCAAAGTCCACTCACAGATCGTCCTAGCTGCCACCTCGATACGCGTGCCACACGCCCTTCACGGACCAAACATAGTCACCAGGACCACCAAACCTGTCCAAATCGTAATAGAGGGTTACTAAGTACTTAAATAACCCCTCATTAAAGATCCGTAATTTTATGGAATTTTAAAATATTTTTAAACCAGATCCTGAACCTTCAGACACTCCAAAACTTATCGAAATGATGTCCGAACGACACGAAACCAGACCCAAAATGTTCGTTACATCATATAAATGATTTCGTGTGTTGGAAGTTTCCCCAAAAAAGGTCTCACGCGTCCCCACGGGAGGCCTGAAGTTCCTGCGCTTGAAGCCCACGCACTAGGAACAGTAGCATCTTCAACCTCTCGCCACCTAGTCTGAACCGGCCGGTCTGGTTCGATTTGCAGCCCAGTTCACCTGGACCGGCATGATCAGTCCAAGGTCGTCGTATCTTCTTCGTTTTTGGTCCTCTTTCCTCCATTCCAACTCCTATAACCATGTCCTCAAAACCTAGAAACCAATCCCAAAACCTATTGGTTGTGAAAACCATTTTGAACTAAAACTTCCATTCCAGGTTTAGGGCACTTCTAGGGGTCAAAGCTAACCTAAGGGTTCCAATAGGTTCCTAGGATTACTAGAAAGAGATTAGGAGGATCGATGTGGGCTAACTTGGCCGGAAATGGAATTCGGTGGGTAGCCACCAAAATCTCTCCAACCGTCGTTTCTGGCTTTCTAAGCCGTCCTCAGCCACCAAAACTTCCTCCTAGACCTCCTACCAATCCCCTAAACCCATCCTAAGTAACATCTAAGCTCCCTACGTCCAAAACCCGAATTTGAAATTCAAAACGTACAGGGGGTTTGGGTTTACCTGGGCCGTGAAATCCACCGCCGTCCACAGTGGCCCAACAGCCTGCCACCTCCTTCCTTGGTCCAGCACTCATCCTCAACTCTCTCCTAGCCTTAGACAGATCAGATGGGGGGGTTTGGATTTGGGTTCACTGGGTTTGGGTTTGGATCGATCGAATGAACACAGAGGAGCGTGGTTGCATGTGTCTGTGTAAGGGAAGCAATGGATGGGTGACACTTGACACTCATCCATTGGGCCTAGGGAAAAGATCTGGGCCCCACTCAGGATAAAAGTCCACTTTTGCCTCGTAAAACGTACTATAATGAATAGTACCTTGAAACTTCCGTGAACCATAACTTTTCTGTCGAACGTCTGAATTCGACGTGCCGCCTGTCTACGGACTCATATCGACCCTATCTACGTAATAGTCCTCGGCCCTCGACCATCGGAGGTCAAAAGTCAACCTTTTACCCTCGTTCAAGGGTAAAATCATAATTTCGTCTTGAACGTCCGTTAATCCTCGGCTAATTCCCGATTAGCCCTACTAATCCGTAATTAGTCTTAATTAATCCTTTAAATTTGGGACGAGTCGTTACACACTAACCCCTCAATACGTAGTATCCACCGATCGGTCCACCTCGAGAACCAATCCACAAGTACCACACTCTTGGTAACTTGTCCAATCAATCTCAAACTAGGGTTATCACAAACCCGGCTGCTCACTGCAGTACGTCCATCTCGAGCGATCCATCGCTCTTGACTCCGAAGAGTCGTCATACTCCGATACTAGTGTCCTACCCAAGGATTGAAATATCAATATTGGGATGGATATATCGCTAGTCAAATTTACGGATATCTCGCCCCAAATATCAATATCGATATCGACATCGTTTACGGTCAACAAAAATGACGAAAATTCGATCTAAAAGTTGGAAATTTGGAATGAAATTTTGGAAAAAACTTAAGTACCCAATGATGGTTATGTAGGACTAATAAAAATTATAAAATGACTGATAAAATAAATATATGATGAATAATATGATACAATAGGATTTTGCCAATGACTAGTAATATAAAAATATAAATATAAACATAAATTGAAGTGAATTACTATAATTGAATGTTAATATAATAAAAAAACATAACAATAAGAATAAAAAAATTCGAATGTAAGAAAAATTATAAAATCAGTAAATATATTTAAAATTGAAAAAAAAGATAAAAAAATAGAGTCAATATTTTTTCAAAAATTGGAAAGGATGGATATATTTAAAATTGGAAAAAATGATAAATATAGCTCAAAATAAGAAAAAAATGAAATGAAAAAAAAAATTAGGCAGTGGAGCACGCACCTGGGGTCAAACTAAGGTGTTTAAGTTCTTAATTGAAAACAAGCTCCAACAACCAACTCAACTAACAAACCCAGTTGCAAATTTAAGTAAGCAAATAATATATAAAACAAACGTACTAACATAAAAACAGTCTTCTTACTCCTCGCGCGGGTCTGAGATTCGGGTTTTTTGACCCGCGTGGCATGACCCGACTGTAACTCAATGATTTTACGTCCGATTTTCATGAAATTTGTTCTTATCTCGATCGTTTTAGTGAAATAAAGATATCGATGAGCTTAAAACAAGGAAAAATGTCGATATTGTCGATATTTTCATCATTGGTCTTACCGACCAGTAATCATGATCCAGGGATCTCAACCACTTGTACCCTACATCATATCATGCCACACAACATCTATACCGTGACATCCACTGCAAGTCGACATCCCTCTGGGATTTGACACACTGAAACACGGCATCTCATGCCAAATAGGATCAAACATTCCTATTCCCAACAGTCTCAACTCAAGTCGTCCAGGGTCATCGTGTACTTGACTGCTCCTAGCAGCATAATCTCTGATCCCTGCAATTTTGTCGGGGACGACCCTGATATCCGACCTCCATTGACACCACTTTGGCACAATCCTCTATCTCATATGACCTTTCCATTGAACGGTCACAAATCTGTAATATCGTCATACTGGGATAACCAGCTCAATAAGTCCCATCCACTATTAACACTACGACTCTAAGCTGTTGGATTACCATGCACATCGATCCCACTCAAGATCATATCTCACTAAAACACGGCATCATGTGCCAATCGAACCCTAAACCATTACACTTCGAGCCAACATAACCTAACCAGGGTTCGATTCCACTGAATCCTCGGACTCTTACATTAACTATCAGGTTGATGACGGTCTGTTACCACTGCAGAGACATCACGTCCAGCACCTGCATGTCACTGAGAGCAACTCATGCTTTGATACCAAACTGACAGGACCCGTCCCAAATCCCCCTGGATTATTGTGGGACATGCCTGCTCCCATCTAACACTGTGTGTTAGACAAGAGATAACTCGTCACCCGCTCGAGGTCCATCAGAGTACACTAGGATCGGTGGTGGCGTGTGATGTCTCGATCTCGGTTATAGCCCGCATCCGCAATTAACCTGAAGGGTATTAAAACCATAAAAGCTATGAGTGGACAAAACTAAACATTTTATAAAACACATTTATATCGAAAATCACGTTTATACCCTTCACGTAAAAGCATGCATGCATCATAAAAGTAGTTCATTTCAAATACTTTCTGAAAGCAAGACATAATGCTTTTCAAATCAACCACATTGAAAACTGCTTCTCAATCGAAGCCATTAACTCAGTAAGGTCTCAGTCCAAAATCAATGTCCCAAATCAGAAAACACGAGGTCCCAGCCCCACACCAATCTCGGTGAAACATCACATACATAAATATATAACCCATCAGCGGCAGCTCATATGCCCAATCAAAAACTCATCACGATATATCTACAGTATACATACTACTCGGGTCTCATCTCCGAGTCTAACCCCAAGATCTACGACGTCTGGAGAACCTGTCTCCGGACCATGTCCAAGATTATATCATATCTCTCACTCTTGGACATGTGCTCCCTCTTAGAGTCACTCATCCGAGACAGTGGATCGTGACACTCCAGGATCATCGACGTTTGGAGGAGACAAATCCGCTCATAAAGGAGGGTATATACATATTCACATAATTTCTTTCAAATCATAGTTCAACTGGGTCTCATACTCGAACATCTCAACAGGATTCCATGAATCCGATTCAAATCCAAATCTCACAGGGACTCAGCCCAAATTCACATCTCAATAGGGTCTTAAACCCAAATTCTCATTTCATAAACCACAACTGGGACATAAGGCCAATATCACAATTCAACTAGGCCTCAAGCTTGATATCACAATTAACTGGGCTTCAAACCCGATATTATAAGTCAACTGGGCCTCAAGCCCGATATCATAAATCAATTGGGTCTCAAGCCAAATATCACAAATCAATTGGGCTTCAAGCCCGATACCACAATTAACTGGGCTTCAAGCCCGATATCATAATTCAACTTGACTTCAAATCCGATAGTTTCCAACTCAAATGCGTCTCATGCCCGATTCCACATTTCCAAATCCAAAACCATTCCATCAAACCATCCTAGAAATACCATCATGTATAAGCATAGTCTAAAACCATAAATCTTGAAATACGTGCAAATAGGTAAATCATAAATACCACAATCATATGCACTCAAGGAATCTCAAATCATCGATATAAAACATATAAAACAGTTATGCATGCATCACAATTTAGAAAGTAAGGTCCACTCACAGACCGTCCAAGCTACGCCTTGATACGCGCACCACGAGCCTTTCCAGGGCCAATCACCTTCACTGGGACTCCCAAACCTATCCAAATCACACTAGACAGTTACTAACTACTTAAATATCCTCTCATTAAAGCCCCCTAATTTTTCGGGATTTTTAAACGTATTTTACATAGGATTTAAACCTTCGGACACCCAAAACTACCCCGAAACAGTGTTCGATCGACTCGAAACTTGTCCCAAAATGTGCGTTACATCAAAAGGATGATTTCATACGTTGGCCTCATCCCTAAACAGTACCCCACGCTCCCCACACGCCCCCCACACGCCACCCAAAGGCGCTGCGCGTGGAGCTCACGCGCCGGTGCGCAGTCCTTCTTCAACCAGTGTAACCAAACTTCCGTGAACCATAATTTTCCCGTTTGAAGTTCGATTTCGATGTGTCACCTGTCTACGGATTCGTATCGACCCGATCTACATAATGGTCCTCGGCCCTCAGCCATCGGACTTTTCAGGTCAAAAGTCAATTATTTATCCCTTTTCACCAAATTAAAAAAATACCCCTGAACTTCCGAACGTCATAACTTCTTCCTCGAACGTCGGAATCAGACGTGCCACCTATCTATGAACTCGTGACGTCCCGAACTACGTCACAGTCATCGGCCAAAGGTCCATTTGACAGCCAGAACGAAAAGTCAATGTTTTGCCCATCCCAAGGGTAAAATCATCATTTTGCACCGTTCGTCCTAAAGTACCCCACTAATCACCGATTAATCTTACTAATCCTTGATTAGTCACTAATCTAATCCCGAAATTCAGGACGGGTTGTTACAACCTTCCCTCCTTAATTAACTTCATCCTCGAAATTCCAACTATACAAATTCCACAACCACCACGTGGAACACAATCGACCACATATCAAATGTACACTCGTACACCAACTAACCAGAACGATACTCGTCTGCACCCAGACGTTCCACTAACACTCACGTCGCATCGACTACACTCGACCATGTCGAGTGACAGTAATCATGCATTCCGAGTTGATACCACTTGTCAAATCTAATATTTTGCTGACATAATCAACTCGACGGTTTCTTTCTCAATTCCAATTCATCCTAACGTCTCCTCCCACTGGGAGTCACCGAGACTCACTCATCGATCCTCGTTGACACATCCCAACAAACTGTCACCACTTGACAGCCGCTAGTTGAAAACTGACATTCTATACTCACTTGTGGTTACACTAACCACCAACTCACTCAACCTGTGTGTAACTGGACCCATCAAAATCACTATGACCCGGTGCACAGTATCTAATGTCCAGTTCACGTCCTCGACTAATCCAATGGTATCAGAACTAAGTCGACTACCAGCATGTTCGCCAACGTACCACAAGTATGCCTAGTATCGTACCTCAAACAACGTACATGGTACGTACATCCAACTACCAACCAGCCTACAACAACAACCTAGGTTGTAACCAATCACGTTTTAATTCTAGAGTCCATATGTCCAATCCAGTACCAGATAGATCAAAAACTCCAACCCATTGTCCATTTCGAGTCCCACGGTCAACCGATCAGTAACAAAATGTCTACTCCTAGTCACGTAATCCAATACGTACCAATCCAACTCACACCCGCCAAAGCTTACCCACTCATGCTAACTGGCATCAAATTTCACTCACGTCTACCGAGACGTACCAATTCCAAACCTATCGGTTATCTGCTCATTCCATTCGATTGACTTCATAGGGAAGCCAAACCCATCATTCACACTTCTAAGGCTGACAAAATCCGACCCCGTTGGAAACCTACTCGCTCGAGTAATAAACCACACGGGATTTACCTCGAAAAGAAGTTCAGTCCCATCATATACAACTCAAATATCCAAGTAAGAGCAATAAGCTCTCCGTCTAACCTGATCATCAACATCACGATCCAGATCCATTACTACATCACCCGACCATAAACGTCACGATCCTCAATCGTCACGACGCCCAAAGTCCTCAACATCACAATCTTGATCCACCTAGGATCCACACATGCTCCCAAGTTAACAATCTACCTGAGATCCGATCATAGGGTCTTACACCTTCTTGAATCCTTCGTTAGTCACATCACTTTTCAATCTGTATCCCACATCTAAACAGATCAGTCAACGATGAGTCACATCGAGACTGTGGGTCCTCTCCAATTATCTCATATCAATCCTTGGCTTTCCACCTAGGAAAATCAAGGATGATTGAAGACAATGACACCAAAATCCATCCTATGTGAATGCAACCAAACTCACTGCACTCACCACGCCATGTAGTCCAACATCATTTGCCACCAAGTAGAAAGTGAGACATCTCAACCACCTAACTCTGAAATACCCAACTCCTCCTGATGACCCAAGACAAATCCCAGGTCCACCAACCAATACACGATCAACGTACTGGTGATAACAACTATCATCTTTCATGGTAGAACCTGAGAAGTCACCCCAAATGACTTCGAAATACCCATTACCAACGGAAAACCCGAACTCTTCTCGTAACCTCAATCACAACCTCTCTCGATTCCGAAGTTCTAACCATATTGGAACCAACACACTCGGACATCAATCACGTGTCCGTAACCAGTCTAACTCACTACCAAGATCGCATATTGGCTTATACTATTCAGGCACATCCAAAAGGATGTAAATCACTACTACTCGATCCTCACGTCTCAACTACTGCTGGATATCATCCAGTCAAACTCTATCTGAGATCCACTCCCCGACCACAGATATCGAGCACATTCCCATCTCGACAGAGTCACATCCCCACTTTTGACTCATCGTCATCGCAATCCCTGGCACCAGCACATGCACTAGTACTAGCACCAACACACTAACATCAACACTAGTATCAACACACCATGTGTAAAACTGACAACCCTGGATTTCCGCTCATACCGAGCGACGACCCCGTACCTCTGCTAGTATTAGAGAAACTCTGCCTCCCTCATACCCAAAAAATATGGGTACGGTCACCCTGACATCTCACAAGAGAAAAGGAAACGTTCCCTGAACGTCACCCGATTCTCAACTACCGAAACCACAACCGTTCTCGGTAGAAGTTTCTTCCACAGACTCGTGCAGACCTAACCACCAGACATCACTATCAAGACTCCGCATCCAACGGAATCAACCACCCGTACTAACTACTCCATATCCCTACTCTGGGATTCCATCGACAAGTACCAACCTTGGTAACCTGTCCAACCAAAATCTAACCAGTCGTAACTCGATTCAACCATTGTCGTCTACTAGGTCGTCTATGACCTTAGTTGCACTAACAATCCATCACAACTAAGTAGCACGACAACCAACTAGGTCTGACCGATTAATGCAACCTCGACTGTAGAGTGCAGTCCCATCACTAAAGCTGACATGACTAGACCGACCGATGGTCACGACTTCAAAAGGTCGTCAAAGTCGAACCACTCGCTAACTCACCTTTCCGAACCATACATCCTACCTTAGGGTTCCACGATCACTACCTAGGGTTCCTCTGAACCCAACTGCAGAAGGCAGTATAAACCACAATCTGACCGACCCAGCGGTCCCAACATCATATGGACGTCAATCCAATCCTACCGTCAGTTCAACTAGGCTTCCCCGAACCCGGCTAGTCCTAGCAGTATATCCATCTAACTCAACAAGAACCGACCATCTAATGGTCACCACCCCGAACTATCGTCAAAATCGATCCTACGACATCGAGAAAGATGATCCCAACTAACCGTCTCACGATCACAACTCTAAAGTACTGTTACATTTATCCCTTCGTAGGGTCCCACACTATCATCCACGACAGAACTATGGCAACCCCGGCATCGAACGCCGAACCAAAACAAACCACGGTTCAAACCTACTAACTATCGTATCGGCATCCTAACTATCAAGTTGATAACGAACTGCAGTTCATAGAGACATCACATCCTCGACCTACGCGTCACTCTAAGAGCAAACCTGCTCTGATACCACTTGTCAGGACCCGTCCCAATTCCCCCGGGATTAACGACGGACGATCTTGATCCCGTCTGACAAGGAGTGTCAGACCAGGGAAAATTTGAACCTTTAGCCTGAAGGCTTCCAGAGTACGCCAGGATCCGGATGAGGTATGTGATGTCTCGGTCTCTACTATAGTCCGCATCGTAATCAACCTGAAGGGCATTGAAAACAGAAAGACTGTGAGTGGACAAAAAGTAATAAGTTCATTAAAACACATTTATAAAAGACCTTTATGCCCTTCACAAAAAAACATGCATGCCTAGGAAAACCATTTATCAAACCACATATGTTTCAATAACCAAATCCATACGGCCCCTGCCCAAAACCATTTACAGAAATCTAGAACAATATAAACATATGTGGGATCTCAACCCAAATCCATTTATCAACCATAAAACACAATTTCGCAAAACCAAGAAATTATGTTTATCCAAATATTTCATATAACCAATCATGTCATGGTATCTAGAGCTATGCGCGTGCTACCCGGGGTCTCAAAGCCCAACTCTTCCCAGGGTCCACCCAGGTCAATGTCCATAGATCAATGACCCTCCATGGGGGTTATAATCCATAGCCTTTCTGAGAGTAAGGAACCCAACGGGGGCGACTTCGCTCAGTCAGTGCTCCGTGACTACTCTGGGGTCCAGCCAAGCCAACGACCCTCCCCGGAGGAGACAATTCATATATATAAGGATGGTATACAAAAAACCATTTGAAATCATTCTTAAAACTTTTTAAGGCTTCATGCCCGGTCCCCATAAACCTTCACGAACCATAAAAACCTTTCAAGAGTTCGTGCCGGTCCCCATAAACCGTCATGAACCATAAATCCATTTATGGGTCCCCGACCCGAAATCACAATCTTAAAACATAACTGGGCACTAAGCCCGAATCCATATACAAACTGGGCCTCCGGCCCGAATCATAAACTAATTGGGCCTCGTGCCCGATTTCGTAAACTAAGTGCCCGATTTCGTAAACCAAATAGGTCTCGTGCCCGATACGTAAGTCAACTGGGTTCCGAGCTCGATTCGTAAACCAATTGGACCTCCGACCCGATGCCTTGTTTAATCAAATGGACTTCAGGTCCGAGAGTTCGTAAATCAAAGGGTCTCGTGCCCGATCCATATTTCCAAATCCGAAATCGATTTAAGAACCAATTGGGCCTCTGGCCCGAAAACGTAACTAAATGGACTTCGAGTCCAAGGGTTTCCAAAAAAAATGGGTCTCGAACCCGAGTTTACCTTTTCAAATCCAACACCATTTTATGAAATCATTTCCAAAACTATAAGTACGGAAAATGAGTGTAAAATCGAAAACTTCGATTTACGTGCAATCACGTAAATCGCCTCGAAAGGCGTGAAACCATATAATTCAAAAATATCCAAATCTTCATCATAGAATCACATCTATAAAGCATATAAACATTTATGCATGCATCACAGTTTAGAAATCAAGGTCCACTCACAGACCGTCCTAAGCTACCGCCTCGGTTTGCGTGTTGTAAGCCTCAATGGGCTAATCGTCGTCACTGGGACTCCCAAACTTGTCCAAATCAATCTAGAGGGTTTCTAACTACCTTATTAACCTCTCATTGAAGCCCCGTAATTTTCCCGAATTTTTAACTATTTCTAAGCACGATCCTAAACCTTCGGATGTCCCGAACATTATCGAGACGGTGTCTGATCGATACGAAACCAGTCCCAAAATGTTCGTTACATCGAATAGATTAATTCACATGTTGAACACTTCCCCAAAAGGCCCACCACACGCCCTCGCGCACCTTCCAAAGAGGCTGCGTGTGAAAGCCACATGCTAACAGCGTCATCCCTAACCTTGGTAACTCGACTGGTTCAGACAGGTCCAAATCGTTCCGGTCCAACCGAACCGGCGGTCACGGTTCACGGCCATTTCTTCCCCAATTTTGACCCTTTCCAATCCATTTTCATTTCTAAAGGTTCCTCTAATCATTTCCCATTCACTTATGATTTCATATCTATGGAAAACATACGAAATCATACCTCATCGATCGATCAAAACTCCTTTATTTTCCACCGCTGTGTCCTTCCTTCTCCGGCCACCCCCAGCCTTAACTCAGGTTCTAACTCAACTCCTTTGACCCTCAGAAAGCATTTCTCTATGTTAGAATCTTCGCGCACAAGCTAGAACCATATATGCTATTTTAGAACCAAAAACAGGGCACTGAGCATTTCTTACCTCCCTTGCCATCGTGGCCCCGCCGTGGCCACCATCACTGTCGACTCCACATCAGAAACTTCCTCCCATCACTCATCGAGTTTCTGACCTTAAAAACCTTCCCACCATTTTGAACCCCGAAACAGGGCACAAGTTTGATTTCCTAGCCACCGCCGCCGTCCACTACGGTCGGCCTCGTTGCCACCATTCTGTTTCTCTGCTCCCACTCTCCAACTTTTGTTCAGACACCAAGGATGATGGTGTAGAGGGTCTGAGGGAGTCTGAGGAATGGGTTTCACGGTTTGTAGCAATGGTGAAGTGTGATCGATGAAGAGGGAAAGGGTGAGGTTTAGGTGGTTTGAACAAATGAGTGGACAGTGAGGATGAGGGGTGTGATGGAATGGATGGCTCGGATTGAGAGAGAGTGTGTAAGGGAAATTATAAAATAATCTCAAACCCAATATTATATTATAAATCCCCCCAATCACCACTTAGATCAACTTTTTGGGGTAATTGACCAATAGGATAAGTGACACTTGTCACTCATCCAATGGTCCCACATTGAAAAGTTAACAAATCAGGTTTCGCCAAGTGTCCCTGCCTCGTAATGCGTGGATAGTGTATCCAAACTTTCGTGAACCATAACTTTCCCGTACGAAGTCCAATTTCAGCGTGTCGCCTGTCTACGGATTTGTATCGAACCGATCTACATAACGATCCTCGGACCTCTCAGGTCAAAATTCAACCATTTACCCCTTTTAACCAAATTACCAAAATACCCCTGAACTTCCGAACGTCATAACTTCTTCCTCGAACGTCGGAATCGGACGTGCCACATGTCTATGAACTCGTGACGTCCCGAACTACGTCACATTCATCGGCCAAAGTCCATTTGACAGCGAGAACGAAAAGTCAACGTTTTGCCCATTCCAAGGGAAAAATCATCATTTTGCACCGTCCGTCCAAAAGTACCCCACTAATCACCGATTAATCTCACTAATCATTGATTAGTCACTAATCTAATCCCAAAATTCGGGACGGGTCGTTACAAAACAGCGGTCAAACATTAAATCTCTTCAATCCTATTCTAAATGCTTAGAACGACGAATAAACACATAGCGTTAAATTGAAGTTTAATCACTAAAATGAATGAAGTAACTGAAATTCAGAAAGTAAATCACATGAAGACTGTATTCATATTTACAAATATTAGAAAGAAAATACCAACACATATATTGAATTAAAAATAAAATCAATAACAAGAATAACAGTTTAAGTAGATGGAGATAAAATGTTTTACTTTCGGGGTGGATGGAAATAATGGACTATTATTCACAATGATCGCCGAACATCGGCAAGAACCTTATGAAGATGGTGGAATAAACACGAAAATTTCAGATTTAAACTCTAAAATTGCATAAAAAATATTTGGCGTAGGTTTCCCTTAAGTAAAGCTCAAAATGTGTCTAAAAGAAAAATCCTTAACAATGAGAGCGACCTCTTTATTTATAGAAATGACTCATCAAAGAGAAAAAAAAACAAATTTAAGTACTAAAACAAAAAAAATTACATGATGAAATGATGGTTTAAGATTGAAATTTGGTGGAAATTAGCTGAAAATCTGGGCAAAAACGTGCTGGCAGGTGGAGCAGCTGTGTACACTGGGTTTCGGCGTGGCATTGCTGACAAGGGGTAGGTGGGTTTGGTGGGAAGCAGCAGATTTGGCGCTATGATGGATGGGCTTGAGCAGGTGAATCAGATGCGTGGTGACACGACCCATCCCAATCCCCCCGGGATTAAGGTGGGAAGTGCCATGCTCTCATCTGACACGAAGTGTTAGACAAGGGATAATACATACCTCAGCCGATACGGGGCTCTCAGAGCGTGCGAAGATCAGTGGAGAAGCGCGATGTCTTGGTCCATGAGCTATAGCCCGCATCCGTGGTAAACCTGAACGGCATTAAAACCATTAAAAACTGTGGGTGGACGAAATTCAAGAAGTTCATAAAACACATTCATAAAGACATTTATGCTCACTAAAAAGTATGCATGCATCTAAAACCAGTAATCAAAACATTTACATAAGTGAACCATTAGGGCCTTAGCCCAAAATCTGTAAAACCAAACATGTGTGGGAACCCAGCCCAAAATCGTAGAATACCAAAATCCGTAAATCCAGAACCAAGTGGTCCACTGCCCAAATCCATAAACACCGAAATACCATTTCATAATTCCAATAATCCATATTTACCATATAATCATCCATGACATCTCAAATGCCTAGCGTCCCAGACGCTTGACGTTCCAAACATCATATCTCACGGTATAAGTAACTCGTGCTGCTCGGGGTCTCTCCGGGTCCATATCTCTGACATCCCAGATGTCTGACGTCCTAGACGTCTAATCATAGCAATCCTGCTCCTGAGTCACTATACGGTCCTGTCGCTCTGTATAATGACCCTTTACAGGCAATGCACCGTGACTTCCCCAATGTCCCAGACACCTGGAGGAGACCATCCACATATCCTCATATCAAGATGGTATATGGAAAACAGTTTTATAAATCCATTTCAAAACATTTCAAAGGGCCCTGCCAGAAATTTCCATAAAACATTACAAATCCATTTAGGGTCCCCGACCCGAAATCACATTTATAAAACCCAACTGGACCTCATACCTGATTTTGTAAACCAACTGGTCCCCTAGCTCGATCACATAACTCAAAGGGGTCTCAGCCCGATTTCGTAAACCAATTGGGCCCCAGACCCGATCACACAATTCAAATGGGTCTCATGCCTGAGTTTATCTTTCCAAAACCAAAACCATTTCATCAAACCATCACCGAAACCACAAGGACGTAAAACCATAGTATAAAATTGTAAACATTGAAATATGTGCAAGTATGGAATTACCTCGAAATACGTGCAATCTTGTAAATCACAAATGCCACAATCAACACTATAGAAATCACATATATAAAACATATAAAACAATTATGCATGCATCACAGTTTAGAAAACATTGTCCACTCACATATCGTCCTACGATGTTGCCTCGATACCCATGCCATAAGCCTTCTCGGTCACATCACTATCACCGGGACTTCCAAACCTTCCCGAATGATGATTGAACTAGCCAAAATTCCTCCACCATGTCCTCCCACCTCCAGCCATCTCCAGCCTTGGTTTCACTCCCAAACCGTTCATATGATCACCAGAAACCGTTCCTAATCATTAGAATCATCCAACAAACACCAAAACTAAGGTTCCATTTTCAAACTAAAACAGTGTGTTCGCAGGAAAACCACCTTACCGTCGCCGTCGTGCATCGCCGTGGCCCCCCCCCACGGTCGTCTCGACCTCAGAAACCTCCTCCCGCCATCCAACACGTTCGACTACCCCTAAAATCCATCCTACCAGTTTGAACCCAGAAACAGAGTTCGGGTTTCGGTTCCTAGCCACCACCGCCATCCACGACGGTTATCATCGTTGACACCATTCGATTCGTTTACCCTCACACTCCAACTTTCGTTCACACACTAAGGGTGATAGGTGAGGGTTTGAAGGTGTGTGAGAGGTTGGGGTTCACGGTTTTGCAGCAATGGTGAAGTTGATCGATAATGAAGAAGGTGATGGTCGGATGAGAGAAATGGATGGTGAGGATGAATGGTAGAGAGAGAGAGATGGACGGCTGGGATGAGTGAATGAATAAAAAATATATATATATATATAAATTAAATAAAAAAAAAAACCAATGGGACAAGATCCCCTTTTTGTGGAATTTGGGCCAGGGGATGAGTGACACTTATCACTCATCCAAGGGTCCACTTGTCACTCATCAGTCCGTCAATATTTTATTATTATTTTAATCTAATCTTGGGGCGTAAGTTTAGTCGATTCTGCTCCCGTGACTATAACTTCCCCGTTCGATGTTCGATTTAGACGTGTCGCGTGTCTACGGACTCGTGACGTCCCAATCTACTTCACGGTCATCGGTCCTCGTACGTTTGACTCCCCGAGTCAAAATTCAACATTTTGCCCAAGTTTAGGGGTAAAACAGTCATTTTACACCGTCCGTTCGATTTCGCTCAACTAATCACCGATTAATCTCACTAATCCTTCATTAGTCACTAATCTAATCCCGTAATTCAGGACGGGTCTTTACACGTGGCTTCAGCGTGGGCTCATCGCCTGATTCGCTGGGTAGCAACATGGGCTGCATGCATGAGCTCAGCTAGTATTCGGCACACGTGCCCCGAAACGGAACAGCGGAGTTCGGCAGGCGCTGGCTGAAGAGTTGCGCGGGCTGGGCTAGCGCAGATTGGGCCGCGAGCCGTGGGTTTACATGGGATGGGCCGCGCAAGGGATTTGGGCTACGATCTGAGCTAAGCTGTTGGGCTTGCATGAAGAATTCAGTAGCTCCCTACTGAATTTCCATGCAAATTTTGGTAGCCTCATAATTTTTTCAATATAGCTCCGATTGAATTTATTTTTTTGCCAAAATTTTCGTAATTCCAAGTTCTATCAAATTCTGCACATTTCTCACAAAATATATTATTTTTTCTAATTGTTTAGAATTTTAACATTAAAAGATAAGTATAAAGGTATAAAATAATATAAAGTAAAGCTCAAATAAAGGCTTATCAAGCGCTACATCAGTGCATGTGGTTGGGTCATGGAGCATTTTCCAACTGACCCTTGGCACATAGGGGTGCGTGTTGTTACTGTCGGCTCTCCACCAGCGCGTGGATGCACGTGCATGCATGTGGGAGCACATTGGAGGTCCACCAAACTTTCTCCAACGCGGCGCAGCGCAGCGCATGGGGCAGTTTCACAACCCATGATAGATGTTTTCAATGTTCTAGATCTATAGATGACGGTTTCGAGGTCATTGATGTAACGACCCGTCCCAAAGTTTTGGGATTAATTAAGATTAAATTGAGGATTAGCAAGGCTAATCGAGGATTAGTCGAGGATTATCAGACGTTTAGAGTGAAATTACGATTTTGCCCTTAAACGAGGGCAAAAAGTTGACTTTTGACCTGGGAGGTCTAGTACACGAGGACCAAGGACCGTTACGTAGATCGGGTCAATACGAGTCCGTAGATAAGCAGCACATCGAAATCAGACGTTCAACGAGAAAGTTATGGTTCATAGAAGAAGTACTATTACATGTTTTACGAGACGGGTAGACTTTTATCTGGAGTGGGCCCCAGATATTTTCCCTAGGCCCAATGGATGAGTGACAAGTGTCACCCATCCATTACCTACCTAACACAGATACATGCATATGCATTCTTATTTCTTCATTCGACCATCTGATGAACCCAAAAACCAAACCCTTCCCCATTTGATTCTGCGTGTGGCCAAAAGAGTGGCTGAGGGGAGTGAGGGACTGAGAAATGCTGTGGAAGGCGGCAGGACAGTAGTAGACGGCGGAGGAGTTCACGACAAAGGTAAACCCGAACCCCCTTTATATTTCAAATTTCGAAATTTGTGTTTTGGACGTTGATGATGTTGTTTAATGATTAGATGATGGTTGTGGGGGTTGTACAAGTTGTATGGGATGGGAATCGGTGGCTGAGGTGGTCGGAGACGACCATGAGGAGTTTTTGGTGGCTAGCCACCTTATTCAATTTCTAGCAAGGTAAGCCCAAACTAGTTCCCTAAACCTATTTTTAAGGTTCCTAGAAGCTGAATGACGTTCTTAGGATGAAGTTTTGGCCCGCAGAAATGCCAAAATCATAGGATGAACAATTGGGCTTTAAATGGTTTAATGAACCAATGAGTTTTAGGTTAGTTTTCATCAATTAAATTGCATAGAACAACTTCTAGGATAGATTATAGAATATTGGTGGAAAGAAGGAAGAAAAAAGATGAAGAAATAGGGAAATATGGCCCTGGACCGGTCACGCAGGTTCAGTTGGACCTACCGGACCAATGAACCGGTCTGGATCGGTCTGCGCGAGGAAGAAGACAGTGAACAGTATGGCGCGTGAAGCCCACGTGCAGTGCCTCTGGGCGGTGCGTGGGGGCGCGTGGGGCACTATTTGGGGATGAGTTCAACTTATGAAATCATCCTTTCGATGTAACAAAAATTTTGTCACAGGTTTCAAGTAGATCGGACACCTTTTTGAGGTAGTTTTGGGTGTCCAAAATCTTAGGGTCCATTTTAAAATATGTTAAAAATTCCGGAAAATTTGGGGGCTTTAATGAGAGCTTATTGAAGTAGTTAGTATCCCTATAGTATGATTTGGACAGGTCTGGGAGTTCCGATGATGGTGATTAGCCCGGAGAGGCTTATGGCGCGCGTATCGAGGCGCATCTTGGACTGTCTGTGAGTAGACTTTGATTTATGAATTGATGCATGCCTAAATGTTTTATATGTGTTTTATATCGATGATTTGAGATGCCTTGAGTGCATATGGTTGTGATTTTTTGGTATGTACGTATTTGCACGTATTTCGAGGTTTATGATTTTGTACTGTGCTTATATGTGCTGGTATTTCAATGATGGTTGGATGAACTGGTTTTGAATTTGGAAATATGGAATCGGGCATGAGACTCATTTGATTGGAAACCATCGGACTTGAAGTCCATTTGATTTAACGAGATATCGGGCTGGAGGCTCATTTGGTTTACATGATTGGGCTTGAGGCCCAATTGGTTATGATATCGAGCACGAGTCCCTTGAGTTTGGAAATTAGATTTGTGGAAATGATTGATGAAAGTTATACTTTGGGCATGAGGCCCAATTGTGGATTTACCATGGTTTTATGGAAAATCTCGGGCATAACCCTTTGAACGATTTGAGACGATTTATGAAATGGTTTTCCATATACCATCCTCATGAGTAGTTGTTCTCCAGAAGTCCCGCAGTATCTTGGAGTGGCGGGTTGTCTCCTCCAGACGTCTCGTAGTATCCTGGAGTAGTCATGGGGCATTGCCTGCGAGGGGACATTGCACAGAGTGACCAGTCTGTACAGTGACTCAGGAGTAAGATTGCCAGAGGTTAAAACCTCCCCCTAGGGAGGGTCATTGATCTGCGGGTCATTGACCTAGGTGGACCCCGGGGAGACTTGGGATTGAGACCCTAAGTAGCACGCGTAGCTTGGAACCGTGACGGTGTTGATTGTGACATCTGGGATGTTAGGCATCAGGGATGCCGATGATTGGATTTGTGCTGAGACCCACATGATTTGATTTGGGCGGAGTCCCTACAGATTTGTTTTGGGCTGAGTTCCCATATACTTTGGTTTACGGTTTTGGGCTAAGGCCCTAATGGTTTAATTATTGATAAATGGTTTGATAACTAGTTTTCGAATGCATGCATACTTTTTAGTAAAGGGCATAAATGTCTTTGATGAAATGAGTTTTTATTAAATTATTGGTTTCGTCCACTCACAACTTTTAATGGTTTTTTAATGTCCTTTAGGTTGATCGCGGATGCGGGCTGTAGCAGAGACTGAGACATCACACTCCTCCACCGATCCTGGCGCGCTCTGGAAGCCCCAAATGGGCTGCGGTTTCGAGTTATCCCTTGTCTGACACTTCGTGTTAGACGGGAGTATGGCACATTCCGCGTTAATCCCGGGGGGATTTGGGATGGATCTTGTCAATTGAGGTCTGTTTAGAGCCCCATTTGAGGAAATTTAGGTTCTTTTGAGTTAGTAAGTGGTGGGTTTGGTTACGTGGGTCAAGGGAACTTGGGTAACAGTGTATTTAAGGGTTTCGTAGTATTAGTGCTTCCTTGATTGGTATTTTGAACATAATGTAAGTCCACTACTAGTTCTTTGGTTGAGAGCTAATGGAGTTACCGACTAGTTTATGGCTGAGAGCTGATAGAATTACCGGCTTCTTCATGGCTGATAGCCAAGGGAGTTGTCGGCTGATATGAGATAATGATTATGCCATGGATTACAATTGAGGTTAGAGTTATTGAGTTGGTTTTTACCTCATCTCCAGGGTTAGTGACTTTGTGTGGGCGTTAACCCCAGGAGGACGAGACTTATTTGGTTATACATCCCTTGTCTGATAGGTTCATATAGTTTGATTTAAGATCCTAAGGGTACTTCAGGAACTTTTGTTAGTTGTCAGACGGAAGCAGGACTTAACTCATTTATCAAAGCGTTCCCAAGGAGGGTCCTATCATAACGAGATCGATCGTCTTCTTCCCAAGAAACTAAAACTCCAATCATTTCATAGCAATAAATTATCACCGGTATCCTGATCATCACTAAATGTCCTTCAAAAATTTTGTTAATGTGAACAGTAAAAAATTTATAAATAAAACTTAAATAGTTTGATGGCGTAGAATGTGACATGTGTTACATATAAGCATGTCGTAGTTGGTAAATAAAAGTTGTATTTGAGTTGGTGCATGTAGCTTCACCGTTGCCAAAATTTTAGAATGAAGATTCAAAAGAAGAAAACAGCCCCAACTTGACCATTATTGACAGGACCGCCCCCGGAAAGAGCATTATAAACCGTGCCTGGTCCGTCTCCCGCCTGGCAAGACGACTGAAATTCCCAAATTACCCTCAGTACGTGCCAGACCAGGGATAGCCACATGTGCTTACTCATGCCTCCGCCTCACGATCAGCCTCGATCAATGCGCCACAACCTGGAGGGTCAATAAAAACCAAAAGGTGTGAGTGGACAAAAATAAGTCAGTTTGTAAAAACAGTTACAAGAAGACGTTTTTACCCTCCGCGTAAAACCAATGCATGCATACAAAAACCATTTCGCAAACCGTTACATTTTCAACATAAGAAATCCTTTTATCAAATTCCAACATAAGGAAAACTCGTATGAAACTCAAATTAATTTTTTTTCCTTTTCCTTAACCTTCGGGTCTTAGCCCGCAATCATAAATACCGGGCCTCAGCCCAAAACCACGAATCAAAACCAAATGCACAACATGAACCAAAACCATCAACCATATACCGGGCCCCTGCCCAACTCAACCGAAACATCAGAAATCATCAATAAATCACAAGTCAATCATTTTGATGGATATCAAGTGCGCCTGATTCTTTAAACTCAAAACCATGCGCATAAACAGGCCTTCCCGGGATATCAACGAGTCTTTAAACTCAGAACATAATCAATAGGCCTCGGGGGTATCACAATAACCGAGTCTTTAAACTCACGAGTCTTTAAACTTATTAAGGGCCCTCCCCCGTCATCAATTAACCGAGTCTTTAAACTCAAAACGTGCTCCAGCAATAGCACTCGGGTCTTTAAACCCAAACAGTTTTCAACGGGTCTTTACACCCCAAAACATTTGACAATCACAACAATGCGGGATCCATCCCAAAATCACATTTTTTTTCCACAACAGGACTCATAGTCCAAATTTCCACATTCAAATCCCCAAGTCTTACTTCACAAATCATATTCAAATCATCATTACACACGGGGCATGTATAATCATACCAAATCACTTTATTAAATCCTTTTTCATTCCCGAATTCGAATTCGCAATAATGATTCCGTAAGCCAGCATCCGGAAGCATCATCCCGAACCCAAACCAAGAATCCACTTTCAATTTTCGAAAATCGTTCTCTCGTAAATCAAAGTTACTTTTATGCCTCGAGCATCACGCCCGAAACTACCTTTTTCAAAATCCATTTTTAATTCATTGAAATCACTTCATTTCTCAAATCTCATTATCAAGACATCAAAACCACAATTAAATTACCAAAATCACGACCAAATCACAACATACTCGAAATCTCGCAAAACGTGCCAAACCGTGACATTCTCGAAATACGTGTCAAAATCGTAAATCATACTCTCATTCATATTCAAAACATTATTAAAACATGACACGTACAATTCATGTTGGGTCAAATCACAATACGCAAAATCTCGAAAACCACAGAAATCTCAAAATCCCGTAACACGTGCAAATCCGCAGAAATCTCGAAAACCGTGTCAATACCGTGAGTCACACTCACAATCATAAACAACATTCATAAGACATTATACACACAAAATATGCAAATTCATTTGTTAAACCATCATCAAGCATAAGAGTGACTATAGTCTCGAAATACGTGCAATTTTGTATGTATAGCGAAATACGTATAAATATGGAAATCGAAATCAATCACAACTTATAATCATAATCATAAAATTCATGGAAATATTTATGCATGCATTAAATTTTGAAAGCAACGTCCACTCACACACTGTTCTTAAGGCTCGGTTTCGCGCCGCACGCGGTTCCGTAGTTTCCGATATTTTCCAGAAATTTCAAATCCTGTCTGAAAACATACTTTAGTGTCACTAAGGGCTTAGATAACAACATACTAATTTCCCATAATTTTCCGGGAATTAATCGTTAATTACAAACGTAACATAAATCTTCGGACACTCGGAATAACATCGAAACGGTGTCCGATAAATTCGATACCAACGTTAAAATGTTCGTTACAATGTGTAGGACAAAAGTCATTTTGAACTCACCTTGAAAAACCGTCCCAAGCGCCTCACCCGCCGCCGCAAGTGGCTGCGCGTGAGACTCAAGCGCCTACTACAGTGGGCTACAGTCGTCTTCTTCACTCGGCCGCCTGATAAACGACCCATTTGACCCGCGTCAGAGCCCGATTCAATCCCTGCGATAAACTAACTAATTTCTTCAATTGATCATTCAGATGGACTCGCAACATACTTAATTAAAGGTCTGTGTCCCACATTCAAGTCAACACAGCCCCAAACCAACTCAATTGAACATGGGTCCTAATCGGGTTCGAAGTTCCAATTCATCACATATGCATTGTTTTTCTTCAATTGATTAGCTATGAAGCTTCATAGACTCACCCTCAAGATGATTTGGAACTCAATTTCACAAGAACTTACCTCCACGACCACGACTCCAAGCTCGATTTTCCTGAACTCCGTCGTCCCTGTCCATGGCTCCCAGGGCCTTCCAGCTTCGTCCCATCGATCTGGATCGACTAAGTGAGATCCCAGAAGGCTGAATTGAGCCTTAAAATGTCTTGGGTTGGCCTACATTTCGAGTTCAGTTTTTGAATTGCTCAAACACGGTTTCGGGTTTCTGGGTGCAGTTCCACTCATTCAATCCACTGCACCCCCACATACCCAACACACTCGACTCTAATCACTCTCTCACCCTGCCTCAAACTCGCACCTGAGTTGTTCTAGTAGAAAAATGGCCAGCCTTCCCTCACACTCTGTTTTTCCCTCAGCGACACCCGCACTGTTTTGAATACACCAGCCCACGAATGTGCACCCTCAGACCCAAATACCAGCACCCTCACTTACTCTGATGACCACACACGACCCCAACACCCGTGGGAAGACATTCTGGTCACACTGTAACACTGTTTCCCGCAAGGACCACAACCCAGTTTGTTTAATCCTTCCTCGTGCACTGCTGCCCAACATTCACCCAGTTCCCACTTAGTACAATTAGCACTCAGGGAACAGACATAGGCGTATGGGTGCTGTATGGGGAGGAGAGAGTGGTGTCGGCCGTGCTTGCACAGAGAAGGTGGGAAATTTGAACCGATGGAGAATAAGGAAATGGACGGCCCAGATTTGCCCAGGTTGAAGGCTTAGATTAGATGGAGGGTCCAGATTCACTCTTGGGATTAAGTGGCAAATTTTAAATAATTAAACCCAATTATTTTAATCCACATTCACCAGATCAAAGCGCAAGTCCATATTTTAATGTTATTGGTCCATGGGCCCCACCTAGAACATCTGATCCAATCTGAATAAGCCACGTGTCCTTGCCTCGTAATGCGTGCATAGTGAAATCGAGCTTCCGTGACCCGTAACTTTCCTGTCCGAAGTCCGATTTTGACGTGCCGCCTGCCGTTGTACTCAGGGCATCGAGACCTTCCTAACGGTCCTTGGCCCTCAGCCATCGGACCTCCCGATCAAAAGGTCAACATTTTCCCTTAATCGTCCGAATTACGGTAATGCCCCCGAACTCCCGAACGTCATAACTTTCACCTCGAACGTCAGAATCGAACGTGCCACCTGTCTATGAACTCGTGACGTCCCAAACTACGTCACGGTCATCGATCAAAGTCCATTTGACCGTCCGAATTAAAAGTCAACGTTTTACCCACGACTAGGGGCAAAACGGTCATTTTGCACCGTTCGTCCGATTTTACCCAACTAATCACCGATTAACCCCGTTAATCATGATTAGTTACTAATCTAATCCCGAATTTTAGGGACGGGTCGTTACAATTATCATCACTGGATCTACTGCCACCACCACAACCATTTTTACTCAATATTACCGCCGTGTTCACCACCACTATCATCGCCATCCACACTTTATCCCCACCTCCACGCCGCGGCCACAACCACCACCATCACCACTTTTATTAGAATCACCATCATCTCCCATGCCATTACTCTATTTCCACCACCTCTAGAACCACAACATACATCAACCACATCGTTGCCCTTTAAAATTAAAGCTCAAATTTCGTTCTCATTATGCCTTAACTAAGAAGAAACTTAATAAAAACATCATCATTAATACCACTGCCGTAGTGAGAAATTCATACGTGCATGTGCCTTTTCCAAACACTTTAAAAAAAGAATTTAAATTTGTTTAATCTCATCCTAATATATGTCAAATTGACCAAATTATATAATAAAAAATACCATGCTGCTAATTCACCATAACCATATATAGTTGTTTTTAACAGATTCTCGAGTTTGAAATTGTTGTATGCTCAAAAAAAATTATAATTGAAACGTTAAAACAAAATAGACAAGTGTAAATTTTTGAAAATTAACAAAAATAAATTATAATATGAGCTATATATTTCTATATCAAAATATCTCTAAGATTTTTATAAATCATATATAATAATAATAATAATATATGTGTCCATTAGAAAACTTGAAATTATACTTCCAAATTGGCTAGAAATCCCAAAATAGACTACAATTATATAATAATTCGTATTTTTAATAAATTTTTAATTAACTAAAACATATTATCATATATATTACATTAAAATATATTAAAATCAATGGGGCCCTAGATCCCCTGGTCCCATTGTGGCTCCGCCATTGCCGCCACCACTATTACTATCATACCACCACTAACTCCACTTCCACCATTGACGCCAACCCCACCAACATCACAACCGCCCTCATCACCCCGTCACTGCCACCATGATTGCCACAACCATTATTGGTAGGGGTGTCAATGGGTCGTGTCGAGTCGGGTTCGTGTCATATCATTAATTCTGTTTTACCCATTTATACCCAAGCCAAATCCGACCCGTTTAATAATCGTGTCAAGAATGTCCAACCCGAACCCGACTTGTTAATGACCCGTGTAACCCATTTAATAAACAAGTCATACTCAAAACTCAATTAACCTATGACCCGTTTGACCCGTTTAACCCATTTAACATGTTTAACCTATTTAAATTATAAGATTTAATAGATATTTAGGTAGGTAAATGGGTAGATATATGAGTTAGTAATGATATATTTATTAAATGGGTCAATATATAAGTCAATATACAGGTTAACCTGTTAACCCGAAATATACCAATTTATTAAACGGGTTAACAAGTCATTATACGAGTTAACAGGTTGACCCGAAATCCACCCGTTTAATAAACGGGTCATAAAATGACCCAAAATTTTAATCGTACGGGTTTCGAGTTGTATCAAAAATTGCCACCTTTAAATTGACACTGCTCAAAACCTAAATACGATGACTAAATAAAAAGAATCAAGGAACAATAAATAAAATTAAAATCAAAACGAAATATAATGATTGAAACTAAAATTTACCTTTTTAATTCTCATTGTTTTAGAATATTTAGACCATAATTTACTAATAGTCTTTTAATTTCCACGTCCAAACATATGGTAAAAAAGTTACATCTTATTATGTTGAAAGGGTGGTGGAGATTTGATTGGTTTTTACTTTTTTACGTACATAGCTTTCAACCTTTCACTTAAAAAGTTTTTCTCGTAATTACACGTGGCAGTTGAAACTTTGACTCCAACTAAATCTCAAAAGACTCAAATATTTTCCGCATGAAAATAATGATGCAAACAACAAACAAAGCTTACTTTAAAAGTACAACAAAAATTTGAAGCGAAAGAAGCATCTAACCCGAAAAAACACACAAATTAAAACTCCGCTTAAAATTAAAAACTTAAGAACACTGATCACCTGCACCAACCCAATTTATCACCATCCGCTCATTTCTACCCAAACCCAATATTTCATTGGTCTGTCACATTTCAGCTCCTGAATCTCATTGGTCTGTCACAGTTCACTTCCGTCGGTCGGTCACAGTCCCAGCGCACGGAGACTTGTGTAGTGTAAACTCAAAGCGAAAAAAAAAAAAATTATAAAAAAGAAAAAGAAAAAGAAATATCAGAGGAGAAAGTTAAGAAGCGCTTTCGTTAAACATTCCCACAAAAATCATCTCTCTGCATATTCCGCGCATCTCTGGGGGTCTGGGGATTAGAGTTCCCATTAAAGCTCAAAAGGGCATATTGAGAATTTGAATTCTCACTTGCATTCTCGTCTTCTTAAATTCCCAAATTTTGTTTCCCTCTGTTTGTTTTGTCAATCGGTATTTGAGAGAGAGGTGGAATTGAGCTCCGGTGACTGTGGATCTCGCCGGCGAAACCAAATTTATTGTCAATCAATGCTTTGTTCGGATGCAATTTAGGTCCCGCCATTTCTATAATTCGGTTAGTTAGACCCAAATTTTTCATATTTTTTTAGCTCAATTTTTGGTCCAGTATTGGCAAGATCTGAGCTGGCCGTTATCTGTTATCTTTAGTTGAATTTGATTTGATTGAGGTTTTCTTCTAGGAGCTTAGCTGTTGTTAATGCCGCTACATGATTCTAGCTGTTCTAAAGGCAAGATCTGCTCGAATTATACTAGTTTATTACTAGCAGATGAATTTATTGAGGTATTTGATCGAGTTGATCAATAACCTTCTGTTTTATAATAACAAAGTAAAGCATATCAAAAAAGGGAACTCGCAGTCTATGAAGATGGTTTTATTGGGAATTTGAGGGCTAATATATTTGGTTGGTCTGACGAATAGAGTTTTATCTTGTCTCCTATAGTTTGTGATTATATTAGGCATACCAAGAATTCACCAAGACTGTTTATTAGTTTTCAGATTTCAGAGGGCGTGTGCTTATGGGATATAGTATTAAACTGTGGGTTTTTTTTTTTTTTTTTTTTTCTTTCTTTCTGTAGATTTTGATTGTAGTGTAGAGTGGGACAGAGGGCAGGGTAGCTGATGAAGAACGGGATGATAGAATGCAGTGTATGCCATTCAAAGTTGGTTCCCCCAAACACGAAAAGTTACTCGAGGGCTTACGACCGCCACAAGAGCAGTTTATCGTCCAAGCAACGTGTTCTCAATGTCCTCTTGGTCGTTGGTGATTGTATGCTAGTCGGTTTACAGGTTTGTTTTCTGATTTGGACTTATTTGCCTTATCCTTCACAGTAATGAATTGCTTGAAATGCTTGGTGACAAGGAAAAGAACTCAAATTCAAGCAGAGAAGTTAATTCATTTGGATAGTTCTAATGTTCTGGTGCATAATTTTATGCTTATAAGAAATGTTATTTAAATCTAGAACTTTTTTTAACATGTATTTGATAATTCAGTGTTCCAATATTTTCTGCATGATTTACTGTGGTCGAGCATGCTTTCTCAACTACTAAGTCCTCTACCAATGTCATCGTTGTTCAGCCTAAAAGAATCGTCGTTACTCTTCTATCAACCCTCAAACTAGGATAATTAGCATCTGGAACGACCACTACAAGTATCATTACCATAGCTGTCTTTGCTGCCACCTTCTACCTATCATTTTGATTGCCAGATATGTTTATTGCGATCACCATTACCTTAGTGGATAAAATTATGCCAATTTCCTTTGACCGCTCTCCCCACTGTTAAAATTTCAGTGCCCTGCCATGGTTACATTCTTATTATTGTTGCAAATTCCCTAATTGTTTATCTTTTGTCACTTCCATTATCTTTATCATGCCTACTTTCTGAAAGCTGGTACTTTTGTTGAATTTGATCTATGGAATCTACATATCTAGTTCATTTATTTATTTTTTGGATTGTGGCGATTGCTTAATTACCAAGCATGCTAGAAAGAATAGAAAATGTGAATAGAGTTGATAGATCATATTGGAGACAATAACAGTAACAACTGTTTCAGTAAGTCCTTTAAGAATCTCTTCTTGTTTGTGCGATGCTGATGTGAATTTCTGAAGTTAGCTTGTGGCTGCTGCTATTATTTATTTTGGAAATTCTTGATCCCAATTTCTTCGTCACTTGACATGGTTATGTGTTTCCTTTTTGTACCAGCCTATTCTGGTTTATATGTCCAAGGTCGATGGAAAATTCGAATTTAGCCCAATTAGTGTAAACTTTTTGACGGAGGCTGCAAAGGTTATATTTGCGGTTGTTATGCTATTGTTGCAGGTATTATCAACAACTTTTTTCCTCCCCTACTCATCTATGCACACAAATTCATGGCTTTTGATTTTCACTTTTCTCTGTACAAATTTGAGGTGTTTATTGGTAAATCCAATTAACTTTGAGAGAAGAAAGAGTTCAGATTGAGTTACTGTCATTCCTTAGTGCTGTTAAGTTCCAGCATATTCTAGAAGTTCTGGGTCAGACTGGAATAAGGTTCCATTTGAAGTTTACTCTAAGTTTATCCTGTGTTGTCAAAAGCCTCTGCTCCAGCCTGCAGAATATGCTGGTAGAATTTTTACCATGGAGCTAGAAAATACCATATTGGAGCTAGAATATCCTGTGTTGGTATGCCTATGTTCTGAGGGGCTAGAAAATACCATGCCTTGTGAGGTGCATTCGCTAGGGCCATCTCCTTTATATATGTGGCTGAGAACTTTGGAGTTCCTGCTTATTGAAGATTTTGGAATTAATGTTTCCATGGAGACAAACTTGGTTAATCTTTTTTGGAAGTTTGAAATTGGCGAGTAAAAATTCTACCAGGAAGAGGGAGAGAGATTTGGTGATAGTTAGTAATAGCTCAGATTCCAGATATATTAGTGGAGTTGTCAAAGTACTTATGGTTTTAATTTCTTGACGGGCCTAATTGTATTCTTTTTGTATTGATATTCTGGTTGATTCTGCAGGCTAGGAATCAGAAAGTCGGGGAGAAGCCTCTTCTCTCAATTTCCACATTCATGCAGGTTGTCTAACAATCTTTGATTTGTTAGTCTCTTGTTTTCATAACCTTTGTCTGTTTTTGTTTTCATAACAAATGGAATTTTGCCCACTTTTAGTTTGTTATTCCTGACTCTTATTTGGAAAATTTATGTTCCTTTTTGTACTGGGAAGTTCTTTGTTATTTTCATTGCCTAATATATTGGCTTCTATATTTAAATTATCTTGTTCAGCTAGTATGCTTGCTGGTATTTTAGAAGGAAAACATGGTCATTTATGATCCAACAATGTTGTTTTTGTCTTTTTGCAGGCTGCTCGGAACAATGTGCTTCTTGCTGTTCCAGCATTTCTTTATGCTATTAATAACTATTTGAAGTTCACCATGCAGGTAGTTTTTTCATAGATCCTCTGAGCACTCATTGTTAATGGTTGATAAGGCTTGTGCTATCCCTGTGGAGATAAATTGCGATATTATCAAGATTTTTATTTCTTAAGGGTATCCATATGAAGTTTTGAGCCCTTCTGGATAGATTTAATTAATAGGTCTACTTAGAAGAAGTAGCTGTTTCTGTGTAAGGTCTAAGAAATACTAAAGAACCACCAACAAAAAATTATCTAAATAAAAGGACACTTATTGGATAGAGATGTGTGGCCTTGCACCACAGTTTGTGTATGACTTGATATGTTCACATCATAATGCTTATTTTTCTAAGAGAGAGTGTGAGCTACCAGATTATTAAGTTTGTTACTTGGCTGAATGGTGTGGTCTTCCAGAGTTTACTATTTCTTATGCTTCATTGGCTTTTTTTACATATAATCCAAAGTTATCCTCATATTCATTGCAAAGTACCACCCAGGCATTGATTTAGAGAGCTTATAACTTGATGAAATTTTATAAAATAAGTTAGGCTTATCTGTTTTGCAGCTATATTTCAATCCTGCAACAGTGAAGATGCTGAGCAATTTGAAGGTACTTTTAGTTTCACAGTATTCATTATCATTTTCTCAGTGATGTTAACGACCATTTCATGATTTTCTTGGCCTTGGTTACGGTTTCCCTCATGGAAGTGTTTGGAGAGAGGGAGATATGTTGTAATCTAGTGACTCAAGAATTGTGTCAAAAGTTGTTTTAAGTGTAAAATATAGATCGTTTCTCACATGTGTGTGTATTAGAAAAATATATCTTTATCAAAGTTGGGCTACTTGAATTCAGATTTATGAGTTTATTACCAAAGCTTATGTTATGAGGCTATGCGTCGGTCTTTTCATGGTTTTTTTAAATGTTAGGTTATATGAGTGTATCTTTCTTGCCAATCCTTTTTGAATACCCTGTCCTTGCTCTATCCCTTCTATGATTCTCATATCTTCAGCATGAGCTGTTAGATACATCTGTGGAGGAAGAAAATCTTCCTCAAAAGTCAGTGGCATGACTCTTTCTGAAACCAGTCTTCTTTTCTGGAACCTTCTGCATTATGCATTTACCATCTTCCTACAATCAGTCTCATAAGCCAATGCCCTGAGAATTGTTCCAGCCTTTAGATATTATTGTTCACATTTTTTCTGTCTTTTAATTTTTCTAAAGCAATTAAAAGATGCTTCAAGGATACCAAATCTGGTGTTTGCGGCATGGAAGGTCTATCTTGTTAACTCAATGAAAAATACCCTGCAACACTAGTTTTGGTTCTACCAAAGTTTCTTGGAATGCATGTTTACATCCTAAAATATATGTTAACATAGTTTTTGCCCACTTAGTTTCACCTGTAGAAGTTCTGCAGCTGATTTCCTTTTAACAAATTTGATACATTCTATTAAGCACTTACTATGGACATGCAGGTGTTGGTGATTGCTGTTTTATTAAAAATGATAATGAAACGCCGATTTTCAGTAATTCAGGTTAGTTCCTGGCTTGGTCGTCTTTTCAGCCTGGAAAAATAATAATAAAAAAAAAAAAACTCCTTGCACAGTTATGTTTTTTTCCTGTTTCTATTGGGTGGGAGGGTAATCAATTGTAGAACTTTGGATGTTCTTACGTGGAAGTAATTCATTGGATGGCATGCTTGTTATATGGTGTCAAACTGATATTACTTTTATACAGTGGGAAGCTCTTGGTTTGTTGCTTATCGGGATTAGTGTAAATCAGTTGCGGTCTTTACCCGAGGGTCCCACTGCGTTAGGTCTTCCAGTTTCAACAGGAGCATATATTTACACATTGATCTTTGTAAGTGATTTATTATATTTGCTGTTTTGATAGTTATTCTGTCAACTGTTTTACTATCTATTCCCAAGACCTTTACCAGCATGTTGGAGCCTTATCTTAGCCTGACTTTACAGGTAACAGTCCCGTCCTTGGCCTCTGTTTACAATGAGTATGCTTTGAAGAGCCAATATGACACAAGCATATACCTCCAGGTAAGATATCAGATTTTATGATATGCTAAGCCATGAAAGTAACTGCAGTTCATATTAAAGGATGTTGAGGAATTTATTTTCGGAAGCTAGAAAATGACTTCTTACTTCTGTACTTGCAGTCAGTGTCACTAATTGGATTTGGACTATCTGGTCTTGATACAGATCTTCATAACTTACTAATAGATACATGGATATGTTTGCATTTGCTTTTAAAAATATTGAGCATGCTATAGTTTTTCTTGGTAGCACTATATGTTATAACTGGTTCATTTCACTCGTTTTCATTGTAATTTAGATACCTAACCTCATATAAGATCAATTTACCTCAGTGTGAACCCCAGCTTAGCAACTTTTATCTTTTATCTCCTGTGTTATTGTTTGTACTTTAATAAAATCAATTTGTACAGTTGTTGAAATGAGTAATATAATTCATATTACATCAATTTGTCTTTTCATTTTAATTCTCTTTTGTTTGGCTTTGCAGAACTTATTTTTATATGGGTATGGTGCTATATTCAACTTCCTAGGAATATTGGTAATGGCCATTATCAAAGGTATGAACAACACTATGTTTAATTGTTCTGGCCGAGAAATCAGCTTATTTATTTAATTTTGGTCAATCAAATATTCTGAAAGAAAATCCATGTACAACAGTAATTTAATTGCTCTTGTCGAGAAATCGGATTATTTATTTATTTTGATATTAGTAAAAATTCTAAAAGAAAACCCATTTCCAACAGTAATAGACACCAATTTCAGAGCATAAAGGAAAACATAAAATCCGAAAGGAGTGAAAAGTAATTATTACTTTGCTCAGAATCTTCCCTTTAAAATAGTTTCTTCAGCTATATATGATGGTCCAATGACTTTGGCAGCTGTGTTGTTTTTAGATTTCTATTTAACCACAAGTGGTAACCGAAAAACTAAACGATTTATTTCTTAAATTTCATTGTTAGATGCTTTTGAGAATCTTCCATGTGATCTATTAATCAAAGTAGTAATTAATGTTGGCACTTTTCACCCGGAAGAAACATATTACTACAAACAGAGGAGAGAAATAACGACCTTTGCAAGAAAGGATGAACTTGCTTTTGTATGCTTCCTCGCATGTATACCATGTATTTACTAATTTCCTTCCTCTATGAGCTACATTATCCATTAAATCTTCTCATAAACAGTATTTCAAACATGAAAAAGAAAGGATTGCTGTTACTTCAGCTACTGAGAGCTAACCGAAAGACATACAATCGACACATTCAAACTTTAACTCTAGTTGCACCTGTTCTTATTCTAAGGATTTTGGAATAGAAATATTGTTCCGTATAATTGAATGGTATAAGAGGGCCCATTTTACAAATAAGAACTTCTTCATTGTGCTTTCACATTGTTGTACTCTATGGTGGAACTTCATGGAAATTTATTATCCTAAATTGGAGATTTAGTTCTAACCTATGCTATTTGAATATTTCAGGTCCAAGCAGCTTTGATATCCTTCATGGTCATTCAAGAGCTACAATGTTTCTGATAGCTAACAATGCAGCACAAGGAATTCTGTCCTCTTTCTTCTTCAAATATGCAGGTTAGTTTTGCAATAGCCACTTCAGGTGGTGATGCCATGCCATGCCAATTTTTGTATATAAAGTTTGCTGCAATATGGAAATTGCTACTAAGTGCATTTTAATGAGAACAAGAGTTTTATTTTGCAGCTTCTGCGTTCATTAGCCGGCAGTTCTGTTAAATTTCTTTTTTCTTGTCACCCATTAATTAAAGGATGTCATTCAATGTTTTCAGATACGATTCTAAAGAAGTACTCATCGACAGTGGCCACTATCTTCACAGGCATAGCATCTGCTTTGCTGTTTGGTCATAAATTGACCATGAACTTTGTTCTAGGAATTTCTATTGTGTTCATCTCAATGCATCAGGTATTCTTGATAAATGGAACATTTTTTTTTATAATTAGCTGTTAGCCTTTCAATAATGACCATGAAGAGCAATTTCTGAAGCAATGTATATATGCGTCTGTGTGACTATACATTAAGATATTCTTCCTATTCTTTATGTTCTTCTGATCATGTTGTTGGGTAACCTTTGGTTGTTTCATTTTTCTTTAGTTCTTTTCTCCCATTTCAAAAGCCAAAGATGAGGAACAAAATGGGAAGCTAGAAATGATAGAGGCCGATGATAAACACAGGTATTACGCTGATTCGTTTTGCTGATTTTGTACATATATAGTATGCTGTGCCGTGGCAGCATTAGGTGGGAGTTTAAACCCCACTGTTCAGATGTGTGTGTGCTTGCGTGTACAAGTTTCTGTGTTACTGATACGCTTGACACAAACACCAATTGAGGAGTTAAATCATTGATGTTATTTTGTGTGGTGTTAATATAATAGTCCACAAAGGGGATCTAATGTTTTTAAGAATATGATATGATTTTGATGTTTCCCTATTTTGTAGCATGTACTTTTGATATTTCTTCATTGCTATACCATATGTAAATAAAAAAACTAACAAGAAAAAAGAAAAGGAATCTTTTTCTTCGCTATTGTTACTAATGCAGGTTTGGTCTTGATTCAGGTCAAATGATTCCTTTATTAACATGGCCGCAGGGGCGAATGACGAGGTTTGTAATTGCAAATAGCCATTACTATCATTACTATTCGTATTTTATTATCTTATCTTTCTCTCCAAGCTGTTTTCTTATAAATTTATCTTTTTCCAGGCTAGTCACCGAGTGGGACCTGATGAAAGACAACCACTTCTTCCCACCTAAAGCTAATGGAGTATGTCATTTCTCTTCAACTATTTGCTGTTACACGCGTCTGCTGCATATTTTATTTAAACCATGTAGAACAACAAACGAGAAACTCATTGAATGGAAATTAAATTAGATTAGTCTTCTTTAGATTTCAGAACCACAATTAAAATAACTTTCATAACCAATAACTAGTTATGCTTAAAGACCTGGAAGCGCTAAACTGTTCACCTAGGCTATTTGGCTGGTAGACAAGATAACGAGCCTTGGGCATAAACTGGCATTCTTAATTATTTACATAATCAGAGTTTGGTTTGTTAATCTGTTGCAGGATTTTTTTTTGTTTGTCATTTTCTTTGAAGGAATTCTTTTGGAAGGAATTAGATGATACAAGAGAGAAGAAGCAAAGCAAGGAGGTTCCTGAAACATTGAATAAATTAATAGAAATATTTTTTTACTGTTTTGTTGGGGATCCCTTTCCCTTGCCCCGAGGTTTCCCTAAGTTGGTGTGTTAAAGCAGTTAATCGAATTTGGGAGTGTACATGCATATCGTTGGACGAACCCAGATTTTTGCTGCAGAAGATTTGGATAGAAGGAGAGACAGAAAGAGAGGGAGAGAGAATAGCAATATTTTGTCCACAGTTACTGGATTTTTACCTGCACTTAAGCTACCAATATAATTTGTATTCTTTACCTTCAACCACATAGATATTCCAGCCCGACGTCAATTTATAATTTTTTATTTTTCCTTTTCCTTTTCCTTTTTGGTTTCTTACGGACCTTAGATTTTTCGGGTTTGGGACGATTTTCAGGAAAAATAAGGAATCTGTTCTACATTCCATCGTTTGTGTGTACTCTTCGAATATGTTTTCTTTACCCCATAATATTTATGCACATTTGATGGTGAATTTCCTTGTGGAAACAGAGGCCAAGGAGATTTTGAAGCTCTACATTTTGATTATGTAATTCAAGTTGCTCTTTCACTTAAGGTTGATGCCTTGATGGTGATTATGATTCCCCATTGCTCAATGAAGTTGCTTTTACGTTCTCCACAACCGTCTACAATTTTTGTCATAATTGGTAGAGGTTTATTGTGAATAACAGTTGGCTAAATTAACAATTAATTTTTGCTGAGATGGATCATTGAGAAGGCTATTTAGCCAATTTACCTGAATTTATACACCCTTGCTTATTTCTTCCTTGAATTTTTGTTTCAACTAATTCTCACCCATTTGGTTACATTTCATTTTAATATACCAGGGGATTTATTTTGCTATAATTTAGGGGGGAAATTGATTCAAATAAAAATTCAGGGACAAAATTGGTAGAGGAGTGCAAACTGACAAATACCGAAGAAAAAGAAAAAAGTAGACCTTTTTTTTTCTGGGGGGAAAAAAAGAAAAAGAAGAAGAAAAAAAAGAGAAAGAAAAAAGAACAGAGCTTTTTAGTAAACAAATAACAGTAGTAAATAAATAGACGGTTATGCCTTGCCTGCCAAGTGCCAACCTTGTTACGATCAAGTACAAACAAACTTGAGAAATAAAAAAACTAACACGTGCCAACTCTGAAAATGGACGACGAGGGAGGTACACTAAGAATTTTCGAATAGCAATTAGCAAGCGAGTAGTGCACAAACAGTCGGTCTTCTCAGAAAGGACCTGTGTCTTCTCTTCTTCTTGCACATAGTATCAATATGAAACTCCTCCACACACCCACGCTCACTCACTCCTCACTCTCCACTCCATTGCTTCATCACCACCGTAAACAACCACCCATGCGCTACCAAATCCTCCCTCTTTTTTTGCTCCATGCCTCGCCCTCCCAATCGCAACCGCCGAGCACACGCCGCAACCGAAACCCCCAACCGCCCCGGCCACCCCCCATCACACCACCACCACCAAACCCTACTTCTACCCTTCTTCACAATCACACCCTGATACCCCTCCAAGCCACCCTTCGACCTTCACTACATCTACCACACCTCTAACTCTGGCCCTTCGCCGCTTCCTCTACTCTGCTGATGACGCCCTCCACGACCTCCAGACTCTCGTCTCCGTTGACGCCGATAACCGCGTCATCGTCTCCTGCCGCCCCTCCACGCTGCGTTTCGTCGGAAATGTGGCGGTTCTCACATTGGCCGTCGTTTTAGGGTTTTAGAAGTGTTGGTTGGGTTGGTGAGAGTTAGGGCTTGGGAGCCGCTCCGGATATGGGAGGGGAGGGGACGGTTGTGAGGAGGGACAGGAGTCTTGGGGGAAGAGAGGTTGTGGTGGCCAGGGAGGAGAAGGGGGAGGGCTGATGTGAGGAAAAAGAAGAGTTTTTGGGATTTTGGAAAATCCACTATCCATGCCCAAGAGTAGGATGGTGGAGGGTCTGGGGAGGATTTTGAATACTCGGGTTCGGGTTTGTGAGAAGAAGCTGCCAAGTTGGTGGCCAAGCTCCTGTACCGCGGCAGACTTCAGTGGTGGATAATGAGTATTATCAGGGCCAAGCAGACAGATTGGTTAGAGGGTCTCTGGTTTTTTCTCATTTTCCTTCTCTAATTTTTCATGTTTACATGAATGCTATGCAACTGCATTTGCTAAGATCGCTATCTATATATTATCGATTTTATCATTGGCCCTATCAAATCAGCTAACATTTTTTGAGTCTGTTTTAATTTGAGTCCTTATTATAAGAAGCTCACATTTAACTTTACTTCATTCTTTGGGGGTATGTTTCTTTTGTAGGTAAAAGGTGCACATTTCTCAGAGTTTCATAATGCTTTTGGTCATATTTCAGTATTTCACATCTTTAATTCACATCTTTTCCACTTGATTTCCAGCAATCACGGACAAATAGAATGAGCGGAAAGGGACATTGTGGAGGATGATATTATTCATGTCAGTGTTTTTTTTTTTTCTTTCTTAAATCTAGTTTATTGTGCAATACTACATTAGTTTATATAATTTACATAAGTGTCATGAATTAAAAAAATTCTCTTTAGGGGCGATTCTTAAAAAATACATGATAGTAATAGATGTATTTATGCTGATGTAGAACTAATTCAGGTTAGGATACTCTTCCATGGTAATTGTTGTTGATACGTATAGTCTTAGAAAAAAGTGGAACTTAACAGAAATCTTGACGTTAATTATTTTAACCAAGTTCACGCATTTTTCACATGTGGAAACAATATTAGAATGTATATAACTATCATATTCAAGAGGAGAATACTAATCCTTGCACCATGTGAGATGATTTTTTTATAATAGCTTTGTGTTAAGGAGAATGTAATGTGGTAGTTACCATATATAGAGACTTTAGTTTTTCTAAAGATTTTATTATATTAGTGTTCATATCGAAAAGCCTTGTTGATCTGTTGGGTCATGTTTGGCACCAGGTTTATCATGCATGCTTTTTAATTCGGCCACCTAAATCAATCTTCATAGTTCAAACATGATGTAGAATAACTTTGGCTGCTTTACATAAGACCTTCATATTGAAGTTTCTAAAAAGAGTCATGGAACCTAGGTTAGAAGTGATTTGTTTTTTTTTCCTTTTTTTTTTTTGCGGCGATTCTTTTACGAGTTGTTCATTTTGTTTGCGAAATTCTTATGAAGAAATTTAGCAAATATGAGGAAAACTAATGCTATGCTCTCTTCACTGATGTTTTTAATCAATTTAGTTTAAATGTTGAATGAATTTTATTTTGGTAATTAATTTTGTAAGTGACCTACTTTTGTGTGCTGCAAATAATCATAATTTTCTATTTCTAAATATTTAAAATTGACTTTTTATACCTTTGTAGTTGCTTTACTGACTTTTTCATATTATCCTTTTCAAATTAATTTTCTTTTGTCTAACAGTTTGGTTAACTAAGTCTTTTATTGATTTTTTTGAAAGTTGCACCAGAAGGTTATTCTCCCTATGTAGAAACTGATGATTAAACATGTGAACCAACTGTGGTGGCTGGGGGTGGATGGTGAAAAGAGTCATTGTGTAGTGCATCCTGTGAAGTTAAAAGAATTATCAAACGTGGATCTGGGGAGTCGTCTCTTAAATTATGAGCCTGTAAAGGGCAAAGAATTTTGATGAGCAATGTTTTGTTGATATATTATATTTTATTTCAGTAGCATGTTTTAATTTTTTGTCTAATTTGGTTTCTTTTTGATTCACTATAACTGGAAAGTTAATCTTACTCGTTACCACAATTTCTTTCTTGGTAATTTTTAATTACAATTTTTTTCTGCTTTAACTGATCGTTCATAATATATTGCATACTTCTTGGCCTGAGTGGAGTGAGCAGTTACGTCAAATATGCAGGACATCTAGAGTACGGGCCTCCTTCGATACAACAAAATACACGAGATTCATTCTACCGTGTGTCTGTTGACTTTGTCTTAAACGCTTGTGGCAGGTGTGATTCTTGGATGCCTTGCATTAGCATTCTTAGTTTCTGCTACCATTTTTTTAGATATTTGGTACCTTTCTGGTGTTCCAACTTTTCTAGTAATATGGCAGGGCCCCATCTCACTCTGCTTATGTTCACATTGACGGTGAAGATGCTCGGCAATTCATTGCTGGGCTTGCTCGAGAATATTGGACTCGAGAACATTCGTGCTGCACGAATTGTGTCTGCAGCTGTGGCTGCACGCACACGTTCACGTTTTTTTGCAGGCGTGGGTAATTTTCATTCCTCCTGTTTATTTTTCTTTGTCATTTAATATGATTTGCATAGAAACTGGCAGCACCTTGGTGCCTCTGTTGCATAAACAGTTATTCTGACATCATAATCCACAAATGAAAAAGAAACTCTCCCACAGTATTTGATGCAAAATTCTGTGAGGACAAAAAGTTTACATCAGAAATAAATGCATTAGGGAACTTTAGCTCTCTTTACTATTTCGGAGACATTATAAGTACTCAATCTCAGGCACGTTCAGGTATTTTGCAAGACTTACAGTTCAACTTTAATTTGATGATGGAAACCAAATTAACATATGTCTGATGTAGAGTCCTAACTTTTTCGGTAAACGTCTATGACAAAAATCTTTTAGGAAAACATTACTGACAGAAATTTATCACTTTGTTTGGAATGTTTAAAAACAAAATTATGCTTCAGCATGTAGGTTTTCTACAGAATAAGTTACAGGCTAATGTTATTTTGACGGTTAGTGAGTACTGTGTTTGGGGACCTATAGTTTGGTGTATTCTCCATTGTAAATTAAGTATATTGTTTTATTTTCTTTGCTGGATAATTTTTTCTTTTCCTTTCTAGTAAACGCCTTCTCAAGCTTTTATTTTTTTAAAAAGGTTTAATTTCTTAATTGTTTTGATTGCAGGCTCTGGTAATGCAAGGTCAGCATGCTGCAGCAGTAGTGGAACTGTCAAATATTTGCCATCTTTTGCGGATATTCCCTCCTGAGAAGTCCTCTGTATGTGCTTTATTTGTTCATGAATTAGCATACCTAGATATTTGCTTTAAAAAATTTAGTCCTTAAACTCTAAAGGCATTGAAGCAAGCCTTCTGTGCAATTGTATTAAAGGGCAGATGCTTCTCTGGGAGACATCTCTTTTCACCCTTAACCCCCAACAACCAACTAGGGATGGCCATATGGGATTTTTGAAGACCGAATAAGGGTATAGATGGCCAGCTATCCATGTACAACGCAATTTCAATGTAAAGGGTATACCCATACCCTACCCCAATGGGTAATGGGTACCCATGGTTCTTTTACTATATTTTTGCTTTTCATTTTTTTTTCCCTTCTCCATTATAAGAAAATAAACACTCCTAAAATTCTTATAAATAACATTAGTTTCCTAGTACATGCATAAAATTAAAAATATTACAAACTTACAAGTTCAAATATTACAAATTATAAGTTCAAATCTCATAACTCGAAAACAAAATAGTTAGGATGCTTGTGCAGTTTGATTATCATCATCAACAACCTAAACATCAACGTCATTGTCAAATGTGCCAAATTGAGTATTTATATAAGTTAATTTGAATGATGGATAATGAATATTTTTTTTAACTTCATAGGTACCCATGGGTAAACCCTTACCCTACCCATTAGATGATAGTAATTTTCTACCCATCTAAATTTCGCCCCGTTTAGACAATACCCCTGGTTATTTATGCCCGTCCTACAACCAACTATGCCTTGGGAGGCAGTTTCAGCTGCAGCCCCCTGTGCTCTGTTGTTGTTACTGGAAGCTTGAGCTATAAAAAACCTAACCCACCTAGAACACCCCAACTGAACTGAAGAGACCTGATAGAAAAGAAAGTAAAAGAAACCCATGGGCAGAGAAAGGAGATGAAATCTTGGTGAGCGGAGAGTTTCCTGTGCTTGCACTTCAAACACCTCATGCTCTCTCTTGAATGCAAATTTACTTGGGGCTATGGGTTACTTGGAATTTCTCAACTATCTAACATTTTATGCTTAACTATAGCTGTAGTCATAAAATTATTGGCTCTATATTTTCTTGTAAAGTGAGGGCCTGATCTCACCGAAACAACCTATTCATGATCTCCTTGAGCCTAGTAAATCAGGAAATGTACCCAGCAATCCAATCAATTTCCATGTACTGGCCATCCTCATCTTTTTTAAAGACGGATGTATTGGGGTAATCTCACTTCCACTTAATGTTTTTCAACTTTGATTTCATTTAGTCACATGGGAGGTTATTTGTGGCATAGAATGGTGTTTTAGAGGTTCAATTTAAGGTTTTAAGTAACAAATTTTGGGCGGATGGCTACATGCCTCAAAGGACCCATCTTAAAGGCAAGCACCTATATTGTAAAGTATTGAATTGAACGGTGCACATGGGTGCATGCCTTTAATATATAGGTACCATGATTTTCAGTCTGGTGAGGAATGAGTACCTCACATTGCAGTTGTCACCTAGTGTTCCTTATTTGTAAAATGGCTTCTTGAAATGCAAGAATCTAATATCAATATGTGAGGTGCTTGCCATGGCAGTGGGTATTAAGGATCCTCCACGGGTCCACCAGATCACAGAAGATTGATTATCCAATCTTCCTGATCTGCCAGGATTAATTAACAGGAATCAATACTGATTCCTTCCTGATGTATAACCTTCCTAGTCTAGATAGTCTTTATTTCTTTCCTAGTTAGGTCTAGTCTAGGTCTGTATAAAACACAACTACTGCTGTACATCTTAATCAATTCAATAGAACAAAAAGCTTCTATAATTCTTTATGGTATCAGAGCCCTAAAAGCTCCACCGAGCAAACCCTAGGGAAAAAAAAAACCCAAAACACAAACCCTAATCCATGGCCGCTCAACCCACCGCTGCTGCTGCTCAAACCACTGCCGCCCCTGTCAATACCACCCTCCCACCAACCGCCGGTGAACCAAACCCTAATCTTCCCACCCTCGTCACCATCAACACTGCAGCCCAACTTCCCGTCAAGCTTACTGCCACCACCTTCTTTCCGTGGCAAGCTCAATTCAATGCCCTGCTTCGAGGGTATGATCTCATGGGCTATGTTGATGGCTCTCGGCCCTGCCCACCCACCACAGAAACAGCCCTTCATGATTTTTGGGTTCGTCAGGATCAACTCCTGCTTCATGCCATTCTGGCTTCCGTCTCCCCTCAAGTGATTCAACTAATTGCCGCTGCACCAACTTCAGCCACTGCCTGGGCACGGCTCACTCACCTTTATGCCAACAAAGCCCGGGCCCGTGTCCTTGGCCTCAAGGAACGGTTGACCCTTCTGAGGCAAGATTCCCGCCCAGTTTCTGAATACCTGCAGGAAATTAAGGTTCTTGCAGATGAGCTGGCTGCCATTGACAGACCACTGTTTGATGATGACCTCCTTCTCCATGTTCTTAATGGAGTTGGACCCGAATTTAGAGAAATTGCAGCAGCTGTTCGGTCCAGGGACACCACTGGCCCCTTTGAAAACCTTCATGACATGCTTGTTCAGCATGAGGCTGCTTCCAAACGTGCAGCCCACGTAGCACCCACTCCTCCAATAACAGCCCACCCAACTCAATCCTTTTGTGGTTACTCCTCCAACCGCAACACTAGGGGCTCCTCTGGCCCAAGGTCCAACTTTCAGCCCATGGACAACCACCGTGTCTCTGGAAACTGGCCCCACCAACAGTCCAATGACAGTTCCCGTCGCTCATCCTCCCAGCCCACTGGATACCGTGGCTATTGTCAATGGTGTGGCACTCAAGGCCACAGTGCTAAGCGCTGCCCTCACCTTCAGCAGTCTGCCCCGCCACCTCCGGTGGCCAATCCAGCCACTCATGCCTCCTCCCCAGGCTGGCTCCTTGATTCGGGAGCCTCCCATCATGTAGCAACCAGCTCCCACCACCTTTCTGATGCTACCAGCTACAATGGTCCAGATGAGATCATCATTGGCAACGGTAATGGCTTCCTTATTACTCACACTGGATCCACCTTACTTCCTTCTCCCACCTCCCCCCCCCCCCCCCCTCTTTCCATCTTAAAAATGTCCTATGTGCTCCATCCATGACCCGCAACTTAATTTCCATTTCCCAGTTTAATAAACAGAATAATACCTCTATTGAACTATTTCCTGGTTATTTTCATGTGAAGGATCTCAGCACGGAGGCGGTTCTCCTACAAGGCCCGAGTAAGGATGATGTGTATGAGTGGTCATCGGTTTCTCTTCACAAACCTCAAGCAATGGTGGCTGTGACAGTTTCCCCTCACCTTTGGCATCGTCGTCTTGGTCACCCTCAGTCCAAAACCCTCAAAAGTGTCTTAAGTCAGTTTCATGTTCATTTTTCTTCCAAAATTCCAGACCCTATATGTAATTCCTGTGCTTGCAATAAAAGTCATCGCCAACCCTTTGGCATTTCCTCCTTAAATAGCACTCGTCCTCTGGATTTAATATATACTGATGTGTGGGGACTGCCCCCTACACCTCCATTGATGGTTTTTCCTACTATCTTATCCTTGTTGACCATTTTACGAAATATACCTGGCTGTACCCACTTCGAAAAAAATCAGACGTCTATTCAACCTTCAAAGACTTCAAAACCTTGGTTGAAACTTTAATTCACCCATCATCTCTCTTTACACTGATGGTGGTGGTGAATTCATCAAATTGAAACCATTTCTTGCTGAAAATGGCATCAATCATCTTCTCACCCCTCCCCACACTCCTCAGCACAATGGTGCAGCCGAAAGGCGTCATAGACACATTGTTGAAACTGGTCTCACACTCCTTAACTGAGTAGAAATTCGAAATTCAAGGACCAATATGGCACAATTTGAAGTTTTAGGCAGACACAAGTCACATTTCAGGGCTATTAGTGTTCCGTACCTTTTTCTGTAGCTACCTTTGTTATTGTGTTGAAAAACATTTTTCCTTGTATCAATATTCGAATAACTATTATTGTTTTACATTATTACTAAAACTTATTTTCTGTTCAATTTCGTTCATGTAGATTGATCTTCATTATAGTCATATATGGTTTGGTACTAGATGTTTTTTACCGATTCTATTAGAATGGGTCAATGCCCTATGAAATATTTTTATTGCGCCTATTTTGGTTTTAAGAAACTGTGGTTTTCATATTATCATTAGTAGCACTGTTTTTTTATTATTTTTTATATCCAGCCGGAGATGGAGATGGTGGCTCGAGGTTTGGAGAAACACTTGAAATTGGATCAGAGGCAATTTCTAATGAGCATGCTTGTCGGCATTTGCAGTGAAGAAAGCCAAAGAAGAGCAGCAGAAGCTTTGGGTTTGGTGCGTGACACATTTCTCTGTTTCCAAATTTTCTTCTTTGACAAATGTTTGATAGTGACTAGATATAACTTATGCTAAAAGCCTTAGCTTCATTTATATGGTAAGCTTGCATGATTCCACGATCGACTTTCAGAGAATGGGATATATTTAGCTCACAAGTTTCTTAATTAGTGTTGGACATTTCACATGTTTTAGTCTGTTTGGTGGTATAAACTTAAGCAGAATCTGGAGTTGTATGGATTAGTTCAAGTGAAAAAGAGTGTCCTGCTTTGCCCAAGCCCCTTGTCATGCAACCAAAAAAAAAATTGAAAAAGAAAAAACAAAGAGAAGTCTTCTCGGACTCTCTGCCTTGATGGTGGATAGTATACTTATTTGGTTTTATTCTTGTTTTTTATGACAGAATCTTGACCAATCTGAGGTGGATGGAGAAATGGTAGATGCCGTATAGACCAACCGGTGATCCAAGAATCAGGTTAGTTGTGGGGAGTCAAAGTAATCGTTTCTAGCTTGGTAAATGATGTTGTTCCTGTCCATCTTTTAACACCACTGTACGACGATTTTACTTGTTTGTTTTGGTTGGCAAAACCGTAGTTTTTAGATTAAGTGGGGTCACCATATGTTCCTTAGGGTATGTTTGGATGAGGAACTTCAAAGTTCCATGAAATTTAGGCTATATTACAAAGAAATGAACTAAAAGCCAAAAAAATATGGGCACTGTAAGTAGGTAGATAAGCAAGTAGGTAGATAAGCAAGTAGTAAGGAAGTATGTGCACTATATGAGCATAGCAAACCACTAAATAAGGGATTTCCAAAGAAACACCTCCATTAGTGGAACTTACAGATTCTAACTATATGTATCGCATCTAATCATTTGCAAATTCCTTGGAACTTTGAAATCCCTCGTTTTAAACTAATTTTGCCTATATTCCGTGGAACTTGAAATTACTCATCCAATCATACCCTTAGGAATTATGTTGCACCTGTTTTAAGTGAGGGCTTGTTTGGGTGAGTAGTAAAAGGTATTGGAAAATACTTCAGTATTTGATAAATTAGATGTACAGTAGTGGGAGAGATATATACAGGTCTGAACTAGACGTAACTAGGAAGGAAATAAAACTAGCTAAACTAGGCCTAACTTGGAAGGAAAGAAACTAGATAAGTATGTACAAAAGGAAGGAATTTGTGCAGATTCCTGGTTGACCTTGGGCCAGCCGATCATGGAGATTGAGATTGATTCTCAATCTCTTCTGATTTGGTTGGATCCTTAATACACCCCTGCAAGATGGTGGAGCTGTCAGCGACACCAATCTTGGTACGTAGAAGCTGGAAACGTGGTCTGGGGAGCGGCTTGGTGAGAGCATTTGCAAGCTGGTCATCTGTTGTGACATGAGATACTTGGAGGAGGCCACGTGTTACATGGTCACGAACAAACTGAAAGTCAAGCTCCACGTGCTTCATGCGAGAGTGGAGAGCAGGGTTGGCACAGTAGAATGTGGTGGCAATGTTGTCACAAGAGATGGTGGGAATTCCTTCAACTGGGAGGCCAATTTCACGCAAGAGGGACTGAACCCAGATCAGTTCTGCAGTAGTGGAGGCTACTGCACGATATTCTGCCTCAGTGGAGGATCAGGAGGTTGCTTTCTGCTTCCTGGAACTCCAGGAGATGAGATTTCCACCTAGGTAAACCAGATAGGCTGTGGTTGACTTGCGGTCTGCTGGATCTCCTGCCCAATCTGCATCGGAGAAGGCATGGAGATGGTTGAAGGAATGAGAGATGGCATGGAGGTGATTGGTGGTGTGATTGCTGTTGATGGTGAGGTGGCAGTGTGAACAGGAACCAGAGACAGGATCAAGGGTGGAGAGCCAGGTTTGGGTGAGGGGAGGAGTGACGTGAGGGTTCTGGGAGGAGAAAGGGGAACCAGGAAAGGAGGACTCATCAAACTGCACATAACGAGAGACATATAGTTTGTGGGTGGATGGATCATAACAGGGATAGGCACTCTGATTGAGGGAGTAGCCGAGAAAGACAGGGTGTGGAATGGGGTAGGAGTTTGTTGGGATTGTAAGGGCAGAGCCAAGGAAAATAGAGGCACCCGAAGGTGCGTAGGCGGGAATAGTTGGGGGGGCGGTGGAAGAGTGTTTCATAGGAACTGTTCTGGTGGAGGCGGGGGGTGGGCAGCCGGTTTATGAGATACACGGCAGCCCTGAAGGCATATGTCCAGTAGGACAATGGAAGGGAGGCCTGATGAAGGAGAGTAAGGCCTGTTTCGACAATGTGGCAGTGTCGTCTTTCGGCAGCCCCATTGTGTTGAGGAGTGTGGGGAGGGGTGAGAAGGTGATTGATGCCGTGGGAGGCAAGGAATGGCTTTAATTTGATGAATTCACCTCCTCCATCAGTATAGAGAGACAAGATGGGTTGCTGGAAATATTTTTCAACAAGGGTTTTGAAATCCACAAAGGTGGAGAAGACATCTGATTTTTTCTTAAGGGAATAGAGCCATGTATATTTTGTAAAATGGTCCACAAAGATGACATAATATGAGTTTTTGTCCATGTAAAGTTAAGGGGCAGGGCCCCATACATCATTGTAAATGAGTTCTAGGGGACGAGAGGAGGTTAGGGAAAAAACACCAAATGGTAGTCTTGTACTTTTATTGCAAAGGCATGAATTATAGACAGTTTCTAGATGCTAAGGAGTTACATTAATGGAAGACTGGCGGAGGACAAATTGGAGGACTTTAGAACTTGGGTGGCCAAGACGACGATGCCCAAGATTAGGGGAGACCACCACACCCACCAGAGCTTGAGGCCATTGAATGGAGGCAGAGGACCACTCGTAGACATCATTCCTACTCTGGCCTTGTAGGAGAACCGCCCTCGTGCTGAGATCCTTCACATGAAAAGAGTGGGGAAAAAGTTCAATAGACGTACAATTTTGTTGATTGAATTTAGCAATGGAAATCAGATTTGTATTCATGGAGGGAACACATAAAACATCTTTGAGAGTGAAGGGAGGGGAAGCGAGTTGAACCTGTGTGGGAGATACCAAGACCCTTACCGTTACCAATGATGATCTCATCGGGGCCAGTGTACTGGTGGGCATCTGAGAGATGACGAGTGGTGTTGGTGACATGATGCGAGGCACTAGAGTCCAGAAGCCAGCTGCTAGAGTGAGCTTGGCTGGCTGGGTTTGCCATGGGAGGAGGAGCTAAGAGAGTGGGAAGCTGGGGACAACGCTTGGCGGTGTGGCCCTGGACACCACACAGCTGACAGAAACCACAATAGCCAGTACCAGGCTGGTTGGAGCGGCAATTGGTGGAGTTGCGGTGGCCAAAAGGGCGGTGGTTGTCCTGTTGGTGGTATGAGTGGCGGCTGCTGGAGGAGTGCTGTGAATAACGGCTAGGAGTGTGGCCACGGTGAGCCAGGGACACGTGAGCTGTTATGACATGACTAGGGGTTGAAGGGGCTTCTCGATTGGTGGCTTCCTCATGCTGAACCAGCATGTCATGCAGATTTTCAAAAGACACAGGGGTGTCCCTGGAGATGACAGCAGGTGTAATGTCCTTGAATTGGGGGCCCACGCCATTGAGGACATGGAGGAGCAAATCGTCATCAGAGAGAGGTGTATCAATGGCAGCAAGCTCGTCGGAGAGAAGACGAACCTCTTGGAGGTAGTCAGAGACTTGGTGGTCGCCACGGCGAAGAAGAGTAAGTCTCTCTTTGAGGCCAAGCACACGGCCACGGGCCTTGCTTGCATAGATATGGGTGAGGCGCTGCCATGCAGCGGCAGAGGTTCTTACTGCAGCAATGAGAGTGATGACTTAAGGGGAAACTGAAGCCAAGATTGAGTGGAGAAGAAGCTGGTCCTAGCCGAACCAGAAGGCGCGGAGCGCAGGTTCTGTTGCTGGGGGGCAGGGATGAGAGCCATCCACAAAACCTATTAAATCATACCCGTGAAGAAGGGAATAGAACTGGGCACGCCAAGGGAAAAAATTGTTGGCCGTGAGCTTGATCGGAAGCTGTGCAGCCGTATTAATGGTGATGAGGGTGGGTAGATTAGGGTTTGGATCACCGGTGGTTGGTGGGAGGGTAGGATTGGAAGGTGCGGCAGTGGTTTGAGCAGCAGCGGCGGTGGGTTGGGCGGCCATGGATTAGGGTTTGTTTCTCGGGTTTTTTTTTTCTAGGGTTTTGCTCGGTGGAGCTTTTAGAGCTCTGATACTATAAAAGGTATTGGAAAATACTTCAGTATTTGATAAATTAGATGTACGGTAGTGGAAGAGATATATACAGGTCTGAACTAGACCTAACTAGGAAGGAAATAAAACTAGCTAAACTAGGCCTAACTTGGAAGGAAAGAAACTAGCTAAGTATGTACAAAAGGAAGGAATCTGTATAGATTCCTGGTTGACCTTGGGCCAACCGATCATGGAGATTGAGATTGATTCTCAATCTCTTCTGATTCGGTTGGATCCTTAATAAGTAGGAGGGATTGGATTGGATAACTCCTAAAATTCAATGTATTTTGAGTATGAAAATGGATGTGTTCTCATTAGGAGTAGAGATAGAAGAAAACTTATCCGATTCAATCCCCTTAGAACAGTAGGATTAAAAAAAGTAAGTTTCTTCCCATGTCTAATCCTCCTACCAAGAAACAGCATGCATTGTATCATTCAAAATTCATTGACTTTGAGGAGTTATCCAATCCAATCCTGCTCGCCAAATGTGGCGTAAGAGCTGTTTTCTAACTTCTAAGCATCTATGAATCTGTAGTTCTTTCTCAATATATCTTCTCCATTTTCCTTTCAGATGTGTTGGTGATGATGATGAACAATAAAAGTAGTTTAGTGGATAAATAACCATAAGAAAACTACGTTGATTCCAGTCTAGTAACAAACAAGAAACACGTTGGTGATGCTGATTGATAGGTGACGGGGGTGGCGACTGCAACGGAGAATGATAAAAGGAGGATACTCGGAAAAATAGCTCATTGTGATTGTGTAATTAATGTTTTGAATCAATTTGATGCCTCCCAAATGTATAATTATACTGTACTTCAACAATTAAAATTATTTCTCAATTTTCTCCCAAGAAATGCTTTTATTTTCTAGATTACTACTTGCACGATGTTTTATTTCCATTTCATGTGTATATTGATTGGTATTAGCCCTCGACATGATTCGGTACGGTTTGGTATAGAGGTGATAACATAATCGTAGTCAGTAATTTTAATCAGTTGGGTATGGTACGGTATTTCAAAACATGAAATTGATACCGTATTGTATCGTATTAATTATGTTCGATATAGTTTTAATTGGGTTTCGATTTTGAGCCCAAATTCATAATTTCATTTCTAGATTATTTGATTGAATGTCTAAAAGAAATCTTTTGATAAAGTGGGCATCTTGTTGAGTAACATATATTGTTCAAAATGTATAGAAAATTTATAAGGGAATCAATCAATCTTACTACATTAACTAAAATTGACTCATCAATTAAAATTAACATACCATTAAATCTATTAATTAAAGTTAACTCTTCTTTTGATATTTTGTGCTGAAATGAGTTATTGGAGAATTGAAGTCCTTTCAATCAAACTAACAAGAAAGTGTGATGATTTGAATAAGATGAGAGAAGTGTGAATGATATAGAGTTAGAGAGATGATAGGCGATAGAGATGAAGAATGGAGCTCTCCATGGGCTGTCAGCAACATGAGACATGAATGAAAGTTAAAAAGAAGGGCATGATTTATTCTCTTAATACTCCCAAACATATTGTATTTAACATCCTTATTTCAAAAGGGACAGTAAATATGATTGCTAAGGCATGAACAAAAATTCAAGTAAACAAATAAAAGACATGCGTTGGAATCTTGCAAGGGCTTATGCTACAAACCTTGGATGATAGGGAAGGCAAAGCTTTGAAATTCTCAGTTACCAGACCATTTGCACATTCATATGAAACTTCAACACCACCGATACAAAAATGGGCCAGGCTCCGATTTCCTGAAGGAGGCCCATCCTTTTCAACTTATCGCTGTCATGCTAGCACCCAGGCTAGCAGAAAATGCCACACAAAGAAATCATTTGGAAAAAATTTATATACTCTTATAGATGGAAGAACTAGATTATCATCGCCGTGAAACGACAGTGTTTGGAATGCTCTCCATAAACTTAGCCCTTGCAGCAGGGTATGTTGAAAATTGACCCAATACAACAATAATTGTAGTTGTACTACTTCCAAACTTTTTGATCCCTTAAGAGATCATATAGGTGTGATTAGCTATTAGCATGTTAGGGTTTTTTTACTTTTTAATTTTGGATTTAATTTCATTTTTAATTAAATAAAAAAATTAAAATCGGTTCGGTTTCGGTACGGGACGAGACGATATTCTCTAACATCGAAATCGATCTCGTACTGGTTTGAACCTGTACGATATCAGTACTGTGTTGATCTTTTATTCGGTTTTACTATTTGATTTTTTTTTTTCGGTTTGGTATAATACGGACGGGGACAATTTTGGTATTTCGGGCCGATATGCTCACCTTTAATTGGTATGCATTATATAAATGTAATTATTTCAGGTAACAGAAATGTTAAAAAAAAAGTCATTTTTAGTTTTGTGTAGATTTGATTTGTAGTTTTCATTCAGGCTATAGAAATGCCTCACGATGTCATTCCTAGTTTTGATTCCAGATGTTATCCAAAGTTTTGAAGCGGTATTAAGTAAGAGAAGAAAATAGAGAAGGAAAATATTTCAAATGAACTTGCAAGAAGGTAGTAGATATAGTATGAATGTTTTTGAAGGACATGGTACGGATATTGCATTTTAAATACATACTACTGTATGTAAGATCCATCAATACAAATAGGGATGTTAGTAGTGCCTATTTATAAATATGGTCTATAAAATATGGTCTTCGTAGAATTTTCTTTCCATAAAAAAATGTCACAAGAATTTTGATGTGATACTCATATAAAAATATAATTTTTGTTTAATGTGATATAGGCTTACTCCTTCGTAGGGCTTCACCAGTTTAGCTCGGACTCAAAAGAGTGCTCGAGTATAACTTGTTTGATTCGAAAATCAACTTACTCGGATGTGGTCTTACTCGATGTTGGAATGCTTTCTTCTCATCTACTGGGAGATCTACGTGACAATAAGAAGAGTACTTAATACTGGTAGGGTGTCGGCCTAACAGACTTAGATGCTTAAATTTGTAAGAAAGTAGGAGATCAGACAAGGACTAGGAGATGCGTGAGTCATGAATAGTTACTGTTTCTTGGAGCACGTGCCCAGTAGTTATAGTGGTAGTAAATGGGGGCACCAAGGTATCTAACAAGATTGCGACACGCGTCCCGAGAATCTAGTATGTTAAATGAACAATGGTGATTTGCTTAGGAATTGAGGCGGTTCTGTTATGGCTTGGGCAAAGATGCCGACCAAAATGTGTCGAACAAGAGGTGCCAACTGTGGGGGATCTGGCGACAGGTATGGCATGAAACCAACTGGTCTACACGGGCCAATCGTAATTGATCTGGTTAATCATTAGGTACATATTGGTACTGGTGGCTAGCGGTTGTGTCTAATGATTGGTCGGAATGTGTAAATATAGCCAATATATTAATCTGACCCAATTTGGGTGCACGCAAAATGTGGATTTGTCCCATATTCGAAGAAATTATTAAATCTTAATGTATTACAGTTACATGCTATATTTGATTTAAGTGTTTGTATGAGTTGACGACATGATTAATAGTCACGTTTAGTGTATAATAATAAATATTCGCTTATAAATAACATGTAGATCAGATGCATTATTTGAACATGATTCAACACAATATGTAACGACCCATCCTGGAATTCGGGATTAGGTTAGAAACTAATCATGATTAATGAGGGTTAATCGGTGGTTAGTTGGGTGGAATCGGACGAACGATGCAAAATGACCGTTTTGCCCCTAATCGTGGGCAAAACGTTGACTTCTTATTCGGACGGTCAAATGGACTTTGACCGGTGACCGTGACGTAGTTTGGGACGTCACGAGATCATAAACAGGTGGCACGTTCGATTCCGACGTTCGAGGTGATAGTTATGACGTTCGGTAGCCCAAGGGCATTATCGTAATTTGGACGAAATTAGGGAAAATGTTGACTTTTTGATCGGGAGGTCCGATGGCCGAGGACCGAGGACCGTTAGGTTCGTCTCGAAGCCCTGAGTACAACGATACAACGACAGGTGGCACGCGTCAAACGGACATCGGTGACCAAGTTACGGGTCACAGATGGTGAGGGGCATTTTGGTAATTTCCCAAGTGAGGGCAAAATGGTAATTTCCTGCGGGGGAACCGTCTGAATATCGTGGAAACAGGGTCTGAGTGCCCATGCCGTGAGTGACCTATTCCATTGATTTGTGTAAGCCTAATCTACAATTGTTTAATCAATTGGTGGTCTTGGGGATAGAAGTTTAGTCTGCAAAGGCCAAGGGAGAGTGTGATGTTGGGGAAATGGGGGATTGAACGGTGCGGAAGTTGGTGTTTTTTTAGGATGCACAGAGACCGTGCGGGTGAGTGTTCAGAGTGTGTGAGAGCTGGTGGGAAATTGAAGCCACGGGTGAGTTGTTTAGTGCCTTGAGAGGAGCAGTGCACGGCGAGCAATGGTGAGGCTGGGGAGCAAGTGCTGCTGGTGCGTCTGAAAATGGGAAGAAAACAGAGGCTGCTTCCCACGCTGGTTCGATCTCCCAAGACCAATTTGAGGGGAGATGCGCACTGAAATGGAGGGATTGTGAGAGGACTGAGACAGTGGGAGAGCGCGGGGTTGTTTCAGTTTGTGAGCTTGGGTCAATTGGAACTGGAAATGGGCTGCGGTCTGGGAATGGAAAACAGAGGACTGACCACCAGTCGAGAGTGATCGACCTCCCCAACGGTCTGTTGAGAGCTGGAAACCTTTCTGTAAGGATGTGGGGAGGATGGAGAGCTAAATGAGAGAGGAGAACCGGGGGGCTGAGTGAATTCACACAGTGAAACCCGAAGCCTGTTTTCGTGTGAATTCAAATTCGAATTTGAATTTTAGACCAGCCCAAGCCAATTTGAGGCTCGAATGAACTTTATGAGGCCTTAGCTAGCCAACCCAGATCGATTGTTGCAAGCTCTGAAGCTCCTGGAGCCATGGACGGACGTCGTGGGTGGCCGGGAAATCGAGCTTTGTGTCCGTGCATTTGGAGGTAAGTGTTGTGAAATTGATCCCCAAATAATCCTTTCCATGAGGCTACAATGCTATGCTATCCATTAATTGAAGAATTACTTGGTTATACGGTGAATTCAGACGAGAGTCTCGTTTGAGAAACTTAGTTTAAGTCGAGATAGTTGGAGGTAAGGACGACTGCTTTGGATGTTACAGATCCCTAATTGGACAGGCTGCGAAGCTAATGGTGTGCTTAAATCGTTCAGATAATGTCGAATTGAAGGACTGCTAATCGGATCCTCACGCGGGTGGAACGGCCCGTATGTCAGGGAGTCGAGTGAAGATGGTGACCGTTGGGTTACTGTAGCTGGCGCGTGAGTGTCACGCGCAGCCGCTTGCGGCGGCGCGTGACGGTGCGTGGGGCCGATTTTCAAGGTGAGTTCAACACGACTTTTATCCTATACAACGTAACGAACATTTTAACGTTGGTTTCGAACTTATCGGACACCGTTTCGATGTGGTTCCGAGGGTCCGAAGATTTCTATTACGTTTGTAATTAATGATTAATTCCCGGAAAATTATGGGAAATTAGTATGTTGTTATGTAAGCCCTTGGTGACACTAAAGTATGTTTTCGGACAGGATTTGGAATTTCTGGAAGTATCGGAATTTACGGGCATGCGTGCGGCGCAAAACCGAGCCTTAAGGATGGTGTGTGTGAGTGGACGTTGCTTTCAAAATTTAATGCATGCATAAATTATTTCTATGATTTTATGATCATGATTATAAGTTGTGGTTGATTTTGATTTTCGTATTTATACGTATTCGATTCCCGTAGTTATACGTATTTTTATTATACATGTGAAATTCCACGTATTTCGAGAATATGGTCACTCGTATGCTTAATGATGGTTTAATGGAAGAAGTTATATGAAATGGGTGTAAAATGATTTAAGAAGGTTGTTTATGATTTGCGAGTGTGATTTACGACTTTGACACGTTTTTCGAGAAAGTTCCGGATTTGCACGTTTTACGAGATTTTGAGTTATTGTGATTTGATCACTGTTGATGTTTGAATTGGGGAATTAAAATGAGACTTGTGATTTTGAGGATTTTAAATGTGGGTTTTGAGTATGTTTTGCTTGGACTGTGATTTTGGTATTTATGATTGTGGTCTTGATGTTTTGATAATGAGATTTGAGAAATGAAGTGATTTCAAGGAATTAAAATGGATTTTGAAAAAGGTGATTTCGGGCTTGATGCTCGGGGCATAAAAGAAATTTTAACGAACGAGGTTTCGGTTTTCGGAAATTTAAGGTGGATTCTTGGTTTGGGTTCGGGATGATGCTTCCGGATGCCGGCTTACGGGATCATCGTTGCGAATTCGAATTCGGGAATGAAAAAGGATTTAATAAAGTCATTTGGTTTGTTTTTGCATGCCCCGTGTTTCATGATGATTTGGTTATGTTTGTAAAGTATGATTTGGGGAAAATGAATGTGGAATTTCGGACCATGGGTCCTGTTGTGAAAAATGTGATTTTGGGATGGATCCCACGTGGTCGTGATTGATGAACTGCTTTGGGGTTTAAAGACCCGCTGAAAACTGCTTTGGGTTTGAAGACCCGTTGTTGTGTTTGAAAACTGTTTTGGGTTTAAAAACCCGGTGCTATTGCTGGAACACGTTTTGAGTTTAAAGACTCAGTTAGTTGATGACGGGGGAGGGCCCTTAGTGAGTTTAAAGACTCGTGAGTTTAAAGACTCGGTTACTGTAATACCCCCGAGGCCTATTGATTATGTTCTGAGTTTAAAGACTCGTTGATATCCCGGGAAGGCCTGTTTATTCGCATGGTTTTGAGTTTAAAGACTCGGGCGCACTTGTTATCCAGCAAAATGATTGACTTGTGTTTATTGATGATTTCTGATGTTTCGGTTGAGTTGGGCAGTGGCCCGGTATATGGTTGTTGGTTTTGGATCATGTTGTGCATTCTGTTTTGATTCGTGGTTTTGGGCTGTGGCCCTGTGTTTATGGTTGCGGGCTGAGACCCGATGGTTGAGAAAGGAAAAAGATTTTGAGGTTCATACGAGTTCTTCCTTATGTTGGAATTTGATACACAGTTTTTATTTTGTTGAAAATCTTAACGGATGACGAAATGTTTTTGTATGCATGCATTGGTTTTGCGCGGAGGGTAAAAACGTTTGTTGTGACTGTTTTGCTAAACTGATTTATTTTTGTCCACTCACACCTTTTGGTTTTTATTGACCCTCCAGGTCGTGGCGCATTGTTCGAGGCCGTATGTGGGGCGGAGGCATGAGTAAATACGGGTGGCTATCCCTGGTTTGGCAAGCACTGAGGGTAACTTGGGGTTTTCAGTCATCTTGCCAGACGGGAGCAGGACCGGGCACGGTTATCGATGTCCCTTTCGGGGGCGGTCCTGTCACAATATATGATAACCCCACCTAAGTTAGGGATTTTTTTTAATGGCCTGAATTTTGGATTCAAAGATTATTAAGGTAAAATGACTATTTTTCCCTGTTCATATTTTTAATGCTTCGACTTTGACTTTTGGCTTGAAGAACTTGTTGCACATCTACTTAGGATCGTTATATAGGTCTCGAAATTTGGTTTATGTGGACAGTCAACATGCATTAAACGGGTTTCGTACGAGGATGTTATGATTCTAAAAACTTGAGAGGCACATTGGTCTTTTGGTGTTTGAGATATTTAGGAAAAGGATCAAATTCTTTCTCCCTTATCTTTTTTTTTTTTTGCGATACATAACACCACACTTCACTCTCTCTTCTTTCTCCCACTCGTGAAACCCAAAGAATACCCAAGATTTTGGATTTCGATTTGAGGCCATTCTATCTGTTTTGGTTGCACTTATCACGTTCCTTTCCTCCCTACGATAAAAAAACCTACCATCAATTGAAGGAAAGGACCGCAAAATAGCTTGGAATCACAAAGGAAGAAAGATCTGAAACTTTCGAGCATTTTTCTTGAAAATTCAGATACTTTCCTGAAATTTTGGGATTGTGTTTGAGTTTTTAGGGTTGAGTGGATAAATTTCCATTATTAAAATGTTCAATTTGATTGAGAATTGAGAAAGTTATGAACATTTGAAGTTTAAGCCAAAAATGGAGTTTTCGGAAAGGTTTCGGCGGACCAAAAGGCAGCGCCGAAAATGATCGACTTCTCCGGTAGAATATTCCAGTGATAGAATATTCCTCTAATGATGGAATATTCCTCTAATGACGGAATATTATACTCAGGTTGACGAAATATTCCCTGACGGAATATTTCGTTAGGTAGGAATATTTCTCCAGCATGTGGGGGTGGCGTCTGGCCTTCCAGTAGCACGTGGTGGTGCATGGCAGCGCATGGTGTGACGACCCGAAAATTCGAAAAAGGAAAAATTGGAAGGAAATGACGATTTTGCCCTTGGTCATGGAGGAGCAAAAGTTGACTTTTCATTCGGGACATTGTTCAGCCTTTCCGAAGAGACCGTTGGGTAGGTCTCAAAATGCTGAATTCGTAGACAGGCGGTATGCGTAAATCGGAGTTCGGATGGAAAGGTTATGGACCTTGAAACGCTAGGGGCATTTTGGTCATTTGTATCCTAAGGGGCAACATTGTCTTTTTGTTAGAGTTTGCTGAGTCAATTAATTGGCGACTCATTTCGTTTCTTAAGTGACACATGTCACCTGGCATGGGTCAATTAGTGTCAATTGATGTGTGAACGGTGGGAGTGGATGAGAATTTATCAAATAGGAAGGATTAGACTCGCGGGTATGAAAGCAAAAACAAAGGAGGGGGTGGGATTGATCTAAGGCACCCACCAATCCCCTAAACTGAAACCGTGAGGCTCCATTCGAATTGAGAGTGTGACATCGTGAGGAAATTGAAAAGAGAAGGGGAAGAACAGCCTAGGGAACCCGAAACGCCACCCGAAAACCTTGAATTAGAACTTAGGATGTTTGTGATTAATTGAAGGAAACAGAGATGAAGATGAGCTTATGGAGACTTAAACGAGTTGAATGAGATCGAAATTGAGGGAAATGGTGAAGAGACAAGCCCAGACGGACCTTGTATTCGTTTTACAAAATTTGAGTTGAGTTTGAATGGTTGGAATGAATTAAGGTTCCAATTGTGAATGGAACTAAGTTTAGATGAATCCTACAAAGCTTCTGAATGAACCAAATTGAAGAACGGACTGAATTAGAAGGGATTGTAGGATGAACAGTGCTCACCTGTTCTTCGAATTTTTGAATTAGAATTCGATTAGATTAAGGTAAGTTCTAACGGAATTGAGGTTACAAAACCATAATTAGATTCATAACGATGCTATTGGCTGAATCAATTGAATAAATCGATTTGAAATTTATAGGGATTGAACCGGGTTGCTTCGCTGGTTGCAGGATCCGTTTCACAGAGGAAGTGGGTAAAGAAGGTGAACAGTAGTTGTTACTGTAGCAGGCACGTGGACTCCACGCGCAGCCGCTTGAGGCGGCGCGTGGGGGAGTGTGATCTGGAATCTCGAGGTGAGTTCAACATGACTTTTGTTCCATTTAATGTAGCGAACATTTTGGAGTTGGTTTCGAGTCGATCGGACACCGTTTCGATATTATTTCGAGGGTCCGAAAGATTATGTTACGTTTTAAATCAGTATTTAATTCCCAAAAAATTATGAAAAGTTAATATGATATTAATTGAATCATTAGTGACTCTTAATGATAATTTTGGACATGAGTCGGAATTCCTGGAAAGTACTAGAAATTACGGAAAAGCGTGCAACTTGGAAATCGAGCAATTTGGACGGTGTGTGAGTGGAAGTTTGTTATATAAACTGTTATGCATGCATAGTTAAATGTTTTACATGATTGATTGCATGATTGTATTGTCAATAATGTCATAGTGAGTTGACATGATTATTTATTGATTTAATGATTATTTTAATCGGTCTTTTGGGCACGTTTTATGAGGAAAGTACAATTGATGTTTTGGGCTAGACCAGGAGTAAAAAAGGTTTCAAAAAGGGTATTTTGACTTAGTTGGTGAGTCAAGGATGATTTCGGGATTATTTTAATGAGATTTTACAGATTTACATGCAAATGATATTTTGGGCTTGAGACCCAATTGGATAAATATTTTGACTTGGATTTAGAGTCAAATGTGAATATATGATTGAATTGATGGTTTTGGATGTATGTTTAGTGTCCCTATATGTGTTATTCCCGGAGGGACCGGATGTGTAATTCCCAGTGAGGCTGGATGTGTAATTCCCAGCAGATCTGGATGTGTAATTCTTAGAGACTCTAGATGTGTAATTCCCAGAGGAACCTCGGATGTGTAATTCCCGAGTTATATGATTTGTTTTATGATGAAATAGTTTTTATGAAATGATTTTCTTGTGTTTTGGCTTGGAAGCCGGTGATTCATGTGTTTGACCATATGCATGCATGGTTTGATAAACTGGAGGGTAAATAATGTATTTTGAAATGTGTTTTCAAATGATATTATTTTTGTCCACTCACACCTTTTCTGTTTTGATGACCCTCCAGGTCGTGGCACGAGCATTGGGGCTGATCGAAAGGCGGAGGCATGAGCAGAAATCGATGCAGTCATCCCTTGTCTGACAGGTGTTGAGGGGTAGTTTCGGGACTTCAGTTGACTTGTCAGATGGGAGCAGGACCGGGCGCGATTATCAAAGTCTAGTTGGCACGGGTCCTATCACATGGATGATCCACGATATTTTTCATTTTCAAGCTCTCGTCGATACTGATCTAATGACGTCAGTTTCAAGTCAATTGGACATCATTTAGAGGGTACTTCCGAGGGTCAAAAGTGGCGATAGTTAGGTTTACGACACGTATGTTATTCTAGGGTTTTGGGGGTTTGAATGCTAGTTTATGTATAACATCAGTGACCTTCGGTTATTACCTTTGATAGGAGATATCGGCCAGGGACTTGAAGGAGCGCACAACTCAGGTCTGAGCTCGGTTGGATAGTCTGTCAATGGACATTTATTTTTATAACTGGGATGCATGCATATTTAACTTTTCTTAACTAATTTATTATCCAATATGGATTAAGATGGTTTGAATAATAATTGTAAATGTTTTGGTATGTTATCTGATGATTTATGGTTTTAGAAAAAAAATATTCAGCTTATTGTTCTGGACACATGTTTTAAGGATTTTTTTTGGAAGCCTTGTTTTAGGCTCATGCTCCGGTTGAAATATTTTGACTTTGATTTTGAGTCAAGGATTTATTTAAAAGAATGGTTTTGAGCTTTATTGTTTGAATTGTTTTCCACTTTAGACTATGTAACGACCCGGACTTTCGGAAAAGGAAAATTTGAAGAAAAAGACGATTTTGCCCCTAGAAGTTGGGCGAACGGTTGACTTTTGTTTGAGTGGTCAAATGGACTTTGACTGATGACTGTGACGTAGTTCAGAACGTCACGAGTTCATAGACAGGTGGCACGTCCAATTCCGACATTCAGGGAGAAAGTTATGACGTTCGGAAGTTCAAGGGCATTTTCGTAATTAGGACGAAAAGGGGGAATTTGTTGACTTTTCCAACGACATGGACCTTGCACGTAAGCCGAGGACCGTTGGGTAGGTCTCGAGATGCTGAGTCCGTAGACAGGCAGCATACGTCAATTGGAGTTCGGATGACCAAGTTACGGGTCTAGAAGCGTGAAGGGCATTTGTGTAAATTGTCAAAGTGAGGGCAAAATGGTAATTTGACTGTTGCAGTTTGAAATCAGCCGTGATGGTTGTTGTGTGAATTGTTTAATCTGTTAAGAGTTTTTTTAACAGAATCAAGTGCCAATTGTCACTGAGGGAGGTGGATTGTGGATGGATGGGCTGAGTGGGAAACATGGGCGTGCTGAAGGCAGAGCTCGGGTTGTTTTTCTCTAATGCTTGGTGCGGTTGGAAATGGAAACAAAGCACTCAAACTAGTGGAGAATATACATTGGAACTCGAAACTCGTTTTTGGACAAATTCAAATTCGAATTTGAAATGTAGGTCAGCCCAAGCCAAATTGAGGCTCGAATCAGTCTTCTGGAACCTCACTTAGTCGATCCAGATAGCTTGTGAAGGCAATACACTTAATTAAAGGTCTGTAGTATTCATTCCAATCATCACAGCCTAAAACCAACTCAATTGAACTCAAGTTTTAATCAAGGTCCATCGTCCCAGTTTCACTAAACGGTCACTGGTTTCATCAATTGATTAGTTAGGGAGCATCGTAGACTCACTTTAGAGATGATGTTGCAATTAATTCCACAAGAACTTACCTCCAATTACACGAACACAAGCTCGTGATTCCTGGAATTCCGTCGTGTCTGTTCAACCAACATGTAACCTCAAATCATCGTAACTCAATTCCTCATCCTAGAAAAACCCCATCCTAGCAGAACCTCAGGTATATGTTGAGAAATCTGGGCATCCCCAGCCCTCACTAGGCATCTCGTACACGAATCACATACACCAAACATGTGACCAACAAACTTGAATACCTCATACCGACCATCTATTGGTTGTGAGGATCAAAATCATCCTAGAGGGTAACACCCTCGAGTCTCCCTGAAACATAACCTCTAGAATCCTAGATTCCACATATCACTCTCTAATCAACATACTCGATAGAGATCTCATGGGTCATCAACCAATCCCTTCCAAGGATGACATTCAATTCATCCAAATCTAAGTTAGCCACTAGACGAACGACACCAGTCATCCTGGGTAACCTCACATCGATAGGTCTACCCCCTTTATATCTCACCAATTTTACCATATATAATTACCAAGGTTACCACATAACTATTATCAAAGTACCACATCGATAACTCAAGTCGGTTCAACAACTTCCATACCATAACCAATCACAAATAACACCATACCCGACCAATAGCCAATCTCATGACATGGAAGAGTGGATAATCCGGGACCTACCCAATACATACGTCCGGGTTAAACTTACATCATGACCGCAAGTAATAGGCATCCAGACCATCACTCCAGGGCTACTCAGGCTTCCTACGAAGGAATTGCAAATCCCCGGGCATATGGTCCCAACTGACCATGCCCCTATGGTCCATCACGGGCCCCACCAACTCTTCCCTTGCCTGTCATATCAACAGTCAATACTGGAGCCAATCCTCACTCTAACACACCCCCAACAGTGCCATCTCACTTATATCCATCAATCTACATCACCATTTCCTTATGACGTGACAAGACCTCTCACAATCATAACTATTACTGTATAATTACCCTTGTTACTTTACCTTCCAGTGGACCCGACTTGCGTCCCACTAAACTGGACTATCTCCTAAGTCCAAATCCTTGTATACCTCGAGTCTCTGCCCGAACCTCAGTCACTAAGGACACTGACCCATAAGTCCAATAAACAAGGTTAAACAAGACCAAGCCACAATTTCCTAACTCCTCAATACCTGACCATATACTAGTCCTTAGCATCCTAAGTGCCAAACGTTCCTCAATCAGCCTTTTTGGCTCCTCTCAAGCCTTGACACCTTACCCTGACTCATCTCACGTTTCTAACCCATATCAGGACTCATTTTGAGTTTCGTACCCATATCTCGACTCCTCTCGAGTCCAATCTCATACCAATCAATCATGTCATCACTGACATACCCAGTCGCCGAGCAAATACTAATGCTCAACCATATCTTATACGACCGATAAGGCTTAAGAAGTGTCCCATCACATTTGAGACTCGTTACACACATTCCACTTAAGGAATCCTCCGTGAATAATCCCATCACGAGTGCAACTTGCGCGATTATGCAACCTTCCTAGCCACTAGGCTCATTCGTCTCTGCGACCCACACAATTCTACGTCTAACAAACAGTAGTTCACGGTGTATTCTACATGACATCTAACCCTCAATCCAGGGTCAATCTCATCCGTGATCTATCGCGAGGTCTCATACACCCTCGTCTACCCATCTCACTACCAGGTTGCGCACGAGGCTTTCATTTCGGAGGAATGATGTGGTAACAGAATTAGCAACCTAGTGCTCTGATACCAAGTTGACAGGATCGTCCCCGAAGGGACATTGATAACCGTGCCCAGTCCTGCTCCCGTCTGGCAAGTCAACTGAAGTCCCCAATTTACCCTCAGTACTTGCCAAACCAGGGATAGCTACACATGTACTCACTCATGCTTCCGCCTCTCGATCCGCCTCGATCAGCGCTCCACGACCTGGAGGGTCAATAAAACACAAAAAGTGTGAGTGGACAAAAAGGAGACAGATTATAAAACAGTTACAAAAAATGTTTCTACCCTCCACGTAAAACCAATGCATGCATTCGGAAGTGTATTCCATAGCCTTTTTGAGAGTAAAGAACCCAACGGGGGCGACTCCACTCAGTGAGCGCTCCGTGACTACTCCGGGGTCCACCCAGGCTAATGACCCTCCCCGGAGGAGACAATCTATATATAAAGAATGGTATACGAAAAACATTTTGAAAAATTTCTCAAAACCTTTCAAGGGTTCATGCCCGGTCCCCATAAATCGTCATGATCCATAAAATCCTTTTAAGGGTTCATGTCCGGTCCCCATAAACCGTCATGAAACATAAATCCACTTATGGGTCCCCGACCCGAAATCACAATCTTAAAACATAACTGGGCCCTAAGCCCGAATTCACAAACCAAATGGGCCTCGTGCCCGATTTCATAAACCAAATGGGCCTCGTGCCCGATACGTAAATTAATTGGGCCTCGAGCCCGATACGCAAACCAATTGGGCCTCGAGCCCGATACGCAAACCAACTGGGCCTCCAGCCCAATGCCTTGTTAAATCAAATCAATTGGGCCACCTCGATTTGCGTGTCGTAAGCTCCTAGGCTAATCCGACCTCTCTGGGTCATTCAGACTTGTCCAAATCATATCCAAAGGTTACTACTAACCTATACAAGTCTATAATAAGAACCCTAAACTTTCTCGGAAAAGTCGACGTGCCCCGGACGTGATTCCCGAGGTGAAAAGCCTCGATTTGACCAACCTAACGATCTTTGATCGACTCGAAACCACCACCATTGGATCCGGATCATTGAAACTTTTAAAATAACACTGGGCCCACCCCGAGTACTGTTTACACCCGCCCCACGCGCCTGGTCAACTCAAAGTCAACGCTGAAAAGTCAACCCTCAAAAGTAATCGCTGACTTCAACATGATGTCAGCACTGATAGTCTGACATTGCCACGTGTCCAGTCCCTATTGGCCCAGATCTGACATGTCAGTCTGACATTGTCAGATCTGACATGTCAGTCTGACATTGTCAGATCTGACAGGATGACGTCAGCACTCATCCCTGATCCGCGGCTTGACCCGGTCGGTTCTCTGCCGTCCAACCACCAAAACGCTTCTCGTTTCTTCCATTTTGATCGTCTAATCCTTCCTAAGGGATCCCTCAACCCATAAATTGAAAACAGAGGCTGGAGATTACCTGTTGGACGACGAATAGCAAGGCTAAAATTCCCCCGCCGTTATCTCTTGTTTCCGGCCACCATTTCCCTCGAATCCAAGAACTGCGAATTCATCTCACACCCTAGAACACAATAATATTGGCTAGATCGATCAACACACAACAAAATACGAACTACCATTTTTCACCTGAAAATAAGGCTCTCGGGTCTGGGGCTTACCTCTCCGCCACGAGCGCCGCCGTGGCCACCGTTGAGGTTGTCTCATCTCCCTTTCCAACCTTCCTTCACACGACGTACACAAACGATGAGGTTTGAGGGTGTTTTCACCAGTTTGGGTTTCACGGGTTTGGGTTCCACGGGTTTGCAGGGGTTCACGGCTGCTGTCCACGACGGCTCCTCACCAAGGCACCGCCACACTCGTTTCACTCCACCCTTCCATTTTCATTCATGTCACACATAAAAATGATGAGGATTTAAGTGGTTAAAGGAAAGTGGGTATTCGGGTTTGGAGGGGAGAAATAGAGAAGAAGATGAAGTCTAATGTGCGGAGAAGAAGAGAGAGAATGAGGGGGAAAAATAATTAAAATAATAAAACCTAAAATAAAATACTATTTTAATTCATTGGATCCACTTTTTGGGGAAAGCCACCAATAGGATGAGTGACACTTGTCACTCATCCAAGGGTCCCACAATTAACTAATCTCCCAATCAGAATTAAATAATATTTTATTCAGATCCCGAGACCTAAAATCCCGACTTCGATCCAGTGACCATAAGTTTTTCGTCCGACGTCCGATTTCGGCGTGCCGCCTGTCTACGGATTCGTATCGACCCAATCTACGTAATGGTCCTCGGTCCTCGACCATCGGACCTTCCTGGTTAAAAGTCAACATTTTGCCCACGATTAGGGCCAAAACGGTCATTTTGCGTCGTTCGTCCGATTTCACTTAGCTAATCACCGATTAACCTCATTGATCCTTGATTAGTCACTAATCTAATCTCGGAATTCAGGACGGGTCGTTACAACCTTCCCTCCTTAATTAATTTCGTCCTCGAAATTTCAACTATCCTGATTCCACATCCACCTCGTGGAAAGTAAATTCGATCTCACCTTATGTGTACACTCGTACACCAACTAACCAGAACAATACTTATTCGCATCCAGATGTTCCACTAACACTCACGTCGCATCGACTACACTCGACCACGTCGAGTGATAGTAATCACACGTTCCAAGTTGATACCACCCGAAAATTTTACCATTTTGCTAACACAAAAAACTCGACGGTTCCTTTCTTAACCACCAACTTATCCTGACGTCTGCTTCCACTGGGAGTCACCAAATCTCACTCATCGATCCCCATTGACACATCCGACAAACTGTCACCATTTTACAGTTGCCAGTCAAAAACTGACACTATGCTTACTTGTGGTTACACTAACCACCAACTCACTCAACCTGAGTATACGTATACCAACACTTCACTCGACCTGTGTGTGACTGGGCCCATCAGAAATACCATGACCCAGTGCACTGTATCCAATGTCCAGTTCACGTCCTCAACTAATCCAATGGTATCGGGACTAAGGCGATTACCAACACGCTCACAAGCTTGCCCCGTATCATTCCTCGAACAACGTACAGGGTACGTTCATCCATCCACCAACCAGCCTACAACCTAGATCGTATCCAATCACGTTTCAATTCTGGAGTCCATCTGTCCAATCCAGTACTAGACAGATCAAAAAATCGAATCCATCAACCATTTCGAGTCCTACGGTCACCCCTACCAACATCAAAACGTCTACTCCTAACCACGTAAGCCAACACGTACCAATCCGACTCATGCCCACCAAGGCGTACCGATTCATGCCAAATGGGGATCCAATCTTACTCACGTCTACCGAGACGCACCAACTTCGAACCTATTGGTTACCTACTCAAACGATTAACACATTACATTTGATTGACTTCTTAGGGAAGCCAATCCCAACATTCACACCTCTAAGGCTGACAAAATCTGACCTCGTCGAACACCTACTCGTTTGATTATTACACCATACGGGATTTACCTTGAAAAGAAGTTCAGTCCCATCGTCCTCAACTCAAATATCCAAGTAAGAGCGATAAACTCTGCACCTAACCTGACCATCAAGATCACGATCCTTGATAGTCACAATGCCCAAAGTCCTCGACACCACAATCCCGATCCACCTAGGATCCACACATGCTCACTCAGCTAACTACCCACTTGAAATCTGGTCCTAGGGTCTTACACCCTCTTGAATCCTTCATCAATCACATCACTCCTCAACCAATTCCCACATCTAAACAGATCAGTCAACGACGAGAGACGTCGAGACTGTAGGTTCTCTCCAATTACCTCGTATCGATCCTTGGCATTCCACCTAGGAAAATGATGTAGAACAAATGGCGGAATGGATTGAGGAAGAGATGGAGCGAAAACTGCAAAAAGGACGTAAGCGGAATTTACAGATTTGGCGTCCGAGCTCAGAATGGGGCTTATGATACCTTTCTGGAAAGGGAACGACGAGACAAATCAAACTCACTGCTTATGCTGTGACATATGGGTCTTTTTAGCCGAATGTCGTCGTTTAGGGCCTCAAAAAGTAGTTTTAAAGTTTTCCTAGTATTTTCGGAATTTTAATTAATTAGAGTTTTCTTTTCCTTTTTGATTTAGGTTTCACTTTAGGGTTTCCTAGGTATTTAAACAACCTTTAAATGTTGTATTTGTTTTTATCATATATTTTTATTCAACCAAATTCGAGAGTTTTCTCGGTTATCTTCTGGTGGATTCTAGTGTTTGTTCTTCAGGGTTTTACGCTTGTTTACCTTATTTTACTTCGTGCTGCGTCAGAAAATCAAGGATGATTCAAAATGATGACATCAACATTCATCCTACGGGAATGCAAACAAAACTCGCTGCACTCACCACGCCATGTAACCTAACATCGTCTGCCACCAAGCAGAAAATGAGAAATCTCCTTCACCTAACTTCAAAATACTCAACTCTTCTTGATGACCCAAAACAATCGCGGGTTCACCAACCCATTCATGACCAATGTGTTGGTGACAACAACCATCATCTGCCATGGCAGAACCTGAGTTGTCACCCCAAATGACTTCGAAATACTCGTTACCAATGTGGAATTAAGCACTCCCATCATCGCCTCAATCACAACCTCTCTCGATTCCGAAGTTCCAACCATGTCGGAACTAAAACACTCGAACATTAACCACGTGTTTGTAACCAGTCTAACTCTATCCATGATCCACTGTCGGACCACAGATACCGAACACATGCCCATCTTGACGGAGTCACATCCCGACTCGTAACTCATCGTCATCACAATCACTGGCACCAGCACCAGTACCAGCACCAATACAAGAACCACCACAGCACCAGCACACTAGCATCATCATTAACATCTAGTGTGTGAAACAGACAACCCTGGATCTTTGCTCATACCGAGCAATGACCCCGTACCTCTACTCTTATTGGAAAACTCTGCCTCCCCCGTACCCAACAACTCTGGGTACAGTTACCCTGACATCTCATACGAGAAAAGGAAACGTTCCCCGAAATTCTCCGATTCCCAACAACCACAACTACAACTACTCTCGGTAGTAGTGCCTGCCACAGACTCGTGCAGACCTAACCACCAGACATCACTATCGAGACTCCGCATCCAACGGAATCAACCGCTCGTACTAACTACTCCGTGTCCCCACTCCGGGATTCCATCCATAAGTACCAACCCTGGTAACCTGTCCAACTAAACTCTAACCAGTCGTCACCCGACTCAACCCATGTCGTCTATTAGGTCGTCCATGACCTTAGTTGCACCAAAAATCCATCACAACTAAAGTAGCACGACAATCCAACTAGGTCTAACCGAGTAATACAACCTCGACTGCAGAGTGCAGTCCCATCACTAAAGCTGACATGACTTGATCGACCGACAGTCCCGACTCCGAAAAGTCGTCAAAGTCAAACTACTCGCCAACTCATCTTTCTGAACCATACATCCTGCCTTAGGGTTCCACGATCACTACCTAGGGTTCCCTTGAACCCAATTGCAGAAGGCAGTATAATCCACAATCTGACCGAACCTGCGGTCCCGACATCGTATGGACGTCAATCTAATCTTACCGTCAGTTCAACTAGGGTTCCTCGAACCCGGCTACTCTTAGCAGGATAACCACCTAACTCAAAAAAATCCGACTATCTAATGATCACAACATTGAACTATAGTCAAAATCGATCCTACGACATCATGAAAGACGATCCCAAATAACCGTCTCACGATCAAAACTCTAAAGTACCGTTACGTTCATCCCTTCGTAGGGCCCCACACTGTTATCCACGACAGAACTATGGCAACTCCGACATCGAGTGCTGAAACAAGACGATCTACGATTCAATCCTACTAACTATCATACCGGCATCATAACTATTAGGTTGATAATGAATTGCAGCCCATAGAGACATCACATTCTTGACATGCGCGCACCACAAGAGCAAACCTGCTCTGATACCACTTGTCAGGACCCGTCCCAATCCCCCCTCCCCCCGTCGGGATTAACGAGGGACACTTCTGATCCCGTCTAACACGGAGTGTCAGACCAGGGAAAATTTAAACCTTTAGGCCGATCATCATCTACAGTACGCCAGGATCCGAAAGAGGTATGTGATGTCTCGGTCTCTGCTACAGTCCGCACCGTATTCAACTTGAAGGCCATTGAAAACAGAAAGACTGTAAGTGAACGAAAAGTAATAGTTCAGAAAACACATTTTATAAAATACTTTTATGCCCTTCACTAAAAAGCATGCATGGATAGTAAAACCAATTATTAAACCACATATGTTTAAACAAGCACATTTAGGGACTCAACCCTAAGTTCCGTAAATTCAAATCATACGGGCCCCTGCATAAAAACATTTACAGAAATCCAGAACATAATAAACATATGTAGGATCTCAGCCCAATTCCCTTTAACATTCATAAAACACAATTTCACAAAACCAAGAAATTATGTTTATCAATATCACATATATCATATAACCAATCCTGTCACGATATCTAGAGCTACGCGCTTGCTACATGGGGTCTCAAAGCCCAAGTCTCCCGAGGGTCTACCCAGGTCAATGTCCGTAGATCAATGACCCTCCCTGGGGGTTGTAATCCATAGCCTTTCTGAGAGTAAGGAACCCAACAAGGGCTACTCCACTTAGTTAGTGTCCCTTGATTACTCTGGGGTCCACCCAGGCCAACGACCCTCCCCGGAGGAGACAATCCATATATAAAGGAAGGTATACGAAAAACCTTTTAAAAATATTCTAAAAACCTTTCAAGGATCATGCCCGGTCCCCATAAATCGTCATGATCCGTAAAAATCTTTTAAGGGTTCATGCCTGGTCCCCATAAACCGTCATGAACCATAAATTCACTTATGGGTCCCCGACCCTAAATCACAATCTTAAAACATAACTGGGCCCTAAGCCCGAATTCACAAACCAACTTGGCCTCATGCCCGATTTCGTAAACAAAATGGGCTTCTTGCCCGATTTCATAAACCAAACGGGCCTCGTGCCCGATACGTAAGTCAACTGGGCCTCCGGCCCGATGCCTTGTTAAATCAAATGGACTTTAGGTTCGAGAGTTCGTAAATCAAATGGGTCTCGTGCCCGGTCCATATTTCCAAATCCGAAATCGATTCAAGAACCAATTAGGCCTCTGGCCCAAGAACGTAACTAAATGGACTTCGAGTCCGAGGGTTTCCAAAACAAATAGGTCTCGAACCCGAGTTTACCTTTTCAAATCCAAAACCATTTCATGAAATTATTTCCAAAACTATAAGGACAGAAAATTAGTGCAAAACCATAAACCTTTGTTTATGTGCAAGCACGTAAATCGCCTCGAAATGCGTGAAATCATATAAATTACTAACATCCAAATCATCATCATAGAATCACATCTATAGACCATATAAAATATTTATGCATGCATCACAGTTTAGAAATCAAGGTCCACTCACAGACCGTCCTAAGCTGCCACCTCGATTTGCGTGCCATCAACCTTCCTGGCTAATCCGACCTCTCTAGGTCATCCAGACCTGTCCAAATCATATCCAAAGGTTACTACTAACCTATACAAGTCCATAATAAGAACCCTAAACTTTCCCGGAAAATTCAACGTGTCCCGGACACGATTCCCGAGGTGAAAAATCTCGATTTGACCAACCTAACAATCTTCGATAGACCCAAAACCACTGCCATTGAATCCGGATCATTGAAACCTTTAAAATGACACTGGCCCCACCCTGAGTACTTTTCACACGCACCCCACTCGCCTGGTCAACTCAAAGTCAACCCCCAAAAGTCAACGCTGATGTCAGCACTGACAGTTTGACATTGCCACATGTCCAGTCCCTATTGGCTCAGATCTGACAAGATGGCGTCACCAAGATGACGCCAGCAGTCATCCCTATCCTCTGTCGGGTTCTGCAATCGAGTCGCCGTGACCCGCGGCTTGACTAGGTCGGTTCTCCGCCGTCCAACCACCAAAACGCTTCTCGTTTCTTCCATTTTGATCGTCTAATCCTTCCTAAGGGATCCCTCAACCCAGAAATTGAAAACAGAGGCTGGAGATTACCTATTGGACGACGAACAACAATCCTGAAATTTCACCGTCGTTATCTCTTGTTTCCGGCCACCATTTCCCTCGAATCCAAGCCTTGCGAACTCGTCTCACACCCTAGAACACAACAGGATTGGCTAGATCGATCAACACACAACAAAACACAAACTACCATTTTTGACCTGAAAATAGGGCTCTCGAGTCTAGGGCTTACCTCCACGCCAAGAGCGCCCCCGTGGCCACTGTTGAGGTCGTCTCATCTCCCTTTCCAACCTTCCTTCACACGACGTACACGAACGATGAGGTTTGAGGGTGTTTTTACCAGTTTGGGTTTCACGGGTTTGCAGGGGTCCACAGGTTTGCAGGGGTTCACAGCTGCCGTCCACGACGGCCCTTCACCAAGGCACCGCCACACTCGTTTCACTCTACCCTTCCATTTTCATTCATGTCACACATCAAAATGATGAGGATTTAGGGGGTTAAAGGAGGGTGGATATTCGGGTTTGGAGGGGAGAAATAGAGAAGAATATGAAGTCTGATGTGCGGGGAAGAAGAGAGAGAATGAGGGGGAAAAATAATTAAAATAATAAAACCTAAAATAAAATATTATTTTAATTCATTGGATCCACATTTTGGGGAAAGCCACCAATAGGATGAGTGACACTTGTCACTCATCCAAGGGCCCCACAATTAACTAATCTCCCAACCAGAATTAAATAATATTTTATTCGGATCCCGAGACCTAAAATCCCTACTTCGATCCCGTGACCATAACTTTTCTGTCCAACGTCTGATTTTGGCGTGCCACCTGTCTACGGATTCGTATCGACCCGATCTACATAACGGTCATCGGCCTTGGCTATCGAACCTCCTGAGTCAAAAGTCAACATTTTTCCCACGACTAGGGGCAAAACGGTCATTTTGCGTCGTTCGTCCGATTTCGCTCAGCTAATCACCAATTAACCTCACTAATCCTTGATTAGTCACTAATCTTTGATTAGTCACTAATCTAATCCCAGAATTCGGGACGGATTGTTATAACTAATGGGTCTATGTCTCATCTGGTAGAATATCCCAAAGGAATCGAAAGACTCTTTCGAATGATGACACAGAGTCTCTTTGCGCAGGCCACAACACATGATTGCCCCCATGATGCTGCCCTCATCACTCTGTGACTGTGGTCACTAGTCCCTAGCTCACACCTCGATCATCGTTGTGATCGAGCTAGAGAGAATGAGCCCCAGGTTGGTGCATGGCGGCGCGTGGAGCCATTTTTTATCCAACAACGGTGCATGGGTACTGTTTCAGGACGTTTTTGGTGTTCCTAAGTGGTTTCTATCCCTAAAAAGACACGTAGAGCCTATTTTCATACCTGACAACGGTCACTGTTTTCTAGGGTCCCTAACATTCCTAAACTCGTATAGGCCCTTGTTAGGTATTTCTAAGGTCTATTTTGGACTACCCCTAGGGGTTAAACCTATATATTAAAGTGAGGTGATTCTAACCCTTGTGAATGTTCTCCTCAGAAATGGATTGGCTTTAGAGCTTGTGGAATGCTTGGTTTGTCGGGTGATTCGACTCCCCGACCAGTGTGAGTGGACCCCTTCCCTAAACCTATATTTTTATATTGTTTATTACTAGCACGTTTTACGATGTTTTCACATTTGATATTGGTTGAGCATGCATGGCTTACTGTGTGGTAGTTGTGATATATGATTATGAGGAATGGTCACTATGCATATCCGGTTATGTTTATCTGCGGTAATATGGTATATATTCATAGTTGTATGCATTGAGTCATACATTGCATTGCATGAGAAACCTCGAGGCATTGATGAGATTGAGATGTTTAGAACCCACATAGGATTCGCTGGTATCTAGTACCCGTATGTAGGCCACAGACTAGTCCTCCACGTGATCGTTCACTAACACTGCTTGTATACTAGTTAAAAAGTGCCAGTCCTGTCCCCGAGCTCTAGGGGACTCGTGGTGACGGTGCATGCAGCTAGTCTTTCACGTGGTCGTGGTACGCGAGCAGAATACCTAGTTTTATGTTCTGAGTACGAGACTCGAGGAGACTCATGAGCAATTTGATGTGGGTTGATATAGTGACATATTTATGGTTTATGCATGGCTCATTTGTGTATATTGGTTAAATTATTATTTTATGATTGATATTATAGTTCTCATATTACGAGCAATAAAAGTTGTTTATTGAAAATGGTTTTATGATTGATATTATAGTTGTCAGGACCCACCCCGGTTTCACCCCGAAAACTGAGGTAAATCCTGTTCCCGTCTGACACTCTGACACACACAAAAGTAAATTCACTCTAACCACCAAAGTACTCAGTCAGACGCAGGAGAAACTAAACAAAATATCCCGAAATGAAGGTGTACAGAACATAGTTCTACATACAATAGAAAGGAAAAACCGATACAAAGAGTACACGCACACGGAAAATTTAAGACACTTCGGGATCCCTCTTGTGACTTATATGCCTCAGACGCTGTCTCGACGCTGAAACCCCACGCTAGCTCCACAACCTGGAGGGCAATTAAAAACAGAAGGTGTGAGTGGACCATAAATAACAGAAAAGTTTCTAAAACCATTTATAAGAAAACCGGGTTTAGCCCTCCGTTTTGAAACCACATGCATAACCTAGTTATCAAAGCAGTTATACATCGCATCATAAAAACAGAAACACTATAAAACAGGTTGTAGAAAGCATAGCATCAACGTTACAAAACTGTATCATAAAGCATAAATACCGAGTCATCATTCTCCGATCAAACCTGCTGGACCTATCCGAGTCTTTAAACTCCCGAGTCTTTAAAATCAATCCAGGCCTCAATAATATCCGAGTATTTAAACTCCCGAGTCTTTAAACTCAACAGGCCTATGGGGGAAATATCAATATATCCGAGTCTTTAAACTCCCGAGTCTTTAAACTCAATCCGGGCCCGTCCCCCGTCAATCAATATCCGTGTCTTTAAACCCAATAACCAGATCCAGCAAATCCAATCCAAAACCGTTTGAAAATCATTTCTCAATCCACATCCAAACTCGAATCCGAAATCACCGGTCTGATGCCCTTCCGGCATCCAAAACCGTCATTCCGAACCCAAATCCGGAATCCACTTTCCAACCTTAAAACCAAATCTCGATTTCCGAAATCCGATTCTAAAACCGAAAACCCTTTAATCACCAAATCATGTTTCCAAATCCCTTTATGAACATTGAAACCACTTATCCATTGAAATCCTAAATCCATAACATCATATTCAGAAATCATACTTTTCCTCGTAAAACGTGCTGAAAACCGAACTTTCTCGAAAAACGTACAATTATGTAAAAGCACCAAAGCATATTCGATAAACATAGAATCATGATTAAAACCATAAAACAATTATAGAAAAACAGTTATGCATGCTCGAGTTTAAGGAAAGGGTCCACTCACAGTATCAAGCCCTCAATCGTGTCCCGAACGTCTCGTACGTTCCTCTGCTTCCTCGGGAAGTCCCGATACTGTCAACAACCACCAAAGTACGTTACTAACACATCTAAAAAGGTCCACCTAATTTTCCCCAAAAATCCCCGGGTCCTAAACGTAACGAACCGGAACCCTAAACCTTCACCCTCGCGGAACTAACTTCAAACGACGTCCGAACAACCTGAAACCAATTCCATTAGACTCGTCACAACTCCTAGACCAAAAACCATGTTGACCATTTCCCCAGCCGCCGCCGTACGCGCCCCCACGAGCCGCCCAAAGTGGCTGCACGTGGCCCTCACGCGCCAGCTACAGTGTCACCAGCAACCTCTGGTCAACCCGGTTCGACACAGTCCCTGCAATCCGAACCGGCGTGAGTGGTTCACCGCCGTGCCGCCACCAAATCAACTCCTCTCTTCACCATCTTCATCGTCCCATCCTTAGAAATCCAATCCCCTTACTCAAACACCTCGACTCAGACTACAACTCGTCGACTCAAACTCGAAACCAAAACCCGATAAACCCCTGTTCTTCCTCCCATCCAACCAGATCATCCCCCGCCACGGCAACAACCGTAGAAGGTTCCTAAGGGCCTAAGAAGTCGACTAGGGCCAACCAAAACCCTCGACTCGTACTCCAAACCCGCAACTCTACGTCTGAAGCAAAACGGAAAAACAGAGAACAGCGGGTTGGCATGGAAAAAGAGAGAGTCGATTTGACAGTGGATATTTGGTGTGCCAGCGAGTATGCTGAGTAACAAAAACCTTACGGAGCACTACAATTACTTCCTATCCTAGGTCGAAAGTAGGTTCACATCACCATCGACCTTGTGTTTAAGCTTCCTAGGACCTACAAAGGTCATGTTGGAGTATGGGATATTATGGATGCACTCATGGAATACATACATTTCTTGGTAGTGCGAAAGAATTTCAGATTGGGCTAGTATGCCAGTTGGTTGTGCATGAGATCATCTGTTGCATGGAATTCCAGAGTCTTTATTATCAAATAAGAATCCAAGATTTACTTTGAGGTTTGTGGTGAAGTTTACTGAGATCTTATGGGATGAGTCTGAATTTTAGCAAAATGTTTCTTCCTTAGACAGACGAACAGTGGGAGAGGGTCATTCAGGTTTTGTAGAACATGTTAGAGTTTTTGTACTATAGTTTAGGGGCGATCGAGATTCGCACTTCCACTGATTGAATTCGCCTACATCAACAATTTTCAGTCTAGTATCGAGAGAGATTCATTTTAGGCACTATAGTGGGCGGCAGTACATGATACCTATTTTCTATATTGAGGTAGGCGAGAGGAGATCACTGACACCTGAGGTTAAGAGCGTAACAGAGGAAAAGATCAAGATCATCTGAGAACGCTTAAAGGAAGCTCAATATCCCCTTGGGAAGGTATTGTATAGTGTGGTGATATGGAAGTTGAGTCCTCGACATATTGGGCCTTATGAGATCACAGAGAGGATAAGCCTCGTGGGGAACATGTTGGCTTTGCCTCCGGTGCTCCCTAGGGTTTGTGTGGTGTTTCAGCTTTCCTTGCTCTGGAATTATTTATTTGACGAGTCTCAAGTGTTAGAGGAGTAATCGGTTGAACTCGGAGAGGATTTTTAGCTTTGGTGAGCAGCATTTATAAATCTTGGACCGGACAGGTAAAGTTCTACGTTGGATGGCTATTCCCCATGATATTCATTTTGTGGAAGGATTATGATGTGGAGGAGGCCACATGGCAACACGAGGCACTGTTGTGGACATAGTATCCACAGTTGTTGGAGGGATAAGGAGGGGGTAGATTGTAACGACCCGAGTTTTAGATTTGAAAATTATGAAGGTAAAATGATTGTGTTTGCCCATATTTGTATTTTTAATGCTTGAAATTTGACTTTTGGCGGCTTGGAAAACTTATTGCATATCTACCTAGGATCGTTATGTAGGCCTCGAAATTTGGTTTACGTGGACAGGCGGGGCGCATTAAATGGATTTTTTACGAGAAAGTTACAATTCTAGAAACTTGAGGGGCACTTTGATCTTTTGGTATTTGAGAAATTTTTGGAAGAGGATGAGTTCTTTCTATTTTGGGCATTTTTGACACCTACCACCACACCCCACTCTCTCTTCTATCTCTCACCTGTAAAACCAAAAGAATATCCAAGATTGTGGATTTTGATTTGAGGCCATTCTATCCGTTTTGGTTGCACTAATTACGTTTCTCTCGTCCCTACTATCAAGAACCTACTATCCATCGAAGGAAATGATTGCAAAATAGCCTAGAATTGTGAACGAAGAAAAATCCAAAACTTTCGAGCCTTTTTCCAGAAAATCCAAGTACTTTCTTGAAATTTTGGGTTTGGATTTAAGTTCATGGGGTTGAATAGATAAATTTCCATTATTAGAACGTTCGATTTGGTTGAGAATTGAGGAATTTAAGAAGGTTTGAAGTTTAGGCCAAAAATGGAGTTTTTTGGTGAGGTTCCAATGAACTAGACGACGACGGCAGTTCTGATCGTCTTCTCTGTAGAATATTCTGGCGATAGCATATTCCTCTCGTGATGGATTATTCCTCTGATTCTGTTTAGGTTAACGAAATATTCCTTGATAGAATATACGATTAGGAAGGAATATTCTCCAGCTCGTGGGGGCGGCAACCAACTAGCAAGGCCTAAAGCAGTGCTTTTTAAGCTCTCGATGATACGAGTCTAATGACGCCAGTTTCAAATCAATCAAACATCTGGTACTCCTGAGCATCCAAAGTAACGATGCTTAGGTTTAGGACGCTTAAGTTATCCTAGGGTTTTAGGTGTTCAAGTATGGGTGTATGTATAACGTTAGGAATCTCTAGTTATTAATTTTGATAGGAGATATTGCCCCAGGGATCTTGGAGGAGCGCATAGCTAAGGACTGAGCTCAATTGGATAGTCTGTGAGTGGAAATTTATTTTTATAACTGTGATGCATGCATGTTTAACTGTTCTTAACTATTTTGTTATCCAATATGGATTGAGATGGTCTGAATAATTATTCTAAATGTGATGGTCTGTTATATAATGATTTACAATTTTAGAATAATTATTCAACTTATTTTGCTGAACACATATTTACGAATTTTTATGGAAACAGTGTTTTGGGTCAGGTCCCAGTTGGAATATTTTAACTTGGATTTGAGATAAAGATTTATTTAAAAGCAAGGTTTTAGGCTTTACTGTTTGAACTCTTTTCCTTTCAACTATCCTAGAGGGATATTATGAGTACCATTTCACAGACTGGTATCATGGAGTGTGTCTCCACTTGATCCTGTGGGTTATATCTTCCTGTGCTGGTATCATGGAGTATGTCTTCACCAGATCCTGAGGGTTTTATTTCTTGGATTAGCATTATAGAATGGTCTCCACTAGCTCCTGGGGTTATCTATGAGTAGTACGGATTCCCATCTAGATGTCTCATACAACGAGCTACGACTTGGGGTATATTCCCAGCTAGTTGACTTGGATTACGAGCTGCGGCTTGGGAAATTGAGGATTAGTTGAGAACTTGATTTATGGTATTTGTATCCAGGTTTTCCAGATGGTTTTATAAATGAAATTTCAGGGAAATGTGGGCCACATGTATTTTTTATATGCATTTTGTGTTTTGTATCTTATGGGTTAGGGTATCTTCTTATTTTGAAGCTGAATATTTTCTTTATATGCATGCATGCTTTGTAATTGGAGGGTGAATGATATTTTTCCTCGAGAAATGTGTTTTAAAACATTTTTAATTTTTGTCCACTCACTTTTACCGATTTTGAAACTTTGGTTGTTGATTAGTGTCGTGGGTTATTCTTGAGGCAGATGCATTTACTTACGAATGCACACTCGTTGAAAATTATGAACATGGGGCTTGTACCCTTGTATTATTATTATTCTAGTTTCTCTGATTATCCACTGATATTTTGTAATCGGTTGTCTGCATAGTTTTTTTGAATGAGATTTGGAAGGTTATCCTTTGTCCGACAGATATTTAGAAAAAATTTGGTTTATTTGTAAGATGGGAACATAATTGAACACAATTATCTAGGCGTTTTGGGAACGGAGCTTGTCATTTTTATCCATGTCCACTCAAAGTTTCTTTATTTTTTCAAGTGTTAAAAAATAGAGAGATTGATGAAATGATATCAAAAGATAGCTTATAAATGGATATTATAATTTCAAATTGGAATCCAATTTGGCCAGTTACTCAAGAGCAAGCTGAAGATGCTTTCAAGATGGTAAGTTCATCAAAATCTGAAATCCTATTGGTTAAACAACTTCACCTTTGTTTGTGTTGAAAATTAAAAAAGAAAAACAGGAAAAAGGAAAGATGATGCTGGTTAACCAATAAAAAGGCAAGAGGACAGTTAACTCCACCATCCGGCGCATTTTAGTCGATCGTTGCTTGTGCAGCTAAACTAAAACTACGTCTTGCCCTGCCTTCACATGTAAATACTACGTGTCCTTTACTTCCCTGGAAACCCAACAGATACGTGTCGATCACGCGCCCCCTTCTCTCTCTTAACGAACCATTTCCGCTCCAATCTTCCCCTCGCTCTGCATCACACTGTAGCAGTTTCTCGCTCTCTGTAAGACTCCACGCTATGAAACTCCGTTTGGTGTTCGAGAAGCCCTAGGAAAGCCAAAGAAAATGAAAAACTAGGGCTCAAATTTTTGTTTCATTTCTTGCTTCCTTTTTCTCTCTGGAACCAATAGGAGCTCTGTATTCACTGTCTGCTCATTCCAATTCGGTGAACTGATGATCGGATTCTCTCTTCTACAGGTCCTTGTGAGATCTCCGTTGCCGAATCCTGTCTAAGTGTCTATTTACCTCAGGTTTCTTAAAAGGTAGTGTTGCCGGTCCTTTTTCGGCTGCGATCCTAAAATTTTCTATAGAAGCCCTATTTTTCTTTACCCTTCTCTCTTCTTCATGTAGTTGATCTGATAATTTATTTTTCCGCTGCTAATTTCGGTGCTTTCTTTACAGTGAATTGTCAACGAAAATGGTTTCCTTCGAGATGAATGATCGGAAAAGTGAGTAATCTTGTTGATCCATGTTTTTTCATATTTTTCAACAGATATGGATGTTTTTAATTATTTTGTTTGATTCATGCCTATATAATTAATTTTGTATGTGAACAACTTGATAGTTTTAGATTCTTTTAGCTACTTTGCTCGATATGTGTATGTATGAGTTTCTTCCTGTGCATAACTTCTTATCGACGATAATTTTTATGAACTCTTTAAAACTGGAAATAAGTTGTGCTCTATGACTCAAACTATCAGTTGGGTTGTTCTTCAATGGCGTTACCTCTAATTTATGCAATTGTGAAATCCAACAGAGATTGGGCTAGGATTGACAGGATTTGGCATATTTTTCTCATGTCTGGGAATCGTTTTCTTCTTCGACAAAGGATTACTGGCAATGGGAAATGTAAGTGTCCTATGATTATATCTGATCTTCTTGCTAAGTAGCCTGCCTTGCTCTCTTTTTTTTCCTGATTGTACATGATGCCTATTTTAACACTACTTATTTTGTGTGTGGGCCTTAATCAGATCCTCTTCTTCTCAGGGGTGACCTTAACCATTGGATTTAAGCCCACGATGCAATTCTTCATGAAACGTCAAAATTTTAAGGTTTATGATAATCAATATTTCTGCCCATTTTTACTTGTGTGTTGTCCATGCATGTTTTGTAACTTTTATTTTTTACCTTGTTTTTCCCTTCAACTGCACAGGGAACAATTTCTTTCAGTGTTGGCTTCTTCCTTGTGATCATAGGGTGGCCTATTTTAGGCATGATTTTGGAGGCATATGGGTTCATTGTACTCTTCAGGTCTGGATGCTTTTCATTCTGGCCCTTATTAATTAGTTTGCTTTTGTGTATAAGAAGTTTCTGATGGTATACGTTGTGCAGCGGCTTCTGGCCAACACTGGCAGTTTTTCTTCAGAAGATTCCGGTTCTTGGCTGGCTGTTCCAACAGCCATATGTCAGATCGGTATGTTTGTTTCATTATAGTGATATTTTTTATGCCATATCTGCTTCACTTGCACACTCATGAAAACTGGAAAGTCCCTGTTGCTTGTTTCATTTGATATTGTGATTTACATCTTTATTTGGCATGGGAATGAGTCTAGCCATTTTAAGGTTTTAAAAAAAAACTATTTGATTGTTGTTAAGCATGACAAGAGACATATAGGAATCAGGAGCCATTGTTGAATACTTAAGAGATTAATTAAACTAAATGATAGGCCATGTCTTCCTTCCTACCTGAACTGGATATTATTTACAAAAATGTAAGACCATGTTGATTACCCGTCCTTCCCTTTCCCTTATTACTGCTGTCACGTGTGCATAGAAATTTGTGTGTAGATAGGTAGATGGGTAGACTAGGGGTGTGATATGGTACGTTTGTGTTATCATGTTTTTAACTCTGTTTTTGTTAAACCAGAATCCCCATTTAGGAATTTGCCATACTAGGTATTTTTGTTTTGCTAGATTTTGGATTGTGTCGTATATATTTGGGTTTCAGATGTTTCTGGAATCAATTTTTCAGTCAAGTACGGTTGCCAATTCCTTAGAATATCCAATGTCCTCTAATTATTTTCTCCAAAGACAAAGAAATCCAACATATTAATATTGTCATAATAATTTCTAAACTTGTGTCTCAAGATTTTTCTTTTTATGTTTTTGTTCTATTCTTCATTGATAAAGGAAATTCTAAATGCACAAGAGAACCTTATATTTGTTTTCCATTTAATTAAGGGGTATTCAGCTTCTTTTTCTGTGATTTGGGGAATCCTGACTGTTTTAGTGCAAAACTGAGGCACTATTCTTGGCCAAAAAATAGAAAAGAATTGTAGGATTCTTTAGTAGAAAAATACACGGTGTTTTAACAAATTAATTTAACTTTCTTAGATACAAATTTGAAAGATTTTGTCTTAAATAGAAAAAATGTAGGACTCTTTAGTCAAGTTCCTTAGTTTAGTTATATAATGATCACTTGGTATCTGGCATTCTAAGTGAAATGGTGGGTTGTTTATGAGACAAAATGACAGTATTGGAATAGCCCTGGTGTTGACCTTTTACCAGTTAATCTATTCTAAGTTTCTTAGTTTCTTTGATTTATATAAACCTTGAAAGAGCAATTTTTACATGATATGGAGATTCTCTTGTATGAAGAGGAACCAAAGGCTTCCATTATGTCCTAAATGCTTTAGCTCCCCTGTCTGTCAAGGATAAGCCAAATCAGCAATTTGGTGCCTGAATAAGTATGTAGCGTTGTTGGTAGCTTACAAATATAATAAGCTTGATATGGTGGTATTATTCTGATGAGTGCATGTAAGCTGACTGAATCCTATTTCTTGATCTGTTTACCCACTTTCTCACTTTGATGTGCAGGTGTTGGACAGATACCGTGGCCGTAGGGTGCCTGTGTAAGCCAGGAAACAGAGTGCCACACCACAAATCTTCCAACAGGCGAACCTGTAATTTCTTGTAAAATACTCTTTAGATGGGGACGCATAATTCATTAAATTCAGTTTCGAAATTGACTAGGAAATTATCTCAGCTAATGGGCTTAATCTTCTACGCGGGAAAAAAGAAAAGTGAGGAAAGAAAGAAAGAAAGGAGATATTTTGGGTTTATCTGTATCATCCTTTCTAATTCCTATGCTGGTTTTGCTTCTTTTGTTCCCTTTGGTGAATGGAAAATTCTTTTTTGTTGACGACTTGAACATTCTTTGGGTGCTTGTTCCACTTCACTTACGCGGATTGCCATTCATTCGTTATCCTGCTCGAGGCGGCGGTTGTAGGCCCATTGGTCAATTATAGTCTTTATTATTACTATTAATTTTTTTAAAAAATTGTGCCAGGTGTCCCAAAGGGGAATGATCACGGTCATATCTTGAGAGCGTTTCTGATGAATTTCCAAGTTCTATTGGATTAGTTTTAGTTCGACAAAGAAATGAAGATCGGATTAATACCCGCTAATGTTTTGATGCATTCCTATGAATTTTCTAGTTCCATTTAGTTGAATGACAGAGAATGGGAATGGAACTCCAGTACTCACATGAGTTCGGTAGCAGATTAAGGGATATTTACGTGCTCAGGTGGTCATAATACAATTAAGGGCTAAACTAAACATTATTTAATATCACACATGCTATGTTTTGTTTTCTGTTTTCGGTAAACTTACTCAACCTAATATCTAAACTTGGGAATGGCTAAAATACGGCATTGGACTTGGTGCGTTGTAAATTTTGAATAAAATATTATAAAAAGACTAAGTTGATAAAATTGACATCAAATTTAAATAAATTGCCCGTCCATCAAGAGTCTTCAACCTCTTCTCTCATCTCGCATCTCTCATCTTTTTCTTTCTCTTCTGCAATTCTATAAATATCTCCCTGTTAACTCTTCTCCTCTCTTTCTTTCACTTGATTTTCCAAAAATTTCCAAAGTCCACCCAAATAAAGGTTTTGAGTTTTTTGAGATCTAGCCTAAATTATACCAGAGGGAGGAGAGAGATAGAGAGACAGAGATGAAGAGGGAAAATGGCCGTGAAAATTCAGCTCTTGCGAGCTTATTCTCCTCGATTCCCATGTCAGGGTGGTTTTCGACGGTCATGGCTTATAGGGTTAGCATCAACTCGTCGAGAGGAAGGTATTGATCGCGTTATTGGTGTCTGGGCTGGCCGGAATCGGCGTCGCTCGTGGTGGCCAGTTGGGCTCTGTGTTGGTGTTTCTGATTGTGTTCGAGAGAGACTAGAGAGTTTCCGAGAGGGAGAGCGTGAGAGAGAAAGAGAAAGACACCTCAGAGAATAGAGGGTGGAATGGTGAGGTCTGGGTCGCCGGTTTCATGGGTGGTGGTAGGCGGCTTAGTAGCTTTCTTTCCTCTGTTTCGCAATCGTCTTCGGGAAATAGAGAATGAGGAACAGAGAGATAAGGGAGAGTAAGAGAAGTGGGTGTGGGCTTGGTATAAAAAAATAAATAAAGTGTTTTGGGCTTAATACTTTGGGCTAAAGATAAATGTATGAACTTAATTTAAAAACTCTAAAATAGCCCATATAAACAGATTTAACGAACTTTCAAGTCCCGATGTGTACTTAGGGGCATTTTGGTAAACAAAATGTCTGATTTTTAAGTTTTGGGATAGAATCTAATATAAAAAATTAGGAAAAATTTTTGGAATATTTATTTGGATATTATTTTAATTTATTATAATTTTTAAAGAAAATTTATGAAATATAATAAAAATAAAAATAAAGTATGTGAATGTACTTGAGAGGTTCCTCCATGTGGAGCACCTTTCAGGTGGTGCTACTGTCATTCTTTTCATTTTTATTTCAAAAATCATTCTACGGGCTTTCTGTGACCTTCTTCCTGCTCTTACATATTGAAATTAGCATTTTTCTTCATAAATTTTGTTAAAAAAATATCATCAAACATGTTTTGGCCTAATGCTAATAACTATTTCTTTAAAACACTCAACTATATATTTAAAAGTATTTTAAAGTGTTTGTTGAGTACAATGATTTTATGAATTTTAATATTTTTAAAATCGATCGACCGATCTAACCATTTACATTTATTATACATATTCATAAATCGCCTATCTAAAAAATTAGCCAATTTCAAAATCTCAAGACTAAATAATGGCGAGACACAATTCGGTGGTTACAAAATTCCGCCAAAAATTAGTAAATTTCAAAATTCTGATCTAACTATTCATATTTATTGTACGTACTCATAGATCGCTTACGCAAAAAATGAGTTAATTTCAAAATTCCAAGACTAAGTAATGGTACTACACAATTCAACTATTACAAAAAACTCTATGATGACCGGACGACTTTAACTCCTTAAAATATTGAGATTTTCGAAAAACATATAGAAATATGCTTAAAGTGTTTGAAGCGTGTTGATTAATAAAATGATTTTACGATTTTAAATAATTTTCAAAATCAATCTAGCAATCTAACCGTTCACATTTATTATACGTGCTCATAGATTGCCTACAAAAAAATTAGTTAATTTTAAAATCATGAGATTAAGTAATGGTGGAACACAATTCAACGGTTACAAAAAGTTTTATGATGATCAGACGACTTTAATTCCTTAAAATATGGAGATTTTGGATGGTTGCGATCTAGGAACATAAAACCATAAAGTGAATGGTCCGATCTTAACAATTCTATCATTTAAATATCAGTATAATCAAAATTTAGAAAAACGTACAGAAATATGCTTAAAGTGTTTAAACTTAAAGTGTATTGATTAATAAGATGATTTTACCATTTTAAATAATTTTCAAAATCAATTGATCAATCTAACTGTTCACATTTATTATACATGCTCATATCGGTTACACAAAAATTTAGTTAATTTTAAGATCTTGAGATTAAGTAACGGTGCAACAAAATTCAACGGCTACAAAAAGTTTTATAATGATCTGACGATTTTAACTCCTTAAAATCTGGAGATCTTGGACAGGAAAAATTTAGGAACGTAAAACCATAAAGTGAACGGTTTAAACTTAAAAATTCTATCATTTGAATATTAGTAGAATCAAACTTTGAAAAATATATAGAAATAAGCTTAAAGTGTTTGAAGTGTATTGATTAATAAGATGATTTTACGATTTTAAATAATTTTCAAAATCAATCGATCAATCTAACCGTTCACATTTATTATACATATTCATAAATTTCTAACACAAAAATTAGTTAATTTTAAAATCTTGAGATTAAGTAATAGTGCAACACAATTCAACAATTACAAAAGTTTTATGATGATCGGATGATTTTAACTCCTTAAAATCTGGAGATTTTGGACGGGTAAGATCTATGAACATAAAACCATAGAGTGAATGGTCTGATCTTAAAAATTCTATCATTTGAATATCGGTAGAATAAAAATTTTGAAAAACGTATAGAACTCCCCAAAATTCTACCATAAAGTGACGATTACAAAATATTATTTGACGATCAGATAGTTTTAACTCCCCAAAATTCGGAGATTTTTGATGGGCAATATCTAGGAAAATAAACCACAACATGAACGGTCTCGATCTTGAAAATTCAATTGTTTGTATCTCGATTGAACAAAAACTTTGAAATATACTGGAAGTGTGTAACGTGTTTGATGAATAAGATGATTTTACGATTTAAAATAATTTTTTAAATCAATCAACCGATCTAACTGTCCACATATATTGTACGTATTTATTGATCGCCTATTTCAAAAACTAACCAATTAAAAAATCTCGGGATTAAGTAACGGTGCAAAATATTTTGACGGTTACAAAACATTTCTTGACGATCATTAGTGTTTGACCAAAACATATTTGAAGTTTTTTTTTTAAAAAAAAATTATGAATTAAAATGCTAATATCAATTTATAAGAGCAAAGAGTGATTTTTAATGTTTTATTATCTAGTAATTATTATTTTTTTTAAAAAATGAACCATAATAAACAAACATAGTATTTAAGCTCAACCTCATTAAAGCCCAAAAAATTTAAACTCGAACCTATTTTAACCCTTGAAGCCCAACCCCTTTTAAGCCTTAATAAACTCATCCAACTATACTAACACACCTTCACTCTCTCACCCTCTGGAATTCTCTCGAGAATTCAAGCACTTAGCTGAGACTAGAACAAAGACACCCACACCCATTGCTACCACCCTCGACATCCCACGAACCACCCTCATTATCGCCGCCATCTTCATCGTAGTGACGACTCACTTCATCACTATTTTTTTCCTCTCTCTATATATCTCTCTCTCTCTCTCTCTCTCTCTCTCTCTCTCTCTCTCTCTCTCTCTCTCTCTCTCTCTCTCTCTCTCTCTCTCTTTCCCTCTCTCTTTCTCATTCTTCTTCGACTCAAATAGAGACACTGAAGCCCACCCTTACCCCCACCAACAAAATCTGGCGGAACCACCCTCACCAAACCACCACCTTCGGCGTAGCCATGAGACGAGTCAAACCCAGTAATTTTATACCATCGACTTCTGCCATGGCGTGAGAATTAAGGATGCGATCGAGAAGCATAGCGCTATTCATCCTCCCGCCGGTGACACGAGAGCACGAGCCACACAAAGACGAACGGGCAACCAAGCTAACAACCACCACCCACGGAATCGATGAATAGGCCTTGTCACCTCTACTCCCTTCTTCGCCTCATCGTGATCGAACCCAGTCAAGTACCAACTTCGAATTCAGCGATGTCTCATTTAATTTCTGGTTTCCACAATTATTTTTCAATTTCTATTTTTTCAATATAATAGTAGGATTTCAATGAAATTTTCAATGGATGAAATTGCCGTAAAAGTTATAAGCTGGGTGATTGTGGTATTTGGGTTGAAATTGGAGTTTGATATTTCAGTGAGAATGAGGAATGATGAATGATGGATGAATCACGGAGAGATGATGACTTGGACAACCTGTTCTGTCAGGATCCACCCCGGTTTCACCCCGAAACCTGAGGTAAATCCCGCTCCCGTCTGACTCCCCGACACAACCCCCAAGTAAAACTCGCGCAAACTCAGTCAGACGCAGGAGTAATTAAACAAAATATCCCGAAGTTATCGTTTACAGAGCATAGTACGAACATACAAGGAAAAATAAAAAAAAACGATACTAACACGCACACGGAAGACTTTAAACTATTCTGGGATCCCTCACGTCACTTCTATGCCTCGGACACTGCCTCGACGTCAAGACCCCGCACTCGCTCCACAGCCTGGAGGGAAAGTTAAAACAAAAGTGTGAGTGGACCATAAGAAAAGAAAAGTTCTAAAACATTTATCAGAAAACCGCTTTTCACCCTCCGTTTTGAAACCACATGCATAACCAATATTTATGAACACAGTTATAAATCAATTCTCATAAAACATCATAAGAAACAGAAACACTATAAAACATCATAAGAAACCATAGCATGAGTATCAGAAACCGTATCATAAACCCTAAAGCTTAAATCCTCATTTCCCGATCGAACCTGCTGGACCTATCCGAGTCTTTAAACTCAATCCAGGCCTTAATCATATCCGAGTCTTTAAACTCCCGAGTCTTTAAACTCAAGGCCTACGGGGGAAATCAATATATCCGAGTCTTTAAACTCCCGAGTCTTTAAACTCAATCCGGGTCTTTAAACCCAATCCGGCCGGTCCCCCGTCACATATATCCGGGTCTTTAAACCCATAACCAGATCCAGCAAATCCAATCCCAAAATCATTTGAAAACCATTTACCAATCCACATCCAAACCCGAATCCGAAATCACTGGTCCGATGCTCTTCCGGCATCCAGAACCGTTATTCCGAACCCAAATCCGGAATCCACTTTTCAACTTTAAAACCAAATTTCGTTTCCCGAAATCCGATTTTAAAACCAAAAACCTTGATTATCAAAATCATGTTCCAAAATCCATTTATAATCATTAGAAATCATTTATCATTTGAAGTCCCAAAACTATAACATTATCATCAGAAATTAACCTTTTATCGTAAAACGTGCAAAATACCGTATTTTCTCGAAAAACGTGCAATTATGTAAAATCATAGCATAAATTCAACAATCATGAAATCACATATATAAAACAAGTATAGAAAACAGTTATGCATGTTCGAGTTTAAGGAAAGGGTCCACTCACAGTACTGAGCCCTACTCGCGTCCCGAACGTCCAGCCCGTTCCTCGGCTTCCTCGGGAAATCCCGATCCTGTCAATCACCGTCAAAATACGTCACTACTACGTCTACGAACATTCTCCTAAATTTCCTTAAAATTCCCCGAAACGAAGACCTAAAACCCGAGACCCTAAACATTCACCCTCGCGGAGCTAAACTCAAACGACGTCCGATTGACCCGAAACCAACTCCACTGAACTCACCACAACTCCTAGACCAAAACCCATGTTGATCGTTTTCCCCATCGCCGCCGCACGCGCCCCCACGCGCCGCCCAAAGTGGCTGCGCGTGGCCCTCACGCACCAGCTACAGTGTCACCCCCATCCTCGAGTGCACTGTGCTGAACCGGCCGCTGCAACTGGACCGGCGAGAGGCATTCTCTGCCGTCCGACCACCATTTCCTTCCCTTCTTTCATCCACAGCTTCGTCCAGACACCACGAATCCATCCCTCAACTCCTCTAACCTCGACACAGTCCCGTCATCGTCGATTCAAGCTCGAACCAGACGGCCATCAAACCCCTGTTTCACGATCCTGCCACCCAGCTCACCTCCCTTCACGGTGGCAACACCAGACGGTTCCTAGGGTCTCACTGAACCTAGACCAACCTTCATAAACCGTCGACTCACCCCCGAAGTCCACGACTTTGGGTTCGAAGTTCACGGCCGAAACAGAGTAACATAGTACTCATCTTCGCCTGAGCTCCGCCGTGTACGCCCCCGTCACAGCGACCATCACAAACCACTCCTAGGACCCTCCTGAACACCCCCCCTGACCTTCAATCCTCTCGACTCTAAGCCAAAACGCACGACTTCCCAAATGAAAATCACGGGAAAAACAGAACAAAGATCTCACCTGTCGATTGCCACTCCGCCGTGCGCACCGCCGCGTGCCACGGTGTTCGTTGGCCTCCCTGCAGTCTCCTCAGCCTCCTACTGCCTTGGTTTGAGCCACTCCACGGCGTAGCCACCACCTTGAACTCACGGTCTCCCTGTTTCCCCAAGCTTTCGCCGCACCACAGCCGTGCCGCCGTGCACGATCTCACCGCCAAAACCCGATCACCAGCTCACTCTTACTTTACTGTCACTCTCACAAACACTCTTCACTCCCCCCTTGCACAGAATCACTCCATTGCTCTCAAGCTCTGTTTCTCTATGTTTGTCGAAGAACAGCCACGGGTAAACACGAGTGCACCCCAATTATTTGGGCTGAGACCACACAGGATTCTCCCAGAATCCTCTAGCCCCCTGCCATGTGTCACCATCCACTCCACTCCTTATCCCACCTGGTTAAATCCTAGCCATCCATTCTGCTTTCTCTGCACAATTCCCTAGAAGCCAAAAATACCAAAACACCCTCCTGTTTAACACATATTTACGGTTCAACCAAAACTTCCTAGACCCGTAACTCTCGCCTCGTAAGTCCGATGAATACGTGCCGCCTGTCATCGAACTCAGGACGACAAGAACTATCTAACCATGCTAGGTCAACCTACCAAAACCCGATTATACAAAAAGTCAACTTTCCCCCTCTTTTACCAAAATTACGAAAATACCCTCAGCCTTCCGAACATCACAACTTCCTCCTCGGATGTCGGAATCGAACGTACCTCATGTCTATGGGTTCGTGACGTCCTCAACTACGTCCTGGTCACTGGTCAATACCCAATTGACCACCCGAACTAAAAGTCAACTATTGTGCCCAGACTAGGGGCAAAATCGTCATTCTACACGCAAGGACCTATCGGGACCACCTAACCGCCGATTAACCTCACTAATCACACCTTAATTAGTCTACTAATCCCGGCTTCCGGGACGGGTTGTTACAATCTACCCCCCAAAAAAGAATTTCGTCCCCGAAATTCCACAGCTAGTTCCCGACACCTAGGGTCTCCTACTTAGGAAATAACAACCTCTCCTGGGTTTCCTGTCTATCATCTTCACCTTGGGTATTTCACACCAGCTCCAACTACGGTTACTACGGCCAACCCTAGCTATGTAACAGCTGCATGGTGTACGCAAGGGAAACTCTATGAACAGAAAACAAAGGTATGATAAAATACCTTATTTCAGAGTACCCGACAAAAGTCATAGAGTACATCCTCGTATACAACCACCCTGCCTTCCCGAACCAACTCGACTATTAACCCAAACAATCGACCACCCATCTCCCTCGGCTGCTAATTCGGCCACTATCGGAAGAAATCTACAAAGTCCTAAAGGCAAACTCTAGCTTGTGGGTTCTCTCCTTCAATAACCTCATATCGATCAGTTATAGTCACTCCTTTCCTGTACCTTCCGTCAACCTCCTACGGAACTTACTGTAACACTCCAAGTCCTCTAGGAGAACTCCTAGACTCTACCCTGGGATCCAACAACCAACCCTAAATACAGCACAACCAAAAGTAATCTAAGTACCTGTCCCCACATCTGGTGTCGACTGACCCTCCTGCTGAGGCATCGAGAACACCCGGGCCTGAGATCCTGACGCTCTACCACGTCCTCTCGAACTACTCGTGGCAGTGCCACCACCTCTTCTCTGGCTTGCTGTCCCTGGCGCTGTACTCTGTCCAGACTCCGCTACTCCTCTGCCTACACCACCTTCCTGTGGCAACAGTGGACACTCACGTCGGAAATGACCTCGCTCCCCACAGTAGAAACACACATTCCAACCTGGTCCACTGCTCGGTCTCCCTGTAGACGCTACAGATGTCGCACTCGCTTGCGGAGTCGGCGATGCTCGGTACCCCTGAAATCCTGAACTCTGGAAACTGCCAGGCCTACAGAAACGATCATCGCCTGACGATGACGCTCCACCGAAGTTACCCCTTTTCGGTGTCCGCTGGCTCGAAACTCCAGGAATAGATGGTTCTTGGCGTCGCACCGGCAAACTAGCCTCAACTCGCACCGCAGCATCCGACAAGTCTCGAAGAGTAGCAAACGATCCAGCCGTCACGATGGCACGAATCTCGCCTCGCAAGCCCAATTCAAACCTACGACACTTCTCAGCTTCAGTGGCCACAAAAGCAGGAGCAAACCGAGACAACATCTGGAACTTCCGTTCATACTTAGCCACTGTCATATTCCCTTGTTGGAGCTGCAGAAACTCCGCCTCCTTGGCATCCCGGAAAGAACGAGGGTAGTACTGCTCCAGAAATCGTTCCCTAAACGTCTCCCAGGTCACACTATGGGCATCCCAACCAGACAACTCGAGGGTATACCACCACTCGTACGCCGTACCATCTAGTAAAAAGGTAGCCAACAATACTCGCTCCTCCGGCGGACAATGCATCACCGCAAAAATCCGCTCAAGTATGGTAATCCACCTCTGGGCTTCCTCAGTATCAGCCCCACCACTAAACGTAGTCGCCCCGAGTCGTTGGGCTCGCTCAATCGTGGCACTCTCCGTCTCTCTTGCTACTTCTTCAGGTTGTGGAGAGGGTCTACGTCTCGGAGGCATCGTCAACCGCACGCTGAAAGAGGCATAGAAGTAGTCAAACAACTAAAACACAACCTCACAAACTGACAGACCCAACAAACTCGACAAACTTATGCTCTGATACCAAATTGTCAGGACCCACCCAGGTTTCACCCCGAAACCCGAGGTAAATCCCGCTCCCGTCTAACTCCCCGACACAACCCCCAAGTAAAACTCGCGCAAACTCAGTCAGACGCAGGAGTAATTAAACAAAATATCCCGAAGTTATCGTTTACAGAGCATAGTACGAACATACAAGGAAAAATAAAAAAAAACGATACTAACACGCACACGGAAGACTTTAAACTATTCTGGGATCCCTCACGTCACTTCTATGCCTCGGACACTGCCTCGACGTCAAGACCCCGCATTCGCTCCACAGCCTGGAGGGCAAGTTAAAACAAAAGTGTGAGTGGACCATAAGAAAAGAAAAGTTCTAAAACATTTATCAGAAAACCGCTTTTCACCCTCCGTTTTGAAACCACATGCATAACCAATATTTATGAACACAGTTATAAATCAATTCTCATAAAACATCATAAGAAACAGAAACACTATAAAACATCATAAGAAACCATAGCATGAGTATCAGAAACCGTATCATAAACCCTAAAGCTTAAATCCTCATTTCCCGATCGAACCTGCTGGACCTATCCGAGTCTTTAAACTCAATCCAGGCCTTAATCATATCCGAGTCTTTAAACTCCCGAGTCTTTAAACTCAAGGCCTACGGGGGAAATCAATATATCCGAGTCTTTAAACTCCCGAGTCTTTAAACTCAATCCGGGTCTTTAAACCCAATCCGGCCGGTCCCCCGTCACATATATCCGGGTCTTTAAACCCATAACCAGATCCAGCAAATCCAATCCCAAAATCATTTGAAAACCATTTACCAATCCACATCCAAACCCGAATCCGAAATCACTGGTCCGATGCTCTTCCGGCATCCAGAACCGTTATTCCGAACCCAAATCCGGAATCCACTTTTCAACTTTAAAACCAAATTTCGTTTCCCGAAATCCGATTTTAAAACCAAAAACCTTGATTATCAAAATCATGTTCCAAAATCCATTTATAATCATTAGAAATCATTTATCATTTGAAGTCCCAAAACTATAACATTATCATCAGAAATTAACCTTTTATCGTAAAACGTGCAAAATACCGTATTTTCTCGAAAAACGTGCAATTATGTAAAATCATAGCATAAATTCAACAATCATGAAATCACATATATAAAACAAGTATAGAAAACAGTTATGCATGTTCGAGTTTAAGGAAAGGGTCCACTCACAGTACTGAGCCCTACTCGCGTCCCGAACGTCCAGCCCGTTCCTCGGCTTCCTCAGGAAATCCCGATCCTGTCAATCACCGTCAAAATACGTCACTACTACGTCTACGAACATTCTCCTAAATTTCCTTAAAATTCCCCGAACCGAAGACCTAAAACCCGAGACCCTAAACATTCACCCTCGCGGAGCTAAACTCAAACGACGTCCGATTGACCCGAAACCAACTCCACTGAACTCACCACAACTCCTAGACCAAAACCCATGTTGATCGTTTTCCCCATCGCCGCCGCACGCGCCCCCACGCGCCGCCCAAAGTGGCTGCGCGTGGCCCTCACGCACCAGCTACAGTGTCACCCCCATCCTCGAGTGCACTGTGCTGAACCGGCCGCTGCAACTGGACCGGCGAGAGGCATTCTCTGCCGTCCGACCACCATTTCCTTCCCTTCTTTCATCCACAGCTTCGTCCAGACACCACGAATCCATCCCTCAACTCCTCTAACCTCGACACAGTCCCGTCATCGTCGATTCAAGCTCGAACCAGACGGCCATCAAACCCCTGTTTCACGATCCTGCCACCCAGCTCACCTCCCTTCACGGTGGCAACACCAGACGGTTCCTAGGGTCTCACTGAACCTAGACCAACCTTCATAAACCGTCGACTCACCCCCGAAGTCCACGACTTTGGGTTCGAAGTTCACGGCCGAAACAGAGTAACATAGTACTCATCTTCGCCTGAGCTCCGCCGTGTACGCCCCCGTCACAGCGACCATCACAAACCACTCCTAGGACCCTCCTGAACACCCCCCCTGACCTTCAATCCTCTCGACTCTAAGCCAAAACGCACGACTTCCCAAATGAAAATCACGGGAAAAACAGAACAAAGATCTCACCTGTCGATTGCCACTCCGCCGTGCGCACCGCCGCGTGCCACGGTGTTCGTTGGCCTCCCTGCAGTCTCCTCAGCCTCCTACTGCCTTGGTTTGAGCCACTCCACGGCGTAGCCACCACCTCGAACTCACGGTCTCCCTGTTTCCCCAAGCTTTCGCCGCACCACAGCCGTGCCGCCGTGCACGATCTCACCGCCAAAACCCGATCACCAGCTCACTCTTACTTTACTATCACTCTCACAAACACTCTTCACTCCCCCCTTGCACAGAATCACTCCATTGCTCTCAAGCTCTGTTTCTCTATGTTTGTCGAAGAACAGCCACGGGTAAACACGAGTGCACCCCAATTATTTGGGCTGAGACCACACAGGATTCTCCCAGAATCCTCTAGCCCCCTGCCATGTGTCACCATCCACTCCACTCCTTATCCCACCTGGTTAAATCCTAGCCATCCATTCTGCTTTCTCTGCACAATTCCCTAGAAGCCAAAAATACCAAAACACCCTCCTGTTTAACACATATTTACGGTTCAACCAAAACTTCCTAGACCCGTAACTCTCGCCTCGTAAGTCCGATGAATACGTGCCGCCTGTCATCGAACTCAGGACGACAAGAACTATCTAACCATGCTAGGTTAACCTACCAAAACCCGATTATACAAAAAGTCAACTTTCCCCCTCTTTTACCAAAATTACGAAAATACCCTCAGCCTTCCGAACATCACAACTTCCTCCTCGGATGTCGGAATCGAACGTACCTCATGTCTATGGGTTCGTGACGTCCTCAACTACGTCCTGGTCACTGGTCAATACCCAATTGACCACCCGAACTAAAAGTCAACTATTGTGCCCAGACTAGGGGCAAAATCGTCATTCTACACGCAAGGACCTATCGGGACCACCTAACTGCCGATTAACCTCACTAATCACACCTTAATTAGTCTACTAATCCCGGCTTCCGGGACGGGTTGTTACATGTTCCACTTTTTCTCTCGGTTATACATTTTCACCATACCTGTTTTTATAACAATATTCCCACTTATTTCACCAAACGTTGGATGTTGGTGTAGTAGATCTAACGATGGAGGATCACGTTGCACTTAATCCAACGTGTGGTAGAATTTCCGCTAAACTTGACCTGTATCAAAAAATTCTGAAATTAATTTTGGACTGGGAAAGGCAGTCCTTAGTTCTCAGCCCGTACCCGTTGTCTAGTCTAATAATTGTGGTCCAAGCAAAGGTTTTCTCATGGGCTAGGCTTGCCTCATTTCCAAACTGGGCAAGGTTGGTGCCCATCCAACAAAACAGTTGCAATCCACTTGTGCAGCCCTCAACTCCAACTGCTTCTTTTTTATGGCCAATCAAATAGTGCCACATGTCACAGCATTCATCACCCAAATCATCATTCATCACCCATCCTTTAATCATCATTCATCACATCTCTTATTCAAATCCAAATTTCTCCTCCTTATATTTTTGAGCAAATATATTTTACTATTATGTGGTTTATACTCAAATACAAAGTTATACTTGGCATTTCATATATTTCAATTTACACTCTTAACTTTGTACAACAGTATACGTAACGACCCGGAAATTTGAAAAAGGGAAATTTGGAAAAATTTAAAGGAAATGACAATTTTGCCCCTGAAATTGGGCGAACGGTTGACTTTTGGTTCGAGTGGTCAAATAGACTTTGACCGATGACTGTGACGTAATTTGGGACGTCACGAGTTCATAGATAGGTGGCACACCTGATTCCAACATGCGAGAAGAAAGTTATGATGTTCGGAAGTTTAAAGGTAATTTGGTAAATTGGTTAAAAGGGGCCATTTGTTGACTTTTTGATCGGGACCATGTTTGGACTTTCCGTAAGTACCATTAGGTAGGTCTCGAGACGCTGAATCCGTAGAAAGGCGGCATGCGTCAATCGGGGTTCGGATGAAAAAGTTATGGGCTTGAGAAAGCGAGGGGCATTTTGGTAATTTGTCAAAGAAGGGTAAAATGGTAATTTGAGTTGGGCGGTTAAGTGGCTGGGATCATATTTGATAATGCAGCTATTTTGGTGACTCCTGCCGTTCTTTAAGTGACACTTGTCACCTGGCAGAGAAGAATTAGTGGCAATGGTGATGAGTTTGAATTAAGGATACGTTTGTATAAGGATAAAAACAGAGACATTAATTTCTTGGTCGATCTCACCAGTAATAACCACAACCCAATTGAGAACTGGGGATTGAGAGGAAAACAAAGAGATTTAATTGGTGAACCTTGAACTCAACTGAAACCAAACTTACCAAACCAGAAAAACCCGAAAAACCATTAAAGGACCTTAGGATCGAATTCGAATTCTTAGACGTTTCTGAATGAAATTGATCATGAATTTAGCTCCCTGGGCTTGAGACGAGTCGGACCCACTGATAATTGATGTGAATTAGAGTCGTTTTGCCCTAGAACAGAGAAAGGGAAGACTTGGAATGTTTGAGCTTGAGTCGAGGAAATTGAGACATGGAATGATGAAATTGATCTTGGAAATGTGTTCATTAGGACCCCACGATGCTTCTTGATGCATCAATTGAAGGAAAACAATGGAGAATGATGACCTTCGAAGGCTGTACAATGTTCTGTGTTCTTCGCGAAATCGAGTTCAATTCGATGGGATTAAGGTAATGTTTTATGTAATTGGGTTTATAGAACCTAAATTAAGTCTATAACGATGCTAATGGATGATTGCCTTGAAGGAATTGATGCCGAATTGATGGATATCGAACCGGGTCACCTCGCGGGTCACAAGATCCGTTTACCAGAGAAACGGGTAGGGACGATACACTGTAGCAGGCGCGTGGGTTTCACGCGCAGCCACTCAAGGCGGCTCGTGAGGGCGCATGGGACCGATTCCCGAGGTGAGGTCAACATGACTTTTGTTCTATGCAATGTAACGAACATTTTGACACTGGTTTCGAGGAAATCGGACACCATTTCAATATTGTTTCGAGGGTCCGAAGGTTTATGATACGTTTAAAATACGTATTTAAATCCCGAAAAAATTGGGGAAAATTATATGAGGTATATTGAGATGTTAATGACCCTTGATAATGATTTTGGACAGGTATGATGACTTCCAGAAATTACGAAAAAAACGTGCAGCTCGGAAAGCGAGCGATATGGACGGTGTGTGAGTGGACTTTTGTTTTTTACCCTGAATGCATGCATATATGTTTTAAATTTTTTATTATGTGATTTGACATGATTGATGTTTCGATATGATGATTTCTGGATTTGGTAATATTATATTATTTTATATGGTTTTGGGCACGATTTTTGAGAAAACTGTGAAATTGCTGTTTTGGGCGAAGGCCTGGGATTTGTGATTGGTTTTGACTCGGATTATGAGTCGGGAAATTGCTTTGATGAAATTGTAATACTTTTGGCTATATTTTATGGATTAAGGTGAAATTGGCAACTGAGGTTGCGATTGCACGTATTTGCTTGAAAATGATGGGCTTGAGACCCAATTAGATAGTGATTTTGACTTGGATTTGGAGTCACGTGTGAATATGATTAAATTGATGATTTGGATTTATAAAGTATATTCTGGACACTGTTTTATGATGGATTTGTGGAACTTGCTTTGTGAAAGTTATGTTTCGGGCAGAGGCCCTGTTGAAATGTTTTTGATTTGATTTGATTTGAGATTTGAATGGTTTTAAAATGAGATTACTGGATTTGGTGACTGTTCCACATATACCATCCTCGGTGATTTGATAGTCTCCTCCAGACGTCGTAGATCCTGGAGTAGTCACGATCCACTCCCTGGAGATGAGTAGCTCTGAGGGAGGCTCAGTCTCAGGAGTGTGAGTTTATGATGATACCCTCTAGACGTCGTAGATCTTGGAGAGGATATCACCCCAGACGTCGTAGATCCTGAGGAGGTACTAGGACATGAGACACCCGAGTTTGCACGCGTTGCATTGATATCGTGACAGGTTACTTGGATATTGAGATTGGATATTGAGGATTGGTGGTATTATGATTTATTGATATTTGTGTCCAGATACTTTATATCGTGCACTGATTTGATGAACATGAGTTCTACGGACCATGGGAAAACATGTTTTGATTTTATCGGTCCACTGTTCATAATTGATTGATTTCACACTATGACTCATGTTTTATGATATGCATGCATGTTTGTGAAACTAGAGGGTAAGAATGTATTTTGTTAAATGTATTTCTAAAACTTTGTTTTGTCTACTCACACCTTTTCTGTTTTATTGACCCTAAAGGTCGTGGTGTGATGACCCGTCCCAAATTAACAGGATTAATTAAGAATTAATGATGGATTATCGAGACTAATCATGGATTAGACGAGGATTAGCGAACGTTCGGGAAAAATGACGATTTTGCCCTTGGAATGGGCAAATCGTTGACTTTTCATTCGGATGGTCAAATGGACTTTGATTGATGACCGTGACGTAGTTCGTGACGTCACGAGTTCATAGACAGGTAGCACGCTCGATTCCGACGTCCGAGGAGGAAGTTATGACGTTCAGAAGCCCAAGGGCATTTTGGTAATTTGGGTGAATAGGAGGTCAAAAGTTGATTTTTTGACCGGGAGGTCCGATGGTCGAGGGCCGAAGACTGTTACGTAGATCACGGCGATACGAATCCGTAGACAGGCGGCACGTCGAATTCGGACGTTCGACTGCGAAGTTGCAGGTCACGGAAGTACGAAAGTACTATTCATGATGACACGTTTTACGAGGAACTTTTGGACTGAAGTGGGCCAAGTTGCTTTTCAGCAACCAATGGATGAGTGACAAGTGTCACTCATCCACTGGCCACCATCTCATATACATGCATCCAACCATAACCGTGCATCCCATTTCCATATTTTCCCAATCCAACCCGATCCCAGTTTCAATCCAATCCAAACCCTTCAGCCCTAATACCCTTTGTGAGAGGCCAGAGAGTGAGAAGAGGAGGGATGGACGTGGTGGCCGGCCCAGGGAGCGCCGCCGTGGACGGCGGAGGGAAAAACCAATCGAGGTAATCGGTTTACCCATTTTCAATCCATTTTTCGATTTCGGTTATTATGGGCCTGTTTGGACATTTGGTTTGAGTTATTTAGGTTGTTGGGGAGAGTTTAGGAAGGTTTTGGGAGTGGTGAGACGTCTAGGAAGCTTGGGATGAGTTTTGGTTTTTTAACCGTGAGAACCAATTTTGGACCGGTCGGATTTAGGGTGTTTTAGGTCGTTTTGTTAATGGGGAATGATAGAAAATAATAAAATAGGAATTTTAGGATTAATTAGGAGAATAACGGACGAAAAATAAGGGAGAAGGAGGCATGGACCGGTCACGCCAGTCCAGTTGCAGAAACGGGCCGGACCGGCCGGTCTGAACCGGCCAGAGGACAGGGACGATGAACAGTGTCCTGGTGCGTGGGTTTCACGCGCAGGGCAGTCCTTCGGTGCGTGTGGGAGCGTGAGCCGTCTTTTGAGGGTGGTTCCAACATACGAAATCATCTATTTGATGTAACGAACATTTTGGGACTGGTTTCGTGTCAATCGGACATCGTTTCAATAGGTTTCGGGCTGTCCGAAGGTTTATGTTCGGTTTAAAAAATAGTTAGAAAATCGGGAAAATTACGGGACTTTAGTGAGGGGTTATTTAAGTAGTTAGTAACCCTCTAAATGAATTTTGGACAGGTTCGGGAATCCCGGTGGCGACGATTGACCCGGAGATGATTATGGCACGCGTATCGAAGCGCAGCTTCAGACGTCTGTGAGTGGACCTTTATTTTGAAATCGATGCATGCATAAATGTTTTATAATTATTTTTGAATATATTTTGTGTTGCCATGAGGGCAATTGTTTGTGGTAGCCTAGGATTGACGTATTTGCACGTATTTCGAGATTTCCAGTTTTATACGATGCATATACGTTCTAGGTTTTCAAAGATAGTTTAATAAATGAATTTCGGATTTAGAAACATGAACTCAGGCGTGAGACCTAATTGATTTATAAACTCTCGGACTTGGAGTCCATTTGATTTGATAAGGAATCGGACCTAGGGTCCATTTGAGCCATACGATCGGACCGAGGGTCCATTTGGTTTAGGGTTCGGGTTTATCGGGTTTGATGCCCCGTTGATTTATGATATCGGGCATGAGACCCATTTAGTTGAGACATCGGGCTTAAGGCCCTATTGGTTGTGAAACCGGACTTGAAGTCCCATTGAGTCATGTTTCGGGCTTAGTGCCCGGTTGGTTGTGATATCGGGCTTGAGTCCCAGTTCAGTTAGTGAAATGAGTATTCGGGCATGAGACCCTGTTGAACTGTGGATTTAGGCCGAGGCCTGTGAAATGGATTTGAATCGGATTCGACGAATCATGTTGAAATGAATCGGGTTTGAGACCCAATTGAAAAGTGATTTGAGAAAGAAAGAAAAGATGTGATTGAACCCTCCATATGATTATATGGTCTCCTCTAGCGTCAACCTGGAGAGTCACGATCCACATACCAGAGTGGGTATCCCCATAGGGATTCCGTTCCAGGAGTGGTGGTTACTTATATTGATGTGGTCCCGGACCAGATTCCGGAGAGATATGTGGACTAGATCTAGAGAGAGAGTTCAGACTAGATCCAGAGATTGAGCCTCCCAGATGGAGATTCCTGGGAGAATACTCGGAGTGAGACCCCGAGTAGTGTGCACACTAGTATAGAGATTGACATCGTGACTATATCGGGGATGTGTTCCCTAGGGGTTGTGTGCCCCAAGTTGGCATCTTCTCGGAAGTGTCGCGGTTGGGTTATACGTATGACGGTACGTAAGAGATTTTATGGAAAAGTGATTTGAGGGCGGAGACCCTATGTTTTATGTTTCAGAAAGTGATTTGGGGCGGAGACCCCCGTATTTGAATTTGTGAAAGTGATTTGGGGCGGAGACCCCGTTTGTGATATTTTGAGAATGGTTTTGGGCTGAGACCCATACTTGATGTGATTTGGGTTGAGTCCCTAGTGATTTGACCTACGGGTTTGAGTTGTGATTTCGGGTCGAGGACCCAAATGAATTTATGGGTCATGACGGTTTATGGGAACCGGGCATGAACCCTTGAAAGGTTTTGATCTGTTTGAAAAATGATTTTATGAATGTTTGATAAATGTTTTTGAATGCATGCATATGCTTTTATGAAGGGCATAAATATCTTTACTTGAAAAGGTTTTAAATGAAAAGTTTAAACTGTCCACTCACAGTTTTCGTGTTTTAATGCCCTTCAGGTTGAACGCAGATGCGGGCTGTAGCAGAGACGAGACATCACTCCCTTCCTCCTACGATCCTGACGCACTCTGATAGCCCCGGCGTGGGCTAGAGATGGAATTTTCCCTGGTCTGACACTTCGTGTCAGACGGGATCAGGCGGGTCCCACGTTAATCCCGGGGGATTTGGGACCGGTCCTGACACGTGGCGCGTTGATCGAGGCTGATCGGGAGGTGGAGGCATGAGTGGGCACAGGTGCGGTTATCCCTTGTTTGGCAAGTACTGAGGGAAATTTCGAAACTTCAGTTGACTTGTCAGATGGGAGCAGGACCGGGCACGGTTATCTATGTCCTTCGGGGACGGGTCCTATCAGTATAAGTGTGTCTTTCCATTAAAAATTCATCCATACTTATATAAACTGGTGAAGTGAATTTTTTTTTTTAGCCCACCTAATTCGAAATACCTTATGTAGAATGGAAAATTAGACATTTTGTTATAATTCCACAATGTTTTTCAATTTAACGCTAACTGATACAGGTGACTCTGCAATCTTGGCTGCGAATCCATTTTCTCGTTTTCTCCCCCACCTTCCTTGCTCACAAGCAAGTCTTTCTCACCGCGAAACCATTTTGCTCACTTGCCCATTCCAATTTTTTTCCTCATTCAGTCTCTCTTTCACTTGAATCGCTATCTCCTCGCAGAAATTTATTTGGGTTAACAGGTTGATACATCCTGTATCAAAAAGTTGGATCAAAATTAGAAATTTACCAAATTACCCCTAAATACGCCCGGGCCTTGTTCATTGAGTCGCTTTGATTGTTGTTCCTAAAGCCCAAAATAAAACCCCCTTAAAGGCCAAGGACTTGGAGGAGACCAATTAGGATTTTCTTACATTTAGTTTGGGGACCCAAGCCCATTAACTTCTTTTCCACTTTTCCCTTTAACAAACTTCGTTGTTGCACCACATACTCCTAATTTCTACACTACCCATGAGCATATGGAGACCCTTAAAACTATACCTCCATCAAATACCAGCTTTTATTGTCACCCTCACAAACTCAGATAGAAGAACCACCACCGCACCTCTCCATCCTTTTAGTGGATCGCTAGCACAAGTCGCAACCAGTCGACCTTGACGGCCTCAGACCACGGTGAGCCCCACTTTTCCTATCACTGTTCTCACCTCGACTCCACAATCATCGTGGACTCACCCCTGTTGATCGATGGCCTCTAGAACGACCATGGTGGCGGCAGTCGACGTGTACCATAGGACCCTCCCGGAGGGTTAGTGAACACCACATGTAACCTCTAACCTTGAAACCCACACCATTGTTTTGCTCGTGCCCAGAGATATCCTTAAGACTCATTGCATGTCAATTTCAAGCAGGTACGTCGACAGTCGAAAATTGCCCAATTTCCAAAATCTGAGTTTTCCATGGCGGTACAAGTAAGATTTGAACTTGGGAAGTGGATCGTTGTACACCTCTCCTCACGGTAAGGCTAACCCTCAGATTGCATGCAGTGTTAAAGGTGTTTGAGCAATGATCAGAGAATCATCGACCTCGAACGTGTACGTTAGACCTATTTGGCCCTACTCAAACCCGAGGTCGACCTGAAGAGTTAGACATGGGCTTCTAAATCTATCTCTTCACTTTTTCTTCTTGTTAGGAAGCTAACAACGAGTTTTCTTGTACGTTTTGGTGCGAGGCCGCGGTGGAGGCACGTCGCCAAAAATACAGAACTGCCACTTTCCCAGCTCAGTTACGAGCTTTGCAGGTAACTTTTTTACTTAAAACCAAGCTTTTTGTAATCCTCTTAGTCCACAAATGTTATTCGAATTATTGTATGTTGGAAATAGATTAGATTAGGGGAAGTACGATCTTACCAGATTCTGGAAAAATTTTGGTGAAAATTCCAAAATCTAGCCACCATGGACGGCGGTGTTGGAGGCAATCCGATTACCGTCTCCAGCGACGGTGGTTAATAGTCAACTCTCATTAGTCAAGGCTAGTTAACTGTTAGTGATAGAAATTTTACCAAGCACAAAAGATGTACTAGGAAAAACCTCTACGTGTAATAAACTTTGCAAGTGCAGAAGACGTTTAGATAGTATAGATGCAAGCAAAGGTCGATCCCACAAAGACTTGCTCAATGATATCCAAATCCGTTTAACTCAATTGACTTAAGTGGAGTAATTAAAATGCAATGGGGGGTTTGTCATGTTTTATGAATGAAATAAATTAACTAATAATAACTAACTAAGTCGAGCTAGGGTTTCTATCCACATTTACCTATTATAGTTCCGTTAGATTTCCTTGATTAGATTACTATGCATGTATCTGAATTAAGTGCACGTACAGGGGTCCGGCTAAGGCTCACACCACACATATTATCTTCTCTTAGATTGCATGTTTAAGCGTGATGTGCCCGCCCTTAAACAGCTATTACTGATGGTGCATGATAATGTATGAAATATAAAGAAGATTTAATGACACTACACTATCCCTAGAAAAGTGATGTGCAGACCAAGGAAGTCATGAGTTTAGATTACGAATAAGATTCCCCCTCTTAAACGTGATGCTACAAATTGCAGGGTGAACATAAACATCAAGGTGATCCCTCAAGCAATTACATCAACAATTATACACAAATAAGGTAGCTAAGTTTATAAGCATAAATTGAGTTCATGAAGCGCAGTAATCCAACAAATCCAGGCATACATAATAATCATAATCAAGAGCCAAAAATCAAACACGAACTAACATGGCTAGGGCTTCAAGTACCCCTAGTCCTAATTACACTACTCAAACATTATTGAATTAATGAATAACATAATTAAATGCACAAAAATAAATAAAGAAAAAAATAATAAAAGGACAATGAATAAAAGAGATGAAGGAAAACTCCCTCAAGGTAGACGTGCTGAATTTGAAGATGCTTGAATTATAAAGAGTGCTTGAATTAAATTACAAAACTCTAAACTAAGAACATGGATTGAAGTAGGAATTTTGACAGAGTTTTGGGGACCTTCAAGAGGTAAATTCGGCCTCAAAAAACAATGAGAAAACATCTATTTATAACCCCAAACACCTTCCCTAACATCTCCCTCAATGAAAAGGGAAAACAGCCCCCAAAACAAGGAGTTTTCCTCCTTGTTTTTGTGAAAAACCATAGTTGGCCGTTTTTTGTATCCTTTTTGTACAAGGAGTCCCTTTTCTTCCTTCTTTCCACTTCTTGACTTTATTTTTGACTAGGAATTCATTTAATGCTATCCTAAATCAAATTACATTGCCCTAAAATAAAGGAAACATGATAAATTGCGGCTAGGGAAGTTAATTAACCCTAGCCATGTACAAGATGGTTTCTTAATTTCCAAGAAACTTCATTTTCCTTGTTTCTTGCCTCTTTAACTTCAAGATCTGATTATGAATATAATTAAGTCTTCTTATCCAAGTCAATTCATGTCATTCCTTATTGAGAAAGGTAGGAAAATTCGTCCAAAGTTATTTGATGCACAAGTAAACCCCCCTAAAACACCTTTAACCGCATTTTGTGGGCTTCTAGGGGCTAGGCCGTGACTTTTAGGGTCTTGGTGGATCTTGGTCATGTAAATGGGAGATGATGTGGCCCTTTATGAGTCCTTGATGAGTCCTTAAAGATTTAGCCTTGGAAAGATTACATTTCATTGTAAAACATGATTTAAACCTCAACTAAGCAATCTGCACAAACTTCACAAAAGAGATCATTTTCTTCTATTGTTTGAATGATAATAATCAAAAGATAAGTAAAAGGGATAAGAAATAACGTTGAAATGATGCTTAATTTGTGACTTATCAAATACCCCTAAACCTATCTTTTGCTAGTCCCTTAGCAAAACAACAAAATAAAAGACTCGATCTAGTTAAGATAAACATTTAAACCTCTAGGTTCACCTAGTAGGAGGAGTTTTGTCTCCTGAGGGTTATAGCAGCATGATACCCACAAACGTTTTACTTAACACAAAGGATGCTAGAAGTCATGCATCAACAAGTTAATAAGAATCAAGAATAGAAAATAAACTCATACAAACCAAGAAACATGTCATAACCATGAACTCAAGTGTTAAGTGTTTATACCAACATCTCAAATGATCAAACTAGAAAACAACGTCATCTAAACACCCTAGAAAGATTTCGCCTCGACTCTAATCCTCACTAGGCATCACTCAATACGCTCAAGAATCCTAAGGTTTTCACTCAGCAAGCATATGTGAAGAGTTTATGTAAAGAAAATCAAGTTAATCACATATGAATTTCAATGAAGAACATCACTTTATCTGAAAATATGATCTCATGAAGGAATTGAAGTTTAAGAACAGAGATACGTACCTTAATCCATTGCATAACCATTCACAAGATCAAGAGGTCTTCATTCACGGGTTGTAATGGGGCTAGGTTCTTGGTTTAAGAAAGAAAAGTTGAATTCAAAGAACCTAAACCGCATCAAGGCATGAGAAGTCATGACTCGGACCTTGAGTCTAAATGAAATTGTGCTTAAGCTCACAAAAATGCTCTAATTGAGGTACATGGCTCACTTGACTCAACTCAAAGTTCATTACTCTTTTTTTTTTTCTAATCACAATTTTTTTTTCTTTTCACTAATGAACTTGATACATTTTTTGTAGATGAGCTGAGCCAAGATTATGCAATAACTTCCTCACTTTACAAATAAACGAACGATCTTTTCCATTCAAACATACTTCCATCACATGAGTATAAGTAGCACAAAACATCAACATATTTCCTCCTCACCATGAATCTCATTTGATGCAACCTTGACACAAGTTTAGATTATAGGGTGTAGCCATTATGAACGGTTCAAAACTTGGTTAGGCCATATTGTAGGTGAAGAACAAAACGGCTAAGTGTTTGGCTTCAAAGGGGCTTAGGGAGCATGAAATTTGGACGGGGAAAAGCAGGGCCTTTAGGAGCTAAAACACACATAGCCTATATCACATCTCATAAACAATCATACATCAAATCAAGAGCATCCAATAGACATGGTTTCTTAAACATCAATGCAAATAGAAATAGATCATGCAATTATGAACAAAGTGATGATGAGAGTAGAAACATGTAGATCACTCAGAAATAAAGGAAATCATGCTCAAAAATCTCACAATGGTAGTCTCCACTAATTTTCTAAGTATGCTCAAATTCAATTGTTTTGGTTGCTTAATCACTTTATTATGGTGTCGTGAAGTGCAAGTGTGAGTTCAATGGAAATGGCAATGATTCTTAGTAAGTACAAGAAATTATCATGTTCTATACATTCATATTAACATGTTTAGGCATAAAAACTAGCATCACAAAACAAAAAAAAGCAAATAATTCAAAACAAAAAACAAAAAACCAGCAAGGAAATAAGAGCGGAAAAAAAAACAGCAAGCATTTCTAAACAGAAACTGAGTTGTGTACCTCTAAACTTAGTCCAATACCCCCAAACCTAAATGAAACATTGTCCTAAATGTTTTGAGCATAAAAGGAAGACAAAATCATGAGTTAGAAGGTAAAAAACGTCCATATGAAAGAGGGAACAAACCAGGGCAAAGTTGAGCACTTAGAATGCTTACGTCCAAGAGGCACTTGAGGGGTTCCAAACGTGGCCTTCCTTTAGTGGTATCTTGCCTGCAACATAAATGAACTGATTAGTTCTACAAGTAGAAATCCACTTCCTAGACTTTAACATTTCAGGGAACAAGTACAATAAAGATTTGAATGTAAGTAAAAACTGCTTGATCCCAATAGACAAGTAAGCATAATGATTGAAGTGTGGGGGCCATGGAGGGTCTTTGGGTGCTTGGGCCGTGGCCTTGAGCCTTGGGTGGAACTGAATGTCTCAAAGGTGCATACCACCATCTTGATACTTCCTTCATCTTTCCTCCTACAAGGACCATTAAACTGCACAAACCAATAGGCACAACATCAAATTTCTCACCAAAACAACTAAGTTGAGTAAGGAACTTAAATGGTGAAGATAAGGATAAGGAAGACCCTGGAAAAGTAAGGATAAGAGGTTCTTGAGGAGTTGAGGCAGCAAGGATAGGTGCTGGAATTTCAGGGACCTCGGCCAAAACTTGGTGCAATGCTTGCGAGTTTGGTTATATTTCATAGACATCATGAGCATGACCCGAGGTGCATTCATTGGTGCTGTCCTTGGGTGGTAAGGGGACATACACATCATTATCCTCATCATCCCAATCGGGTTCCAAAGAAGTTTAAGTCGAAGGTGCTCTAGTTCCTTGTCCTCTAAAAGGGCTTCCCGAATTGTTCTTTGAGATCGGGCTTCATTTAGTGCATCCCGAAGTGTTTTCTGAGGTCGAGCAGGGCTAGGATCCAAAGGAGGAGGAGTCCAAGTGTAGGGTGATGGTTCACTCCATCCATTGTGGTATGGCTCCATATAGGGCTAATTGTAAGGCTCATGCATGTACATGCAATCTTGGAGGTATGCCCATCCCCTTGATGACTTGGAACCAAAGGAACATTTGCATAGGGATCATAGGCCCAACCTTGAGAAGAATAATAGCTATTCCACGATTCCATGGTACCTAGACATGTAACAAAAATAAAACCAAAAAGTTATATACAAAATAAAAAAGAAAAACCACTAAGTCAAAGGAATCAAATAAAATGGACACCGTTGAGGAACAAGTCCCCGGCAGCGGCGCCAAAAACTTGATAGAAATTTTACCATGCACAAAAGATGTACTAGGAAAAACCTCTACGTGTAATAAACCTTTGCAAGCGCACAAGACGTGTAGATAGTATAGATGCAAGCAAATGTCGATCCCACGAAGACTTGCTCAATGATATCCAATTCCGTTTAACTCAATCGACTTAAGTGGAGTAATTAAAATGCAATTGGGGGGGGGGGGGGGGGGGGGTGGTTTGTTATGTTTTATGAATGAAATAAATTAACTAATAATAACTAACTAAGTCGAGCTAGGGTTTCTATCCACCTTTACCAATTATAGTTCCGTTACATTTCCTTGATTAGATTACTATGCATGTATCTGAATTAAGTGCCCGTGCAGGGGTCCGGCTAAGGCTCACACCACACATATTATCTTCTCTTAGATTGCATGTTTAAGAGTGATATGCCCGCCCTTAAACAACTATTACCGATGGTGCATGATAATGCATGAAACATAAAGAAGATTTAATGACACTACACTATCCCTAGAAAAGTGATGTGCAGACCTAGGAAGTCATGAGTTTAGATTACGAATAAGATTCCCCCTTTTAAACGTGATGCTACAAATTACAGGTGTGAACACAAACATCAAGGTGATCCCTCAAGCAATTACATCAACAATTATACACAAATAAGGTAGCTAAGTTTATAAGCATAAATTGAGTTCATGAAGCGCAGTAATCCAACAAATCCAGGCATACATAATAATCATAATCAAGAGCCAAAAATCAAACACGAACTAACATGGCTAGGGCTTCAAGTACCCCTGGCCCTAATTACACTACTCAAACATTATTGAATTAATGAATAACATAATTAAATGCACAAAATAAATAAAGCAAGAAATAATAAAAGGACAATGAATAAAAGAGATGAAGAAAACTCCCTCAAGGTAGACGTGCTGAATTTGAAGATGCTTGAATTATAAAGAGTGCTTGAATTAAATTACAAAACTCTAAACTAAGAACATGGATTGAAGTAAGAATTTTGACGGAGTTTTGGGGACCTTCAAGAGGTAAATTCGGCCTAAAAAAAATGAGAAAACATCTACTTATAAACCCAAACACCTGCCCTAACATCTCCCTCAAAGAAAAGGAAAACAACCCCAAAACGAGGAGGAAAACTCCTTGTTTTTGTGAAAAACCATAGTTGGCCGTTTTTTTTGTATCCTTTTTGTACAAGGAGTCCCTTTTCTTCCTTCTTTCCACTTCTTGACTTTATCTTTGACTACGAATTCATTTAATGCTATCCTAAATCAAATTACATTGCCCTAAAATAAAGGAAACATGATAAATTGCGGCTAGGGAAGTTAATTAACCCTAGCCATGTACAAGATGTTTCTTAATTTCCAAGAAACTTCCTTTTCCTTGTTTCTTGCCTCTTTAACTTCAAGATCTGATTAGGAATATAAGTCTTCTTATCCAAGTCAATCCATGTCATTCCTCATTGTGAAAGGTAGGAAAATTCGTCCAAAGTTACTTGATGCACAAGGTAAACCCCCTAAAACACCATTAACCGCATTTTGTGGGCTTCTAGGGGCTAGGCCGTGACTTTTAGGGTCTTGGTGGATCTTGGTCATGTAAATTGGAGATGATGAGACCCTTTATGAGTCCTTGACGAGTCCTTAAAGATTTAGCCTTGGAAAGATCACATTTCATTGTAAAACATGATTTAAACCTCAACTAAGCAATCTGGACGAACTTCACAAAAGAGATCATTTTCTCCTATTGTTGGAATGATTATATTCAAAAGATAAGTAAAAGGATAAGAAATAACATTGAAATGATGCCTAATTTTTAACTTATCAGTTAGAAACAATCGAATTTCACAACATTATAATAGAATATTCTAGGAATATTCCATGATTCCAGCACATGTGGCTCATGCAAGCGCGTATGTGTCACATGTAGCACTGTATTAGGCACATGCAGGCGAGTGAATATGTGTACAGGCGCTGTGAAACACGAATATGAGCACGTGGCCATGTGTGAGGAAGCGTGGAGGCTCGTGAACGGGTCTTTTCGACCTCTCACAAACGTATGGAGCTGTTTTCCATCCTCGGTAGTGTTTAACATAGTTTCGAGTGTTTCAGTTAGTTTTGAGTGTGTTTTTTGTCCGTATTATGTGTTTCTAATCCTCGTTTTGGGACACCAAGAGAGATTTGACTTGTTGGTTCACTTGTAAGTGGATTATAACCTTTGTGAATGGTTTTTCTATGATTAGTTCAACTTATGGTTCATGTTGGTTTGATTGTAGGTGATTTCGACTCCCCGACTAGTGTGTGAGTGGACCCCTTTTTCTAAACTTGTTTTATAATACTATTTACTCGCACTATTTACAATTTTTATGTTAATGGAACTTATCGAGCATGCATGATTTACTATTTAAATTATTTATGGAGTATGATTGAGATGCTTGCTTTATGATACTTGTTTGAATGTACTAGTTGTGCTATGATTGGATGGTTATGCATGGTATGTACCTAGTTGAGTCACTTATTGCATTTGCACATTAGTCCCCGGGGCATTGATGAGATATAGATGTTAGAACTCACTTAGGAGTCGCTAATATGTAGTTCCTGTCTATATAGCCTTAAACTAGCTTCCATGTAATTAATTAGTCGTGCATCTCGTAATACTAGTTAAAAATGCGCAAGTTTGTTCCCGAGCTCTAGGGGACATGAAGCTACGATACATCGCACCCAACTTTAACGTGGCCGAGGTATCGAGCAAAGATACTCAGTTTTGTCATATGCATATAACCTGAACGACTCATGAGCAAGTGATTAGAAATTTGACTTGACATATTTAGGATTTGACATGACTCATTGGATATTTATTTTCTTATTATTATTATTATTTTAATATTATTGCTTGTAGAACGTACAAGTTTAAATTTATTATTTGGGCTTTTGGGAAATCTAAGGGGTTAAACTTATTCCTAATTTTTACACTGAAATAAGTTATTAGATCAACTCACCCGTTGTTTTTCAACCTCTTAGGTCTTGTTGATGTTTCACGTGCTTCGAGGAGACTTGGTTAGCTTCTCTGACATGCACTTCCGAGTTTGGAATGATGTGGTGGAAATCGGTTAAAGAAGGTAAACTCCTACTGTATGATCATCATGAGTGTCCATGCTCTTTAATTTTATTGTCGTAGTGAGATGTTAGTGGTTTTTCACAGGTTACGACCCACTCGACCTATGAAATTGGATTGTTTTAATAAACAGCTTTCATCATCTGGATGTCACCATCGGATGTCGGGCAACATACCTCGATTTTTGTGTTCTTACGAACTTTCTAGATCGGGTGTGTCAATTTGGTATCAGAGCATGGTTTTAGTACTTTTCGTTAGTTTTCAGACACTTAATGATCATACAACACGATTTTCCGATGCTAGAGCCACTCCTTGAATCGTTAGATGCGACATTTGATGTTTCCACGAGTAGAGTTGGAGCCCGTATTAACTTTTGTTGTCTTTAGTCGTAAATTAGTTAGACTTTCTTTTCGTTGAATTTCGCGTTCGGGTGGTGCTTACGAGTTAGGACTCGTATGGGTGATGTGAATGGGTTATTCAACAATATACACGGTAAATCTGCTTTTGTACGTTTGACTCGATAATGGATCACTTTGGGTGACGTGATTCTCAGAACCTTCCTACAAGTTCGAGTAGAGTCTGTTTCATCGTTGAATAGGGAATCACTTTGTTAGAATTGTTTTATGATATCGTCTTTCTGGAGACTCATGATTTACGAAAGAAGTTCAGCTGGGTTTTTGCAACCAATCACACTCTCAGTTAAGTGCATTTCTTATGGATTACCCCAAGCGACGTTTTCGGGTTGCCTAAGTTGGTTAGATTAATGCCTTGGTCCCGAGATTGTGCAATTTACCATAGTTATGTACCGTCTAACCATTGTGGACTTCCCAGCAGTTTGGGAAGCGAGCTATTTAACTGTTCCCTTATTCGTCCTCTAGGACGTGTAACTATTTGTTCTTTGGTATAAGAACCATATCATTACTTTGTTGGTTCTATTACTTAAACCTCTCTTGTACGCACCTTGGAAGTAATTCAATTACTCGATCTTTATATTGTTGCTTGATTGATACGTTTTTGTTTCAAGTGTCATTTTAAATACAATGTTAAGCCTTGCTAGGCATTTAAAATGAATTTACAGTTTTGCCTGCAATATTTTCACTTTACTACTGAGTTTCTTACGACATTTTGTGTCTTTGTGAATTTCCATACTTGTGATAGGACTCCACCCGAATACACAAGAAGTACACTAGGGTCCTGCCCCGTCTGACAAAACCTAGTCAGATAAGAGATAAGCGCAAACCTCGCTAGTTCATGCCTCCGCCTTTTGAGCCTTGATTCTTGTGCAGCGGCTTTGGAGGGTTACAAAACCAAGAAAATGTGTGAGTGGAAAAACGAACAGTTTAAAAACATAATTTGAAAACATCTATCATTTACCCTATGTTTTCCAAAACCATGCATGCATACAAAAACCATTTTACTGCGGTTGAAACAAAACACACTTTATAACCTCAAAATACATGAACAATATCTCTAAGTCAAAACCACGTGAAACCATCAAAACTACAAATAAGTCTATGCAATCAATCAGATAAAACTCCACATCACGCAAATCCACGCATAGCCAGCATAGCAATCAGATGGAACCAAATCTGTATCTCACTTGACCACGACGAAACACAAATAGTCATTTCATCACCAATGTACAACATTAATCATCAATACCACTGCAATACTAGCAAGCACATGACTTACTTAGGATACAGAGCCTAGCTCAACGTCCTAGTGGAAACTGACTCAGGATATAGAGCCTAACTCGACGTCTGAGTCGCCATCACACACTAGTGCAGGATACAAAGCCCTGCTTAATGTCTAAGACTACTCATCACAATATCAAAGACATATCAACATGAAATCAAACCAGCCATCATAACCACACATATATCATACATCAAAACTCGTCACATCAATAACACAGGATCAATCCTCGGAGCATAAGCACAATCTCAATCATCATATCACAAAGGCTATCACACAGTCACTCGGGATTCGGAGCCCCCGACTCGACGTTTGAGTGAAATCCAACTCAGGATTCGGAGCTCTAACTCGACGTCCATGTGGCCACCTAGGGATGCAACATCTGGGTGTCAAGCCTTCCAGAGATACAACATCCGGATGTCAATCTCACACCATAACCATCAAAATCTCATAAAATGAACCATTAAATAATTCATAAAATCACATCAAATCCCAAACCATCCACCATCGTCAAAATCATATAAACATGGCACAACCAATAAAACCTTTCTGTACTGAATTAAGTTTTAGCGATGTCAAAATTGTAGCACGTATTATGATTGATACATTTTGATGCCAATTGCATTCATTACACTTAACATGTCTGTTAAATCATCATTTACGACTTTTTTTTTTCTTTCTATTATATTGAATCGTGCATTTCTACAATTGGGAATCACATCCCCTATTTGTCCATTTTTCTTAAACTATCTTAAACAATGATTTTGGACTCTCTTCTAGTTACTACTTTTGACCCTTGAGAGCATCTCAGTTTTGAAGTCTTATCTCCCGTAGAGTAGTAAATGTTTTAAAGTTTTTCAACTTGATTTCATGTTTTCACAATTATGCCTCGTCTCACGTACTCAAATTATTTATGCAATTTTCCCTCATTATTTTTTAGTGATTTACGTGTCCTCGGGGTTTGGACAAATCTGAGACTTATGCATTCCTTTTATAAGAAAAAGTGTTAGAAAAAGGAAATTTTGGAGTTGTTGAGTTTCAACTTTTATTTTCAAAATATATCATTTTGGCTTAACGACTTTGATTTTTTTTTTCTTCTTTGGAGTGGATCGATATCTATGGAATCTTGTTCGAAAACGATTTACTTGAATTTGATTTTTCTAGTTCGGCACCTTGGGAAAATCTTCCTATAAGAAAATCAACTCTTCATTTTTGGTGATGAATCGCTAGTTTCATTCCAAATCTTTTACATGTTTGTCGAGTGATAAGTTTCTTCATTAGGGATTGACTCTTTATTCTCTTTTGTCCCAACTACAGTGTTGGAAGTATCCTTAGCAGTTTCATTGGATCGTTCGTTTGGCCCTCATGTCTTAGAATTGTTAGATAGAGTACTCTATGCATCCCCTCGGCCACGTTTTAGACCTTTTGTTCGATGACTTGAGTTAGTCATCGGCAAGCCTACGAGGTTAATTACCCCGTGCATGCCGACGATCATTTTGATCCTTGCGAAGTCCCCCTTACTAGTTCTTGATGGTCAACACTGTGCTCTGATTGTCAATTAGTGATTTGCCCTTGCGTTTTAGTTGGTCGCTGACCACGATCTCAGATTTGAATCCCCTTTTGGGAACTAGATTTGACCACCTTATGTCATCCAATTACGGCAAGCCTACTATTTTTGTGTAAACCCATAGTACATTCCCTGATTCTACACCTATTAACTTTATCGGTGTGTTGACTAGTTAACGCTTCAAATTCTTCTTGCATTGAGTACATCTCTGAACCTACAAGTTGTAGCAATTAAGGTTTGGCGGAAGTCGCTGGTACAAGGATGATTAGAATTTTTTCTCTAGACCCTCTTTCGAATTCTAGACTCCAACTTGTTTTTTTCTCTAGACCCTGTTTTCGAATTCTATACTCCACTTGATGAGGCTTATTGTGGACTAGCCCACTTCAATTGGACTTAGCACATGCTTGTCTTGGTCAACGTGTTCGGCTTAAACAAGATTCTGAAGTACTAAAGGAAAAATTTTGTGGAAACCTAAGTAGGGAGCTATCCACTTTGAATTGGATTGTCCTTAGACTTCGTTCTATACGTGCTTAGGTTCAACCAGGATTCCAACATTCAACTTCTTTCTCTTGGACCTATTGTAGGGTAACCACTTTGATACCCTCAATTATCAACTAATTCTGGAAATAAGTTAGAATGTTTCTTTTCCCTGTATAAGTGATGACTTCACCTCCAACTGACTTAATGCAAAGTGTTTGACTGACGACCTTCTTACCAACGCCTCAAAACTTTCCTTGGTGAACCCCTTTTTTGTTGGACATGACCTTTTTACCGGTGTTACTAGTTGTTGAAGTTTCCTATTGGACTGGTGAAACTAGTTTTTGACATAAGAGAATTTTGGGATTATTTGACGGATAAGAGGATTATAATGGCCCTACTACTGCGGTCGACTTACATTACGAGTTAGAGCGGCCCAAAGGGTACAGTTTTACGACTAGAACTTATACACCAATTAATAAAGATCCTCGTATGGAGAATTTTAGTCACTATTCACGCTTGTCTCTTTGACTTTTTACTAATTTACTTTCACTAGTTAGGTAGTGGTGAGTTTTATTCTCCAATTAAGTTGGTAATCTTTACTTGGGATCTAGCCTATGCTTCTGGCCATCATGAGTGTTTGACTTGTACTTTGACCCTGAGCCATAGGACTTCACTTCCTCACTTAATTTCTTTCCCTAGTGATTTGTTAAGCTTTCTTTTACATCTCCAAATATGTACAAATATGAACAAGTATAAAAATAAAAATTATGAACAAGTATGAATGAACACTATGAAATATAAAAATTATGAACAAGTATGAATAAGTAAGAACAATTATAAACAAGTACGTACAAATATAAATAAAGTATGAACAAGTATAATAAATGAAAAACAAGTATAAAGATAACAATTATGAACAAATATACAAATGAAAATTAAGAACAAGTATAATAATTATGAACAAGTTTGAAGAATAACAAATAACATATATACAACATTTATTCACAAGTATGAATTAACACTAACATGAAGCTAAGACTAAAGAAAGTTGGAAAGTAATTTTTTTTTTTTTCAAAATAATAATTGTTTTTTGAGGTAATGAAAACGTTTTCTTTATTAAAAAAAACAAAAAAAAAATTATTAATTTTTTTTTTCGGAATTTAATTAATAAATAAATAAAGACAAGGAAAAATAATAATGATTTTTTTCTTCGAATTTTGTGTTTTTTTTTTAAATTACAAAAACAAATCAAAATAAATAAAAGTAAAAGTAAGGAAAAGTGAACATGTACAATATGCATTTATGATAAGTACAAATGAAATTAAATTATGAACAAGTATATACAAGTATAAAATGAACAAGTATGATAAAAATTTAAATTTACATAAACAATTTTAATATGAACAAGTATATAAAAAATTATGAACATTTATGAATAAATATAAATTATAAATTATGAACAAGTAAAGTATGAAAATTAGAAACAAATATAATAAGAACAATTATAAGAATCAAAATTATGAAGCATAAAAATAAAAGTTATGAACAAGTACAAAAATAAATGAACAAGTATAAAAATAAATAAAAATAATATACAAGTATAATATGAACATGTATAAAGATAAACATTATGAACAAGTATAATATGTACATGTATAAAATAAAAATAAACAATATAAACAAAAATAATAAGAACAAAAATTATATGGATAAATAAAATATAAACAAGTATAAGAATTATAAACAAGTAAGTAAAAGTTATGAACAAATATAATATTAACAAAAGTAAAAATTATAACAAGTATAATATGCACATTATATACATACACTAATATATTAAAAATAATTTTCTATTTTCCCGGAAACGGCGCCAAAAATTGATAACGCTCAAACTACGCATTAAATTAAACACGTAATTTGCGTATTATGCAATTTAAACCCTTTTTGTGTAGATGTAATATTGGTAAATAGTGATCATTCTTAACCGGAAAAATTAGGGAACATTAATAATGTGTTAGTGAGAAAGAATAATGAATAAAAGAATAAATTAATAATTAGATTAATGAGTGAAAGAATAAATGAATTATAGAATTAATGAATGAAAGATTAAAAGTATAAAATAATGAATTAATGAATAAAAGAATAAATAATTAAAAAGGGGAAGGGGGGGGGGGGGGTTGGGTTTGAAAAGATTTGTAATCTAAACTAAAGAAAACACTAACTAAGAATTAAATTAAAATTAACAATAACATTATTTAAAACTACTCCTAAAATAAACTTACTTTAAAGATAATTTTTACCAACACTCTAACATCATGCTTATATTGAACTAATCACGAAATCCTACATTCATCATCTGCATTACATGCATACGTTTTTCATATTATAAATGCATTGAACAACGGATTATTACTTACAATATGATCTACCTTAAGTTTGTGATTTAATGAACCGAACAACGGTTAAACAATAAATCTCTTCAACCCTATTCTAAATGTCCCGAATAGCGGATCAACATTTAGCTTCGAATTGAAGTTTAAGCACTAAAACATATGAAGTAAAAGAAATTCAGAAAGTAAAACACATGGAGATTATATTCATACTTATAAATGTTAGAAAGAAAATAACAACACATATATGGAATTATAAGTAAAACTAAAACAATAACAAGAATTTAAGTGGAAAAATATGGTTTTTCACAAGAATCACTGAACAACGACAAGAACTTGTGAAGATGGAAGAAAAAATTTGAGGAATTCGGTCTTGAAAACTCTTGATTGCCTTAGAATTACCTAGCCTTAGGTTTTTCTTAAGGAAAGCATAAAATATAATTAAAGAAAAGTTTAGCAAAATCTAAGAACAAAAAAAGAGAAAATGAAACTAAGAACAAAATAAAGAAAATGAAACTAAGGTAAATAATTAAAAGAATTTACAAAATGGACCCATAATAAATCTACAAAATAGAGAGAAGATGAACTAAAAGAATAGAAAAAAAAGGAGAGAGAAAAACTAGAGACTAAAACTACTCAAATGGGACAAAATTGGGGACATTTGTTACATGAAATGACCTCCCTATTTATAGAAAGAGTGCGAAAATTAAATACAAAAATTAAATATAAAAATAAATACAATCAAATGATGAAAATGATGAATTTAGGATGAAATTAAGGTTGACTTGTGTTGGAAATAAGGCTGATAGAGTAGGGAAAGTCGACGGCAGCAGGTTGTTGAGCTGGGGTAATTAATTCGGCATGGCCTAGCTGAGCTGGATTGATGGGACACTACATGGAACGACTGAGAGGAGAAGGAAAAGTTGGTGGCAGGCGGTTGGGCGTGCTGGAGTTAGTCGGCGGGAACAGGCGGGCAGATGACGAAAGTGTCAGCATGTGTGCACTGACAAAAGGAAGCGGGATTCGAGCATTTGTAGCTAACAATAGCAGGGGATAATCGGTGAGCACATGTCGACATGGAGAATGAACTTCAGTAGGTAGCTGCTGGCGCGAGTAACGGGCTGAGGGATTTGGGTTGCGCGCTGGAAGTTGGGCTGGGTAAATTGGGTTGTGAATTGGGCTGAACTTCCAAATAATTTGGGCTTCAACAAATTGGATTTTTGGGCTGATTTAAGTATGGTTTCAGTAGCCTCCCACCGAATTTCATTGAGATTTTCGGTGGCTTCTCTTATTTGGTCTATAATTTTTTCGTTATAATTCCGATCAAGACGATTCTTTCGCCAAAACACTCCAAACTCCAAGTTTTATTTATTTCTACAAAAATATCACAAAATATATTATTTTCTCCAATTATTTATTATTTTAATATTAAAAATCAAGTATAAAGGGTATAAAATAATATAAAATAATGCTTAATTAACCACTTATCACAAAATGAACTCTTTTACAGTAACGACCCGTTCCAGAAATTGGGATTAGATTAGTTGTTAATGATGGATTAGTGCAGTTAATCGGTGATTAGTTGGAGGTGTTCGAACGGACAGTGCAAAATGACGATTTTGCCCTTAGAATGGGCAAAATGTTGACTTTTTGATCGGGTGATCAAAAGGACTTTGACTGTAACGACCCGTCCCGAACAGTAGGATTAAGACTGTGTTTAAGACGAGATTAGTGAGCTTAATTGGTGGTTAGTCAGTTACGATAGGTCGGGTAGCGTAGAATGACGATTTTGCCCCTAGGTTGGGAAAAATATTGACTTTGAGTTCGGGCGGTCAAATGGACTTCGACCGATGACTGTGACGTAGTTCGGGACGTCACGAATCCGTAGATAGGTGGCACGCCCAATTTCGAAATTCGAGGCGGAAGTTATGATGTTCGGAAGGTTGGGGGCATTACCGTAATTTGGTTAAACTAGGGGGAATAGTTGACTTTTCATACGATCGGGTTTCGACACGTTGACCTAGGACCGTTAGATAGATCTCGTCGTCTTGAGTTCGATGACGGGCGGCTCGTATTCATCGGAGTTAGGATGTGTGCGTTACGGGGTCTAGAAAGGTAGTGGCAAAATGGTAATTTTGACTTAAAAGGAAGGGCATTTTGGTCTTTTGTACTTTGGACTTGGTGCAGCCAGGTTTCGATGTGATTGAATGATTAAGATATGGGCTGGATCAGGGTGATCCTGAGTGAGATTGGTTGTGACAGGATTTAGTGTGGTTGTGAGCTGGATGCTCAGAGCCATGAGTGGCTGGTGAGACCCCGACATTGAGATGTGGTGACAGTTGGGCACTGTCAGGATAAGTCGGAGTGGCAGGCGATGGACACCAGGTAGGAGACCCAGGTGTGAGCTCAGTTAGATTTCCCTCAGCAAGTTACGGAGGTACGAGATGCGGAATTTCGGGGATGAAATTCTTTAAGGGGGGTAGATTGTAACGACCCGTTCCAGAAATTGGGATTAGATTAGTTGTTAATGACGGATTAGTGCAGTTAATCGGTTATTATTTGGAGGCGTTAGGACGGACGGTGTGAAATGACGATTTTCCCCCTAGAATGAGCAAAATGTTTACTTTTTGATCGGACGGTCAAAAGGACTTTAACCGATAACCGTGACGTAGTTTGGGACGTCACGAGTTCATAGACAGGAGGCACGTCCGAATTCGAAAACCGAGGAGGAAGTTATGATGTTCGGAAGTTTGAGGGCACTTTGGTAATCTCGTCAAAAAAGGGGCAACTTGTTGACTTTTCATACAACATAGAATTTTCACAAACATCGAGGACCATTAGGAAGGTCTCGATACCCCGAGTACAACGACAGGCGGCACATCATCATCGGACTTCAAATGAGTTAGTTACGGGTCAAGGAATATGAAGGGCAAAATGGTAATTTGTCCTAGTAGGGGCATTTTGGTCATTGCTTTACCTAGGGATCTGTGCCCGCTATTTGTGGACACATGGCTTACTTTGGGATTAGTGCCCACCAGATTTGGACACCTGGCTGGGTCTGGATTGGTGTAGAAGCAGCAGGCCAATTTTAAAGTCGTGCACGGTGTATGTGAGGGTGGCAACCAGAAAAAAACAAAGGAGAAGGAGTAACCCTGACCTAAACCCTCCTCAAACTTGATTGTATGTCGATGGTATCTAAACAAAAGTGAGAGGTGGGGACAAGGCAAGTCAAATGGTGGTGGCACGGCGGCTCATGACGGCGGGAGACGGTTGGGAATCCGTAGGACCCGTGAGTCCCATGTTCGAATTCGAACTAATGGAATCCAATTGAAGGATGATTAAGCCTAATTGATTAATCAAATGATGCTACTATAGGTCTGGGGAGTCGAAGGAACTTGGTTACGAAGCTTGGAATGGATGGTAAGTGAATTTCTAAGAAATTCAACTTTTTACCCGAAAATTGTAACCTTGAATTTAACTCGTTTTAATTGATTTAATGGTTTGTATGAGTTTTTAAAGGACAATACGAAGCTAGCAAGCCAAAAATCAAGAGACAGGATGGTCGGGATCATGGAACTGGAAGTGAGATTTTGGAGGTTTGACGATTTAATAGGGAGCTATGATTTTAGACCCCGATTTTGTATTTTAAAAACACAGATGTGTGGGGAATGAAGAGATATAGATGTAGGATGGAACAGGAGTAAAAATGGACAAAGGTTAGACGGTTTAGAAGGCTGAACCGCCTGCGCCGATTCGGCTGGACCGGGTCGGTTCGAACCGGCTAAGACCGGCCCAGCGGAAGGTTGAAGATGAATAGTGCTGAGGCGCGTGAGGCCCACGCGCATCCACTACAGGCGGCACATGAGGGCACGTGATATGGATTTTGATGATGGTTCCAACACGACTTTTAAATTATTCGATGTAATGAACATTTTGGAATTGGTTTCAAGTCGATCGGACATCGTCTCGATATGTTTCGGGATGTCCGAAGGTTTTAGGTCTCGGTTAAAAATAGTTAAAAATTTGCGAAAATTACGGGGCTTTAGTATGACCATTTTGAAGTAGATAGTGACCGTATTATGGGATCTGGATAGGTTTGGGAAAGCCGAGGATAGTGGATCGGCCGGGAACAGCATAAGTGCGCGCTTATCGAGGCAGCGACAAAATGGTCTGTGAGTAGACTTTGCTTTCTAACTCTTGATGCATTCATATATGTTTTTAAATGTTTTCTATACATGATTCTATGATTTGATTTATGATCTTGATGGCTTACGGGTTTGCACAATTTTTGAGATATTTACGGAATTGCACATTTTACGAGATTTTGATCGATCTTGTGATTTGATCATGGTTTTGATTACTTGATTTTGGGATTCGAAATATGATTTGATTTCAATGATTTGAAATGGATTTCGAAAAAGTGATTTTTCGGATTTGGTTTTGAAACTTGGAAAAGGAAATTCTGAATTTGGGTTAGGGATGATGGTTCCGGATGCCGACTTACGAAATCATTGTTGCGAATTCGGATATGGATTTTCTATGGTTTTCACTGTTGATTGAAAAATGGTTTTGGGTTTAAAGACCTAGAAAGAAAAGAAAAAACCGCTGGATCTAGTTTTGAGTTTAAAGACTCGGATTGATTGACGGGGGGAGGGCCCTAGATTGATATGTTTTGAGTTTATAGACTCGGTATATGTTTTGAGTTTAAAGACTCGGTTATTGTGATACCCCCCGAGGCCTGTTGATTTTGTTTTGAGTTTAAAGACTCGTTGATATCCCGGGAAGGCCTGATTATTGCGCATGGTTTTGAGTTTAAAGACTCGGGCGCACTTGATATCCAGCAAACTCGTATGATTGATGTTTTTCACTGGTTTTCCAATGTTTTGGACAGTGGCCTGGATGAATTGGTTTTGATGAGTTTTGGGACTGAGTTCCCGTACTTTGAGATTGATTTGTGATTTTGGGTTGAGGCTTTGGTTTTGACTAACGGATTTGATTCGGGTTTTCAAGAAGGGTTTTCGTTAATGGTTTTGGAATATGAAATGGTTTCATAACATGAATTGGTTTCATAACATGAATTGATATGCATGCATTGGTTTTTGCGTGGAGGGTAAAAATGTAATTGTGTTTTTCTGATAACTGTTTTTGAACTATTGTTTATTTTTGTCCACTCACAGCCTTTTCATGTTTTTGATACCCTCTAGGTTGTTGCAGTGCGGGCTGTTGGTCGAAGGAGACGGAGACATCACACGTACGATCCACAGTAGATTCTGTGCACTCTGGGAAGTCCGGATGCTGTTGGACGATCGAATCGAGAATCCCTTGTCCGACTTACGTGTCACATGGAGGTTGGACGTCGGTTTAGCCTTCGTGTCATACGTAAGTTAGACGGGAGCAGGATTTAGCCCTTAATCCCAGGGGATTAGGGGTGGGTCCTGTCATTTACCCTCAAGTTATAAAACATGCATGCATAGAGTAAAACATATGGACAACTAGCTCTCAAGCCAAATCACATGAAAACCATCTGGACACAACCATCAACATCAAACCAGTCATAATGACCATCAACAACAGTACTAGCCACCAGTACTCAAATATCGATCACCATAATCAAACAGCACTACTCACAAATGCATTGACATCAGTCACAATATCACACTGTCCATACTACTCACAAGTGCACAATCAATCACACAATCACATCGGCACTATGTGTAGGCCACCAACAATAATAACCCCGAGCATCAGCTGTCTGGGAACATCTCGAGCTTTGGCTACCTGGGAACACACATATACCCCGAGCATGCTCCCTCTGGGAAAAACCCCGAGCTTCGGTTGCTTGGGAACACAAATATTACCCCAAGCATCAGTCGTATGGAAAATACCCCGAAGTTTGGCTACTTGGAAACAATCACAATCACTCCAAGCTTTGGTCATCTGAGAAATACCCCTAGCTTCGACCGTTTGGGAACTCATCACAAACACAATAAAAATCGTCTAGGGATTACATCCCAAAACCTTTCAAAACCATCATTGACTTACATTCAAAGTCAAATACCATCATCAAACCGGGCCTACGTCCAAAACAGTAGTTTTAAACAGTCTTTGACTTTAAACGAAGTCAAAACCATTTCCAACAGGATTTCAAGTCCAAAATACCATTTTCATGTAAATCCGTAAAATTGTTCAAAACCCAACAATTAAGCCCACCAAATCATCATGTAATGACCTCAAATCATCATTCAAATCATTGCAATCAAATCATGCAACAAATCACATAAAACATGTAACCATACATGCATCACAATTTATGAAACAAATGCCCACTCACATGCCATCCATGCTGCTCAATCCCGAGTTGTACGCTCCTTCGTATATTCCAGGAATCACTAATCCTATCAAAAAGCATTATCAAGGGTTACTAATATCTCAAGTAACCTCACAATACAATCCCTTAATACTTCGGGATTTAAATACGTATTAAAAACGTAGCATAATACTTCGGGCACACAAATTATACGAAGACGGTGTCCAACCGCCTCGAAACCTATGCCAAAGTGTTCATTATAATGAATACATTAAAAAGCGTGTTGATTGTACCTCAAAAAGCTCCTCCACGCGCCCCCACTTGCTGCTACAGTGCCCCATGTTATTGTTCATCTTTTCAACCCGTTTCTCTATAAACTGGTCGCCCGACCCGGTTTCAACCCGTTTTCAAACCCGTCCAATTCCACTAGATTTCTTGATTCTAATTCATCCAAAAACATCGTAGGACTCTTTTTAAACATGTTTCCAAACTCAATTCGACCATTCCTTACCTCGAATTATTCAAATTTCAAATTGAAATTCCAAGATGAACACAAGCTCGGGTTCGACTTGTTCTTCATCTAGACTTCTCAATTTTGTGATGGTCTAGTTCATAATAACCTCAGAGAGCTTAAACCAAGTCCAATTTCAACAATCACGTTCCAAATTCGAGGTTTAATTTCTGGAAATTTTGAATTCTCTAGGCTCGGGTTCTAGGGTATTCTTCTCCTTTTTCCTCTTCGATTTTTCTTTCATTTCCCTCTCAATCTCTCTGTTCTATGTTGTTTTTCTCTCAAGGTTTGCAGTGGAGCTTTGATCAAACCCATTTTCTTTGTTACAATTGTTTTGTTTCAAAGCACAAACACACACATACACAATCGTACACGCACACACGGCCATAGTTAATCCCGACGTGGTAGGACAACAATCCCATTACTATGGTGACAGATGTCACATTTATGCAAAAAAACATAATGAATCAACAAAATCATGAAAAAGACAATTTTTTCATTTCCTTGCATAATTACCAAAATACCCCTGGCCTTTTCAGAGTCGTAACTAGTCTATTCGAACTCCGATTTTGACATGTCGCCTGCCTACGAACTCAGGGCTCAGAGACCTACACAATGGTCCGTACGAAAAGTCCAAAAAGTATCCCAAATAAAAATTCAACTTTTGACCACTTAAACTAAGGGTAAAATTGTCATTTCCCTTTCAAATTCTCGATTTTACCTTTTTCGAATTTCCGAGTCGTAACACCCACATCGCTTGGGGAGGGAAAGGTGAAGTGATTTATATGTGTGGGCACATATCTATCTAGCACGAGGACTTTTGGGAGCTTATTAGCTTTAGATTTCTTGGAAACTCCAAAGTTAAGTGAGTTTGGACTGGTGTGATCCCATGATGAGTGACCTGCTGGGATGTTGGATGTGAGTTCCCAAAAACAAAATCATGAGGGCTGAGCCCAAAACGGACAATATCGTGTTAGATAGGTCAGGTCGTGACAGAATAGTATCAGAGTTGGACTCTGATCGGAAGTGTGCCAGCAAGGATGCTGGGCCCTAAGAGAGGGTGGATTGTAAGACCCGTGTCTTGGGAAAAACGGTGAACAATCCCACATCACTCGGAGATGGAAAGGTGAAGTGCCTTATATGTGTGGGCACGTATCTATCTAGCACGATGCCTTTTGGGAGCTCACTGGCTTTGGATTCCTTGGGAACTCCAAAGTTATGTGTGTTTGGGCTGGTGCAATCCCAAGATGGGTAACCTACTGAGAAGTTGTACATGAGTTCCCAGAAACAAAATTGTGATGGCTGGGCACAAAGCGGACAATATCGTTCTAGATGGGTCGGGTTGTGACAGAATGGTATCATAGCTGGACTCTGACCAAAAGTGTGCTAGTGAGGACGCTGGGCTCCAAGGGTGGTGGTTTGTAAGACCCGTGTCTTGGGAAGACCGATGAAAAATCCCACATCGCTCGGGGAGGGAAAAGTGAAGTGCCTTAAATGTATGGCACGTATCTATCTAGCACGTGAACTTTGGGGAGCTTACTAGCTTTGGATTTCGAGGGAACTCCAAATTTAAGTGAGTTTGAGTTGGTGTAATCCCAGGATGGGTGACCTATTGGAAATTTTTACGTGAGTTCTCAGAAACAAAACTGTGACGGTTGGGCCCAAAGCGGACAATATCGTGTTAAATGAGTAAGACCGTGACATATCGAATCTTAGACGTTATTGAACCGTATCAAACTTTGATTTGAGATTTCAATTCTTAGGGTTCGACTGAAAGTGAGTGGGCTTGAGATTGCATTGCAGAAGAATCTTACCGTGAATGAGATTGAACAAATATTTGGGTACCGTCACGATGGAAATCATCACAAAATTGCAAGGTAAGGAATTTTGTGTCATTACACCACTTATTCCTTCCCAAGAGTTTTACCATGTTTCAAGTTGCGGTTGATAAAATATCTACTCCAATTTTAGACGTATTGGGTTAAGAGGAACTTTCACGTTAATCGAAGAACCACTAGTTATGAATTGACAATTGGGAGGATCACCTAATTGGACTAGCTACTTGGAGAAACCAAGAACTGGCGATGGAGTTACATTCTTATAACCCTATTTTCTAGCATTTAGTCAAACCTACTTATTCCTAATCCTAGCACTAGATCATCGATTTATCGCTTAAATACATTGGGTCACAATTCGAACCGTGAGGCCTATTCAGATTTAACTATCCTATTACCCATAGTGCACCTTAAACTGTTGCCTCAGAGAATTGGTTCACAGATTGTATTAGTTGTTGAATTAGTATGGACTTTAATTGATCTTTAGTGACGAGGTTGGTCACTGCCATTAAGGAATAATGGGTAGTTATTGACATCTTGTCAGACTGAATGCTCGAGATCAATGAGTTTGATACTAGTAATGATCACCTCGTTGTGCTTGTGTAGACGAATTGGAGGTGAAACAGGAACACTTTGGTGCATGATACATTACGAGACAATTAGAACACATAAGTCTTAGGAGTTCCTTAACCTACTCAAATTTATTAGTGAAGAAGAATTACTTTTTGAGGTTTGTTATTCCTTTGGGAGAGGGCTTGTCGGTGACCGAAAACTTCGAGTTGTATGTAGTAACTGAGGAGATGCACTAGAAGCTTGATTGAATCACTCGAGAGAAGCATTTACCCATTGGTCATTGTGAGGAAGTTGAACTTTTGGTTATGGTAGAGTGGAAAACTTCGGGTAACTATCAGGAGTTGTACCTTTGGCTGGCGTTGATCAAATTTCAGGGATGAAATTTCTCTAAAAGGGATAGACTGATACATCTCTTATCAAAAAGTTGGATCAAAATTTGAAATTTACCAAATTACCCCTAAAAACCATTTGTTCGAGCCTCGCTCATTGAGTCTTTTTTATTTCTGTGCCTAAAGCCCAAAATAGAATTCCCTTAAAGGTCCAAGGACTTGGAGGGGCCTAATTAGGATTTTCTTAGATTTAGTTTGGGGGTCCAAGCCTATTAACTTTTTTTCCAATTTTCCCCTTAACGAACTTTATTGCTACACCACACACTCCTCCCTTCTACACTGCCCATGAACACATGGAGACCCTAAAAATAATATCTCCATAAAATACCAGCTTTTGTTGTTATCTCACGAACTCTGATAGAAGAACCACCACTATTCCCCTCCTTTCGTTTTGACCACCTATCCATCCTTTTAGTGGACCGCGAGCACAAGTCACAACCAGTCGACCTTGATGGCCTCAAACCATGGCGAACCCCACTCTCCCCATCACCGTGCTCACCTCGACCCTATGATCATTATGGACTCACCCATATTGATCGATGGCTTCCAGAACGACCGTCGTGGTGGTGATCGACACATATGACCGAACACTCCCAGAGGGTTAACAAACACCACAGAAAACCTCAGACCTCCAAGCCCACACCATCATTTTGCTCTTCTCGAGAGCTATCCTTAGGACTCATTGCATGTCATTTTCAAGTCAGTATGACGGCGGTTGGAAATCATCCAATTGCCGAAATCTGAGTTTTCCACGGCAGTGCAGGTGATCTTTGAACTTTGGAAATGGACCATCGTACACTTCTCATCACAGTGAGACTAACCCTTAGATTGCATACAGTGTTTAAGGGTGTTTAAACAATGATTGGAGCATCGTCGACCTTGAATGCGTACGTCAGACTCGTTTGACCCTACTCGGACTCGAGGTCGACCTAAAGAGTTAGGCCGAGCAAGGTAATACTTGAGCATCTAAACCCATCTCTTCACTTTTTCTTGTCGTTTGGAAGCTGACAACAAGTATACTTGTTCATTTTGGTGCGAGGGCCGCAGTGGAGGCACATCGCTGGAAAACACATAACCGCCACTTCCCAGGCTCTGTTACAAGTTTTGCAGTAGATTTTCAACTTCCTAGCTAATTGTGATCCTTTCAGTCCGTAGAGGTTATTTGATCTATTGCATGTTGAAATGGATTAGATTGGGCGAAGTTGGACCTCACCGAATTCTAAAAAAAAATTTGGTGAAAATTGTAATGGCCCGGATCTCGAAAAAAGTAAATTTGGGAGAATTTGAATCAAAAGACGATTTTGCCCTTGTTAAGTCAAATTGTTGACTTTTTAATCGAAACATCTTTTGGAAATTTCGAGAAGACCGTTGTGAACATGTTGGAATCCTGGGTTTGTAGACAGACAACACGCTAAAACCGGAGTTGGGATTAGTTTACTACGACTCTCAGGGTATTTTGGTAATTTTTGAACAAGGGGGTATTTTGGTAATTTATTATTCGATGATATTTTGTGGATTTCGTTCTAGAGTGACAATTTTCCTTATCACTTTGGTTTGGGTGCACCGATCTTGTGTAAGAGGTGGTGTGTTTTTGTGTTCTTTGTGTGTGTGGATTTTGTAATTATAGAGGAAGAATTGAAAAAATAAAAAATGACCCAACTCTGATTGTTCTACTGGAGAAACCAGAAAATTAAAGAGGGAGGAGAGAGACGTGAGGGAGTGAAAGAGGAGCTGGAGGGGAGCAGAACGCGAACCCGTGAAGAAAACACAAAAATCCCTATGAACCTTGAATCAGGTTTTCAAAATTTGGACTTGGACTACCCCTATTGAGGTTGTAGGCCTCTTCCTGGAATCATTACGAACAGAACCCAAGAATTTCGAAGGAAAACACGTAAGAAGAAGTCGTGATTAAGTCGACTCTGGACGTGGGAATCAATAAAATATTCATGGATTTAGATAAGGATCTGGTTCGAACCAGAGGACCCGGTTTGATAGAGGTTAGGGATGAACAGTGCGGGCGCGTGGGCTTCATGTGCAGCCCCTTTGGGTGGCGCATGGGGGCGCGTGAAGCATCTTTTGGGGAAGTGTTCAACATGTGAAATACTCTATTCGATGTAATGAACATTTTGGGACTGGTTTCGTGTCGATCGGACACCTTCTCGAAAATGTTCGGGACATCCGAAGGTTTAGAATCTTGTTTTAAAATAGTTAAAAATTTGGAAAAATTACGAGGCTTCAATGAGAGGTTAATAAGGTAGTTATTAACCCTCTAGATTGATTTGGACAGATTTGGGAGTCCCGGTGACGACGATTAGCCTGATGAGGCTTACGACACACAAATCGAGGTGGCAGCTTAGGACGGTCTGTGAGTGGACCTTGATTTCTAAACGGTGATGCATGCATAAATGCTTTTTATGGTTTATAGATATGATTCTATGATGATGATTTGGATGATTGTGATTTACTTGGTTTCATGCATTTCGAGGCGATTTACGTGCTTGCAAGTAAATCGAGGTTTACGGTTTTCCACTGATTTTCCGTGCTTATAGTTTTGGAAATGATTTCATGAAATGGTTTTGGATTTGAAAAGATAAACTTGGGTTTGAGACCCATTTGCTTTGGAAACTCTCGGACTTGCAGTCCATTTAGTTACGTTTTCGGGCCAGAGGCCCAATTGGTTCTTGAATTAATTTCGGATTTGGAAATATGGATCGGGAACGAGACCCATTTGATTTACAAACTCTCGGACTTGAAGTCCATTTGATTTAACAAGGCATCGGGCCGGAGGCCCAATTGGTTTACGTATCGAGCTCGAGGCCCAATTGGTTTGCGTATCGGGCTTGAGGCCTAGTTGACTTACGTATCGGGCACGAGGCCCATTTGGTTTACAAAATTGGGCACGAGGCCCAGTTGGTTTACGATTCGGGCCTTGAGGCCCAGTTTGTAGGTGGATTCGGGCTTAGGGCCCAGTTATGTTTTAAGATTGTGATTTCGGGTCGGTGACCCATAAATGGATTTATGATTCATGACGGTTTATAGGGACCAGCATGAACCCTTGAAAGGTTTTTATGGTTCATGACGGTTTATGGGGACTAGACATGAACCCTTGAAAGGTTTTAAGAATGATTTCAAAAGGATTTTCGTATATCATTCTTTATATATGAATTTTCTCCTCCGGGGAGGGTCGTTGGCCTAGGTGGACCCCTGAGTAGTCACGGAGCACTGATTGAGTGGAGTCGCCCCCGTTGGGTTCCTTACTCTCAAAAAGGCTATGGATTATAACCCTCAGGGAGGGTCATTGATCTACGGACATTGAATTGGGTGGACCTGGGGAGACTTGGGTTTTGAGAGCCCGGGTAGCACGCGCGTAGCTCTAGATACCGTGACAGGATTGGTTATATGAAATATATGGATAAACATGATTTCTTGGTTTTGCGAAATTGTGTTTTATGATTGATAAATGGATTTGGGCTGAGTTCCCACATATGTTTACAATGTTCTAGTATTTCTGTAAATGGTTTTGGGCAGAGGCCCGTGTGACTTGTATTTACGGAATTTGGGGCTGAGACCCTATAAATGGTTGATTAAACATATGTGGTTTGATAAATGGTTTTACTATGCATGCATGCTTTTTAGTGAAGGGTATAAAAGTCTTTTATGACATGTGTTTTATCAAACTATTACTTTTCGTCCACTCATAGTCTTTCTATTTTCAATGCCCTTTAGGTTGAATACGGTGCGGACTGTAACAGAGACCGAGACATCACGTACCTCCTCCGGATCCTGGCGTACTCCGCAAGTCGGAAGGCTAAAAGTTTTAATTTTCCTTGGTCTGACATTCCGTGTCAGACGGGATCAGGAGCGTCCCTTGTTAATCTCAGGGGGATTGGGATGGGTCTTGATAGATGACCTAAGAAGAAGATGAACAATGGCCGCACGTGAGTCCCACGCGCAGCCACTGCTGGTACCGTATGGAGGGACGTGCCACGTCATCTGGGAAGATGGCCAACATTGATATTCATTCTCTCGATGTTAAGAGTCTAACGATGCAATTTTCAAGGTGATCGGACATCATCTCGAACAATTTTGACTATCCGAATGTTTAGACATTATTTTAATTTGTTTAAAAATCCCAAAAAAAATTGGGATTAAATATGAGAAATTGGAATAATTAGTAACCCTTAGAAGTAATTTTTTGACAGGAAGTGACGTTCTCATATTTTACGGAAAAATGTGCAATTTGGTTCGGTTGCGTATAAGGTACGTGTGAGTGGACCCTTTCTTTCTTAAATAGGTTATGCATGTATATTTAATTGTTTTAAATGGGTTTCTATGTGATTTTAATTGTGGTTGAGTGATTGGAACTTTATATGAAATCCATTGAATTTAAGAATATTTATTTATTATTTATTTACACGATTTTCGAGGAATCGACATAGCTCGTATTTTGGTCTCATATTACATTTTGGAGTTGATGTTATGACTTTCTTACATGTTTACTATGGAATTTGGTTGGTTGGAATTTATGGTGATTTTACGAACATTTAATTATTATTTTAATGACACGTTTTACAAGATTTGTGTCGATTATGTATTGGGTTTAGGCCCAGGGTTTTCAATTATGGTTTTGATCGAAAATGTTGTATGTGTGTTATAAAGTACGTTTCTTGATAATAATGAATTCTAGATGATTTTACGATAATTACTTAATGCACGTTTCACGAGGTATTTGTATGTGTTGCATTCTTGATTTTTTGGATTTTGGTTTTGGTCATGGAACTGATGTTAATTCCAAGAACACATTACTTTGACATTCGAGATGTGATTTTTTGACGGTTTTACGGAACCTAGTTAATGCCCGTTTTACGAGGAACTCGTTATGTTATATTGGATATTTTGAATTCTGAGCTTGATTTTGGAATGGATGTGTGTTAGAAGATTATCTTCCCTTGGTATTTGAGATGAGATTCTGGATATATATATATATATATATGTATATATATATGTATATATATATGTATATATATATGTATATATATATATGTATATATATATATATGTATATATATATGTATCCTCATCGGGGTTCCATTCTGGTTTTAGTTCTGGACGTCGAGGTAAAACTCATTTTCCCGAGACCGTTACTGTGATGAGTAGTCTCAGATGTCGAGGTAAAGCTCAGTTGCGACTAGGGATGACTTGCAGACATCGAGGTAAAACTCCTTTTACTGGGTTGGTCCTCACTCGGACGTCAAGGTAAAAACTCATTTTCTTGAGTGCTCAGCCTACTAGTAGTGCAGATGTGATGTGATATGATGTGATGATTTAGCTTGCAGGCATCAAGGATGGGTTGATTTTGAGGTTATGGTTATGCTACTTGAGTATGGTTTTTATGATTTCCTTGATGTATGGTTTTTATGATTGCACGTATTTCGAGGTTACGTGTTTTATTGTTTGTTGCTTGGAATTTAATAAATTCTCCTTAGGTAAAGATTATGTTTTACGATTACGTTTTTGAAATTACGTCTTTTTTAAAGATATTCTTTTTAGGTCCACTCACACAGTTTCTTGGTTTTGACACCCTCCAGGGCCGTTGCATGAGAATCGAGGCTATTCGGGAGTTAGAAGCTTGAGCTAGTAAGTTGTTCGCGTATCCTTTGTCTAACAGGGTTTCGAGGGTGAATTTGGTATCTTGGTTACATGCTAGACGGGAGCAAGACACGGGAGTAGTTTACAATGCGTTTTTTGGGTCGAGTCTTGTCAAAAATTCCAAAATCTGGCCATTGTGGATAGCAGTGCTCATGGCATGTGGAGGCACGTGTGGAACTATAGTAAAAACATGTAGGCACATTATTGCACATACGAGTGCGTGGCTGCGCGTGCGAGCGTGTGGCGGCACGTGCGAGCACATGGGGGCATATGTGAGCTCGTGGTTGCACGTGCGAGCGTGTGGGCGAGCGTACGAGTGTGTTGGTGTGTGTACTAGCAGTTGGTCGCACGTGAGGTTGCTTGGTTAGCGCGTGGAGGCATGTGGAGGTGCGTGAAGGGGTTTTCTAGCCCCTGGTCGATGCGTGGGGCCATTTTTTGGCCTCCCATAGTCGTGTGGGGCTGTTTTCCTCCGGTAGCGTTTGAACATAGTTTTGAAGTGTTTCTCTTAGTTTTGAGCGTGTTTTAGACCGTATTAAGTGTTTCTAAGCCCCGTTTTGGGCCACCCTAGAGAGGTTTGACTTGTTGGTTGACTTGTAAGTGGATTACAACCTTTGTGAATGGTTCCTCTAGGATTGGATCAACTTGAGGTTCGTGTTGGTTTGATTTTCAAGTGATTTCGACTCTCTAACTAGTATGTGGGTGGACCCCTTTCCCTAAATTTGTTTTATAATACTATTTACTCGCACAATTTACAATGTTTATGTTCATGGTACTTATCAAGCATATATGATTTACTATTTAAATTATTTATGCAGTATGATTGAGATGCTTGCTTTATGATACTTGTTTGAATGTACTAGTTGTGCTATAATGGGATGGTTATGCATGGTATGTACCAAGTTGAGTCACTTATTGCATTTGCACATTAATCCCCGGGGTATTGATGAGATAGAGATGGTAGAACCCACTTAAGAGTCGTTAGTATCTAGTACCCATCTGTGTGGCTACAGACCAGCCTCCACATTATTTATAACTCGCGCTGCTTGTAATACTAGTTAAAAATGTGCTAACTTGTTCCCCGAGCTCTAGGGGACATGAGGTGACAGTGCATGACACCCAGCTTTTCACGTGGCCGAGGTAACGAGCAAATATATTCAGTTTTGTCATATGCGTATGACCTGAGTGACTCATGAGCAAGTAATTAGTGGGTTGATATGTGACATATTTATGATATGACATGATTCATTGGATATTTATTATCTTATTATTATTATTTTAATATTATTACGCGTAGAACATGCAAGTCTAAATTTACTGTTTTGACTTTTGGGAAATCTGAGGGGTTAAAATTTATTCTACTATTCATGATTTTTTACATTGAAATAAGTTATTGAGTCCACTCACCTTTTATTCATGAACCCCTCAAGTCTCGATGGCGTTTCACGTGCTACGTGGAAGCTTGGTTAGTTGCTTTGACATGCATTCCCGGAATGGTTTTCGTCATCTGGATGTCGCCGTCCAGATATCAGTTATCATATCTCGGTTTTCGTGTCCTTGTGGACTTTCCAGATCAAGGTGCGTCACAGGTTCTCAGGCCTCTCTCCTTCCTCTCTCACTCGCCCATTCCTTTTTTCTTTTTCTCATTCTCTCTCTGGCTCTCATTGCAAGCACCTCGCAAAAATCTCTCTGGGTCTGAACGATCTCACTGGATTTTGCACCAAATCTCATTGGGTTTCGCTAATTGGCATGCAGAACCTAGCATGAAAATGGAAGAAGTTGGGTTTCACTAATTTGTGAACGTGCGAAGTTGTTGTTGTGATCCGCAGAGGCGTGGGTATCATATCATTATTAAAAGGTGGTTGTTTTAGAATTGAAATGTCAGTAGAGTAGTTGTTGTCTTTGTTGCTGTTTTAGAATTGAAATGTTAGTATCTTTTTTTCTCAGTAATTAGTTTTTTTTGGTGATATGTTAAGGCCACTTTTGTTGTTCTAGAATTGAAAACTTATGCTTTAAATGAGAACTCATGCTTTTGGGAAATTGTTTTGAAATATGTAAATAATTAGTGTTTTGATTGATATGTGAATGTCACATTTGTGTTTGATTCCACCTCTAATTTGGATAAGAATTTGGTTGATATAATGGTTTTCATCCAACACAAACACAAAATCAAAATCAGAATTTTCTTTGCAATATATAAAGAATTTGGTTGAGAAGTCATTATCAGAAATTACACATGCAATTGGGTTAGAATTCCAACGTTTAGAGTCAATGCAATATGTAAAGGATTTGAAGCAGGGAAGTGAGAAGAGATATATGTGCAAATGGACATCAATATCCAACAAGTTATGATCCAAAAAACTAAACAACCTCGAGCAATCTGAATTCCAACGTTTAGAGTCAATGCAATATGTATCCATATTTATACAGGCAATGGGTAAGAAGAAGAGATATATGTAATCTCAATCCCAACAAGTAAGAACAAGAGATATATGTGCACACGGACATCAATATCCAACAAGTCATTATCCAATTAACATTCAAAAAGAACAAAAGAGAAGTCACTTTCCAACAAAGTCATATCCAAGAAACAACACATCATCATCCAACAAGTAACATTCAAAAGAGAACTACATATAAGTTATTATCCAACAAAATACACAGCAAAAAAATTCTTGGATTCTTTCTTCAAATATATTAAAAGGATTCACTTTGTGAGAAGTGTGCAATTTGCGAAGGTTGTCCAGTGAAGTTAGAAGTAGAACCTTGGGTAGCATTATCTCTTTCCTTCAAATCACTCCTCACATGAAAATATAAAATCAAATTAAGTTTAAACATAAATCAAAACAACATTTAAGCTAAAACCAATATAAGCCTTTAAGCTAAAACAACATCATTTAAGCTAAAGCCAATATAAGTATTTAAGCTAAAACAACATCAAGACGTCCCACAAACACATTTGTCAGATACATAGCAACAAGAGTCAAAATTATAGTAAAGTTATAACACATTTTGTCCTACAAACACAATTCGTCATATCCCCTACCTAACCATAGCAGTGTTGTCCATGAAATAGGATCATAAAATTAAACGCTGCATATTCAAACAACAGCAACAAGTATTCAAACAAAATCTGCATAGTCAAGCCATTCCTAAAATTGAATTACACAGACTTTCAAGCATATTCAAACAAAAACTGCATATTTGAATCAAAATCTGCATATTTTACACCGGGTCCATTAGCATACCTATGAGCCAATCATGTGCTTTTGGGCTTAGCTTTCTCATTTCTCCTATTGCTTTTCCGAATTCATGCATTTTTGTGGACTTGGCAGCAGCAAACAAGGCATCTTTGAAAGCATTCCCTTTAAAATCCTGATAAAAGTTAGTGTATAGGTGTTTTGCACATAACCTTGAAGATATCGGAGCTTGAATACTTCAAATTTCCATAAAGCTAAACGCCCACTCCCCAGTTTGCAATTGGATTGCGAATGGATATGTTGTTCATACATAAAGCCAAACATCCATAAATAGCTTCATCCATAAAGCCAAACATCCATAAAGCCAGACGTTTTAGGGGTATCAATCCAAAGTCCATGGATATGTTGTTCATGTGATTGGGTGCCTTTAAAGTTAAAATCTCAGATAGGATTTGAAGTATAAAGCCAAAACCCACTCTCCACTGTGCGTTAAATAACTAGAATAAAGACAATGAGATTGTTTAAGTAACAAACCTTAGACAGTGCTACTGAAACAAAATATAACACAACCCAAATATTCCCGACAAACCTCTAATCCTGATAATAAACCCTACACCAATAAAAGAGCCGCAATCTTCAAACTAAGTAATAGTTTACCGTATTTCGGAAGTTCTCCTGTTTGTTCTCGAGGGATCTAATCCATATTACCAAAAAATTTGCTAGAAGAAGAAGGAAAATATCGATGGTGGCTGGGTTCTGAGTTCTCGAAGAAGAAGAAAAAAATGGAGGAAAAAATCGATGGCGTTTGGATTCTGGGTTCTTGCTCTCTTCTCGCTCTCTGGGTTCTTGTACTCTGTGGAAGTGCGAATTGAGCGCCAATTTTGTTATGGATGGGAGTAGCCCTGTTAATTTTTCTGAAAAAACCGACCGAAAAACCGCACCGAACTGGGACCAAACCGTAAAATACCGAACCGTTGAAAAACCGAAACCGTTTGAAAAAAACTGGACCGAATCGGACTGCATCGGTTCGGTCCCGATTTTTGGTCTCACAGGACCGACCCGAACCGGACCGAACCAAAAGTAGCATAAAACCGAACCGAAACCAGACCAACCGAACCGAATTAAAAATACGTAAAACTCTTAAAGAACGGCGTCGTTTTATTGGGGTTGTTTATGAAAATCGGACCAAACCCTAGACCTAGACAAGTCATGGCTGTGAGACATTGAGAATTTGAGATTCCTCCTCCATGTCGAATCTGAGATCGCCTCCTCCTCCTCCATTTCGAATCTCGATCGATCGCAGACTCAGAGCCATAGAGTTCGCACTAGTCACTACACCTCAAACGCTATAGTCACAGACCTCCCTTCCTCGTTCCTCACGGCTCACAGAGACATAGCCCCTCAAACCCTTCTTCCTGAGAAATCCTTCACAGTTCCTCAAGGCTCCTCGTTCCTTCTCTTCCCCATTCTCTCAGTTTCTTAGAGAATCGGATGCTCACGCCTAGTACCCACGACCTCGCAAACTCGCAGTGAAGGCATCGCAGCAGTTCAAAAAAGTGGAGTCGCAGCCTTGTGATTTCAATCGATTCCATAGACTTCGAACAGTCGAAGTCGGTCCCTCTCAACTATCGCCACTATCGATCCCTCACACTGCCATCTAGGGTTTTTTTTTCCACCAGGTTAGGCTTCCAACTCTGATGTTTTATTTCATACTCTGCCATCTATCAATTTTTGCTTCCGTAGTTTGACTGTATATCTAAATTGGATATTTTTAATTTGGGTTTTCTTATTATAGTTTAAATTGTTAATGTTCCATAAGGAATATTTTTTTTATTTCATTTATTTGGTTCTCTGATTTCATACACATTTGTGCACACAAATTTGTATTTTGTGTTGCTTGAGCCTTATTTGCAGAAACTTTTATGTCTTAGTTTGAATTGAATTGAATTAGGAGTGAATGTCGTTTAATTTCATTTGAAAAAAGAGTAAACAAACATAGATAAAACTGTATGGATATGAAACTGCATTATGAGAACTTCTATCATCATATAGATAAGATTGGTTTTTTCAAAGTGAGAAACAAACATAGATAAAACTATTTGGATATGAAACTGCATGGTCTCTTATAAATTAAGTAGAGAATATATTCTAAATTCTCTTTTTTATTTTTCAAAATACCTTGAAAAAACGAGGTATACAAAGATAAGATATGTGTCAAGCACTTTTAAAGCTATTTAGTTTCATTTTCTCTATGTTTTCGGTCATCTCTGATTCATTGAATTGAATTCATTTAATTTTAAATTTTAATAAGAAAAATTAGAGGATGTGGAATCTATGTACTACAGGTTACAAAAACCTAAAAGAAAGTATAGCTATTTTGGTCTATTTCTCTCCATTTATAAGTAATATATCTCAAATTCGATTAAAATTATTCTGCTATTTTGGTTGTTGAGAAGATGATACTGGTACTGTGAGACATCAACTCATCAAGTACATAGTCTTTGTGGACAGCTTGCTAGGCACTTATCTGATTTTTGTTTTGTTGATTTGCCTAATCTAGGTTACTCTCGACTTTCTATTTTGGATATCTCTTTTTCATCGACATTGTTTTTGGTTTTTAATTTACTTAGCTGCATTGATCATTGAGATATATTTTTGGATTGTTGTGTTGAATTCTTATCTAGGTTGATGATTAAAATTTTAGGTGTTGTATGAATCGTATAATTGTAGCTGCAATATTGTCATGTCGTTTCTTAGATATGCCCATATGAAACGTATCAATTCATCTTATTGTCTTGGAAGATTGCTACTGCAACCCTTCATCGAATTATCCAGGCCAATGACTTCTGTTTTACATTTAAATTCGATTTATTGTTGTGTGTTTTTTTAAAAAAATTTAAAAACTATATTTTCTTAAGTGGATATATAAAAGTATTTTCTTGTATATTATCTTTATTACCAATTGATTGGTTCTAGCAATATAAGACAGATAAAAGGTGGTCGACAACAAAATATGTTTCACATTCCTCATTTAATATATATTTTATTATATTGATTATGATAAATAACTTTATCAGTAGTATATTAATTTTGGTCTGCATTGTTGCCGTCAGTTTCTGCAGAATTTTGAGGGGACCCTTATTTAAGTATGTTTTTGGATATGGGAGCTGTGGTTGAGTGATGTTGGCTTGTTCAATTTTTTTCTTTAATGATTGTTTGAATTATGTTATTAGAGTGAAAGTTACTAAAGGAATTACCAATACTCATTCAAGAAAATAAGGACAATGAATTAAGCCAGAAAAACAATAAATGATAAAATCAGAACTAGAGTTCTTAACGTAACCTAGAGGGTTTCTCCACTAGTTGGTGTGAAATTTTTAAGTTGATCTACATTATCTCAGGACCCACCCCGGTTCCACCCCGAAAACCGAGGTAAATCCTGCTCCCGTCTGACACCCCGACACGTAACTAAAGTAAAACATCCAACAAGCACAGTCAGACGCAGGAGAAACTATAAACATCCCGAAGTTAAAAGTTTACAGAGCATAGTACTAAATACAAAAGAAAGAAAACCGATAAACTAAATACACGCACACGGAAAAGTTTAAAACACTTCGGGATCCCTTTCGCGACTTCTATGCCTCAGACGCTGCCTCGATGCCGAAACCCTGCTCTAGCTGCACGACCTGGAAGGCAATTTAAAAAACCAGAAAGTGTGAATGGACCATAATTAAAAGAAAAGTTTCCAAAACCATTTATAAGAAAACCGGGTTTGGCCCTCCGTAGTTATTAAAACAGTTATAGTTCACATAAACCTCATTATAAAAACAGAAACACTATAAAACACCGTTATAGAAATCATAGCAGAAGCATCATAAAACTGTATTATAAACCATGCATATCAAGTCATCATTATCCGATCAAACCTGCTGGACCTATCCGAGTCTTTAAACTCCCGAGTCTTTAAACTCAATCCAGGCCTCAATAATATCCGAGTCTTTAAACTCCCGAGTCTTTAAACTCAACAGGCCTACGGGGGAAATATCAATATATCCGAGTCTTTAAACTCAATCCGGGCCCGTCCCCCGTCAATCACAATATCCGGGTCTTTAAACCCAATATCCAGATCCAACAAATCCAATCCAAAACCAATTTAATATCAATTCTAAATCCATATCCAAACCCGAATCCGAAATCCCCGGTTCGAAGCCCTTTCGGCGTTCAGAACCGTCATTCCGAACTCAAATCCGGCCTTCCACTTTCTCGACTTTAAAACCAAATTTTGTTTCTCGAAATCCAATTTCAAAACCAAAACCTTGATTATCGAATCACGTCTCAAAATCCATTGAATATCATTGAAAACCACTCATCGTTTGAAAACTCCAATTCATGGCATCAAAATAAGAATCCAAACTTTCCTCGTAAAACGTGCCAAATACGTTATTTCTCGAAAACCGTGCAATTTTGTAAAACCACATTACATATTCAACGAATATAAAATCATGATTAAAATCATAAAGCAAGTAATTAAAATCAGTTATGCATGCTCGAGTTTAGAGAATGGGTCCACTCACAGTACCAAGCCCTCAATCGTGTCCCGTACGTCTCGTGCGTTCCTCAGCTTCCTCGGGAACTCCCGATCCTGTCAACAACCGCCAAAGTACGTTACTAACACGTCCACCAGGACTCTCCTAATTTCTCCGAAAATCTCCGGGTCATAAACGTACCGAACCGGAACCCTAAACCTTCACCCTCGCGAAACTACTTCGATTTGACATCCGATTAACCCGAAACCAACGCTAAAAGACTCGTCACAACACCTAGACCAAAAACCATGTTGACAACTTCCCCAGCCGCCGCCGCACGCGCCCCCATCGCCACCCAAAGTGGTTGCGCGTGGCCCTCACGCGCCTGCTACAGTGCATCGCCTTCCTCGAGCAGACCCGGTTCGACACAGTGCCTGCAAATCGAACCGGCGAGGACGGTTCTCCGCCGTACCTGCACCAAAACCATTCCTCTCTTCACCAACAGCACCGTCCAGACCTAAGCTATCCATTCCCCTTATTCAGACACCTCGACATAGCCCCTAAGTCATCGTCCCTAACTCGAAACTAGACCCGTTCAGTCCCCTATTTCCTTCTCCGGCCACCCAGGTCACCCCCCTTCACGGTGGCAGTCTCAAACCCTTCCTAGGACCATCCTAAACCTCACCCAACTCACCAAGACCGTCGACTCATTCCTTAAGTCCACGACTTTCAACCTGAGCAAAACGGAAAAACAGAGTACATCTGTATGCTCCGTCGTGCCAACCTCCACCGTGCACTCCCCGTCACGGCTTCCCTACCAGAAGACTCCTAGGACTCCACTGAACTCCCTAGACCTCACGGAACTCCTCGATTCAACCCCTAAACCTACGACTTAGCTCCTAAACCCAGAAAGCAAAACAGAGCAAAGAAACGAGGATGAGGAATTACCTGTCCTCCTGTTGCCGTCGTGAGCTCAGCCGTGAGGCAGTAGTTTCTCTCGTCCTCCTCCGTCCTCTGGACACTTCCACTGGCCTCGATTGGTTGATCACGGCCACAACACCACCCACAAACACTCACGTCCTCCCTGTTTTTCTCTGATTTCCCGTGGCTCTCAACTCACACACAAACCATCACCGCACCTCCAAACCTCCTCACTGTCTTCCTCTCAAACTCTAAGTCACTCCTCACTCACCAGAACACACCAACCCTCACGATCACCCCTCAATTTCGCTCACTTCCTCCCTATGTTTTCTGTTCTTCGATCACAAACAAAAACACACACGGTTACACATTTGAACACACACCGTGCACGACCTAGAAGCCACTACACACACTGCACGTGTCACCACCCCATGGTCCCTTTCCAAAAATATCCCCATCTCACTGTACACTTGTCCTGATCTGGTTGCACACTGCCCAAACGACCAAAAGACCAAAATACCCTTCCTTTTAAGTCAAATTTACCGTTGTGCCACTACCTTTCTAGACCCGTAACTCACACATCGTAAGTCCGATGAATACGAGCCGCCTGTCATCGAACTCAAGACGACGAGATCTATCTAATGCTCCTAGGTCAACATTTCAAAACCCGATCGTACAAAAAGTCAACTCTTCCCCCTATTTTACCCAAATTACGGTTATGCCTTCAACCTTCCGAACATCATAACTTCCTCCTCGGATGTCGGAATCGGGCGTGCCACCTGCCTACGGATTCGTGACGTCCTAAACTACGTCATGGTCATCTGTCAAAACCCAATTGACCACCTGAACTAAAAGTCATTTTTTTTCCCAAACTAGGGGCAAAATCGTCATTCTAGGCTAATGACCTTATCGGGACCAACTAACCCCCGATTAAGCTCACTAATCCCATCTTAATCACTGTCTTAACCTTAATTTCCGGGACGGGTCGTTACACATTGTACTAGGGAAGACTTAGGTAATCATTACAATGATGCGCTAGTTGGAGACTCTAATGATCATGGTGCTTATTGCTACAGATCGAAACCAAACCCTAAAAATAAGAATGGTGTTTATCTCTGGGAATACTTCTAGCGCTGTGTCTGCCGCCTCATCAGAATTGCCTGACGAGGTATTTATTCTCAGACTTGCTGGATTCCATTATATGATTCTAGTTTTCATACTTGCTGTTTTCATAATATTAAAAACATCATATTTGCTGTTTTTTTGTTTTGTAGGTGGACAATGTTCATGATTCACAAGGAGATGAATTTGACTCGGAGTTGAATCAGGAGGGCAAACCACTGACCACTTTGACCAACGCTGAAATTAATGCGCAATTTCTAGAGCATGCGAAGAAAAGGCAGCGTGCAAGCATATGAGATCATTTTGAAAGGTACAAAGCTGATACTGGTTTCACTAGGGCTAGATGTAATTATTGCCCTAATACGTATGTTGCTGACTCTATTAGAAATGGAACTAGGGCCTTGATTAGTCACCTTCAAAAATGTCTTAAATATCCTCCTAATATGATTGCCAAAAGAAATCAGAAAGTTCTATCTGTAGAAAAGCCCACAGAAGTTGCTGTTGGGTTTATTCAGAAGGAGCTTGTTAGGAAATTTGTAATGACCCATCCCAAATTCCGGGATTAGATTAGTGACTAATCACGATTAGTGAGGTTAATCCGTGATTAGTTAGCGAAATCAGACGAACGATGCAAAATGACCATTTTGCCCCTAGGCATGGCAAAATGTTGACTTTTCAATCGGGAGGTCAAACGGACTTTGACCGATGACCGTGACGTAGTTCTTGACGTCACGAGTTCATAGACAGGTGGCACGTTCAATTCCGACGTTCGAGGAAGAAGTTATGACGTTCGGAAGTTTAGGGGCATTTTGGTAATTTTGGATAAAAGGGGTCAAATGTTGACTTTTTAACTGGGAGGTCTGATGGCCGAGGGCTGAGGACCTTTACGTAGATCGGGATGATATAATCCATAGACAGGCGGCACACTGAAATCGGATTTCGAACTGGGAAGTTATAGGTCACAGAAGTTTGATTTCACTATGCACGTACTTCGAAGCGGTGATGAGGTGGCCTTTTCTGATTGGGCCAGATATTTTGAGTGGGTCCCATGGATGAGTGACAAGTGTCACTCATCCCATTGGCTAAGACCCCTAAATTGTGGATCTATATTAATTAATTATTATTATTTTATTAGTTTATAATTTAAACCACCCACCATTCAATCTTTGCCATCCATTTCAATTTATCTTTAAATCCTCACCCTCCATCTCTCATTCTCCTCATCTGATCTCCTCATCCTTCTTTGTTCATCCTAAAACCCGAACCCCCACCCCCCCCCCCCCCCCCCCCCCCCATGTATGCATTTTCTCCATTTTCCTCCAAAAACACACAAACCACACCACACACATACCACCACACCTCACCATTAATCTTGTGAGTGACCTTGAGGAATGACGCTGATGATGAGGATACGACGGCCGGCCACGGTGGCCCACGGTGGAGGCCACGACGGAGATGAACCCATGAGGTAAGAAAACTTTGAAAATTCGAAATTTGGTTTTAATGGTTTTTACTGGATTTCCTTAATTGGGTAAGGTTTCTGGGGACCCTAGGAGTTGATTAGGATTGGTTTTGGGGCTTGGGGTGGCCTGGAACAGCCGTGAATGGCGGGGGAAAGTCTGGCCACCATGGCCGGACTTGGAAGGCACGGTTTTGGAGGTTTAAATCGGTTTTAATTAGCTAGGAAGATAAGAAATGAACGTAGGAAGCTTTAGGAATGAAAAGGAGATGAAATGGACGTAAAATCGGTCCAAAAACGTGAAAAAACCGACGGATGAATAGTACCATGAACAGTACTTCGAATAGTAAGCTGGAGGTTGAAGACGATGAACAGTATTTTTGACCTTCTAGGAGCGCGTGAGGGCTCGTGGGCCAGAATTTGGGAAAGTGTTAAACATGGGAAATCTTCTATTCGATGTAACGAAGATTTTGGGACTGGTCTTGAGTCAATCGGACACCGTTTCGATAGTTTTAGGGGTGTCGGAAGGTTTAGGGTCGGTTTAAAAATAATTAAAAGTTCGGGAAAATTACGGGGCTTTAATGGGAGGTTAATTAAGTAGTTAGTAACCTTATATTAAAATTTGGACAGGTTTGGGAGTCCCGGTGATGGTGATCGGCTCGGGAGAGCCTACGGCACGCAAATCTAGGCGGCAGCTCGGACGTCTGTGAGTGGACCTTGTTTTCTAAATTGGTGCATGCATAAATGTTTATTATATGTTTTATTACATGTTTGATGATGCCATGGGTGCATTTGTATGTGGTTATGTATAAGCACGTATTTCGAGGTTTCGCCCTTATACGGGTCTGTATTTCTTTATTAATTTAAATGATTTGGTTTTGGATTTCTAAAAGAATAAAATCGGGTATGAGACCCATTTGGTGTTGTCTCGGGCATATGACGCTATTTACGACCTTCGGGTCTAAATCGTGGTCGCGACGGGTGCTATGCGCACGTCGATCGACGATATGACGCTCGTCTTCGGATTAGGATGTGTTCCTTCCGGAGAGGTCACGATGCACGATTCGTGGTCGGGCAGCCTGGGGAGGCTCGACTTCGGAGTGCTGACGGTTCAGGATAGCGATCGGTGATGAGTGCACCATGATCCTGTGGTGGTCGCGTCGGTTGATTCGTTCACGGCGACATACCAGGATTGAGGGCGTACCTGGATGGATGGTTGCACACATCACTACGATCAGAGTCATGACTGACCCTTAGATATAGGGCAGGAGGACCAGTTGAGTCATATGTTCGGGCACGAGACCCATTTGTTTTACACTGATGATTTCGGGTCAGGGACCCTAGATGGATTTCCAAGTTCATGACGGTTTATGGGAACCGGCATGAACTCTGGAGAGGTTATTGTGGTTCATGACGGTTTATGAGAACCGGCATGAACCTTTGTCAGGTCATTCTGGTACATGACGGTTTATGGGAACCGGCATGAACCATTGTTATGGATTTTATGGATCATGACGGTTCAGGGGAACCGGGCATGAATGTTCATCTACCTTACTTTACTTGTTCTATTATCTCTCCAGGGAGGGTCGTTGGCCTGGGTGGACCCCGGAGTAGTCACGGAGCACCGACTGAGTGGAGTCACCCCCCAGTTGGGTTCCTTACTCTCAGGAAGGCTATGATTACTATTACCTCGGGTAGGGCCAGTGGTCTGCGGACATTGATCTTGACTTTGAGAAGACTCGGATTGAGACCTGGGTAGCACGCGCGTAGCTTTGGAAACCGTGACAGGATTGGTTGTGTGAATTATATGTATATATGATGTATGCTATATGAGATATATGATATGATGTATGATGTGCGTTTACACAGGTTTTGGGCAGTGGCCCGTATAGTTCATTTTCATTATGGTTCTTTCAATCTTGGTTTTGGTCTTAGTTCCCGCATACGATTTCTGGATAAATGGTTTTCGAATGCATGCATGCTTTTTAATGAAGGGTACAAATGTCTTCGATAAACTGTTTTTATAAAATCTTTGTTTTTGTCCACTCATAGCTTTTAATGTTTTGACTGCCCTTCAGGTTGACATCAGATGTGGACTGTAGTAGAGACCGAGATATCACATACCTCCTCCGGATCCTGGCGTACTCTGATAGCCCGGGAGGGCAAAGGTCGGAAATATCCCTTGTCTGACACTTTGTGTCAGATAGGAGCAGGGTCATCCCGCACTAATCCCGGGGGGATTGGGATGGGTCCTGTCAACGTGGTATTAGAGCGGGGTTGTTTCTATTCGAGCAACCGGGGAGGATGTGATATCTCAATGGGCTGCAGTTCGTGGTCAACCTGATTGTTGGGATGCCGATACGATAGTTAGTATGATGGAATCGGGATATGTCTTGGTTCGGCACTAGATGCCTGGGTTGCCATAGTTCTGTCAGGGTTGGCAGAGTGGGACCCTATGAATGGATGAACTTATTCGTACGTTAGCATTTTGATCGTGTGACGGTTAGTTGGGATAGTCTTTCACGATCTCGTAGGATCGGTTCCGACGACTAGTTGAGGAATTGTGATCATATGATGATCGAATTTGGTTGAGTTAGATGGATTTACTGCTGTGAGCAGCCGGATTTGGGGAATCCTAGTTGGATTGACGTCTTTTCGATGTCAAGACCGCGGGGTCAGTCAGATCGTGGATTTTACTGCTTTTCGCAGTTGGGTTCAGAGTGACCCTAGGTGTGATCGTGGAACCCTACCTTGGGTGTATGGTTTGGAAATATGAGTTGACGAGTGGTATGACTTGGACGATTATTCGGATTTGGGTTCGTTAGTCGGTCTAGTCATGTCAGCTTGTGTTGGAACTGCACTTCGCAGTCGGGGTTGTATTTATCAGTTATAGCTAGTTGGTTGTCATGCTACCATAGTTTTGATGGATTGTTGGTACAACTAAGGTCGTGGATGACCTGGTAGACGACATTGGTTTGGTTGAGTTGCGACTGGTTAGTGATTGGTTGGACAGGTTACTAGGGTTGGTACTTGTCGATGGAATCCCGGAGCGGGGATACAGAGTAGTTGGTACATGCGGTTGATTCTGTTGGATGCGGAGTCTGGATATCGAGATGTTTGGTGTTTAGGTCTGCACGAGTCGGTGACAAGCACTACCACCCAGGATGGTTGTAGTTACGGTTGTTGGGGATCGGTGACGTTCAGGGGACGTTTCCTTTTCTCGTATGAGTTGTCAGGGTGACTGTACCCAGAGTTGTCGGGTACGATGGAGGCAGAGTTTCTCCTTTTCGAGCAGAGGTACGGGGTCGTCGCTCGGTATGAACGGAGATCCAGGGTTTTTTTTGTTTCACACGCTGGATGCAGAGGCTGATGCTGATGCTGATGCTTGTGTGCTGGTGATTGTGATGACGTTGAGTCACATTCGTCGGGATAGGCATATGTTCGGTATTTTTGGTTCAGGAGTGGATCACGGATAGAGTTAAATTGGTGAGGGTCACGTGGTTGATGTCCGAGTATGTTGTTTCCAATCTTGTTGGAACTTCGGAATCGCGAGGGGTTGTGATTGAGGTGACGAGTGGAATGCAGGTTTTCCGCATTGGCAATGGATATTTCGAAGTCATTAGGGTGACTTCTCAGGTTCTACCATGATTGATGATGGTAGATGATGTTGATGATGTAGATGTTGTTGGTTGCCACTAGTACACTGATCGTGTATTGGTTGGTGGACCCGTGATTTGTCTTGGGTCATCAGGTGGATTGTTAGCTGAGTGAGCTTATGTGGATCCCGATGGGGATCGGGATTGTGATGTTGTGGACCTTGGACATTGTGACGATTCTCGATCGTGACATTCATGGTTGGGTGATGTAATGATAGGATCTGGATCGTGATTTTGATGATCCAGATGGGTAGAGAGTATATCGTTCTTACTTGGATGTTTGAGTTGAGGATGTTGGGACTGAAATTCTTTTCGAAGTGAATCCCATATGGTATATTACTCAGGTGAGTATTTTTCTGACGTGGTTAGATATGGTCAGCCTTAGGGATGTGCGGATATTGTGATTGGCTTCCCTATGAAGTCAATCGATGGTATTGGAGTAATCGTTTGAATAGGTATCCGATAGGTTCAGATATAGTGCATCTCGGTAGACGAGAACGAGATTTCGGGTTTTGGAATTAGATTGCTGGATGACGATTCAGGATTTGATTTTGGAACTTGAAAGAGGATTTCTGGATTTGGGTTTTGGAATCGGATTCTGGGTGACGATTCAGGATTTGGTTCTAGAGCTTGACTGTGGATTTTCTTTTATGAATTTGGGTTCAGAATGGTTATTTCAAATGCTAGCTTACGGAATAATGATTTCGGATTCGGATTTGGAAATAGATAATGGGTTGGAGTTTCGATTTTCCTAATACTGAATTGGACAGATGGACTCCAAAATTGAAACGTTATTGGCAACGACCTAGGTGGTCGTGTTGTCGTGGTTGTTGTGATTATAAGCTGATTGATGGGTAGATGTACGTACCTTGTACGTTGTTCGAGGTACGATACTGGATAGGCTTGTGGTGTCTGGTAGCGGTATTCTGGATATACCAGTGATACGTTGGTGAGTGTGTTGGTAGTCGGCTTAGTTCTGATACCATTGGAGTAGTTGAGGTCGTGAACTGGACATTGGATATAATGCATTGGGTCATGGTAATTCTGATGGGTCCAGTTACACACAGGTTGAGTGCTTTATTAGTATACGTATACTCAGGTTGAGCGTGTTTGTGGTTAGTGTAACCACGAGTGTGTGTCGTATCAGTTTGCGACTGACGACTGTTAAGTGGTGACAGTTGTCGGAGGTGTCGGCGTGGATCGTAGAGTGAGATTTGGTGACTCCCAGTGGGAGTAGACGTCAAGATAGTTAGTGATTGAGCAAGGAACATTTAGTTGTTTGTGTCAGCGAAAGGGTAGATTTGACAAGTGGTTAGGTCATAGGGTACTCGGGTTGTCCTGATATTGACAAGTGGCGTCAGTTTCGGAACATGTAATTACTGTCATTGGACGTGGTCGAATGTAGTCGATGTAACGAGAGTGTTAAGGGTACGTCTGGTTGCAGACAAGTATTAATCTGGTTAGTGGGTGTACGAGTGTACATGTGTTTCGAGGTCGATTCTACTTTCCACGAGGTGGATGTGGAATCAGGATAGTTAGAGTTTCAAGTACGAAACTAATTAAGGAGGGAAGAACGGTTGGATTTAGGTCGGTTGGAATTTCGAGGACGAAATTAATTAAGGAGGGAAGGTTATAACGACCCGTCTCAAATTTCGGGATTATTAGTGAGATTAATCCGTGATTAGTTAGGCGAAATCGGACGAACGATGCAAAATGACCGTTCTGCCCCTAGGCGTGGCAAAATGTTGACTTTTCAATCGAGAGGTCAAACGGACTTTGACCGATGACCGTGACGTAGTTCGTGACGTCAGGAGTTCATAGACAGGTGGCACGTTCAATTCCGACGTTCGAGGAAGAAGTTATGACGTTCGGAAGTTTAGGGGCATTTGGTAATTTTGGATAAAAGGGGTCAAATGTTGACTTTTTGACCGGGAGGTCCGATGGCCAAGGGCTGAGGACCTTTACGTAGATCGGGATGATACGAATCCCTAGACAGAACGCACGCTGAAATCGGACTTCGAACGGGGAAGTTATAGGTCACAGAAGTTCGATTTCACTATGCACATACTTCAAGGCGGTGATGAGGTGGCCTTTTCTGATTGGGCCAGATATTTTGAGTGGGTCCCATGGATGAGTGACAAGTGTCACTCATCCCATTGGCTAAGACCCCTAAATTGTGGATCTATATTAATTAATTATTATTATTTTATTAGTTTATAATTTAATCCACCCACCATTCAATCTTGGACATCCATTTCAATTTATCTTTAAATCCTCACCCTCCATCTCTCATTCTCCTCATCTGATCTCCTCATCCTTCTTTGTTCATCCTAAAACCCGAACCCCCCCATGTATGCATTGTCTCCATTTTCCTCCAAAAACACACAAACCACACCGCACACATACCACCACACCTCACCATTAATCTTGTGAGTGACCTTGAGGAATGACGGTGATGATGAGGACACGACAGCCGGCCACGGTGGCCCACGGTGGTGGCCACGACGGAGATGAACCCGTGAGGTAAGAAAACTTTGAAAATTCGAAATTCGGTTTTAATGGTTTTTACTCGATTTCTTTAATTGGGTAAGGTTTCTGGGGACCCTAGGAGTTGATTAGGATTGGTTTTGGGGCTTGGGGTGGCCTGGAACAGCAGTGAACGGCGGGAGAAAGTCCGGCCACCATGGCCGAACTTGGAAGGCACGGTTTTGGAGGTTTAAATCGGTTTTAATTAGCTAGGAAGATAGGAAATGAACGTAGGAAGCTTTAGGAATGAAAAGGAGATGAAATGGACCTAAAATCGGTCCAAAAACGTGAGAAAACCGACGGATGAACAGTACCATGAACAGTACCTCGAACAGTAGCTGGAGGTTGAAGACGATGAATAGTATTTTTGACCTTCTAGGGGCTCGTGGGCCATAATTTAGGAAAGTGTTCAACACGGGAAATCTTCTATTTGATGTAACGAAGATTTTGGGACTGGTCTTGCTTCAATCGGACATTGTTTCGATAGTTTTCGGGGTGTCGGAAGGATTAGGGTCGGTTTAAAAATAGTTAAAAGTTCGGGAAAATTATGGGGCTTTAATGGGAGGTTAATTAAGTAGTTAGTAACCTTCTATTAAAATTTGGATAGGTTTGGGAGTCCCGGTGATAGTGATCGGCTCGGGAGAGCCTACGACACGCAAATCGAGGCGACAGCTCGGACGGTCTGTGAGTGGACATTGTTTTCTAAATTGGTGCATGCATAAATGTTTATTATATGTTTTATTACATGTTTGATGATGCCATGGGTGCATTTGTATGTGGTTACATATACGCACGTATTTCGAGGTTTCGGCCTTATACGGTGCTTATACGGGTATGTATTTCTTTATTGATTTAAATGATTTGGTTTTGGATTTCTAAAAGAATAAACTCGGGTATGAGACCCATTTGGTGTTGTCTCGGGCATATGACGCTATTTACGACCTTCGGGTCTAAATCGTTGTCGGGACGGGTGCTATGTGCACGGCGATCGACGATATGACGCTCGCCTTCGGATTGGGATGTGTTCCTTCCGGAGAGGTCATGATGCACGATTCGTGGTCGGGCAGCCTTTTGAGGCTCGAATTCGGAGTGCTGACGGTTCAGGATAGCGATCGGTGATGAGTGCACCATGATCTTGTGGTGGTCGCGTCAGTTGATTCGTTCACGACGACATACCAGGATTGAGGGCGGTCCTGGATGGATGGTTACACACATCACTACGATCAAAGTCGTGACTGACCCTTAGATATCGGGCAGGATGCCCAGTTGAGTCATATGTTCGGGCACGAGACCCAGTTGTTTTACACTGATGATTTCGGGTCAGGGACCCTAGATGGATTTCCAAGTTCATGACGGTTTATGGGAACCGGCATGAACTCTAGAGAGGTCATTGTGGTTCATGACAGTTTATAGGAACCGGCATGAACCTTTGTCAAGTCATTATGGTACATGACGGTTTATGGGAACCGACATGAACCATTGTTATGGATGTTATGGATCATGACGGTTCAGGGGAACCAGGCATGAATGTTTATGTTATGTATATATGTTCATCTACCTTCCTTTACTTATTCTATTATCTCCTCCGGGGAGGGTCGCTGGCCTGGGTGGACCCCGGAGTAGTCACGGAGCACCGACTGAGTGGAGTCACCCCCCAGTTGGGTTCCTTACTCTCAGGAAGGCTATGATTACTATTACCTCGGGTAGGGTCAGTGGTCTGCGGACATTGATCTTGACTTTGAGAAGACTCAGATTGAGACCTGGGTAGCACGCGCGTAGCTTTGGAAACCGTGACAGGATTGGTTGTGTGAATTATATGTATATATGATGTATGCTATATGAGATATATGATATGATGTATGATGCGCGTTTACACAGGTTTTGGGCAGTGGCCCGTATAGTTCATTTTCATTATGGTTCTTTCAATCTTGGTTTGGGGCTTGGTTCCCGCATATGATTTCTGGATAAATAGTTTTCGAATGCATGCATGCTTTTTAATGAAGGGTACAAATGTCTTCGATAAACTGTTTTTATAAACTCTTTGTTTTTGTCCACTCACAGCATTTAATGTTTTGACTGCCCTTCAGGTTGACATCGGATGTGGATTGTAGCAGAGACCGAGATATCACATACCTCCTCCGGATCCTGGCGTACTCTGATAGCCCGGGAGGGCAAAGGTCGGAAATATCCCTTGTCTGACACTTCGTGTCAGACGGGAGCAGGGTCATCCCGCACTAATCCCGGGGGGATTGGGATGGGTCCTGTCAAAATTGGTTCAGATGGTCATAGTTGATAAGTTACCTTTTTCTTTTGGGGAGGGATGTGGGTTTCGTGATTTTTGTTCCCTAGCTTATCCTAGGTTTAAAATTTCATGTCGTCAGACAATTGCTAAGGAGGTGCTTAATATGTATTATGCTGAGAATGAGTCCCTTAAAGAATTGATCAAGTCTTATAGGGTTTGTGTTACTACTGATACATGGACATCCCTTCAAAACATCAATTATATGGTTATCACTGCTCATTTTATTGACAGTGATTGGGTATTGCATAAAAATATTATCAACTTTTGTGTGATTCCAAACCATAAAGGAGAATCAATTAAGAGGCTTTTGGAGGATTGTGTTACTTGGATGGGGTATTGGGAAGCTTTTGACTGTTACAGTAGATAATGCTTCTTCAAATGATGATGGGTTGTCTTTTTTGATGAAAAGAATGCCTAAATGGAAATGTCCGATGGCGCTTTTGAATAATGGGGAAAATTTTCATGTTAGATGTATTGCTCATATCTTGAACTTGATTGTCAATGATGGCTTGAATGTGTTGAATGAATCTATTCAAAGTATTAGAAATGCCATCAGATATGTAAGATCTTCCCCTAGTAGGTTTGAAATATTTAATAAGGGTGCGGAGAAGGCTATGGTTGATAGCAAAGGGCTGGTGGTATTGGATGTTCCAACTAGGTGGAATTCCACCTATTTGATGTTGGAATCAGCTCTTAAGTTTCGGGGAGCATTTGAGGTCCTAATTGAGGATGATTTGAATTATGTTGCTTATTTTGTAAGTGATCGAAGGGTAGGACCACCGTCTGAGTATGATTGTGAAGTAGCGAGTTCATTTGTTGCTTATTTGAAACCCTTTTATGAAGTAACTTTACGAGTTTGTTGCACTTCTACATCCACAATCCAATGTGCTTTACATGATGTGTAGAGGATTTTAACTCTTGTGCGTCGTGAACAGAAGAGTGTTTTATTGTGTGGTATTGCAAGCACCATGCAAGCCAAATTTGACAAATATTGGGGAAATGGAGCGTATGAACCAAATATTATTTTATAGCTCTTGTTCTTGATCCCCGTCATAAATTGGACGCTGCGGAGGATTGTTTTGGGGGGGGGAGGGGGGGGGGGGGGGGGGGGGGGGTGGGGTGGTATTTTAGGATGATGATGATAAGGTTGGACATGCTATTTCTAGATTGAAGATTTTATTGACTAGCCTTCATAAACTCTATGAAGACGGTGAGAATTGAGATTCTGCAAGAGAGGACATTGTTAGTGGCAGCTCATCTGCAGTAGCAAAGGACAAGATGGGTTTGAGTGACGATACAGATCTTATAGCAAGGAGGATGAGGAGAAAGGCAAAGAAGGAAATTATTTGTAATGATTTGGATAGATATCTATTAGATCCTATTGAAGATATTGAGGATTCAACGTTTTATATTTTGGGTTGGTGGAAAATGATCGGTACATCCAAATATCCAATCTTATCTCGAGTTGCACGCGATGTTCTAGCTATACCCACTTCAACAATAGCTTCGGAGTCATGTTTTAACACAAGTGGAAGGGTAATTAATTCGTATAGAAGTTCGTTGAGCCCTGAAGTTGTGGAGGCATTGATTTGTACTCAAAATTGGCTTATGAGTATTAATATTGCATTGCATTTGGAGCTGAGTGTTGAAGAAGTGGAGTGTTATCATGCTCTTGCACAAGGTAATTGTTGTATCTTTTTATTATTTCTAATACATTTGTTTGTTAATAATTGTGAATTTATGTAGATAATTAACTTTGCTTGTGTCTCATATGTAGAAATGGCAAATGATCGTGCTAAGGTGCCTTGATGCCTTGCTGACATGGTTGATCATTGAGGCTTCTTGCCTTGCTGACATGGTTGATCATATTATCTACCATTTTGTTCTCTGATGGTTTAATTTTACAATCTTATTGTTTTTATTGCTTGTAATGAACGTTTTTTATTCGACTTTGATGCTTTGATTTTATTGTTTGTAATAGACATTCTATATTTCTATGTTGGATTTTGATGCCTTGATGATTTTGTTGTTTAAAATGGATATTTCATGATTAATTATGGAATAAATATAGATTATTGTATAAAAATATAAAAACCGGTTTTTAGTAAAAACCGAACCGGTTCGTCCCGAACTAAACCGAAAAAAACGGTAAAAACCGAAATCGGACCGGATCGAACCGAACAGTTCGGTTTCAGTTTAAGTCAATTTTTGAAGGAAAACCGAACTGAACTGGAACCGATTCTTCCACCCGGTTCGGTTTCAATTTCGGTAAAAAAACCGAACCGAAAAACCGATTAACAGGGCTAGATGGGAGATGGGAAATAGATAGAAGGGAAGTCAAGTCATTATAAATTGAAATTGAATTAAGGTGGGCCCACAAAATTGTCATGTCACAATGGAAAAATTAACTAAGGGACATACTTATACTATTTTAGATAATTGATGGTGTAAATTGAAAAATAAGAAACGTCAAGTATAATTCTGAAATTTGGTATAAATTATATAGTAATAAAATATAATTGAACATTGAAGTTAGGTATAAACTACAGGAAAGTAAAATATAATTTGCCCTATATTTTTTACATTTTGCTCAAGTTTGTTATAATCCAATATGGCACCAAACCACAAATGGTCAAATGATGAACAAGTGTTCACTTCATATATAATTGAAGGAGCCAATCAAACAAACATCGCATTTAGGTACGTGTTCGAAATCACTATGTCAAAAAGTGGGCATCCTATAAAAGATATTCGAATAGTTCAGGGGTTTTCGAATAGGTGGATAATATTGTCTCATGCTCAAAGAGTGGCAAATGGCTTCAATAAAAGTTGTGGATTATCATCATAGTAGTGACAATCAAATGGATGGGGTGAGAATTTTAGTGAAACCTTAAGTTTATTAGTTTATAAATGTATTATCATTATGCATAATTTTTTTAATTCATTAATTAATTCTTCAATATATGTTTAAATGAATCTGCAATTTATGTTTCATCATTGTTAAGAAATCTGCAAACAATGAGTAATTCAAAGAACTAGCGCGTACAAAGTAATGAAAGCCTCAAAATGATCAAGATTGGTTCACCCCTCCTCGCTAATTGGTTTCATTAATGAAATTAAATTAACAGTTGTACTTCTTATTAGACTTGCACTACAATTTATATAATTTAAAATTGATATTAAATGAATGGTTGTGCTTTGTTGATATTATATAATATCTCTACATTATTATCTTCAAGAAAATAATTTTAAAAAAAATTTTGAATTTTTGGCCATTGTTCCTTTCCATTAGAATAACCAAAAAAAAAAAAAAAAAACTTCTTTGGACAAAATGCAGGATTAGTGTGATTTGAGGAGCAAAACTGTACCTCTATCTTCTTACTCTTTATCTTTATCATTAGACTTGTTCTTATAACACTGTTTGATTCATATTCTCTAAAACCAATAATAGCCATATGCTTAGATTATATCTAATGTGAATGGGCTTGCAGATAATAACTTTACGCAATAGCCCAAGCCCAAGCCCAAGACCAAGACCAAACCCGTTGGAGTCATGAGGTCTGTAGCAGCAGTCCCCCTAATGGCAGAGGTAGTTGAAAAGGTGCTAAACAATCCAAGACATTTCAGGTCTCGGGAGGAAACGGAAGAGTTCCTGCTACCCCGACGAGGGAATAATAATGCCGATGACAAGGAGTAAAGCGGCCTCTTCAACCAAGGACCCCAAAACGCCGCAAAAGGATCCAAATCCACACTCAAATACCCCATTATCCACCAACGCCATAATGTCTGCAACTCACCCAAATACCCCATTTTCCATCAACGCCAAAACCCCTGCCTCAGTAGATTCTGTTAAGTTCCAAAACATTCAATTTGATGAAATATGAACACACATACTGTATATGTCTACTGTTTTGCTTATTCTCTTTTCAAATTATATACTTTTCAGCTTCTGTTGGATGATTGGTGGCTGGCAAAGGCTGAAGAGAAGGGCTTGGCTGTTGGAGGATATGTTTCTAGAGGGTAATTCCTTTACTATTTGCTCAACCATCTGCTAGATTTTTCTTTGAGAAACCCCTACTTCTCGCGGAATGTCGATACCTTGAGGCAACTGAATACAACCCAGAAAAAGGAATTGGAACATGTTCTGGTTTTAGTGTGAAATTGAACAATTCTTGCTTAAACAAAACGCCAGTTCAGTTTATTCCTCATCCTTATTTTGGTCTTTTAGTTTTGTGGGGTATGAATAAATTTCTTGAGAAAAAGAAAGTGCTCTATTTTGTTCTTAATAAAGCTCGAAATATGGTTTCGAAAATTTGCTTTTCCTTTTTGCATGAGGTTCTGTAATTCATAGCTGTATTTCACTTTCTTTAGTATGCATATTTTGCGTTCATGTCCTCTTCATCTTTTGTTTATTTTGAAACCAAGACAGGAATTTTCTGAAATTAGTTTTGTGAAGTGTGTGTCTATAGGCGGTCTTTCATTCCTCCATTCCTTTGTATTGTGAAGAGGTCGTTGGAGATTGCTGATGTGCGAGAGAAACTAGTGATACCGATTTTGAACTTATTAACATAAATGCAAGGGTCTGGTTGGTTATAAATCCATCTCTAATTATATCATCAGTGTTGCTATTTTGACTGTTGTTTGGAACTTTGGATGCGGGAACTTACTATTGATCAGTGATTGACCTGTGACATCTGTAGCACCCTCTCTAGAGTTGTGGCTATGGATTTGTGCATGAATAATTGAATATTCACTTATTGGATCTTTGTTATTGAACTTACTCTTTACAATTTTCTGTTTACAGATTGGTGTCTTATGAATTATTCTTCAATGTAATAACGTTGTCTTTTTTCCTGAACGACAGAGACAGTGACCTAGGAGTAAGAGGTTTTACGTCTGCAGCAATCATCAAGAGACATAGAGCCAACGTTGTTGAGACAGCAGATGGTATCATGATTACTGTTACTGGTATATTAAACAGGTCTCGCACGCATCAAAATGGGTTTCCTTGTGAGGTATTTACTCACTGAGCCTAGACCCTAAATGCAAGGGATTGACAACGATAGCAAATTCTATTATCACTAGATTTGCACTGATTTGAGGATTACTATGTTCTAATTAATTATAACTCCTGTTTGATAAAAATAATTAGATTAACTGCTTAAATATTTTGTTGGAAGTTCTGAAGTTAAAGGCTTCTTCCTAAATGAACTAAGGATGGTACATGCTATTCTGTCAGATATACAGTCAATTTTTGGTTGGATTTCCATATGACTGGGAGGAGTATGCTGCTGTTGTTTCGGGTGAAGATTCTGCTGGCAGAAGTGCTTCATTGAGGACTTCAGCTTATCCAAAGTTCAAGATGTCTTCCAGAAACACCAAAAGTAATTCCTTACCCTTCTCTATAGATGATCTCCCAGTGACAAAGGCTCGGGATATAATGATGCTAAGTTTTGGAGAATCTGATTATTCTTCCCTAGTAAAGAGCATTTTCAGTGATATACATAGAATGTCGATGGACAGTACTTTTGGGTATATGGGATCACCAGCCAATTCGTCACCTGAGCATAAGAAGGCTAAGGTGCAGGATGACAAAAACATGTTCACTGAAGAAAATAAAATAAGTTGCCAGAAATCTCCAAGGGGGCCGTCTTTCCCTGGCATCAGTGAAGGCGTTTCCACAAGAAACATGATTAGAAAAATTGCTCTTTGGAATCGCAGATCCACAAGAAACAAGAGTGGAAGAAATGTCTGACCAGGACGCAATGGCTGGAAAAAGCTTTCCATGAACAAAACCAGAGATGCAAAAAAGGGGTAAGTGCTGAAAATTCTGAGTCATGCTGTGATATCATCTGTGAGCGTGAGTAAGGTGCCAAAGTTATCCCCTTTTTTTGTGGAGTCCGAATATCAAGAGCAACAGAAAAAGCTGAAGAATTGGGAAGGATCTGTAAGCGACATCTCCAACTTTCAACTGATAAGTTTTTGGAATGGGTTATGATGTTTCAGTTCTAATACATATCTCTAGTAGCGTGGTAGTAAGCCATCTAAGTTTCTTAGTTTGTATCTGTCGAATGTTAGAAAACTCTGGTTTCAAGTCAATGCTGTTGGTTAAGTTAAATTTGTTTTATGATTTTTATTTATTTTATTTAAGTTCGAATTCTGACATTTATCAAATATTAGAATTACAATGATGTATTGTTTTTGTTGTTGATGAGTCATGTCCATAGCACGGAATGAAAAATAATTTTAGTCGGAGTTTGATTCGGTCCGGTGTAGAAGGCGTAATGGGTTTACCAATACGGCAATACCCATTCTACTTCCTACTTATTTTGCTGTCTCATTCGTCTCCATAACTACTAGTATTTCTCTTCTATTTTTTCTTAGGTATACATATATCATAATCAGTATACATATATCATAACCGTTTGTTTCCTAAATAATCATTATCAAAACTGCCAAAAATCAACAACTTGGGAGGTCTTTTAATCATTCGTACGTATCAAACAATTTAACAAAATTCAATGATGTTTGCAATAATAATGATGAATTGTTTATTTAATTTACACATATGAAGGGTCAAATGATTTTTTATATAGTTTAATTTTGTATAAATAATTTTGAAATGAGAATTTATAAATTGAACGGTTATAATTATGATATATATACATATATGGAATATTCGATTTATCGAAAGAATAGCACGCTAATTATGATTAAATCTTCTATTTCCTAATTATGATAGAAGTGTAAAATTCTTTATATATTTGCAAGGTTCAAAATGAAGCTAAACACTTCAATCGCTAAAGGTCTAGTATAATACTTTGCCGCCGCCTTATCTCTTCTCTCCCAATTCTCATCTATTTTCCCTGCCTCTTGTAATTTAGGTGAAGAATCCCAAACTGAAGAACAAACCCATTGGCATCATCAGCCAGCAGAAAGCACAGCAACAGCAGTCCCACAGGTGTCCCTGGATACCCACATCAGCTATCATATATTCCCTCTCTTCCATCCTATATTCTCTTCCTCTCTCTCTCTCTCTCTCTCTTGAGCAATAATGAACATGGCGCAAGGCTGCGGATTTAGCTCCAAAGTGTTCTAATCTATACATCAAAGGAGTGAATAGTGTAATCAAGTCGTCAAATAAAAAGGGTTCGGGTTTAGAGGATGAATTGTGGCTTAATTAGGTCAAAACTTTCTTCAAATATACACCGATTCTTTAATGAGCCAACCACGAAGCCCACCCAAGTATGGAAAATCACGATTCTACAAAGAAACAATCTTCCGTTAGGTTTCTTGAGCGGTTCTTATGCCAGATAGTGCTCAATTGGCAAGTACCTCGAGACTAAAGAATGAGTGTGAAAACACGGTTAATTCTTCGGGCTCCGTTTGAAATTACCATATCAGTCTTTGAATCGTTAACCATTTCGATGGTTACGTACAGAGAAGAGGAATACTAGTAAAGATTGACCTTTTGCATAGGGAATGCTATTAACTAACTGATTGTGGAAACAGGAATACTAATAAATTGAGGATGTCTACTAATTAGGTTTTTCGTCTGCTTTGGTCTCCTTCCCCCTCTCCCTCTCTCTCGCGCTATATAAAGGAGGTTCACAATTCACAAAACCGAAGATCAAAACAGAATCTCCAAAACTCAAACAAAATCCTTGGTTTCCTTGTGTTCTTGTCTTGATGGCGTCGTCTACATCTGAAAACCCTAAACCAGAGAAAATAGCGGAAGACTTCGATTTGTTCAAGTGTTCGAAAATTGAACAAGAGTCCAAGTTAGACGTGGACGAGATGCATTTGGCAGGGATTCGGTTTGACCCCAAAGATGATGACCTGCTTATGTACTATCTTGTTAACAAGATATTCGACCGCATCCTACCGATCTCCGGTCATATAAAAGAGAACCATCATCTGCCTGACTATGATCCCCATCATTTACCCATTGGTGAGCTAATTCAAATTCTTTTATATATATATATATATATACTATTTCTCTTATTTTTATTTTGCTGCATTACAAAATAGCTTTTTAAGTTTTATGTAAGAATTTGAGAAAAATAGTTCGGAATGCTTCGAGAGAGTTTCAAATAGTCTTTGCATCTATCTTCTGCCTTGTGTTACCCGCAAAGTTTATTTACAACCGCTTTTCTTAAGAATTTGATACACACTATTAACTTTTTTGGCTCCACTAAATATTACTTAATTGGTATCCAACGATGGAGAGAATAATATTCATTTGACGCCTGCAGGTGATTTCAGAGATGGTAAAAAAGGGAATGAAGCGTTTTATTTTACCAATATAGAACATGTATATAGTAGCTGTAAAGAGAAGACAACAAAGAGAAGTACAGTGGATGGTTACTGGAAGCAAATTGGTGAAGAAGAAGAGATTACTTACGGCCACCGTGAGGATGAGGGTGTCAAAGTAAAAGTAAGAGTGGGGTTTAAAAATGTGTTGGCCTTTTTTCTAGGACATGAACCAAACGGCGTCAAAACTCCGTTTGTGTTGTATCAATACAGACTTGATCCCGATGTAGTTCCACGTGGCATGCTCAATGACGCCCTAAGGACAAAGGTTACAACTTTAACTTCATCTTATTTTACTGCTAAAACTCACATTTCATAGGTTCAATTGGGTTGAATTGGATACGATAACATATTAAATTCAATGTATTTTAAAATTAAAAATGGGTATGCCTTCATTGCAAGATTGGATTAGAGAGATTAGACATAAAATAAAACTTACTTCTCTAATCTCTACTATTTTGAGGGGATCAAAATCTTACCTCGTTTAATTTCACAATTTTGAGTAGATTGGATACTTACCTCTACGAATCAAATTCTCTGATAATGAAAATACATTTATTTTTACATTTAAGATATATTGAATTAATCACCATCCGTAATGCTTTTGTTTCCGATGCTAAATTGTTATATTTTTTTACAATTTGTGAAACTAATTGGATGTTGTTTATTTGTTTCAGATTGAGTGCTATGTGGTGTGGAGAATTATAAACAAGGAGGCTTGAAATTTATTAGTCAGCCCCGTTGAAGATGGAGAACCAAATTCAAAGTTTCTCTTTTAGTTTTTGCATAGGAAGCAAATCATTTTGATTTAGTTTCTGATTAGTGGGAACTTGTACCTGTTATATATTTTAATCAACTTTTTATTAGTATTATGTATACAGATCTATGATATTCCATTTGCTCACAAAAAAAAAAATACATGAAAATTTATACCCATATTAGGTGAATTAATTTTTTGATGTGGCATTCCTTAATCGTTGTCACATTTATTTGTTATTGAATATGGCCAATTAATTTTTTATTAAACATCTAAATGCTTCTACGAGTTAATTTATAATCCCAAAATGACAATAAAGTTTTGTCAAAGAGCAACGGTGCTACTCACAAGCACATCAGCATCCATTACGTCTAACTCCACCTTCACCACCACTAGTACTGTAACGACCCGGACTTTTGGAAAAGGAAAATTGGGAAAATTTGAAGTAAATGACGAGTTTGCCTCTAGATAATGGGCGAACAGTTGACTTTTTCTCGAGTGGTCAAACGGACTTTGACCAATGACTGTGACGTAGTTCGGGACGTCACGAGTCCATAGATAGGTGGCACGTCCGATTCCGACGATCATGGAAGAAGTTATGACGTTCGGAAGTTCAAGGGCATTTTCGTAATTAGGTCAAAAAGGGGGAATTTGTAGACTTTTTGATCGACCACTATTTTCCACGCAATTCGAGGACCGTTGGGTAGGGTCTCGATGCCCTGAGTTCGTAGACAGGCGGCACGCTGAAAATGGACATCGGACGGGTGAGTTACGGTTCTAGAAGAGGAGGGGCATATTGGTAATTTTGTGAAGGAGGGCAAAATGGTAATTTTCCAAGGGCACTATTTGGAACAGTGCAGCATGGCTGAAACCACCTTGCTTTGGGTGGTCTGTTCAATGAATTGTTTATCCATGTTAGTGGCATTGGGAGGAATTGTTTAACACTGAGAAAGGCTGAAGGGAAACAGGCTGTTGTGGACTGTGAAGAACACAGAGCACGGGTGCCATTGGAAATGGTTTTGGGTCTGTTGCGGGAAACCAAAACCACAGTGGGTCTGAGGGATTCCTTAGTTAATTGTGTAGGGCGGTTAGATTAACAGAGAGGGTAGAAGTGCTTCAGGATCATTTGGAGAGGAAGGGACTGAGAATTTGAGAGAAAACTGAGTTGGGAAAAATTTGGGAAAATTGGAATTCAATTTGTGAGTCGAGAGGATCTAAACAGAGGTTAGACACAATCTTCTGGGCTCATTTAGACTTCAACCGTACAAACATTGAAGGAAATCGATCACGGTTTGGCCAAAAACCCAAGTTCCAGATTCTGGAAAATTTCGAGATTGAGGACGACCACCTACAGGTAAGACTTTGTGAAATTGGTTGTGGTTTAATGTTTAGTTAAGTCTTATGAAGCTTCTGTATCGATTAATTTGAAAACTGAGTTGATTTGAAAGAGTTTCAAAAGTTCAAACCGTATGATTGATCATGAGGGAAATAATCGATTTAGTGCTTGATGTGTGAATTTAATAACGGAGAACTTAAATTAAGTTCTAGTGGAAGGTTTTCGATGGACAAATTGAAGCAATTAAGCTGGATTTGCAGGAGATTGGACCGGGTTGTGTCGCGGGTTTGGGACCCGTTTAGTAGGGAGTCGGGTGAGGAAAATGACACTGTAGCATCACTGTAGCAGGCGCGTGGTTCTCACGCGTAGCCACTCGCGACGGCGCGTGAGGGCGCGTGGGCCCGATTCTCGAGGTGAGTTCAACACCACTTTTGTCCTATGCAATGTAACAAACATTTTAGCATTTGTTTCTAGTTAGTCGGACACCGTTTCGACTTTGTTTCGAGGATCCAAAGGTTTATGTTACGTTTTTAATTAATATTTAATTCCCGGAAAATTATGGGAAATTAGTATGATGTTATTTAAGTCCTTAGTGACACTGAGGAATGATTTCGGACAGGATTCGAGATTCCTGGAAAATGTCGAAAATTACGGAAACGTGTACAGCGCGAAAACAAGCAATATGGACGGTGTGTGAGTGGACTTTGCTTTCTAAAGTTTAATTCATGCATAAATGTTTCTATGATTTCTATGATTATGATTTGTGATAATTACGATTTCTGTATTTATACGTATTTCAATATGCAATACGTAATTGCACGTATTTCGAGACTATGGTTTCTCCCATGCTTTGATGATGGTTTGATGAACGATTTTACATGATTTGTGTGTATGATGTTTTAAAGATGTTTTGTTTGTGATTGTGAGTATGACTTACGGTTTTGACACGTATTTCGAGATTATTACGGATTTGCGCGTTTTACGATATTTCAAGTATTTTGTGATTCGATCATGGTTTTGATGCCTTGACTTTGGGATTTGAAATACAATTGGATTTCAAAGATTTAAAACGGATTTTGAAAAAAGGTGATTTCGGGCTTGAGGCCCAGGGCATAAAAGTAATTCTGATGATTGAGATTTCGGGTTTTGGAAACGTAAAAGTAGATTTTCAGATTTGGGTTCGGAATGGTTATTCTGGATGCTAGCTTACAGAATCATTATTGTGAATTCGAATTCGGGAATGAATGATGGATGTGATTGGGGATTTGAATGTGAAATTCGGACATAAGTCCTATTATGAAAAAATGTGATTTCGGATTGGTTTTGGAATTTGGATCACGATGGATCCTGGATTGTTGTGATTCACAAATGGTTTTGGGTTTAAAGACCCGGTACTATTGCTGGATGATGTTTTGGGTTTAAATACCCGGTTGATTGATGATGGGGGCGAGCCCGGATTGGGTTTAAAGACCCGTATTGAGTTTAAAGACTCGGTTATTGTGATACCCCCCGAGGCCCATTGATTATGTTCTGAGTTTAAAGACTCGTTGATATCCCGGGAAGACCTGATATATGTGAGTTTAAAGACTCGGTGATTGATATCCAGCAAACTGATTTGCTTGTGGTTTACTGTTGATTTTTGATGTTTTCGGATGTGTTGGGCAGTGGCCCGGTTTATGTGATTTGATGGATTTTTGGACTATGTTCTTGTACTTGGATTTGATCCATGATTTTAGGCTGAGACCCTGTGCTTATGATTGCGGGCTAAGACCCGAAGGCTAAGAAAAGGAAAATGATTTGATTTTCATACACGTTTTTCTTATATTGGAAACGAAATGGATTGTAAATGATTTTTGTAACGACCCGTCCCAAATTCCTAGATTATATTAGTGACTAATCACGATTAGTGAGGTTAATCGGTGATTAGTTGAGCGAAATCGGACGAACGAGGCAAAATGACCATTTTGCCACTAGCCGTGGCAAAATGTTGACTTTTCGTTTAGGAGGTCAAATGGACTTTGATCGATGACAGTGACGTAGTTCGTGATGTCACAAGTTCATAGACAGGTGACACGTTCATTTCCAACGTTCGAGGAGGAAGTTATGACATTCGGAAGTTTAGGGGCATTTTGGTAATTTTGGTTAAAAGGGGCAAATGTTGACTTTTGACCAGGAGGTCCGATGGCCTAGGGTCGAGGACCATTATGTAGATCAGGACGATAAGAATCCATAGATAGGCGGCACGCTAAAATCGGACTTCGAACGGGAAAGTTATAGGTCACGGAAGTTCGATTGCACTATGCACGTACTTCGAGGCGAGGCTGATTTGGCAATATCTGATTGGGCAGATATTTTGAGTGGGTCCCATGGATGAGTGACAAGTGTCACTCATCCCATTGGCTAGAACCCCTAAATTGTGGATCTAAGCTAATTAAATATTAATATAATTATTATTATATAATTAATCCTAACAACACTAAATCCTAACTATCCATTCCTTTTAAACTTTAAATCCACACCATTAATTTAATCCTTTCTTCTCTCATCGGCCATCAAATATTATCTTCATTCTCCTTCATCCTCAAACTCGAAAACCCATATCCTCCATTTTGTTCATTTTCTTCAAAACACACATCACCACTTCCATCATTCATCTTGTGTGTGACCGTGAGGAATGAGAGTGAAAGAAGAGACCAAGACCGCGACTCACGACTGGGAACGACGGAGGACACGGCGAGGGTGAGTACCCCTGAACCCTTTTAAATTTCAAAATTCGAAAATGAGTTTTAAGGGACGGTTTTAGGTTTCTGTGGATCCTAACACATTCTAGGGACTTAGGGGAGTTGAGAAAGATTGTTTTCAAAGGCTTAGGCGGCTAGGAACGGCGGTGAACGGCGGAGGAACCGCCACGACCATGGTTGAACTTGGAAGGTACGGTTTCCTTCATTGTTTTCGTGTGTTTAATGGCTAGAACTTTAGGTTAGGATGAGGGGATTAAATGGGACAAACGGGAGGAGAAATGGTGGCCGGAGTGAGGAGAACCGGCCGGGTCGACCCGCGGGTCACGACGACCCGAATTGCAGACCCGATCGAGGTTTATGGTGCTGCTACAGTGCCCGCGCGTGGGCTTCCCGTGAGTGAGGTTCAGAGGGCGGGTGGGGGTGCGTGTCCCACTATTTGGGAACGTGTTCAACACGTGAAATACTCTATTCGATGTAACGAACATTTTGGGACTGGTTTCATGTCGATCAGACACCGTCTCGATAATGTTCGAGGCATCGGAAGGTTTCAGATCAGGATTAAAAACAGTTAAAAATACGGGAAATTTATGGGTATTTAGTGGGAGGTTAATTAAGTAGTTAGTAACCTTCTATTACGATTTGGACAGGTTCGGGAGTCCCGGTGATAGCGATTGGCTCGGGAGAACCTATGGCACGCAAATCGAGGCAGCAACTCGGACGGTCTGTGAGTGGACCTTGTTTTCTAAATTGGTGCATGCATAAATGTTTATTATATGTTTTAAATACTTTTTTGTGATGCCATGAGTACATTTGGATGTGTGGTTACGTGTAGGCACGTATTTCGAGGTTTCGGCCCTATACGGTGCCTATACGGGTTTGTATGTCTTTATTGGTCTAAATGAAATGGTTTTGGATTTCAAATGGATAAACTCGAGAATAAGACCCATTTGGATTTGTCTCGGGCCTATGACTCTAGTTAAGGCCTTCGGGTCTAAATCGTGGTCGCGGTGGGTGCTATGTGCACGGCAATCGACGATACGACGCTCGCCTCCGGATTGGGATGTGTTCCTTCCGGAGAGGTCACGATGCACGATTTGTGGTCGGGCAGCCTGGAGAGGCTCGACTTCGGAGTGCTGACGGTTCAGGATATCGATCGGTGATGAGTGCACCATGATCTTGTGGTGGTCGCGTCGGTTGATACGTTCAAGGCGACATACCATGATTGAGGGCGGTCCTGGATGGATGGTTGCACACATCACTATGATCGGAGTCGTGACTGACCCTTAGATATCGGGCACGGTGCCCTGTTGAGTCATATGTTCGGGCACGAGACCCAGTTACTTTACGGTTTATGATTTCGGGTCAGGGACCCTAGATGGATTTCCAAGTTCATGACGGTCTATGGGAACCAGCATGAACTCTGGAAAGGTCATTGTGGTTCATGAAGGTTTATGGGAACCGACATGAACCTTTGTCAGGTCATTATGGTACATGACGGTTTATGGGAACCGTGCATGGAATGGATGTTATGGATCATGACTGTTCAGGGGAACCGGGAATGAATGTTTATGTTATGTATATATATATATATGTTCATATACCTTCCTTTACTTGTTCTATTATCTCCTCCGGGGAGGGTCGTTGGCCTGGGTGGACCCCGGAGTAGTCACAGAGCACCGACTGAGTGGAGTCGCCCCTGTTGGGTTCCTTACTCTCAGGAAGGCTTATACTATAACCTTAGGGCGGGTCATTGGTCTTCAGACATTAACTTGGTACCTGAAAGACTTGGGTTTGAGACCCCGGATAGCACGCGAATAGCTTTGGAAACCGTGATAGGATTGGTTGTGTGAATTATATGTATATATGATGTATGCTATATGATATGATATATGATGTATGTTTACACAGGTTTTGGGCAGTGGCCCGTACGGTTGAGTCTTTATGATTCTTTCACTATGGATTTGGGCAATGGCCTCGTATGGTCGTTTCATTATGGTTATTTCAATCTTGGTTTTGGGCTTAGTTCCCACCTATGGTTTTTCTGGATAAATGGTTTTCGAATGCATGCATTCTTTTTAGTGAAGGGTACAAATGTCTTCTTCGATAAAATGTTTTTATAAACTTTGGTTTTGTTCACTCACAGTTTTTAATGTTTTGACTGCCCTTTAGGTTGAATACGATGTGGACTGTAGCAGAGACCGAGATATCGCATGCCTCCTCCGGATCCTAGCGTACTCTGATAGCCCGGGAGGGCAAAGGTCGGAAATATCTCTTGTCTGACACTTCGTGTCAGAAGGGAGCAGGGTCATCCCGCATTAATCCCGGGGGGATTGGGATGGGTCCTGTCAATTTTCGAATGCATACATTGGTTTACGTGGAGGGTAGAAATGTCTTTCTGTAACTGTTTTATAAACTTATTCATTTTTTTCCACTCACACCTTTTCTGTTTTTATTGACCCTCCAGGTCGTGGCGCGTTGATTGAGGCTGATCGAGAGGCGGAGGCATGAGTGAGTACGTATGTGGCTATCCCTTGTTTGGCAAGTACTTAGGGTAATTTGGGAACTTCAGTCGATTTGCTAGAAGGGAGCAGGATCGGGCACGGTTATCAATATCCCTTCGGGGGCGGTCCTGTCAAGTACCCCCACCATCTTGGTCATCCACCATCTCTTCATCGCCCCCACCCCTTTCCCCTAACCAACTCCCCTCCGTCTAACTCTATCTTCACCACCACAACCTCCACAAACACTACTACCATCATCATCGTCGTCATCCACATCACTTCCTAACTTATGTACATCTGTATTCTCTCCTCTCCAACTACCTCCTCTACATCTAACTTTACCTTCAGAATCACAACCACCACTTTTGTCGTCATCCATCACCTCCTTCCCTGCATACATCCATCTCTTCATCCCCCCAACGACCTCCTCTACATTTAAGTACTCCACCTTCACAAACACAACATCCACCATTACCACAACCATCGTCACCCACTACCTTTTACCCTACAGACATCCATCTTCTCCCCTCAATTACCTCGTTTACATCTAACTTTATCTTCACCACCACAGCCTTGACCAGCACCACTACCACCAAAAATCCATCATCCACTACTTGTTGAACTTCAACACAGAGATCAACACAAGCAGCGGATGGATTGCTTCACAACCAAGTAAGTATCCTTACTTACTCTCCTAGCTGTAAACTGATTATGAATCAGGAGTAGCCTGTGATTACTTGTGATTAATAATGATTAGATGATTAGTGTTTAGAAAAAAATGGAAATCGGTGATGATTTGAATGGAAGAATTTCACACAGTTTGGATATGCACACCAACTGTTTGATGAAATGCTTTGTGAAGGAAACTAACACAATCTTCCTGATTCAATCTGAGATTTCATCATTCTCATTCAATCTGTTTATAATTCATCACACACACACACACACACTGTTGCATTGCAATCCGTTTATATGAGAATACAAGCATTTCACACACTTCACTCTCACACACTCACACGGTTACAACACACACATTTCATGACACTTTTAGAACCAATCAAACTGTGCCATCTCAATTACTAGATTATTAGAACCTTCACGGCCCAATCACACACAATTGTATTGTCCCTTTCATTCTGTTATCCAGCCTAGAAACCCTTTCCACCTCAGCTCACTGTTCCACCTCAGTACACTTAGCATTTAGAGAGTTGCACTGGATATAAACCAGCAAGTAGCTTATACTTCAACAGCCCCTCCTACGCTGGAGGCTGGTTTGATTCCAAGAAGTGTTCTCAGTCTTCCTAGAGTATCTTTAGAGACTTCTTTAGTAAAAATATCAACAAGTTGTAGTTCAGTCTTGTAGTACAAGAGTGCAATCTTGTCTTCCTGCAGAGCTTCTCTAACGAAGTGATATTTCCTGTTAATGTGCTTGGTTTTCTAGTGAAACACTGGATTCCTTACAATGGCTATAGCTGACATGTTATCACAGAATAGGGTAGTTGCTTCACACTGTTCCTCCCAAAAATCCTTAAGTACAAACCTCAACCATATAGCCTGAGTTGTAGCATCTGATGCACCCACATATTCAGCCTCAACAGTAGAAAAAGCGACACTACTTTGTTTGACAGAGGCCGGGAAAACACCCCACTTCCCAAAGAGAATGCATAACCTGATGTACTTCTCATATCATCCTATGAACCACCTCAATCACTATCACAGGATCCTATCAAGTTGGAACATTTCCCTTTCTCATAATCAATCCCATAGGACAGTGTCCCCTGGATGTACCTTAGAACCCTTTTAGCAGTTCCTAAGTGCTTAGTTGTAGGTCCATGCATGAATCTTGATAGCAAACTAGCAGCAAAAGTTATGTCTGGTCTAGTTGCTGTTAGATACAATAAACTCCCCACAATCTTCCTGTATAAGGACTCATCTGCAGGCTCACTTCCATCAACCTTTCTTAGTTTGTCTCCTGGAACCAAAGGTGTGTTGACTGTTTTGCGATCTCTTAGTCCAAACTTGTCAAGCAGTGTAGTGGCATATTTCCTTTGGTGTATGAATACATACTGATCAGTTTGAATCACCCCCATCCCTAGGAAGTGATGCAACAAACCAAGATCAGACATCTCATACTTGTTCATCATTTTAGACTTGAACTGTCTCATTAGTTGCTCACTTGAACCTGTGTAGACAATGTCATCTACATACAAAGAGACAATTAGGATACCTCAATCTTCTGCTGTTTTTACATATAATATAGCTTCACTAGCACCCTTCTTGTAACCATATTGAGACAGAAATGTGTCAAATTCTCCATACCATGCTTTAGGAGCATGCTTTAGTCCATACAGAGCCTTCTTAAGTTTGTACACCTTTTCTTCTTGATTTCCCACAGTGTACCCCTCTGGTTGTTCAATGTAGACCTCTTCCTCCAGAGTCTCATTTAGGAAAGCAGACTTAACATCCAGCTGATATAATTTCCATCTCTTCTGTGTTGCAAGGGCAATTAGTGTCCTGATAGTATCCAATCTAGCTACTAGGGCAAATGTCTCATTATAATCAATCCTAGGCTTTTGTGCATAGCCTTTTGCCACCAGCCTTGCTTTGTGTTTTTTGGATTGAACCATCTAAATTCATCTTGGTTTTGAAAATCCACTTTACACCTATAACAGGTTTCCCCTTAGGTCTGTCCACCAAATCCCAAGTTCCATTTTTATGGATCATTTCAAGTTCAGCTTCCATAGCTGATTTCCACAAGTGATCTTTAGCAGTCTCAGTGTAGTTCTCAGGTTCCACTATGCACATATGACATCATGCATAGATGTCATTGATACTCATGTATCTCACTGGTGTACTACTTGATGTTTCAGGCTCAAAAATCTGAATTCTGGTTGAGTCTGATTCAGGTTGAGCTGCAGAAGCACTGATCTGATCATGTGGCTCAGGAGTCATATCTCTGTACTCTACACCATACCTTAGTGATACAGAACCTCCTTCATGCTCCCTGTTCTCCTTCCAATCTCATTGAGCACACTCATCAAAAATCACATTCCTTGCAATCACAAATTTCCCTGACTTCAAATTCAGCAACCTGTATCCCTTCTTGTAATGTCCCGGACTTCAGAAAAGGGGAAATTTGGGAAATTTGAAGAAAATGATGATTTTGCCCCTGAAAATTAGGCGAACGGTTAACTTTTTGCTCGAACGGTCAAACGGATTTTGACAGATGACTGTGACGTAATTCATGACATCACGAGTTCATAGACAGGTGGCACGTCCGATTCTGACATTCGAGGAGAAATTTATGATGTTTAGAAGTTCAAGGGTAATCCGGTAATTTGGTTAAAAAGGGGAAATTGTTGACTCTTCAAACGACATGAAATTTTCACGTAACTCGAAGACCGTTGGATAGGTCTTGATGCCCTGAGTCAGTAGACAGGCGGCACGCGTCAAACGGAGTTTGGATGACCAAGTTACGGGTCTAGAAGTGCGAAGGGCATTTTGGGAAATTGTCAAGGTAGGGGTAAAATGGTAATTTGTATGTTGGAAATTGAATCAGCCGTAGTGGAATGTTTAACTTAGTTATTTACCTAATTAAGTGACAATTGTCACAAAAAGGGGATGGATTAGTGGCTGGTTTGGCTAAGTGGGGGTACAGGTGTGTTGTGGAGGTTGTGTGGAGAAGTGAGCAATGTGCTGGTGAATTGATTTAGTAGATTTGTTTGAGTGGGAGAACGGAGAAAGAGAGCACCTTGATCTTCTCAGAATGTGGAAGTGTGATCCACGTTTAAAAACCTTCAAGAACTTATCCTATGACGGTGAAGAATGAGTGAAACAGAGAGTTAGGATGGTGAGGAGGAGGAGGGTGCCACTGTGGAGGGCCGTCCACGACGATGGCCATGGAAATAAAACAAAGCATGAACACCGTGAAGAACAAGTGACCAATTCTTCCCTTAATGTGACCCTTGCTCATGATCTTGGAGGGAAAGAGTGAGAAGAAGTGGAGAGAAGATCAATGGTGACTGCGGTGGTGGACGACGGTGATAGTAAGGTGAGTAGCCGTGAATTTCCCAAGTCAAATTTAAAATGGTAAGTTAGAATTTGGGGGCTGTTGTGAGGTCCTGATTGTCAATTTATGCTTCTAGGAGTGCCAGAAGACAGTTAAGACCAAAACCAAGCAAAATGGAGGCAGGAATCGGGGCAACTCGAGGAAGACATGGCTGGCTCATTGCTCGAGCTAGGAGGTAATTATCCAGCTCCATTTCTCATGATTTAATTATGTCGAATGGTTAGAATTGAAGGGACGAACATATTGGACTAATTAGGATTGTAAAAAGGATCGAAAACCATAAAAATCCGTGAACGCCGGTTGAAAACCAGACCAGATTTGCAGACCGGTTCAGACCGGTCGACTGAGGAAGACAATGAACAGTGACTTAGTCGCGTGAGGCCCACGCGTAGCCACTTCAGGCGGCGCGTGTGGGCCCGTGGCACACCTTTTGAGGAAGGTTCCAACACGACTCTGAAAGTATTTAATGTAACGAACATTTTGGGATTGGTTTCGAGTCGATCGGACATCGTCTCGATAGTTTTTGGGATGTCCGAAGGTTTTAAGCCTCGGTTAAAAATAGTTAAAAATTCTAGAAAATTACGGGGCTTTAGTATGAACTTTGTGAAGTAGTTAGTGACCTTATTATGGGATTTGGACAGGTTCAGGAAAGCCGGTGTTAGTGGATTGGCCGGGAACGACGTAGGTGCACACGTATCGAGGCAACGGCGAAACATGTGTGAGTGGACTTTGCTTTCAAAAATTTAATGCATGCATATATGTTTCTATGATTATGATTGTGACTTGTGTTGATTTCAATTTCCATATTTATACGTATTTTAATATGCAATACGAAACTGCGCGTATTTCAAGATTATGGTTTCTCTTATGTTTTGATGATGGTTTGATGAACGATTTTACATGATTTGTGCGTATGATGTTTTAAGGATGATTTGATTATGATTGTGAGTATGACTTACGGTGTTGACACGGATTTCAAGATTTTTACGGATTTACACGTTTTAAGAGATTTCAAGTATATTGTGATTTGATCATGGTTTTGATGTTTTGACCCTGAGGATTTGAAATATGATGTGATTTCAAAGATTTAAAACGGATTTTGGAAAAGTTGATTTCAGGCTTGATTCTCAAGGCATAAAAGTAATTTTGAAGAACGAGATTTCGGTTTTTGGAAGCTTGAAAATGGATTTCTGGTTTGGGTTCATAATGACGGTTCCGGATGCCGGCTAACGGAATCATTATTGTGAATTCGAATTTGGGAATGGATGTCGGATATGATTGGGGATTTGAATGTGAAATTCGGACCTGAGTCCTGTTATGACAAAAACGTGATTTCAGATTGGAATTGGAATTTGGATCACGATGGATTATGGATTGTTGTGATTTACAAATTGTTTTGGGTTTAAAGACCCGGTGCTATCACTGGATAATGTTTTGAATTTAAAGACTCGGATAATTGATGACGAGGGAGGGCCCTTGATGATTTTAAAGGCTCGGTTACTGTTTTGAGTTTAAAGACTCGGTATGATACCCCCCGAGGCCTATTGATTGTGTTCTGAGTTTAAAGACTCGTTGATATCCCTGGAAGGCTTGATTATGCGCATGAATTGAGTTTAAAGACTCGGGGGCACTTGAGATCGAGCAGAATGATTGACTTGTGATTTACTATTGATTTCTGATGTTTCGGATGTGTGGGCAGTGGCCCGGTTTCTGTGGTTTTGATTATGTCACGTACTTGGATTTGATTCACGATTTTGGACTGAGGCCCTATATTTATGATTGCGGGCTAAGACCCGAAGGTTAAGAAAAGGAAAATTATTGATTTTCGTACACGATTTTCTTATGTTGAAAATGTAACGGATTGTGAAATGTTTTTCGACTGCATGCATTGGTTTTACGTGGAGGGTGAAAATGTCTTTCTGTAACCCGTTTTAGAACTGATTTATTTTTGTCCATTCACAACTTTTGTGTTTTTATTGACCCTTCTGGTCGTGGCGCGTTGATCGAGGCTGATCGAGAGGCGGAGGCATGAGTAAGTACGTGTGTGGCTATCCCTGGTTTGGCAAGGACTGAAGGTAATTTGGGAACTTCAGCCGACTTGCCAGACGGGAGCAGGACTAGGCACGGTTATCAATGTTCCTTCGGGGGCGGTCCTATCACTTCTCACATCCTCCATATCCCATAAAGACACTTGATACTTTTCTCATCAAGCTTCTGTCTCAATTGATCAGGAACATGTGAATAACATATTGAGCCAAATACCCTTAGATGTTTAACTCCAGGTCTCCTCCCTATAAACTTCTTAAAAGGTGTTTTACCACTTATAGCATGTGTAGGACATCTATTTAGCAGATATACTATTCTATAGACAGCCTCACCCCAGTACTTATACCACAGTCATGCATCATTGCTTTTGCCATTTCTACCACAGTCCTGTTCTTCCTCTCAGCAATTCCATTTTGCTGTGGAGAATAGGAAACAGTTAGTTGTCTCAAAATCCCATGATCTTCACAGAATTTCTCAAAGTCATTTGACATGTATTCCCCTCCTTTATCACTTCTTAGCTGTTTAATTTTGAAACCAGACTGTAATTCAACCATAGCTTTGAACTTTTGGAACACATTGAACACTCCTGCCTTACTAGACAGAAAGTAAATCCAACACATCCTTGTGAAGTCATCAATGAAAGTGAGGAAATACATATTTTCTCCTGCTGTTGATTCTTGCATAGGACCACAGACATCTATGTGTACGAATTCCAGAGGAGAAGATGCCCTCCAGGTCTTTTCCTCGTCAAATGGCTCAACATGTTGTTTCCCTGAAACACAAGCCTCACACACACCACTCTTTTGATCTGTGAGAGTTGGTAAACCCACAACTGTCAGGACCGGTCCCAAATCCCCCGAGATTAACGTGGGACCCGCCTGATCCCGTCTGACACGAAGTGTCAGACCAGGGAGAATTCTGTCTCTAGCCCTCGCCGGGGCTATCAGAGTGCGTCAGGATCGTAGGAGGAAATGAGTGATGTCTCGTCTCTGCTACAGCCCGCATCCGCGATCAACTTGAAGGGCATTAAAACACGAAAACTGTGAGTGGACAAAAATAATATTTTAATAAAAACACATTTCGCATAAAAGACATTTATGCCCTTCATAAAAGCATATGCATGCATTCAAAAACATTTATCAAATATTCATAAAATTCATTTGCAACCATTTACAAAACCTTTCACTGCCCAGCCCCATAAACCGTCATGACCCATAAACCCAATTGGGTCCCTGACTCGAAATCACAACTCAAAAACCTTTGAACCACTACATGTGGGAACTTAGCCCAAATCCATTCTCAGTGAAATACCAAAACATCAAGTACGGGGTCTCTGCCCCCAAATCACGTTCTAAAACATAAAACACGAGGTCTCCGCCCCCAAATCACTTTCTGTAAAACCTCATACGTATCAACATACGTATAACCCATCCGCGACACTTCCGAGAAGATGCCAACTCGGGGCACACAGCCCCTAGGGAACACATCCCTGATATATGTCATGATATCATCAATCTATCTAGTGTGCACACTACTCGGGGTCTCACTCAGAGTCTTCTCCCAGGAATCTTCATCTGGGAGGCTCAATCACTGGATCTAGTCCGAGCTCTCTCTCTGGATCTAGTCCACACATCTCTCCGGAATCTGGTCCGGGACCACAACAATATAAGTAACCACCACTCCTGGAACGGAATCCCTATGGGGATACCCACTCTGGTATGTGGATCGTGACTCTCCAGGTCGACGCTAGAGGAGACCATATAATCAATATGGAGGGTTCATTCATTTTCAAATACTTTCTTTCTTTTTCTCTTCCTTTCTCAAAACTCATTTCTCAACTGGGCCTCAAACCCGATTCATCTCAACAGGATTCCTCGAATCTGATTCAAATCAGTTTCACAGGCCTCGGCCTAAATCCTCAGTTCAATAGAGTCTCATGCCCGAATTCTCATTTCATAAACCAAACTAGGACTCAAGCCCGATTTCACAATCAACAGGGCCCTAAGCCCGGAACCATAAACCAATAGGACCTCACGTCCGATTTCACAACACACGGGGCATTAAGCCCGAAATCTCACTAAATGGGCCTCCGGCCCGATATCATAAATCAACGGGGCATCAAGCCCGATAGTATCACTAACTGGGCCTCAAACCTGGACCGAAAACCAACTGGACTCTCGGTCCGATCGTGTAGCTCAAATGGACCCTAGGTCCGATTCCTCGTCAAATCAAATGGACTTCAAGTCCGAGAGTTTGTAAATTAAATGGGTCTCGTGCCCGATTTCATATTTCTAAATCCAAAATCCATTCATCAAACCCTCGTTGAAAACATAGTACGTAGAGGTACGACATAAAGTCGAAAACCTCGAAATACGTGCAATTATGTCGATCCTAAGCTACCACAAATAATTGCACTCATGGCAACATAAAATACGTATTAAAAGCATTTATAAACATTTATGCATGCATCAATTTTGAAACAAAGGTCCACTCACAGACCGTCCGGGTTGTTGTCTCGATATGCGCGCCGTACGCCTTTCCGGGTCAACCATCGCCTTCGGGGTACCCAAACCTGTCCAAATAACTTTGGAGGGTTACTAAATAGTTAATTAACCCCTCACTAAAGCCCCGTAATTTTCCAGGATTTTTAACTATTTTTAAACTCGAACCTAAACCTTTGGACAACCCGAAACCTATCGAAACGATGTCCGATTGACACAAAACCAGTCCCAAAATGTTAGTTAAATCAAATAGATGATTTCGTATGTTAGAACCATTCCCAAATTCCTCCTCACACGCTCGCACGCACCCCTGGACTGGCCTGCGCGTGGGCCCACGTGCCAGGTACTGTGGATCATCCTGTCCCTAGGACGGCCGGTTCAGACCGGCGTGACCGGTTCAACTCATTTCCTCCCTCAATTTTCGTCCTTTTGCCTCCATTTCAATTCTAAAATTCCTCTTTTCTCAATTCCTATCTAACCCAATCCATAAACCTAAGAAAAAATCACCCGAAACCCTTGGTTCGAAATGAACCTCATAGTCCTGTTTCCCCAGCCGTTCCCACGGCCTCCTCCGCCATGAACCAGCCTCCCAATCCTCCTAAAACCTCCCTTAGCAACTCCCTAATCACCTCCCAACCACCCACAACTAACCATAATGCAAGAATCGAAAAAGAAAGGAGAAAATGGGCAAACCGAGTTACCTCTCGGTTTTGTCTCCTCCAGCCGCCGTCCACGGCGGTTCTGGCCATCCAGCCACCTCCTCAGTCCTCTCATCACTCTCTGGATACTCATGCATGCTCACATGGAAGGGTTGGATTGGTTTATGGGGGGTGATATCGGGTTTGGTGGGTTGAAATGGGAATGATCGATCGATGAAGGGAGGGTGGATATGCATGAAAGAAAACTGATGGCCAGTGGATGGGTGACACTTGTCACTCATCCATTGGGCCTTGGAATAAAATCTGGGCCCCACTTAAGACAAAAACTCAAGTCGTCTCGTAATTCGTGCAATAGTACTTTCGTACTTCCGTGAACCGTAACTTCTCCGTCGAACGTCCGAATTCGACGTGCCGCCTGTCTACGGATTCATATCGTCCCGATCTACGTAACGGTCCTTGGCCCTTGGCCATAGGACCTCTCGGGTCAAAAGTCAACCATTTTCTCAAATTACCAAAATGCCCTTGAACTTCCGAACGTCATAACTTCCTCCTCGAACGTCAGAATCGAGCGTGCCACCTGTCTATGAACTCGTGATGTCACGAACTATGTCACGGTCATCGGTCAAAGTCCATTTGACCGCCTGAATGAAAAGTCAACGATTCGCCCATTGTAGGGGCAAAATCGTCATTTCACCCGAACATCCGCTAATCCTCGTCTAATCCCCGATTAGTCTCGCTAATCTGTGATTAATTCTTAATTAATCCCGTTAATTTGGGATAGGTCGTCACAACAACCATGTCCTTCTGCTTCAGAAGCTTTAAGCTAGTGAACTTTAGATGTCTATACCTCCTGTGCCATAGTTCTGAGTCTTCAACAACATATGACCTTAAAGCCATAGGATTCACACTCTAAAGTCATAGGAAAGCATATGTTTCCAGTCATGGGAACTTTGGCTACTCTATCTTACAGATCTTTGTCTTCAAAGATGTCAACAGTATTATTCCCAAAAACAAGGTAATAACCATGCTCAATCATCTGACGCACACTTAAAAGATTTTCTTCCAAGCAGGTAGCAACATTACATCTTTAATATACCTCTGACCTTGCTTGGTTTGAATTGCAAGAGTTCCCTTTCCCATAGCCTGCACAAGTTCACCATTCCCCATTTTTTACTTTCACTCTGATGCTTCTGTTAATGTCTATAAGCATGGACTCCTGAGCTGTCATATGGTTACTGCAGGCACTGTCTACATACCACACACGGCTATCCTTTGCATCAGTGACTGTGTTGTATGATAGGAACAGATTACTAGAAGTTTCTGTAACTTCTTTAGCTAAATTCACTGTGGCCTTGTCTCCACTCTTACCACCACCATCTTTGGCAGGACAGGTTCTTGCAAAATGCCCAAATTTCTAACACTTGTAGCATTTAACCTTAGCAACTGACCAACAGTCTCCATAGTGAACCTTCTTGCATTTCTTGCAGAATTCCCTTACATGACTACCTGAGTCCTTCCCTGCAGTAGATCCCTAATTTGAACTGGTCTTGTGAGACTGTGAACTAGTGCCCCAGTGCTTATTTCCCTTGTAACCTACCTTTTGCTTAGAGTAGGAACTGTCCTGTCCAGGTTCAATCGATAGACTTGAGAATGCCCTCTCTACTGAGTTCTCAGAATGCAATCCAACCCTCTGATCATAGGCCCTGATTGATTCAACCACATCTTTAACATTGATAGCATCCAAATCACTTGTTTCTTCAATTATGGACACAATGGGATCAAAGGGTTTTGTCAAACTAATTAGTATTTTTTGTGATAATCTCTTTTCATCAACTTCTTCACCATAAGTTCTCATTTGATTCACTACACTATACAACCTAGAGATGTAAGTTTCAAGTGCCTCATTATCATTCATTCTAGTATACTCAAAATCACGTCTAATTGATTGAAGTTTGACAGATCTCACCTTTGCATCTCCTCTGTATTCCCGAGTTAGAAGATCCCAAACTCCTTTTGAGGTTTCTTCATTTTGGATTCTTGGAAAAATGTCATCAACTACTGCATTTTGCAGTATGCTCAATGCCTTGGCATCACGAATCAGATCTTGATGAGAGGATAGCATCTCAACTTCTTCAGTTCCTTCACGTCTCACATCTCTCCTAGGAAAACCATCTGATACTAAGCTCCACATATCATATGCCTTCAGAATTGTCTTCATCTTTACACACCAAAAGTCATAATTGGTTCCTGTGAACACAGGAGCTCTCAGCTCCCTGCCAGTTCCTGCCATCTCAGTAAGTGTTTTTTCTCTTCTTCTTCTTCCTAAACAGCTTCACTCTTTCAGACGCCCCAGATCACAGTGATCATGGAAGCCCTGATACCATGTTGAACTTCAACACAGAGATCAACACAAGTAGCGGATGGATTTCTTCAGAACCAAGTAAGTATCCTTACTTAATCTCCTAGCTGTAAACTGATTGTGAATCAGGAGTAGCCTAGGATTACTTGTGATTGATAGTGATTAGATGATTAGTGTTTAGATGAAAAATGGAAATCAATGATAATCTGAATGGAAGAATTTCACACAGTTTGGATATGCACACCAACTGTTTGATGAAATGCTTTGTGAAGGAAACTAACACAATCTTCCTGATTCAATCTGAGATTTCATCATTCTCATTCAATCTGTTTATAATTCATCACACACACACACACACACACACACACGGTTTCATTGCAATCCGTCTATATGAGAATACAAGCATTTCACACACTTCACTCTCACACACTCACACGATTACAACACACACACATTTCATGACACTTTTAGAGCCAATCAAACTGTGCCACCTCAATTACTAGATTCTTAGAATCTTCACGAATCAGTCACACACAATTGTACTGTCCCTTTCATTCTGTTATCCAGCCTAGCAACCCTTTCCACCTCAGCTCGCTTTTCCACCTCAGCACACTTAGCATTTAGAGAGTTGCACTGGATATAAACCAGCAAGCAGCTTATACTTCAACACCACCTCCTCCCCTACATACATCCACCTCCTCCTCCACCAACCATCTCCTCTATGTCTAACTCCATCTTCACAACCACAACCTCCACCATCACTACTGCCACCACTACTATCATCACGCACCACCTTCTCCCTTATATACATCCATCTCCTCCCCTAACCACCAAATCTAAGTCTGACTTCACCTTCATCAACATAACCTCCACCATTATCACTACCACCATCGTTCCAACATCCACTACCTCATCCTCTATGTATAACCCCATCTTCACCACCACAACCTCCATCACCATCACTACTACCATCACCGTCAGATCCGCCACCTCATTCCCTACATAAACCTCCTCATCCCTTCTCATCCAATGCAAAATTTGATTCCTCTGCATCCAATGCAAAATTTGATGACCTGGGGCAAGCCTTCCCCACTACGAATATGTCAGTATAGTCCCTAATCACCAGCTCGGTCCTAGTACCCAGCAATCACTGAATCGCAGATCCACGAAGCATCAATATTGATCTTTACATTGTTTACAGTTGGTTGCTTTCAAGTGGCAATATCAGTAGGGTTTTCTCTGCCCTTAGCTCCACGAATTAGGAATTGGAATGTCCCAAGCCAACAAAAACTTAAATTCCTCAAGCGCAGTAAATGCCTCTGCATCCAATGCAAAATTTGATGACTGGGAGCAGCCCAAATGAGCAGCCCCAGCCCCAGCCTTCGAAAATCTGCTACCACTCTTCCACACTGAACACCCAGAACGTCTAGGAAGATTAGGTTCCAATAACGAGTCATCATCCGAAGAGGAATTCTCAGATAATGGGTCAAGAGATTGGAATTGGTTAGAAACGTGGACTAACTTTCCACTAACCACTATACAAATATTAATAGAGGAACATGATGGCTGGTTTGCATCAATCTTTTGAACTACATGAGGCTTAACAGAACTAGGCAGAGTGGAAGACTTTAGAATGGTCTCGTGGCCATCAACCAGCAGATCCATAGGATGGTTAATAGAAATAAGCTGAGAAGAAGTTTGAAGATCGGGCTAATTGAGGCCCACACACTCGTTGGAACCAATCAGTAAGAATGAGATCACTCTAAGAAACCCCACAAGGTTCGACTGACTTATTTGGCCCACTGGGCTGATGCACAGACTTACCAGGCCCACATAGGGGTACATCCAAGGTGACAGACTCGGGCTTCAAATGGCACGATCAAACTTATCTCCCTCCTTAGCACGTCCTAGGATATCACGGGAGTCAATCAATTTTTCCTTAGCATCCACCTCAATACAAATAAGCATAAAGGCGATGCGCTTCTTCGATTGTGTAAATGAATCCACATACAAGGCTTTGCCAACAACATTGGCGATATGACTGAATCTCTCCTCATTCCAATGCTCCATGGGAACATTGGAGAAACGAACCCAGAGAGGTATATTCGTATGGGCATTCGTAGACAGCAACAAACTTTGCTTCCACTTCATTAAGAAGATGTTGCGACTAGCCAGATGTCAAGGGCCACCATGAAGAATTCGCAAGCAAGCACCCACATCAAAGAACTTGAAATAAAAGAATCCTCCCCCATCTGCCAACACCTCAAGAAGACCCCAATTCTTCCATAATTTGGTAGCAAGAGTGTTAATCACATTAAATGGGCGGTTTTTGTCAATGAAATAGCCCACAAGACAGCACTTCCAATCCTCAATAAGGCAGACTATTGAAGCGGAGATGTGGGGTATGTATTATGGTCTAAACTCTGGAGATTGCGTGGAATTTGGGGGAGCGTAGGGTGGTGTTGGAGTCTAATTCTGTTGATTTTTTTTTTTGGTTGTAAAATATAACCTTTTAATCAGGATTAGGAGATGGAAGGGTTTCCCAAATATGAGATATACACTTGGAGCCAACCATACCTTTGCCTCTGGGTAACTTGATCAATTTCCAAATGTCGTTTTTCTTTAGAGACCTTATTTTTACATAAGAAAACTTTGCTTATGAAAATAGTGAAATGAAGAAGTTCATCTAAGACTGAACGAAGTATTTTCCTTTTTTTTTTATTGAAAAAGAAAGTGAAATTCCTAAACAACTTAGTATGAATTCTAAAAGTGATAAAAAAAGTAAAGAATTTATAAACTAAGTGAATTGAAATGGGAACACCATAGTATCATACAGTAATTAAATGGTAATAATATATAGCCATATTAAAACCCTACTAAAATTTTCAACTTGTCTAGAAGTAGTCACACTAGAAGGTCGCATTAACGAGTACACCAAGAAACTTCCTCAAAATAAAAAATAGGCAACTCTTGTCTTGTTATGGGTCCTTGGATATTATTATGCTGCGTAAAATCCAAAACCCCGGAGCTAAACGTTTATAAGTTAAAAGCGTTTAACTCGGAGGTTCTGAAATGCGCAAAACTTTTAAAAAATCTATAAACCAAAGCCAGACACAACTTCCTTTGATTTCATCAATGGCAAACAAGCAAAGTCCCACTTCTAACAAATTGGATTTCAACTTAAGCATCATTATAAGATTATTGTACAGAGATCAACACATACATTGATTCATACGATCAATTAGCCCACACGCTTCCTGATTCATCAAAACTAAATTTAATTCATTAAACACCAAATAACCGTAATGAATACTGAATCCATCATTGAAACAAAAGAGATATGGGGAAAGGAAACAAAGTTATCCAAGATTTGTGAATATCATTGTTTCTCATGGAGATATAACTTAGAAGAAAGCATCAGTTCTCTGACTGCCCAAAATATCTACCTGAAATCGTGGCCAGAATATTCAACATTACCACCTCATTATCAAGCACAGACTTAGCAGCTCGCAAGGCGGCACACTTCCTTAGCAGACTCCTAAGAGAAGCGCTAGTGTCAGCATGCAAAGGAGTATCAACTGCCGCGCAGAGTGCAAACAGCCACACACAATCACTCCTTGTCAAACTGCTCATCTCCTCCACTGCTTTTATATGTTTTCTCAACATTGACACTCGGGCTACACAGTCCATTCTTAAGATCACGGACAACAAAGGGGAATCGCTTGAACTTTGAGCAGGCAGTGAGGCATTACTGTCTTTGGTAGTCGATAAGGATAGCTGACCAATGGAGCTTTCGAGGTTGGGGAAGCCGTCAGGCCACTGGATGTCCATTTCCTTGGGTTTAACATTAGCAAACTTTTCCAAAACAGTAAATTTTGATTGGGGATCATGAGAGGTGCTTGCATTAGAATCCTCAAAACGAGACAGAGCCTGAGATTAGGATCAAAATACAACTCAGGCCACTGAAGCAACTCTCGTATAAGCAAATTTTATATTATCACCTTGCTGCATTAACATCCTATTTATTCAAGTGACCAGAAATCGTTTGATTATAAATACCTATATGACAAATGGCTGTTAGTTACTGAAAAAAATTTTAAAAGACAATTTCGAAAAATGGCTATCTTCCTTCTAGCTTTACCTTAACCACATTCTTCCAAAGAAGAAAAACACACGACTAGAATGCCGACACTGAAATGCATTCCTACCCTCCTCATTCTTAATGAATTTTGTTTCCCAACAGTCTATAATAAAACTAGAAACATCATGTGCCAACAAAATAGAGAAATTCAACTGTTGTGGTCAACAATAAAGGAATAAAGACATACAGAGCTGAGCAACTTTTTAAGAAATTTTCAATAATGTTTCCACTAACACGAAGAGAATTTTAGGATTGGAACATACCAGCCTTAGCTCTGAAAAGTCAGCAAGAAATGCATCCTCCCAGTGTTTCAGTGGCAGCAATTGTTCTGGACACTTGGCAATCTCAGGAATCTTGGGCATATAAGAACTCTGCTCTGTGGTAAATTTGCTTCTATCAACCTTGGCTACCCTCACTTTTGGAATTCGAGCAGCTTCCCACCTAAGAAAGATAAAGAACCATCAGTATAATTCTGCATCACTTTCAAACTTACTCCAGACTACTGCATGACTACCTAAGCACGCCGACTTATACATTGATCTAAGGCAAAAACTTTATTTTCTATTATCACACAAGATTCTCATGTACAAAAACATATATTTAGAGCATCTTGACAATTACAACTACTGAAAAGCTTCAAGCTCCTCACAACATTTCAAGAACACAAAATCATTCAGGTTTGGAGTGAAAGGAGAGAATTTTATATATGACCACATATGGCCAAAAATCTATGTCCTAACACTACCACTTACGTTGAGACTAGTACTACTCTATAGTGGTTTTGAACATAAATAGGACTATTGTTTATAAAGGTGAGGTCTACACCCAATATTTATAAGCCCCCTCCCAGTAATCCTTGTATCAAAGAAACACTACAACTCACATTTGGGCTCTCTACATATGAAATTGAACATAAATAGGAAGATTATACTTGCAGGGATTTGACTCAGGATGTCCCACTCTAATACCATGATCATTTTTCATTAGTTTACAACTCTAAGCCTAAGCATTTATACATGATGCAGAGGAGGAAACCTTTCCGAAAAAGAGATGCCGAATGTCAGAATCATTTAATGCTCCATTGTTCAGTTGTGTATTCTAGGAGGTTAAGGTTTGTTGTTCAGGGAGCTCAGATTAAGTTGGGTAATCCCGGAAACTTGTAATGCAGTACTTTTTGAGAAAACTAACCTAAGTTTTAAAGGGAGGAGAAAGGATACAGTACTAGGCAGATGTTCTGTGCTGACAATACATTCAGTTGTTGGGATATGAATCAATTATGTAACAGAGTCAGTTTCAAGAAATACTTATGTCCTTCAGTTTCCTCATTTTAACGATTGTCCCTTTGATGTTATTTTCTTCTCTTATTTGGTTTACTTGGGCTTTTTTTATGGAATTCCTTGTCGTTTTATGTTACTTTAATTTCCTTTTCTTTTCAATGAGCATCTTTGTTTCTTGCCCTATCATTATCAACAATTCTCTTATGTTCTAAAATATAGAGAACAGCAGTACAGTGGTAACTATCAATGAAATCTTACTATTTGAGTAGTCGATCTACATTGTTGGTGGATGAAGAAGAATTACTACGAAATCACCAGTAGAGTTATAGCAATCACTTCAAGAGGGCTTAAGCACCATAATAGCTAACATCACACAATACTAGTAATGCAGAACAAAAGCGGAAGCTTATACTTGCTGGAAATTCTCTAAATTTACTCATCTCTCAAAACTAAAGTTCCAAAAGCCATATGCAGATATACGTAAATCATGACTCCCAGTCATACAATGAGCCCGAAGATACACTGAACTAACATTAACCACATAGGACTAGAAATAACTCTTTATTTTGAAAAATTTCCTTAATTATCAATCATATGCTAAACATAGCATTTTGTATTACAAAAGGAATCCAATACAATAAGATTTAACTATTTCCATATTCAGCTAACAAATGTGCCAGGTCCTTAAGTTATAAGACACGACTGAAGTGTTTCCTATAGCACCAGGAAATTACTACCTACTCCTCTTTTCCCTGTGTTTATTTATTTTGGTTTCAAAGGTTTCTTCATCACTCTTTTTCCCATAAAGAAGACCATGTTATATAGCTTACCTACTGCAGGGGATGGGATAGACAAGACTAAAGAAAGTCCAAATAATTAATAAGAAAATGAGCGTAGGGGATGGGATAGACAAGACCATACAATTATACCTGACACGCCTAAGATATTCAAGTCCATCTTCTGGTGAACCAGACTCAAAATTCGGCTCTCCTTCAACCGCAAGGGCAGGTCTCTGAATGTTAGCATAATCTTCGTCACTGTCATCATCTTCACTACACTCTTTTTCATCGGTGGCACTATAACTGCAATAAGGATCCAAGGGACTCGCATCTTGGGTCCCATTATTCATCATGTTTTCTAATTCAATGTCCATATTATCTGACAAAACATAGCCTCAAATTAATCAACAAAATCTTAGGAATATCCAGAAAGTTAGAAGCAACAGATTGGAACAAACAATAAAGGCTAAATATATACTTTTTTAGTCCAAAAACATCCATAGAAGTAAACACAAACAGGTTAAAGAATCTCTTTTTATTCAAGTACGCAATTGAAAGAATTGAGCTTTACATGGAACACATTTTATTACTCTTCATCTACAGGAAGAATGTATATACATTACCAACATCTGTTGACTAAGTATGTTTCACAAACTACCAAAACCAAAAATTTTGACGTACAAGGACTGTGTACAAGTAGTACACAAGACCACTCTATCAACGACCTAAGTGCACAGAAGAACAAACATATATCAAAGATGTTGGATATTAGTTCTTTTTCAGGTTGCTTTAGGCCATTCTTCAATGCACAAAGATATTCATTTGATTCCATCTTCCCCTTGAAGCAACCACACCTGTACACAACAGAAATTGAACCCATCAAATTGACACAATCAAAGCTAAGAACAATGAGAGAGAAAGGAGAGGAAGAGAATTTAGAAATTTGCACAAATGGGATTGCAAGAATGGAAGAAAAGATCTTTGTGAAACTGACTAAGAGCTACACTCCCAAAAGTAAAAGGAGTGTGAGTCGAACCAGGAACAGAAAGAATGAGATTTAAAATCTTATAGAACTGATCTTGAGAGAGGAGTTAATGTAGAAAAAGAAACATAGGAAACAAACTTTCAGAAAATAAAGAGAAAGTGATAAATTTCAAAACCATAAGACCCAAACAACAAAAAATCTTCTTCGAAATGCTGAAGAAAACTACACCCAATTAACTGTGAAAATTAAGTATTCTGGAACATGGAGTGTCAGAAATAGAATGGCCAAATGATGAGCGTGACACATTATGATTCAACACGAAGCAGGCAATTAAGCAAGGTGATGTGGAGATGAAACACTGTTAATACCATCCCTCGAACCAATTCAACCTATTCAATGCATGATAAGGTGACCGTATTCAATGCAAAGTAAGGTTATCCTATTCAGTGCCCAATAAGGTGCCTGACAAACTACTTCAAATGAGGCGGTAAGTAACAAAGGCGAGGGGTAGTTGTAGAATTCTGTTAGGATATCACTAATTAGAGTGAATCAAAGAACAAAGACTAGCTACTTAGGGTCATAATTCTTCACCTATCATCAGGAAAAAAAACAATCAGTTCAGCAAAGATGCCAAATTACATATGTAAAGAAAAGAAAAGTTTTTTTAAAAAAAAGGTTCCACTGGAAATTTATTGCCTGCGCACCTCCTGCCCGAGGCAAAGCAGAACAGCTATCAGCCCAAAGTAGGTGAGTTTGTTCTGGCTCTGTCATTCCATTAATTGATCCCAAGGCAAGTAAGATCAAAATCCAAACAATGATTTTAATGGTGACAGTGACAACAGTCCAAAATATTATAGTGTCCCAGGGGAAACATGGAAGAATAGGTCATAATCCCAGGGGCAACCTGGAATAATAGGTCATAAGCACTTCTTCTAACCAAAAGAAGGCCATTGAAGCAGTCTTACCTTACTTTAAGCAGCCTTACAACATGTTTTCTACAAGTTTAGGAAACTGGTTCTGTGAATCTATTGTAATGGCCATTTTGTCACACATTAAGAATGCTATACTATAATAAAAAGAATTTTGATAAAAAAATCAGAATTATATAAGTAAGAATTCCTTATTCTGGAAAATTTTCATTTTTCTTACATTGAGTCTTCTATGCAATTGTAATAAAACATTAAAAAGACAAACCAGAAAAATTGAGCAATTCGTTGAAGAGCAAGTTGGGTGTGCGACGAGTTTGAGGCTACTAACAAATATAATGTGAGACAAGTTTATTTAAACACAGTTCTCCAGACTAAAGACAAATAACTGATAAAAATGCTAAACTACTAGCACATAGAAATTGCAACAAAGTGATTTTAAATACATTTATCCACACTAACAAGAATTACTAGTGGATATGAGTTTCATATATCTTAATGCACAAAGGAAATATATAAAGAAGTAGAAAAGCATTTAAATGAAACAAATAATAGTACTTACCAAGAATACCAGGTGCCGCTTCCATCTTCTCTAAGTGCTTGTGAGGTTCAGGGGTATTGTGAGTGTTCTTCTGATTCTTAACGCTTGCCAGATTATCATACTCCTTTGCCACGACTGGCCCAAACCCACGGTATATATCCTTCCACAGACACTTTTGTTCAGCAACGTTCACAAACCTCATGGCCTCCAACTCCATCCTCGAGTACATCATCTTGGTTCCATTCCCATTCTTTAAACTCAAGTTATGATTCTCCACTTTTTCCTTTCTTTTTGAGGCTCTTGCCTCTCTCCTATTCATTTCTTGTTTTGCATTCTTCTTTCCATTCCTCTGTGCAACACCTTCAGAAATGCCCGCAAAAGCCAGCTCCTTTACACAGCCATTACCAGGCTTGGGCACATTGACCGCGTCAATCAACGCCGTATCATCAATTACTTCAATCTTGAATGAACTGACAGATCCATTCTTCTCTGCAGGCACAAGAATGGCATCAACTTCCTCCAGTAATCGCTTTTTTTTCAGTTCCAAGAAACTTTGAGATTCTGCTCCTTTTCCAAGAAAAAAAGCCTTGTTTTCAACAGAAGTAGACATAGAAGCATCCAAACCTTCCTTGCAGTCACATTCAGTGACAGACTTGGTCTCTTGGTTGAAAATTTCACTACCAGTAAGACCCACTTCACTCATCATAGAGACTTCACCTTCTTTGTAAACCAAATCAGAACTAACCCTTTCTTTTTCATCATCCAGGGTTTTTCGAGTCTCAGTTGTCACGAATTCACCTTCAGAAGCAAGACCGAACTCGCAAGTTTCCACAAAATCTTGAGCAACACCATCCGACACAAAACCCACCTCGCAGCTTTCCATAAAATCAAGAGCAGCTCCACCAGAAACCGGAAATCCAGAAGCTAAATCGCAAGGTTTGGCCTTTTCACTCAAAGAATTGGGCATATTCTGAATTTCTTCAAGATGGGTCTCAGAAAGTTGGCCCTGAGGTGAAAGCTTGACCTTCTTGGATGAATCGGAGACTAAATAAGGAGGACTCTTGTTGATGAAATCTGGGTCTTGTTTCAGCGGAGAAACGCTCAAAGACGAGTGTGTATCTTGTTCTGGAATTACAGATGGAGAATTAGGATGTTGTGGGAGAGTATGAGTTTCTTGGATCTCTTTGATTGTTCTTTTGAAGCGGACGCATGTATCAGAATCCATGTCGTCTGCCATGGTTTTGGAGAGAGATACGGAGAGAGAAGGGTGTAGAGCGAGAGAGAGTGAGAGAGAGAGTTGTAAGTTGCAAAGGTCGCTTGAAAATGACCGGCTTCTGTGCCGAATTTTCTTTTAAAGGGTTCGGGGTTTAACACTAGGTTGACAATGCATTGTGCGGTGTTGGGTTCGTATCGTGTTATGAATTCTATTTTACTCATTTATGTCCAATCTGAATCCGACCCGTTTAATAATCGTGTCAAGAATGTCCAACCTGAATCCGACCTGTTAATGACCTATATAACCCGTGTAATCCGTTTAACCCATTTAATAAATAGGTTATATTCAAAATCCAATTAACCTATCACCCGTTTGACCCGTTTAACCCTTCTAACCCGTTTAACATATTTAACCTATTTAAATTATAAAATTTAATAGATATTTAGGTAGATATATGGGTTAGTAATGACACGTTTATTAAATGGGTCAACATATAAGCCAATATACGGGTTAACCCGTTAACCCGAAATCTACCCATTTATTAAATGGGTTAACAGGTCATTATATGGATTAACAGGTTGACCCGAAACCCACCCGTTTAATAAACGGGTTATAACGGGTTGATCCGAAAATGACCCGAAATTTTAATCGTGCGGATTGACTAGAATAAATTTCGTGCGAGTTTCGAGTCGTGTCAAAAATTGCAATTTAACAAAAGAAGAAATGAACATATCGGAGCTCCAGTGAGTGAGACGCTTATTTAAAGCGCAAAGCCGCAAAGTAATTTGGACAAGTGTGGACTTTCAAGTTTCAACTATGTATTCTTCGTAATTTGCCTCTAAAGTTTTATTTCAGTCAATTTATGACCTAAATAATTATTATTAAATAATAACCAATTTATCCTTTGCCATGTACTAATTATTAATAGTCAATTTACTTTCTATTGTTATCTTCACTCACATTTTATCAAAATTTGTATCCTAAAAATTCACATGTTGTTTATTAAAATTATTTTATTATGAATAATTTTACTTTAATAATATTATAAGAAATATTTATTTACTTGAAATGTAACGACCCTTCCCGAATTTTAGGATTAGATTAGTGACTAATCATGATTAGTGAGGTTAATCGGTGATTAGTTGGGCGAAATCAAACGAACGATGCGAAATGACCGTTTTGCCCTTGGGCGTGGGTAAAACATTGACTTTTCATCCGGGCTATCAAATGGACTTTGACCGATGACCATGACGTGGTTTAGGACATCACGAGTTTATAGACATGTGGCACGTTCAATTCCGACGTTCGAGGAGGAAGTTATGACGTTCGGAAGTTTAGGGGCATTTTGGTAAGTCCGATGGCCGAGGGCCGATATACGAATCCATAGACAGGCCGCACGTTGAAATCGGACTTCGAACGGGAAAGTTATAGGTCACGGAAGTTCGATTTCACTATGCACATACTTCGAGGCGATGATGAGGTGGCCTAATCTGATTGGCTAGATATTTTAAGTGGGTCCCATGGATGAGTGACAAGTGTCACTCATCCCATTGGTCCAAACCCCAAAATGTGGATCTAGTTTAATTAAATATTATTATATCTATTATTATATAATTAATCTTTTCTACATTAAATCCTATCCATCCATTTCAATTAAACACTCAATCCTCACCACTCATTTCAATTAATCCTTTCTCATCTCATCAGATCAAACAACATCATCTTCATTCTTCTTTATCCTAAAACCCGAACCCCATAACCCATATTTTTTTCATTTTCTCTCTAACACACAAACACCACCCAACGCCCATCACACCCTCACTCTACTTGCATCATTATGTCCGTGTGAGAGATAGTGAGAGAGTGTGATGATGAGGACACGACGGTGGTGGTTCACGATGGTGGATGGCGGAGAGAACCCGTGAGGTGAGTTTCATTCGAAAATTGGAAATCGAATTTTAGTGAGTTTTTCACGGTTCTCTCTGATTGGTTAATGCTTCTGGGGACCTAGGGAGAAGAATGGGATGGTTTTTGAGTGCTTGGACGGTCGGGAAGCACGGTGGAGGGAGGTTGCAGCCGCAACCACCTTGGCCGATCAATGAGGTATGGCTTTTGTGTCATTCCTTCGATTTTTAATGTCTAAAAAGATTAGAAATAGGATTATGAAGGTATTAGAATCAAAATGGGATGAAATGGACCGAAAACATAGACGTTTGGGCCTTGAACCAGTCCAGGCCAGTTCGGCCAGTTCGATTGCAGAAAAACCCGGTTCACCTTTGGAGAAGATGATGAACAATGCACAGTGCACTTCTAGGGGCGCGTGAGGGCGCGTGGTCCCTCCTTTGGGGAAAGTTTCAACACGTGAAATCTTCTATTCGATGTAACGAACATTTTGGGACTGGTTTCATGTCAATCGAACACCGTCTCGATAATGTTCAGGGCATCGGAAGGTTTCGGATCGGGATTAAAAATAGTTTAAAATAACGAAAAAATTTAGTGAGAGGTTAATTAAGTATTTAGTAACCTTTTATTACCATTTGGACAGGTTCGGGAGTCTGGGTGACAGTGATTGGCTCGGGAAAGCCGTACGGCACGCAAATCGAGGTAACAGCTCGGACGGTCTGTGAGTGGACCTTGGTTTTCTAAATTGGTGCATGCATAAATGTTTATTATATGTTTTCATACATGTTTGGTAATGTCATGGATGCATTTGTGACAGGACCCATCCCAATCCCCCCGGGATTAGTGCGGGATGACCCTGCTCCCGTCTGACACGAAGTGTCAGACAAGGGATATTTCCGACCTTTGCCCTCCCGGGCTATCAGGGTACGCCAGGATCTGGAGGAGGTATGTGATATCTCGGTCTCTACTACAGTCCACATCCGCTGTCAACCTGAAGGGCAGTCAAAACATTAAAAGCTGTGAGTGGACAAAACAAAAGTTTATAAAAACATTTTAACGAAGATATTTGTACCCTTCACTAAAAAGCATGCATGCATTCGAAAACCGTTTAACCAAAGAAACCATATGTGGGAACTAAGCCCAAAACCAAGATTTAAAGAACCATAATGAAAACAACCGTACGGGCCACTGCCCAAATCCTGTGTAACCACACATCACATATCATATATCATATACACATATAATTCACACAACCAATCCTGTCACAGTTTCCAAAGCTACGCGCGTGTTACCCAGGTCTCAATCCGAGTCTTCTCAAAGTCAAGATCAATGTCCGTAGACCACTGACCCTACCCGAGGTAATAGTAATCATAGCCTTCCTGAGAGTAAAGAACCCAAATGGGGGGTGACTCCACTCAGTCGGTGCTCCGTGACTACTCCGGGGTCCACCCAGGCCAACGACCCTCCCCGGAGGAGATAATAGAAGTAAAGGAAGGTATATGAATACATATATATACATAACATAAACATTCATGCCCGGTTCCCTTGAACCGTCATGATCCATAATGACCTGACAAAGGTTCATGCTAGTTTCCATAAACCGTCATGAACCACAATGACCTTTCCAGAGTTCATGCCGGTTCCCATAAACCGTCATGAACTTGGAAATCCACGTAGGATCCCTGACCCGAAATCATAAACCGTAAAGTAACTGGGTCTCGTGCCCGAACATATGACTCAACTGGGCACCGTGCTCGATATCTAAGGGTCAGTCACGACTCCGATCATAGTGATGCGTGCAACCATCCATCCAGGACCGCTATCAATCTTGGTATGTCGCCGCGAACGAATCAACCGACGCGACCACCACAAGATCATGGTGCACTCATCACCGATCGCTATCCTGAACTGTCAGCACTCTGAAGTCGAGCCTCCCCAGGCTGCCCGACAACGAATCGTGCATCGTGACCTCTCCGGAAGGAACACATCCCAAATCGGAGGCGAGCGTCGTATCGTTGATCGCCTTGCACATAGCACCCGTCGCGACCACGATTTAGACCCGAAGGTCGTAAATAGCGTCATATGCCCGAGACAAAACCAAATGGGTCTCATACCCGAGTTTATCCTTTTAGAAATCCAAAACCTTTTCATTTAAACCAATAAAGAAATACAGACCACCGAAACCTCGAAATACGTGCTTATACGTAACCACACACAAATGCACCCAAGGCATCATCAAACAAGTAATAAAACATATAATAAACATTTATGCATGTACCAATTTAGAAAACAAGGTCCACTCACAGACCGTCCGAGCTGCCGCCTCGATTTGCGTGCCATTCGGCTCCCCGAGCCGATCACCATCACCGGGACTCTCAAACCTGTCCAAATCGTAATAGAAGATTACTAACTACTTAATTAACCTCCCACTAAAGCCCCGTAATTTTCCCCTTTTTTTAACTATTTTTAATCCCGAACCTAAACCTTCTGATGCCCCGAAACATATCGAGACGGTGTCCGATCGACACGAAACCAGTCCCAAAACGTTCGTTACATCGAATAGAAGATTTCACATGTTGAACACATCCCCAAATTCGCCCCCACGTGCCCACATGCGCCGCCTAAAGTGGCTGCGCGTGGGCTTCACGCGCCAGCTACAGTCTCGTCTCCTACTTCGGTCAGACCGGTCCGGTCCAATTTTTCCTGCAACTTGGACCGGCGTAACCGGTCCAGGTCTCCTTCTCCCTCATTTTCGGTCCGTTTGCTTCCATTCCAATTCCTAAATTCCTATTTCTTCATTTCCTATCTAACCCAATCAACCAAACTACCTAAAACCTTCGAAATCTGACCGGTTCAATTGAACCCCTCACGGTTCAAAAATCCAAAACCTTCCCCAGGCTTCCTCGACGTCTAACCACCCTTAAATCCTTCCTAACAACTTCCTAACAACCTATTTAACTCATTAAAATCGTCCAAATCGACCCATAACAATTAAAACTGAAAATGGATTGAAATCGGTTAAAACCTATACCTTTGCACGGTTTTCTCCGTCGTGCACGGCGGTGCTGCCTGGGCCAGACACCACGTCCAGCCGGTCCCCTTCATCTCTCTGTCCTCTCAGCTAAGCTCACAGGTCAAGGGTTTGGTATTTGGGTGAGGAATGAGATCGGGTTTGTGTTTGGGAACAAAGAAAATGGACGATGCACGGGGATGGGTTTTGGTGCATGAATGGGTGAGGTTGGCTAGTGGATGGGTGACAAGTGTCCCTCATCCAGTGGTTGCTGAAAAGTAACTGGACCCACAAAAGACAAAACTCACTTTTCATCTCGTAAAACGTGTCGCTGTGAATAGTAACTTGGGACTTCCGTGAACCGTAACTTCGTCGTCGAACGTCCGAATTCGACGTGCCGCCTGTCTATGGATTCGTATCGTCCTTATCTATGCAACCGTCTTTGGCCCTCGGCCATCGGACCTCTTGGTCAAAAAGTCAACATTTGACCCCATTTAACCAAAATTACCAAAATGCCCCTAAACTTCCGAACGTCATAACTTCTTCCTCGAACGTCAAAATTGAACGTGCCACCTGTCTATGAACTCGTGACGTCACGAACTACGTCATGGTCATCGGTCAAAGTCCATTTGACCGCCCAATTGAAAAGTCAACGTTTTGCCACCACTAGGGGCAAAATGGTCATTTCGCATCGTTCGTTCGATTTAGCCTAACTAATCACCGATTAACCTCACTAATCGTGATTAGTCACTAATCTAATCATGAAATTCGGGACGGGTCGTTACATTTGTATGTGGTTACGTATAAGCACGTATTTCGAGGGTTCGGCCTTATACGGTGCTTATACGGGTCTGTATTTCTTTAATGGTTTAAATGATTTGGAATTGGATTTCCAAAAGGATAAACTCGGGTATGAGAGCCATTTGGTTTTCTCTCGGGCATATGACCTTAGGTATCGGGCACCGTGCCCAGCTGATGTCATATGTTCGGGCACGAGGCCCAGGTTACTTTACGGTTTTGATTTCAGGTCAGGGAACCTTAAATGGATTTCCAGGTTCATGAAGATTTATGGGAACCGACATGAACCCTTGTTATGGTATCGTGGTTCATGACGGGTTATGGGAACCGGCATGAACCCTGGTTATGCTATTGTGGTACATGACGGTTTATGGGAACCGGCATAAACCCTTGTTATGGTATCGTGGTTCATGACGGGTTATGGGAACCGGCATGAACCCTGGTTATGTTATTGTGGTACATGACAGTTTATGGGAACCGGGCATGGAGGATGTTTTATATATATATATATATATAATTGAATGGAATGGATATTATGGATCATGACGGTTCAGGGGAACCGGGCAGGATATTTGTGTTATGTATATATATGTTCATATACCTTCCTTTACTTATTCTATTATCTTCTCTGAGGAGGGTCGTTGGCTTGGGTGGACCCCGGAGTAGTCACGGAGCACCGACTGAGTGGAGTCACCCCCCAGTTGGGTTCCTTACTCTCAGGAAGGCTATGGTTACTATAACCTCGGGTAGGATCAATGGTCTGCGGACATTGACCTTGACTTTGAGAAGACTAGGAATGAGACCCGGGTAGCACGCGCGTAGCTTTGGAAACCGTGACAGGATTGGTTGTGTGAGTGATATGTATATATGATATATGATTATGGATTATGATATGTGATATGTGGTGTGCACAGGTTTTGAATAGTGGCTCGTGTACTTGGTTTACTTCTGATTTGGGCTGAGTCCCTTATGGATTTGGGCAGTGGCCCGTATGGTCGTTTTCATTATGGTTTTGGGCTTAGTTCCCACAGATGGTTCCATTTAGTTAAATGGTGTTCGAATGCATGCATGCTTTTTAGTGAAGGGTACAAATGTCTTCTTATGGAAATGTTTTTATAAACTAGTTGTTTTGTCCACTCACAGCTTTTAATGTTATGACTGCCCTTCAGGTTGACAGCGGATGTGGACTGTAGCAGAGACCGAGATATCACATACCTCCTCCGGATCCTGGCGTACTCTAATAGCCCGGGAGGGCAAAGGTCGGAAATATCCCTTGTTTGACACTTCGTCTCAGACGGGAGCAGGGTCATCCTGTGTTAATCCCGGAGGGATTGGGATGGGTCCTGTCATGAAATGCGACAAAATTTAAAGAAAATTTGAATGAAATGTGATAATGGGTGAAAATTGGCCACTAGTAATTGGGAAAATTAGTCAAAACGCCCCACTATCTCTAATTAAATTCAAATAGACCCAGTCCCTTAACTTCAGTCTTCAATCCACCATACCTTAATCTTTATTATATTTTCCAATAGATCCCTCATATAGTCATGTATAAACGAAATCATTTCACAGGGAGTTTTATTTTAAAAGGTTTGAACGTTGACCAAGTGGGATTATTAATTCATATGGGTTCTTACTTCTTACTTAATTTCACTGTGTTGATTTTCATTGGTTTTCACGTTTGATTGATTGAGAAAATCATATTAACATTTGTTTATATCATTTCGAATGAACATTGAAAGAAAGACTAACGTCACATGACACACTCATAACCAACCATACTGCATCACATCAATGCATCTCTAATCAGCATGTCGATCGCATTACCATGCTCGCCCCAAAAACCACCTCGATCAACACACTTTGGTTGACACCTCAATCCACACATGAACATCATTTTCCTAATGTGCAAAATGGATCACCACTACTCATTTAGCATCCTAAGTCTTTAGAATACATGTCACCATCTAGAATGATTTTGGCATTACTTTACTAGGCTCTCAACCAATACATTTACTATCACCATAAATACGCGACATATTTCTCCGGTGACAACTATTCACCAAGTACTACGTGATACGCAAAAACTAAACATTAAAGTAAACACAAAGTCACACTCAACACTTAAAGAAACGTATGCAATTAAAAAACCTTTTTTGTAGATGTAGTATTGGTAAATAGGGATCGTTCTGGACCGGGGTTTGAGGGTACCTAAGTATGATTGTCGTTTGATTGGTTAATTGGGGGTAAAGAATGATTTTTAAATTTCTAAGTAATTAAACTAAATCTAGACTAATGTAATCTAATATTTATATGGTCAACTCATCTTTAACCTAACTCATTCATAAATCATACCAATTTCCATAATCAACGAAATTCCAAAACCTTAGTTTAATGAAATACATGTACATTATCTTAAGTACATCCTCGGGAATACGCCCTATACACTTTCAATGATCTAGACTCGGGAATACGCCCTATATCTAATCAAGGATTAAGCATATACATAGCATGGAAGATTATTGAAATCAATACAAAATATAGAACCATAACAAAATTAATGATCAATCCAATAAACACGATATTCAAATACAAAGAGAAAACTACGGGGTTAAGAGGTTGAGTTACACTTTGAATGTAACGCCCAGGAAACTCAAAGAATGTAAAATTTCAAAACGATAAATGAAATGATGTTTTTACCCCTGTGAATAGTATGGTCAAATTGTTGACATTTTTTCTTGGCAGGTCAAACGGACATAGGCCGATGACTGTGACGTAGTTCGGGACGTCATGAGTCCATAGACAGGTGGCACGTCCGATTCCGACGATCAAGGAAGAAGTTATGAGGTTCAGAAGTTCAAGGGCATTTTCGTAATTAGGTCAAAAGGAGGAAATTGTTTACTTTTTGTTCGACCACTATTTTAACGTAATTCGAGGACCGTTAGGTAGGTCTCGATGCCCTAAGTCCGTAGACAGGTGGCACGCTGAAAACGGACTTCGGACGGATGAGTTACGGTTCTAGAACGAGGAGGACATTTTGGTAATTTTGTGAAGGAAGGGCAAAATGGCAATTTCAAGGCTGCAGTTTGAACAGCCGTGAGTGGGATTCATTGTTTAACAATGTAAGTGACATTGGGGGGGGGGGGGGGGGAATTGTTTAACGTTGTGAGTGGCAATTTTTGGTTTAGTGGAAGTTGGGACTGAGTGGAAACATAGCCACAGAGTGACTGAGAGATTCCCACGAGCTGTTGGGTTGGACTGTGAAGAACACAGAGCACGGGCACCCATTTTTTTTAGTTTTGGGTCAGTTGCGGGGAACACTTACACAGAGGGACTGAGAAATTCTTTTAGTTAGCTGTGAAGGACGAATTGATTATAGAGAGTTAGAGTGAGTCGAGAGGGTCATTCTGGAGAGGAAATGACCGAGAACTTGAGAGAAAACAGAGTCGGGAAAAAAACTGGAAAATGGAGGGAAATTGAGAAAATTAATTTGTGACTCGAGAGGAGCTAAACAGAGGTTAGAAGCAGTCTTCTGGGTTCCTTTCGACTTCAACCATAAAAAAAATTGAAGGAAGTTGATCACGGTTTGGCCTAGAACTGAAGTTCCAATTTCTGGAAAATTTCAAGGTTGAGGACAACTACCTACAGGTAAGGGTTTGTGAAATTGGTTACGGTTTAATGTTTGTTTAAGTCTTACGAAGCTTCTGTGTCAATTAATTAGAAAACCAAGTTGATTTGAGTGAGTTTCGAAAGTTGACCCGTTTGTTTGATCATGAGTGAAATGATCGATTTAGGGCTTGTTGTAAGTAATTAATAAGGGAGAACCTAAATTAACACTTAATGGAAGGATTTCGGTGGAAAAACTAAAGGAATTAAGTTCGAATTGTTAGAGATTCAACCGGGTCGAGCCGTGGGTCTATACCCCGTTTAACAGGGAAACGGGTAAGGAAGACGACACTGTAGCTTATTGTGCAGGGCGCGTGGCTTTCACGCACAACCACTTTGGGCGGCGCGTGATGGCATATCTCCAGTTACGGTCAACATGTGATTTTATCCTTTCAGTATGACAGACATTTTGAGGTAAATTTCGAGTCGATCGAACGTCGTTCGGGATAGTTTGGAGAGTTCGAAGGTTTAAGATTTTAATTTTATTAGGTTGAAAAATCCCGAAATGTTAGGGAAATTAGTGTAAGCTTAATGGAAGTGTTTGTGACTCAAATTGTGATCTTTGACAGGCCAGAACATTCCCGAGGTAACCGAGGAACGTACGGGACGCGATTGACGCGTTCGAACTTCGTGAGAGGACTTTTGATTTCTAACCCAGCATGCATAACTGTTTTTACTTGTTTTATGTTTCTATAAATGATTTTATGATTACATTTATGATATTTCTGCTTTACGTGATTGCACATTTTTCGATGTGATTTATCGTATTTTACGTATTTCGAGACTATGGTTTCTCTGATACTTGGATGATGGTTTGATGAGTGATTTTATACGATTTGTGCATATTACATTTTAATGATGAATTGATTATGATTTGTGAGTAAGATTCGGAATTTGAACGTGAAATTCGGACATAAGTCCTATTTTGATAAAATGTGATTTCGAATTGGTTTTGGAATTTGGATGAAGATGGATCCTGAATTTGTTATGATTTACACATGATTTTGGGTTTAAAGACCCGATACGATTGTTGGATTTGGTTTTGGGTTTAAAGACCCTGTTAATTGATGACAGGGGAGGGCCCTTGATTGAGACATGATGAGTTTAAAGACTCGGTTACTGTGATGTCCCCCGAGGCCTATTGATTGTGTTTTAAGTTTAAAGACTCGTTGATATCCCGGGAAGGCCTGATATATGAGTTTAAAGACTCGGATGGATCCAGCAGTTTGATTTGTTGATGTTACATTCGGTTTTACATGGTTTTATGGTTATATACTGTAACGGTTTCCATACAGTTTATATAAGTGATTTTTGGACACTTAGTTATGCATGCGTGTTTTGAAACTGGAGGGTGAACCCTAATTTCATTAAACTGTTTTCTGTAACCGTTTATTTTAGTCCACTCACACTTTTTTTGTTTTAATACCCTCCAGGTCGTGGTACAAGTTTTGGGGGCTAACGCCGAGGCAGAGGCAAAGGCAGAGGGATAAAGTTTTCCCGTTGCAGTGTATTTAGTTCACAGAGTAGAGTTTTATCCTTATCTTGTTTTGTAACCATGCTCTGTGATACGGTTGACTGGTTGTACCGTTGGTTGTATCGTGCTTTCTCCCTGGTCTGACAGTACTTGTAATGTATTTTCGTGTGGTTATTTTGGTTGTTTGTGTGCAATTGTCAGACGGGAGCAGGATTCTCCCCGGTTATCGAGGCGATAATCAGGGCGGGTCCTGTCAATTGGTATCAGAGCATAGGTTTACGGTTTCTGTCTGGCACTTGGATGTGCCTAGGTTGTTGTACTAACGTATGCCTCTTTCAGAGAACGATCGGCCATGCCACCCCTATGTGAACCCCTTCCACGACCTGCAGAATGAGTCGTTAGTGATGCCGAGAGTGCCACGATCGAGCGAGCCCAGTGCCTTGGGGCTACGGTCTTTAGCTGTGGGGCAGATCCCGAGGAAGCCCACCGATGGATTTCTTGGTTTGAGCGGATTTTTGCTATGATGCACTGTCCTCCTGAGGAGCGAGTTGTGTTGGCCACCTTTTTGCTGGATGGGACCGCTTATGAGTGGTGGTATACTCTGGAGTTATCAGGTTGGGATGCTCACACAATGACTTGGGAGACCTTTCGTGAGCAGTTCCTTGATCAATACTATCCCCGTTCATTCCATGATGCTAAGGAGATAGAATTTCTGCAGCTTCGACAGGGGAGCATGTCTGTAACAGAGTACGAGCAGAAGTTTCAAATGCTAGCCCGTTTTGCTCCTACCTTTGTGTCTACTGAAGCTGAGAAATGTGGTAGGTTTGAGCTTGGCCTGCGAGGTGAAATACGTGTCATTGTGATAGCTGGAGCTTTTACTACCTTTAGAGAGTTATCTGATGCTGCAGTACGGGTGGAGGCTAGCTTACCGACACGTCCACAGTTCTCAAGTGGTGGGCAACGTCGAGAGCGTTCATTTCCTGGAGCGTCGAGTCAGTGAGCTCCGAAAAAGGGGTTGTTACAGCGGAGCTTCGTCCGCGGGCAGTGACCATTTTGGTAGGCCCGGCAGTTTTCAGAGTTCCGGATTCAGAGGACCCAAGGCACAGCCGGCTTCACAGGCGAATGCGACCTCAGTTGCTTCCACAGGAAGACAGAGCGGCGAATTTACTCGAGATGTTCCTAGTGTTATCTGTTTCTTTTGTGGGGAGCGGGGCCACTACCGGAGGGAGTGTCCATCTTTGTAACAGGGTGGTGGCGCAGGTCGGGGTGCAGTTGAGTAGGGGGCGGAGTACAGAGTCAGTTTCTGGGACAGCGAGTACTAGGGACGTGCTGGAGCTACCAGTGGACAGAGGGGTCATGGGCGAGCAGCAGGACCACAGGCCCGAGTTTTTGCAGTTACAAGAAGGAGGCCCGGGTAGCACCTGGTGTTGTGACATGTACACTTACAATCCTTAGACATGATATATGTGCTTTAATAGATCCCGGAGCTACTCATTCTTTTATATCACGGAGTTGTGGTTTGTTAGCGGATAGAGAGGTGTCCGCACTGGGTTGTGATATGGGTGTGAGTACACCCACGGGGGAGGTGTTTGTGGTAAACCAGGTGTTGAGAGGGTGTCCCGTATTGGTAGGTGACATTGAGTTGGTAGCTGACCTGATACTCCCGGACTTGCATGACTTTGATGTTATTATGGGGATAGATTGGTTGACATTACATCATGCTTCTATCGAGTGTGTCGATAAGAAGGTAACTTTTCGGAGTCCAAGGTTACCTAAAACTACCTTTCAGGGAATACAGCGAACAATTCTTGTTGGGGTGATTTCAACTCTGAAAGCCAGTAAGTTATTAAGGAAAGGGTGCTAGGGATACTTGGTTCACGTGGTAGACACATGTGCTACACCATTGAAGGTGGAGGATATACCGATAGTGCGGGAGTTCCCAGACGTCTTTCCGGAGGATTTTCCAGGATTGCCACCCCACCAAGACATTGAGTTCACCATTGATCTTGTTCAGGTACACAACCTATTTCTCAGACTCCGTACCGTATGACGCCAGCTGAGTTGAAGGAATTGAAGGCGTAGTTGCAAGAGTTGGTCGATATGGGGTTTATTCGACCGAGTGTATCTCCTTGGGGAGCTCCAGTTTTGTTTGTTCAAAAAAAGGATGGAAGCTTGAGGCTCTGCATCAATTATAGGCAACTGAACAGGGTAACAATCCGGAATAAATACCCACTACCTTGGATCGATGACCTGTTTGATCAGCTGAAAGGAGCTCAACACTTCTCTAAGATCGATCTTCGTTCTCGGTATCATCAATTGCGGGTTAAAGAAGAAGATGTGCCCAAAACAGCCTTTAGAACCCGATATGGTCATTATGAGTTCCTAGTGATGCCGTTCGGGTTAACTAACGCACCAGCAACATTTATGGATTTGATGAACCGAATGTTGCAGCCATACTTGGATCACTTTGTTATTGTATTCATTGATGACATTTTAGTCTACTCAAAGAGTGCGAAGGCGCACGAAAAACACTTAAGGATGGTGCTTGGTACCCTAAGGAAGAATTAGTTGTATGCAAAGCTTAGAAAGTGTCAATTTTGGTTGACCAGCGCGAGTTTCATTTAACTGGAGGGTGAACACTGATTTTATTAAACTGTGTTCCGTAACCGTTTATTTTAGTCCACTCACACTTTTCTGTTTTAATACCCTCCAGGTCGTGGTACAAGCTTTGGGGGCTAATGCCGAGGCAGAGGCAGAGGCATAAAGTTTTTCCGTTGCAGTGTAGTTTGTTCACAGAGTAGGGTTTTATCCTTATCTTATTTTGTAACCATGCTCTGTGATACGGTTGACTGGTTGTACCATTGGTTGTATCGTGCTTTCTCCCTGGTCTGACAGTACTTGTAATGTATTTTCGTGTGGTTATTTCGGTTGTTTGTGTGCAATTGTCAGACGGGAGCAGGATTCTCCCCGGTTATCGAGGCGATAATTAGGGCAGGTCCTGTCATTGAATCCTCGGGAATACGCCCTATAGATGCTAGGTGGTTCGACACTTTTGGTGAGACACTCAGGAATATGCCTTATATGTCAATGGAGGATTGAGTTTATTTTTTCATAAGAAATCTCGAATTTATTAAAAAAGGAAAATTGGTTTAAGCAAAGCTTTGGTGTAAATAATGAGCGACCGTTTAAAAAAAACATAAACCTCTCTATTAATAGGAGAAAATTAATCCCCAAATAAATAAGAGTTCACAATTTAATTCTAAAAAGAAAAGGATTAAACTAATTAAATAAAAGTCCTAAAGAAAAAGGTATTCTAAATCCTAATGAAATAATAAATAGAAACTTAATTAAAAAGGTTATAGAAACTCCTAATTTAAAAAGGGAAAACAAATCCTAATTAAAAAGGGGAAATTCTTCTCCTTAATTTGCTTGGAATTTGAGTTGCTTGCTGGAACTTTAGAAGATGAAACAGCTAGAAAACATGCAAGGCTTCAATTCCTAGTAGAACAAGTAATCATATTCGAGCAGACTGACTATGCCTCACCAAAACAGGAATTCCCGTGGCTGTAGGACTCCAATTTGAGTAATTCTTAAACCATTGGAAACTAGACTTCTAGAGCTTTCCAACATACCTTACTCACATTCTGATTCTATCTGAGGCGTTCAAAATGAGCCGTGGAAGTGGTCTAATTTGCACAGACAGATTTCTGCTTTGTAACTTTTAATCCACTTCTTCTTTCAGGCTTCTCCAAGAACGAATCTTGGCATTATCTTGAACCTTCTTGCACACATGGTCATAGTGTTAACCCATCTTGATGAATCTTGATCCAATATTTATAAATCTTGGCCCATTCTTGATAGCTTATTCGGGTTTGCTCTAATTTAACCTCTTTACTCCACATTCTTGGCTTGCTTCCTAAAAATATTAAAACAAGTTAGAAATTGTAGGATTAAGGATATAACAAAGTAAGATGAAAAGGAAATTGAGATAAAAGGTGATGAAATATGTGTTTATCACTACGCTGCCTAAACTATGTTTGATCTCCCGTCGCTTACTAACTTAAGCATCAGAATCCACTAGGAAGGCACCTCACTGATGTCAAGCACTCCGCTTGTTGTTTAATAGGTCTACTGGTGAATGAGAAGAAGACCCCCAACCTTTAGCACGACCACATCCTGTTAGGTTCATTTTCATATCAAATATTTGGCGATATTTGTGGTGAATTCTAAGTAAGTACTATCATCAACTCACATATCATTATCCCACTTTCCTACCGATCACAATGTTGGATGAACAAGGTTATGAAGAGTTGAACAACACTTCTCTCTCATGAGAACCGAAGTAGAGGCGGATCATATCCTACTTCAGAAGTCATGCTCAAGCTAATGGAAAAGCTCCAACAAGAGGTTACTGAGCTCAGGGAGAACAATCTGGTTGAAAGCTAAAACCAAGTCTTTGGAGAGAGATACCAAAACACATATTCTCTACTCCATGCAACCTAGAAGGAGCCAAGAGAGCAGCAACTGGAAACAGAAAGAGTAATTGCCAGTTGCGCTAAGTAAAAACCCTGGCACAAAGAGGACCCCAGACCAGAACCCTTTGAAAGAATGCTCGTTCGCCAAAACGATGGTGCTGGTTCTTTCGGAACACAAATTTTCTAGGATGCTCATGTGATACTCAATAAGAACCACCACCTATTGAGCCCACTCGGCTAACATATCAAGCAAATGATCCTAGGACACACAAAGCAGCCTCATGTTGTCATAGTGTCCCAAGGCGGTCGCACCTTATTAGAGTTAGCATTAATAAGGGAAACCAACAAAAAGGACCAATGGTCCAAGTAGAAGAGCAAATCTTGAGAGTATACTCCTAACATGTGAGATGTGTGGCTAACTGAACTACAACCAGGTCAGCAAGAAGACCATAAACAGTCGATTGGGTAAGGACGAACATTAGTAATGGAGGCCAACATCCCATTGCCGAACAGCTAGCCCATAACCCAACCCTCCCAAAATTGATGTTGATGTCAAAGAGCTCTTATAACGAGTTCCAGATTTGGAGAGCGAAAAGAACAAAACCACCTACGAAGATTAAGAACAATACTGGTCTCTTCACGTCTCGCATTGTCCAATATCGCCATGAGTCAGAGGTTAAACCCCTCGAGATCATAACCTACTCAGGGAAGGGCGACCTAGTCACTCATTATTAGTTGTTATAGCTTTCAAAAACCTCTTCGACGAGGTCCACTGCATGATCTTCAGTTCCACTCTCACCAAGGCTACTCTCAAATGGTTATATCCACTCAAGCCAAGTACGATTGATTCCTTTGATGAACTCCATACTATCGTCTTGAACTAGTTCATGATCCAGATGGGCAGCTTGGTAACCACAAAAAACCTCAAGTCATTACAGTAAGGGGAGACTGAAACCTTACAGAAATATGTTGCTCGATTTAGCCATGAATATTTCAAATGTCAGGATAATGGCGACAAGACAGCCTTCCAAGCATTCTGCAGTGGCCTCAAGGAATCTACATTCAAATACCAAGCCTTTACTCAGAGATGGGAATACTACAACAAGTTAATGCGATAGGCTGCTAATTCATGCTAAGGCTGAATTTTTTTAATGCTCCACAAGTGAGGACTAAGCAGGATACTTATCCAATCTACTCCTCCCCTCAAAAGGAACAACCTAACAAGCCTCAATTTGATTCTAGCAACTAAGGGCAACGTTATGGGAACAACTCTTACTCAAGTAAGAGGAAAGGTTCTTATGACAATAAATAAAAGGGGAAGAAATACAAACATTATAATTATAACCAAGCCACGAGACCAATAACTAGGGTCCCTAGGGAGACCACCCCGCCTAGTGTCGATGCATGAAACCTACAACATCCTTAATATTTATTTGGAGAATGTTTTGACGAATGCGGAGAACATGAATGAAAATTCAAAGCCAAGATTGAAACATCATAGACCACCAACCCACTCAAACTTATATTGTTGATACAAAAAATTCAATGGTCATACCATTGACAAATGTGTAGCCTTCTGAGACATTGTTGAAGGCTTAGTTAGAAACGAGAAGTTTAACAATTCTTACAACATGCACGATTAGTTTCCCATAATCTTTAGATCAATACCATTATTGGTGGACCAATGATCTCATCTGCCTACACTTACAATAGAGCCAAAAAAAAAAACTTCATCCGGGCTACCCAATCAAACAACCAGATCTTCAACATTGAGTCTAGAAGAGCAAAGAAAGTTGGCAAAGCTGGTTGGGAAGCCATAACCTTATGGGAGGAAGAAGAACGAGGCATGTTCTTCCTCATGATGATTCTCTTATCATCTGGGCCTAAATCACCAACTTTGATGTTGGACGAATCCTCATCATCACAAGGAGTTCAATTAATGCGCTCTTCATGCGAGTTTTTAACCAAAATAGGGAATGATGAAAAAGAACTAAATAAAGCGGTAACCATATTACTAAGTTTCTTAGGAAGCTCAGTAATGCCTATTAATACAATGTTCCTTCCAATCTTAATAGGCACCACTATGCGTATCTCAACTGCAATTGTCACATTCTTGGTAGTGGATTGCCCATGGCTCACAATGTCATCTTAGGTTAGGGCCTACTGAATCAGATTAACGTAGTATGCTCTACACGTCAACTTTTGATGAAATTTCCAACAATTATGGGGACTAGCCAAGTCATGGGAGACCAACTCTCAGAAAGAACTAGCTACCAACTTGTTTTTGCCAAATTAAACCCAAGCGCTAGCAAGGATACCATGTTTGTCATCAAAAGAGCATATAAGACTGATCATGTTGACTTGGAACTATTGAAACATATCCAATCTAATCCTCTAGAGGACCCGATGATGTATCTGTCATTAAAACACCTTAACTAGGTAAGGAGATGAGACCAATCCCACTTCACTCCACCATGAAAACTAACAAGTCGGAATTGGGACCTCACTCAGAAAAGAGATTAGGGACACACTCATCCAATTTCCCAGAGAAAATAGTGAAGTATTCGTCTGGTCTAATCCCGACAAGCTTGGGATATCAATAAATGTCATTTGCTACAAACTGACCATTCAAGCTTCCTTCAAACAAGTAATGCAAAAGAAAAAAACATATGATGTTGAGCATCAGATATCCATGCAAGAGGAGATCACCAAACTTAGTACAATCCATTTCATACGGAAGGCTGTCTATGCCATTTGGGCAGCCAATGTGGCTTTGGTTAAGAAGTCCTCATTGATGTGGAAATTGTGTAATGATTTCACCGATCTTAATCGAGCATGCCCCAAAAATTGTTTCCAACTTGCCAAGATTGATTTTCTAGTCGATGCAACAGAAAGCCACGTACTTTTTAGCTTTATAGTTTCTTACTCTAGATACAACCAAATCTTGATGCATCTGGATGATCAAATTAACAACAACTTTCACACTGATATATGGGTGTATCTCAGGACCCGACTCTAGCACGATATTATTCGTTTTGGGCCTTCTAGCGCTCACTGTTTTGTTTTTGGGAGCTCACGGTGCAACTTCACAAGGGGTCACCCATCATGGAATTGTACTAGCCTCAACTCGCTTAACTTTGGAATTCCAACCGAACCCAAAGCCACTGTGCTCCCAAAAGCCCTCGTGCAAGATAGGTGTGTGCCTACACCATTAAGAAACACCACTATTCCCCTCCAAGACCATTCCTTCCTAACATGAAAGTGGGATCGTTCATCGTTCCCTCTTGGACACGGGTCTTACAATTCACCCCCCTTAGGGTCTAGTGTCCTCGCTGGCACACTTCCCGATCGGGGTTTGACTCTGATACCATTCTGTCAAGACCCGACCATCCTCAGTCAGGACCCGACTCTAGCATAATATTGTCCGCTTTGGGCCTCTTAGCCCTCACGGTTTTGTTTTCGAGAGCTCACGGTGCAACTTCCCAGGGGTCATCCATCATGGAATTTCACTAGCCTCAACTCTCTTAACTTTGGAGTTCCAACCGAATCCAAAACCATTGGGCTCCCAAAAGGCCTCGTGCTAGATAGGTGTGTGCCTACACCTTTAAGGAACACCAAAATTCCCCTCCCAGACCATTCCCCCCTCGCAGGAATGTGGGATCGTTCACCGTTCTCTCCAGGACACGGGTCTTACAATCCACCCCCCTTAGGGCCCAGTGTCCTCGCTAGCACACTTCCTGGTCGAGGTTTGGCTTTGATACCATTCTATCAGGACCCGAACCTCCTAGGTTAGGACCTGACTCTAGCACGATATTGTCCGCTTTGGGCCTCATCGCCCTCACAGTTTTGTTTTTGGGAGCTCACGGTGTAACTTCCTACGGGGTCAGCCATCATGGAATTGCACCAGCCTTAACTCGCTTAGTTTTGGAGTTCCAACCAAACCCAAAGCCACTGAGCTCCCAAAAGGCCTTGTGCTAGATAGGTGTGTGCCTACACCTTTAAGGCACACCACCATTCCCCTCCCAGACCATTCCCCCCTCGCAGGAATGTTGGATCGTTCACCGTTCCCTCCAGGACACTGGTATTACAATTTGATGCCTAGGATTGGTATTTGATAAACATGATTTATTGGATTTATGAAATGGTGTTTCTGTGTTTAATAAATGGATTTGGGTAGTGGCCCACATGGATTTGGATTTAAGGATTTCGGTGTTTTATAGTTTTGAGCTGAGTTCCCATACTTGGCTGGTTTTTATGATTTTAGGCTGAGTTCCCACACCTTACACAACCCATCCCAATCCCTTCGGGATTAACACGGGATGTGCCATACTCCCATCAATTCATTAGGGCCTTAGTTGTAATGACCCGTCCCGAAAATCGGGATTAGATTAGTTGTTAATGACAGATTGGTGAAGTTAATCGGCGATTAGTTGGAGGCGTTCGGACGGACGGTGCAAAATGACGATTTTGCCCCTAGAATGGGCAAAAATGTTGACTTTTAGTTCGGGCGGTCAAATGGAATTTTACCGATTACTGTGACGTAATACGGAATGTCACGAGTGCATAGACAGGTGGCACGTTCGATTCCAACATCCGAGGAGGGAGTTATGATATTCGGAAGTTCGAGGGTACTTTGGTAATTTGATCGATTAGGGGCATAAGTTTGACTTTTTGGACGACAAGTCACTTTCACGTATTTCGAGGACCGTTAGGAAGGTATCGAGTCCCTGATTCCAACGACTGGCGGCATGTATCATTTGGAGTTCGAGAAATAGAGTTACAGGTCAAGGCTTACGAAGGGCAAAATAGTAATTTGTCCTTGAGAGGCTTTCTGGACATTTTCCTGCATTGGAATTTGTGCCCACTCAGAGATGGACACTTGGCTGTTGATTGGAAGGGTGCCATAGGATTTTGGACTCGTGGCCTTACCTGGATGGTTGTAGAAGCCTCCTTCATCGTCTCATTTTAAATGGTAATTGATCGTGCATTTTACAGAGTGGGAAACAGAGTGTGAATCTTCTCATCTTCTTCCTTCAGTCTTCAGTATTGTTGTAACCTGTGTGAAGAAGGATGAGTGAACAGACGATAAGGAGGGTTGTGGTGCTGTCCTGACGGGCCGCCGTGGACGGTGGTCACAACACCATGGGAACTTGAACCAGAACCCGTGAACCGTGAGAGATCAAGATGCTCCAATCACCCTCCAAGTGCTCCTCTGCAGGTGGTTTGTGAATAGAAGTGGAAGGGGAGGGTGAGACGAGGATAATGGTGGTGGCACGTCGGTCCACAGTGGTGAGAATAGGTAAGAAACATTTTATAACCGTGAGGTCCCCTGTTTGAGCTTGAAAATGGTTAAGGTCGATTGAAGGACTGATGATCGATTTGATTCACTAGATGATGTATCTTAGATTGTAAGGAAGTGTTGAAGCCTGTTTTTTAGGTCTGAGACAATTGGTAAGTGAGATTTCCATGAAATCGTTTTTAGGGTCGTAAATGGAAAACTCAGTTATACTTGGCCTTGATCGAATTGGTTTCTTAGGTACACTTCTAAAGATGATTTTGAAGCTTTTGAACATGAACTGGAGACCCATGGTGGCCGGGAACCTGACAACCGGATGGTGGCCAAAAATGGAGGTTTTTACTCGATCGAGAAGGTATTGTCTCATGCCTAGATTAAGGTTTTGACACCGTAGATTGATAGGAAACAATTAGAGGAAGCTTTAGGGTGAAACAGAATTGAAAACGGATAAAAAATGGATGATTTAGAAGGATGAACCACCAACGTCGGTTCAATTAGACCAGCCTGAATTGAACCGGTCTGGACCCGGTTCGGCTAAAGGTTGAAGATGACTGCCTAGCGCGGGAGGCCCACGTGCAGCCCCTTTGGGAGGCACGTGGGGCGCGTGGCGTGTCTCTTGGGGAAGTTTCCAACACGACTTTTAAATTATTCGATGTAACGAACATTTTGGCACTGGTTTCGAGTCGATCGTACATCGTCTCGATATGTTTCAGGATGTCCGAAGGTTTTATGACAGGACCCATCCCAATCCCCCCGGGATTAGTGCGGGATGACCCTGCTCCCGTCTGACACGGAGTGTCAGACAAGGGATATTTCCGACCTTTGCCCTCCCGGGCTATCAGAGTACGCCAGGATCCGGAGGAGGCATGTGATATCTCGGTCTCTGCTACAGTCCACATCCGATGTCAACCTGAAGGGCAGTCAAAACATTAAAAACTGTGAGTGCACAAAAATAAAGAGTTTATAAAACATTTCAGAAGAAGACATTTGTACCCTCCACTAAAAAGCATGCATGCATTCGAAAACCATTTATCCAAAACAAACCATATGTGGGACTAAGCCCAAAGCAGATATAAACCAAGGTCGAAAGGACCACAATGAAAATGACCATACGGGCCACTGCCCAAATCCATAAGGGACTCGGCCCCAAACCATAAAGAAACCAAGTACACGAGCCACTGCTCAAATCCTGTGCACACCTGTGCACACCACATATCATATATCATATATACATATAAGTCACACAACCAATCCTGTCACGGTATCCAAAGCTACGCACGTGCTACCCGGGTCTCAATCCGAGTCATCTCAAAGTCAAGGTCAATGTCCGCAGACCACTGACCCTACCCGAGGTAATAGTAACCATAGCCTTCCTGAGAGTAAGGAACCCAACTGGGGGGGGGGGGGGTGACTCCACTCAGTCGGTGCTCCGTGACTACTCCGGGGTCCACCCAGGCCAACGACCCTCCCCGGAGGAGATAATAGAAGTAAAGGAAGGTAGATGAACATATATATACATAACATAATATCCATGCCCGGTTCCCCTGAACCGTCATGATCCATAATATCCATAGCCAAGGTAACATGTCGGTTCCCATAAACCGTCATGTACCGTAATAACATAACCAGGTAACATGCCGGTTCCCATAAACCGTCATGTACCGTAATAACCAACAAGGGTTCATGCCGGTTCCCATAAACCGTCATGAACCATGATACCATATTAAGAGTTCATGCCGGTTCCCATAAACCGTCATGAACCGGGAAATCTATTTAAGGTTCCCTGACCTGAAATCAAAACCGTAAAGTAGCTTGAGTCTCGTACCCGAACATAGGACATCAGTTGGGCACCGTGCCCGATATCTGAGGTCATATGCCCGAGACAAAACCAAATGGGTCTCATACCCGAGTTTATCCTTTTGAAATCCAAATCCAGTTTATTTAAATCAATAAAGAAATACAGACCCGTATAAGCACCGTATAAGGCCGAAACCTCGAAATACATGATTATACGTAACCACATAGAAATGCACCCATGGCATCATCAAACATGTATTAAAACATATAAAAAACATTTATGCATGCACTAATTTAGAAAACAAGGTCCACTCACTGACCATCCGAGTTGCCGCCTCGATTTGCGTGCCATACGGCTCCCCGAGCCGATCACCGTCACCGGGACTCCCAAACCTGTCCAAATCGTAATAGAAGGTTACTAACTACTTAATTAACCTCCTACCAAAGCCCCGTAATTTTCCCGTATTTTAACTATTTTTAAAACCAAACCTAAACCTTCCGATGCCTCGAAACATATCGAGACGGTGTCTGATCGACACGAAACCAGTTCCAAAATGATCTTTACATCGAATAGAAGATTTCCCGTGTTGAACACTTTCCCAAATTCCCTGCCACGCGCCCTCACAAGCCGCCTGAAGTGGCTGCGCGTGAACCTCACGCGCCTGCTACAGTACCTGCTAACGTCATCGCTGACGTCAACATGACGTCATCTGATAGCTGTCAGGTCTGACATGTCAGACTCTGACAGGTGCCACGTGTCATGCTCCCATTGGTCCACGTCACTGTGCTGTGAGTGCCACGTGGCAGTCTGACATGTGCCACGTGTCAGCCCCTGATTGGGCCACGTCACTGACATGTCAATGCTGACTATGCACTGACATGTGACACATGTCGGCTGATGAGTGGTCCACGTCACCTGACAATCTGACAGGTGCCACGTCATCATGCCACGTCACCACCGTCAACCTCGCACAGCCGGTCCGGGCCGGCCGGTCTGGTTTTTCCTGCAACTTGGACCGGCGTAACCAGTCCAGGTCTCCTTCTCCCTCATTTTCGGTCTGTTTGCTTCCATTCCAGTTCCTAAAGTCCTATTTCTTCATTTCCTATCCAACCCAATTAACAAAACTACCTAAAACCCTCGAAATCCGACCGGTTCAATTTTCCCGATCAGCCTACACGGCTGCTCAGCCGTCAACCACCACCAAAACCTTCCTAAAATGTCCCTAGCAACCTAATAGACTCATTAAAACCATTAAAAACTAACCATAACAACGAAAATGGAAAAATGGATTAAAATGGGCTAACTGCGTACCCGTTCGGGTTTCTCCTCCTCTCGCCGCCGTGGGCGGCGGTTCAGGCCTCCAGGCCGGCCACCTCAGTTCCCTCGATCTCCCTGGTCCTCTGCCTGGTCATGGGTGATGGTTGGCTGGGTTTGGGTTGCACGGGAATGAGAGAAAATGGTGAGATCGGGTGGGTTGTGTTTGAACGAAGAAAATGAAAATGCACGGTGAAGTGCATGTATGTAATGTGTTGTCCAGTGGATGAGTGACACTTGTCACTCATCCATTGGTTGCTAAAAAGCAACTGGGCCCACTAAAGACAAACTGCACTTTTTGTCACGTAAAACGTGCCATCATGAATAGTAACTGGGAACTTCCGTGAACTGTAACTTCGCCGTCGAACGTCCGAATTCGACGTGCCGCCTGTCTACGGATTCGTATCGTCCTTATCTACATAACGGTCTTCGGCCCTCGGCCATCGGACCTCCCGGTCAAAAAGTCAACATTTGACCCCTTTTATCCAAAATTACCAAAATGCCCCTAAACTTCCGAACGTCATAACTTCCTCCTCGAATGTCGGAATTGAACGTGCCACCTGTCTATGAACTCGTGACGTCACGAACTACGTCACGGTCATCGGTCAAAGTCCATTTGACCGCCCGATTGAAAAGTCAACGTTTTGCCACCATCAGGGGCAAAACGGTCATTTTGCATCATTCGTCCGATTTAGCCTAACTAATCACCGATTAACCTCACTAACCGTGATTAGTTACTAATCTAATCTAGGAATTTGGGACGGGTCGTTACAACCTTCCCTCCTTAATTAATTTCGTCCTCGAAATTCCAACCGATCTAATTCTAACCGTTCTTCCCTCCTTAATTAGTTTCGTACTTGAAACTCCAACTATCTCGATTCCACAACCTCCACCTCGTGGAAATAATTCGATCTCACGACACGTGTACACCCGTACACCCACTAAACAGAATAATCCTTACTCGTCTGCAACTAGACGTACCACTAACGCTCATGTCGCATCGTCTACATTCGACCACGTCGAATAGCAGAAGTCGGACGCTCTGAACCGACACCACCTGTCAGTATCAGAGTAGCCCAAGTATCCTATGATCGACCCACTTGTCAAACCTACCCTTTCGCTGACATAAACAACTCTACGGTTCCTTCTTCAATCTCCAACCTATCCTGACGTCTGCTCCCACTAGGAGTCATCCACGCTGACACCTCCGAGAAACTGTCACCACTTGACAGTCGTCAGTCGCAAACTGATATGACACACACTCGTGGTTACACTAACCACAAGCATTTCACTCGACCTGTGTGTAACTAGACCCATCAGAAATACCATGACCCAATGCACAGTATCCAATGCCTAGTTCACGACCTCGACTAATCCAGTGGTATCGGAACTAAGCCGACTACCAACACGCTCACCAATGTACTACCCGTATAACCTATATACCGTCACTAGGCACCACAAGCCTATCCAGTATCGTACCTCGAACAACGTACTAGGTACATACAACTACCCATCAATCAGCATACAACCACCTAGGTTGTAGCCAATCACGTTTATATAATGGAGTTCATATGTCCAATCCAGTATTAGACAAATCGAAACTCTGACCCAACATCTATTTCCAATTCCAAACCCGAATCCGCAATTTCGTAAGAAATCCCGAATCCAAATCCAGAAATCATATCCATAATCATGTCCAAATTCGAATCCGAAATCATCATTCCGTAGACTAGTATTAGGAATGACCATTCCGAACCCAAATCCATAAAAGAAATTCCAGTGTCAAGCTCCAGAATCCAATCCTGAATCGTCACCCAGAATCCGATTCCAAAACCCAAATCCAGAAATCCTTTTTCAAGTTCCAAAATCAAATCCTAAATCGTCATCCAGAAATCTGATTCCAAAACCTGAAATCCCGTTCTCATCTACCGAGACGCATCAAAACCGAACCTATCAGTTACTCGTTTAAACAATTACCACAATACAATCGATTGACTTCATAGGGAAGTCAATCCCAACATCAACACAACACTAGGTCAGACAAAATCCGACCTCGTCAGACACCTACTCATCGGACAACTACTCAGGCGAGTAATAAGCCATATGAGATTTACCTCGAAAAGAAGTTCAGTCCCATCATGCTTCACTCAACATCCAAGTAAGAGTAATAAACTCTCCACCTATCTGGATCATCAAGATCACGATCCAGATCCATAACGATACCCAAAGTCCTAAACCAATTCCCACATCTAAACAGATCAGTCAACGACGAGACACGCCGAGACTGTGGGTTCTCACTGATTACCTCGTATCGATCCTTGGCATTCCACCGTGGAAAATCAAAGATGATACCAGACTGTGACATCAAAACTCATCCTATGTGAATACAACCAAACTCGCTGCGTTCACCACGTCACGTAACCTGACATCGTCTGCCACCAAGTAGAGAATGAGGAATCACAGTCACCTAACTTCGATATACTCACTCCACCTGATGACCCAAGACAAATCACAGGTCCACCAACCAACACACGATCAGTGTACTAGTGGCAACCAACAACATCAATAACATCTACATCATCTACCACCCTCAATTATGGTAGAACCTGAGAAGTCACCCAAACGACTTCGACATACCCAATACCAATGCGGAAAACCCGCATTCCTCTCGTCACCTCAATCGCAACCTCTCGCGATTTCGAAGTTCCAACCAGATTGGAAACAACATACCCGGACATCAACCACGTGTCCCCTAACCAGTTTAACTCTATCTGAGATCCACTCCTGAACCACAGATACCGAACATATGCCCATTACGACGGATGTCACATCCCGACTCGTAACTCACCGTCCCCACAATTACCGGCACCAGCACCAGCACGAGTACCAGTACCAACGCACTATCACTAACACTAGTATCAGCACACAGGCATCCACACTAGTATCTGTATCAGCATCGGCACACCTGGTGCAAATCTGACAACCCTGGATCTCCACTCATACTGAACGACGATCCCGTACCTCTACTCATATTGGAGAAACTCTGCCTCCCTCGTACCCAACAACTCTGGGTACAGTCACCCTGACATCTCATACGGGAAAAGGAAACGTCCCCTGAACGTCCCGGATTCCCAACAACTGTAACTACAACCACTCTCGGTAATAGCGCCTGCCACACACTCGTGCAGACCTAACTACCAGAAATCACAATCATGATTCACGTCTAACGGAATCAATCGATCGTACTAACTACACTGTATCCCCGCTCCGGGATTCCATCGACAAGTACCAACCCTGATAACTTGTCCAAATCAAACTCTACCAGTCCTAACCCGACTAACCCAATGTCGTCTACCAGGTCATCCATGACCGTAGTTGTACCAACAATCCATCACAACTAATGTGGCACGACAACCTACTAGGTCTAACCGATAAGTACAACCCCGACTGCAGAGTGCAGTCCCAACACAGGCTGACATGACTAGACCGACTAACGAACCCAAATCCGAATAGTCGTCAAAGTCACACCACTCGTCAACTCACATTTCTGAACCATACACATCCTACCTCGGGATTTCACGATCACACCTAGAGTTCCCCAGAACCCAACTGCATAAGGCAGTAAAATCCACGATCTGACCGGCCCCGCGGTCTTGACATCGTAAAGACGTCAATCCAATCCTACCATCAATCCAACTAGGATTCCTCGAATCCGGTCGCTCACCGACAGGAGCAGTAAATCCATTTAACTCAACAAAATCCGAACATCGATGGTCATAATTCCCAACCAGTCGTCGGAACCGATCCTACGACATTGTGAAGACGATCCCAACTAACCGTCTCACGATCCAAAACTCTAACGTAATACTACGTTAACCCTTTCATAGGGCCCCAAACTGTCAACCTTGACAGAATTATGGTAACCCCGACATACCATGCCGAACTAAGGCATGCCAATCCTACTAACTATCGTACCGGCACCCCAACAATCAGGTTGACCACGAACTGCAGCCCCTTGAGATATCACATCCTCGACCTGCGCACATACTCCAAGAGCTACACGGTTGCTCGAATAGAGACAACCCCGCTCTGGAATTCAGAGTAAGACGAGCAACCATACTCTGATACCACGTTGACAGGACCCATCCCAATCCCCCCGGGATTAGTGTGGGATGACCCTGCTCCCGTCTGACACGGAGTGTCAGACAAGGGATATTTCCGACCTTTGCCCTCCCGGGCTATTAGAGTATGCTAGGATCCGGAGGAGGCATGTGATATCTCGGTCTCTGCTACAGTCCACATCCGATGTCAACTTGAAGGGCAGTCAAAACATTAAAAACTGTGAGTGGACAAAAATAAAGAGTTTATAAAACATTTCAGAAGAAGACATTTGTACCCTCCACTAAAAAGCATGCATGCATTCGAAAACCATTTATCCAAAACAAACCATATGTGGGACTAAGCCCTAAGCAGATATAAACCAAGGTCGAAAGGACCACAATGAAAACGACCATATGGGCCACTGCCCAAATCCATAAGGGACTCGGCCCCAAACCATAAAGAAACCAAGTACACGAGCCACTGCTCAAATCCTGTGCACACATGTGCACACCACATATCATATATCATTTATACATATAAGTCACACAACCAATCCTGTCACGGTATCCAAAGCTACGCGCGTGCTACCCGGGTCTCAATCCGAGTCATCTCAAAGTCAAGGTCAATGTCTGCAGACCACTGACCCTACCCGAGGTAATAGTAACCATAGCCTTCCTGAGATTAAGGAACCCAACTGGGGGGGGGGTGACTCCACTCAGTCGGTGCTCCGTGACTACTCCGGGGTCCACCCTGGCCAACGACCCTCCTCGGAGGAGATAATAGAAGTAAAGGAAGGTAGATGAACATATATATACATAACATAATATCCATGCCCGGTTCCCCTGAACCGTCATGATCCATAATATCCATAGCCAAGGTAACATGCCGGTTCCCATAAACCGTCATGTACCGTAATAACATAACCAGGTAACATGCTGGTTCCCATAAACCGTCATGTACCGTAATAACCAACAAGGGTTCATGCCGGTTCCCATAAACCATCATGAACCATGATATCATATTAAGAGTTCATGCCGGTTCCCATAAACCGTCATGAACCGGGAAATCCATTTAAGGTTCCCTGACCTGAAATCAAAACCGTAAAGTAGCTTGGGTCTCGTACCCGAACATAGGACATCAGTTGGGCACCGTGCCCGATATCTGAGGTCATATGCCCGAGACAAAACCAAATGGGTCTCATACCCGAGTTTATCCTTTTGAAATCCAAATCCAGTTCATTTAAATCAATAAAGAAATACAGACCCGTATAAGCACCGTATAAGGCTGAAACCTCGAAATACGTGCTTATACGTAACCACATAGAAATGCACCCATGGCATCATCAAACATGTATTAAAACATATAACAAACATTTATGCATGCACCAATTTAGAAAACAAGGTCCACTCACAGACCGTCCGAGCTGCCGCCTCGATTTGCGTGCCATACGGCTCCCCGAGCTGATCACCGTCACCGGGACTCCCAAACCTGTCCAAATCGTAATAGAAGGTTACTAACTACTTAATTAACCTCCTACCAAAGCCCCGTAATTTTCCCGTATTTTAACTATTTTTAAAACCGAACCTAAACCTTTCGATGCCCCGAAACATATCGAGACGGTGTCCGATCGACAGGAAACCAGTCCCAAAATGTTCGTTACATCGAATAGAAGATTTCCCGTGTTGAACACTTTCCCAAATTCCCTACCACGCGCCCTCACGCGCCGCCTGAAGTGGCTGCACGTGGGCCTCACGCGCCTGCTACAGTACCTGCTGATGTCATCGCTGACGTCAGCATGACGTCATCTGACAGCTGTCAGGTCTGACATGTCAGACTTTGACAGGTGCCACGTGTCATGCTCCCATTGGTCCACGTCACTGTGCTGTCAGTGCCACGTGGCAGTCTGACATGTGCCACGTGTTAGCCCCTGATTGGGCCACGTCACTGACATGTCAGTGCTGACTGTGCACTAACATGTGACACGTGTTGGCTGATGAGTGGTCCACGTCACCTGACAATCTGACAGGTGCCACGTCATCATGCCACGTCACCACCGTCAACCTCGCACAGCCGGTCCGGGCCGGCCGGTCCGGTTTTTCCTGCAACTTGGACCGGCGTAACCGGTCCAGGTCTCCTTCTTCCTCATTTTCGGTCCGTTTGCTTCCATTCCATTTCCTAAATTCCTATTTCTTCATTTCCTATCCAACCCAATTAACAAAACTACCTAAAACCCTCGAAATCCGACCGGTTTAATTTTGAACCTCACGGTTCAATTTTCCCGATCAGCCTACACGGCTGCTCAGCCGTCAACCACCACCAAAACCTTCCTAAAATGTCCCTAGCAACCTAATGGACTCATTAAAACCATTAAAAACTAAACATAACAATGAAAATGGAAAAATGGATTAAAATGGGCTAACCGGGTACCCGTTCGGGTTTCTCCTCCTCTCGCCGCCGTGGGAGGCGGTTCAGGCCTCCAGGCCGGCCACCTCCGCTCCCTCGATCTCCCTGGTCCTATGCCTGGTCATGGGTGATGGTTGGCTGGGTGTGGGTTGCATGGGAATGAGAGAAAATGGTGAGATCGGGTGGGTTGTGTTTGAACGAAGAAAATGAAAATGCACGGTGAAGTGCATGTATGTAATGTGTTGTCCAGTGGATGAGTGACACTTGTCACTCATCCATTGGTTGCTAAAAAGCAACTGGGCCCACTAAAGACAAACTGCACTTTTTGTCACGTAAAACGTGTCATCGTGAATAGTAACCGAGAACTTCCGTGAACTGTAACTTCGCCGTCGAACGTCCGAATTCGACGTGCCGCCTGTCTACGAATTCGTATCGTCCTTATCTACGTAACGGTCTTCGGCCCTCGGCCATCGGACCTCCCGGTCAAAAAGTCAACATTTGACCCCTTTTATCCAAAATTACCAAAATGCCCCTAAACTTCCGAACGTCATAACTTCCTCCTCGAATGTCGGAATTGAACGTGCCACCTGTCTATGAACTCGTGACGTCACGAACAACGTCACGGTCATCGGTCAAAGTCCATTTGACCGCCCGATCGAAAATTCAACGTTTTGCCACCATTAGGGGCAAAACGGTCATTTTGCATCATTCGTCCGATTTAGCCTAACTAATCACCGATTAACCTCACTAACCGTGATTAGTTACTAATCTAATCTAGGAATTTGGGACGGGTCGTTACATTTTAGGCCTCAATTAAAAATAGTTAAAAATACGGGAAAATTATGGGTCTTTAGTATGACCATTGTGAAGTAGTTAGTGACCTTATTATGGGATTTGGACAGGTTTGGGAAAGCCGAGGATAGCGGAATGACCGGGAACGACGTAGTTGCGCGCTTATCGAGGCGACGTCCGAATGGTCTGTGAGTGGACATTGTTTTCTAACTCTTGATGCATGCATATATGTTTTTATATGTTTTCCATACGTGATTCTATGATTTGATTTATGATCTTGATGTTTTCTGGTTTTGCACGGTTTTCGAGTTCTTTACGAAATTACACGTTTTACGAGGTTTTGGTCTATCTTGTGATTTGACGATGGTTTTAATGATTTGATTTCGGGATTTGAAATATGATTTGATTTCAATGATTTGAAACAAATTTTGGAAAAGAGATTTCGGGCTTGGAGCCCTATTCATGTGATTGAGATTTCGTTTTTGAAACTGGATTTTGGAAATGAGATTTCGGATTTGGTTTTGAGACTTGGAAAGGAAATCTGGATTTGGGTTCGGGACAGTGGTTCCGGATGCCGGCTTACGAAATCATTTTTGTGAATTCGGAGAAGGATCTTCTGTGGTTTTCACTGTTTCTTGGAAAAATGGTTTGGGGTTTAAAGACCCGGAAAAAGAAAAGAAAAACCGCTGGATCTGGTTTTGAGTTTAAAGACTCGGATGATTGACGAGTGGAGGGCCTTGGATTGATATGTTTTGAGTTTAAAGACTCAGTATATGTTTTGAGTTTAAAGACTCATTGATATCCCGGGAAGGCCTGGTTATTGCGCATGGTTTTGAGTTTAAAGACTTGGGCGCACTTAAGGTCCAGCAACTTGTATGATTGATGTTTTTCACTGGTTTTCAGATGTTTTGGGCAGTGGCCCGGATGAATTGGATTTGATAAGTTTTGGGACTGAGTTCCTGTATTTGAGATTGCTTGTGATTTGAGGTTGAGGCCTGGATTTGAATAACGAATTTGATTCGGGTTTTCGATAATGGTTTTCATTGATGGTTTTGATATGAATGGTTTCATAACATGAAGTGATATGCATTCATTGGTTTTTTCGTGGAGGGTAAAATGTAATTATGTTTTCCTGATAACTGTTTTTTTGAACTTATATTTTATTTTTGTCCACTCACAGTCTTTTCATGTTTTTGATACCCTCCAGGTTGTTGCGGTGCGGGCTGTTGGTCGAGAGAGATGGAGACATCACACGTACGATCCACAGTAGATTTTGTGCACTCTGGGAAGTCCGGATGCTGTTGGTTGGTCGAATCGATAATCCCTTGTCCGACTTACGTGTCACATGGAGGTTGGACGTCGGTTTAGCCTTCGTGTCATGCGTAAGTTAGACGGGAGCAGGATTTAGACCTTAATCCCGAGGGATTAGGGGTGGGTCATGACATTAGCCCAAAACCATAAAACCAGCCGAGTATGAGAATTGAGCCCAAAACCGTAAAACACGAAATTCATAAATCCAAATCCATGTGGGTCACTACCCAAATCCATTTATTAAACACAGAAACACCATTTCATAAATCCAATAAAATCATGTTTACCAAATACCTTGGCATCCCAAATGCCTAGCGTCCCAGACGCTTGACGTCCTAGACGTCATATCACGGTCTAAGCAACGCGCGCTGCCCGGGGTCTTTCCGGGTCAATATCTGACATCTCAGATGTCTGACGTCCCATACGTGTAATCATAGCAATCCTGCTCCTGAGTCACTGTTGGGTCCGGTCGCTCCATGCAATGACCCCTCGCAGGCAATGCGCCGTGACTTCCCTAGTGTCCCAGACATCTGGAGGAAACCATCCACATATCTTCGTATAAGGATGGTATATGGAAAATAGTTAATAAAATCCTTTCAAAATCTCTCAAAGGGACCATGCCCGGATTTTCCATAAACCACAAATGGGACTCATGCCCAATATTATACTCAACTGGGTCTCTAGCCCGATCATGTAAACCAAATGGGTCTCCAACCCAATATATCATTAAATCAAATGGACTCCAAGTCCGATAGTTTCCAAATCAAATGGGTCTCTAGGTCACATGCCCGATTCCATATTTCCTAATCCGAAATCAGTTCATCATTCCATTATTGAATTACAAGCACGTATAAAAATAGTATAAAATTATATACCTCGAAATACATGTAAATACGTAAATACCAAATACCATAACATATGTACTCAAGGCATTCAAAACATAGATATAAAACATATAAAACATTTATGCATGCATCATATTTAGAAAACAAAAGTCCACTCACAGATTGTCCTAGCTACCGCCTTGATACGCGTTTCATATGCCTCCCCGAGGCTAAATCACCATCTCTGGAACTTACAGACCTGTCCAAATCACACCAAGGGTCACTAACAGACTTTATAAGGTCATACCTAAAACCTATGAACAGTCCCAACCTAGGAACAAGTCCCGAACACTCTTCCCGAGGCTAAAAACCTCAATTTGACCAACCTAATGATCTCTGATCGACCCGAAACCACCACTATAGGATCCATATCATCGATACCTTTAAAATGACACTGGTCCCACCTAGAAATTTGCAATCACGCGCCTTCACGCGTGTGGTCAACGTAAAGTCAACGCTGGTAAAAGTCAACTACTGACGTGAGCAAGGTCAGCAGTCAACGCTGATATCAGCAGTCAAAGCCCAACGACAGACATCAGCATGACGTCATTCCTAGCACCTATCAGTCTGACATGTGTCAGTATGACAGGGTGCCATATGTCAGTCATCGGATGGTCCACGTGTCTAACATGTTAGTGACACTTGGCACCATCTGATTGGTCCACATCACTAACATGTCAGGTTAACTAGGCTCTAACATCATGACACGTGTCGACCTAGGATTGGGCCACGTCACCTGACAGCTGACACATGATGGCATCACTGATGACATCATCATTTTCCTCCTCACGACGGGTCAGACCCGTTTCACTATAGCGGGTCGCGTAAACCTGCGACTCGACCCGGTCCGTTCTTCTCTATTTTTCAACGAAAATCGATCCCGTTGATTCCAACACGATCGTCCAATCCCCAGGAAAACCCGGTCCGTTCTTCGGTGAAAAGTGGCCCTATTTTTCCTCTATCGATAACTTTCAATTACGGCCACCTCCTGCCTCGAAAACCAGCCCAATGAACTCGTTGTGAACTCTAGAACGTATTAGGGCCCATTACATCGATAAAAAAACATCTAAATCTAGAATTCCAATTTTGAACCATAAATGGGGTTACAGTTTACCTGTTCTCGTGACCTCCTCTACCGTCCACGACGGTCTTGCCACCTTTCACGACACCCCTTAGTTCCTCACTCATCCCCAGTCACTCTCAGGGGTCCTCAATTGATCTAGTAAGGGAGGGGAGGATTTGGTGGTTTGGGTCTCAGTGTAACGACCCATCCCGAATTATCGGGATTAATTAAGACTTAATGACAAATTAGCGAGGAAAATCGGGGATTAAATAAGGATTAACAGATGTTCAGGGTGAAATGACTATTTTACCATTGGAATGGGTGAAACGTTGACTCTTCATTCAGGCGGTCAAATGGAATTTCGCTTAGAATGTGACGTTGTTCAAGACGTCACAAGTTCATAGACAGGTGGCACGCCCTATCCGACGTTCGAGGTAGAAGTTATGAAGTTCGGAAGTATTTTGGTAATTTGGTTAAAAAGGGGCAAACAGTTGATTTTTGACCCGGGAGGTCCGAGGGTCAGGGACCGTTACGTAGATTGAGGTGATACGAATCCATAGACATGCAGCACGTCAAAATTGGATGTTCGACGGAGAAGTTACGGTTCACAGAATTTCGAGGGAACTATTGCACGAAGTTCGAGAAGGATTGCCTTTTGTCTCAAGTGGGCCCCAGATAATTTCCCAAGGCCCAATGGATGAGTGACACCTGTCACTCATCCACTGGCTACCATTTTACATACATGCATATCATCCCTTTGCCTATTTCATCCATCAAACCCGATCTCACCCAAAACCCTTTGAACCCAAAACCATTTTCCCTTCCCTTCATGGTTGTGTGAGGACAGAATAAGAGAAGAGATTGAAGTGATGAAGGTGGTGGCAGGATCGGCTGAGCCGTCATGCACGGTGGAGAGAGGTATGAATTAGTTTGTTATTTTGAATTCAAGAAATCGATTAGGACATTATGGACGGTTTTGGATGTTTAAAGTGAGCTTATTGGGTTGTTAGGAAGATAATAGGATGGTTTTGATGATGGAGGCTGAGGAAGCCCTAGGGGATTTTTGAAATTGTTGAACCGTGAGGGACAAATCGGGTTAAGGGTTTTTTTTGTAGGTTTTTGGTGTTTTGGTTCATACATTTAGGTTCCTATGATCAAAATAGGAAGAATAGGATTGATTAGGGAGAAAAAGAATGAAGAATGGATGGTTTAGAGGCCTGAACTGGCCACGCCGGTTCGACTGGACCGCAGTTGCAGGAAAAACCAGGCTGGCCGGTTCGGACCGGCCTGACCGAGGTTGAAGACAATCTACAGTGTGGTGCGTGGCTCCCACGCGCAGCCCCTTTGGGCGGCAGGTGTAGGCACATGGGCCACTTTCTAGGGAAGGTTTTAACATGTGAAATCATCTATTCGATGTAACAAAAATTTTGGGACTGGTTTCAAGTCGATCGGACATCGTCTCGATATAGTTCGGGATGTCTGAAGGTTTCTGAGCGCGTTTAAAAATAGTTAAAAATTTTGGAAAATTACAGAATTTTATTGAGGGGTTATTTAAGTAGTTAGTAACCCTCTAAAATAATTTTGGACACATTCAGGAGTCCCAGAGACGACGATTGGCCCGGGAATGGCGTATGGCACGCATATTGAGGCGTGACTTTGGACGGTCTGTGAGTGGACCTTGCTTTCTAAATTGATGCATGCATAAATGTTTTATAAGTGTTTTTATATATGTTTTGTGATTCCATGAGTGCATTTGTTTGTGGTAGCCTGGGATATACGTATTTGCACGTATTTCAAGATTTTCAATTTTATACGATGCTGATACGTGCTAGGTTTTCAATGAGGGTTTAATGAATGAGTTTTGGATTTGGAAATATGAAATCGGGCATGAGACCCATTTGATTGGAAACCCTCAGACTTAGAGTCGATTTGATTTGATGAGAAATTGGGCTGGAGGCCCATTTGAGTTATACGATCGGGCCGAGGGCCCCGTTGGTTTTCGAGTTCGGGCTTGTGGCCCAGTTGGTTGTAATCTCGGGCTTGAGGCCCCTTTGACTGTAGTATTAGGCTTGAGGCCCCGTTGAGTTATGGTTTCGGGCTTAAGGCCCAATTATTCGTGATATCGGGCTAGGGGCCCAGTTGATTGTGAAATCGGGCTTGAGTCCCAGTTCGATTTATGAAATGAGAATTCGGGCATGAGACCCTGTTGAACTATGGATTTAGAGCGAGGCCTGTGAAAATGGATTTGAATCGGATTCGAGGAATCCTATTGAGATGAATCGGGTATGAGACCCAGTTGAAATATGTTTTGAGAAAGAAAGTGTTTTTAAAATATATATACCCTCCATATGATTTATTTGGTCTCCTCCAGTCGTCGACTTGGAGAGTAATGATCCACAGACCAGAATGGGTATCCCCATAGGGAGCCCATTCCAAGAGTGGGAGTTATGATGTGGTCCCGGACAAGATTCCTGAGAAATGCTCCGACTAGATCCGAAGATGGAGCTCGGACTAGATCTAAAGATAGAGCCTCCCACATGGAGAATTACTGGGGGTAAACTCAGAGTGAGACCCCGAGTAGTGTGCACACTAGTATAGAGATGAAATCGTGACATATATCGGGGATGTGTTTCCTAGGGGTTGTGTGCCTCGAGTTGGCATCTTCTCGAAAGTGTCGCGGATGGGTTATACGTATGTTTATACGTATAAGGTTTTCTGGAAAGTGATTTGGGGGCGGAGACCCCGTGTTCTATGTTTGGGGCTGAGACCCTATGTTCTATGGTTCGTTTTCACTGAGAACAGTTTTGGGCTGAGACCCACGTTGAATGGATTTGGGTAGAGTCCCACTTGTGTTTGATTGGGCTGAGTTCCCATGTATTTGAGTTACGATTTTAGGCCAAGGCCCTAAACATTTTATGAACGTTTGGATAAATGGTTTTCGAATGCATGCATGCTTTTCAATGAAAGGTATATATGTCTTATTGTGAAAATGTTTTCATAAATATTTGTTTTGTCCACTCACCACCTTTGATGTTTTGAATGCCCTTCAGGTTGATCACGGATGCGGGCTGTAGTAGAGACTGAGACATCACACTCCTCCTCCTACGATCCTGGCGTACTCTAGAAGCCCCGGTGAGGGCTAGAGACGGAATTATCCCTGGTCTGACACTTCATGTCAGACGGGAGCAGGCACGTCCCACGTTAATCCCGGGGGATTTGGGACAGGTACTGTCACTCAGGTTGGTTCGAATGAAAATGGGAATGGGAGAGAAGCATGTATGTTTGGTGAGCAATGGATGAGTGACACTTGTCACTCATCCGTTGGGCCTACACAAAAAACCTGGTCCCATACTAAAAGAAAAATACCAACTTGCCTCGTAAAATGTGTCACCGTAAAAAGTACCTAAAATCGTCTGTGACCCGTAACTTCCCCATCGAACGTCCGAATTCGACATGCTGCCTGTCTACGAACTCGTAACATCACGATCTATGACACGTTCATCGGTCAAAGTCCATTTGACCGTTCGAATCAAAAGTCAACTTTTTGCCCCTTCCCACGGGCGAACGGTCATTTTACACCGTCCGTCTGAATACTCTCGACTAATCTCCGATTAGTCACGTTAATCCCTAATTAATTACTAAACTAATCCCAAAATTCAGGATGGGTCGTTACATGTACTACTACAATATTATACCGTTCAGCCTAAAGAATACCAGAGTGACATACCAACGCCTAGTGAACTTAATGTTTGCTGACAGATTGGGAATATCATGGAAATATATGTCGATGGTATGCTTGTCAAGAGAAAAATTGCAACGGACCATGTCTACAACCTTTTCAAAATGATCGAGGTACTAAAGAAGTACCAGACAAGGCTAAAGCTCTTAAAAATTTCATGGCCACATGATCAGCCAATGAGAGATAAAAACTAATCCTAAAAGATCGAGGAAATCCATGAGCTATCAAAGTGGCCCAGAGCCTCATGAGAAGAGTAGCTGTACTCACTAATTCATCTTCCAAGTCACCGACATGTGCATGCCCTTCTTCAAAGCGTACAAAAAGAAGTAAGGGGCCATCTAGTGGACCACCAAATGTAAGAAAGCCTTCACTAACCTCAAACACTATATGTCCAAACCCCCCTTACTAGCCAGATCAGACACGGGAGAATAACTCGGTGTTTGCCTTTCGGTCCTTAATTTAGCAATCAGCTTTGTCCTAATTAAAAGGGCAGAAAGAGTAGAAAACCTGGTCTATTATTTGAGAAAAGCATTCCAGGATGTCGAGACCAGATACAATGATCTCAATAACCCTGTTCTTGCTCTTATCATCACTGCATGGAGTCTCATGCCTTATTTCCAAGCTCTTCTCATACTAGACCTCACCAACGCACCTCTTTGATAAACCGTACAGAAGCTAGAGACCTCAGCGATGCTGACAAAATGGGCAAACTCAATGAGTTTGATATATCTTATGCCTCGAGACCCTTTGAAAAAGGCCAAGTTGTTGCCTATCTAATCTCTAAATTCACATATGAACCCACTTAATACATTCCGAAAAACCAGCAAAAAATTCCATGGCAGCTAGCTGCCAAAAGCGGGAGGGATACCAATTTGAACCCTGTTGATAGGTCCAAACTAGTTTGGATCCTTTGTGTGGACGGGTTGACATGCCACTCTAGCTTTGGAGTAGGCCTAATACTCGCCATACCAAATCACATAAAGCTTGATTTTGCTCTTCAATTTTCCTTCCAAGTATCAAACAACGAAGTAGAGTATAAGGTCATCTTCGCTAGTCTTTGCCTTGCTAAAGACTTGGGGAGAAAAATAGATCCAAATCTTCAGCGATTTCCAACTCGTGGTGAGTTAAGTGAATAATAACTTTGATGCAAAGGATGTCATTACGTCCTTATACCTTGATATCATTTCTCCACCACTTCAAGACCTATGAAATGACCAAAGTTCCAAGATTAGAGAACAACCATGTTCATGCTCTAACCACACTAGCATCGTTCAACGACAAAATTGGGCGAAGTATCCTAGCGAAGCTACTTGAAATTCCAAGAACACGAGAACGAAACGTTTATACTATCAATACCATCTACTAATTCAGAGAGGAATAACTCCTAACTGCCAAGAATGATGCCAAATGCATAAAATGAAAGGGGGCTCGCTATGCCATATTCTATGGTCATGTATATAGGTGACGTTTCAATCTTCCTCTACTCAAGTGCCTACCACATGGAAGAGGCCAAGATGTGTTGATGGAAATCTACGAAGGCATATGTGGAAAACATTCTAGACCACGATCCCTCGATCAAAATGCCTTCAAGCAAGGCTATTACCGACAGGACCCATCCCGATTATTCCTCGATAATCGTGAAAGATCCTGCTCCCGTCTGACCATAACTTTAAAATACCAAAGGTAGTCCATATATATATAAATACACAACACAACAACACACATAGTCAGAAAAAGGATAGGTATGTCTTTTAGGACCGTTGACTGCAACAGTTGTCAACCGATTTACAGAGCATAGGCAATATTTACAAACAAAGTTCAAAATCCTACGAGGTCAGATACTTGAGTACGCAACGGTCTGTTTATTCCTCTGCCTCGATACGAGCCTCAGTACTTGTGCACGGGCCTGGAGGGTACAAAAACATTCAAGGTGTCAGTGGACAAAAATAAAGATTTAGAAATACATTTATCAAAAATAGTCTTACCCTCCAGTTTTTGTAAACATGCATGCATATCATATAAAATATGAGTTATATAAATCAAAGGTAAAATAAAACAGCTAATACAATTCAAATTCAATCATGATACCACCATCCTCAACATCCAATCTCAATATCCAATAACCCGTCACGATATCAATGCAACGCGTGCAACTCGGGTGTCTCTCGTCCAAGTACCTCCCCAGGATCAACGACGTCTGGGGTGATATCATCTCCAGGATCAACGACGTCTGGAGGATATCATCATAATCTCACACTCCTGAGACTGAGCCTCCCCTCGGAGCTACTCATCTCCAGGTAGTGGATCGTGACTACTCCAGGATCTACGACGTCTGGAGGAGACCACAAAGAGGATGGTACATGTGGAACAATCACCAATAATCTCATTGCAAAACCATTTCAATCTCAAAATCAAATCAATATTTCAACAAGGCCTCTGCCCGACATATAGTTTTTAAGAAGCACAAGTAAGTTCCACAAATCCATTTATAACACAATGTCCAACATATAATTTATAAATCAATTTCATCAATTAAATCACGTAACTTAAAGTCAGAGTCAAAATCCATCTCAAATCTCAGGTCATCGCCCACAATCACAAATTTATCATTTTCTCGAAAATCGTGTCCAAAGCAATATAAAATAATATAATATTCCCAAAATCCGGAAATCATCATATCACAATAGCAATTATAGCAAATCAATTTAAATCATATCATAAAGCATTTAAAAGCAGTTAAAACATATATGCATGCATTTAGGGTAGAAAACAAAAGTCCACTCACACACCGTCCAGACTGCTCAGATTTGAGCTGTTCGTTCTCGTCCGATGTCCTGAGAATATTTCGGCCTGTCAAACACGTAATATAGGGTTACTAGAGTATCATATAATCTTATGTACGAATTTCCTAATCTTCGGAATAAAATAATATTATTTAAACGTAACCTATACTTTTCGGATACGCAAAACTATCCCCTATTTATATCCGATTAACCCGAAACTAATGCCAATAGGTCCGTATCATCGAGAACATCAAAAAGTATGTTGGACCCTCCTTCAGATTCCCGGTCACGCGCCCTCACGCGCCTCCGCAGGCGGCTGCGCGTGACAGCCACGCGCCGTGAACAATAGCTGCTACAGTTCTCCCTCTCGCCCGTTTCCCTAGTAAACGGGTCGTGGACCCGCGATCAGGCCCGATTCGGTTTCGATCAATTTGGGCCTAATTCTTCCAGTTCTTTCACTCGTTAGCATCAAGTCAATATAGATTAAGGATCTGTAAATTCAATTTCATGAAACAAGGCCCTAACTCCCTCGACTCGACCTCGAAACCCGACGGATCCTAACTCGGGTTCTACCCGAAAATCGAGCTGTTTCCTTCAATTAATTACATCAGAAGCTTCCTAGGTCTAATCTAAATACGAAATTGAAATCAATTTCAAGAATCATTACCTCCATTAATCTAACTCAAGCTCTAAATTTTCAAACAATCACAGAGTCCATTCGTCGTCAATCCACCATCAATTGACCTCCCAGTCGACTTGGTTCGAGTCGTTTAGCTTCCAGAAAGCTAAATGGATAATCTATTTCACTCGAAACGTTTTAAAAACCCAAAATCGAATTTGTGTTCTTCAATGGTTTTTCGGGTGTTTCCATTACACTGTAATTGAGGTTTCCTTTGTTTTGCTTTCGGTTTTTCACTCCCAATTGTCACTAATATCTCACTCAATCTCTCTTGTTTCTACTGAAATTCGATCAAGATGAAGGGTGGATGTATGTGTTCTCTATGTTTTGTTCTTAGTCGACTGCTGCTAATTATCAACCTTAATGCTATCAAGATTAATTAATTCATGTCATCACAGTAACCAAGTGCCACTCATGAGTTTATGAATAAGGCAGGGGGCATTAGCTGGGTTAAAGATAAGTGAATCAGCAAATCAATTGAATAGTCAGCATTTGCACCGTTAATCATTGTATTCACAATTACCATTTTACCCTTTAAGCACAATTACCATTTTTCCCCTACATTTCACAACCCCATAACTTCTTCATCCGAACTCCGTTTTCGACGTGCCACCTGTTATATGGATTTAGCGTTCTGAGACCTACACAATGGCACTAAAAAAATGTTCAAAAAGTATGCCAAACAAAAAGTCAACTTTTAGTCATGTCTCTCCAGGGGTAAAAACGTCATTTTCACATTATTTTAATATTTTACAATTTTTGGATTTTTCGGGGCGTTACAACCTTCCCCCCTTAGGAAATTTCGTCCCCGAAATTTCACGGAAATAAGTATGGATACTATTCTCGCAACTGAGCTTCAGGTTCCTAAGTAGCTTCTTCTACATTCTTATTTGTCGAAAGCACTTTCACTAGGGGAATTGTCTTTTGGCGGAGTACCTTATCCTTTCGATCCAAGATCTGCACAGGTTGTTCCTCAAAGCTTAGGTCTTCCCTGAGCTCAATGGGTTGCTCTTCTAATACATGGGACTCGTCATACACATATTTCCGCAGCATTGACACATGGAATACATTATGAACTTTGGAAAGCTCTGAAGGTAAGGCTAATTTGTAAGAAACTCGGCCGATCCGTTCAGTAATCTCATAGGGTCCGATTAAACGGGGGCTTAATTTCCCGCGTCTGCCAAATCGTACTATGCCTTTCCAAGGGGATATGTCAAGACCTACCCCGGTTTCACCCCGAAAATCGAGGTAAACCCTACTCCCAGTTGACACCCCGACACAACACCAATGAAAACTACTAAAGTAACATAGTCAGACGCAGGAGAAACTATATGAAACATCCCGAAGTCAAAGGTTTACAGAGCATAGTACTAAATACAAAAGAAAGAAAACCGATAAACTAGATACACGCACACGGAAAATTTAAAACACCCAGGGGTCGCTCTCGTAACTTCTATGCCTCTGACGCTGCCTCGACGCCGAAACCCCGTTCTAGCTCCACGACCTGGAGGGCAATTTAAAACAGAAGGTGTGAGTGGACCATAAATAATAAAATATTTTCTGAAAACCATTTCATAATAAAACCAGGGTTTTAGCCCTCCGTTTTGAAATCACACATGCATAACCCATTTACTGAAATCAGTATAAATCACATAAAGATTGTCATAAAAACATTTGCAGAATCATCTTAAAAATAATTATAGAAATCATGTCATAAGCATCATAAAATCGTATCATAAAACATAAATACCAAGCCATCATTATCCGATCAAACCTGCTGGATCTATCCGAGTCTTTAAACTCCCGAGTCTTTAAACTCAATCCAGGCCTGGGACGGGTCGTTACAGGATAACTTTAGGAAAACCCAATCTCCCACTGCAAATTCAAGATCCCGGATTCGTCGATCCACATAGCTCTTTTGTCTGTCCCGGGCTACCTTGAGACTATCCCGGATGAGCTTAACTTTCTCTGTCGTTAGGTCTATCAGTTCAGACTTGGACAATTTTCTTTCGCCCACTTCTGTCCAACACAAAGGAGTTCTGCATTGTCGTCCATATAAAGCTTCATAAGGTGCCATCCCAATGCTCGCCTGGTAGCTATTATTGTAAGCGAATTCCATTAATGGCAAGTGTGACTCCCAAGTTCCCTGAAATTGTAGTACACATGCCCTCATCATATCTTCCAGAATCTAGATAGTTCGTTCCGACTGTCCGTCTGCCTAAGGGTCGAACGCCGTACTGAAATGCAATCTCGTCCCAAAAGCTTCCTGTAAACTCTTCCAAAATCTAGAGGTGAATCGTGGATCTCGATCTGAAACAATAGAGGCAGGTGTACCATGTAACCGGATGATCTCATTAATGAATAAGTTCGCATACTGGGTCATCTGAAAATCGTCCTTCACAGGTAAGAAATGTGCTGACTTAGTAAGTCTATCTACAATTACCCAAACTCCGTCATGGCCTCTGGGCGTCCTCGAAAGTTTAAACACAAAATCCATGGTTATGTGGTCCCATTTCCATTCTGGGATAGGAAGCGGTTGCAGTGCTCCATAGGGTCTTTGTCTTTCAGCTTTTACTTGTTGACATATCAAACACTTGCTTACATAATCAGCAATTTCTCTTTTCATACCTGGCCACCAATAGTGTTCTCGCAGCGCATGGTACATCTTGGTTCCTCCTGGGTGCATAGCATACGCTGAACTATGGGCTTCGTCTAGAATCTCTTTATTTAACAAGGTATCTGCAGGAACACACAATCTGCCTTCTTTTGTCAAGGCTTCATCCTCACTCACTGCATAATCCTGTCGTTCCCCTGCTTCCACTTCAATTCGAAGAATAAATAAGGCAGGGTCTTGGAATTGAGCTTCAATTATCTGATCAAGTAGGATTGGTCGAACCTGGAAACTCGCTACCACACCACCTTGGTTATCAAGTTTCAACATAGCACCAGTCCGACGAAGCTCAACCAATAAGGGTAAATGTATCATCTTTAGATGGGCTATAGAATGAGCTGATTTCCGACTCAATGCATCCGCTACTATGTTTGCTTTTCCTGGATGATATTCGATCGTGCAGTCATAATGTTTAAGCAGTTCCAACCATCTTCTTTGCCGCACATTCAACTCTTTTTGTGTGAAAAGTACTTTAAACTTTTGTGATCAGTAAAAAGTCTACAGGTTGCACCATATAGATAATGTCGCCAGATCTTGAGTGCATGCACCACAGCAGCCAGTTCTAAATCATGGGTAGGGTAGTTGTGTTCATGCGGTTTTAACTGTCGAGAGGCATAAGAAATTACCTTTCCATGTTGCATTAACACACACCCCAATCCATGTAAGGATGCATCCGTATACACGTCAAATTCTCCACTATCGTCCCGAAGGACCAACACCGGAGTGGATGTCAATCGTTTCTTCAATTATTGAAAACTCCGCTCACAAGCTTCATTCCAAATGAATTTAACTCCCTTCCTGGTCAATTGGGTCAGTGGAGCAGCAATTGTAGCAAATCCTTCGACAAAACGTCTGCAGTAACCAACCAATCCTAAAAAGCTTCTCACTTCGGTTACTGTCTTCGGTTGCTCCCATTTTGCGACTGCCTCAATCTTCTGGGGATCAACAAAAATACCTTCCGCAGAAATCACATGCCCCAGAAATCCCATGCTGGTTAGCCAAAATTGGCACTTACTCAACTTCGCATTCAGCTTGTTCTCCCTCAGTGTCTCAAGCACAAGTCTCAGATGTTTCTCATGCATCTTTTTACTCTTAGAATACACCAAAATATCATCAATAAACACAATGACAAACTGATCCAGATATGTCCAGAATACTCGGTTCATTAGATTCATAAATGCCGCTGGTGCATTGGTTAACCCAAACGGCATTACTAGAAACTCATAATGACCATACTGAGTCCGGAAGGCTGTTTTTGGAATATCTTCTTCTCGAATCCTCAACTGATGATAACCCGAACGAAGATCAATCTTCGAGAAATACTTTGCCCCCCTTAATTGGTCAAACAAATCATCAATCCGGGGCAAAGGATACTTATTCTTGATTGTAACCTTGTTGAGCGGTCTATAATCCATGCATAATCTCAAACTGCCTTCTTTCTTCCTTACAAATAACACGGGGGCTCCCCATGGTGATACGCTCGGTCGAATGAACCCCATGTCAATTAGATCTTGTAGTTGTACCTTCAGTTCCTTCAACTCAGCTGGGGCCATACGATAAGGAGTCCATGAAATGGGTCGCGTACCAGGGATCAAATCAATAGTGAACTCCACCTCCCTATGTGGTGGTAACCCTACAAATCCGCAGGAAACACATCCGGAAACTCACATACTATGGGGATGTCTTTGGCCTTAGCTGGGGTATCCCATACATCAATCACATGTACTAAGTAGCCCTGGCAACCTCTCCTCAACAATTTTTCTGCCGTGAGAGTGGATATGATTTTGGCGGGTAATGCTCTCCGATCTCCCTGAAATATCACTTCCAGCAACCCTGGGCTCCAGAGTAGTCCCCTCTTCTCGAAACATTCAATTGAGGCATGATGGGTTGTCAGCCAATCCATCCCAAGTATGACATCAAAATCATGTAAATCTAACAATATTAAGTCAGCCACTAAGGTCACACCCCCTATCAACACAGGATAATCACGTATCACCTGGTTGACCACATATATATCACCAGTCGGCGTACCGACTCCCATATCAGAACCAATCGCGGAGATCTCTCGATCAGCTAAGGTTGCATAAGTGCAAGAAACAAATGAATGAGTAGCTCTTGGGTGTATTAAGGTACGTGCATCATGACCAAAAATAGGAAGCATACCTGTCACCACTCTCGGAGTTGCTCGGGCCTCCTGTTGGGTTACTGCAAACACTCGAGCCTGTGGTCCTGAAGTCTGACCACGTCCCCGTGATCCACCACATCCGCGACCAACTCCACTCCCTCCAGTCGCATCAGAAGTCGAGGCTGTATTCAGATTCTGCTCTGCTGTTCCCCGACCTGTATCGCTATTACCTGATCGGTATGGGCAGTTCCTTATGATGTGTCCAGGCTCTCCACAAGAAAAACAAGTCACTGAACTCGGCCGACTAGATCTCTCACTCTGTCTCGCAGTAGATCCCAAAAATGTTCCACTGGACTGAGTTGTTGCCTGAGGTCGAACACCAAATCTCTGTGTACCTCATCCACTACTATAACTCGGTCGAGTACCACCTGAAGATCCAGAACTAAAACCACCACTTTTTGGCCATCTTTGATTCGGGGCTCCTTGATATGGTCGCTCTCGGCGCCGGCCGAAACCCGAAAACTGTTGTCGTACTGGTAATGTTGCCTCAACCCTAGCGGCAGCATTAGATAAATCCCTCAGAGTAGCAAACGATCCCACTGTTACAGCATCATAGATCTTATTCCGTAACCCCTGCTCAAACCTTCTACACTTATCCTCTTCATTGGCCACATACAGAGGAGCGAAATTAGCTAGGTTCAAGAACTTCTGTTCATAGTCAGCCACAGACATATTTCCTTGGTGCAGCTGAAGGAACTCCACTTCCTTGGCATTACAAAAGGAACGAGGATAGAATTGGTCTAGGAAACGATACCTGAACTCCTCCCAACTCAAGGTACGAGCATCCAATCCTGTTACAATTCTAATAAATAGAATAGGATTCCCAACGAATAGCTGTAGTCCGCGCCACCACCTGTACGCCTGACTACTCAGCATAAATGTAGACAATGGAACCATGTCTCCAGATGGGCATCGTATAATCTCAAAAATCCTCTCCAACTGGGTAATCCATTCATAGGCTTCGTCTGGGTTGGTCTGGCCAGTAAAACTAGTGGCCCCTAAACGTTGAGCTCTTTCGACATCTGGACCCTCTATCTCTTCGCCAGGCTGTGCACGAGGCTCGCGTCGCGGAGGCATATTGAGGTATCTATAAACAAAACAGATTAGTATAACAACACATGCACACAATGTGCACGACTCCGACCGCAACCTATGCTTAGATACCAATTTGATAGGACCCATCCCGATTATTCCTCGATAATAGTGAAAGATCCTGCTCCCGTCTGACCATAACTTTAAAATACCAAAGGTAGTCCATATATATATATAAATACACAACACAACAACACACATAGTCAGACAAGGGATAGGTATGTCTTTTAGGACCGTTGACTGCAACAGTTGTCAACCGATTTACAGAGCATAGACAATATTTACAAACAAAGATCAAAATCCTACGCGGTCAGATACGAGAGTACGCAACGGTCTGTTTATTCCTCTGCCTCGATACGAGCCTCGGTACCTGTGCACGGGCCTGGAGGGTACAAAAACATTCAAGGTGTGAGTGGACAAAAATAAAGATTTAGAAATACATTTATCAAAAATAGTCTTACCCTCCAGTTTTTGTAAACATGCATGCATATCATATAAAACATGAGTTATATAAATCAAAGGTAAAATAAAACAGCTAATACAATTCAAATTCAATCATGATACCACCATCCTCAACATCCAATCTCAATATCCAATAACCCGTCACGATATCAATGCAACGCGTGCAACTCGGGTGTCTCTCGTCCAAGTACCTCCCCAGGATCAACGACGTCTGGGGTGATATCATCTCCAAGATCAACGACGTCTGGAGGATATCATCATAATCATGTAAAATTTGGGAAGAAAATTGGAGAGAGTTTGCTGCCTTCTCTAACTGGTTTTGAGGGCAAAATCGAGTGCTTGTTGAGACTAACTCGACTGGGTAAACACGGGAGATTGAGAGTAAGCTGAGGAATTGAATTTTGGATTTTAGACAATTTGGGGGGAAAATCAAATTGGAAGAATTGAGCCGTGAGGAGTGGAATTTAAGCCTCATTTAGCTTTCTGGGATCAATACGAATCGATCTGCAACAAGAACGAAGGGAATTGGGGTCGAATTGAGGAAGAATAGAAGGAAGGAGGTCTCTGAAATTTCGAGGTTGAGTCGAGGAATTGGAGGCTTTGATTGACGAAATTGAGCTGGGGATTATGTTCCTGAGGATCCCACGATGCTTCTGGGTTCATCAATTGGAAGAAACCGGTTGAGATTGACGAAACTCCATGGTTGCACAGTGACGGCTGTTCTTCGAAGAATCGAATTTGAGTCGTGGAGTTTGAGCCACAAATTGATTCAATTGAGTTGGGGAAAAGGTTTACCTGAGTTCATTGAAGCTTCTGGTTGAATCAATTTATGGAAATCGATTGAAATTGAGGGAGTTCTGATGATGAATAGTGGCCGGATGTCCTTCGATCGATCATCTGTGATCGTGAGGATTGAGGTAATGTCTCATGTAATTAATGTTACAGAACTCTAATTGAACTTAGGTTGAAACTAATTGAATGTTCAATTGATGAATTCAGTGTCGAATTGATAGGATTGGAACCGGGTCTGATCGCGGGTTGAACGACACGTTTACCAGACAAACGGGTGAAGGAGACAGCACTGTAGCTGGCGCGTGGGTTTCACGCGCAGCCACTCACGGCGGCGCGTGAGGGCGCGTCCGGCCTAGTCTCAAGGTGAGGTCAACATGACTTTTGATCCTCTCAGTGTAACGAACATTTTGACGTAGATTTCGAGGAAATCGGATATTGTTTCGTTAATGTTCCGCGTATCCGAAGCTTTTTTTTACGTTAAAAATATGTATTTAAATTCCGGAAAAATTGGGGAAAATTATATGATGTATTTTGAGATGTTAGTAACCCTCTGTAATGATTTTGGGCAGGAGTTGTGATTTCCAGATTTTACGGAAAAACGTGCAGCTCGGAAACGGACCGTTTTGGACAGTGTGTGTGAGTGGACTTTGTTTTCTAACCGAGATGCATGCATATATGATTTAAAATGCTTTATTATATGATTTTATATGCTTTGGCATGATTGGTGTTTCAATTCGGTGATTTCTCGGTTTTATGATTATTATATTATTATATTTTGGCACGATTTTCGAGAAATCATGAAATTGGTTAAAAATGATATTGTGGGCGTGAGAACCCAAGTAAATAATGATTTTGACTCGGATTTGGAGTTACATTTGAATTTGATGAATTTGATGATTTTTGGTATTCTCGTGATTTTGTAATTATTTTAATCAGTTAGGCACGTTTTACGAGGAACGTGCAAATGATGTTTTGGGCTAGGCCCGGATTGAAAATAATGTTTTGACTCAGGTTATGAGTCAGGAAGTTGAAAATGATAGTTGGACTCGGATTATGAGTCAGTGATTGATTTCATGGATTTACGTGATTGTGGCAACTCGGGTTTACGGTTGCACGGATTTACGTGAAAATGATATTTTGGGCTTGAGACCCAATGGAATTGTGATATTGAATGGATTTGTATTTCCATGTGATTACATGATGATATTGATGATTTTCGGATTTATAAAGTAAATCGGGACTTGGGGCTGAGACCCTGTATTGTAAATGATTTGGTTTTCAATGCAACTGTTTTCACTGGTTTTTGTGATGATGATATGTTGCGGATAATTAGGGCTTTCGGGAGAAAATATGTTTTTCCCCGGAGTGCACCCTGGAGATAACGCTCGCCTTTGGGATGGAAGTGTTTACCCCAAAGAGGTCACGTAGCACGATCTTTGTCGAGCAGCCGAGGGAGGCTTGACTCAGATCAGATGTGATGGATTATATATGGATCGGTAAGTGATGTGTTCACGAGATCCGGATTGCCGGCTGGTGATGTGTTCACAGCGGCGGATGCTCGGATTTTGAGCGGTCCTTGAGCCTATTGATTTGCACGCGTTGCAGGGATAAACGTGACTCTAAGCAACAGGATATGGAAATAAGTCCCGTGGATTATGGAAAATGATTTTGAGGAAACCGTGGTTTAGCGGTTAAAATGATTTAAGGAAACATGTTGTTTGTGATTACGTACTGGTATTGAGTACGGGTTTTTGGTCTTTGTGGCCAGTGATTATGTTTTCACATGTTTTCGCCTGAGAGCCGGGATTTGATGTTTATAACATGAACTGATTTGGTAAACATGAGTTTTATGGACCATGGGAAAATATGTTTTGATTTTATCAGTCCACTGTTCATACTTGAATGATTTCATACTATTACTCATGTTTTACGATATGCATGCAAGTTTGTGAAAACTGGAGGGTAAGAATGTATTTTGATAAATGTTTTTATAAGAGGTCATTTTTGTCCACTCACACCTTTTTTGTTTTATTAACCCTTCAGGTCATGGCGCGTTGATCGAGGCTATTCCAGAGGTGGAGGTATGAGCGGGCACAGGCGCAAATATCCCTTTTCTGGCAGGTGCTGAAGGGTAGTTTCGGGCTTTCAGTTGACTTGTCAGACGGGAGCAGGACCGGGAACGGTTTTTGACGTCCAGTTGGGACGGGTCCTGTCATGGACCCTCTTTCAGATTCCCGGTCACGCGCCCTCACACGCCGCCGCAAGCGGCTGCGCGTGACAGCCACGCGCCATGAACAGTAGCTGCTACAGTTCTCCCTCTCGCCCGTTTCCCTGGTAAACGGGTCGTGGACCTAATTCTTCCAGTTCTTTCACTCGTTAGCATCAAGTCAATATAGATTAAGGATCTGTGAATTCAATTTCATGAAACAAGGCCCTAACTCCTTCGACTCGACCTCGAAACCCGACGGATCCTAACTTGGGTTCTACCCGAAAATCGAGTTGTTTCCTTCAATTAATTACATCAGAAGCTTCCTAGGTCTAATCTAAATACGAAATTGAAATCAATTTCAAGAATCATTACCTCCAAGTAATCGAACTCAAGCTCCAAATTGTCAAACAATCACAGAGTCCGTTCGTCGTCAATCCACCATCAATTGACCTCCCAATCGACTTGGTTCGAGTCGTTTAGCTCCCAGAAAGCTAAATGGATAATCTATTTCACTCGAAACGTTTAAAAAACCCAAAATCGAATTTGTGTTCTTCAATGGTTTTTCGGGTGTTTTCATTACACTGTAATTGAGGTTTCCTTTGTTTTGCTTTCGGTTTTTCACTCCCAATTGTCACTAATATCTCACTCAATCTCTCTTGTTTCTACTGAAATTCGATCAAGATGAAGGGAGGATGTATGTGTTCTCTCTGTTTTGTTCTTAGTCGACTGCTGCTAATTATCAACCTTAATGCTATCAAGATTAATTAATTCATGTCATCACAGTAACCAAGTGCCACTCATGAGTTTATGAATAAGGCAGGGGGCATTAGCTGGGTTAAAGATAAGTGAATCAGCAAATCAATTGAATAGTCAGCATTTGCACCGTTAATCATTGTATTCACAATTACCATTTTACCCTTTAAGCACAATTACCATTTTTCCCCTACATTTCACAACCCCATAACTTCTTCATCCGAACTCCGTTTTCGACGTGCCACCTGTCTATGGATTCAGCGTTCCGAGACCTACACAATGGCACTAGAAAAATGTTCAAAAAGTATGCCAAACAAAAAGTCAACTTTTAGTCATGTCTCTCCAGGGGTAAAAACGTCATTTTCACATTATTGAATTTTTGGATTTTTCGGGGCATTACAATTACTGGCCTCCCATACAAGAAAATTCAATCATCCTCGGATATCAATGTGATCAATATCAACATCATTACTCACATACCACACCTACCAGTAGAAAAGCTCACACCAATGCTCAGTCCTTGATCGTTCTCTCAATGGGGATGAAACTTGACCAAACCAATATGAAAAGGGAAATGAGGTGTAGAACATGCAGTGGTGGCAATAGACTACTTCACCAAGTAGGCAGAAGAAAAAATACTTACGACAATCATAGCTAAATAAATTGAAAGTTTCGTCTACCAAAATACCATCTACCATTTTTTCATACCACATACTATCTTGACGGAAAATAGAAGACAGTTCAATTATGTTTGGTTTAGATAATTTTTTCAAGTATATGGCATCACTCTTTTCTTTGCTTATGTTGCGCATCCGAAAACTAATGGTGACATGGAAGGCATCAATAAGATCATCAAATAAAACCTCAAAACTCATCTCTACAAGATATCCAAATGAGCATGGTCATATTACCTACCAGATGTTCTATGGACTTATTGCACCTCACATCGCACATCAACAAATGAACCACCAATTGCCACAACCTTTGGCACTGAGGCTATGATATTAGTGGATATCAGGGGAACTTCTTAGCAGGTCATCGCCTACAACTCTTATGAAAGCAATGGACTTCTTATCCTCAACCTTGACTTGCTGGAAGAGAACTGCGAGCAGGGCAACATACGTAACATGGCCTACTAGTAGAGGGTAGCACGATTCTATGACTTGAGGATCTACTCAAAAACTTTCAAGGTAAGAGACTGGGTCCATAAAAAAGTCAGCCTAGCTACTAAGAAAAGAGCAAATGGCACACTCGGTCCAAAAGCAGGAAGGGTCATACCAGATCATCAGAATATGCTAAATAGGCACCTATGAACTACAATATCCCAGAGGTAAACTATTACCACATCCATAAAATGCCGATTATTTGTAATATTACTACGAATGAAGCCTAGTCTTCCGTAATTTGTATATTCCCGGGCTGACCAATGCTACCAGGTTACCATTAATGAATAATAACTACTTCTAATCCTTCAATTCTCTACAATTTTTTACTTCTAAAGTTTAATTTGGTCAGACATGTGTTCAGACATCGTCGATCGACATCAATGTCGGTTGGCACCAACCAACTAACTTGTCATCAACCTATGCCGTATTAGCATTTTTGGTTGTTGAGCTTGATCGGACGCGTGTTTAGACACCCACTAATCGATGCCCAATTTAATCGTCCCAGGCCAGTCAGCTAAAACATGCATCACAATTTTATTGTTGTCTGTTCAAAGATAATATTAGTCGAACATGTGTTTAGACACACACACACAGCGGTTAGTACTAGTGTTCATTGGCATCAAACTCACAAACACTTTAAAAATTGAATCAGTCCTAAACTCAATATACGAATCAGTCCATTTAAAACTGTGATCGATCCTCACTGACCACTATAATTCCCTCAACCTCATTGGTCATCAATATGAAAAATTAGAAAATATCGAGCTAGCAAATTATAGTTTGGAAAAACACAATTCATTCAAGATGGTTATATAATTGACACCTATCTAAACAACTCGGTTGAGGGCCTACTAAGCAAAAGTTGAGAAAAATTCATACATTTCAAAATTGATTTTTTTTTCAGATCATGTTACAATAGACATACCTCGGGACAATAAAAAAGAATTAGAGTACAATGAAGTAGGAAGAAAGGTGACAGTGCAGTGCAAATAGGCAAACTAACTGAGGTAGGCTAGGGATAGACTAACTCAGTCGTTAATACAAATCTCCTCATCCACCTACTCATCCTCTTGAGGCATCTGATTAGTCGACTTGAGCACTAGATCATTGTGGTTCACACCACATATGGAATGATCATCAACGTGATTGGTATTGGGTTGCTCTTTGGGTGGCAACAAACTGAATAATTGGTTGGCGACGCCATCTTCAACCAAAGGAACTTGATTGATATCCCCTTGATGAAAATGAAGACTTTCTACAACCTTCTCCTCAAACTAAGCCGATTTATTGTATTTGTCCACCGCCATAACACATGCGGAGATACACCCAATGTAGTCCACTGCTGACAAGACTCGTCCCTAATTTTCATGAAAATGGTTCCTGTCCGACTCTCTTCTAACAACTTTTCTCTGATAAGGGATTTTCCTATTTTCATTCTTATTCTCACTTGATAAGTTAACCAAACAAATTCCATCCATTGCAGGTCCACATCCAACCCACTAACCCTGTTAAAGAGCGGAATCTACCAATTTGACTTCCTTTGATTCCTCAACTTCTTTATTATAATGGAAACTGTCCACAATGTCAATCTCATAATAATTTATTATAATCAATGCTTCGCTATCCAACTTTAAATTAATTTCCAATTAATCTTTTACTTATTTCAAATCATTGTTAAATTTTATTACCTTTAATATAAATAAACATGTATACAATTTTAGAATGCAATCAAGTCTTAGTATCTTTCACTAACTTCATGTTCATTATTATTCATTGTTGAAAACCATTATTTCCAATTAGTCTTAGATTTATCCTCGAACTTTACTTATAATAAATTCTAATTCAAAAATTAAACATATTACATCAAAAAAACATAAATATACCTAAACAATGTCCAATTAATTCAAACCCTCAGCCATTAGATTCAAAATGCAAAAATGAACACTTTTTGTGTTGATCGGAAAACCATAAAATATACCACGCACGCTCACGCATCGTCATAGTCATCTGCGTGTGAGCCTCACTCACTAGTATTGTTCATCATTGTCAACCTCCAGCCAATCACACTTCTTGATTTTTGAGTCTCCCAAACCGTTAGTCCAACTTGGTTCTATAACGTGATTCCTACATCCGCTTTCCTCATTTTAATTGTCTAACTTTACCTAAGAAAATCCAGAAGATGATCTATAGTGTTAAACCCACGAAAAATATACCTTAACATCGTGGTTGGATCCTAGGACCTTAAGCCATGGTTCCAGCACCACTCCAGCCGTTTCCTTACTTTTAAACTTCCAAATTTCTATCTCAGACTGATCTTAGGGACTCAACTATCATCTTAGCATCTTTGATGGAACTCTAAGAAGCTCAATTGCATTCACCCCGGCCGCCTTTTCATCTGCTGGGCCACCCCCGCCCCATACCAAGCTAGGAAATCCTCCACTTTCTCTCAACGTATCTTCATCGTGTCCAGAACAGTCTCGACTATCAATCGTTTATGAGCCAGCCTTGAAACCTTGAGCCCCAAGAAAAGGCACCGATCCAAGAGACTCAATGATTGGCACCTACTTCCTAGGCTTCTTTCGAGGAAGGGCCGATTCTTTATTCTTTTAGAGCAATTTTTTTTTATTTTGGCCACTTTTTCACTCCAAATGGCTCGGCCTCCTTTTTGTCCTTCTTGGCCGCCCCCGTTTTGGCTAACCTCTTCTTCTTGGTTGCAGACTGTTTCGCAATCGTCTTAGCCATTTTCCTCTTAGCCAACTTTAGCACTCTCTCATGAACTACAAAAAAAATAAAGTCAAAATTGGATAGCAGAATTAGAACTCGGGAAATACTGCCGACCAATGCATCATACTTACTAGGTGATCAGATAAGGCCAACTACACCGACTATGTCCAACTCTAGACAGCAGTCGGCACACCTCTTCACCCTCTTCCTCCTCGACAATTGAGCACCCTTACTTAAATGACCTAATTCTAAATTATCGTCGGAAATTACAAGCTTTTGATTGAAAAAGGACTTAATTCGTTGCTCCAACCTATTGGTTTCCCATCCAGACACCGAACAATATGACAACGCCCAAACTACGCATTAAATTAAACATATAATTTGAGTGTTATGCAATTTAAACCCTTTTTGTGTAGATGTAGTATTGGTAAATAGAGATCGTTCTTAACTGGGGAAATTAGGGAACATTAATAATGTGTTAGAGGGAAAGAATAATAAATAAAAGAATAATGAATAAATTAATGAATTAGAGAATAAAATAATCAAAGAATTAACAAATTAAAGAATTAACGGAATAAAATAATAAAGTAATAAAATAATAAAATAATAAAAGAATGAAGAATTAAAAAGGGGGGTTTTGAAGAGGGTTGTAATCATACAAACAAGTAAAAGTATAAATAAGCTAATCCCACTTTTACTCTAATTTATGTACAAGTGACCTTCTTAAAACACATATCTTACCAACACTCTAATAATTGTAAATATTAAAACAATCACGAAATTTTACCTTAATCGTCTTAATTACCTTCATATATTTTTCAATATTATAAATGCACAGACAGGGGCCGACACTTACAATATGATTTACCTTTTGTTTTTTACTGAATGCGCCGACAGCGATCAACATTAAGTCTCTTCAATTCTACTTTAAATGCACCGACATTAGATAAAATACTTAACATCAAATTGAAGTATGAAGCACTGGAATGTATGAAATAACTAAAATTCATAAAGTAAGACACATGGAGATTGCATTTAACACTTACAAGTATTAGCAAGAAAATACCACACATATATTGAACTATAATCAAAACCAATAACAAAAATTAGAGTTTAAGTAAATGGAGAGTAATTGTTACACTTTCAAGGTGGACGACAGCGGACGAAACCTTATGAAGATGGAGGAAATAAACTCGGGAAATATGTACTCAAACTCTAAACTTTGTATTGGAAATATTTTGCCAAAGTTTCTCTTAAGGAAGGCTCAAATGTGTGCTTCCAAGAAGTTTTTTTAACAAGTGAAATGAACCCCTATTTATAGGGGGAAAATCAAATTAAGCTATAGAAAAATAAATAAAAATACCCCAAAAATTACAATAAAAATATTCAAAAGTGAAATGATGAGATTGGGTGGTTTTTGGGGAAAAGAAGTAAAAAAAACAAAAGAAATACTTGAAAAACAGCAAAGAAATGGAGTTGTCAGAACAGCTGAAAAAGGGGAAAAGATTCGGTAGGCGCGTGCTGGAAAGGGGCGGCGTGGCCGGCAGGCGTGCGCTGGAAAGCAGGGGTGCAGGTCAGCAGGCGTGCGCTGGGGAGCAGGGGTTGTCGTCGGTAGGCTGGCCCTGAGCGTGAGAAGCTTGCTTCGGCAAGCGCGCGCCGAAGGGCTGCTGGACAGGGCTGAAGTAGGCTTGCGCGGGTTGGGCTGTGCGTGTGGGCTGGGCTTGAATGGGCCTGGCGTCTTCTTGTTGGACTGGACTACACATGGCAGCAGGTTGGGCTGGGTTTGTCAAATGGTTTTGGGCTGCAGAAAATAGTTGAAAATTTTATTTATGACTTAATTAATATTTCCACCGAATAACGTCCATAATTTCTTCGTTATAATTCCGATCGACACGATTCTTTCGCCAAAATGCTCCAAATTACAAATTTTATTTATTTAAACAAAAATAACACAAAATAAATTATTTTATCTAATTATTTATTATTTTAATATCAAAATTCAAGTATAAAGGGTATAATATAATATAAAATAATACTTATTTGAGGACCTATCAAATACCCCCACACTTAAACTTTGCTAGTCCCTTGCAAATACTAAAATTAAACTAAAAAATCCAAAACAAGCAAAACCTTAACCATTTGTCTCAAATCTCATTGTTATCATGGCATACAAGATTTTCACTTAAATCATTTAAGCATATGAAATTCAAGAGTTAATACATGGTAACAAAATGCTTCAACAAGTAAGATAATGAGTAAATATGGTGAAATGGATCTCTGCATGAATAAGACAAGTATGAATCAACTCACAATGATATGCACTCATAATTTCACTCAATTTTGTAAGGGTTTGTGTTTGCACTCAAAATATGTGAGAATTACTCACATAATCGAAATGAAGTACTTTTGCAAAATTTCACACAAACACCTCAAGATAAAAACAAAACATACTTGCGCAAATGAACCAAAACCATAAGCTTACTCAAGTGATTAACTCAACTAATCAAAATTTACCATCTTAAGGATCATAAGGTTTTTATAAAGGTTGTAATGGGGCTAAGTTTAGAGGCAAGGAAAATATAGGACAAGTGGTGCTCAAATTCGTTCCAAGACTCAAAAGACTCTCAAAACGTATCATAACTTCCCAACCTTAGTGCAATGATGTCGGTAATCCATTCCTTCGAACATAGGCCTAATTTCATCATGTTGGGCCTTGAATTCATTCTTTGTGTCGGATTTACGAATGTAAAGGACTTAACTCAAACATTACATAATCAAACCTTATTACCTTGATAGAAGCTTAATATTTTTTTTATATATATCAAGGTTATAACATGTGTCAATAATACAACAATATTTGAGTAAGTAAATCCACATAATACACATAAAAGTCTTTTTATTATCATCATTTTCTCTTTACACAATCTTTATGTCTTCAACCGAGTCCTTGGAACAAGGGTAAAGGATGTCTATACTAAGCTTAAGTGTTTAGATAATTATGGTGATGCAAGAAGGGCTTAATGTGGGCTCAAAGGGGTTAAAACTAAGGGGGTTGCAACTTGTGCGCACAGAATAGGGAACATGGATATTTGAATTTGTGGTGTTAACCCTAATGCCTTAATCATATCCAAAATCAGAGAGTTTATTGACTTAAAAGCTTTGAAAATCACATAGAATAAGTTCTAGTACTCTAGAGTTCATTAAAAGCTATGGCAAGCAGTTATGATGCATATGTATATAAATTTAAACAAAGAACTTATGAATCACTCATCAAAGACGTATATAAAGTTATAAAACTCACATAAGGTTCATATGATTCATACTTATCTTATCATGCTCGTTTATGTGCCAATTTACATGCATTATCTTCAAATTATAACACTTAATCACAAAATATTAACAAACAAATTCAAGTTGTTGTGATCATCTTTATAGCCATAACATATTCATTTCCGTTCATTTATATCATTGACAAGTTAAAGGGCAACTTGATACTCGTAAAAACACTACGTTAAAACAAAAAGACTCAAGAAAGCAATTTTTTTTTCGTAAGAAAGACTTAATAAAACAATTTCAATTGCACAAATAAAAATTGTAAACCATTCCACCACACTTAAATTTTACATTGTCCTCAATGTAGGAAAATACGAAGTAATTGAACATAGAATCAAAGTAAGGAAGATGATTTAAGAAAATGAAGTAAGAGAAACAAAAAAAAGTAAAAAAGAGAGTAAAGGGTTGAAAGAAAGCAAATATGTGTTGATGACTCCTTCACAACTCGAGAACACATTGGGTTGCCTTCCAACAAGCCCTTGAAGTTTAACGTCCATCCAGCCTAGACCAAATTCTTCATTCTGTTCATCCGATGGGACGTCACATCACTCTTTCTGACTCCACAACGTGTTCTCCAATTGCCTCGATGTAAGGCTTCAATCGGTGGCCATTGACCTTGAACTCTTTTTCCATTTCAATTCTTTTGATCTGTATGGCTCCATGGGCATACACATTAGTAACACCAAAAGGACCTACCCATCTAGAAAATAATAGAGTCTAAGCTGGGAATTGAACAGCAAAACTTTCTGGCCAATGTCCAACGTTTTACTCTTGATCTGTTTATCTTGAAATGTCTTAGTCTTTTCCTTGTAGATCAAAGTGTTTTTGAATGCATCATTTCTGATCTCCTCAAGTTCACTCAGCTGGAGCTTTCAATGCAACTCGGCGTTATCTAGCTTGATGTTGAAAGTCTTGACAGCCCACCATGCTTTATGCGCTAGTTCCACCGGAAGGTGGCATGCTTTATCGTACACCAACCTATAGGGTGACATTCCTATAGGTGTTTTGTATGCCATCCTGTACGCCCAAAGTGCATCATCCAACCGTTGGCTCCAATCCTTACGATTAGGACCCACGATTCGTTCTAATATCTTCTTGATCTCTTTATTACTGACTTCAGCCATTCCACTCGTTTGAGGATGGTAAGGTGTAGAGACTCTGTGAGTGACACCATATCGTATCATTAAAGCTTCAATGGTCTTGTTGTAGAAAGGACTTCCTCCATCACTTATTAGGACCCGCGGGATCCCAAACCTGGAAAGAATGTTAGTTCTGAGGAAATCTGCAACAGTTTTAAAGTCATTAGTCTTGGTGGCCTTAGCTTCCACCCATTTCGATACATAATCAACAACAAGTAAGATATAGAAACAGCCATTAGATTGAGGAAATAGACCCATAAAATCGATACCCCAAACATCAAATATTTCAACAGTTAGAACATAATGTTGTGGCATTTCATCCCTTCGTCCTAAGTTTCCTGATCTCTGACATTTATCACAGGCTAAACAGAATGAATGTGCATCTTTAAAAAGTGTGGGCCAATATAGTCCATATTCTAAAATTTTGAGTGCAGTTTTTCTAGATCCAAAATGGCCTCCACAAGCATGGTTATGGCAAAACTCTAGGACTGACCTATGTTCAATATCAGGGACACATCTCCTAATCAATAAATTTGCACAGTGTTTCCATAAATAAGGTTCATCCCAAACATAGTGCCTAGCATGATTCTTGAGTTTATCTTTTTGTGCACGGGAGAGGGTGGTGGGCAACTGCTTGGTGACTAAATAATTGACAATATCAGCATACCAAGGAGTACTTCCCTCTATTCTGAAGAGTTATTCGTCAGGAAACATCTCTTGAATCACCACAGGATCTCGTTCATGTGCTATGCGACTCAAATGGTCTGCCACCACGTTTTCCACACCTTTCTTGTCTTTAATCTCTATGTCAAACTCTTGAAGAAGAAGAATCCATCGGATTAGCCTTGGTTTCGCTTCTTTCTTGGCTAGGAGATACTTCAGTGCTGCATGGTCAGTGTAAATAACGACTTTAGTTCGAAGTAAATAAGAGCGAAATTTATCTAAAGCAAACACAACAGCAAGCAACTCCTTCTCGGTAGTGGTGTAGTTCATTTGGGCATCATTCAAAGTTCTGGATGCATAATAGATGGTGTAGGGCTTCTTATCCCGTCTTTGTCCGAGTACAGCACCAACTGCATAATCAGAGGCATCGTACATTAGTTCAAAGGGTAAGGACCAATCCGAGGCACAAAGAATGGGTGTAATGGTTAAAAGAATTTTAAGCTTCTCAAAAGCTTCCTGACAGTCTGCATCAAAGACGAAAGGTGTCTCTTTCTGAAGCAGTCGGCACAAGGGCCTTGCAATGTGGGAGAAGTCTTGGATAAATCTTCTGTAGAAACTTGCGTGACCAAGAAATGAACGAATCGCTCTCACTGAAGTGGGAGAGGGTAAGTGGCGCACAATATCAACTTTAGATTTATCAACTTCAATTCCTCTTTCAGAGACATTATGGCCTAAGACTATCCCTTGTCTAACCATGAAATGACATTTTTCCCAGTTAAGTACTAGATTAGTTTCAACACACCTTTGTAAGATAAGTTCTAAGCGTTCTAAGCATGCATCAAAACTATCCCCAAAGACACTGAAATCGTCCATAAATACTTCAATTATTTTTTCAACATATTCAGAGAAAATAGAAAGCATGCATCTTTGGAAAGTACCTGGGGCGTTACATAAACCGAAGGGCATTCTTCGGTTGGCAAAAGTGCTAAAAGGACAAGTGAAAGTCGTTTTTTCTTGGTCATTTTGAGTGATACAGATTTGATTGTACCCGAAATAACCATCAAGAAAACAGTAATAGGAGTGACCTAGTAACCTTTCAAGCATTTGATCAATGAAGGGCAAAGGAAAGTGATCCTTCCTAGTTGCTTTGTTTAGGCGTCAATAGTCGATGCAGACTCTGTATCCGGTCACTGTTCGCTGGGGCACTAGTTCACCTTCGATGTTCGCAACAACTGTGACTCCACTTTTCTTCGGGACTACTTGGACTGGTGAGACCCATTTGCTGTCTGAAATTGGGTACATGACACCACAGTCCAAGAGTTTGATGACCTCTTGTTTCACGACTTCCATCATCGGAGGATGGAGGCGACGTTGGGCTTCACGAGAGGGTTTTGCATCATCTTCTAGCAAGATTCGATGCACACAGGTTGTAGGGCTGATTCCATTGATGTTTGATAGAGTCCATCCAATGGCTATCTTGTACTTCGTCAAGACCCGTACCAATCTGTCTTCCCGTGATTCGGTTAGTGCAGGAGACACTATGACGGGCAGAGTGTCGTCCGGACCAAGATAGGCATACTTCAGGTGGTCAGGCAAAACTTTGAGCTCGAGAACGGGGGCCTGAACCACTGAAGGGGGAGTGGCATTAGTATTAACTAGAATTGACAAGGGTACTTATGATTTACCATTCTGGGGGCCTCAATTAGGGTCATGACTCCATCCCAAATTCGAGGCTCTAGTTCGTAATCCGTATCTTCAACCAAGGCGTCCCCCGATTGTGTTAGGCCAACTCCTTCCTGGATTATCATATTGACCATGTCTTCTCGAATTGAATCAAGATGTTTCTCTGCGAAAGAAGTGCACACGTCAACAGAAAAAGTAGTTTGAGTTGTGGAACTAGGGTACCTCATGGCATCGAAAATGTTGAAGCCAATTTCCTCTCCATTGACTTCTATAGTTAATGTACCATTGAATACATCAATCTTCGTCTTGGCAGTTATCATGAATGGTCTTCCCAATAACATTAGTGGAGCTTGATTCGTAGGGGAATCCTTCATGTCTAGGACATAAAAATCAGTGGGGAAGATGAGCTGGTTAACCTGCATAAGAACATCTTCAACGTATCCCTTGGGATACACATTAGAAAGATCGGCTAATTGAATGATAACATCGTCATGCTGTATTTTACCTAAACCTAGGGAAACATATAGTGAATATGACATAACATTAATGGATGTACCTAAATCTAGCATGACTTTATCAAAATACTTGTTACTAATCACACAGGGAACAAAAAAACTCACTGGGTCCTTCAACTTTGGGGGTAGCCGACGTTGGATTACAGCAGAAACTGTTTCACTCACCATCACAACCTCCTTCTCCCTCGTCTGGCGCCTTGGAGTGCATAACTCTTTCAAAAATTTTGCGTATTTTGGCACTTGTTTGATGCACTCGATCAAGGGCATGTTGATTTGCACCCTTTTGAAGATCTCCAAGATTTCCTCATCGGATTCATCCTTCTTAGATTTGGCAAGCCTACTTGGAAATGGTGCATGCACAAACGGGGAATTAGTAACAACCGAACTTGAAGGGATTGGGTTATTACCTTGTGTGTGGGTAGGTTGAACTGGCGGTTGTGTCGTGGTGGTCTTAGTTGCCACCTTGTGCTTTTCAGCCTTAGAAACGGCTGGATCTGGCTCTATTTCTCCGAGTACTTTACCACTTCGAGTGATAATTGCATTGGCTTCAGGTCTTTCATTCGGGTTGGGTGTAGGTTGAGGTGGAATCACCCCGCTAGCTTGGATCTTACCCATGAAGTCCACCACCTTGCCCATTTGGTCCTTGAGATTAGTGATGTTTTTTTGTTAATTTTGCTGACCTGTGACAAGAGCCTGAGTTGACGCCATTAGTGTTTGCTGCCCTTGGGAAAGAGCAGCCAGCATTTTATCATAATCAGGACTAGAAGATGAAGGAATATGATTATTTGCATGATTATGAAAAAAGTTAGAAAATGGGACCGGGGGCCTTGGTCGCCATGTGGGCCTTAGGCAATGGTTTGGGACACGGTTTGGCCCGGTCGACATGTGCTGGGGGTTTAGGACATTGTTTGAATCTCTCCAACTGTAACCTTGGGTCCTTGGCCCTCCTTGAAAGCCTCCAATGGCGTGTGCCAATTCAGTTCTAGAGTCTTCCTCCCTCGCAGTGTAGGGACATTGCTCCTCAAGATGGCCTTGAGAGCATATGGAACAAACTGTAGCTACCTGTTTCTTTAGTTCTAGCATATTCGAAAGCATAGAGGTGATCTTATCTAACTTAGAATCATTTATAGCATGGGAACTTACCTCATGTACCTTTCTAGAAATAGGATCGGCACCTTCGTATTGTGCATCATTGAGTGCACGGCTTTCAAATAGTGCACGACCATCTACTAGGCTCTGAGCTAAGAAACTTCCATTAGCTGCAGCATCGAGCAGTCCTCTATCCCAACTCTTGAGTCCTTCATAAAAGTAGGTTAAAAGATAGCCTTCTATGATCTCGTGAGTAGGGCATGAACCACAAAGTTCCTTAAATCTCTCGTAGTACTAGCTGAAATTCTCATCATGTTCTTTCTACTTGATTCCAGTGATCTCTTTTCTTAAGACCGTAATTTTTGAGGCAGGGAAGTACTTGGTAAGAAACTCCTGAACCAAATTCTCCCAAGAGTCAATATGATTGGGTGGGAGACCCAAAAGCCATACCCGTACTCTTTCCTCCAAGGACAACGGGAAAGCTTTCAGCTTTATGATTTCCAAGTCCGCATCATCCGGACACATACTACCGATGATGAACTGGAACTCTGTTAAGTGTTTGTGTGGATCTTCATTTCTGATTCCACGGAACTTGGGTAGCTGATGAAGGATTCTACTCTTTAGCTCAATATCTTTCTTGTTGGTTCTAGGCTCGGGATACTGGATGCAAAAGTTTGTAGTGCCATTTGTGTTTGCACATGTCTGCTCGCGGATACCCAGATTTCGTGTCATGGCTATTGGTGTTCCGAAAGTCTATTCTTCTTCTGAATTACTCTTCTCACTTATGAACTCACCGATTATTGGGGATGGAGGTCCGGATGAGCCGGTTTGCTTAAGTGCGTCTCTGAATGTTGCGTTGCTTGGAAAAATGTCAAGTTATCTTCTCAGCTGATCAAGCTTAGATTGATGAGCCCGCATTCATAAGTTCGTACCTATATTAACAGAACACTAAGTTAGTAGGCAAGTATACACAAGTAACTAGTGAAAGTTAATTAAGACAAGATAGTTGTTACAAAAGTTAGGGTTAGTAGTAAAAATATAAGTTAAGGAAATCATAATTAGCAAGAAAATGTGAGGTGTAACAAGTACGACTGCAAAAATTTAAACTGGCATTACATATACACAAGAAGAGATAATAAGAGTATGAGAGTAGAGATTTGCATAAAGTATCACATAAATGGAAACCAGAATCAACAATAAGTCACGTTAATGAAAAGAAAGTGCACAAGTTTCAAATGCAAACTAATAATGCAATAAGTAGAGTTTTAGAGTGTCATGAATGATTTTCCCCTTCCACTTCTCATAGTACTTTCCCGGGCGTACGGCATGTGCGTACTGATAACCACCATTCCACCATTCAACATTAATCATGGCCAGTTGAGATAGATGTAACGCGAGAAGTAAGGATAATTTCGAGAGCACCCCGAGGCTAGCTTGGCATATACTCCATTGGTGTTCCCTTTCTTAATCAAAAACTTGTCACCAGTCATAACTCTCCTAGACACCATGATCAATCCGAATGATGATTTAATGAATTATCAAACCCAAGTGTTTACGAACTCCGCCCCAACCTCATGTCCATAGATTTGAATCTGTGGTGTGTGGTGATGAAATCCACACATCATGAAGGGTTAAGGAGAAAGTAAATAAGATGGGCACTACATGTTCCCGAAAGTAAGATTTTGAAGAAAAATGTGCTTTGAAATTCATGCAACTCTAAAACACTTAATAGGAAACAATATGTACACTTTAGGAAATTCATAGATAAATAAAGTTTCTTACTCCTATTTTTTTTCTTTTAATTAATTAATTTATTTATTTATTTTTATTTTTTTCAACTTTTTATAAATATTTTTTTTTTCATTTAAAATTTAAACTTTAACAAGACATAAACAAACAAATAATTACATAAGAATAAAATAAGTGTAAACATAAAGTTAGTGGAACATAAAGTTGATGAAATAAAATTAATGGAATAAAGTGTAATGGAGTAAGGTATAATGGAATAAATAAAAATAAGAGTAAGAAAAAGTGAATATGTACAATATGCATTTATGACAAGTCCAAATGAAATTAAATTATGAACATTTATGATCAAGTATACATTAGAGATTATGAATAAGTAAAGTATGATCATTATAAACAAAAATAATAAGAACAAAAATAAGATGCATAAATAAAATATAAACAAGTAAATAAAGGTTATAAACAAATATAATATTAACAAAAGTAAAATTTATAAACAAGCATAATATGCACAATTTATATACATACACTAACAAATTAAAAATAATTTTCAATTTCCCCGGCAACGGCGCCAAAAATTGGCAACGCCCAAACTACACATTAAATTAAACATGTAATTTGAGTGTTATGCAATTTAAACCCTTTTTGTGTATATGTAGTATTGGTAAATAGGGATCGTTCTTAACCGGGGAAATTAGGGAACATTAATAATGTGTTAGTGGGAAAGAATAATGAATAAAAGAATAATGACTAAATTAATGAATTAGAGAATAACATAATCAAAGAATTAAATAATGAAAGAATTAATAAATTAAAGAATTAAAGAATAAAAGAATAAAGGAATAAAATAATAAAAGAATGAAGAATTAAAAAGGGGGGTTTTGAAGAGGGTTGTAATCATGCAAACAAGTAAAAGCATAAATAAACTAATCCCACTTTTACTCTAATTTATGTACAAGTGACCTTCTTAAAACACATATCTTACCAACACTCTAATAATTGCAAATATTAAAACAATCACGAAATTTTATCGTAATCGTCTTAATTACCTTCATATATTTTTCAATATTATAAATGCACCGACAGCGGCCGACACTTACAATATGATTTACCTTTTGTTTTTGACTGAATGCGCCGACAACGATCAACATTAAGTCTCTTCAATTCTACTTTAAATGCACCGACATTAGATAAAATACTTAACATCAAATTGAAGTATGAAGCACTGGAATGTATGAAATAACTAAAATTCATAAAGTAATACACATGGAGATTGCATTTAACACTTACAAGTATTAGCAAGAAAATACCACACATATATTGAACTATAATCAAAACCAATAACAATAATTAGAGTTTAAGTAAATGGAGAGTAATTTTTACACTTTCAAGGTGGATGAGAACAATGGATTTTTATTCACACGGTTCTCCGACAGCGGACGGAACCTTATGAAGATGGAGGAAATAAACTCGGGAAATATGGACTCAAACTCTAAACTTTGTATTGGAAATATTTTTCCAAAGTTTCTCTTAAGGAAGGCTCAAATGTGTGCTTCCAAGAAGTTTTTTTAACAAGTGAAATGAACCCCTATTTATAGGGGGAAAATCAAATTAAGCTATAGAAAAATAAATAAAAATACCCCAAAAATTACAATAAAAATATTCAAAAGTGAAATGATGAGATTGGGTGGTTTTTGGGGAAAAGAAGTAAAAAAACAAAAGAAATACTTGAAAAACAGCAAAGAAATGGAGCTGTCAGAACAGCTGAAAAAGGGGAAAAGATTCGGCAGGCGCGTGCTGGAAAGGGGCGGCGTGGCCGGCAGGCGTGCGCTGGAAAGCAGGGGTGCATGTCGGCAGGCGTGCGCTGGGGAGCAGGGGTTGTCGTCGGTAGGCGGGCGCCGAGCGTGAGAAGCTTGCTTCGGCAAGCGCGCGCCGAAGGGCTGCTGGACAGGGCTAAAGAAGGCTTGCGCGGGTTGGGTTGTGCGTGTGGGCTGGGCTTGAATGGGCCTGGCGTCTTCTTGCTGGACTGGACTACGCATGGCAGCAGGTTGGCCTGGGTTTGTCAAATGGATTTGGGCTGCAGAAAATAGTTGAAAATTTTATTTATGACTTAATTAATATTTCCACCGAATTACGTCCATAATTTCTTCGTTATAATTCCGATCGACACGATTCTTTCGCCAAAATGCTCCAAATTACAAACTTCATTTATTTAAACAAATATAACACAAAATAAATTATTTTATCTAATTATTTATTATTTTAATATGAAAATTCAAGTATAAAGGGTATAAGATAATATAAAATAATGCTTTTTTGAGGACCTATCACAATACATGTGTTTTCAGTGCTTCTAGGCAGATTATATGTAAAAAATGAACGGACCCCACTTGTTCTTCCCTACACACTTGATCTAAAACTACCCAGGTTCATACTACTACTAATGAAACTTTAACAAATAACGCAACTAGCCCCAACTCGACTTCCCTTTCCCACATAGTTAGAAGGCTGTGTACAGGTTGACTTGGGTGATCTAGCCATTCACATTTAACTAGCTGAGGGATATCCTAGCTTGAGAATGAATGTCTTATAGCCACGGGCGTAAGGGCAAATAAACACCATGTTCGAAAGAATCTATGTAGAAAAGGGTCGATCCCTCTAGTGATTGACTCGGCTTAGCACCAGCAAGAAGTGCACCGGCAGGAAGTATAACCATCCTAAAGTTATCTAGAAAGTTTTAAAAATCCCTTAATTTAATCAAATCTACATGCCTTAGCGTGGCCAGCACATGATCCATGCCCCAGGGTTAAAAAATTCATCATAAGCCCAATCTTCATCAACCTCCTCTTCTTTTTCAACATCCTCATCATTGGCATCCATATCATTGGCCCTCTGCTCTACAGCCTCATCATCATCAACCATTTTTTTGTCCTCAATCTCATCGGCACTCATCTCAACCCCTTCTAGCTTTTCAACCTCCAATTCTTCAAGGTTTATTACTAGAGGTTAGGACAATTAAGCCTCAAGTATATTCTGGTCGGCATCATAGTCATGAACATCAATAAATAATTCTGAAACACTATCAGTGAGCAATGAGGATCCACAACTAGCCAACAAGGACCTACTAGTGGACGTGGAACCACCGGGCTGACTCGTGGCATTATCTATCGAGCAGGAAGAAGCTTCACCCCCAAAACGTTTATCAGGTTCTTTTCTCAATCTAGTAGTTTACTCTAACTCTCACATCTACAATTAAAAGATAGATAACACTACTAAAAATGGAAAGAACGTAACAAAAAGAGGAAAACTTTACCTCTAGTCGGATATAAAGGTAATCAGCAGAAATTGGTCGGGTGGTTACTCGCTTTACTGCTTTGGTCGACATCTCACTCGTTCTAATGCTTTACTCATAAAGTTAGGTTAGATTTTAACATGCTCTTCTTAGTTGATAAGAAGAAGTTGGTCGGACAATACGAGAGCTTGCCAAAAAGTATGGTCAAATGACCCTCACCTTTTTTTATGTAGGTACCTCTTATATATTTAATGCGCCTCCTTGATTTTCACACCCCCTAATCAGACATTAAAGCTCCACTAAATGATCCATATGTTCAGCTAATAAATACGCAAACATATTGAAGTACACACAGATCGACACACCAGATCCATGCATGTGGCGGCGATTTAAAGAGATAGCCATCGTGATCGAATCAGGATTAAAAAATTCATTATCAACCCCATCTTCATCATCAGCCCAATCTTCATCAACCTCATCTTCTTTTATAGCATCCTCATCATTGGCATCCTTATCATTGGCCATCTCCTCTACAGCCTCATCATCATCAACCATTTGTTTATCCTCAATCTCATCGGCACTCAACTCAACCCTCTCCAACTTTTCAACCTCCAATTCTTCAAGGTTTATTACTAGTGATTAGGACAATGAAGCCTCAAGTATATTCTGGTCGGCAAGATAGTCATGAACATCAATAAATAATTCTGAAACACTATCAGTGAACAATGAGGATCCAAAACTAGCCGACGATGACTTACTAGTGGACGTGGAGCCACTTGACATGCTCGTGGCATTATCTATCGAGCAGGAAGAAGCTTCATCCCCCAAACGTTTATCAGGTTCTTTCCTCAATCTAGTATTTTACTCTAACTCTCACATCTATAATTAAATGATAGACAACACTACTACAAATGGAAAGAACATAACAAAAGGGAGAGAACTTTACCTATCACGACCCGACCTTCTCCAACAGGATATTGTCAGCTTTAGGCCCAGCCTTCATAGTTTTGTTCTCGGGAACTCACGTGCTTTGGATTCCTTGGGAACTCCAAATTTAAGCAAGTTAAGGCTAGTGCAATCTCAGGATGGGTGACCTACTGGGAAGTTGCACGTGAACTCCCGGAAACAAAATCATGAGGGATGGGCCCAAAGCGGACAATATTGTGCTAGATGGGTTAGGTCATGACATTACCTCTGGTCGGACATAAAGGTAATCAGCTGAAACTGGTCGAGTGCTTACTCCCTTTACTGCTTTGGTCGAAATCTCACTCGTTCTACTGATTTACTCAGAAAATTAGGTCAGATTTTAACATGCTCTTCTCAGTTGATCGGAAGAAGTTGGTCGGTCAATACGAGAGTTTGCCAAAAAAGTATGCTTAAATGACCCTCACCTTTTTTATGTAGGCACCTCTTACATATTTAATGCGCCTTCTTGATTTGCACAACCCCTAATCAGACATTAAAGCTCCACTAAATGAGCCATATGTTCAGCTAATAAATACGCAAACACAATGAAGTACACGTAGATCAACACACCAGATCCATGCATGTGGCAACGATTTAAAATGATAGCCATCCTGATCGAATCAAGATTAAAAAATTCATCATCAGCCCCATCTTCATCATCAGCCCAATCTTCATCAACCTTCTCTTCTTCTTCAACATCTTCATCATTAGCATCCTTATCATTGGCCCTTTACTCTACAACCTCATCATCATCAACCATTTGTTTATCCTCAATCTCATCGGCACTCAGCTCAACCCCCTCCAGCTTTTCAACCTCCAATTCTTCAAGGTTTATTACAAGAAGTTGGGACAATAAAGCCTCAAGTATATTCTGGTCGGCATCATAGTCATGAACATCAATAAATAATTATGAAACACTATTAATGAGCAATGAAGATCCACAACTAGCCGAAGAGAACCTACTAGTGAACGTGGAGCCACCCGACCAGCTCATAGCATTATCTATCGAGCAGGAAGAAGCTTCACCCCCAAAACATTTATCACGTTCTTTCCTCAATCTAGTAGTTTACTCTAACTCTCACATCTACAATTAAAAGATAGACAACACTACTACAAATGGGAAGAATGTAACAAAATGGGGAAAACATTACCTCTAGTTGGACATAAAGGTAATCAGCTGAAACTAGTCGAGTGCTTACTCGCTTTACTGCTTTGGTCGACATCTCACTCATTCTACTTCTTTACTCATAAAGTTAGGTCAGATTTTAACATGCTTTTCTCAGTTGATCGGAAGAAGTTGGTCGGACAATACGAGAGCTTGCCAAAAAGTATGCTCAAATGACCCTCACATTTTTTATGTAGGTACCTCTTACATATTTAATGTGCCTCCTTGATTTGCACACGCCCTAATCAGACATTAAAGCTCCACTAAATGAGCCATATGTTCAGCTAATAAATACGCAAAGGCATTGAAGTACACACAGATCGACACACCTTTAGGGGCACCGATTTCTCGTATCAATTTGAGGTTCCTTATACGACTTTGGCTAATCGGCACGCCTCCAAGAGTGACGGATCTGACTCATCGATTTGAGGTTCCTCAATGTACTTCCACATATTAGCACGAACTTAGAGGTGACCGATCTACCGCATCAATTCGAGGTTTCTTAAGGGAAATTAGCTAATCAACACGGCTTTAGAAGCTACCGATTTGTCGGATCGATTTGACATTCCTTAAAAGTCTTCCATTGATCAGCACAATAGCATGAGCGACCGATCGGTTGTATTGATTTGAGGTTCCTAATAGGACTACCACTGATAAGCATACTTGGCAACTGGTCTACCGCATCAATTCGAGGTTCCTTAGGGAACTTTGACTGATCAACACACTTCTAGGAGCGATTGATCTTTTGCATCAACTCGACGTTCCCAAGGGGACTTCTGCCAATCAGCATGCCTTCAAGGGTTCATCCGACTAAGGCTACCTTCCTTATCTAAGGACTTGGGGGACTATAGGGTACAGTCTTACCGGTCGATCTACATGGTCTGCATAGAATAACAAGTACTCGATCAAGAAACTCCACCTCATTCAATAACTTAGGGGATTTATGTTTATACCATTTCGACCGACAGACAGAAGGAAGACTGACGTCACATAACATATTCACAGCCACCATATTGGAGCCGACCAATGTGACTCTGGTTGGCTACTTGCTACATTACGATGTTCACCCCAAGAACCTTTTTCGGTCGACACACCTTGGTCGACACCACAGTTCACACAGGAACAGCTGTAACAACCCGAAAATCAAAGAAAATGAAAAATGATGATTTTGCCCCTGAAGGTCAAAAGTTAACTTTTTAACTTAGACATTTTTTAGATATTCTATGAAGGCCGTGAAAAAGGTCCCATACTCTTGAGTACATAGACAAGCAGTATGCTAAGAACAGAGTTCAGATAAGTTTGTTTTGAGTTTAAGTAATGTAGGGACCTTTTTGTAATTTTGGTTATAAGGGGTATTTTGGTCATTTTGACGGAGAAACCTAGAGAAGTCTATAACTATCTTCATTTTTCCCTCCCTCACTGTTCCATTGACCTACTCACTTTATAAATATATGTGTGTGCACTTGGAAAGGTGTTTGGTGGAGTAAGGCTGAAACCATGAAAGTGGTGGCTCATGAGAGAAAAACTAGAGACAAGAGAGAGAGAACCAAGGAAAGAGAAAGAAGAAGAGAAGGGAGGAAAGACAAAGGAAGGAGAAAAGAAATGTAGAGGAAAAAGGAAAGAGTTGAACAGAGGAAAAAAGGGAAAACAATGGGACAAACAATGAACCTTGAGTTCTTATTTTCGGGTTCATGGATGTAGACTAGGAAGCTTGGTATTTAACATGGTAAAGTCTTCCTGAGGTTTCCACATTGTTTCTAAGGCGAAAAGGTGAAGATTGGAATGCAGGTGGACTACAGAACTGACAGGAAGCCATGGCCAAAAGCTTGATGGTAAGTTTCCTTAATTTCTATTATGATTTATGTTGTTTGAAGTATACAGAGAGATTACTAGGTCCAAAAAAATTTGAATCAACATATATAATGTGAAATTCATACGTAAAATAATAGTGTTGTGGTCGGGTCAACATCGCAGGTCGAACAACCCAGTTGCAGGAAAAATGAGTCGACCCGTCCAAGGTTGAAGATGAACTGATGTAGGTGCGTGGCCCCACACGCAGAGAGCTTCACCAGTGTGTGTGGCAGCCTTCCGCCATCCGACCAATGTGCAAGTTCTTTATTATGGTTTTATGAGTTCAATGGTGTAATTTTCAAGTAATTTGGACATCGTTTGAATATAGTTTTTAATTTTTTATTATGCTATATTTTAAACATGGTTTAGAGTTTAGAAAATTAAGGGACTTAATTTAGAATCCCTTTTTGGATATTAAGAAATTTATGATGGAAATATTAGAAACATTTATGAAAATGGTAAAAGTGGGAATTTGGTAATGAATACAATTTAAAATAAAAGGCTTAAATTTTTAGTTTTGTTTAGCGTGTGATGTATATATTGATGATATTCTGAGGACGATGGAAATTGCTCCGCGTATGGTGATAATGAGGTCAAGGGCATGAATTGATGTTAATTTAATGTTTTGGTGATTGTTGTGATTTAAGTTGATGAAGACATGGTGACAAAGATATATGATGTTTATGATGAATAAAACATTTCTTTTATAAGGATTAATACGGTCATTTAAATTGGGTATGAGCAATTAGAGAGGTACTAGTTTATATTTTACAATGGGGACTTGATTATGTAAACAATTATATATTTTAAATTTGTGATTATTTTAAAATATATTTATATGTAATTGAGATGTTAAATAATGATGAATTTAATAATAGAAGTAAGACACCGAACAAGGTCAAATTAGTAATTTCCACTACTTGTCGGGGTTAGTGGGTTGGATGTGGGCGGTACCCTGCAAGGGAGGGATTCTTTTTGGTTAATGTATTTAGGTGGAAATAGGGTAAAATTGAGAAATCCCTTGTCAGACAAAGAGTTGTCAGACGAAAGTAGGACGAGCCCAATTTTTCACGGAATTTAGGGACGGGCCCTGTCAACTTGATATCAGAGCGCAGGTTTGTATATTTTATTTCTGAGATAAGAATTCCGAGCATAGAATATTTGATGATTTGATGGAATTACTTGGAAAATATGTTTTATAGATTGGAATTTGGTTGACTTAAAATATGAGCCCAGGGTTATTCAACGATTTATGTGACAATGATTTGAGTTGGGTTTCAAAATGACACTTCGAATAAATTACTTGATGATTTTTGGATATGATTGATTGTTTGAATGCACGTTCTACGAGATTAAATGAAAAATGTGTTTTAGGCTTAGGCCCAGAGTTTGAAATGATAATTGGGTTTTTAAGAAAAACGTATATGCAAAAAATGTAGATTTGCTTATGAGGAATTTGTATGTAGATATATGTTTTTCGATACTTATGTTATTGTGTTTGTTAACAGATGCTGATTTTTCTAGATGGTGAGCAGTCTTAGACGTCGAGCTAAGGATCCTTTCTTGAGATTGGTATTGTGGTGGCGACTTAGAGGTCGAGCGGGGCTCCTTTCCTAAATCGGCTTTCACTCGGAAGTCGAGTTAGGCTCTTTTCTCGAGTGGTCTGCCTATTGATAGTGCAGAACAACCCGTACGTCGAGTTTGGTTCCTATCTTGGGGGAATATTTTTCAGAATGATGTGTTGGTACTATTTTCATATTTGATTCATATGATGGTGTGGTGATTGCCTACGCATAGTATGGTTATGTGATGGGATTGATACTTGAGTTGTTAAGTGGATGAGTTTGATTGTGGGCTAGTGATATAGAAAGGACGTTGATATTATTATGTTCCTAAAAGTAACTTGGAAGGTACCTGGTGTGAGATTGCTAATGTGAAATAAGATTATACAGGATCCCATTATTTCTTGTGTTTGCATAGAGTTGAGAATTAGGACTTTCCTTTCTAGTGTGCATGCATAATTAAGTGTTTTAAAGGCTTTATGCTATGATTTCTACGATATTGACTTGATTAACATTGTAAAGGATGTTTGGACTATAGTATGGTATGAAATTGGGGTTGACTTGAATGTGATTTTAGGTTATTGTATGCTTTGTGTGATTATGAGCAAGTAAAGTTCTGATTGTGAAAGTACTTGGCTTTGAATTTCACGTGATAAAAAGAAAAAGGTTTTGACTATTGTTTATGTGAGAAGGTTTTCCTTAAGTTAACATATCATAACATTGTAATTATGTATGATGATAATGTAATGATGAATGTTTGATGTATGATGTTTGATGGTCGTGTGATTAGGGGTGTGTGATTATATCAATATGATATGATTCATATCATATACGATCTTATGTTGTGATGAAATGATATGTTGATACGTTATGATGATATGTAAGATAATGTGATGACATAGCATAACAACGATACGATATGAGATATTGAGAGCTTGATATCTATGGTAATTGATATTGGGCATCGAGGATGGATTGATTGATTATGTGTGGCTGTTGTGATGGTTTACGCATATTGGTTGAGACGATTACTGATGATGTTTGTTTTATAGATATTTTACACGTATTCCAAGCTCATAATTATATTATAATATCACTGAGTTTTAAATGCCTTTATAAGATTGATTTCTTTTAAACAACTTGGTTGGCCAATTTGAATATGAAAATAAGATTGGAATCTACCAATTTGACAAATTAGTTTTCCTATAATTAGGAACGGGTCCTGTCACTCCTTCCTGCCTCCTTTTTTTTTCTACATATGCAGTGGTGGGTTACCAGATAAGAGGGGACAATCTCTTTCTCCCTTGGCCTTGCTCAATTTTCCTTTTCTTATTGAAAAACATAAGCATCGGAGCCCACTAGGCTAGCACATCACCGGTGTCAAGTACTCTTCTTATTGTTTCGTAAGTCTCCCAATGAACAAGAAGAAGACCCCCAGCAGCTAGCAAGACCATATTTTATTAGGTCCATTTTCGGATCAAATAACATTTATTGGAATTTCATCGTATTTTATTTGCTAGGCAATTGAATTAAAGGTTTAGAGAAAGAAGAACATCGGGGGATGAATTCATTGCAGCATTTAGTATGAAGGTAAGGAATTCAAGGGAAAAACTTGAACTGGATTTTTAGTTATTTTGGGCCAACTTATAAAAAAATGTTGGCTTCTTGACTGTTTTTCTTACAATCTTGCGAGGCGAGGGGAATGGATGTTTAGATGGAAATGGATCTACGGAGTGGCTATGCCACCAAAAGGGTATTTAAATATTACGGACTAATTAGTAAATACCTTAATCTTTTGTTTGGGATAGATTGTGATCGAAGGGATTAAGTTTTCCTTGTATAGAAAATTTTCATAGTTCGGATATAAATTTATGACGATCCTTATAATTTGTAGAGTTTTATGTAATTTACCCTAAATAATATTAATGCGAGGTCGATTGGACTTAGTACCCATATATACAATCTAACTATTGATTTTGTTGTTTCTAGTTCAAAAATCATCTCTATAAATATTTATCTAAATCGGGACTATTTTTATTTTATTTAGATATACTATTAGTAGTCAAATAAATCTCAATTTGAATAAATCTTTATAGGAATAAGCATATATGCAATATATATTGTTATGTTACATATAAGAATGATGGGAAGGGAAGGGAAGGGAAGGGGACATCTCAAGTTAATGCGGCATCGAAAAACAGTTGCGTAAAAAGCATCATATTTTAGGCTTTAGCCAGGTCTCCTGGAGAAGGGAAGGGAGTTGGTGATCTGTCTTGCCATTTTAGTAGAAAAAGAAAGATGAGTCCCTCACCATGTCATTTAAAAGTAATCAAGGTTTTGCATGGTTCCTTTTTCCATTACAAGTCAAAGAAAGAAAGCAATATTCAGTGTGAAAGTATATATATATATATATATATATATATATATATGTATCCAACTCACAACTCAAACCCAACCCAAGTCAATTCATCACTAAAAAATGAGACCGACACAGTTTCCGGAAACATACATACAGAACTCAGCAATAAACCATATCATACTCGCCAACCCAATCCTACACATCCAATCTCATATGCGGCGAAGGAAAATAAAAGAAACATTATATATAGAAACTATATGATGAAATCAGCAGAGTGATTCGAGCACGCATAAATTCCAGCAGAAGGAAACACTAACGCCCTTCCTTTCCCTTCCTTTTTCAAGTTTCTGGAGCCGGTGGCGGTGGCTTCAGAAGCGGTTGAAGAGCCTTGACAACAATGCTCATATTTGGCCGGAACTCAGCTTCATATTGCACACACAGCGCGGCCACTGCTGCCAGCTGCATCAACAAAACAAAACAACTGTCACTTTCTAATTATAACTGCGAGCACACTCATTACGGATTGAAGTTGCATAAATGCATTTCCGCTCGTCAGGTGGTGGTGGGATGTGCGTGCTCAAATTCAAAGAGAGAGAACGAGAGACCTTTGCAACTCCTTTAGGAGGATATTCTCCCTTTAGCTTTGGATCTACACATTGTTTCACCTTGTCTTCACTCAATCTTGGAGTAGCCTTGAGAAAGCAAGGGGTAATGTCAGGTCAATCTACATGCAGCATAGAACTGGTAGAATAGCAAACGAAATTACAATCTCAAAGATGCAAGCAAATAAACTCACCCAGGTAACAAGACTCTGCTGCCCACGTGGCATTGTATGATCGACAGGTTTCCTCCCAGTTAGAAGTTCTAGAAGAACCACTCCAAAGCTATACACATCACTCTTTTGTGTCAACTGACCGGTCATTGCATACCTGTAAGAAAAAATTATCAAATTCAAATTAGTAGTGATCTTTAACTCTCAAAGACCCCAAAAACGCAAAAGATACAGAATCGTACACAAAGCTTCTGGAAGAAAGGGTTTCTAAACATTTCCTCTCTAAATGATTGTTTAGTGAATAAACTAGTTGACATCATAAATGCAAACATGCAATAGCAGCGACTCCTAGGAAAATGGCTTCTGGATTATTGTTTTTGGCAGTCCACATTTGACACAACACATCCTAGATATTGCATTAACAAATATCAATGTTAAATTAACTATCCATCTCCAACCAAAAAAGACGAAACAAAACTATAGCTCAAAATAAAGAGTCATGACAAGCAAGTATATACAGGGATAGGAATGGCCACTGGGGTACCCATGATAATCTCTCACCACCACATCCCTAAAATCTAATGGGCACACATGGCCGACACAATTTCGGTCCAATAACGTTCAGCAGTTCTTTTAACAAAAAGTTCTTTCAAACAAATTCACCATGGTTTTCAAAAGATAAATAAATAAATCACTTTGGCAACATGAATGTTGAGTTCTTGTGTTCCAAAACTAGCTAGAACACTTACTAATTATTTCCAATATATTTTCAATTTTCTAGATGATTGTATAGCTACATGAATGGCATAAGACTCAGGTAAGCTGCAGACATTATCCATCAAACAAATTAGCAAAATTTATTCAACAGAAATTTTCCTCCTGTTGTAAAATACAAGGTTACGTTCCTCATCTTCCTGTGAACTGATTCTCCACAGATTTTATTTTCCTGTTCTAAATTTGGGTACCCTCTCCCCACCCAAAAAAAAATTAAGTATAAGAATAAATAAATTTTGAAACTGATTACAGAAACCATTTCAGTAAATATTAAACTAGCAATTAACTAAAACAGCCATAAAACAGCAAGCTGCAAACACTTGAAAACAAAGACTGAAAGGGAGAATCTCCAAGGCGATTTGGGCCAATACCCAATTATACTAGGGTTCTAGTTAATTTGGGGATTCTTGTTTTTTTATTATTGTCATTTAAGTAGTCTTATTAGGATTAGGATTTATTAGGCAAGTTTTACTAGAAGTAGGATTTCTTGTAGCAAAAACTAGGGTTGCCAACTTTAGTATAAAAAGGCTATTCAACGGTTTATGTATTCATTATTTTAGTCTTTAATCAATTATAAATCAGAATTGTCTGATTTAAGGGTTTCTTTGGATTTCTTTGCCCTAGAACTCTATTATCTTTGTTCCACTTCGATTCTATGGCTTTATCTCTATAGATTTCTGCTGCTTATTGCTGGCCTCCCCTTGTCCCTGCATCACATATGATATTAACCAAATAAATGTAGAAAGTTTCAAAGCCATACTCCGGGGCATGATAACCAAACGTTCCCAAAACACGGGTAGAATGAAGACGAGCAGCCATATCAGGAGCCTGATTCGAAAGATTAAAGTCTGCTATCTTGGCTTTGAAATCTTCAAATAAAAGCACATTGCTAGATCTTATATCTCTGTGTATAACAGTAGTTACAGCCTTCTCATGCAAGTATTCCAATCCCCTAGCTGCATCAACTGCAATTCTCACCCGCTGCATCCAGTCTAGTGTGGGACCTGGTTGAGCACCTTGAACTCCCTTTCTACCTATAATTGTACACACTCAAATTAATGGATTCTATTTTCTACAAAGAAATTTCAAATCAAGTAAATCTGAAATTCAAAATTGCAAAGAGAAGATGGTTTTACCATGTAATATGTCGTGTAGAGATCCCATGGTTGCAAACTCATAGGCAAGCACGCGTAGATTTCCGTCCACACAGTAACCAAGCAACTCAACAAGATTTTCGTGCTTCAGTTTCGAAACCATGGAAACCTTAAGTGAAATATGTCAAGATAAAGTCAGATACAGTAAGAAACCACTAGTCACATATCATATAACCAAATTGGACGCAAATATTCAAGTGACAAGGCTTGCTGATAGACCTGGGTCAAAAACTCAACATTTGTCTCGGGCTCGGATGCAACGTCAAGCTTCTTCACGGCGACAGCTTTACCATCATTCAGGCTTGCATAATATACCCTCCCATATGATCCTTCACCAATCAATGACTTTGAACCAAAATTGTCAGTCTTCTCTTTCAACTCTTCCAGAGACAAGGGAGGCACTTCGATAGGAGGTGCCACCTTCTGTACTTCAGATTTAACAGGAGCTGAAACCTTAGAGCCCTTTTGGTTCCCTAATTATACACAAAACAGATGATCACACATTAAGAAGAAGAAAAAAAAGAATATGACCAGATTTTAACAACCAATTAAAATTTAAAAACCTCAAAATTTATCCAACAAGCTATAACTATAGCTTATTTACTTCTTTTTTTTCTTTTCTGTTTTTGTTAAATTCAAAGGTATATATATTATTAATCAAACAATTAGAGATGTTAATAGAAAGAAAGTTAAGATGTTTCTCCAAAGATAAAATCATAATTAAGCAAGATGCCTTTTCTATTGACAAGTGCTTCAGTACTTCATTAGTATCTTCAGAAATAAATTTAAAACAATAAGAAGATATGTGCATACTAAACAATTACTGGACATAATAAGCAATTACTGAGCATAATAAACAATTACATATATAACAGAAAACAAATTACAAAAATAGAAACGCAAAATTATAATAGGTTGCACACCGCCTTTCTATTGAATTGTTCAAGTAATTAATTTGCAGCCTCAAAAACCAATTACAATATATAACTTGGTTCATACTAGTGATATCTTTGACATCCCCCATAAAGGACATTACATAGAATCCAACCTAAAAAGGAAAATGAATCGACTCCTAAATGGTTAAATAAATTTGTCTGACAATGACAAATCAACAGATGGGGCACATAAGTGCACGCACATGCAGACATTTGAACAATATACCCATACATGATCTTTAACAGGGCTAATCTTACAGGCTTCATTTGATACACAAATTTTATCTTCCTACAAATAATCAGAGCTGAGATCCACAGAACAAAATTTCTATATAGAGTCAATTCTTAAAACTGAATGTTCAGAAAGCGGTCAGAGCTATGGATCGTGGCACATATGCAAGATGTAGCATAGGTCATATAACATACAATGTGGATACCCAACACCATTTCCACAAATGGTGGTTGTCACTGGGGCATAATGGAGGCGTTCGTGCTCTGTAGGAATTAGTAAATATTAAAAAAATTCTAGATCAACAAAAAAATAGCACTATAACCACGATTCTAGAATCACTAGAAATGTCAAAAACTATCACCTTAGATTACTAAAATGATTTCCTATCTTTCAACCCATAACTCTAAAGGCAAGTCAGAAAATGTACCATCTGCAAAATGCTTTGGGCTCTTCAAGCGTTCATTTTCATTTGAAGGATAAGACTCTTCGACATGACAGGTACAACACAGCCACCTGCGCATCGTGAATTTCTTCCTCAAATATAAATCTTCTTCAGCACTTGTATTCTCCAATCGTACAAAGTAACCAGGGGGAGGAGCATGTGCCTGTATTGCATCACAATAATATGACCGGAGTCAACATCAGCACATAATAAAATGTAGAAAGAATTGAAACATTGTGTCAGGTGAAGACATCCTAACAAGCTGGTAAAGCATAGATTAGTACCTCTCAGGCAAAATCTAAAAAGAATTTTCAGCCATCATAGGCTTTTTCACATGGGTTTTCACTATGACTCCAATAACACAAGTCAACCCATGATGTAATGGAACAAAGCATTGCACATCAAGTAGAATGATAAATAAAATTTGTAATTTATGACACAACTCAGAGTATTCTGTTTTTAAATTAAAATAAAATAAAATTGTATCAATAATACAGTGCAAACATTGATTCTGTGAGCCTAGTCTCAGGCCTATAATGCAAGTCTTAATTAGAATGTACCATTCCAATGTTACAAATCAAGAGAATTGAATCAAATTCATCTTAATATCAAACAAAACAATATTATTGCTCATATTATATACACCTCTCCTAAATATCATCAATCCGAGAGATTAAAGTAGACCCGTTATTCTTACCACAAAACCACGGCGACGGCAGTCAGCACCGTCCATTAAGGTTAATTACAAATTCAAATTCACAAACGAATTGCAGGAGAAGTGCAAGAAACCCAGAAAACAATTGATCCCAATCCTCCAAATTAAGCAAAGAAGCTCAAAATGACCAAACAAAGACAACACCTAATTCAATTTAAGAATAATTATAGAAAGTAATCAATTGGATTAACTTCGAGGATTTGGAAAACGAGAGAGAAATGAATAGGTCAAATAGAGGAATGAGGATTCAATTAGAAAAACAAAAAATGAAGCGCAGATCGAAAGCTTATCTAAGGCAATAAATAAAATACAAGACGAGACTAAATTGAACCAAAGATTAAAATATATGAGGATGAAAATGACTACCTCGGCTTCTCTTTCTCTCTCTCTCTCTCTCTTCTTCGCCTCTATCTCTCTTTCTCTCTCTCTCTCTCTCTCTCTCTCTCTCTCTCTCTCTCTCTCTCTCTCTCCCCCCCCCCCCCCCCTCTCTCTCTCTGTTTTAGGGTTTGTGAGGTTAAAGGGACAGGTAGGATTTGAAAGGGGCTTAAGCTGTTTGCTTTTTGGGGCGTGAAAGCTGTGAGAGGTTGGGTTTGTTTTTGTGGCGTTTGTTCAGAGAGAAAAAAAAAAGACAGAGAGGCAACGCGGAGTGGCCGACCGGCGAGCGAGGCAAATCAACAGATGGACAGATAGATAGTGTCAAGGGCCGGTAAGGGTCTCCTATTTTCCATCATGTGCCTTCTTTATTTCACTTTCTTTATGGAAAATCAAATCTCCACTTTAGTCTGTCTCTCTCTCTCTCGCTCTTCCCCCTCTCCTCTCTAAAACAGACTCGTTTGTTTCTCTCTCTAGAAAGGAAAACCATCAATTTTCAATTTGATTTTCCTTAGTGCCACTTAGGCACCCAAGCTGCATACAATTTGTCGTCTTGTTGTTTCTTGCTATTTTGGTCTTATTTTCTCCTTCCAAAAAAGCATAATTATTATTTTATTTAATTATTTTGGTCATGGGTTCTCCTTCAAAAAAAGCATATTTATTTTTTTAATTTTATTATCCTAATTATATTTCGGATATTTTGCTGCCAAAGGAAAGATTGAACGGTGAAGAGAAGGAAAGTGGGAGAATTTGCCGACCATAGTGCCTTTTGCTATTAACTAACTTTTTTTTTGATTTTTCAAAAAAAAATATAAAGAGAGCATCAATGTACCTTTAATATTTATTTTAAAACTTTACTAAAATTAAATGCAAGAATATTTATATTATAATGATGAAAAAAATTTCACGAAATTATAATATTACTAATAGTTTAATTTTTTTAAAAAAATTTACACTTTTATTTATTATCAAAAGATAAATGTTTGATGACAACGAAATGAGTCTTTTTTTTTTGTCATCTTATATATGAGTGACTAATGAGGTCATCGAATAGGATTAAGGGAATCCACAAGAGCCATAGCAAAAGTGAGTTTTCATAGGGCAATTGTCACTTCTTATGGACCTGTGACACACTCCGACTTGGAAAGTCCACAAGGACGCCAAAATCAAGAGATGATGGCCAAATCCGAACGGTGATGTCCAGATGACAAAAGTCCAAGGTTTAAAATGGTGCATTTTATTAGGTTGCTAAACATAATTAGTAAAAGCTAATTAGCAATTCATCGCGATAGCGAAAGTATAGAGCATAGTATACTATTTTGATGATCATTCAATTTAGGCTTTTTACTCAAATTGCCCCCTGAACATTGAGTTTAGTCTCAAAATGCACTTTGAACATGATTCTGACCCAAGTTACCCCCTGAACACGGTTTCCGTTTCAAAATGCCCCCTGGTCGTCAAAATTCACGCCAGTCCATTATTTGCAGGGGCGTAATTGTCCTGCAGAGATGAAAACTGAAGAGATAATTGAAAGGGAATGAGCCAGGTGACCGCAAATGAAAACTGAAGAGATTATTGAAAGGGAATGAGCCAGGCGAGCGTAGAGGAAAACTGAAGAGAGAACTCGCATCGTCCATCGCAAAAGCAGAGGAAAATGAGAGGAACGGAGATCCGTGCCCAATGAATTGAGATCCAATTTCCTGGTGTTTGGGTAAATTTCCTTCCCCTTTGAATTGAGATCCAATTTCTTCCCCAATTATGATTTCATTAGCCTTTGATTTGAAGGATTCCTCCTAGGTGTAAATCTGTGTGAATTGAATTATATTTAATAATTAGGAGTTTAATTGGAAGAAGATTATGAGGAAGAAAGGATAATATCTGCTCAAAATCTTCTTCTATGATAAGAAAAAAATGCAACAACTAATATTGAGTCGAGTCGAGTCAATAAGCATGAATTTAGTGAGAGGCTTACAGAAATGGTAAAATGTATTTGATTGCAAGGCAGCTCAGCTCGCCGGTCCGCCTGTACGACTCCAAGTCGGAGCTGGGGCAGTCAATGCTGGACAAAACAGTCAGCTTTTTCCACTCAAAAATAGATAGATCATGTGTTCCACTTTTAAAAGTCTTTGGATTTTGCTTTTGTGTTTATAGAATGAACTTCAAAATGCTGAGAGATGTATGGATTATCTCATTCTAATGTGAAACAACTTTTCATTTAAGAACTATTGGGCAGTTAGCAACTGAAATTAAGCCAACTGAAAATTGTTGTTCCAATAAACAAATGTTTTGTATCTATTAGAATTGCATCTTTTTTCCTTGGCTACTGGAATTAACCTCCAGTGAACATAAATTCCCATTTTCATCACTCTAGTACAATTATCAAGTCTTTGTTCCATGATTTAATGTAGCATCTATGCTTTTTTATACTAATCACATGAATCAAAATTGATGAAAAAATCTTTAAGCGTACCTGCAGTGGTTAAGAAGACCTTGAATCATCTTTTCTATTTTGTATTATCTTGTAATTGCATAATTTGTCTTTGCAGCTCAAAGGCAAGTGGGAGAAACTTCAAAATGCTTTTGTGTTTATAGAATGAACTTCAAAATGCTGAGAGATGTATGTTTTTTCTCATTCTAATGTGAAATAGCTTTACATTTAAGAACTATTGAACATTTAGCAACTGAAATTAAGCCAACTGAAAATTGTTGTTCCAATAAACAAATGTTTTGTATATATTAGAATTGCATCTTTTTTCCTTGGCTACTGGAATTAACCTCCAGTGAACATAAATTCCCATTTTCATCACTCTAGTACAATTATCAAGTCTTTGTTCCATGATTTAATGTAGCATCTATGCTTTCATATACTAATCACATGAATCAAAATTGATGAAAAAATCTTTAAGCGTACCTGCAGTGGTTAAGAAGACCTTGACTCATCTTTTCTATTTTGTATTATCTTATAATTTCATAATTTGTCTTTGCAGCTCAGAGGCAAGTGGGAGAAACTTCCCTGAACGATAAAAGCTCAAGATCACATCAGATAATAAGGCTGGTATAATAATAATGAGCTTTATCCTTAGATATTTTTTTTTAAAAAAAAACAAATGATTTACAAATGCTCAATGTTGTATGTCAGCAACATCTTCTTATTTCTTCGTCTGAAGGTGATTCCTCGCGACCCCAATTAGAGAAAAGGATGATTCCTCGTGACCCCGGACACAAGTAACCAAAATACGGTTCGTAATATGTTGTGGTTTTCTCGATTTTTCACTTTCAATTTTGTGTTGATTGCTGAAGAATGGTGTTCTTTCCATTGTTTATCTGTTTGGTCTTGTTATTCTTCATGTTAGTATGTGTTAGAGAGATTTCCTCTTCATTTTCCTCTTCTCGTTATATATATATATATATATATATATATATATGTGCGTGTGTGTTTCTCTTTTTTAGTTTGTACTAATTAGAGTGTATTGCTGCTGGTTTTTTAGATGATCCTAATTTACTCAGTTTAGAGGTGCATCATCATGGTGTGGTAATGGAAGGGGGTAAAGATGGGTTGACAATGTTGTACAAGGGGGGAATATTAAAGGGTATGACTTTGTATTGATTAATCATATATCAATGTTAGAGATGAAAAGTGTGGCTATGGACTTGGGTTATGATACTAGCTCAGTGTCTATATATTCAAAAGAGTGGAACAATGAGAACTTGGTTGAGGTGAGTGGTGATCGAGAATTGTATCTGCTTTGTAAAGGATATATTGAGTCAAATGGCAAGATAATCCCTATCTACTTACGACGTGGGGGTGGTGATGGGATTAAGTTACCCATGAGCTAGGCAAGGGGAAAAAAAAGTTATGCAAGAAGAAGAAGGAGTTGATGTTGAGTCAGATACTGAAGAAGATGATGAGCTTGATACGGAGTTTGTTGACACTGAGTTTGTACAAACAAAAGAACTAGATGATGCTCTGTTTCAGAATTATGTGGACCATGAAGAAGCTGAAATTGATCCCAGTGTTCATGAACATGCGGAACATGTCGGAAATGAGGAAATTGGGGCCAATTCACCTAGGTTGATTAGCTTTGATCCAGAAGAAGAAGATAGTGACAATGGTGAAGGTCAGACTGGATGTATGGGAAGGGGAAGAAAAGATGGCCAGGCATATAGGAACTTCCATCCAGAAACTGATATGGAAAACCCTGTATTTAAACTTGGTTTGAGATTTCCTTCTGCTGCAATCTTCAGAAAAGCTATTAGAAGGTACTCTGTGATAGCTAGGAGGGAAATTAACTTTAAGAAGAATGATGCAGATAAGATACAAGTAGTGTGTGGGGATGGAAAAAGTTGCAAGTTCTATGTTTATACCTCAAAGGTGGAAGGGAGAGAGTACTTCCAAGTGAAAACTTTTCGTTCAAAATATGATTGTAGCAAGGGTGTTTACAATAGGCATGCAAATACTTAGTGGTTGGTGAGAAAGTATTCAAGACAACTTAGAAGCAAGAAGTGGGACTTAGGGGAGTTTCAAGAACTTGTGTTCCACCAATCAGGCTATTGGCCATGTAAATCCACTTCCTATAGGGCAAGGTATATGGTCATAGAGTTGGTTGAAGGCACCTACACTAGATAGTATGAAATCTTACGAGATTATTGTGAGGAGTTGAAGAAAGTGGATGGTGAAAGCACTGCGGTGATTAAGGCCGAACTTGAGGGTGATGGGGTGCCTAGATTCCAGAGAGTTTACGTTTCATTAGGGCCTTGTAAAAAAGGTTGGATGCAAGGTTGTAGGCCTTTTATTGGCTTAGATGGGACTCATATTAAAGGCCCACATTCTGGACAGATTTTGGCGGCTGTTGGAGTTGATGCAAACAATGGTATGTATCCAATAGCATGGGCCATTGTGGAGGTTAAGAATTACAGTACTTGGAAATGGTTTCTGGACATTTTGGGTGATGATCTGAAGATACAAAATAGCCATGGGTACTTGTTTATGACTGATAAGTAGAAAGGATTGCTTGAAGCTATAGGTCAGTGTTTCCCACATGCAGCGCATAGACATTGCATTAAGCATCTATATGACAACTTCAACAAGGAGCACAAAGGCATGGCTTTGAAAGAGCAATTTGAAATGATAGCACGAGCCACTAATTTGGCATGGTTTGAAACATAAATGAAGAAGATGCTAGTACTTAGTGAGCCTGGTCATTATTGGTTAAGCCAACGGGATGCTAAGCAATGGTGTCGTGCACATTTCAACCCTGCCTTCAAATGTGACATCTTAACAAACAATTTAAATTAGGCTTTCAACAAGGCAATTATACCTACAAGAGACAAGCCTATAATAACTATGCTGGAGAAAATTAGGAGTTATGTGATGATACTGCACTTAACGAGAACGTTAGTATGTATTAGATTGGTAGTATATATGGTATTGACATGTTGTATACAATCTGAATAATTTTATGTTTCTATGTAGGGGAGCCCCCGATCATTGGCATGGGCATCAAATTGGGCCAAGAATTAGACAGTTGTAGGAAGAGAACAAGAAACAAGGACAACAATTTTTGTCAAGGCATGCAGGGGATTATATATTTGAAGTCAGTTCTGATACCGGAAGACAATTTAGGGTCAACTTGAGGACACGGTCATGTTCTTGTGGTAGATGGGATCTTAGTGGAATTCCCTGCCCACATGCATGTTGTGTCATTAGCAGATTGAATCGTAATGCAGCGGAATATGTGGATGAATGTTACAGTTTGGAGTCGTATAAGAGGTCTTACATAGGAATCATCATGCCAACGACAAGTGAAGACCAATGGCAATCAACTGGGAGGAATCCTTTGAAGCCACCCAAATACCACAAACAACCTGGCAGGCCAAGGAAAAGCAGGAAAAAAGCACATGATGAGCCCCACAAGACCTCGAATACTAAAATGCCAAGATATCATGTACGAACAAAATGTAGCAACTGTGGTTCAGTTGGACATTATATGAGCAAGTGCCAGGTAGTGTCCTTTACTATTTTTGAGTTTGGAATGATATTCTAGGAACCAATAACCTCCAAAGCAGCTACCCAAGCCACCAAAAGACAAGAAGCACGTCGTAGACGCAAGGAAGCGAAGGAAAAAGTAGCTGATGGCACTATAGGGACAAGATTAAAATCAAAGCAGAAAATTCCCCATCAATCAGCTTCTCAAGAGATGTCTTCACAAGCAAGTGTACCTGATCAACCCTTTTCACAACCACCTCCACCCATACAAGAAATGTCACAATTTGGTGGTAGCCAACATGCTCAGTCTCAACCATCAAAGCGTTTAAGGTTTAAATCCCCAGCAAAGAGGATGAAAACAACAAAGTAGTAGTAGCCTTCATTTAGTTTTTGAAAAGATCTATGTATATATAGTGACAATAAAATTTTATGAAACCTTTTATGAATTTTCCATCTTCGTTAAATGGAATCTTCGTTGTGGATGATCATTTTTGTTAAAGGGTATTGCAACTTAATGAATGCAGATTTTTGTTCAAATTGTTTTCCAATCTTTTCACTTCAAGGTAAACTGAAATGCACATATTCATAATCCATTTCATATATTAGAAAGTAAATACGTAACCATTCTACATTACATAAATTCCTCCTACAAACATTACATAAGACATTAAAACCTTACAAATACTCTTCAATTCTTAAACATCAAGGCAATAATCAATGCCCAAGAGAACAACAATCCAAGCCACAGCTTCCTACACAAAGCATTTTTTTTTTCCGCATCCCTTTCAAGCCTATCAATCTTCCTCAATAATTCAGGTATGATAAATTGAGATCTTGGACACATCTCAGAATCCATCCATTGCCAAAACCCACAACCACCCTGCATAACACAAGTAACCATCTGCAAACAAGTTATTAAGGTCATTATACAAACACATTAACACAATAGCATATATTTACCAAATTAGAGTACGGAAAAAAAATCTCACCCTTGGATTTGGACAAACTAGCAACCTCTTCCCTGGATTTTTATCAGTCCAAGAGGTGGCAATTTTGCTGGCCTTCCCACAATAGCAACAATTGGGGTGATTGAACGGTCATTTCTCCATTGTTCACCTTCAGACGAAGAGTAAATAAGTAGCTATTGACTTTGAATGGCCCTTTGGAGCAAGCTAGATCGCCACTAATCATGTAACTTTGTATACCAAAAAGAGGAGATCAATAGGATAACGTTAAAGACATGACCTCAAAGTGACTAAATACATGCATTAAGCACCCTACCTACTTGATTGTAACTTAATAACTTTGACTTAACCATTTGCCGGGCGGAAAGCATTGAGAGATGCATGTGCCATATAGACACCTACAAAATCTTATATATATATATACACACACACACATATATATAATTTTGTTTTACTTTTCTATACATATGCAAACGTGCACTTACCAGGTAAACTCTGGATATTGAGTCTTAGTTTCCCATTTATACAGGGAAAAAAATAAGACAGATTGGTACATGTATTTCTAGCTTTGCGAAATAGAAAAAGTTGTGATGCATCATTTCATAATGTACAATGAAAACTTACTCCACTGAAAAAGAAAACAACAAAAGTGTAAATTCCACTCCCCAAATAGTAACACCATCATTGAATTCAACAATGCCTCAAACCCTATCTCATCATCTTCATTAGAAAAAAATTTGTACATGTTCTTCATGATTTAATGGTAAAAAACAGCTGTAGTATGTATGACGTCAAGCTTGAATTCTATCGTAAACTGGTTATATCAAGAATTTTTCATTGTAAACATAAAACCGAACTAACTTTCTCGTGTGTGTGTGTAACTCCCTTTTTTAAACATGCCTAATTTTTTTCAATTATCTCTTCTGTAGATATAACCAGGTTAAGACATAAGACAAACAAAACAAGGTTGTTGTATATACATAAGACTTGTACATGTTCTTCATGATTTAATGGTAAAAAACAGCTGTAGTATGTATGACGTCAAGCTTGAATTCTATCGTAAACTGGTTATATCAAGAATTTTTCATTGTAAACATAAAACCGAACTAACTTTCTCGTGTGTGTGTGTGTGTGTAACTCCCTTTTTTAAACATGCCTAATTTTTTTCAATTATCTCTTCTGTAGATATAACCAGGTTAAGACATAAGACAAACAAAACAAGGCTGTTGTATATACATAAGACTAACTGATAATTTCAGTTGCCCTGCACAATAAAACAAGGTTGTTGTATATACATAAGACTAACCAGGCTAATTGCTCAATAGTTCTTAAATAAAAAGTTGTTTCGCATTAGAATGAGATAATCCATATCTCTCATAAAGGATAATTTCAGTTGCCCTGCACTCAAATACATTTTACCATTTATGTAAGCCTCTCACTAAATTCAGTAGGAAGAATCATTCATAATCTTCCTGATAATAATCTACTATTGACTTACTCATTATCAGTAAACTCTGTTGAATTGATTTGCTTTAAGTTCATTCGTTCCTCTTTAATAGAATGGTCATGTTACAGATAGCTTATATTGGTGATTTCTGTCTTTTATTCACATTACTGTCATATTGTTGGAAATGAATGATTCTTCCTAAGAAGGAATCCTTCCGATTATTGTTGCTTTAAGTTCATTCGTTCCTCTTCAATAAAGCTTATCAGTAAATATTTAATCTTCCTCATAATAATCTACTATTCCTACTGATTCAGTAGTAAGTCAATAGTAGATTCTTGCTCATAATTTCTTCCGATTAAACCCCTAATTATTAAATATAATTCAATTCACACAGATTCACACCTAGGAGGAATCCTTCAAATCAAAGGCTAATGAAATCATAATTGGGGAGGAAATTGGATCTCAATTCAAGGGGAAAGGAAATTTACTCAAACACAAGGAAATTGGATCTCAATTCATTGGGCACGGATCTCCGTTCCTCCCATTTTCCTCTGCTTTTGCGATGGACGACACGAGTTCTCTCTTCAGTTTTCCTCTGCGGTCGCCTGGCTCATTCCCTGTCAATTATCTCTTCAGTTTTCCTCTGCGGTCGTCTGGCTCATTCCCTTTCAATTATCTTTTCAATTTTCATCTCTGCAGGATAATTATGCCCCTGCAAATAATGGACTGGTGCGAATTTTGACAACCAGGGTGCATTTTGAAACGAAAACCATGTTCAGGGGGTAACTTGGGTCAGAATCATGTTTAGGGTGCATTTTGAGACTAAACTCAATGTTCAGGGGGCAATTTCAGTAAAAAGCCTTCAATTTAAATAACTACCTAAGTTATCCAGATTCCAATGTGTCACACGTAAACTACCGGTGTGAATATTAGTGCTGCAACTGAAAACCCCTTGAAGTGTGCGAAGGACAACTGAGAAACATATGTTATATATCTCCCACTTGCTATTTCACTCTCCATCTCCTATCAAACCCAACTGAGAAACACAAAGTGAGGACAACTAGCAACCACATAAGGCAACGACTATGTCCAACCCAAATGCTTAATCCTCAACCAAACACTCCCCATCAACTAGACAAAGACGATGGTGTGAATAATGAACGTTGTTGACCACCATGGCGAGAGTAACGAAGTGAAGAGGCTCGGCGGAGCCGCAGCTTTCCAGCCTAATTTTGGCCACCCTAGGTAATTATTGAACCTAATTTCGAGACCATTAGAATTGCATTGTTGAGAGCTTTAGTTTTAATTTCATGTTAATTCTGTCAAGGTCTTATTGAGATTGGATATGGGTTTTGAATTAAACTTTGAGTGGTAGAATTTCAAAACTTTAGGCTATTTTCGAGTCAAATGGTTTGATTCTAGTTCAAGTTCAGAATGAACTCTAGAAAATTTTCCAGAATTTTCCCGACGCGGACGGTTACGACATCGGTGGTACGATCGTCGTCTCCAGCAAGACTTTAGCGACAGGACCAACCGCTAAGTTTGGCTAACGTCGTCGAGTCTAACGAAATATTTTGATTCCATTATAATATTCTATCAGACTTGATGGAATATTTTTTCAGGGAGACGAAATATTCAGTCGAGAATATTCTAGTGCGCGAACGCACGTGGCCAGAGTTTGTTACCTCGAGCATATTCCATCAACTGTCAATGACGTCAGTTGATTGACCAGCCTCACCAAATGTTACATTGTCAGGACCCGTCCCAATCTCCCTGGGATTAAAGCGGGACAACCCTGATCTCGTCTGACACGGAGTGTCAGACAAGGGAAAATTCCGACTTTAGCCCTCTGGGGCTTCAAAGTACGTTAGGATCCGGAGGAGGTATGTGATATCTCGGTCTCTGCTACAGTCCACATCCGCGATCAACCTGAAAGGCAGTCAAAACATTTAAAAGCTGTGAGTGGACAAAACAAAGAGTTATAAAAACATTTCGTAAGAAAGACATTTGTACCCTTCACTAAAAAGCATACATGCATTCGAAAACCATTTATCCCAAAAAACCATATGTGGGAACTAAGCCCAAATCATAACCGAAACCAAGTACACGGGCCTTTGCCGAAATCCATGTGGGACTCAGCCCAAAACCTGTATACATCACATATCATATAGCATATACATATAACTCACATAATCAATCCTATCACGGTTTCCAAAGCTAAGCGCGTGCTACCCGGGGTCTCAAATCCCAAGTCTCTCAGGGTCCACCCAAGTCAATGTCCGTAGATCACTGACCCTCCCTGATGTTATGATCCAAGCCCTCCTGAGAGTTAGGTACCCAACGGGGGCGACTCCACTCAGTTAGTGCTCCGTGACTACTTCGGGGTCCACCCAGGCCAAGGACCCTCCCCGGAGGAGACATTCCAAATAAGGAAGGTATATGAATATATATAACGTAAAAATTCATGCCCGGTCCCCATAAATTGTCATGAATCATAAAACCTTGCAAGGGTTCATACCGGTCCCCATAAACCGTCATGAACCTGAAAATCCATTTAGGGTCCCCGACCCGAAAACATAAACGTAAAGTAACTGGATCTCGTGCCCAAACACATGACTCAACTGGGCATCGTTCCCAATATCTCAGGGTCAGTCACGACTCCGATCGTAGTGATGCGTGCAACCATATATCCAGGACCGCCCTCATCCTGGTATGTCACCGTGAACGTATCAACCGACGCGACCACCACAAGATCATGGTGCACTCATCATCGATCGATATCCCGAACCGTCAGCATTCCGAAGTCGAGCCTCCTATGGCTGCTCGACAACGGTATGTGCACCGTGACCTTTCCGGAAGGAACACATCCCAGCCCAGAGGCAAGCGTGGTATCGTCCGTCGCCGTGCACAGAGCACTCGCCGCAACCACAACTCAGACCCGTAGGTCATCAATAGGGTCATATGCCCGAGATAAAACCAAATGGGTCTCATGCCCGAGTTTATCCTTTTGAAAATCCAAAACCATTTCATTTAAATCAACGTAAAAATACAGACCCATATCGGCACCGTATAAGGCCGAAACCTCGAAATACGTGCTAATACGTAACCACACAAATGCACTCATGGCATCACAGACAAGTATTAACACATATAATAAACATTTATGCATTCACCAATTTAGAAAACAATGTCCACTCACAAACCGTCTAAGCTACTACCTCGATAAGCGTGTCATACGGCTCTCCCGAGCCAATCACCATCACCGGGACTTCCAAACCTGTCCAAATCACTTTAGAGGGTTACTAACTACCTTATTAACCTCTCACTAAAGCCCCGTAATTTTCCTGAATTTTTTAACTATTTTTAAACTCGATCCTAAACCTTCGGACACCCTGAAACCTATCGAAACGATATCCGATCGACATGAAACCAGTCCCCAAATGTTCGTTACATCGAATAGATGATTTCGTGTGTTGGAACCCTCCCCAAAAGATGGCCCACGCGCCCCCACATGCGGCCTGAAACCCCTGTGCGTGAGTCCACGCGCCGAGCACTGTAGCACCGTCTTCAACCTCTGCTGGTCCGAACCGGCCGGTTCTGTGCAGTCTGGTCCAGCTGGTCCGGTGTGACCGGTCCAGGTCCATAACCTCCTATATTTTTCATCCTTTTTCTTCCTTCTTTCCACCAATCTTCCTAAATATATCCTATGAATCTAAATATATAGAGAAAACCAAGAGAAAACGTCCAAAACCAACCCGTCCAATTTTGTTCCTCACGGTTCAACAATCCAAGTTTGTTCCCAGGCGTCACAGCCACTTACCAACCTCAAAAACCTTCCTAACACTTTCCTAGAACCTTAATGAACTCATCCTAATCATCCAAAACTATCCATGAAGCCCAAATTGAAATATTAGATTCAAAAACACAAACCGAGAACCTTACCTTCTCTCCACAGTGCACGGCGTCTCAGCCACCTCCACGCCGTCCTCAGCTCGTCAGTCCACCCTCTGTCTCCTTCATGGATTGGGTCAGGTGAAGGAGAGGATTGGGTGGTGGTTTGTTAGGGGAATGATGAGATCAGGTTTGGGTTTTGGTTTTGCACGAACAAAGGGATGATATGCATGAATGAATAAGGGTGGCCTGTGGATGAGTGGCACTTGTCACTCATCCATTGGGCAGGAATTAAATATCTGGGGCCCACTAAGATACAAAAGTAGTCCGTCTCATAAAACATGCAATAGTTCCCTCGAACTTCCGTGAACCGTAACTTCTCCGTCGATTTTCCAAATTCGACATGCCGCCTGTCTACGGATTCGTATCATCCCGATCTACGTAACGGTCCTCGGCCCTAAGCTATCAGACCTCTCAGGTCAAAAGTCAACTATTTGTCCCTTTAACCCAAATTACCAAAATACCCTTGAACTTCTGAACACCATAACTTCTTCCTCGATCTTCGGAATCGAACGTGCCACCTGTCTATGAAGTCGTGACGTCCCGAACTACGTCACAGTCATCGGCCAAAGTCCATTGGACAGCCAGAACGAAAAATCAATGTTTTTTCCACGACTAGGGGCAAAACGATCATTTTGGATCGTTCATCCGATTTCGCCCAACTAATCACGGATAAACCTCACTAATCATGATTAATCACTAATCTAATCCCGAAATTCGGGACGGGTCATTACATACATCACGTACCAAAAATTAGAAATCAAATTTCTAAAATTTCCATTTTACCCTTATTTAACTATTTGGGTCTTGGTTGGCCTTGGGTTGGATTAGTGTAATTTGGGTTGGGTCTTGTGACAGGACCCGCCCCGATCCTCTCTGGAACCATATGGGGACGTGCCCTGCTCCCGTCTGATACCCAATAATTCATACCAATTTTGACCTCAAAACCTCAAATGCATAAATAATCAAATTAAAGTCATACAACAAATCCGAATTAAATAGATGTCAGACAAGGGATGAAATCCAAAATTACAAGTTTGCGAGCACGACTCTAAAGTAAACCTGCTGGTACACCACCCAACAGGGGTTCAGGTACGCAGAAGTAGTTCTATGCCTCAGCCTCAGGTTCTTCCTCTACCTCAGTATCACGACCTGGAGGGGTTACCAAAAACATTAAGGGTAAGTGGACCGAAACTCAAGTTTATAAAATCGTTTGATAAGTAAAACATATAATTTACCCCTTCCGTTTTCCAAACATGCATGCATCATCATTTAAAATCATAAATCATATAACATGAATCATAAGGCATGTAATAAAACCATAAGTATAATTTTAGCCACTGCACTATACACTCCAATCCTGACATCCCTGATGTCCGACGTCCCTGACGTCCAATAAGGTCACAATCACAAGGCTACGCGTGCCACTCGGGTCTCATTTCCGAGTTCAATCCCCGAACCCCGTTCGGGTACAGCATCCCCGATGCTTAGCGTCATAGACGCTGGACGTTCTAGACGTCCGTGACCACTCCGGGGTACCTCATCCGGAGGAGACAGTATCATATGGAAGGATCTATACAGTGCAGTACTAAATACATTTTATTGATATCCACATGCAAAACATATATGTATACATAGGTAAAATCCGAACTGATCGTTACGTTTCATCAGACGGGCCTCAAGCCCAAATACCGTAAAACGTGCCATAACCATATTTTCCATATCATCAAAGCCATTATTGTTTTTAGCATGTGAATAAGCATAATAAAACCAGAAAACATTTATGCACGCAAGGGTTTAAGAAAACGGCCCACTCACAGTACAATCCTGCTGAAAACCGAGCGTATACCCTCGATCTGGTACAATTATACAATCCCTGTCAAGTCCAAAGTATTTGTAAAGGTCAATTTAAACCCCGAACATTCAACCATGAAACCCTAGACCGAAACCGGCCCGGGAAAGCCGCCCGAACGCTCTTCCCAATGCAATAAACCTTATTTTGACCAACTTAATGATCTCCGATCGACCCGAAACCACCGCCATTGGATCCGGATCGTCGAAACCTAAAGAATGGTGGTGGTCCCACCAAAAACACTGTTCACACGCGCCCCCACGCGCCAGTCAACGCGTCGGTCAAAGCAGGAACAGTCCCTGCTGACGTCATCGCTGACGTCAGCATGACGTCATGCTGACGTCATTTGACAGCTGTCAGGTCTGACATGTCAGACTCTGACAGGTGCCACGTGTCAACGTCCGATTGGTCCACCTCACTGATCTGTCAGGCCACGTGTCAGATCTGACATGTGCCACGTGTCAACACGGCACTGGTCCACGTCACTGACAGGTCAGTGACACGTGGCAGTCCCTGACTGGACCACGTCACTGACATGTCAGTGCTGACTGTGCACTGACATGTGACACATGTCAGCTCACGGTTGGTCCACGTCACCTGACAGCTCTGACAGGGTGCCACGTCATCACCTCTGTCCTCAGACGGGTTGACCCGTATCTCTGCAACTCGAGTCGATCAGACCCGCGATCATGACCCGGTCACCATTTCACCATTTCTCAATCATTTTTGTTCAGGTTTATTCCTAACTACTCGTCTTAATCCCAGGAAGGGTTCTATGGAATCAAAATCGAGAAACACAGACAGGATCGAGGGCTTACCTCGAAGAACAGAACCGGTTTCCCGTCGCCGTTTAGTCACCGTCCTGATCACCTCCGGTCACGATATCAAGCCCAAAAGGTTCCTGGCAGTCCCTAGAGTCGATTAGGATTCATAGAGAACAAAACTAAACGTTGGAATTCAAGTTACCAAATTCTGGGTTTTTGAAACCGTTTCGGGTTTTGAAACGGGCTCACCTCGCCGCCGTCTGCCGCCTTCCGCCGCCGTGCCTCAGTCCTTCCCCGTGAGTCCAGCAACACACAGGCACAGAGACAGGGTGTAGTGCGCCAGTGTGGATCAGTGAGCAGTGAGTGAGGGTGTCGGGTGAGAATTATATAGAAATGGAGGGAAATGGATGGACGGCCCAGATTAGATCTCAGAAATGAGATCAAGGGCTGAGATTAGATCAGGGGTATATCAGATCAAGGGCTGAATTTAAAAGTTGATTTTAATGCTATTTAATCCCATAGTGGATCTGATCCAATCTAGCCAATGGGTGAGTGACACTTGTCACTCACCAGGTGTCCTCCAATCAGAATTTTTAGAATAAAATATTCGACACGAAAACCGAGACACGAACCTCCCGATTTCACGTTTCTAACCATAACTTCCTCGTACGAAGTCCGATTTCGGCGTGCCGCCTGTCTACGGACTTAGGACGTCGAGGCCTACCTGACGGTCCTTGAGTCAACTGAAAATTAGTTGCCAAAAGAAAAGTCAACATTTTCCCCTCCCGGAAGTCCAAATTACGATAATGCCCCTGAACTTCCGATAGTCATAACTTTTTCCCTGATCGTCCGAATTGGACGTGCCACCTGTCTATGAACTCGTGACGTCCCGAACTACGTCACGGTCATAGGTCAAAGTCCGTTTAATTCATCAATCAAAAAGTCAACCATTGGCCATACCCATCACAAGGGTAAAAGCGTCAAATCACACATTAAATTACAATATTGAAATCCTCGAATTTCCGGGGTGTTACATCTTGTGAGTGACTGTTTTGGGGGCCCAATGTAAGACCTGTTTCCTGGAGAGAACGATGAACAATCTCACATTCTTGCGAGGGGGAATGGTCTGGGAGAGGATGGTGGTGTGCTTTAAAGGTGTAGGCACACACCTATCTAGCACTAGGATTTTTGGGAGCTCAAGTGGCTTTCGGGGGGATTGGAACACCAAAGTTAAGAGAGTTGAGGCTGGTGCAATTCCATGATGGGTGACCCCCTGGGGAGTTGCACCATGAGCTCCCAAAAACAAACCCGTGAGGGCGAGGCCCAAAACGGACAATATGGTGCTAGATGAGTTGGATCCTAACCGATGAGGGTCGGGTCCTAACACCCAAACTCATAACCCAAGTCACAAATCCAGTTTGATCTTATTAACCATTTAGTTGAGTTCAAGCCCAACCTTTCTCATGCTGTTGGAAGCTCAAATGTTGGCCCAAAGCTTGGAATTTCTCATTTGTGATTGTTGGTGCTCCTGTTGGATTGGCCCAGGCCCACAACCCATAATTCATTTACTTGTTTCACACAATTTTGTACATTTAACCGTCCTCACGGTGTCGACTTCATCCCTCTCCTCCAACCAGTGGCTACTCACCAGAAAACCACCACAGGAAATGTTTGAAATCCCGTCGAACCTAAAGAGCCAACCCTCAAGTACTCACACCCATGAAACTCTAGCAATTAAAACATACATGTTGTCCCTTGCTGTCAAACCCTTCCCTATCTAACCGTGAGATTTTCACCTGTTTGAACTCGTGGGGACAAACTAGCCATCAAAACCATGTGGACCGGTGCCTTGAAGGCATGGTTAGCAATCCCACATCACCCGGAGGGATCTGGGGGATGCGCCTTATATGTGTGGAGTGCATCTATACAACAGGAGGCCTTTTGGGAGCTCATTGGCTTTGGATTCCTATGAAACTCCAAAGTTAAGCAAGTAGGGGCTAGTGCAATCCCAAGATGGGTGACCCACTAGGAAGTTACATATGAGCTCCCGAGCATAAAATTGTAAGGGCTAGGCCCAAGGCGGACAATATCTTGTTGGAAAAGGTCGGGTCGTGACGATTTGGTATCAGAGCTCAACCCCGCCCGAAATTGAGTGTACCAGCGAGGACGTTGGGCCCCAAGAGGGGTGGATTATGAGGACCCGTGCCTTGAAGGCATGGTTAGCAGTCACACATCGCCCGGGGGGATCTGGGGGATGCGCCTTATATATGTGGGAGCGCATTTATCCAACAGGAGGCCTTTTGGGAGCTCACTAGCTTTGGATTCCTAGGGAACTCCAAAGTTAAGCGAGTAGGGGTTGGTGTAATTTCAGGATGGGTGACCCATTGGGAAATTGCATGTGAGCTCCCAAGAAAAAAATCGTGAGGGCTAGGCCCAAAGCGAATAATATCCTATTGGAAAAGGTCTGGTCATAACAAAAAATAATCTTTATGGATGCGTTTTGGAGGAATATGATAATTTCAACTCACGACATTAACAGTGGCCGTTTGAGAGACATTGGACGTGGTCCGCGACCTGACTTTGACCCGACTTGATTTGAGGACTTTGTAGGTAACTTCGAACTCGCTAACTTAGGCTAATACAATCCTCATATCAAGAGCCTTCTAATTGACTGTGATACAATGCTTAGGTAACTTCGAACTCCCTAACTTGGATATTCTGGTATGCTATGATACAATGCTTATGCATATTTGTATGTTATTAAGTCACATGTTGCATTGCATATTAGTCCTCGGGGTATTGATGAGTTACAGTGTTAGAACCCACATAGGAGTCGCTGGTATCTAGTGCTCGTCTCTAGGTCTCAAACTAGTCCTCCACGTGGTTGTTCACCCGCGCTGCTTGCTATACTAGTTAAAAAGCCTCAGTCTTATCCCCGAGCACTAGGGGACTCGAGGTGATAGTGCATTGCACCCAGTCCTTCATGTGGTCGAGGTACACGAGCAAGATACCCAGTTATGATTTGCGACTCAAGTGAAAATGTTTAGTGGGTTGACATGGTGACATATTCATGATATGACATGACCTATTTGAGTATTATGAGTTTTGATTATTTTATTATTATTTCTTGTAAAACGTGCAATTTGGTATCATTGCATGGTTCTAGGACGTGCCTTTAGTTTTCGAACAATTGATGATCAAACGACCTGATTTCCAGTGTTAGAGTTGCCCCTCAAATCATTAGTAACGTCGTTTGATGTTAGTTGTAATTCGTTTGTAGTTTGATCGCAAGTGTCCACGAGTTAATCAGAGTTCGTCTTAACTCTTGTTGTCCTTAATTACGAAATTTAGTAGACTATCTTCAGTCGATTTCGCGTTCGAGTGGGGCTTATGAACATGGGGCTCGTATGGGTGGTGTGAGCTAGTTATTCGAGATGTTTGTGTTGAATTCACGGCAAATCGATGGAATAGTTTGGCGAATTGCCTTTTGACGAGATCTTTGGAACTATCTTGGGTTCTCGGGTTGACTCTGCTGACCGAAGCTTTCAGGAACCACGACGCTAAAATTGGCTAGCGAAGTCGTCTTCTTTAGGACTTTGGAATATCCTTTAGAAATTTTGCGGGGGTTTTTCGCAAGTGATCCTATTCACGGAATTGTGATGCCTCGAAGGCTACTATGAGGAATATTTCTCATTTTACGTGTTCGTGAGACTTTCACCTCGAGGTCCAGATCATGCAACCCATCATAGGGTTCTTACTGTCTAATTGTTGTGGACCTCCTGGCAGTTTGGGAGAAAAACTTCTTATTTACCCCCTTAGTCGTTCTTTAGGATTTATAGTCGTTGTACCATTAGATTGGGAACCCTACCATCATCTTGCAGTTGTACGACCCAAAATTTCGTGGTGCGAACCTTGTAAACATTCCAAGTTACATGGTCTAAGTGTTTATTGTTAGATATGTTTTTGTTTGAGAATCGTTTTAAACCTGGTCATTCCCTCTCCATGTGTTTTAAACAAGTTAACAGATTTTTTTGCAAATTATTCAGCCTGACTACAATTGCTTTTGTTTTACTACTGGTCACTAGCAATGTATACATACGTTTTACTTATCGCATAACTTTGGTTTACTCAATGAAATACTAGCGACGTGATTGTACCACATATTGTTATATGATACATCATGATGCCATTTAAATCACTCAACCTGTTTGATAAAATTTCTCTACGATTCGGTTTTCTACCTTACTAAATCATGCATTTTTACAACTGAGGGCCATGATAGGTCATCAAATAAGCATTATTTTATATTATTTTATACCCTTTATACTTAGCTTTTAATATTAAAATATTAAATAAATAGATAAAATAATTTATTTTGTGGTATTTTTGTTTAAATAAATAAAGTTTGTAATTTGGAGTATTTTGGCGAAAGAATCTTCCCGATCGGAATTATAACGAAGAAATTATGGACGAATTTCGGTGAAATATTACTAAATTAACTAAATAAATTAATTAATTTTTATTTTGCAGCCCAGCCCAACAGAAATAAAACCCGGCCCGCACGGCTGTGATCCAGCCCAATCCGTGCAGGCCCAGCTGCACAGCCCAACACGCGCGCGGCCCAAGCCCGCATGACAGCCTCCAGCGCCTTTCTTCCCTTCGGCATGCGCGCACCGATCGCCCTCTCACCTTTCCAGCAAGCGCCTGCCGACAGCCTCTGCGCCAGCTCAGTGCACGCCTGCCGGCCACCACCTCTCTTTCCAGCGCACGCCTGCTGACCCACTAAGGACCTTTCCAGCCAGCATCCACCGAATATTTGGCCCTTTTTCAGCTGTTTCTAACAGCCCATTTCCAGCAACATTTCTTTTGTTTTTTTTTACATCTTTTCCCCACAAACACCACCCAATCTCATCATTTCACTTTTTAATATTTTTATTATAACTTTTATTTGTTTTTATTTATTTTTTTTAGTGTAATTAGCTTTTCCCCCCTATAAATAGGGAGGTCATTTCATGTATTTGGGGAGTCCCCAATTAGCTCCATTTCTTCCATTTTGCTTAGTTTTTAGTTTTCTTCTTTTAGTTCTTTTGTTTCTCTCTTTTGAGAGACATTTTTGGGGACCATTTTAACTTCTTGTAGATTTTCTTATTAATTAGCTTTCTTTTAATTCTTGTTCTTAATTTATGTTATTTTTATTTTTCTTAATTTCATTTCCTCTTTACTTTGTTCTTGTGATATTTCTTTGAGATCTCTTAAACACATTTTTATGCTTTCCTTAAGAAATACCTAGGCCAAGTAATTCTAAGGCAATTCAAGAGTTTTAAGACCGAATTCCTCGTATTTCTTCTTCCATCTTCACAAGTTTCCTGCCGCTGTTCGGTGATTCTTGTGAAAATCCATACTTCTCTACTTAAATTCTTGTTATTGTTATTGGTTTTACTTATAATTCAATATATGTGTTGGTATTTTCTTTCTAACATTTGTAAGTAAGAATGCAATCTCCATGTGTTTTACTTTTTGAGTTTCTTTTACTTCATATGTTTTAGTACTTAAACTTCAATTCAAAACTAAATGTTGATCCGCTGTTCGGGGCATTTAGGATAGAGTTGAAGAGATTTAATGTTTGATCGCTGTTCGGCGCATTAAATCACTTACTTAAGGTGAATCATATTGTAAGTAATAATCCGCTGTTCGGTGCATTTATAATATGAAAAATGTATGCATGTATTTGAGATGATTAAGGTATGATTTCGTGATTGGTTCAATATGAGCATGATGTTAGAGTGTTGGTAAAAATATGTGTTTGAAGAAAATTCACTAGTACAAAGGTTAAAGTAGAAGTAAAATTAAGTATTTAATTATTTTCACTTGTTTTATTTATTTTATATTTACAACTCTTTTCAAAACTCCCCTTTTCAATTCTCAATTCTTTATTCTTTTATTCTTTATTCTTTTATTCTTTTATTCTTTTATTCTTTTATTCTTTTATTCTTTTATTCTTTTATTCTTTTATTCTTTTATTCTTCTTTTCTACTTTTATTCTTTGATTCTTTCATCTCTTTATTCTTTTATTCTTTAATACTTTTAGTTTATTATTCTTTGATTAGTTAATTCTTTAATTCATTTATTCTTTAATTCTCAATTCTTTTATTCTTTAATTCATTAATTCATTAATTTGTTAATTATTTAATTATTTAATTCATTAATTTATTCATTATTCATTTATTCACTACTCTTTCCCACTAACACATTATTAATGTTCCCTAATTTCCCCGGTTAAGAACGATCCCTATTTACCAATACTACATCTACACAAAAAGGGTTTAAATTGCACAACACTCAAATTACGTGTTTAATTTAATGCGTAGTTTGAGCGTAGTCAATTTTTGGCGCCGTTGCCGGGGAAATTGAAAATCATTTTAATTTGTTAGTGTATGTATATAAATTGTGTATATTATACTTGTTTATAAATTTTACTTTTGTTAATATTATATTTGTTTATAACATTTACTTACTTGTCTATATTTTATTTATCCATCTTATTATTGTTCTTATTATTTTTGTTTATAATGCTCATACTTTACTTATTCTTAATTTCTAATTTATACTTGTTCATAAATGTTCATAATTTTATTTTTTTTTTATATTTGTTCATATTAAAATTGATACTTGTTCATAATTTAATTTCATTTGTTTACTTTTACTTGTTCTTATTAAAATTGATACTTGTCATAAATGCATATTTTATATGTTCATTTTTCTTTACTTTTACTTTTATTTATTTCATTATACTTTATTCCATTAACTTAATATTCACACTTTTTCTTTATTCCCTTAACTTTAATTATATTACATTAACTTTATTCCATTAACTTTCTTTTAATTTTATTCCATAACCTTTATGTTCCACTAACTTTATGTTTACACTTATTTTATTTTTATGTAATTAATTGTTTGTTTATGTCTTTTTAGACTTTAAATTTTTAAATGAAAGAAAAAAAAAATTCGGAATAAAAAAAACATAAAATAATAATAATAATAATAAATTTTAAAAAAATTCGAAATAAAAAAATATTAAAAAAAAAATTCTTATTTTAGCTTTATGTTAGTATTAATTCATACTTGTAAATAAATATTGTATATATGTTACTTGTTACCTTTTATACATGTTCATAACTTTTATGTTTCTTAGTATACATACATACTTGTTCATAATAGTCTTTCATTTATGTTTGTTTATAATTCTCTTACTTGTTATTTTATTCTTGTTCATACTTGTACATAATGTTCATTCTTTTTAATTGTTCATAAATGCTTATAGTAAATATTCACTTTTCCTTATTTTTATTTTTATTTTATTTTTGGTAATTTTTTTTTTTTTTTTTAAAAAAAAGAGCATAAAATTCTTTAAAAAAAAATAAAATAAAAAATTCTTCATTTATTTAATTTTTAAATTCCGAAAAAAAAAACAATATAAAAAATTTAAAAAAATAATAATAATAATTATAAAAAAAAAAAAAATTGTTCATACGTAAATAAATTATTTTCTTTTTCTTCATTTATTTAATTCTTAACTTACATTTCATCTTTCATTCTAACTTGCATTTCATATTTCATTTAACTTGCATTTTTAACTTCACTTGCATATTTAGTTTAACATGCATTGCACTCTTCCTCTAACTTACATCTTTAACTCACATTGCATCCTTAACTTTAATTTGCATATCTAACTTGCATTCTTAATTAACGTACATCTCTGACTAACTAACTTGCATCTCTGTCTAGGCTGGATGGACGTTAAACTTCAAGCGCTTGTTGGGAGGCAACCCAATGTGTTCCCGGGATGTGAAGGAGTCATCAATACAGATTTGCTATCCTTTTACCCTTCACTCTCTTTTATTTTGTTTATTTAGTGTTTTCCTATTATTTTCGTAAATCATCTTCCTTACTTTGATTCTATGTTTAATTACTTCGTATTTTCCTACATTGAGGACAATGTAGAATTTAAGTGTGGGGGAATGGTTTACAATTTTAATTGTTGAAAAAAAAAAATTTTAAAAAAAAAATTCAAAAAAAAAAAATGTGAAAAAAATTTTTAAAAGAGAAATTCGTTTAAAAAAAAAAAATTCAAAAAATTCAAAAAATATATATTATTGTTTTCTTGAATCTTTCTGTTTTAACTTAGTGTTTTTATGAGTCTTAAGTTGCCATTTAACTTGTCAATGATATAAATGAACAGAAAGGAATATGTTATGGCCATAAAGATAATCACTACAACTTGAATTTGTTTGTTAATATTTTGTGATTAAGTGTTATAACTTGAAGATAATGCATGTAAATTGGCACATAAACGAGCATGATAAGATAAGTATGAATCATATGAACCTTATGTGAGCTTTAGAACTTTATATACATCTTTGATGAGTGATTCATAAGTTCTTTGTTTAAATTGATATACATATGCCTCATAACTACTTGCAATAGATTTTAATGAACTCTAGAGTACTAGAACTTATTCAATGTGATTTTCAAAGCTTTTAAGTCAATAAACTCTCTGATTTTGGATATGATTAAGGCATTAGGGTTAACACCACAAATTCAAATATCCATGTTCCCTATTTTGTGCGCACAAGTTGCGACCCCCTTAGTTTTAACCCTTTTGAGCCCACATTAAGCCTTTCTTTCATCACCATGATTATCTAAACACTTGAGCTTAGTATAGACATCCTTTACCCTTGTTCCAAGAACTCGGTTGAAGATATAAAGATTGTGTAAGGAGAAAATAATGATGTTGAAAAGACTTTTATGTGAATTATTTGGATTTACCGACTCAAGCTTTGTTGTATTATTGACACATGTTATTACCTTGGTATAAAAAAAAGAAAAAAAAAATCATCAAAAAAAAAAAAATCAAAAAAAAAAAAAAAGAAGTTGAGTCTCGATCAAGGTAATAAGGTTTGGTTATGTAATGTTTGAGTTAAGTCCCTTACATTGGTAAATCCGACACAAAGAATGACTATGAGGCCCAACATTATGAAATTAGGCCTATGTTCGAAAGGATGGATTACTGACATCATTGCACTAAGGTTGGGAAGCTATGATACGTTTTGGGAGTCTATTGAGTCTTGGAACAAATTGAGCACCACTTGTCCTATATTGTCCTTGCCTCTAAACTTAGCCCCATTACAACCTTTATAAAGACCTTATGATCCTTAAGATGGTAAATTTTGATTAGTTGAGTTAATCACTTGAGTAAGCTTATGGTTTTGGTTCATTTGCGCAAGTATGTGTTGTTTTTATCTTGAGGTGTTTGTTTGAGATTTTGCAAAAGTACTTCATTTCGATTATGTGAGTATTTCTCACATACTTTGAGTGCAAACACAAACCCTTACAAAATTGAGTGAATTTATGAGTGCATATCCTTGTGAGTTGATTCATACTTGTTTTATTCATGTTGAGATCCATTTCACCATATTTACTCATTATCATACTTGTTGAAGCATTTTGTTACAATGTATTAACTCTTAAATTCCATATGCTTAAACGCTTTAAGTGAAAATCTTTTATGCCATGATTGTAATAATGAAATATTGAGACAAATGGTTAAAGGTTACTTGTTTTGAATTCGTAGTTTAATTTTAGTATTTGCTAGGGACTAGCAAAGTTTAAGTGTGGGGGTATTTGATAGGTCATCAAATAAGCATTATTTTATATTATTTTATACCCTTTATACTTAGCTTTTAATATTAAAATATTAAATAAATAGATAAAATAATTTATTTTGTGGTATTTTTGTTTAAATAAATAAAGTTTGTAATTTGGAGTATTTTGGCGAAAGAATCTTCCCGATCGGAATTATAACGAAGAAATTATGGACGAATTTCGGTGAAATATTACTAAATTAACTAAATAAATTAATTAATTTTTATTTTGCAGCCCAGCCCAACAGAAATAAAACCCGGCCCGCACGGCTGTGATCCAGCCCAATCCGTGCAGGCCCAGCTGCACAGCCCAACACGCGCGCGGCCCAAGCCCGCATGACAGCCTCCAGCGCCTTTCTTCCCTTCGGCATGCGCGCACCGATCGTCCTCTCACCTTTCCAGCAAGCGCCTGCCGACAGCCTCTGCGCCAGCTCAGTGCACGCCTGCCGGCCACCACCTCTCTTTCCAGCGCACGCCTGCTGACCCACTAAGGACCTTTCCAGCCAGCATCCACCGAATATTTGGCCCTTTTTCAGCTGTTTCTAACAGCCCATTTCCAGCAACATTTCTTTTGTTTTTTTTTACATCTTTTCCCCACAAACACCACCCAATCTCATCATTTCACTTTTTAATATTTTTATTATAACTTTTATTTGTTTTTATTTATTTTTTTTAGTGTAATTAGCTTTTCCCCCCTATAAATAGGGAGGTCATTTCATGTATTTGGGGAGTCCCCAATTAGCTCCATTTCTTCCATTTTGCTTAGTTTTTAGTTTTCTTCTTTCAGTTCTTTTGTTTCTCTCTTTTGAGAGACATTTTTGGGGACCATTTTAACTTCTTGTAGATTTTCTTATTAATTAGCTTTCTTTTAATTCTTGTTCTTAATTTATGTTATTTTTATTTTTCTTAATTTCATTTCCTCTTTACTTTGTTCTTGTGATATTTCTTTGAGATCTCTTAAACACATTTTTATGCTTTCCTTAAGAAATACCTAGGCCAAGTAATTCTAAGGCAATTCAAGAGTTTTAAGACCGAATTCCTCGTATTTCTTCTTCCATCTTCACAAGTTTCCTGCCGCTGTTCGGTGATTCTTGTGAAAATCCATACTTCTCTACTTAAATTCTTGTTATTGTTATTGGTTTTACTTATAATTCAATATATGTGTTGGTATTTTCTTTCTAACATTTTTAAGTAAGAATGCAATCTCCATGTGTTTTACTTTTTGAGTTTCTTTTACTTCATATGTTTTAGTACTTAAACTTCAATTCAAAACTAAATGTTGATCCGCTGTTCGGGGCATTTAGGATAGAGTTGAAGAGATTTAATGTTTGATCGCTGTTCGGCGCATTAAATCACTTACTTAAGGTGAATCATATTGTAAGTAATAATCCGCTGTTCGGTGCATTTATAATATGAAAAATGTATGCATGTATTTGAGATGATTAAGGTATGATTTCGTGATTGGTTCAATATGAGCATGATGTTAGAGTGTTGGTAAAAATATGTGTTTGAAGAAAATTCACTAGTACAAAGGTTAAAGTAGAAGTAAAATTAAGTATTTAATTATTTTCACTTGTTTTATTTATTTTATATTTACAACTCTTTTCAAAACCCCCCTTTTCAATTCTCAATTCTTTATTCTTTTATTCTTTATTCTTTTATTCTTTTATTCTTTTATTCTTTTATTCTTTTATTATTTTATTCTTTTATTCTTCTTTTCTACTTTTATTCTTTGATTCTTTCATCTCTTTATTCTTTTATTCTTTAATACTTTTAGTTTATTATTCTTTGATTAGTTAATTCTTTAATTCATTTATTCTTTAATTCTCAATTCTTTTATTCTTTAATTCATTAATTCATTAATTTGTTAATTATTTAATTATTTAATTCATTAATTTATTCATTATTCATTTATTCATTACTCTTTCCCACTAACACATTATTAATGTTCCCTAATTTCCCCGGTTAAGAACGATCCCTATTTATCAATACTACATCTACACAAAAAGGGTTTAAATTGCACAACACTCAAATTACGTGTTTAATTTAATGCGTAGTTTGAGCGTAGTCAGGCCACATCCCCTATTTGTTGCTTTTGTGTAAATTATTCTAAACCGCAATTTTGGGATAGCTTCTAGTTACTATTTTTAACTTTTGAGGACAGTTTAGTTTTGATGAATTTTGTATCTCCGCGAATTTAGTAAGCATTTTTTTTAAGTTCCTTAACTTAATTTTATGTTCTGGCATTTGTGCCACACCTCACATTCTCGATTTTACCTTACGATTTTTCCTCACCTTCGTCCGGTGATTTTCGTGACCTCATGATTTAGAAAAATCCGAGACTCATCTATTCTTAAATACAAGTTATTGGAAAGGAGTTTTGGAATTATTAAGTTTTACTTATATTTTCAGGAACAATTCCTTTCGTTTTGGTGACTATGATTTTTTGTGAAAACTTTCATATTTTGGGTGTTTTTGGTTGAGAATTGTTTATTTCTTGATCTTGAATCCTTATTTGCGCAAGACACCTTATGATCCTAACCTTCTCTTCTGTTTGGGTGTTGACCTACTAGATTTGATCTAACGCCAATTGCTTCCCTTCACACCCTATTACCCAACATAAAATGTTCGACTCTTCAACCCCTTAAGTCCCCGATTAGGTTAATAGTTGAACCTATTGTAATTACGGGTTAGACCTTTCTCTGACAATGTCGATGTGTGTGTCGAAAAGTTGCATGATTAACTACCCACGTTTTTCAATGACTACTGGGATTGTGGCGAACTCTTCAGTTCTCGGATTGTGGCGAACTCTTCAGTTCTCGGATTGTGGCAAGAGAAAAATGTGTGTGTGAGCTTTCATACCCTCCAAAAGGATGGATTGTTGTGATTTGCCACTAGCTAGTCCCCTTTTTTTTTTTTTAAAAAAAACCTCAACATTAGTATAATTCATGTTGGTTTAATAATATAATTATTTCAATCAAATTGAATTAGGCGTAGCATCTATTTGATTGATTCTTATGAATTGTGATGCGTTGTCCCCTTGTAAATTAGACTATCGACATGTTTGCATGCAAATGTTTGTGTAATGGATGACTGCTTAGTGCTCATTTCCTTGCGTACTAAGGTACTCCATGGACGTAACTAGAAATTTAAATTAGCAGGAGCACTATAATTTAAGTTAGCTAGGAATTTAATGTTTCATTATTTTACGGTTAAAATTAAATTATTTTTAATTTTATTTATAAATTAAGAAGTTAATGTTCCAAAAGATACTTTGTATAAAACCCATAATAACAGGAAAAAACAAAAAGTAAATATAATGACAATGCCAATTATTGAGAGAATTTTATATGAGGATATGTTGTCCATTTTCTAAAAGTGATTGTTGTATCATCTATTTTAAGTACCCAAAAGACGAAATGTATGCAAAACAAACAAATACTCATGTACTTTTAATTTTTAATACTTACTAAGTGAAGATGACATGTTAATAGAGAATTAGAAAGAAATAAAAAAATAGATATAAATTTTAATAATATTGGTATAATTTGCATATACATGTACAAGTAAAAAATATAACGAAAAAAATGTTACCATCAAAATCAAGTTACGATAACAAAATGCACAAGTCAATATTGCAATCAATAGTGCAATTTTAATGCAAATAAAATTTGCACAAGCAACTAAAAAAAAAATTGCATAGCTAATATTATGAAAATTTACAAACTAAGCCCATAAAGTCCAAAACAATGAAAACCTTAAGAGCCCTATAACCCTAAACAAACGAGCTCTACTAGAAGAAATATTATTGTGACTTGGACGAATATGAGTAAAACAACTTGATCTCCAATCATTCAATTAAGTATAAAAACAAATAAAAGACCAAAAGCTATAATCTAACTATTGTAACTTGGACTAGAAATACTAGGGAGATTGTGGCAAAACTCTTCCAATAATAAGGCACCACACGATTTAAATGAAAAAAAATAAAAATTTAAGGTTTGAGTAAAGAAATGCATTAAAAATGACTTATTATTTAAAATGCACCCAGAACAAGTCTGAGATTCTCAAAATGCACCAGGAACCGAATTTTGACTAAAAATGCTCCCAGAATAGTAGCAATGTCGAAACCGTTGCACCAACTAACTAACTATATTTTAACATCCGTGAGGAGTAAGGGTATCTTTGTCCAAATTGCTATACGTGGATGCAAGGTGGAATTTGTGGGACCCGATTATGGTGGACGTGTAAACTGAGGTGGACATGTCAACGTGTAGAGGTTTTCAATCGAATTTGGGGAAATTGCTCCTCTAGGGTTTGTAAGAAACCAAGGGAAAGAAGTTGAAGACGGATGCAAACTTGAGCAGGCCTTTAAGGGTTTTCAATCAGAGTTGTAGGTGAGCTCGAAGAAGTAGTTGATTTGGCTACGATTGAGTGAAAAGCCAAACCCGAGAAACACTGAGTTGAGTGAATTTGAAAGTTGATAGAATGAACGTGAACGTTCGTGGGCTACAAGGGTTGTCAATCGAAGTTGCAGGCAAGCTCAAAGAGGTTTTCAATCGAGGATACCAGTAGCTCGATAACCCAATGGTGTTCAACCCGATTATGGTAAATTTCTAAACCAATTTTTGGGAAGATTTTTATATAAATGACTTTGCTTGTTGAATGTGGCTGATAAAAAAATAGTTTTGGTAAATTCGAGATAATTGAGTCTTTATTTACTGATTTTTCGTTGGTATAGAGATAATGTTGGTAAATTTGAGATAATTGATGCTTTATTTTTTGTCCAAGATAGATGATGCTTTATTGACTGATTTGTGGTTGATATAGAGATAGTGTTTGGTTATATATGGTATTGAAGTGAATGAGTGTGGGGTTAGAATATTATTTGCATTTGTCTTATAGTATGTGGGGTTGTTAAAAGGCGTAAGACCTTGTCAGTTTAAAGGCATAAGGCCTTGTCGGTTTAAAGGCATAAGGCCTTGTTCCTTTAAAGGCATAAGACCTAGTTGGTTTAAAGGCATAAGACATAAGGTAGTTGATGGATTTGAATTGAAATGCTCAGTAGGCATGATGCAGTGGTGGGGTGTGTTGAGTGGTCTATGTATTGGTTATGTGGTTGAGGTGTTTATGGCTATCATTGTTTAGGGTTTAGTGTAATATGGCTATCATTGTTTAGGGTTTAGTGTAATATGTCTATCATTGTTTACTTCTTGTTATAATGGGTGATCATTGTGATGTACTTATAATCTTCACATATTGGTTATGTGATTTAGGTGGAATTGATGGTATAATTTCCATTGGGTTACATCATGGGGGAAGCATCTTAAATAAAGCAGGACATTGGACATACGACAGCGGGTCATTGACATGGTATGATTGGTGCTCGTGGGATTACATTTTGTTGATTGAATTACATGCTCTGGTGAAGGACAACCGCTATGCTGCTAGGAAGGTCGAAGCCAAGGTAGAATTTTACTTTGAAGATAAAGGGCACTTTTTAAAAATTAAGACAGATTACCAACTATTGGATTTGGTTGGAAGTTCAGCAAAGTCAAAAGAAAAATCACTTCATGTAAACTACAAACAAGGTGTGTAGGGTGGGCTTATTGAAGATGTGCCTTTTGTTATTGAGTGCGGGTCTAGTAGTTGGGAAAAGGAACTAGGTTATAAAGAATCAATTGAGGAAGAATTGGTTCATAAAGAACCAATTGAGGAAGAACCGGTTCATAAAGAACCGATTGAGGAAGAACCAGTTCATAAAGAACCAGAACCGATTGAGGAAGAACTGGTTCATGAAGAACCGAATCATCAAGAACCGGTTACTGGAGACAATAAGGAGGCTCATAAAGCAAGAATGACAAAGTGGTCACAAAGGAAAGGAAAAGCCAAACTAATTGTTGAGGATTCTTCAAGTAGTGGCAGTGAGGATGATAGTAGTGATGAAATGTTTGTTACAGACTTTGATGAAGAAGCTTTTGGTTAGGATGATGAGGAACCTATAATGGTTAGTGATGATGAGTTGTTTGGAGCTTTTGGCGTATACATGAACGATGCCATAGGGCCACAATTAGATGAAGAGGAAAATGTCCCTCTTTCACCTAGGATTAACAGTTTCACGGATCTTAGTGATGAAGAAGAGGATGGGAATATACCTAAGAAGAGGAGTAGAAAGAAACTTGTGCCTAGGTCTAGGGATTTTATTCCCTCACTTCACATGGAGAACCCAAGGTTTGAGATAGGGTTGAAGTTTCAAGATGCTGCCACTTTTAGAGAAGCGGTGAGAAAATATTAAATCATCCAAGGGAGACAACTAAAGTTCAAGAAAAACCAACCGTGTCGTATTAAGGTGAAATGTCAAACTGAGTGTCCCTTTGTTATCTATGCCATCTCAATAGAAGCTAGCAAGTGTTTGCAGGTCCGAGAGTTCGATGATGAGCACGTTTTTGGTGTAGGGAACACAAACATACATTCGAATATGAAATGGATGGTAAAGCAGTATGCAAGGCTACTGACTAGTAGCAATCGGGATTTGCATGAACTTCAAGATATGGTAGTTTAAGAAACCGGTTACAGACCATCAAAGGGAACTTGTTATAGGGCGAGGCATGTGATTATAGAACTTGTTGAAGGATCATGCCAAAGACAATACAAAATTCTTGGGGAGTATTGTCTACAATTGAAGAAGACCAATCTTGGTTCTACTGTGGTCATCAAGTCTGAGTTGGAGCCTGATGGGATATCCTGATTTGAGAAGGTATATGTATGCTTCAAGGCTTGCAAAGTAGGATGGCTTAATGGATGTAGGGCTTTCATAGGGTTAGATGCCTACCATATTAAGGGCATTCGCCCAGGGAAACTTTTGTCAGCAATCAGAGTAGATGCCAACAATGGAATGTTTCCTGTGGCATATGCCCTATGTGAGGTGGAGAACTTTCGCAGCTGGAAATGGTTTTTAGAGATCTTGGAAAGGGACCTCAGAATTGAAAAAAGTGGTCAGTTGTTGATAATGACAGACAAGCAGAAAGGCTTGATTGAATTAGTCAACCAAGTTTTTCAAAATGCAAAGTACCACCATTGCTTTAGGCACCTATGTGAGATTTCAACCATTCCCATAAAGGCTTAGCCCTTAAGAATCACATGGATGCCATTGCACGGGCTGCAACCATACCATGGTTTGAAGAAAAGATAAGGAAAATGGAAATCCTAAGTCCTAGTGCTCACCAATGGCTGAAAGAACGTGATGCAAGACAATAGTGTAGATCCCATTTCAGAACAGACTTGAAGTGTGATATGCTACCAAACAACCTATTTAAAGCCTTCAACAAAACGATTGTGCCTTATAGAGCCAAACCTCTATTGTGAGTGTTGGACAAAGTGAGGCAATACATTACTACTTTGATGAATAAGAGACAAAAGGAGGGGCGAGATTAGAATGAGCATTTGGTGGGAAAAATAATTCAGGGTGTGTTAGAGGATTACAAGAAGAAAGGGCAGATTCTGATTCCTAGACATTGTGGGAATAAAATCTTTGAGATCCTTCATCCTTATGGAAGAAGGTTTTCAGTGGACTTGAACGCCCACAGTTGCTCATGCAGAAGATATGACCTCAGTGGGATCCCACGCACTCATGCATGTTGTGCAATTAGCCAGTTTAAGGGCAACTCGGAGACGTATGTCCATCAATGCTACAAACAGGCTGCTTATAATAAGGCGTACGAGGGGATTATCAAACTAGTATCTAATAAAGACCAATGGATAAAAGTTAGCGCCCCACCATTAAAGCCTCCAAGATATCATAAGCAACCAAGGAGGCCAAAGATGAAAAGGAAGAAAAGTCAAGATGAGAAGACGCCTTCAAATCCAAAGAAGTTACCAAGATACCATTCTACACTCGGATGTGGGTATTGTGGGGCCGATGGACACAAAAGAAATGGCTGCACACAACCAGTGGACCATAAGAAGAAAGCCAAGTTCAAGCGTAAGTGAGAACTTAGTAAAGAGACAGAAGCTGCCAGAGTAGTAAAGGCGATTGAAAAGGTAGACATTTTACTTGTATGCTTGCTGAATATGGATTGTATGCTTGCTGAATATGGATTGTATGCTTGTTATGTTACATATATGCTTGCTGAATATGGATTGTACGCTTACTTTGTTCATGTGGATTATATGCTATGTTTTGGGTACTTGTGGATTATATGCTATGCTTGGATTGTGAACATATATGCATGGTTTTGCGAGTTTGGATAGATATGCATAATTTTGAAATATGGAATGTATCCTGAATTAGGTGTTGTTGTGAATTGGCAAATATGGGTGCTGAATTTCATTGTTTTGTGAATTGGCAGATATGCAATTGTTTTGTGACATGGTGCTGAATTTCATTGTTTTGTGACATGGATGCTGAATTGCATTGTTTTGTTGGTTTTTGATTAGGTGCAGAAGGGGAAGGAAAAAGTGTGTTTCAAATGATGCAGTTGAGCCACCCAAACAACCAACTCCACCTCCTAAAACTATCTCGTCCCACCAACCACCTCCATCTCCCAAGACTGCCTCCCCCCAACAGCTAACTCCACCTCTCACAATTGACTCCTGCCAACAACTAACTCTACCTCCCCACAACTAACTCCTCCCAGCAACCTCTAGTGATCTCATTGAGTTCCCCTTCCACAACCCAACCACAAAACTGAGACTGAAAAGACCAACACAGAGACTTAGTGTCACAATTCGGCTTATCTAGCACAATATTGTCCGTTTTGGGCCTAGCCCTCACGGTTTTGTTTTCGAGAGCTCAATGCAACTTCCCAGTAGGTCACCCATCTTGAGATTGCACCAGCCTCAACTCGCTTAACTTTGGAGTTTCCAAGGAATCCAAAACTAGTGAGCTCCAAAAAAGCCTTATGTTAAATAGATATGTGCCCACACATATAAGGCGCTTCACCTTTTCCTTCCCGAGCGATGTGTGATTGTTCACCGATCTTGCCTTTCCAAGCTCACGGGTCTTTCTCACAGTTCTTGCTTCTCAAGCTCAAGGGTCATGCTCACAAGGCCTTTTGGGAGCTCACTAACTTTGGATTCCTTGGAAACTCCAAAGTTAAGCGAGTTGAGGCTGGTGCAATCCCAGGATGGGCCTTGTGTTAGATAGATATGTGCCCATACATATAAAGCACTTCACCTTTCCCTCCCCGAGCGATGTGGGATCGTTCACCGATCTTGCCTTTCCAAGCTCACGGGTCTTGCTCATAGTTCTTGCTTCCAAGACCGGGTATTACAATCCACCCCCCTTGAGGCCTAGCGCCCTCGTTGGCACACTTCCGTTCGAGGTCCGACTCTGGTACCATTTTTTCAGGACTCGACTCTACTCGGTCAGGACCCAACTCTAGCATGATATTGTCCGCTTTGGGCCTCCTCAAGCTCACGAGTCTTGCTCACCATTTTTACTTCTCAAACTCGGGGGTCTTGCTCACCGTTTTTACTTCCATGACCGAGTATTACACTTAGGTCTTCTAAGACACAACCACAGCCAAAGCCACAGCCACATCCAAAGGAAAGTAAGAAGGATTAGAAGAAGAGGGAAAAGGAATTGTTGCCCGAGTGGCATCATTACTAGAATCCTAGTATTTAGGCTAATCTTTTTTGTTGTCTAATGTTGGTATTTGGAAACTTTGGTCCCTTACATAACTTTTGTAGTTTGCAAAGCCTAATTGTAGTGTAATGGAGACTTTTTAAGTCCAATGCCTCCAATTTTCACTCATTGGAGGTTGATGGTTGTAGGTTTTGAAATGGCGCTTTTGAGACGCAAACAATGCATCCTTTTGTAATGAGCCTTTTGTAATGGTCCAAAGGTGAAACATGATTTATGCTCACTTTATTTTCGAAGTGTTATGGTCAAATTTTATGCTTTCTTTAAGGCTTTAATACTCAATGTGCTATGGTCAATTTACGTGCTCAATCATCTTATGCTCCAACATACTCTCAAGCATACATCAAAAGTCGCAAAGACCATTTCATAACATTGAACAAATGCATGAATCCATCAAACATGCATCCTAGTACAAGCTTGACCATCCATTGCACAAACTATTCTAACTTATGGTTTGTACCTTACACATACATGATTCCAACACATACAAGGCAAACGAACATAAGAGCAATCCTAAGCTTAAAAACCTTTATTTTCTCAATCAACAATTGCTCTTTTCCTCAAGTTTCCTTAGCAAGCCGGGAATTATTATTGTTGACCTTTTGCACATCTTTGGATCTAACCAGTCCCAAAAATCACAGCCTTTGCCACGACTTGCACAACCCCTATCCTGCATTATCAAACCAATTTTCATTTGCATACACACAAACTCTCAACAAACCCAACATACAACCGAAAATTTGAAACCACCAATTCGAAAATTTGAATCATAGCCCAACCACCTAAACTCTCAACAAAAAATTTGAAACCACCAATTCCAAAATTTGAATTCGAAAATTTGAATCAAAACTCAACCACCTAACCACTAATTCGAAAATTTGAATCATCGCCCGCCTAAACCTCAAACTGAAAATTTGAAACCACCAATTCAAAATTTTGAATTCGAAAATTTGAATCATAGCCCACCTAAACCCCAAACCGAAAATTTGAAACCACCAATTGAAAATTTTGAATCATAGCTCAACCACCTAAACCCTAAAACCAAATATGAAGCCTAGAAAGCCAGTAATTTTTTCATAACCAAATCAAAAAATTTCTTACCCGACCATTTGGACAAACAAGAAATCTCCTCCTTGAGTTTTCATTAGTCCATAAGGTCTTAATTGTAACAACCTTCCCACAAAGACATCTTCGCTGCTCCTCCCATCCTACACTCTTCCATATCTCAACCTCCTTGCCTCGCTGCAGCCCCTTTTCTTTTCAATTCAACAAGACCATTTCATTCCTACTCGACCATTGTAGCAACCTTACTAGACTATTTGCTTCTTACTTGACCTCCCTACCTCGCTGCAACTCCTATTACTCCTTCAAAATATGATTGAAATACCCACATAAAGACTTCCACGTAGATGCCACATATGCACTCCTCACGAACGTTAAAACGAAGTTAGTTGGTGCAACAGTTTTCGATGTTACTACTGTTCTAAGAGCATTTTGAGTAAAAATTTGATTCCTGATGCATTTTGAGAATCTCGGGCCTGTTCTAGGTGAATTTTAAGTAATAAACCTTAAAAAAAATAGTACAAAATTATTAAAGGGAACTCAAATTTAAATATGACTTGAACCATACAGTCACTAAAAAGCAAAAAAAGCGCTGAGAGGAGGGAGGGAAGAAAATGATCTTCTCCCTCCTATCGTTCACTTGGACCATACAGTCACTAAAAAGCACTCATTATTTAAAGAAAAAAAAAAGCGCTGAGAGGAGGGAGGGAAGAAAATGATCTTCTCCCTCCTATTGTTTGAGTACCCTCTTTGGGATTGAGAGGAGAACAAAGAGGCTAGAATTTTTGGTAGACTACGTAATCAATCAAGTCGTTGATTACATATCGGACAAAATCTATAGACAAACTAATGTCATACAATTCTCCAGAATACCCTCTTAGCAGGGTAGTAAATCTGTAATAATTAGAAAATGAAACTTCAACTACCAAAATAGCCAGTCATTCAAGGTTCACAGTATTTCATGGGATTTATTACTCCTACAATCCTTTCTATTCGCAATGTGAACAGTAACAATTCAACGTAGTTGTTTAACAACATGAACCATGACAGACTCGATAACTTCTACCTGTTGTCTATAATAACGCATTCACATGGTAAGAAGCAGAAAGCAGATTATTGAGCAGCAACTGTTTGGGAGGGGGGGGGGGGGGGGGGGGGTGTGGGCAAGCATAGAGTTGGGAGCTGGGAGCACAAATTATCGTAGGAACGTATTATTTACCATCATCATTGCCACCATACTGAGTAGAATTACCATTCCAGAAGGCATTTTTATTGCTGAACCGTTCATCATCTTCGTCGTGTTTCAGCGTGTGAATGTTACTTCCAAAACCAGATGCTGGTATTTTCCGGCTTTTCTTCCCTTCATTTCTACCACTCGTAGAAGTGCTTTGAGTTGAGTTACTTCCAATGTTAGGGTTTGGGGGGGCTGAAGGGATAGGCAGACTGTCAGAATAACAGAAAATATATTTGCAAAAGAAAATTATAGGCACAGAATTAAGAAGGGAAAACAAAAATTGCATAATTTGCAACACTTAAAAGGGAACACGAAAACTCAATATAAAACCTTTTTATTTTAACCTCCATTTTTCCTCCAAGCTAACTTCAGAAAGTAGGTGCTTTACAAACACTTGGGGTATTTCTGCCTGTGCAAGTCGGTGTGAGCTTACTGTGTTGAACACACTTCCTATGGGTATCATAAACTGATAATTCATGCCTTATGCATTAAAATGCCACCAGTTTACTAAGCTAAACCAAAGCAAAGAAAACCCAATCTCCTAACCGAATGAGAAAGATATCATGTGAACCCCACGTTAGGAGCAATCAGAACAGTAAAAAATATCTGCTTAACAGTCATATGTATTTAGTTCACAGGGGAAGACAAGACAGACAAATGACCTTGCCTATTAACGAATTTATGCCCTGCCTAAATTCTATTAGCAAATATCAGCTAAATGCTGGGATTCTCACCATATGCACTTGTTTCTAACAAACTATGCTAACAATTGTGGGAGTTTCTCTTATTTTATGTTTTTGGCGGCTCAAAAGCACCTAAACTTTTGCATATCAAAAGCCATTAAATAAATAATAAGCCTCCTTGAGAGACCTAATACAAATGTTAGAGACATTTTGATATCACAGTAGAGGGGAGAGGGGGAGGGGGGGGAGGGGGGAAGAAACTCACCATGTTCCCAGGTGCCACTTTGGGATTGTGGTCCCGAACTTGACGAGCTAGCACCACCAACCAAATAAGAGAAAGGATTAAAATAAGATAAAAATCTTTTTACGTACAAAAAATACCCCCCGTTATTTCCATCAGATGAACTGACAATCTTTCTCGTGTCTCTTTGGTCTGAGAACGCAGACCTCCCATTCAGATAACTAGTTCCTTTCTGATGGGGAACCACTATCAATGCTTGTCTATCAAACAGGCCCAAATCTGATAATGATTTACTTAAATCTGCATAAAATAAAATTGAAAATTATGAATGGGTTAATATATTAAGACGTAATTATCTAAATACACAGAAAATGAGAATCAGCATGAACCCCAATCATGGATAATTCTATACGACACCAACTTACTTCAGTCCGAAGACTTTCTGAATCCCTCAATGAGGAAGTCTAATGATATTTTTGACACATTATCATGCAAGAAACACCTATTAAGTATCCCACAAAACATAAAATAAGATATCCAACAGAATGATATTTAACCAGGTGACCCTATTAGAGAGATGTGTTTGCATTGCACTCACAAGTGCATGGACAACAGATAAATGCACGAGGAAAAATGCCCATTGTCTAGCGGGCCAGAATAAAATGGACAGTCAAACAAGGCAGGAATTTATACTTGGAAAAGAAAAAAAAAAGCTTCCGGATACAAGAAACAAAAGCAACACCAGCCAAAATAAAAGTTTCAAACAGACAAAGCAACAGTTATCTCTTGGCTACTTAGAAATATATGCAATAGCTATCCAGAATTTTCTTACCTTGATCACAGAATACCCTGCGAGGATAAGGGATGGCTAGATCATAAGAGCCAATGTCAGTTCCTTGGTTTTCATCAACATAATCTTTGACCATTCTCATAGTGCTTGTCACAGAAAACTTCTGTTTCAGACTGACACCATCTAGCAATCGAATATTAAAGTGAGCATCACTTGATTTGTTCTCTCTTGTATTATTCTCAAATGTATCAACCATCTTATCATCTTCAATTTCACTCCTTTCAACTTGCACTACTTCGTTTTTGACATTACTAAATGCTTGTGAACCCTCTCCCGAGACAGCTGAATGACTAGCAGTAGTCTTTTCAGCAACACTGTAGCCACCTTCCGCAATGGAAGAAATATTATCACCTCCAGAATTTTTCAGGCCTTCCATAGCACCACCCTGTACTCCTTGGGCAGAATTGGTGGAAGAGCTGGGCTGCTCATTTCCAATACATTCTAACCCCCTGGCATCAAATGATTTTGAAGATGTCTCGTATCCTAAATCGTTACATTTCTCCTGTTCAGGCAAAAGAAAAACAGGCCCATCGTGTCATAGTCAATGAAGTATGCAAATACTAAAAGACTTACAAGGCAGTAAATGAAGATTATAATATGTACCTCGATTATGCAATCATGCCCTTTAGTTTCCTTCACCGTGCCAGAGGAAACATCTATAGTATCTGGTGGCTTAACCTTTGTGCCCTTTAAAGGCAATGGAATAACTGTACTCGAGGAACTTCCTTGATCAGAGACAGCAGCTGTATTTGAGGAACGTTCTTTTTCAGTTGAGATAGTATTAGGAACCCCAGAAGTAGATGGTTCAGACTTATTTGAAGCCAGAGCTGCACTCAATACAGTTGCAGTTGTTTCCTGTGATTGATTATCAGATTTGGTCATTGTCACTGTTACAAACAAACTAAGAAAATGCATATTCACATACGCTTTAAATATGAAAGTGAGGGAGCTCAAAACCAAATAAACAAGATCAAGGGTGTCCACAGATTATTTACTCTAATCAAATTAACAGATACGTACTACATCAAACATTAACAGTGATTCCTCAAAAGGAGGTAATGTTTATGTTGCAAATGCTTAAATGATAAATGCAGCTATGAGGTGGGCACAGGTCAGGTAGGTTCAACTTCAAGGCCAAACCACCCGCCACACTAATTTGATATGGTACTTGGAAAACCCAAAATGACTAAAAAGAAAGTGAGCCAACCAAACCCATTGAATTTGGGTTTAGTTAGGTTGTCTGGTGTTGGGCTCAAACCAATTTTTTATTTTAGGTAATTAAAAACATTCAGATTAAGAAGGCATAAGCCACATGATAATTATATGGACAATTAATTAGGCCAAAGCAGCATGCTGCTCATAACCCACAAGGTGAAAGACAGATGGAGGACTAGATATGTAGAAGTAAAACCCCTTCTTGAGTGATGTGGGATTTAGAGGGCTTATATTATACCACCAACAATCTTCACCAGTTGAACTCCTGATTCAGTCACCAAAAGTTATCTCATAGTTAATGTTGATGATATGCTAAGATCAGGGGCTAGTATCAATTAGATTGCAAATCCTTCTAATGCAATCTAGCAAGGGATACACCCAAAAGCCTGTCACATTACACTAGTAGCGGATTCTCATGTTATCTCTCACAACAAGCTGACTTCACTACTGTACACCGTGTATGGTAATCATGCACACCACAAATCAAGGCATGAAAAGTTTAACAAAACCTCATTGTTCTTCATAATCTTAATAGCGCATTTGTACGGACCAATGCATATGCCAAACCTATCTTTCAGATATGGCTATCGAAACAACGCATCTAGTTATGCAAATTTGCCTTTTTCTACCCCATTCTTTGCTATACTACAAGCTATTGATTTACAACCTGCAATCTTCCTCCCAGGACCCATGAACTACCCCTTGAAGGCATCAACCCAGCTATGTGCGTTTGCTCTCACCTGCTTCCTCACTCTTTTTTACACCTGCCTTCTCACTGATGTCTACAGAATAATATAGTTTCCAATACTATTTAGGTTCAGTCTCAAAAATAGCTGGCCAAATTCAGAACAATGATGGGAGTCCCTGGATACAACACACTGGTTGCGTTTCAGTGGGATTAGATGGAATGGAGCTGTTGTTATTAAAAGACTCTAACACTAGAATTCAATAAATATAATGACCGTCTAACTTAAAATCAAAGCTATCAGTCCACCTAGCTGGCTTCCACAGGTCTTGGGTTCATGTCTTCGCCATACGAACTTCATATATTAACGTATACTGGTAACCAGTTAAAGCCAGGATTTTTCCAGTTTCATATTAAGGAATTCGCAACCTGAGCTGAACTGATCAATTTGTTCAAAGAACAACCTGATATAACCCGTTCAAAGAGCAAAAACCAGGCCAACCCAGGATGTATTGGATTACCCAGTTTCCTTGGTATTTCTTCCGATCCCTAGTTATATGTTTATGGGGAGGCAAGCAAAAGATGAAAAGAGGAAAATTTGAAATTACTTGACATGATTCTAATTGATCTTGATAAGTCTGAGCTGGGAAGGGTATAACACAAATTATACAATGACCCCAATCTTGGTTTGAAGATGGTTGAAGGGGCAAAATTACATGTAAAATAAAACACAATGTTCAGAGCTCCAATTAACCTTCATAACAAATTGTTAATAATGGATCAAAGCTATATGCACAACATGGTGAGAGAAAGGTCATGAAAAATATCATCTCATCATGCATCAAAGTGTTTTCAAAATGAATTTGACCCCAAAATATGATGGTTGATAATAGGAAAAAAGCTAAATACCTGGAGATGAACACCCAGCCATGCCTTCTCTAAATTGGACCTCAAAACTTCAGCACTAACGAAGCCCTCTAAAAGAAAAACCAAATTCTTACAACATTCGTATGTACTACTTCATATACGTTTTGTCACAAATATTCATACGAAACATACCATTTTGCCAAAGTTGCACACCATTGTATCCAATAGCTGTTATACAAGGTACAGGTTTCTGTGGGTCTGCAACATGTCGATGGAAGGATCCACACTAATGATTTTCTAATAATATTTTAATCATGTAAAGAGCTTAAAATAAGCCATACTGAAACATGTTAACTAGAAAAATCAAATTCAAATTGTGCCAATTGGTATGCACAACATATAAACAGTATCAATAGTCACTACAATAGCAATACCGAATAGAAAAGAAAGACAATTAACATATAACCAGAGAATTTAAAACAGCGTATTTTTAAACTACAATATAAGAAAGATGTGACTTCATGTTAGAATTAATTCTGGTGCTTCATGGGTTTCCCTATTTCCTGCTTTTTGGCAGGAAGGTAAATGCTTTGGGTCTGTAGGATGAGATATACAGCTATCTAGGAGAAGCCCCCCATTTTATTTTTCAATATTTAGAAGGGACCCAAAAAAAAAAAAGAACCTAGGAGAAGCCATTTTTTTCCAAAGAAGCCGTGGGCATGGTACTAAATGGAGTAAGAATGCACACAGCAGAAACAGAAGTTACTTGATCATTCTAAAAAGAGAAAAGACAGCTAGAATCTTGTCAAATTACCACAAAATTTGTTTTAGATTTTGATATTACTAAATTTTAGCTTTATCTAAGGATACATATTGCAGCAAAATTTGCAGCATCACAGCTTTCTTCTGAGATATGCAATAAGATGCAGTACTTTGCAACGGAGTCAGCCACCTGAAAGCACATTAAAATAAGAATGAGTGACATAGAAGAAACATAAGCATTGAATGAATTTTAAAGAAAAACAAAAAAAATAGTAAAGGAACAAAACTTACTTTTCGATCAGTCCATGTAGAAATTTTCCAAACGGCTAGACTCGTCATTTTTACCTAAAAACCAGTAAAAAAAAAAAAAAGCAAATGAACACATACAGTAAGGATTATATAACAAAAGTTGCTATGAAAAATCTTTATACACTAGGACACTAATTCAAAAAGGTGAAGAAAGTAATAAATGCTTTTTTTTTTCATTTTCTTAAAAATGACGAGCGTGATGTTTACATTAATATTGCATTCGAAGATCAAATAGTTCCCTTATAAATTTAAAAAATACAACTTTAGCTAAAAATTAATACTATACATAAAATGAATGTGGGAAAAAAATATGGTAAATTGCCATTTTAACAAATAGTTTAGCCCTTTACTTGTTGAACTTCCTTGTTTTAACTTTCAACAAATAAGACAATGCAACTAATTAAAACCAACTAATTTTGAGAAGTTTTCTCTCTCTTCTTTGTTTTTCTCACTTTCAGAAATCTCTTATCTTCATACACCTTTTTGTCCTCATTTCTTTCGACAGAACAGAAGTTTTTATTAAAATTCGGTAGAAACAGTATTAACACAGTGATCCTGGATATGCTGAAAACTTATTACTAATGGAAACAAAATGCAAAAGAAGAAACAGCATAGAAACAAAAAGGTTATTTTGGATTACCAATCTCTCATATATATTTCTGATGACAGTAACCCATAGAGAATCCTTCTTTCCCCAATCATTTCCCAAGTAACGTCTTGTTTCTTTTCAACAAACTACCCACCCTTAATTCACCATTTTCCCTTAGTTTGGGTAATCTTATCCCATCTAGGCTTTTTATCCCTCCTAAACAGCTTCTGGCAAATATTCTCATTAGTTTCTTTAATTTTTTTTTTCCACCATGGAATTCCCTCAAGGGGAAGGTAATGAGTAGGTAAAATACTTGAGAAACATTGAATGAAAGTAACATCGAATGAAAGTAAGCCTAATTCCCTTAATAAAGGGATTCTTCCTCCCATAAATTACCTGTCTGTTGTCTAATTTCTCCACAACTGGATCCAAAGATGATGCTAACTCTTCCCAGTTCCCACTTACTTTCTTCTGAATTTTCTTCCCCAATTAAACATTCGGCTTATTAATTTCCCGACCAGATACAGCACAAATGTATCCACTACTGTCAATAGCGGCACAAATTTGCTCCTCACGGATTAAATACTAAGTTATTGAATGAATTACCATACTCTGTATTCAATGAGCTCTACTACGAGACCTATCTACATAATTCGTTTTTTTTTTTAATTCTCATTTATTCAATGACTTTCATCGTACGTTATAACGTGCAATGTATGTTCCAACGTTATATAACGAAGAAAAGAAAGGATTCACATAATAAAGTACCCTAAACAAGACATTTTCGGGAACAATTACACTCACGTATAAATAAATAAAAACTTCCTGGACTAATTCAATGAACCACTGACACATCTTCCACAAGCTAGTACAACAGAAAACAAAACGAAAGAAAAAATCATCTACCAAATAAAAACAAATGAAGAATCATTAACCTGAAATATACACAACAAAGAGTTTCCTCTGCTTCTTTGCTTCAGTGATTGCTTCAGGTATGGAACCCTTATAGGTAAAAGAGCTGAGAGACTGTTCCATCTGTTCCAATAAAATTCCAAAACTTAAATAAGCCCTGTAGATCCCAAAGACTTTAGTTTTCATATGAAACGCAAACACAAAATATAAACATAAATGGACAATCCATAGATCTAAAAACGATTCAGCTAAACATATATCTGATAAACCTCAGTGTAATAAATTCCCCCATAATTCAGTTAAACTTAAAATTACAGCACAATTCAGATAAACACAAACTGACCATCTAGACCATGTCAGAGTTTCAGTCGATATTTCTTTTCACAGTTTTCTTTAATAGCTAAAATTATAATCTCAATAATCTTAATAATCCATCTTAATACCTATCAAAGTATCCCAATTTCTACTCAATTCACCAAATTGATGCCCCAGTTCGCTTTGGGAGAAAACAGCTCAGATGGTACTCAAATTTCTCCGTACGATCAAGATCATACGTGCAAAATTTCGGGCACTTGAGATCACCAATTAATCATAGTTACCAAACAGAAACTTCGAAAGGAAATTTAAAATTAGAGGAACAGAGAAATTCAACTATTCTTTTTAACAACCCTTCGAAATTTATATGGAATCACAAAATCATGTTCATCATAAATATTTATTCCCCCTTTTCCATACGTTTCCTCGCAGTTATTCTCGCAAATCAAAGCATGAATGAGAGGGAGATGAGAGGGGAACCTTATACCTTAGTGAGAATAAGCTTTGAGAGATGATTACAATCTAATTTGCCGTGTCCAAAGTAGACGACTTTATATTCGTTTTTCCTCTCTTATATTTTTCAAGAAACTCTTTTGTTTATTTCGTTTTTAATTTTCTTTTTATCAATGAGATGTGTTCAACTTTGGCCCAAAAAATGGTCGTCTGACATGCCTTGTTTAGGAAAAATTATTTTAAAGATATTTAAAAACTTATCTCAAGGGATTCAATATGTGATTTTAATTAATTTTAATAGAATTTAAAATTTAGTTCTATTCAATCAAGATTTTAAATGCATTTATAAAAAATTTAGTTGTAATCAATTCAGATTTTAAGGATTCGTTTTAAAATCGGTAAAAATTTGGATGTTTTTAATTATGATTTTATTGATTGTTTTCAAATTCTGGTGTTTTCAAAAAATCAAAGATCTTATCTAATTTTATAAATTTGTTGATTTTAAAGGGTTCCAAGGAACAAATTACATATATCAATCTCCATCAACAATCCACCCATCCCGGTAGAAATTCCAATGGATTTTTCAAAAAAAAAAATGATGATAAAGAATGAACGTATCTCTCTATCTTCTTCATTCTCAACATCTTTCATAGATGTACAACAATTGAGACGAAAAGGCTTTTTGAATGCGCATAAATTCTATAAAACTCATCAAAAAAAAAGATCTACGCAATGAAATCAAACCAAGTTCCCCTCTTCTTCACAAACTCACCATCGTTAGTGTAGCAATTTCCTCGTTGCTGAATTATATTGCCCTAGTAGAGCAATGTTTGTGAGGGAAGATTTTTAAAGTTTTCATTCTAACTCATCTCATTTGCATTGAGCAATAGGGAACAAGATACTCCACTCTGAAATTTTTCGAATTAGCATTAGGGCCAAGATCTATGTCCAGTATTAGGCATGTAATCAAGCATTATCCATGGATGAATGAGAGGTTTATTGACATGACTCATCCCAATCCTTGTGGATTATCGTGGGATGTGCATGCTCCCGTCTGACATCACGTGCCAGAGAAGGGATAGAACTGCAACCCGCTTGAGGTTATCCAGAGTACTCAAGGATCTGTGGTGGCATGTGATGTCTCGATCTTTGCTACAACCCGCATCCGCGATCAATGTGAAGGGTATCAAAAATCATAAAATTTATGAATGGAGAAAAATAATCAGTTATAACCTTCACGTAAAAGTATGCATGCATCAGAAAATAGTATTTCAAATACTTTCTCAAAAGAAAGACGTATTGCTTTTCAAATCAAAACATAGTGAAAAATTCTACTCAATCGAAACCATTTCCTTAGTAGAGTCTCAGCCCAAAACAAAACAGGTGGGACTTCAGCCCAACTAGAAAACCATGTGGGATCTCAGCCCATCATCATCATCAGTATCATCAGTCATCATCATCAGTATCATCAATCATCATCGTCAATCACGATTCCAATCCTAGCAACGCGTTCCCATAAGTTCAAGGACTACTCTGATCCTGAGCATGTCGCCATGAACACATCACCAGCCGACAATCTCCAGATTTTTGTAAACACATCAACAATCAATCTCATATATCGCACTCCTGAGTCGAGCCTCCCTCGGCTGCCGCCTCTCTCGGCTGCTCGACAACAGGTGCATTGTGACATATCTGTACCTCGGAGATTAGCCTTATCTCCAGAGTGCTCTCTAGGGAAACATATTCACAACCAGATGCCTTCTCATAAAATCCGAGTCTTTAAACTCCTGAGTTTTTAAACTCAAAATCATAATCATCATTAACATGGACACAAGCCTGAATATTATCAATAGAGTCACAAGCCTGAAAATAGTGTCTATCAACACTTCATAAACTCAGGATTCCTCGAATCCTATCAAATCCACAACTAGGTCTCATGCCCAAAATATCTTTCATAAATTCAGAATTCCTCGAATCCTATCAAATCCACAACTGTGTCTCATGCCCGAAATATCTTTCATAAATCTCATAACTGGGTCATAGCCCGATATATCTCATGTTTGACTATACTCTAACTCAAACTATAAGTCAACTGGGTCATAGCCCGAAAGATATTTCTAAATCCAAAAACCATTTCATTATTCAAGTCATTTTTCCAAAACACCTTTGACTATTATCCAAGTCAAAGTCCATATCTAACTAGGACTCATGCCCGAATATCGATTTCACGCATCTCCGTGAAGTCATTCAAAATCAATACTCAATCCTCAGTTTCATACCTCTCCGAGAAACCATCAAAATCACATAAAACACATGCACATAGAATGCTCGGCCTTAGTCCAAATATCATCTAAAAACAGAAATTTCGAACTACGTGCAATGTCGCATTTTCGACGAAATGCGAATCAAATCATATTTAAAGCATATGCAATCAATGCATCTTAAATCATGTTCATAAAAAAATAGAAAAATTTATGCATGCATCATATTTCATAAAACAAAGCCCATTCATAGACCGTCTGTGCTGCGCCCTCCGAAACTTGCTTCTTAAACCACTCTGGGGATAATCTGTACTCCCCGGGATGTCCGGACCTGTCCAAATCATACTCAAAGGTCACTAACCATTTATAAAAGTCTATATCTGTCAAGACCTTACCCTCCTCGGTCAGGATCCGACTCATCTAGTACGATATTGTCCGCTTTGGGCCTCCTTGCCCTTGCCCTCACGGTTTTGTTTTCGGGAGCTCACGGTGCAACTTCCCAGGGGGTCACCTATCATGAAATTACACCAGCCTCAACTCGCTTAACTTTGGAGTTCCAATCGAACCCAAAGCCACTGAGCTCCCAAAAGGCCTCGTGCTAGATAGGCGTGTGCCTACACCTTTAAGGCACACCACCATTCCCCTCCAAGACCATTCCCCCCTCGCAGGAATGTGGGATCGTTCACCGTTCCCTACAGGACACGGGTCTTACAATCCACCCCCCTTAGGGCCTAGCGTCATCGCTGGCACATTTCCCGATCAAGGTCCAGCTCTGATACCATTCTATCAGGACTTGACCCTCCTCGATCAGGACCCGACTCATCTAGCACGATATTGTCCGCTTTGGGTCTCCTTGCCTTTGCCCTCACGGTTTTGTTTTTGGGAGCTCACGGTGCAACTTCACAGGGGGTCACCCATCAAGGAATTGTACCAGCCTCAACTCGCTTAACTTTGGAGTTCCAACCGAAATCAAAACCACTGAGATCCCAAAAAGCCCCGTGCTAGATAGGCGTATGCCTACACCTTTAAGGCACACCACCATTCCCCTCCAAGACCATTCTCTCCTCGCAGGAATATGGGATTGTTTGTCGTTCCTTCCAAGACACGGGTCTTACAATATCAAAGACCCTCACACATCCCAGAACGGTCAGCGTAACCTGAACACGTTTCCCAAGGCTAAAAACCTCTAAATGACCTATTAAACAAACTCTGATCGACCTAAAATCATGGCCATTAGATTCAGATCATCGAAACCTTTTGAACAAGATCGACGATGGCCGTTTCCAGTCAACGGTGGTCAATGATTGACGTCATGCTAACGTCAGCCTAACATCTGACACCTATTAGATTTGACAATGTCAAGTCTGACAGCTATCATGTGGCACCACCCTATTGGTCCATGTGGTCTGACATTCTAACTAGGCTTGACAACTGACTGGACTTGACAGCCTGCCATGTGGCCTGACAGGCCTGAGAGATGATGACATGGCTTGCCACGTCATCGTCATCAAACTCTCGCATATCGATCCGTTTGCATGTAACCGGGTCATTCGACTCGCGACTTTGACCCAGTCTGTTCTCCCTTGTCTACCACCAGAATCCACCATTTTTCCACCAATCTTCTCGTCTCTCACCCAAAAACATGCCCATGGCCTTAAAATCAAGAAAAACCATAAGAAACTCACATGTCCAATCCAAACCTTCACGGGTCGCCTTCAGGCCTTCATCTGGGCTCCTCCTTGCGTCCAACATCGTCCTTTTTGGTCTCTACACACTCATAATCACAACCCATAAACCAAAATCAAAATTTCAAACGTAAAGGGGTTTCGGGTTTACATGGGTTTTCCGGTCACCGTTCAGCTCCGCCATCCTTGCCACCGTTCTGGTCAGTCTCTCAATCTCACCCTCTCATTCTGCCCCTCTCTCTCTCTCTCTCTCTCTCTCTCTCTCTCTCTCTCTCTCTCTCTCTCTCTCTCTCAAGCAGAAACATGAAGAATATGAGGGTTTGGGGTGGGTACGGGTTTGGATTAATAAAGAAGGGAAAATGGTAGATGCATGCATGTGTTTGTGTGGATTAATGGAAGTGACATTTATTAGTCCCCACAAGATATTTTGGGCCCCACTGTTCAAACACCAAAAAGTTAACTTCTCGTAATTTGTGCAAATATGAATAGTTCTTGGAAAATTTCGTGACCCATAACTTTTTCGTATGATGCCTGATTTCGACGTGTCGTTTGTTTACAGACTCGTATCGTCTCGATCTACGTAACGATTCTTGGTCCACGTGCATTTGAACTCCCAAGTCAAAAGTAAACTTTTTTCCTTTTCCAAGGGTAAAATTGTCATTTTACCCAAATCGTCCACTAATCCTCGACTAATCTCGATTAGTCCTTAATTAATTATTGATAATTCATTATCAAGCTTAATTAATCTCCTAGGTTCGGGACGGGTCCTTACAATCTTCCCACCTTAAAGAATTTCGTCCTCGAAAGTCACACTGATCTGATCCACTATGGAAATCCAATCCTGCCTCCATGTGAGGTATATGTCTAAAATCCAACCACAGTTCGCAACATAAGCCAAACGTCACTTGACATTAACTATAATCCAACGATCAATGCTGAAACTTAGCTCATCCTCTGTGACCGTATCCATGAGTGACCTGTCGTCACTAGCAACCTCCAATGCTCAATCTCAAGTCTCAAACGAGGCATCGACGCTCGTCGATCTCACCTGCCACCTACGCCGGTGTGCTCAGAATCCAAACTGACATTCTTCTCAGCATCTGATTCAGTCCTGCTCCTCACATCTTCATGATACTCAATACATCAAAGACACACCATCGCGCCCAGCTAGTAACTCACGGCTCCACTACGCTTCCGTTATGCAACTCTGACCTTGACTCACTTTAGAGTCCCAACATCATATCTCGTGTCATTCCGTGACCAACGCTGTGATCCTGACTCGTCACGAGCCGCAATTATCATCTCACTCATCCTATCGATACACAAACTGATATCTCACTCACACTGTCAATACACATGTCGACATCTTGCTCATCCCGTGTGTATCTGGACCCCATCGAATACTTGCTCTAGCAGAGATAATCACATATACAACCACCAAGGTTCCTCTCGCCCACATGGCCCTGAGCTACATGCTCGTACAATCACTAAACCTTTTAATACCCCTCGACACTAGGCGTAGTATTCAATGTCCAATCCTCATACTCGATGTACCATCGATATCAGACCTCGTCCGATTAGCATATCATGTCCATCTCGGACTCTATCTGATGATCATACTTCATCAATCAGATTGCTCGATCCTCAACAATCATGTTATCCAACATGCACTACTCTCAGGTGCATCTATATCACATCAATCGCATAGGCATTCTCAGGCCTGCTCACAGACTTCACTCAGGCAACGTCCAACCACATACCAATATCCATACATCCCATCTATGTCTATCACATGGCTATCATGCCGATCACGCTTCAACATGGGAACATGTATGTCTGATTTTTGCTCTGGACAGACTACACACTAACACGGAAGGTCCTCTCTGAGTTCTCGTGGTTACCCGACCAACTCCCGAGACACTCCAAGACCAACCAACTCACGTCAATTAAGACATACCAATCCGAACCTCGACCTTATCCTGATAATGCAAAGGGTCAAATTCTGAAGTTGTGCTATCAACCTCTAATCCAACTAGTGTGTCTCACTGGAATACCGCCCTGTATCATTCCCTGGTCGTCATGGTTGGCCGTCGTCAATCCAATATTATCTCTATCCTCCCGATCATCCCGTTTCATAACCAAATCAGTCCTCAACATCTTGATCCTCAACCATCTCACCTAATCCTAGGAGGATCCATACTAACTCTCTCAGCTAATGTAGCATGACCCATATCACCAACACGAGTCTACTGAAACCAAGCACCTTCTGCTCCTCCAGTCATTCAAATTCGACCCACAGCCTAGGTGTTAAGCTCTTACATCCTCTTTTGTTTTCGGTACCTCACGTGCAACTTCCTAGTAGGTCACCCATCATGGGATTACACCAGCCTCAACTCGCTTAACTTTGGGGTTCCAATCCCCCCAAAGCCACTGAGCTCCCAAAAGGCCTTGTGTTAGATAGATACGTGCCCACACATATAAGGTACTTCACCTTTCCCTCCCCGAGCGATGTGGGATCATTCACCGATCTTACCTTTCCAAGCTCACGGGTCTTGCTCACCGTTCTTGCTTCTCAAGCTCACGGGTCTTGCTCACCGTTCTTGCTTCCAAGACCGGGTCTTACAATCCACCCCCCTTGGGGCCCAGCGTCCTCGCTGGCACACTTTCGGTTAGGGTCCAGCTCTGATACCATTCTGTCACGACCCGGCCCATCTAACACAATATTGTCCGCTTTGGGCCTAGCCCTCACGGTTTTTTTTTCGGGAGCTCATGTGCAACTTCCCAGTAGGTCACCCATCATGGGATTGCACTAGTCTCAACTCGCTTAACTTTGGGGTTCCAATCCTCCCCAAAGCCACTTGAGCTCCCAAAAGGCCTAGTGCTAGATAGGTATGTGCCTACACCTTTAAGGCACACCACCATCCCCTCCCAGACCATTCCCCCTCGCAGGAATGTGGGATTGTTCGTCGGGATTAGTAAAGTGATTAGTAACGGCTTAGTGAGCTAAATCGGTGGTTAGTTGGTTACGTTTGGCCTGTTAGCGTAGAATGATGATTTTGCCCCTGGTTCTTTGAGTTCGGGTGGTCAATTGGACATTGACCGATGACCGTGACGTAGTTAGGGACGTCACGAGTACGTACACAGGTGGCACGTCTGATTCCGACATCCGAGGAGGAAGTTATGATGTTAGGAAGGTTGAGGGCATTACCGTAATTTGGGTAAACGAAGGGGGAAAAGTTGACTTTTAGCACTATAGGATTTTTATACGTAGACCGAGGATCGTTAGGTAGATCTCGTCGTCCTGAGTTCAACGACAGACGGCATGCCTACATTGGACATTGGACGGGCAAGATACGGGTCTAGAACGGTGAAGGGCAAAACGGTAATTTTAACTCATAGGGGCATTTTGGTCTTTTAGGTGCATTGAGATTTGGGCCAATCAGATAAGGCCAAGTGTACAGTGGAGATTGGGATATTTGTGAGAGGGCCCTTGGGATGGTGACACGTGCAGTGTGTGTAGTGGCTTCTACACAAGTGCACGGTGTGTGTGTTTTAAACCTGTGCAGTCGTGTTTGAAGAAGAGAAAAACAGAGAGTGAGGTTGAGAGGAATTGATCGGGTTCTGGGTGAGTGTGTGAGTTTGTGGGTGTGAGAGTGTGTTCAGAGGAGGCTGGGAGTGCAAGGACTGGGCTGAGAAGTTGGGTGGTTGTGTGTGTGAGGCAGGTAAGGTTTCGGGAAAACAAAGAGAGTGTCGAGGGAGTTTGGTAGTGGCGTTGATGTTTAATCGATCGATCAAGGCTGGTGGTGGAGTCCAGAGGACGGAGGAGACTTAGAGGGGTCGCATAATCACGGCTGAGCTCACGGCGGCGATCGATAGGCAGGTAATTTCTTTCCCCCGTATCTTTGCTCCATTTTGCCGTGGAAGTTCAAGTCGATAGTCGTGAAGTCTGGGGTCGAGTCGAAGGGTTTGGTGAGTGTTAGTCGACTCAGTGAGGTCCTAGGAAGCTACTGGTTGTGCTGCCGTGACGGGGGATTGCACAGCAGAGGCTAGAACGACGGTGAGTTACTATGTTCTCTGTTTTTCAGTTTGGGTTCAAACTTAAAGTTGTGAGTTTTGAGGTTGAGTCGAACTGTTTTAGGGGTTTTGAGGAGTTCATTGAGTGGTATTTGAGCTTAGGGAAACAATTTGAGGCTGGGGGATTGCCTGGTTGGCCGAGAGTCCAAACAGGGGTATTCGGGTGTTCCTGTGTCGAGCTAGAGACGATGGGTTAGAGGTAGAATTGTCGAGTTTTTAAGGTTGGGTTGAGTTGCTTAGGATAGGACGAAACTACTGGGCTTGAAAGGAATAAAAACGGACTGGAAATGACGGAGAACCGCCCTCGCCGGTTCAGACCGGTCGAGTAGCTGAGGAAGACGATGAACAGTGTTTCTGTTCAGGCGCGTGAGGCCCACGCGCAGCCACTTTGGGCGGCGCGTGGAGGCGCGTGCGGTAGTTTTTGGGGAAACGTTCAACTAGGTTTTTGGTCTAGAAGTTGTAACGAGTCTATTGGAATAGGTTTCGGGTTAATCGGACATCGAATCGAGTTAGTTCCGTGAGGTTGAAAGCTTAGGGTCTCGGTTCGTTACGTTTAGGACCCGGGGGTTTTTGGGAAAATTAGGAGGACCTTAATGAACGTGTTAGTGACGTACTTTGGTGACTTGTGACAGGATCGGGAGTCCCCGAGGAGGTCGAGGAACGTGCAGGACATTCGGGACGCGAGTGACGTGCCTGGTATCTGTGAGTGGACCCCTTCTCTATACTTGAGCATGCATAACTGCTTTTCTATAATTGTTTTATGGTTTTACTCATGATTTCATGTTTATTGAACATGCTATGTTGGTTTTATATAATTGTACGTTTTTCGAGAAGTTCAGTTTCAGCACGTTTTACGAGGAAGCGTTGATTTCTGATTTCGATGCCATGATTTTGGGGATTTCAAATGGTAAATGGTTTTCAATGATTATAAAAGGATTTTGGGAACATGATTTTGATGATCAAGATTTTCGGTTTTAGAATCAGATTTCGGATAGCGAAATTTGGTTTTAAAGTTGAAAAGTGGAATTCTGAATTTGGGTTTGGAATGACGGTTCTGGATGCCGGAAGGGCTTCGGGCCAGTGATTTCGGATTCGGGTTTGGATATGGATTTAGAAATGGTTTTCAAATGGTTTTGATTGGATTTGCTGGATCTGGTTATTGGGTTTAAAGACCCGGATATTGTGTTTGACGGGGGACGGGCCCGGATTGGGTTTAAAGACCCGGATTGAGTTTAAAGACTCGGAGTTTAAAGACTCGGATATATTGATATTTCCCCCGTAGGCCTGTTGAGTTTAAAGACTCGGATATATTGATATTTCCCCCGTAGGCCTGTTGAGTTTACAGACTCGGGAGTTTAAAGACTCGGATTATTGAGGCGTGGATTGAGTTTAAAGACTCGAGAGTTTAAAGACTCGGATAGGTCCAGCAGGTTTGATCGGATAACGATTGTTTGGTATTTATTCTTTTTTATATGGTTTTATGATGCTTATGATGTGGTTTCTATAACTGTTTTTATGATGATTCTGCAACTGTTTTTATGACGATCCTTATGTGATTTACCACTGGTTTCAGCTCATGGGTTATGCATGTATGTTTTCAAAACGGAGGGCTAAAACCCTGGTTTGATTATAAAACGGTTTTCGAAACTTTTATTCTTTATGGTCCACTCACACTTTTCTGTTTTTATTTGCCATACAGGTCGTGGAGCTAGCGCGGGGGTTGAAGTTGAGGCAGCGTCGGAGGCATAGAATACTCGAGAGTGATCCCGAAGTGGTTTAAATTTTCCGTTGTGCGTATGTTTTGTGTATCGGTTTTTGCCTTCTTAGTTTGGTACTATGCTTTGTGTAACTGCTGACTCTGGGATGTTGTAAATTCTCCTGCGTCTGACAATGTAATTTGTGGTTCCTGTGAGGTTGTTTCGGTCTTTCGTTTTTGGGTTGTTAGACGGGAGCAGGGTTTAGTCCCGAATCTTGGGGGATTAGGGGTGGGCCCTGACAATTGGTATCAGAGCATAGGTTTGTTGGGTTTGTCGATTTGTGTCTGTTGCGAGGTTGTGTTTAGGTTGTTTGACTTATTCTATGCCTCTTTCAGCGGACTTTTGACCATGCCTCCGAGACGTGATCCCCATCCACGACCTGAAGACGAAGCGGCGAGAGGGACGTAGAGTGCTACGATCGAGCGAGCCCAGCGGCTCTGGTCTACGACGTTGAGTGGTGGGGCAGACCCTGAGGAAGCCCAGAGGTGGATTATGAGACTTAAGATGATTTTCGCAATGATGCATTGCCCACCGGAGGATCGAGTGTTACTAGCTACCTTCTTACTAGATGGTACGGCGTACGAGTGGTGGTATACTCTCGAGTTGTCTCTCTGGGATGCCCACATTGTGCCTTGGGAGACGTTTAGGGAGCGGTTCCTAGATCAGTATTACCCTCGTTCTTTTCGCGATGCGAAGGAGGCTGAGTTTCTGCAACTCCAACAGGGGAGTTTGAGTGTGGCTGAGTACGAACAGAAGTTTCAGATGTTGTCTCGTTTTTCTCCCGCGTTTGTGGCTACTGAAGCCGAGAAGTTCCGTAGGTTTGAGTTAGGCCTGCGAGGTGAGATTCGAGCCATAATGACGGCTGGATCGTTTGCTACCCTCCGAGAGTTGTCGGACGCTGCGGTGAGGGTTGAGGCTAGCTTGCCGGTACGACGTCGGGAGCCACCTTTTTCTGGAGCTTCGAGATAGAGGACACCAAAGAGAGGTAACTTCAGTGGAGCATCGTTGGCGGGGAATGATCGTTTTGGCAGACCTGGTAGTTTCCAGAGTTCAAGGTTCTGTGGTTACCAAGCACAGCCGACTCCGCAAGCCAGTGCGACGTCTGTTGCGTCTACAGGGAGACCGAGTCCTTCTGGTCGGGATGTGTGTTACTACTGTGGGGAGCGAGGTCACTTTCGACGTGACTGTCCGTTGTTACCACATGAGGGTGGTGTAGGCCGAGGAGCGAAGGAGCCCAGACGGAGCACAGCGTCAGTGTCAGGGACAACAGGCACTAGAGGAGGTGGAGGTGCCACTAGTAGTTCGAGGGGACGTGTCAGGGACCCGGATATTGTGTTTGATGAGGGACGGGCCCGGATTGGGTTTAAAGACCCGGATTGAGTTTAAAGACTAGGATATATTGATATTTCCCCCGTAGGCCTGTTGAGTTTAAAGACTCGGGAGTTTAAAGACTCGGATTATTGAGGCGTGGATTGAGTTTAAAGACTCGAGAGTTTAAAGACTCGGATAGGTCCAGCAGGTTTGATCGGATAACGATTGTTTGGTATTTATGCTTTTTGATATGGTTTTATGATGCTTATGACGTGGTTTCTATAACTGTTTTTATGATGATTCTGCAACTGTTTTTATGAAGATCCTTATGTGATTTACCACTGGTTTCAGCTCATGCGTTATGCATGTATGTTTTCAAAACGGAGGGCTAAAACCCTGGTTTGATTATAAAACGGTTTTCGAAACTTTTATTCTTTATCGTCCACTCACACTTTTCTGTTTTTATTTGCCCTCCAGGTCGTGGAGCTAGGGCGGGGGTTGACGTTGAGGCAGCGTCGGAGGCATAGAATACTCGAGAGTGATCCCGGAGTGGTTTAAATTTTCCGTTGTGCGTATGTTTTGTGTATCGGTTTTTGCCTTCTTAGTTTGGTACTATGCTCTGTGTAACTGCTGACTCTGGGATGTTGTAAATTCTCCTGCGTTTGACAATGTAATTTGTGGTTCCTGTGAGGTTGTTTCGGTCTTTCGTTTTTGGGTTGTCAGACGGGAGCAGGGTTTAGTCCCTAATCTTGGGGGATTAGGGGTGGGCCCTGACATCTTCCGACAACGCATCGGGAAAATCGGCACTGCTGAAATTACTCCAAGCTCATAAAGCTAACTGGGGACATTATAACACGTGTCCCACGTCCCTAGCAATTGTTCGACAGGATGGTCCTGGCCTCAAAGCTAGAACTCACTCGGACCTCAATCCATGTGTCCTGGAAAACGCTTTGTCTTTAGGTCAAAACCTTCTACGTAAATCCAATCGATGGTCCCACCACCATACCAGTCGGAGTACTATCTCGCATGACCTACTCTATGGGATCAACTCCTGCCAACTCATGCACACCACACTCGTGCACACTTGTTGACAGGACCCATCTCGATCCCCCAGGGACCCCACGGGGATGCGCCCTGCTGCCGTTTGACACAACCCCAGAGAATGACTAAAATACCCCTAATAAGTTAAATAATTCATAACAAAAATTTCTAAATGTAATTAAGTTCGAATATGGGATCAACAGTGCTAGAAAAGGGATAAAGAGCACTACAAAACGCGAGCACAAGTAACAGTTTTACAAAATGGTGCTTGACCTAGCCAACACGGGTATCAGGTACGCAACAGTAAAATGACTATGTCTCAGCCTCGAGATCCGCCTCTACCTCTGGGCCAACACCACAAACCAATAGTATAATAATCAGACGGGTCTTATGCCCAACACCGTGTAATACATATATGCACAATCCATGAATAAGACCCAATGTAATCCACACACATTCATATAATAGTATAATGAAAACAATTATGCATGGAATCAGTTTAGAAACCAAAAAACCCACTCACAATACTGTCATGCTGAAAACCTAGGAATAGTGTCGGCCTGGAAACGCGTCTCGAACATGCTTTCCGAGGCTATAAACCTCATTTTTACCCATCAAACGATCTCCGTTTGACTCGAAACCACCACAATTGGATCCGGATTGTCAAAACCTTCAAAATGGCACTAGTCCCACCTCAAAAAACATGCCCACGCGCCCCCACGTGTAGGTCAAGGCAACACTATTTACCAAGCCGACACCACAAGCCAAACTGTCACTACCAAGCTTTACCACCCTAGTAAAGCGCCAATCAGTACTAAATCAGTGACAACACACCATACTACAACGTCCGTCAATGTAGCATATGATCATCAACATGATCTCCCCTCGCAGGGCAAACTCAATCCTGCGACAAATACCTACAGTAGTTACCACAATTGTCACCCCCTCAGCGATCCCAGATGCTGGTAAGGTCACGACAAGGTAACATCTCGCCGCAAAGCAACTTGCGGTCACACCAACCACCAACTCACTCATCCTGAGTATACGCATACCGTCATCACACTCAATCAGACGGTGCATCTGGAACACGTTGAACACAAGCCTAGCAGTAATCACACAACTCAACACTAGAGTTATACTTGCCAACCTTGGCTAAGAGCACCTGCTCAAACAATCACTGTAATCGTCAGAATCACTCTGCCCAGTGCATCGTGTTCAATGTCCAGTTCACGTTCACATCCACAACCAATGGTATTGGAACTAAGCCAAAACACCAACACGTTTATCGACACAACACTGGTACATCCCATGTACCGTCACTAGGTATCAAGTACCCTCGTCCATACGATACCGTACATCGTACACCAAGCATGATCCTACAGCTGGACCCCAGTACTCGACCCATAGACCTATATGGTCGATCCCAAACCAGGTAAGGCAAAAGTAAAAAGCCTGAGGGTTTTTGCTAACATCGACAATCCTTGTCCTATGCTACCCAAAAACACCTCGCCAAATGACAACACTCAAAATGACACATCAACGTGTCCACAGGGAAGAACGCCTAGTTCTCCCGGGATTCACATCAACCCCGGCCACCACAAATCTGCAAAATATCGTACCCCAAACCACGTATAAGGTACGTACATCTATCCCTTGACCAGACTACAACCACCTAGGTCATAGCCAAACACGTTCCAATAATGGAGTCCATTTGCCCAAACCAGCAAGAGACAAATCGAAACTCCACCAATCAGCTAGTTTCAATACCAAATCCGAATCCGCAATTTCGTAAGAAATCCCGAATCCAAATCCATACATCACAGTTTTTAATTCATATCCAAATCCGAATCCGAAATCATTATTCCGTAAGCTAGCATTTGGAATAATCATTCCGCACCCAAATCCGGTATTCCACTTTCAAGTTCCTGAATCGAATCCTGAATCGTCACCCAGAAATTCGATTCCAAAACCCGAAATCTGGTTCACGTCCACTCGGACACACCAAAACCGAACCTATCGGTTACCAGTTCAAGCGAGTAACACATTACATCCGATGGACTTCATAAGGAAGCCAATCCCATCCGTCACAACTCTAAGGCTGACCAATTTCGACCCCGTCGAAAACCTACTCGTTCGAGTAACATACCATAAGGGGCTCCACTTCGAAAAGAAGTTCAGTCCCGTCATTTATGACTCACATACCGACGTAAGAGTGATAAACTCTCACCCAATCTGGACCATCGAAATCACGACCCAGATCCATTACGACGTCAGCCGACCGTGAACATCACGATCCTAGATCGTCACAATGCCCAACGTCCACGACATCACAAACCCGATCCACCTAGGATCCACACAGTCAACAACTAGGAACCACAGGGTCTTACACCCTTACTGATTACCTCGTATCTATCCTTGCCATCCCACCTAGGGAAAACCAAGGATGATCCAAAACAATGACACCAATATTCATCCTACGTGGATGCAAACAAAACTCACTGCACTCCCCACGCCAGGTAACCCAACAGAAAATAAGAAATCACCCCTGATGACTTCAGAATACCTAATCCCCATGCGGAAAACCCGCAATCCTCTTCAAACACAACTTCTCATGATTCCGTAGGTCCAACCACGTTGGAACCATCGGACTCGGACACCAACCACGTTTCCCCTTTGGACTGGTTACTGACACATACCCAACTCGACGAAGTCACAACCCGACTCGTGACCCATCGTCAGCACCACACCGGCACCCACACCAGTACACAGACAACAGTATCAGTATGAGCACACCGTGTGCAAAACTGACAACCCTGGATCTCCGCTCATAACAAGCGACGACCCCGTACCTCTGCTCGAATAGGAGAAACTCTGCCTCCTTCGCACCTAACAACTCTGGGTACAGTCACCCTGACAACTCATGTGAGAAAAAGAAACGTCCCCTGACGTCCCCCCCGATTCTCAACAACCACTCTCGGTATGAGTGCCTGCCACAGACTTGTGCAGACCCAACCATCAGACATCACTATCGAGACTCCACATCCAATGGAATCAAGTACTCGGACGACTACCCTGTATCCCCACTCTGGGATTCCTTCGACAAGTACCAACCCCGACTGTGGATTGCAGTTCCACCACTAAAGCTGACATGACTAGACCTGACACAATCGTCACTCGGTCTCGACTTCGAAAAGTCATTAAGAGTCAAACCACCCGCCAGCACACATTTCCGAACCGAACATCCCACCTTAGGTTCCGCGATTACTACCTAGGGTCCCTCAAAACCCGACAACTCCTGAGACTTAAGATATTACCATGACTCATCTCGAGTCCTAACTGAATTCTTTGACTCATTCATCCATGCCATCCCTGGCATACCCGGTCACCCAGCAAATTACCGCCGGTGAACCACATCAATACCACATTCCAAACCTAGGAATACCCCCAACACACTCTAGACGTTGGGAACTCACATTTCGCACAAGGAATTACTGAGAATAATCTCATCCTGGGTCCAACCTACCCAATTGTGCTACCTTCCAAGCCTCTGGATCCAGCAAATCCTAGGACCCACAAGAATACCGATTCGACAATTAGTAAGCCGTAGCTACACAAATTAATATCTGACTCACAAACCAAGGTCAATTACATTCCGAGATTCATCACAAGGTCTCAAATACCCTAATATACCCATCTCACTACCAGGTCGCGCACGAGGCTCACATTCCGGAGGTATGGCATGGCAACAGCATCAGCAACCTAGTGCTCTGATACCAATTTGACAGGACCCGTCCCAACTGGACGTCAAAAACCGTACCCGGTCCTGCTCCCGTCTGACAAGTCAACTGAAAGTCCGAAACTACCCTTCAGTACCTGCCAGACAAGGGAATTTTTGCGCCTGTGCCCGCACATACCTCCACCTCTGGAATAGCCTCGATCAACGCGCCACGACCTGAAGGGTTAACAAAACAGAAAAGGTGTGAGTGGACAAAAATGACTTCTTATAAAAACATTTACCAAAATACATTCTTACCCTCCAGTTTTCACAAACTTGCATGCATATCGTAAAACATGAGTAATAGTATGAAATCATTCAAGTATGAACAGTGGACCGATAAAATCAAAACATATTTTCCCATGGTCCACAAAAACTCATGTTCACCAAATCAGTTTAACATCTCAAAAGTTCACAATTTCTTTAAATCATTTTAACCGCTAAACCACGGTTTCCTCAAAATCATTTTCCATAAACCACGGGACTTATTTCCATATCCTGTTGCTTAGAGTCACGTTTATCCCTGCAACGCGTGCAAATCAATAGGCTCAAGGACCGCTCAAAATCCGAGCATCCGCTGCTGTGAACACATCATCAGTCAGCAATCCGTCGCTGGGAAAAACCTCACCAGCCGACGATCCGGATCTCGTGAACATATCACTTACCGATCCATATAATCCAGCACATCTGATCTGAGTCAAGCCTCCCCTGGGCTGCAAGACAAAGATCGTGCTACGTGACCTCTTCGGGGTAAACACTTCCATCCCGAAGGCGAGCGTTATCTCCAGGGTGCACTCCGGGGAAAAACATATTTTCTCCCGAAAGCCCTAAATATCCGCAACATATCACCATCACAAAAACCAGTGAAAAACAGTTGCATTAAAAACCAAATCATATATCAACACAGGGTCTCAGCCCCAAGTCCCGATTTACTTTATAAATCCGAAAATCATCAATATCATCATGTCATCACATGGAAATACAATTCCAACCAAAATCACAATTCCATTGGGTCTCAAGCCCAAAATATCAATATTACGTAAATCCGTGCAACCGTAAACCCGAGTTGCCACGATCACGTAAATCCATGAAATCAATCACTGACTCATAATCCGAGTCCAAATATCATTTTCAACTTCCTGACTCATAACCCGAGTCAAAACATCATTTTCAATCCGGGCTTAGCCCAAAACATCATTTGCACGTTCCTCGTAAAACGTGCCCGAAAGACTGATTAAAATAATCACAAAATCACGAGGATACCAAAAATCATCAAATTCACATGTAACTCCAAATCCGAGTCAAAATCATTATTTACTTGGGTTCTCACGCCCACAATATCATTTTTAACCAATTTCATGATTTCTCGAAAATCGCGCCAGAATATAATAATATAATACTCACAAAACTGAGAAATCACCGAATTGAAATACCACTCATGCCAAAGCATATCAAATCATATAATAAAGCATTTTAAATCATATATGCATGCATCACAGTTAGAAAACCAAAAGTCCACTCACACACACCGTTCAAAACGGTTCGTTTCCGAGCTGCACGTTTTTCCGTAAAATCTGGAAATCACAACTCCTGCCCAAAATCATTATAGAGGGTTACTAACATCTCAAAATACATCATATAATTTTCCCCAATTTTTCCGGAATTTAAATACGTATTTAACTCGTAAAACAAAACTTCGGATACGCGGAACATTATCGAAACAATATCCGATTTCACCGAAATCAACGTCAAAATGTTCGTTACACTGAGAGGATCAAAAGTCATGTTGACCTCACCTTGAGACTAGGCCGGACGCGCCCTCACGCGCCGCCGTGAGTGGCTGCGCGTGAAACCCACGCGCCAGCTACAGTGTCGTCGTTCAAGCCCGTTTGTCTGGTAAACGGGTCGTTCAACCCGCGATCAGACCCGGCTGGTTTTCAGTCAATTCCACACTGTTTTCATCAATTGAGCATCCAGTTAGTTTCGTTATAAGTCCAATTAGGGTTCTGTAACCTTAATTACTTGAAACATTACCTCAATCCTCACGATCAAGGATGAACAATCGAAGGACCTCCGGCCACTGTTCATCAGTCGAATTACCTCAATTCCACAAGGTTTCCCCAAATTGATTCATCAGGAAGCTTCATTGATCACAGGTAGACCTTTCCTCCAACTCAATTGGATCAAATCATTGCTCAATCTTCACGACTCAAACTCGAACATCCGAACAGTGTGCAACCATGGAGTTTCCACCTTGGCCACTGATTCCTCCCAATTGACGAACCCAGAAGTATCAATGGACCATGAGGAATTGTTTCCCCACCTCAATTTCGTCGTTTGATCACGCATTGATCACGACTCAAGCTCGATATCTCCCACTGTTACCAAACCCGTTCAGAGCCAATTGGGCATGAATTCCTCTCGTTTTTGATTTGAAACAACTCGTCTCAACCTCAGGAAGCTATTTCCAATGTCCAATTCGATCATCACAGCTCAATTCGACCAATTCGATTTTTCCTCCAAATTTTCTAAAACCCGAAATCCCAGTCCTCAGCTCTCAATTAATCCCTCGATTTTCCCAGTTCAATTCACTCTCAAATGCTCACACTTTGGTTCAGAAATGGAAGAGAATTGGAGGTTGGGAGAAAACTGATTTGTGGGTTGTACACGGTTGAAGAAAATATGGGAGATTAATGGAAATTAGGATTAATTAATTAATTTAATATAATAAAACATAATAATTAGGTCTCCCCCAAAATCATGGATCCATGTTTTGTGCCTGATTTTAAGGGATGAGTGACACTTGTCACTCATCCAAGTGTGCTCAGTCACCGGGTACTGTTCATTATTAAAATATTATTTTATTCCCGGTTCGTTCGGTTAATCGAGCCCGATTCCGTGACCATAACTTCGTCGTCGAATCTCCGATTTCGGCATGCCGCCTGTCGTTGGATTCGTATCGACGAGACCTACGTAACGGTCCTTGGCCCTCGTCCGTTGGACTTCCCGGCCAAAAAGTCAACATTTGGCCCCTACTATGCCAAATTACCAAAATACCCCTCAACTTCCGAACATCATAACTTTCTCTACGAATGTCGGAATTGAACGTGCCACCTGTCTATGAACTCGTGACGTCCCGAACTACGTCGCAGTCATCGGCCAAAGTCCATTTGACCGCCCGAACTAAAAGTCAACATTTTGCCCACGCTAGGGGCAAAACGGTCATTTTGCACGTTTCGTCCGATTTCACTCAACTAATCCCCGATTAGTCATTCTAATTCGTAATTAATTAATATTCAATCCCGATATTCGGGACGGGTCATTACAACCTTCCATCCTTAAAGAATTTCGTCCCCGAAATTCCAACTACTCGTATTCCACAACTACCTCGTAGAGAACAAATGGCCACACAACACGTGTACACCTGTACACCCACTAGCCAACACAGAACTCGTCTGCACTCAGACGTCACATCCCAGATGCACGTCGTACTGACTACACTCGACCACCTCGAATGAAATTGATTACCAGAAATTGGCAATGTCACCATTAAGCTGACTCTTTCAGCTTGACGGCCCCACGTAATCACTAATGTGTCCTGACCTTCGCTCTCATAGAGAGTCACCAAAACTCACTAGTTAGTCCAAGCCGACACCACAAGCCAAACTGTCACTACCAAGCTTTACCACCCTAGTAAAGCGCCAATCAGTACTAAATCAGTGACAACACACCATACTACAACGTCCGTCAATGTAGCATATGATCATCAACATGATCTCCCCTCGCAGGGCAAACTCAATCCTGCGACAAATACCTACAGTAGTTACCACAATTGTCACCCCCTCAGCGATCCCAGATGCTGGTAAGGTCACGACAAGGTAACATCTCGCCGCAAAGCAACTTGCGGTCACACCAACCACCAACTCACTCATCCTGAGTATACGCATACCGTCATCACACTCAATCAGACGGTGCATCTGGAACACGTTGAACACAAGCCTAGCAGTAATCACACAACTCAACACTAGAGTTATACTTGCCAACCTTGGCTAAGAGCACCTGCTCAAACAATCACTGTAATCGTCAGAATCACTCTGCCCAGTGCATCGTGTTCAATGTCCAGTTCACGTTCACATCCACAACCAATGGTATTGGAACTAAGCCAAAACACCAACACGTTTATCGACACAACACTGGTACATCCCATGTACCGTCACTAGGTATCAAGTACCCTCGTCCATACGATACCGTACATCGTACACCAAGCATGATCCTACAGCTGGACCCCAGTACTCGACCCATAGACCTATATGGTCGATCCCAAACCAGGTAAGGCAAAAGTAAAAAGCCTGAGGGTTTTTGCTAACATCGACAATCCTTGTCCTATGCTACCCAAAAACACCTCGCCAAATGACAACACTCAAAATGACACATCAACGTGTCCACAGGGAAGAACGCCTAGTTCTCCCGGGATTCACATCAACCCCGGCCACCACAAATCTGCAAAATATCGTACCCCAAACCACGTATAAGGTACGTACATCTATCCCTTGACCAGACTACAACCACCTAGGTCATAGCCAAACACGTTCCAATAATGGAGTCCATTTGCCCAAACCAGCAAGAGACAAATCGAAACTCCACCAATCAGCTAGTTTCAATACCAAATCCGAATCCGCAATTTCGTAAGAAATCCCGAATCCAAATCCATACATCACAGTTTTTAATTCATATCCAAATCCGAATCCGAAATCATTATTCCGTAAGCTAGCATTTGGAATAATCATTCCGCACCCAAATCCGGTATTCCACTTTCAAGTTCCTGAATCGAATCCTGAATCGTCACCCAGAAATTCGATTCCAAAACCCGAAATCTGGTTCACGTCCACTCGGACACACCAAAACCGAACCTATCGGTTACCAGTTCAAGCGAGTAACACATTACATCCGATGGACTTCATAAGGAAGCCAATCCCATCCGTCACAACTCTAAGGCTGACCAATTTCGACCCCGTCGAAAACCTACTCGTTCGAGTAACATACCATAAGGGGCTCCACTTCGAAAAGAAGTTCAGTCCCGTCATTTATGACTCACATACCGACGTAAGAGTGATAAACTCTCACCCAATCTGGACCATCGAAATCACGACCCAGATCCATTACGACGTCAGCCGACCGTGAACATCACGATCCTAGATCGTCACAATGCCCAACGTCCACGACATCACAAACCCGATCCACCTAGGATCCACACAGTCAACAACTAGGAACCACAGGGTCTTACACCCTTACTGATTACCTCGTATCTATCCTTGCCATCCCACCTAGGGAAAACCAAGGATGATCCAAAACAATGACACCAATATTCATCCTACGTGGATGCAAACAAAACTCACTGCACTCCCCACGCCAGGTAACCCAACAGAAAATAAGAAATCACCCCTGATGACTTCAGAATACCTAATCCCCATGCGGAAAACCCGCAATCCTCTTCAAACACAACTTCTCATGATTCCGTAGGTCCAACCACGTTGGAACCATCGGACTCGGACACCAACCACGTTTCCCCTTTGGACTGGTTACTGACACATACCCAACTCGACGAAGTCACAACCCGACTCGTGACCCATCGTCAGCACCACACCGGCACCCACACCAGTACACAGACAACAGTATCAGTATGAGCACACCGTGTGCAAAACTGACAACCCTGGATCTCCGCTCATAACAAGCGACGACCCCGTACCTCTGCTCGAATAGGAGAAACTCTGCCTCCTTCGCACCTAACAACTCTGGGTACAGTCACCCTGACAACTCATGTGAGAAAAAGAAACGTCCCCTGACGTCCCCCCCGATTCTCAACAACCACTCTCGGTATGAGTGCCTGCCACAGACTTGTGCAGACCCAACCATCAGACATCACTATCGAGACTCCACATCCAATGGAATCAAGTACTCGGACGACTACCCTGTATCCCCACTCTGGGATTCCTTCGACAAGTACCAACCCCGACTGTGGATTGCAGTTCCACCACTAAAGCTGACATGACTAGACCTGACACAATCGTCACTCGGTCTCGACTTCGAAAAGTCATTAAGAGTCAAACCACCCGCCAGCACACATTTCCGAACCGAACATCCCACCTTAGGTTCCGCGATTACTACCTAGGGTCCCTCAAAACCCGACAACTCCTGAGACTTAAGATATTACCATGACTCATCTCGAGTCCTAACTGAATTCTTTGACTCATTCATCCATGCCATCCCTGGCATACCCGGTCACCCAGCAAATTACCGCCGGTGAACCACATCAATACCACATTCCAAACCTAGGAATACCCCCAACACACTCTAGACGTTGGGAACTCACATTTCGCACAAGGAATTACTGAGAATAATCTCATCCTGGGTCCAACCTACCCAATTGTGCTACCTTCCAAGCCTCTGGATCCAGCAAATCCTAGGACCCACAAGAATACCGATTCGACAATTAGTAAGCCGTAGCTACACAAATTAATATCTGACTCACAAACCAAGGTCAATTACATTCCGAGATTCATCACAAGGTCTCAAATACCCTAATATACCCATCTCACTACCAGGTCGCGCACGAGGCTCACATTCCGGAGGTATGGCATGGCAACAGCATCAGCAACCTAGTGCTCTGATACCAATTTGACAGGACCCGTCCCAACTGGACGTCAAAAACCGTACCCGGTCCTGCTCCCGTCTGACAAGTCAACTGAAAGTCCGAAACTACCCTTCAGTACCTGCCAGACAAGGGAATTTTTGCGCCTGTGCCCGCACATACCTCCACCTCTGGAATAGCCTCGATCAACGCGCCACGACCTGAAGGGTTAACAAAACAGAAAAGGTGTGAGTGGACAAAAATGACTTCTTATAAAAACATTTACCAAAATACATTCTTACCCTCCAGTTTTCACAAACTTGCATGCATATCGTAAAACATGAGTAATAGTATGAAATCATTCAAGTATGAACAGTGGACCGATAAAATCAAAACATATTTTCCCATGGTCCACAAAAACTCATGTTCACCAAATCAGTTTAACATCTCAAAAGTTCACAATTTCTTTAAATCATTTTAACCGCTAAACCACGGTTTCCTCAAAATCATTTTCCATAAACCACGGGACTTATTTCCATATCCTGTTGCTTAGAGTCACGTTTATCCCTGCAACGCGTGCAAATCAATAGGCTCAAGGACCGCTCAAAATCCGAGCATCCGCTGCTGTGAACACATCATCAGTCAGCAATCCGTCGCTGGGAAAAACCTCACCAGCCGACGATCCGGATCTCGTGAACATATCACTTACCGATCCATATAATCCAGCACATCTGATCTGAGTCAAGCCTCCCCTGGGCTGCAAGACAAAGATCGTGCTACGTGACCTCTTCGGGGTAAACACTTCCATCCCGAAGGCGAGCGTTATCTCCAGGGTGCACTCCGGGGAAAAACATATTTTCTCCCGAAAGCCCTAAATATCCGCAACATATCACCATCACAAAAACCAGTGAAAAACAGTTGCATTAAAAACCAAATCATATATCAACACAGGGTCTCAGCCCCAAGTCCCGATTTACTTTATAAATCCGAAAATCATCAATATCATCATGTCATCACATGGAAATACAATTCCAACCAAAATCACAATTCCATTGGGTCTCAAGCCCAAAATATCAATATTACGTAAATCCGTGCAACCGTAAACCCGAGTTGCCACGATCACGTAAATCCATGAAATCAATCACTGACTCATAATCCGAGTCCAAATATCATTTTCAACTTCCTGACTCATAACCCGAGTCAAAACATCATTTTCAATCCGGGCTTAGCCCAAAACATCATTTGCACGTTCCTCGTAAAACGTGCCCGAAAGACTGATTAAAATAATCACAAAATCACGAGGATACCAAAAATCATCAAATTCACATGTAACTCCAAATCCGAGTCAAAATCATTATTTACTTGGGTTCTCACGCCCACAATATCATTTTTAACCAATTTCATGATTTCTCGAAAATCGCGCCAGAATATAATAATATAATACTCACAAAACTGAGAAATCACCGAATTGAAATACCACTCATGCCAAAGCATATCAAATCATATAATAAAGCATTTTAAATCATATATGCATGCATCACAGTTAGAAAACCAAAAGTCCACTCACACACACCGTTCAAAACGGTTCGTTTCCGAGCTGCACGTTTTTCCGTAAAATCTGGAAATCACAACTCCTGCCCAAAATCATTATAGAGGGTTACTAACATCTCAAAATACATCATATAATTTTCCCCAATTTTTCCGGAATTTAAATACGTATTTAACTCGTAAAACAAAACTTCGGATACGCGGAACATTATCGAAACAATATCCGATTTCACCGAAATCAACGTCAAAATGTTCGTTACACTGAGAGGATCAAAAGTCATGTTGACCTCACCTTGAGACTAGGCCGGACGCGCCCTCACGCGCCGCCGTGAGTGGCTGCGCGTGAAACCCACGCGCCAGCTACAGTGTCGTCGTTCAAGCCCGTTTGTCTGGTAAACGGGTCGTTCAACCCGCGATCAGACCCGGCTGGTTTTCAGTCAATTCCACACTGTTTTCATCAATTGAGCATCCAGTTAGTTTCGTTATAAGTCCAATTAGGGTTCTGTAACCTTAATTACTTGAAACATTACCTCAATCCTCACGATCAAGGATGAACAATCGAAGGACCTCCGGCCACTGTTCATCAGTCGAATTACCTCAATTCCACAAGGTTTCCCCAAATTGATTCATCAGGAAGCTTCATTGATCACAGGTAGACCTTTCCCCCAACTCAATTGGATCAAATCATTGCTCAATCTTCACGACTCAAACTCGAACATCCGAACAGTGTGCAACCATGGAGTTTCCACCTTGGCCACTGATTCCTCCCAATTGACGAACCCAGAAGTATCAATGGACCATGAGGAATTGTTTCCCCACCTCAATTTCGTCGTTTGATCACGCATTGATCACGACTCAAGCTCGATATCTCCCACTGTTACCAAACCCGTTCAGAGCCAATTGGGCATGAATTCCTCTCGTTTTTGATTTGAAACAACTCGTCTCAACCTCAGGAAGCTATTTCCAATGTCCAATTCGATCATCACAGCTCAATTCGACCAATTCGATTTTTCCTCCAAATTTTCTAAAACCCGAAATCCCAGTCCTCAGCTCTCAATTAATCCCTCGATTTTCCCAGTTCAATTCACTCTCAAATGCTCACACTTTGGTTCAGAAATGGAAGAGAATTGGAGGTTGGGAGAAAACTGATTTGTGGGTTGTACACGGTTGAAGAAAATATGGGAGATTAATGGAAATTAGGATTAATTAATTAATTTAATATAATAAAACATAATAATTAGGTCTCCCCCAAAATCATGGATCCATGTTTTGTGCCTGATTTTAAGGGATGAGTGACACTTGTCACTCATCCAAGTGTGCTCAGTCACCGGGTACTGTTCATTATTAAAATATTATTTTATTCCCGGTTCGTTCGGTTAATCGAGCCCGATTCCGTGACCATAACTTCGTCGTCGAATCTCCGATTTCGGCATGCCGCCTGTCGTTGGATTCGTATCGACGAGACCTACGTAACGGTCCTTGGCCCTCGTCCGTTGGACTTCCCGGCCAAAAAGTCAACATTTGGCCCCTACTATGCCAAATTACCAAAATACCCCTCAACTTCCGAACATCATAACTTTCTCTACGAATGTCGGAATTGAACGTGCCACCTGTCTATGAACTCGTGACGTCCCGAACTACGTCGCAGTCATCGGCCAAAGTCCATTTGACCGCCCGAACTAAAAGTCAACATTTTGCCCACGCTAGGGGCAAAACGGTCATTTTGCACGTTTCGTCCGATTTCACTCAACTAATCCCCGATTAGTCATTCTAATTCGTAATTAATTAATATTCAATCCCGATATTCGGGACGGGTCATTACAACCTTCCATCCTTAAAGAATTTCGTCCCCGAAATTCCAACTACTCGTATTCCACAACTACCTCGTAGAGAACAAATGGCCACACAACACGTGTACACCTGTACACCCACTAGCCAACACAGAACTCGTCTGCACTCAGACGTCACATCCCAGATGCACGTCGTACTGACTACACTCGACCACCTCGAATGAAATTGATTACCAGAAATTGGCAATGTCACCATTAAGCTGACTCTTTCAGCTTGACGGCCCCACGTAATCACTAATGTGTCCTGACCTTCGCTCTCATAGAGAGTCACCAAAACTCACTAGTTAGTCCAAGCCGACACCACAAGCCAAACTGTCACTACCAAGCTTTACCACCCTAGTAAAGCGCCAATCAGTACTAAATCAGTGACAACACACCATACTACAACGTCCGTCAATGTAGCATATGATCATCAACATGATCTCCCCTCGCAGGGCAAACTCAATCCTGCGACAAATACCTACAGTAGTTACCACAATTGTCACCCCCTCAGCGATCCCAGATGCTGGTAAGGTCACGACAAGGTAACATCTCGCCGCAAAGCAACTTGCGGTCACACCAACCACCAACTCACTCATCCTGAGTATACGCATACCGTCATCACACTCAATCAGACGGTGCATCTGGAACACGTTGAACACAAGCCTAGCAGTAATCACACAACTCAACACTAGAGTTATACTTGCCAACCTTGGCTAAGAGCACCTGCTCAAACAATCACTGTAATCGTCAGAATCACTCTGCCCAGTGCATCGTGTTCAATGTCCAGTTCACGTTCACATCCACAACCAATGGTATTGGAACTAAGCCAAAACACCAACACGTTTATCGACACAACACTGGTACATCCCATGTACCGTCACTAGGTATCAAGTACCCTCGTCCATACGATACCGTACATCGTACACCAAGCATGATCCTACAGCTGGACCCCAGTACTCGACCCATAGACCTATATGGTCGATCCCAAACCAGGTAAGGCAAAAGTAAAAAGCCTGAGGGTTTTTGCTAACATCGACAATCCTTGTCCTATGCTACCCAAAAACACCTCGCCAAATGACAACACTCAAAATGACACATCAACGTGTCCACAGGGAAGAACGCCTAGTTCTCCCGGGATTCACATCAACCCCGGCCACCACAAATCTGCAAAATATCGTACCCCAAACCACGTATAAGGTACGTACATCTATCCCTTGACCAGACTACAACCACCTAGGTCATAGCCAAACACGTTCCAATAATGGAGTCCATTTGCCCAAACCAGCAAGAGACAAATCGAAACTCCACCAATCAGCTAGTTTCAATACCAAATCCGAATCCGCAATTTCGTAAGAAATCCCGAATCCAAATCCATACATCACAGTTTTTAATTCATATCCAAATCCGAATCCGAAATCATTATTCCGTAAGCTAGCATTTGGAATAATCATTCCGCACCCAAATCCGGTATTCCACTTTCAAGTTCCTGAATCGAATCCTGAATCGTCACCCAGAAATTCGATTCCAAAACCCGAAATCTGGTTCACGTCCACTCGGACACACCAAAACCGAACCTATCGGTTACCAGTTCAAGCGAGTAACACATTACATCCGATGGACTTCATAAGGAAGCCAATCCCATCCGTCACAACTCTAAGGCTGACCAATTTCGACCCCGTCGAAAACCTACTCGTTCGAGTAACATACCATAAGGGGCTCCACTTCGAAAAGAAGTTCAGTCCCGTCATTTATGACTCACATACCGACGTAAGAGTGATAAACTCTCACCCAATCTGGACCATCGAAATCACGACCCAGATCCATTACGACGTCAGCCGACCGTGAACATCACGATCCTAGATCGTCACAATGCCCAACGTCCACGACATCACAAACCCGATCCACCTAGGATCCACACAGTCAACAACTAGGAACCACAGGGTCTTACACCCTTACTGATTACCTCGTATCTATCCTTGCCATCCCACCTAGGGAAAACCAAGGATGATCCAAAACAATGACACCAATATTCATCCTACGTGGATGCAAACAAAACTCACTGCACTCCCCACGCCAGGTAACCCAACAGAAAATAAGAAATCACCCCTGATGACTTCAGAATACCTAATCCCCATGCGGAAAACCCGCAATCCTCTTCAAACACAACTTCTCATGATTCCGTAGGTCCAACCACGTTGGAACCATCGGACTCGGACACCAACCACGTTTCCCCTTTGGACTGGTTACTGACACATACCCAACTCGACGAAGTCACAACCCGACTCGTGACCCATCGTCAGCACCACACCGGCACCCACACCAGTACACAGACAACAGTATCAGTATGAGCACACCGTGTGCAAAACTGACAACCCTGGATCTCCGCTCATAACAAGCGACGACCCCGTACCTCTGCTCGAATAGGAGAAACTCTGCCTCCTTCGCACCTAACAACTCTGGGTACAGTCACCCTGACAACTCATGTGAGAAAAAGAAACGTCCCCTGACGTCCCCCCCGATTCTCAACAACCACTCTCGGTATGAGTGCCTGCCACAGACTTGTGCAGACCCAACCATCAGACATCACTATCGAGACTCCACATCCAATGGAATCAAGTACTCGGACGACTACCCTGTATCCCCACTCTGGGATTCCTTCGACAAGTACCAACCCCGACTGTGGATTGCAGTTCCACCACTAAAGCTGACATGACTAGACCTGACACAATCGTCACTCGGTCTCGACTTCGAAAAGTCATTAAGAGTCAAACCACCCGCCAGCACACATTTCCGAACCGAACATCCCACCTTAGGTTCCGCGATTACTACCTAGGGTCCCTCAAAACCCGACAACTCCTGAGACTTAAGATATTACCATGACTCATCTCGAGTCCTAACTGAATTCTTTGACTCATTCATCCATGCCATCCCTGGCATACCCGGTCACCCAGCAAATTACCGCCGGTGAACCACATCAATACCACATTCCAAACCTAGGAATACCCCCAACACACTCTAGACGTTGGGAACTCACATTTCGCACAAGGAATTACTGAGAATAATCTCATCCTGGGTCCAACCTACCCAATTGTGCTACCTTCCAAGCCTCTGGATCCAGCAAATCCTAGGACCCACAAGAATACCGATTCGACAATTAGTAAGCCGTAGCTACACAAATTAATATCTGACTCACAAACCAAGGTCAATTACATTCCGAGATTCATCACAAGGTCTCAAATACCCTAATATACCCATCTCACTACCAGGTCGCGCACGAGGCTCACATTCCGGAGGTATGGCATGGCAACAGCATCAGCAACCTAGTGCTCTGATACCAATTTGACAGGACCCGTCCCAACTGGACGTCAAAAACCGTACCCGGTCCTGCTCCCGTCTGACAAGTCAACTGAAAGTCCGAAACTACCCTTCAGTACCTGCCAGACAAGGGAATTTTTGCGCCTGTGCCCGCACATACCTCCACCTCTGGAATAGCCTCGATCAACGCGCCACGACCTGAAGGGTTAACAAAACAGAAAAGGTGTGAGTGGACAAAAATGACTTCTTATAAAAACATTTACCAAAATACATTCTTACCCTCCAGTTTTCACAAACTTGCATGCATATCGTAAAACATGAGTAATAGTATGAAATCATTCAAGTATGAACAGTGGACCGATAAAATCAAAACATATTTTCCCATGGTCCACAAAAACTCATGTTCACCAAATCAGTTTAACATCTCAAAAGTTCACAATTTCTTTAAATCATTTTAACCGCTAAACCACGGTTTCCTCAAAATCATTTTCCATAAACCACGGGACTTATTTCCATATCCTGTTGCTTAGAGTCACGTTTATCCCTGCAACGCGTGCAAATCAATAGGCTCAAGGACCGCTCAAAATCCGAGCATCCGCTGCTGTGAACACATCATCAGTCAGCAATCCGTCGCTGGGAAAAACCTCACCAGCCGACGATCCGGATCTCGTGAACATATCACTTACCGATCCATATAATCCAGCACATCTGATCTGAGTCAAGCCTCCCCTGGGCTGCAAGACAAAGATCGTGCTACGTGACCTCTTCGGGGTAAACACTTCCATCCCGAAGGCGAGCGTTATCTCCAGGGTGCACTCCGGGGAAAAACATATTTTCTCCCGAAAGCCCTAAATATCCGCAACATATCACCATCACAAAAACCAGTGAAAAACAGTTGCATTAAAAACCAAATCATATATCAACACAGGGTCTCAGCCCCAAGTCCCGATTTACTTTATAAATCCGAAAATCATCAATATCATCATGTCATCACATGGAAATACAATTCCAACCAAAATCACAATTCCATTGGGTCTCAAGCCCAAAATATCAATATTACGTAAATCCGTGCAACCGTAAACCCGAGTTGCCACGATCACGTAAATCCATGAAATCAATCACTGACTCATAATCCGAGTCCAAATATCATTTTCAACTTCCTGACTCATAACCCGAGTCAAAACATCATTTTCAATCCGGGCTTAGCCCAAAACATCATTTGCACGTTCCTCGTAAAACGTGCCCGAAAGACTGATTAAAATAATCACAAAATCACGAGGATACCAAAAATCATCAAATTCACATGTAACTCCAAATCCGAGTCAAAATCATTATTTACTTGGGTTCTCACGCCCACAATATCATTTTTAACCAATTTCATGATTTCTCGAAAATCGCGCCAGAATATAATAATATAATACTCACAAAACTGAGAAATCACCGAATTGAAATACCACTCATGCCAAAGCATATCAAATCATATAATAAAGCATTTTAAATCATATATGCATGCATCACAGTTAGAAAACCAAAAGTCCACTCACACACACCGTTCAAAACGGTTCGTTTCCGAGCTGCACGTTTTTCCGTAAAATCTGGAAATCACAACTCCTGCCCAAAATCATTATAGAGGGTTACTAACATCTCAAAATACATCATATAATTTTCCCCAATTTTTCCGGAATTTAAATACGTATTTAACTCGTAAAACAAAACTTCGGATACGCGGAACATTATCGAAACAATATCCGATTTCACCGAAATCAACGTCAAAATGTTCGTTACACTGAGAGGATCAAAAGTCATGTTGACCTCACCTTGAGACTAGGCCGGACGCGCCCTCACGCGCCGCCGTGAGTGGCTGCGCGTGAAACCCACGCGCCAGCTACAGTGTCGTCGTTCAAGCCCGTTTGTCTGGTAAACGGGTCGTTCAACCCGCGATCAGACCCGGCTGGTTTTCAGTCAATTCCACACTGTTTTCATCAATTGAGCATCCAGTTAGTTTCGTTATAAGTCCAATTAGGGTTCTGTAACCTTAATTACTTGAAACATTACCTCAATCCTCACGATCAAGGATGAACAATCGAAGGACCTCCGGCCACTGTTCATCAGTCGAATTACCTCAATTCCACAAGGTTTCCCCAAATTGATTCATCAGGAAGCTTCATTGATCACAGGTAGACCTTTCCCCCAACTCAATTGGATCAAATCATTGCTCAATCTTCACGACTCAAACTCGAACATCCGAACAGTGTGCAACCATGGAGTTTCCACCTTGGCCACTGATTCCTCCCAATTGACGAACCCAGAAGTATCAATGGACCATGAGGAATTGTTTCCCCACCTCAATTTCGTCGTTTGATCACGCATTGATCACGACTCAAGCTCGATATCTCCCACTGTTACCAAACCCGTTCAGAGCCAATTGGGCATGAATTCCTCTCGTTTTTGATTTGAAACAACTCGTCTCAACCTCAGGAAGCTATTTCCAATGTCCAATTCGATCATCACAGCTCAATTCGACCAATTCGATTTTTCCTCCAAATTTTCTAAAACCCGAAATCCCAGTCCTCAGCTCTCAATTAATCCCTCGATTTTCCCAGTTCAATTCACTCTCAAATGCTCACACTTTGGTTCAGAAATGGAAGAGAATTGGAGGTTGGGAGAAAACTGATTTGTGGGTTGTACACGGTTGAAGAAAATATGGGAGATTAATGGAAATTAGGATTAATTAATTAATTTAATATAATAAAACATAATAATTAGGTCTCCCCCAAAATCATGGATCCATGTTTTGTGCCTGATTTTAAGGGATGAGTGACACTTGTCACTCATCCAAGTGTGCTCAGTCACCGGGTACTGTTCATTATTAAAATATTATTTTATTCCCGGTTCGTTCGGTTAATCGAGCCCGATTCCGTGACCATAACTTCGTCGTCGAATCTCCGATTTCGGCATGCCGCCTGTCGTTGGATTCGTATCGACGAGACCTACGTAACGGTCCTTGGCCCTCGTCCGTTGGACTTCCCGGCCAAAAAGTCAACATTTGGCCCCTACTATGCCAAATTACCAAAATACCCCTCAACTTCCGAACATCATAACTTTCTCTACGAATGTCGGAATTGAACGTGCCACCTGTCTATGAACTCGTGACGTCCCGAACTACGTCGCAGTCATCGGCCAAAGTCCATTTGACCGCCCGAACTAAAAGTCAACATTTTGCCCACGCTAGGGGCAAAACGGTCATTTTGCACGTTTCGTCCGATTTCACTCAACTAATCCCCGATTAGTCATTCTAATTCGTAATTAATTAATATTCAATCCCGATATTCGGGACGGGTCATTACATTCCTCCTCTAGATTCTGGTGCTCTCTGGTAGTCCCGGTGGGGCTAAGGACAGACTTATCCCTAGTCTGACACTTTGTGTCAGACGGGAGTAGGCACGTCCCACGTTAATCCCGGGGGATTTGGGATGGGTCCTGTCATTTTCCCTCGATTTTCAACCATTTTCCTACCAATTTGTTCCTATAGCTTCATTTAAACAATCCTAATCGATCTATGGACTCATAATCGTGAAATCAAGTCGGGATCATACCTGTTCGAATGGGAACAGTAACCAGCCACTTTCAAACCCGTTTTGTAGTCGACTCCGGCCACTGTGATCCTTGAAACCAGTCCCAATCAACTCGTCTCACCTCCTAGGATCTCGTCCAAGCCACCAAATCGATCAACACATGTTAAAACTCAACTTTCCATTTTTGAACTAAATATGGGCTTTCGGGATTTTCCTTACCTCGTCTTCGTGATCACCGTCGTGGCCACCGCCATGATCGTCTCATCGTTCTCTATCATTTTCATTCATGGCCCAGTCGCATCAGATGAAGTTTAATGGGTGTTTGTATGGGATTAGGTTGCATGGTTTGATGGGTTGACGGGGTTAAGGGACAAATACGGAAGATGTCTGAAGATAAGGACCCAAAATATTGGGGTTTTGGCCAATCAGATGGGTGACACCCTTCACTCATCTGGTGGGTCCTCCCTAGGTTTTTCCCCAATCAAATTATGCAATGTGTCGAATTCCTCAATTGGCATGAATAGTACTGTAAAATTTTCTAGACCCGTAACTTTCTCGTCGAACGTCCAATTTCGACGTGCCGCCTGTCTACGGACTCGTATTGACCGATATACATAACGGTCATTGGCCCTCGTGCATTAGACTCCCCAAGTCAAAAGTATACATTTTGCCCATATCTAGGGGTAAAATGGTCATTTTATATCGTCTCTCCGAAATCACTCGACTAATCAGGGATTAATCATGATGATCCTCAATTAATTACTAAATTAATCCTGAAATTTGAGACGGGTCGTTACACTTGCCAAGACAAGACAAAACACCTGTTTCGAAGCTAAGCATACCTCGTGCCTCCAGTCATCCAATCCAATTCAACAAGGAGGATACTATGATCTCACTAGGCCACTCTGAACTCCTATCTGTCCCTGCTCAACAATCACTAACACTGTAATCACATCCTCTCGACGCACTCGGCGTCCTTTGGAATCATAAACTGTTGTAATCTTTTCCAGAGATCAGATGATTGCTGCTGATATTCCGTCAACTCATCTTGGTCATCTCTGGATTCCATCCAACTAATCTCACTCGTCCTAGTGGAGATGATGTGGCATCTCGACACAATCACCACCGTGCTCATCATCTCCTATCGTCTCTTATGTGTTACAATGATCTCACATATCTCTACATCAAATGAAGGAACCTTGCAGAGAGGTAAGGTTTAATCCTCATCGTCTCAGTCGTCACTGTGTCATGAGCATACCAAGCTCGATAAGACTCATCTACGTCTGTCGATAGCCTTGTCTGCCACAACCCTCGTGCGGCTGGGTTTGTAGCATCTCATGTTATCCTTGCTATCTGTACCCAACGCTTTGTGAGTTCTGAGTGCAACTCAAGGTCTGTACACTCCGTTCAGCGCGTATCATCCATTGATTGGTCCACCGCAGGATCCGATCCACAAGTACCAATTTCCTGGTAACTTGTCCAACCAATCTCAACTCGGTCATCCCCGACCTCGGCGGCTCATAGCAACCCATCTATCCTAACCAATCATCAGTCTTGACTTTACAAAGTTGTCATTCTCAGCCCTCCTCGAGGTCTATCACATTGAAACACGGCATCCAATGCCAAACTGAACCACGAATATGTTCATTCCTACTTAACTTTCCTATTCCTACCCTCATTATCAAGTTGATAACGGGCTATTCTCACCTTCGAGACATCACATCTAGCACATGCACAACACCACAAGAGCAACCTAGTGCTTTGATACCACTTTGACAGAACTCATCCCAATCCTTCTGGATTATAGTGGGATGTGCATGCTCCTGTCTGACATCACGTGCTAGACAAGGGATAAAATCGCAACCCACTCGAGGTTATCCAAAGTACGCTAGGATCTGTGGTGGCATATGATGTCTCGATCACTGGAACAGCCTGCATCCGTGATCAATGTGAAGGGTATCAAAAACCATAAAAACTGTGAGTAGACAAAAATAATCAGTTATAAAAATAATTTGTAAAAAATGACAATTCTACCCTTCACCTAAAAGCATGCATGCATAAAAAATAGTATTTCAAATACTTTGTCAAAAGCAAGACGTATTGCTTTTCAAATCAAAACACAATGAAAAATGCTTCTCAATCGAAGCCATTTCCTCAGTAGGGTCTCAGCCCAAAACAAAACACGTGGGGACCTCAGCCCAACTCGAAAACCATGTGGGATGTCAGCCCATCATTATCATCAGTATCATAAATCAGCATCATCAGTATCATCAATCATCATCATCAGTCACGATTCCAATCCCAACAACGCGTGCCATAAGCTCAAGAACTGCTTTGATCTTAAGCATGTTGCCGTGAACTCATCACCGGCCGACAATCTCCAGATCGTCGTGAACACATCAATGATCGATCTCATATACCACACTCTTGAGTTGAGCCTCCCTCGGGTGCAGCCTCTCTCGGCTACTCGATAGCAGGCGCATCGTGACCTCTCTATGCCTTAGAGACGAGCATTATCTCCAGAGTGCTCTCAGGGGAAACATATTCACAACTAGAGGCCCTTTCATAAAATCTGAGTCTTTAAACTCAAAATCATCATCATCATTAATAGGGACACAAACCCAAATATTATCAATAGGGTCACACGCCTGAAAACAGAGTCTATCAACACTTCATAAACCCAAGATTCCTCAAATCCTATCAAATCTACAATTGGGTCTCATGCCCGATCATAACTCTAGGATTCCTCGAATCCTATCAAATCCACAACTGGGTCTCATGCCCAAAATATCTTTCATAAATCTCATAACTGGATCACAGCCCGATATATCTCATATTTGACTATACTCTAACTCAAATTATAAATCAATTGGGTCATAGCCCGAAAGATATTTCTAAATCCAAAAACCATTTTGTTATTCAAGTCAATTTTCCAAAACACCTTTGACTATTATCCAAGTCAAAGCTCATATCCAATTGGGACTCATGCCCGAATATCGATTTCACGCATATTTGTGAAGTCATTCAAAACCAATACTCAATCCTTGGTTTCACGACTCTCCATGAAACCATCAAAATCACATAAAACACATGCACGTAGAATGCTCGGCCTAACCCCAAATATCAACTAAAAACAGAAATCTCGAACTACGTGCAATGTCGCATTTTCTACGAAATGCCAATCTAATCATATTTAAAGCATATGCAATCAATGCATCTTAAATTTTCAGGACCCGACCCTCCTCTGTCAGGACCCGACTCATCTAGCACCATATTGTCCGCTTTGGGCCCCGCCCTCACGGTTTTGTTTTTGGGAGCTCATGGTGCAACTTCCCAGGGGGTCACCCATCATGGAATTGCACCAGCCTAAACTCGCTTAACTTTGGGGTTCCAATCCCCCACCAAAGCCACTTAAGCTCCCAAAAGGCCTAGTGCTAGATAGGTGTGTGCCTACACCTTTAAGGCACACCACTATCCTCTCCCAGACCATTCCCCCTCGCAGGAATGTGGGATTGTTCACCGTTCCCTCCACGACACGGGTCTTACAATCCACCCCCCTTAGGACCCAGCGTCCTTGCTGGCACACTTCCCGGTCGGGGTTTGGCTCTGATACCAAATTGTCAGGACCCGATCCTCCTCGATCAGGACCCTACTCATCTAGCACCATATTGTCCGCTTTGGGCCTCGCCCTCACGGTTTTGTTTTTGGGAGCTCATGGTGCAACTTCCCAGGGGGTCATCCATCATGGAATTGCACCAGCCTCAACTCGCTTAACTTTGGGGTTCCAATCCCCCCCATAGCCACTTGAGCTCCCAAAAGGCCTAGTGCTAGATATGTGTGTGCCTACACCTTTAAGGCACACCACCATCCTCTCCCAGACCATTCCCCCTCGCAGGAATTTGGGATTGTTCACCGTTCCCTTCAGGACACAGGTCTTACATAAATCATGTTCATATAACATATAAAAAATTTATGCATGCATCATATTTCATAAAACAAAGTCCATTCACGGACCGTCCGTGCTGCGCCCTTCGAAATTTGCGCCGTAAGCCACTCTGGGGCTAATCTGTACTCCCGGGATGTCCGTACCTGTCTAAATCGTACGCAAAGGTCACTAACCATCTATACAAGTCTATATTAATGACCCTCACACATCCCAGAACGGTCAACGTGTCCCAAACATGCTTCCCGAGGCTAAAAACCTCTAAATGACCTATCAAACGAACTCTGATCGACCTGAAATCACTTCCATTGGATTCATATCATCGAATTTTTTTTAACAAGATTGACGCTGGCCGTTTCTGGTCATTGGCAGTCAACGATGGCCATTGCCAGTCAATGCTGGTCCACGTCGGTGGTCAACGCCAGTCAACGGCGGTCAACGACTGAGACGCTTATTAGATCTGACAATGTCAAGTCTAACATCCTACCACGTGGCACCACGCCATTGGTTCAGGTGGTCTGACATGCTAACTAGGCCTAACAACTGACTGGAATTGACAGCCTGCCATGTGGCATCACCTGATTTGCCACGTGGCTTGACAGGCATGACAAATGATGACGTGGCTTGCCACATCATCATCGTCAACTTCTCACGGGTCGATCCGTCCCGCGACATTGACTCGGTCGTTCTTCCTCGTCTAACCACCAAAATCCACCATTTTTCCACCAATCTCCTCGTTTCTCACTCAGAAACATGCCCAATGGCCTTAAAATCAAGAAAGAAACACAAGAAACTCACATGTCCAATCCAAATCTTCACGGGTCACCTTCAAACCTTCACCTGGGCTCCTCCCTGCGTCCAACATCGTTCGTTTTGGTCTCTACATACTCACAATACCTCATAGAACCATACCTTGGCCTCATAACACGATTTCACAACCCAAAATCGAAAATCGAAATTTCAAATGTAAAGGGGTTTCGGGTTTGCCTGGTTTATGGCCACATCGCAGCTCCGCCGTCCCTGCCACCGTCCTGGTCCATCTCTCAGTCTCACCCTCTCATTATGTCTCTCTCTCTCTCAAGCAAAACTAGGAAAAAAAAATGAGGGTTTGGGGGTGGCTACGGGTTTGGATAAATGAAGAAGGGAAAATGGTAGATGCATGTATGTGTTTGTGTGGATCAATGGATGAGCGACACTTGTCACTCAGCTATTGGTCCCCACAAGATATTTTGGGCCCCACTGTTCAAACACCAAAAAGTTAACTTCTTGTAATTTGTGTAACCGTGAATAGTCCATAGAACCTTTCGTGGCCTGTAACTTTCCCATACGGCGTCCGATTTTGACGTGTCATCTGTCTACAAACTCGTATCATATCGATTTACGTAACGATTTTCCGTCCACGTGCATTTGACCTCCCGGGTTAAAATTTAACTTTTTACCCTTTTCAAGGGTAAAATCTTCATTTTACCCAAATCGTCCGCTAATCCTCGCCTAATCTCGATTAGTCCTTAATTAATTCTCAATAATCCATTATTAACCTTAATTAATCCCGTAGGTTCGGGACAAGTCCTTACATTTATGGGTATCAATAGTTTTAATATATGTATTCCTACAATCCTCATCAATAAAATATATAAATCAAAATTGTTTGGGAAGAATTAAAAATTAAATTAGAAATTTGAATTGATGGTTTTGAAGGTTTGCAATTTACAGTAGTGGGTGACAAGGACAAGTTGATATAAAATTCACCATAGTTTCGTGAACTCTTCAAATGAAAACTCTTTGAAACCCATCACAATCATTTAAAACCCATTCAAATCTAAATTGAATAGAGCCCCCCAAGTTAAACTCTACTTTTACATATTTATAAAAATGGCCCAACTTTATATACAAAGGGAAAAAAACTCAACTCCTCACAATCCCGTTGTTTCATTTGTGCTCTCTTTGAAGTTCAATTAGGGAGAGAACTAGCATTCACCATATTGACCCAAACCACACAACTAGCCTACGTGATCTTGGAGGCCTAGATGGCAAGCAAGGTAGATGGCAAACAAGGTAGAGGGGTTGCGATCTCCCAAAACCCAAAACTGAAATCTAGAAGTAAGCGCAATCTTGGATTGCTGATGGAACCGATGAACTTCACCAATGATCAAAGGTGGAATACAGGTTAGCGACATCAATCTTGAGTCAGCATAACTGCCAATAACAATGCGCTAATTCTCAATTTTCCCTCCTTGTTAAATTTGTTTAGAGTGAATTGGGTATATGTTATGGTTATGAAAGTAAATAGAATATTGAACCTGAAATTACTTGAAATTACTTGAACCTCAAATATGCTATGCATTATTTGAAAGAATGAATGTCAATTTGTTCCTCCAAAATGAGGCTAGTGTGATGGGTATTTGAAGTTTCTAGTGATTGAGGCTATTCTGAAAGCTTACTTCAATCCTATCAGTGTAAATTTGTTCTGTTAGGGTGTGTTATTTGAATGCTAGTGTAACACCCCGGATACTCAAGGAAATGGAAAATGACCATTTTGCCCCTGAAAGTTAAAGAAGTTGACTTTTGATATAAAAAAGGTCAAAATGTTGACTTTTTTGATTGGGAGACCTTATGGACATACCGTGAGGATTGTTATGAAGATCTCGTCCTTCTAGGTACATAGACAGGAGGCATGTAAGAACCTGTCTTGGGAAAAACAATGAACAATCTCACATCGCTCGGGGAGGAAAAAGTGAATTGTCATATATGTGTGGGCATGTATCTTCCTAGCAACGAGGCCTATTGGGAGCGGCTTTGGGTTTGGTTGATACTTCAAAGTTAAGCGAGTTTGTGATAGGACTCATCCCAATCCCCCTGGATTATCGTGGGATGTACCTGCTCCCGTCTGACACCGTGTGTCAAACCAGGGATAAACTCGTCACCTGATCGGGGTTAGTTAGAGTACGCCAGGATCGGTGGTGGCATGCGATGTCTCGATTTCTGCTACAGCCCGCATCCGTGATCAACCTGAAGGGTATTAAAAACCATAAAAGCTATGAGTGGACAAAAAACAACCGATTTATAAAAACATTTTATCAGAATGACATTTATACTCTTAACGTAAAAGCATGCATGCATCATAAAACAACATTTCAAATACTTTCTCGGAAGCAAGACGTATTACTTCCCAAATCAAATCTCAGTGAAAAATGCTTCTCAATCGATGCCATTACCACAGTAGGGTCTCAGCCCAAAACCAAATCATACAGGGTCTCAACCTAAACAGAAAACACGTATAGGGTCTCGACCCAACTCATAGAAAACAAGTAAGGGGTCTCATTCCAAATCAAAAACCATGTGGGATCTCTGACCACTATCAACATCCTCAGTGTCAGTCACAATTCCAATCCTAGCACATGTGCATATAGCTCAGGACCGCTCACAATCCTAGCATGTCGTCGTGAACAAATCACTCGCTGCGACCGTCTTCGGATCATCGTGAACACATCACCTATCGATCTCAGAGAATAACATCAACACTCCTAAGTCGAGCCTCCCTCGACCTTAACCTCTAATGGTTTCTCGACAATAGGCAGTGCCTCATGACCTCTCCGGAAGGAACACATCCGCAGTCTGGAGGCGAGCGTCGTAACACCCAGGACTCGAACCCCAATGTCATCATCATCGACTGGGACTCTAACCTGAAATTTCATCAATAGGGCCTCAATCCTGAAACATCACCAAATGGGTCACAACCCGAAATATTACCAATTGGGTTATAGCCTGAAAGCTAGTGTCCAACGACACTTCATATCCCAGGATTCCCCAAATCCTATCAAATCCACAACTGGGTCTCATGCCCGAAATATAATCCAGGATTCCTTGAATCATGTCAAATCCACAACTGGGTCTCATACCCGAAATATAATAAAAATCTGAAAACCATTTTCTCATTTTCAAACCACTTTCAAATCATCGTTCAACTCGGACTTGTGCCCGAATCTCGATTTCACACATCTCTGTGACATCCTCCAAAACCATAAATCAGTTCCTCGATTTCAATCTCCTCCGTGAAACCTTCTGAATCAAATATAACTCATGCATATAGTATGCTCGGTCGAAGCCCAAACATCATATAAAACAGAAATCTCGAACTACATGCAATACGACATTTTCTACGCAAATGTCCAACAAATCATATCTAAAAGAAATGAACTCATGGCATCTCAAATCATGTTCAAAAATACATATAAAAAATTTATGCATGCATCATATTCATAAAATAAAGTCCACTCACAGACCGTCCAAGCTGCACCTCGAAACGCGTGCCATAAGCCTTTCCGGGCCAATCCAACCTCTCCGGGTCATTCAGACATGTCCAAAACATACTCAAAGGTTACTACTAACCTAGAAAAGTCTTAATCAAGAACCCCCAACATTCCTGAAAAATTCAACGTGTCTCGGACATGTTTCCCTAGGATTTAAACCTCAATTTTACCAACCTAACGATCTCTGATCGACTCGAAACCACCACCATTGGATTCGTATCATTGAAACTTTTAAAATGGTCCTAGTCCCACCTCGAAATATGTGCCCATGTGCCTCCACGCACGGTTCAAAGGTGGTTGGTCAATAGTCAACGTTGATGTTAACACTTAACGGTCAAAGTCAACAATAATATCATCGCTGACGTTAGCAGTGACATCATCATTGACATCAGCAGCAATGAAGTCATCTCTAACACCTGTCAGTCTAACATGTCAGGTCTGATATGATGACGTCATCTCATCCCTGTCCTCTGTTCGGGTCAACCCGATTCTCTACAATCGGGTCACGCGACCCCCGAACCTGACCCTATCCGTTCCTCCACCTCCGACCACTTTTTTCGATCCCATTAGTCCCCATGTGATTGTCCAATCCCCAAGAAGAGATCCCCCTAATCAAAACTAAGAAAATCGATCGAAATCTTACCTATTTATGGATGAACAAGAACAGCCCATTTTCCAGTTTGTTTCTCCGTCGCTCCCAGCCACCGTAGTCCCTCCTTTTGGTCTCTGTGAGATCTTACACTACCCAGGAATCCTATTCAATCATTAGAAACGTCCCAACAATCCTCTAAACTCAACTTCGAAAATTGACCCATTTAACAGTTTCGAGTATTACCTGGCTGTGACTCCTCTGCCATGCTCAGCCTTCCCTCCGTCGTCTCACAGTCTTCCCTTCATTCTCAGTCTCAATCTCAGGCCACCAGCACATGCGAGGTGATAAGGAAGGGGATGGGGTGGGTTACGGTTTTGGGTTTGATGGGTTCGAATGGAACAGACAAAGGGGAAACAGATGCATGTATGTAACATAATGGGCAATGGATGAGTGGCACTTGTCACTCATTCATTCGGCCTAACACAAATATCTGGGCCCCACACTAAATGACAAAAGTCTACTTTGCCTCGTAAAATGTGCCACCATAAATAGTACTCGAGACCTTTCGTGACCCATAACTTTCCCGTACGATGTTCGATTTCGACGTGCCACCTGTCTACGGACTCATATCAACTTGATATACGTAACGATCTTCAAGATGTGAATATGTGATGTGATATGAATATGTGATTCCTCTGAACTGGTACAATGTGATGTAAAAATTTATACATATGTGTGAGATAAGGCTTTAGGTATAAAAATTTATACATATGGGTCAGCCTGGTTATACAGGTTTTTGAGATAAGGCTTTAGGTATAAAAATTTAATGTGATATGAATATGTGATTCCTCTGAACTGGTACAATGTGATGTGATTTGTGCATATGTGTGAGTAGCCTTCATCGTAATACGTGTTGATTGGATGTAAGTCTCAGATGTCGAGTCGGGGGCTCTGGTTCCTAAGACTGGGTTGTAATGACTTGGACGTAAAGAATGGGGCCCAGATTCCCTGGATTGCCCACCAGAAGTGACAAGACCTGGTTACACAACAAAGTAGCCCTGTTAATTGGTTCTAAAAAACTGAACCAAAAACCCGAATCCAATCGGACCGAACCTAAAAAAACCAAACCGAACAAAACCAAAACCGTATAAAAAATTGAACCGAATCGAGTTAAACTCGGTTCAATTTTGGTTTTTGATTTGACGAAATCGAACCGAACCGAATAACAGAAATTAAAAGAAATGGGCTTCTGTTTTTGGGTTTTAATGAATTAGGCTTATGTTTTTTAGTTTTAATGGAATGCCCCAAGTTCCTCTCTGTCTCCAACCCAGCCCTATAATTAGTGGAAGCCTAGCCTAACCCCAGCCCAGGTCTCAAACAACCTAACCTCTCTGTCTCCAAAATGACGTTGTTCGCAACATCCCTATTCCCAAACCCTACCCTTCTCACTCAGCCGCACTCAGCCTCTCAATCTCATACTCTCATAAGTCATCCCTCTCGTCACTCTCGACTTCTCAAGTCTAGCCTCTCTCATCTCAAAGCCGCTCTCAGCCTCTCAGTCTCATCAGTTATCCACGACCCCTCTGGTAGCCTCGCTCTAATTCCATCCCTCTCGCTCTCGTCTCTTTCTGATTTCATCTAGCCCAATTGCAGTGCTCACCCTCATGAAATCATGAACCTTCACCACTCACTAAATGGCCTCTGCTCAATCTCGCCCTCTTCGTTCCGTCGTTCTCTCCATCTCCCTGGTTCTCTCCCTCTCCGTTGTTTGTTGAAGCCATCTTCGAGCTCTCCGGCTTCATCGAAGCTCAGGGCCTCGCACTCAAACCTCTCTTTTAGTCCTCTTCCCTCAATCTCTCCATCTCCCTCTAAGCCATCATTCTCTCCGTTTTTGTTGAAATCTGATGGCCCCGATCCGCTTTTTTCGAAGCTTACGCCTCACAACTCAGGCCCTCAGCCTCTCCCTCTCGATCTCTCCCTCAGTCTTTTTGCCTCAGATGCAAATCGATTAAACTGGTTCCAAAATCGAACCAAAACGGTTTAATCGGTTTTCGATTCAAATAGTTTTGAGGTTGAGAACCGGATCGAACTGGAACCGATCCTTAACCTGGTTCGATTTCGATTTTGGAAAAAAAACTGAACTTAAAACTGATTAACAGACCTACAACAAAGTACCATCGATCCATATTCTCATCTGACAAACACCTTGTCAAACAAGGGATACACACACAACCTACTAATTCATGCCTCCGCCTCACACGCCTCGATCTCCATGCAGCGGCCCTGGAGGGTTACAAAATCAAGCAAATGTGTGAGTGTACAAAAGAAATAGTTTAAAATATCTTTTGAAATAATATAGTTTTTACCCTACATTTTCCAAAACCATGCATGCATACGAAAACCATTTCATTTCGATTAAAATGAAACACAGTTATCATTCTCGAAATACGTGAAAAGTATCTTCAAGTCCAAGATCATACAAAACCATCAAGCCACCAACAAGCCAATGCATTCATTCATATACCACTAACCCATCATCGTCACATTATCAATCATTAACAACACACAATCAATCCATATCCAATATCACCACGGGTCCACATAGTCACTCATCATCAATGCACAAGCATCACATTAATCATCATGGTCACCACATCAATCATCATATCACAGGTGCACTACTGGTAGGCAATATACTCAGGATCTGGAGCCTTGCTCGACGTCCGAGTGACGGTGACTCAGGAACTAGAGCCCTGTTTGACGTCCGAGTCATCACAACAACACAAGACCAGAATATCAACATGAGACCATATCAATATCATAATCATATTCACTAGTCTCATGAACTGGAGCCCCCAGCTTGACAGTTGAGATCTACATATAACCACATCGCAACTTAGTCACAAGCACACATAATACTCGTCTTAGGGTTTAGAGCTCCGGGCTCGACGTCTGAGACTCACATCCAATCTACATAACCAACACACATCATCATATCATTACACATCACGTATATCAGGCAAACACGTTTTCACATCCCAACTCAAGATCACATTTCACCATAACATCACACATCACACATCACATATCACAATCCAAATCCACAATCAGAATCACGGGCCTAAGCCCAAACACAACTTAATCAAACATTCCCGTAAACCGTGCCATTAAGGCTATTTCTGTAAAAACCGTCCATAAATCATATGAAATCCACAAATATACCAAATCACGTTATCTTATGTCATTATTCTCATTCAATTCAAAATCACATTCGAATTAGAAATCAAAATCTAATTTACGAAAATCCTGGAAAAACACGTAGTAAAATATTAATAAAATATTCATAAAATCACCAAAATTCACATAAACTCCCAATCAATCCAATATCATCAAAATCACACAGAAACACATGTAATTCATGTAATTATGCATGCATAATAGTTTAGGGAAAGAAAGTCCACTCACACACTTTCGTAGGGCCGAAAAGCTCTTTGCACGTTTTTCCGTAATTCTCGAGAATTTCACTTCTTGCCAAAATTCACATCTAACGGTCATATATAATCTCAATTAACTCTTAATTTAATCCCATATTTTTTTGGGATTTTAAACATATTTAAAACAAACCCTAAACCTTCGAACACCCAAAACTACCATGAAACGGTGTCTGATAGACTCGAAACTTGTGCCAAAATGTTGTTTGCATCGAATACTGAAACTTTCATGTTACTCGCACATCGAGAATACGAATCACACGCCCAGTAAAGGCTTGTGCGTGGTCTCCACGCGCTAGGATACTATTCACCTTCTTCAACCTCTAGCCCAACCCAAAAATCCTGCAACTCAGGTCGCCTGACCCAGCGACCCGACCCTATCCCTATACACTCATTTTTAACCCCTTTTCAACTCCAATTCGTTTAATCCATTCTAAATTAATCCAACAAAAACTCTAGGACTTTAAATCACAGGAAAACACATTCGAAATCGAAGCTCAAAACTTACCAAATTTGGCCATGGTGCAACCTAGACAATCCAGATGTCCAAAACTTCATTTGAACCCTCGAGCATGATCGTAAGGACTGAAGAAAGGTGATCCTGATCTTGTCTCCAAGGTTCTAGCTCAAAACTTGGGTCATCCAACCTTAACCCAAAAATCAACCTTCTCGGGTCCATATCTCCCTCGTGATCACAGTCCCTCAGGTTTCTCTGTTTCCTAGTCTCTACTCGTCACTTTCCTCTTTTCATTCTTCTACTCATCATCCTTCTCTCTCGTCATTTTTTTTTTCATTTTCGCCTTGTTTTACTTTTGACCGAGAACCCCCTTCACAAATAATACCACAAACAAACACTAATACACCGAAACCAAGTCGGCGGCTCACCTATTTAGGAGATATTGTGACACTTGTCACTCTCCTATTCGACCACAAAAAATATCCCAAGAGGAAGATTACAAAAAAACCCATCAACTCATAATTTACCAAAATACCCCTACATGGTTTAGATCCAAAACGTAATTGTTCGACCTTTTTTGCCAAAAACCATCTCGATAAAAAAGTCAACCATTTGACTTTGACCAAAAAGTCAACTTTTGACTTTCAAAGGTAAAATGGTTAATTTCATCAAACTTTTTCAATTTTACCCTCGATGAAAGTCTGGGGCGTTACAAGAAGTATAGTTGGTTGTGTTGATTTGGATTGTATATCGTGGATGGGTTGGATGAGAATTGGATGTGTGTGATTGTTGTGTTGTTTCGTGTTAACTATTGTGGTGATTTGTGTGATAATTGTCATGATTTTTGATGTTTGTTGTATTATGGTTTATGACACAAGATTTTTTGATATTGGGTCATTGGTGATTTTCGTATGATTTGTGGATAATATTTTTCGGAAGTATTTTGATGGCACACATTACAAGATTGTGATTGAGTTGTGCTTTGGGCTTAAGCTCAAGGTTCGTGATTGTAGATTTGATTTGAGATATTGAGATATTGACATGATTCCAATTCTATGTAACGCCTGAGAAAACATATGATGTATGAATAGAAATCTAGTATGAAATTAGGGTTGACTTGAATGTTTTGGTATGTCAACATGACATAAGATATTGAAAGCATGATGCTTATGGTCATTTTGGGTATCACAGATGGTTGGATTGTATATGATTATTGTGATGACCTGCTAGTGGATGTGATAGTTACGCAAGATAATTTAAATGATTACTAATGTTGTTTGTTTAGTAAGTATTTTATAAGCATTTTAGGGTTTTGAACTATGCTACATTTCATAGTTTTATATGCACATATTAAAGTTTGATTAATGATAAATTAATGATAACTTTGAATTGATAAACGGTTGCATATGTGTAATCATCTAAATGATGATTTCATAATATTGCGTATGAATTAGGGAATTATTCGTTCGTTATTCTACTTTCCTGATATGTTTAAAAACCTGTTTATATTAGGATTTGGGATAATAGTACAATATACAGGTGATTTTTGCTGACTTGAAATATGGGAAAGAAGTGAATGTGTGAGATTGTACTTGGAATGAAAATGGTAAATGAAAGTGGTGTTTGATATCATTGTATTTTTAATATGAGTAATTTATTTTGAGCATTTTAGTATTGAGCATGAAAACAAGTTTAGATTGATACTGAAATTTCGAAGACGAAATTTTTTAAGGGGGGGAAGATTGTAACACCCCGGATACTCGAGGAAATGAAAAATCACCATTTTGCCCCTGAAAGTAAAGAAGTTGACTTTGGAAATGTTGACTTTTTTATTGAGAGACCTTATGACCTTACTATGAAGACTATTATGAAGATCTCGGCCTTCTGAGTATATAGATAGGCGGCATGTCAAAAATGGATGTCGAATTGATTCGTTACGGGTCAAAGAAGACTTAGGGGTATTTTTGTCTTTTATCTATGAAAGTTATTTTTGTAATTTTACATGGAAGGACTTGATTATTCTAGAATTTTCTAGAATTGATGAGAAGTTGGGTTTCCTACTTCCTTCCACCGACTTGGAATCATGTATGTATATATATATATATATATATATGTGTGTGTGTGTGTGTGTGTGTGTGTAAGGTGTGGTAGAGCAACTCGATGAGGAGGCACCGAAATACAGAAAAAAAAAACTAAGATAATCCAAGAGAGGAGAAACCAACCAGGGAGAAAATTGGGGAATTGGGAAAGAAAAAGATAAGTGAGAGTAAGAGGGAAATAAAAAAAAGTGAAACAAAGGGGATGTCCTGAGAAAAACAATGAGGTCAAGGAGGACCCGTGAGACACATACTTCGAGTTTTCTAGTTTAGGCTAGGAAACTCATAGATGGACGTGGTAGCACCTTCTTGAAGATCTTGTGATCATCCTAGGATTGAGAAAGGAGAACACAGACGTTGGGAAAGTCATGGACATGACTGGGAAGCCATGGTCGAAAGGTGATGAAGGTGGTAAGTAGAGATTCTGTAAGTATTTTCCATTTTAAACTTCATGATCTTCTATTTAGTTAATCTAGACGAAGTTTGATGATTGGAATAATGGAAACGGATGTAAAATGGTGAAGAAACGATCGGGTCGTCATTGCGGGTCGGGCAACCCAGCGATCAGGTATTTGGGTCTAGAAGATGACCCTGTGAATGACGCGTGTCCACCACACACAGAGACATCTGGTGGCACGTGGGGCCGTGTTTGGCATTTTCTTGAGATGGGTTCCAACATGAAAAATCTTCATAATTTTATTCTTAGATTTATGGTATGAATTTTGAACTAATTAGACTCTATTTGAATTTATTACTGAATTTATTTTATAATAGTTTATGTTTAATAATTGCTAAGTAGTATAATCGTAACCTAAGATGGGTTAAGGTTATTAACAACCTTTTTAAAGGTATATTAGTACTGTGAAGAATTACCAGAATTCTTGTGAAGGGTTATGGAATATTATGTAATTGGAGGATTAAGTATTATGCTTATTAAGTTAAGAAATGGAATTATGGCTTTTTATGTAATTATACATTGGTTTGTGTCATCTCTAAGAATGATAGAGTTTATTTAGTAACCTAATGTTATCTCTAGTTTCATGGTAGGATAAAATAGGTGTTCAGGCGCTTCTATAATTAGTTAGTGAATTAAAGGATTGATATTCAATGTTGACAAAGGGAATTATTGGTTGCATAATTGGAAATTATGGGGATTCCTTTAGCACATTAGTATGAACATTAAATTTGGTATTGATGATTAATGAAGTTCAGATTTTATATGTTATTGAGTGGTCGTAGTTATGTAAACTATTATATGTCATAATCTCGTAATGATTTAAACATATATTTCTATGAATTCAAGATGGTATATAACGATGATTCTAATTAACGAAAATAGGATCTTGAAAAAGGTCAAAATAGTAATTTTCACCTCTTGACGGGGTTAGTGGGTTGGACGTGGGTAGTAACCCCGCAAGGACGACCATATTTTGGTTAATCTAATAAGTAATGCACGTGAATAATTTACAATATCTTTTGTCTGACAAGAGGTGTTAGACGGGAGCAGGATCGGCTGGGACCAGTCTTATTAGCCAGTGACAAGACCTTTCACGTAAATATTTTTATAATCTTGAAAGGTCATGCTCTTATTTGGCATTCAACACTAAAAGTCGAAACTATTCTTAAAGGTATCAAACAATATCGATAAACAAACCAAATGTAGACAAAGCACACCTTACATAATCGTTCACATTACCACGACTAACTAAATGATGGCATGTAGAGCATAAGTATTATACAAGTCAAAATACTAAATCCTACCCTATAGAGTTAACGAGTGCGCAGTGAAGAGTTTATGCCTCTGACTCCAAGATAATCCTTGTCTCCGTATCACAGTTTGGAGGGCAAGTAAAACCAATAAAAGTGTGAGTGGACAAAATAAGCATTTTCAAAATGTTGATGTACAAAATGTGCCAACTTAGAGGTGGAATCCTACTTGGCCACATGTCCTTGGACTGGCCTGCCAAAAGAAGGTAAATGGTCATCGGTCAGTGGTAAATACCGATGTGGTGCCAGCCTAAGGGTACTCCGATGCCCAAGTTAGTGTAGGTCGGTGTGTATAAGGAGTAAGTTGTGAATAGTCATTTGTGAGTAGATGTGAATAGTCAAACTTATTTACCTTTGTAGGGAAACAGACCTCTTTTGTATGGGTGTAAGAGGTGAATAATGAGTTGTTTCGATGTGGGAGAATGTGCATCTATTTGGGACTAACACGTGGCCTCTTGATAGATGGACGGGGATTCGTCCACGTGTCAGCTAATGAACAACCGTTGCTAGGGTTAGTTTTCTGGGGTGGGCTTAGGCCTCTTGAGCTCATAAGTATGTCTTGGGTTTAGGGTATTGGGCCCATCGAGTTTGGTTTAATATGGTATCAACAGAAGTCCCTCAATTCTTGACTGAGGTGGAATTTCTTGGTTAGGGACTTGTAATTTGTCTAGACTCGGTGTAGGGATATACCCTCTAATCCCGCAAGTCCCCAAGCGAGGGAAAATACTGAGCAAAGTTTTTGGTCGCCCGTGAGTGCTCGAATCGGTCTATGAGGTAGGACTAGGTCGGTGCACCTATGTTGTACAGACCAGTATGTGTGGTCAGGGATAGTTTCGTGCCATATAATGTTGACATGGTATAGGCTAACCTACCATAGTTGTGGTGTGCCAGATAATATTTAAGGCGGCTGGCATGGGTGGGGCAGGTCAGGGGTTTCTAGATGTACAGCTCGGATTGCGACCTCTGAGTGTTCAGCATGTTCGTGTGGGTGTTCGTGAGGCAAGTGGGAGTGCGACATGTGATAATAACTGCTGCATTTTTACCAAGGCGACCTTTCGCATGCCAATAGTGCCTTTATAAATAGAAGGGGTAGGTTTGTTTGAAAATCACTTTCAATTTTCATGCTATTTTGCTTTAGCGAAGCCTTATGCATTTCACTAGGCAATTTCCAACAAGCGGTAGTGTGGCAGTGTGCATGGCGAGGTGATTTTCAGTGAGTAGCTCCACTGTGTAAAAACAAGGTATGTGTGTTTTTTCCCTTTTCATTTGAATCAAAGTTTCTTTTTTAGTAAAAAAATGGGGATGAACTAGGACTGGGTGGTGGTTGGATCCGCAGAGTATAGTGGTCGGTGATAGAACCTTTGCTTTTCTTTTCTTCTTATCTAGGTAGCTGCAATTTTTGATCGAGGTAGCAAGTCCAACGCGGTTCGGAAGTATGCTAATGACGACCAATTGGGGGCGTCCTCTCATTTTTCACCATCGAAGTTGATGGAGAAAAGCTGCTTGGTGGAGTATAGTGATAGTGGAAAGATTAGAAAGATACCGACTTGGGGTGATCAGACCAGTGTTGGGACATTTGGTTCAAGGGGGGAACAAAGAGGTTGCTCAAATGGAAAGTGAGTAGCCAGTAATCCACACTGTTAAAGTTATTTCCGATCGGGAAAGCATGTTAGTGAAGATTATTTAGGAGCCGAAAGGAAAGACTCTAAAACCCGGTATCTAGACTGCCATGCCATTAAAGCAGGCTAAGTTTTATGTGTATGAGCTAATTAGTAGGGAGACCAAGGGGAGTCTGCAGAAGTGGCAAACGATGTGGAATGTCCCCTTGGTGTGGAGCTTAAACTAGTCAGCTTCCGAGATGTACCGAGTAAACTACCCCTGAGCTAGGTTCTTTTTTTATCCCGAGACGCACGGGGTGAGACTTCTGCTGCACCCTGGCTGAATAAGATGCTCCAAAAGATGAAGGTGGCACTCCAGTCAGCTTAATATGAATGTATGGATTGTGTTGATCATTCTGTACATTGTATTTCGGATGGCGGGGCAATCTTAGCTGACCTATGGGTAAGTACTACACTTGTACGAATTTTCTCAGCGATAATAGAGCAGGGACTGGGTACACGCTCGGTACCTAGATAAGAGCATCTGAGGGGAGTTCATCATGGGTCTGGCATCATCCCAAAAGACCTATAAGTCAAAGTTTGTCTTCATCAGTGGGGATTGGGGTGGGGAGGGTATTCCGTCGAAGTTCCAGGAATTGGATGGCCTAGGTCGGACCTTGTGGTAGGATTTTTTAATACCGATCAGTGTCATGTGACTGGCCTGATTTTTTGTATACAAGTATTCTTCCGTAGGTGGCAGTTTCAAACAAGCGTAAGGCGGTCAGTAAGCTCGTCAGGCAGATGCTTAGGCCAATCAGACACGATCGCTTCACCTTTTGCATGCAGAAGACTTTATTGGAGGTCAGCCTAATCCCTCCCTTAGGTATGGATTTTAAGTTGATGTAAGTTTTACTGGTAATGTTTGGTTGTGTACTAACTTACTATTTTTTGGTGTAGTTGTGCCAAAAGACGTTGGGAAGCTTATAGTTCGGTCGATGAATGAGGCATTAAAGGCGAGCAAGTGCATGTACACTTCAGCTGAGCGTGACTCCGGTGACTGAAATGTGACTCATCCTCCCAAGGGGCCGGCTACCAACAAGAAGAGGAAGGAGGAACCGACCATGAGTGGGATGTCTCAGTGGCAAGGGTCACTCATCGTCGATGAGAGGGCCGTGAATAGGATATGTCTCTTGGTCGAGAAGAAAAAGGTAAAGAGGGATGCCATTGCAGTGAAAATCATGATCGCCTGTCCTCATCCTGAGTCGGTTGGTGAGCTAGTGGTCGCGGTTGGCTAGGTTGACCGAGAGAGGAAGGGTGATTCTAGGCAGGCTGGGCAATCCGAGGGGTTTGTTGCAATCGAGATGCCCTAGTTGACCGTTGAGGGAGAGACGAATGTCTATGTCAGCCTTCAGCTGGTTGTTAGGCAGGCAAGGCATGCTTAGTTCATTGTAAGTGGGTCTAGGCCTATGTTTCATGACCCTCCTCCCTTGTTCCATAGTTTGTCCTATCCTACCTGAACCATTTCTAGATGCTCCTCTACCGCCACCTCATCATCATTTGTCACTATCTCATCATCTTATGCTACCATGTCATTAACAAGCTCAGCACTGGGAGGGTCGTTGAGAGGACAAGTTGGGTGAGGTGACCCTTCAGCACACCGCCTATCATCGTGTTTGTGTAGGAAATTACTGGAAAAAACTGTTAAAGGATTAGGACTGAAAACGATTGAGGAATAGACAATTTAGAGCGTCGAACCGCCCACGCCGGTTCGGGTTGGACCGGTCTGAACCAGACCGGTCCGGACCGGGTTTGACCAAGCTTGAAGACGATGAATAGTGTGGCGCGTGGGCCTCACGGTTAGCCCCTTTGGGTGGCACGTGAGGCATATTTTGGGGAAGTTTCCAACACGAATTTTAAATTATTCGATGTAACGAACATTTTGACACTGGTTTCGAGTCAATAGGACATCGTCTCGATATGTTTCGGAATGTCTGAAGGTTTTAGGGCTCGATTAAAAATAGTTAAAAATTCGGGATTTGAAATATGATTTAATATCAATGATTTAAAAATGGATTTCAGAAAAATGACTTTGGGCTTAGAATCCCAGTTCAAAAAGTGGTTTTGAGAAACGTGATTTTGGGTCTTAGAATCAGATTTCTGGATGACGATTCGGGATTTGATTTGGAACTTGAAAGTGGATTTCCAGGTTTGGGTTCAGAATGGTTATTCCGGATGCCAGCTTACGGAATGATGGTTTCGGACTCGGATTTGGAAATGGTTATGGATATGAGTTCTGGCTTTGGATCCGGGATCCTGATGAGATTGCGGATTCGGATTCGAAAATGGAAAATGGTTTTTAAATGGTTTTCAGATTGAATTTGCTGGATCTGGTTATTGGGTTTAAATACCCGGATATGATTAGGACAGGGGCGGGCCCGGATTGGGTTTAAAGACCCGGATTGAGTTTAAATACTTGGGAGTTTAAAGACTCGGATATTGATATTTCCCCCGTAGGCCTGTTGAGTTTAAAGACTCAGGAGTTTAAAGACTCGGATTATATTGAGGCCTGGATTGAGTTTAAAGACTCGGATAGATCCAGCAGGTTCGATGGATGGGAATGTTGTTTCAATGTGTTGGATTTCACTGAGTTTTGATGATGATGGTTTTCAATAAAGGTTTTCCGATGTTTTGGGCTCTACCCGGATGAAATGGTTTTCGATGGTTTTGGACTGAGGCCCGGGATTTGAGAAAAGGAACCAGTGTTCGGTTTTTCTTACATGGTTTGCTTAACCGCAATATTGAATGGTTTTATGACATGAATTTTATATGCATGCATTGGTTTTTCATTGGAGGGTATAAATGTACTTGTTTTATGAACTGATTTTAAACTTATACTTTATTTTTGTCCACTCACAGTCTTTTTGTGTTTTTGATACCTTCCAGGTTGTTGCGGTGCGGGCTGTCAGTTGAGAGAGACGGAGACGTCACACGCGTGATCCACAGTAGATTCTGCACACTCTGGGAAGTCCGGGAGCTTTTGTACGGTCGTCTCGAGAATCCCTTGTCCGACTTACGTGTCATACGAAGGTTGAACGTCGGTTTAGCCTACGTGTCATGCGTAAGTTAGACGGGAGCAGGACTTAGCCCTTAACCCGGGGGATTGGGGGTGGGTCCTGTCAAGGAGGGCACTCGGTGGTAGTATATCTAAGTGTCGGTCTGCGAAAAGATGCTGCCCATTATCAACAGTACGGCGAGTGGTGTCTCAATGGAGATGTCCGAGCTGAACGAGCTTCCCGAGGGCTCCATGCCCGAGCGGATGTCCAAGTCCCTCCTGGTTTACTTACACGTAAGTGCCCTGTTTACTTTGTACTTGTGTTTATTTTTGTACCTTTGTTTTTGAAATGTTGCTAACTTATGTCTGTAGGTGCAGTCCCTCAGTTAGATGTTTGTGAACTACTCCCATGCCCTGAGGCGTGCAGCTGCTACTGAAAAAGAGGAGGCAGAGCTGAAAAAAAAACAGTTAGAAGCCCTGGCTTAGCGGTCGCAAGAGGCTGATCTAGCATTAAAGGATAAGGCCGAGCTGGAGAAAAAACTCAAAGTTCAAGGGCAACAGCTGACTGAGGAGTAGATTGAGGGTTGGAGTGGCCCTGTCCGTCTGATTCCTCTCAACTAATCCCCGATTAGTCATAATAAATTCATAATTAATTAATATTTAATTCTGATATTCGGGACGGGTCATTACATACTGGCCCTGTCCTTGATGGTGGCCGTGGTGGTCATGGTTCTTGTCCTTTTTTTTCCCGGGCTGTAGGAAGTAGTGTACTCTTTTCTTTTCCCGTTTTGGAAATTTTGGTACTGGGTCTAGCTTGGGGCAGTCTGCTGAGGAGTAGATTGAGGGTTGGAGTGGCTCGATCGGTGTGTGTTGACTGAGTCCCCCGTGCTAGGCTGGTAGGTGTTGGTTGGTGTAGCACTTCCCTTACTAGTCAGCAGCTCAGCCTTGGCGTGAATGGTCGCCTGTTTCATAAATTCATTGTAAGTAGACCAACCTTGGGTATGTACGGCGTACCTGAATTGTGACTCGTGCATACAGCCCTTGAAAGCCACAAAGGTTGCTTTGTTGTCAAACTCGGTGCACCGAGAGTATTCCGGACTGAAGCGGGTAGCATATTCGCGCAACATCTCGGTCTCGCCATATTTTAGGAGGAAAAGATCCTCGGCCGAGAAGAGTCTGTCTGTCTGCATCATGAATTGGTTGAGGAAGAAGCTGGTGAGTTGTGTGAAAGAGTCTATGGAACTGGGCTCTAGTCAATAGAACCAATTGATCGCGACCTCGATGAGGGTGGAACTGAAGACCAGGCATCGGGCCTCGTTGGTCAGGCTCATGAAGACAACGACCGGCCGAAAATTGTTGAGGTGGTTGATCGGGTCTATCTGTCCCGTGTAAAGGGGGATCTTGAGCAGCTTGATCGTGTGATCATGCTGGAAGTGGTTGATTCGATTCGTGAAAGGGACCAAGCTGGGTCTGCCTCAAGTGTGTGTCTGGGGTGTTCCTTTCTCTGCCTCGAGGTACCGCACTCGGTCGAGTAGCTGTTGGACTATCGAGTCGGTATTGTGGGCCTTGCCTAGGTAAAGGTAGTCGGTGCACTGAGGAGACTGTGTGTATCCCGTCGGGATGAGTTCCCTTTGTTTTCCCTAGACATGTTGTTGCACCGGGGCGATCGAATGGTCGTGCACAGAGGATTTTCTAGGATGAGTTTGCCCCTTCCATGACCTAGATAGGGGCGTGGTTGTCGTTGTTGGAGTGCTGCCATGGGCCCGTCTCGAGATGTGTCAGACCGGTCTATTTCATTGTCGGTAGGCCTTTTTCCCAGCGGAATTCGAGCTGGATTGGACTGAGCTATCTGCGTTTCGGTCTGGATGTGTCACTCAGGGCGTCATGGGCGTCGCGGTACACTCGAGTTCCTTGAGCACCCATTTCTGGGTATGACTAGAAGTTTTGGAGCTTTATTGGTCAGTTTGATCGTGGTAGTGTCATTCCCCTTTCAGCTGCTCGGTGGATCCTTTCTGGGCACTCGGCACAACCAGCCACGACTCTCTCGGCCCCCTGGATCTCATCCTGTGCGAGGCGGGCATTCAGCTCGACTTGTGTTGCCTGTATTTGGGCTACAACCTCGTTGTATTGCCCGCTAAGTTCGGTGTATCACACATCGACCTGAGTGTCGTTGGTCCTGATTTTAGCCATGTTGCGTTGTAATTTTTGCAACTCCTAGAGCACCTCTGGGGAGGTGTCCCTCGGGTGTAACTTCGTCGTCCATGTTGTACTGCATGCCTAGAGGATGAGAGGGGAACACGGTGCTTGGCTCAGAAGATTGGAGGGCAAACTTAGTCAGACTTCCCACAGACAGCGCCAAACTGTTTATGCATAAAATGTACCAACTTAGGGAGAGAATGCTGCTCTGCCACGTGCCCTTAAACAGACCTGAAAAAAGAGAAACTGGTTGGTTGGTCAGAGTATAGGCACTGGTGTGGTACCAGCCCAAAGGTACTCTGACGTCCAAATTAGTGGTCGGTTTGAGAAGTAACGGGTATGGTGAATAAAGTAGTGTAGAGTTATATTGAATATTTAAATACTTAGTTACCTTTATATGGCAAATGGACCCCTTTTATATGGGTGTGGTGTGTGTAATAAATACATTCTTCTGATGTGGGACAAATGTCAATCGTTGTGGGACCAACACGTGGAAGGTGGGGACTGTGCACATGTCGGCGTTGGCTAGGCCCTGCTAGGGTTTTCCTGTTTAAGTGGGCCTGGACTATTGGGCTTATGGAGATGTGTTAGGCAGAAGTACTTGGCCTTTGGTTCGGTCTGGGCCGATGTGAAATTTTATCGAGGGCCTTATGTTTGGTCGATCTGGGCCGACGTGGCGATTGATAGAGGGCTAGGCCTCCTGTTCAATCAGTTTGGGCCGACGTGGATGCTAATAGAGGGATGGGCCTCCTGGTAGGTCGGTCTGGGCCAACGTGGCTGTTGATAAAGGGATGGGCCTCCAGGTCATGGTAGAAGGGCTGTGCCTCCTAGTGGGTCTGGGCCTTTGGGTCGGTCTGGGCAGATATGGTATTAACAAACGGCGCGTAGCATTGGCACTTTTCACAATGGAAAATGAATTTAGCTGTATTGGCATGCCAACTCATCCAATAGATGCCTTGGCAGAAAGCCTTGTGTGTTATGGATCGGAGCCTAAATGGTTGTCGTAAGCACCTGCGTGTTTCTCCTCGTCAAGGATCTTCCCAGCCTGCGTGGGCCTTAAAGCTACTTAGGAGTGATTAGGCCATCGTCTTGTACAGATCTATGAAAGTGTCTGTGGACTTAAACTCGTTGTTAACCTAGTTGACCATGAGTTGAGAGTCGTTGTTTACGTGGATCTGCTACACTTCCACGTGTTTGGCCAGTCGTTGACCTGCAAGCAAGGCTTCATACTCGGCCAAGTTTTTTTAGGCCTTAAACATGAAACAGAGGGCATACTCGAATTAAAGTTTATCTGGGGTGGTTAGGACAAGCCTTGCACCTGAGTCGTTGTGGCAGGTAGAGCCATGCACGTGTAACTTCCATGTGGGTCGATCGGTGTCGAGGGTAGATGTTGTGCATGTGGCCGGGAACTCTGAGGGGATTGTGTCTTCTAGCTTGCTGGTAGGTAGATAAACTCTGAGATGAAGTTTGGGACGACCTATCCCTTCTTGGCTGGCCAGGAGGCGAATGTGATGTCAAATTCGCTAAGTTCGATGACCCATTTGAGTAGCTGACTGGTTGTGTCAAGTTTCTACAACACTTGGTGGAGTGGTCTGTGACGATGATGTCGTGGGCCTAGATGTATGGCCAAAGTTTCCTAGACTAAATTAACAGAGTAAAGGCAAGTTTTTGAGGTTGGTGTACATATCCTCGATATCTTGCCCGTTGACATAGTACACAAGATGCTCGGCTCCGTCTTTCCTCTTGATCAATATCGAGCTGGCCTTGGTCATGTAATTCTTTAGCTCGGTGAAGGCTTTTGTGCACTCCTCAATCTAGATATTATGTTTGGACTTTATTTTGAGAGCATCAGTGCTACCCCTCAGGTGACGCTCTGGATGTCTTTCTACGTCTAAGGGGGCTCCATGTCCCTAAGGGCCTTGATCTTCTCGGGGTTGGCCTCAATCCCTAGTTGGCTAATCATGAATCCCAGAAACTTACTCGAGCCGACCCTGAAAACACATGTCACTGGGTTGAGGTGCATCTTGAAATGCTTTCAGGACTGTGAACATCCGCGCGAGGTTAGTGATGTGTTGGTCGATCGTCTTGTTTTTGGTGAGCATGTCGTCCATGTAGACCTTCATGGTTTTCCCAATCTGGTTGGCAAACATGTAGTTGATGAGGCGCTGGTAAGTTTCCCAAGTATTCTTTAGACCGAAGGGCATTACGTTGTAACAATATAGACCCTGGGAGGTGCGGAAGTTGGTATGGATCTGGTCAGTCGAGTGCATGAAAATCTAGTTGTACCCCGAGTATGTATCCATGAAACTTAGTAGCCCGTGCCCAATTGTGGCGTCAACCAGATTGTCGAACTTGGGTAGGGGAAAGTTGTCCTTGGGGCAGGCCTTATTTAGTTCGATAAATTTGATGTACATGCACCAGGCGCTAGAGGTCTTTTTCACCAGAACCACGATGGCCACCCAAACTGCGTAGACTAACTTACGGATGAGTGGATGGTACTGAGCTTGACAATTTTTTGCATTCATGTTTTTGGTCCGATCGAAATTTTAGATGCGTCTTTTAATATTTGACGGGCTTGAAGCCCGAATTAATGCTGAGTCAGTGGCATATGACGTTAGTCGAGATGTCAAGCATGTCAGAAAAGGACCACGCAAAGACCTCAGAGTTGTCACATAGGAATCTTATCAGGTCAGTGCATTGAGCAGGACTAAGAGTTGTACGAATCTTGACCTTCTGATCAGAAAAGTTGTGAGAAATGACAACCACCTCTACCTTTTCGATAGGCTGGGGATGTGGTGTTGCCAAGTGGTCTCATAGGTCCTCGATCAGTCCATCCTGGATATGTTGAGCAATCTGAGGGTCGACGAGGTTGGCTTCAAAGGCGGACTTGGTGACTGCCATTGTTTCTTTTGATTTGGTGATGGCTTTCCTACTAGAGTGGTGGAATTGCAGGTCCGTGCGGCCAGCTATTCCCCTCAAACTTGTTCGATACCCATGGAGGTCGGGAACTTGATCAGTAAGAGAATAGTGGAGACAACCACTCAGAGCTGGTTAATCAGACATCGTCCCAGGATCACGTTGTACGTGATTGGACAGTCGACGACCAAAAATGGAGCTAGGACAGTGGCCAGCTTGAGGGTGTCCCCAATAGAAAGAGATAGGGTCACAGTGGCGTCCAATACAATTGGGTCCTCGGTGAAGCCGATGAGGGGGGGGGGGGGGGGGGTTAGAGATCGGTCCAAGTCTGATTTTTGGGATGCTGAGTTGTCAATGAGCCTCCATGAAGATCTCGTTCACCAAGCTGCCTATGTCTATCATGATTCGACCGACATCAAAGTTGGCGATCTAGGCTCGGATGACGATCAGGTCATCTTGTGGGTAGATTACTCCTCGTTCCTCCTCCTTTGAGGAAGATATGGTTTCCCAACTGGTCTTCCCAATTATTTTGGCTCGGCCCTAGTCAATGCGGAAGAACTATTAGTTGTGTTGTGTAGTAGGGAAGAAGTTCTTCTTTACTCAATTGGATGCCAAGGGTGAAGAGATGGACGTGCTGCCAGTTAATCTGAAGGTGACGGGGTTGCTGAGGTACATTTTCCAAGAATGGTTGATCTTGTCATCTCGCACGAGTGCCTCCACTAGATCTTTGAAGGCAAAACATTAGTCAATGTTATGACCGTTGTACTTGTGGTACTGGAAATAGGTGCTAGTGTTCTTTTTCCATTCGGCTTGTTGCTGGTGTCCAAGATGGCTTGGGGATCATATTCTTAACACTTATGAGCACGTTTTCGTATGAAATATTCAGGATGATGTACGTCTCATACTTCAACCTAAGGGGTGGTCTATCAACATTAGTGTTGTTAGGCCAATAATTATATCTGTGTTAGTTCTGGGGATTGTTGTGGTGGTCATGGCTCTTCCTCTTCTTGCCTAGCCTGTACGCGTTGAAGTAGTCCTTCCTCTTCCCATTATGGGAGTGTTGAATGTGGTTCTGGCTTGAGGTTGGTTGTTGAGTCGAAGGCTGTGTATTGGAGTTTCTAGGTCGGTATGTGTTGACCGAGTTCCCCGAGCTCGGCTGATAAGTGTTGGCCGGTATAGCATCCCCCTTGTTGGTCAGCAGCTCCACCTTAGCGTGAATTGCAGCCTATTTCATAAGCACATTGTATGTAAACCAACCTTGAGTATGTGTGGCGTACTTGAAATGTGATTCTCAATGACCGTCTTTGAAGGCGGTGAAGGTTGCCTTGTCTTCTATCTCGGTGCATTGAGAGTATTCATGGCTGAACTAAGCTACGTACTTCTGCAGTGGCTCGGTCTCACCTTGCTTCAAGAGGCAGGTCTTCTGCTGAGAACAAACCGAAGACCGTCTGGAGCTGCTCAAAGGAGTCAATGTTACCAGTCTCCAATTGGTAGAACCAATTGATTGCAGCCTCAGTGAGGGTAAAGCTGAAGATGAAGCGCTGAGCTACGTCATACAATTTCTTGAAGGCCAAGGTCGACCAGTAGTTGTTGAGGTGGGTTATAGGATCTCCTTCTTATGTGTGGAGGGGGATCTTGAGCAGCTTGATATCATTATTATGCTCAAATTGGTTGATTCTGCTAGTGACTAGGCCCATGATTTCTTTACCCCCAGTCCTTGTTTGGGGTGGCGCTTTCTCAGCCTCGAAGGTCTTTACCTGGTCTAGGAGCTATTGGACGAGCTGGTTTATGTTGGGGCCCTTGCTCCGACTCCTGTAGTCAGTGTCCTCGATGGGACTGTTGCCCTCTTTTCGGGAGAAGATTCCCTTGTGCCTTTGTGTTGGACGCTGTGGAGAGGTTGGTCAGATCGTTGTACGATTGCAACCTCCTAAGATGAGTCAACGCCCTTCGTAACTGAGATGTGAGTTGGCTTTTCGATGCCAGGGGGGGCTACTGCAGATTGACATCGAAAGGTGCCCGACTGATCGGATCTCTCGATGCTAACTCGATCTCCCAAGGGAAGGTGAGCTTGACGGGGCTGAGTTATCCGCGGTCTCGTCGAGATGTGCCGCTCAGGGCTTCGCTAGCGTCGCGATAGATTCTAGTTCCTCACTAGCCCTTACCTGGCATGATCAATAATTTAGAATCCTTGTCGGTCTGTTCGCCCATGATGGGGACCTTTTCCTTCCCAGTCGCACGGTGTACACGCTCGGCACAGTTAGCCACGACCCACTCAGCCACGTGAGCCTCCTCTTGAGCGTGGTAGGTGACTAGCTAGGCTTAAGCAGTTTTTAGCTGTGCCACCTTGTCGATGTATTGCCCATTCAGTGCTTGATATCGTACCTAGGCCTGAGTTCTGTTGGCCTTGATTTCGGTCACATTGCGTTTGAGCTTTTCCAATCTTCCGACATTACCGGATGAGGTGTTCCTTGGTCCCCGGTTCCCTGGTACGGGGGTGATTTCACCGTCCATTTGGTCTTGCATGTTGATGAACTAGCAAGGTGAGTGAAGCTTGACTCGGTAGAGTGGTGGGAAGATTTAGTCAGAATTCTCATAGACTGCACCAAACTATTGATGCATAAAATTTGCCAACTTAAAGGTGGAATCCTGCTCAGCCACGTGTCCTTAGACTAACATGCTAAAAAAGGCAATTGATCTTTGGTCAGAGGTAAGCATCAGTGTGGTGTCAGTCTAAGGGTACTCCAACGCTCTAATTAGTGTAGGTCGGTGTGTATAAGGAGTAAGTGATGAATAGTAATTTGCGAGTAGATATGAATAGTCAAACTTAATTACCTTTATTGGAAAACAGACCCCTTTTGTATGGGTGTGTGAGAGATGAATAGTGAATTATTTTGATGTGGGAGAATGTGCATCTGTTGTGGGATTGACACGTGACCTCTTGATAGATGGAGGTGATTCATCCACGTGTCAGCTGATAAAAAAGCCTTGTTAGGCTCTGTCTGCTAGTTTGCACTTAGGCTCTTTAAGCTCATAAGTATGTCGTGGGCTTGCGGTATTAGGCTCATAGAGTTTGATCTAATATGGTATCAACAAATGAAGATTACTATTGAGTAAAAAAAATTTGCACAATGCCATGATAAGAAAAAAATCAATTTCAACTCGAAACAAAAATAAACCCATAAATAATTTGAAAACCCATAATAAATCGTATGAAATTGACTAAATTGAGAATATATAAATGTGTGATATATTTTTTTTACTCAAAATTATAACGAACGGCAAAAGAAGAGATCAAAGAGCGCCTTTATATCATCTACCAAAATTAATTTAGAACACTCATCTTTTGAGTAGAGCTTTTTAGCCAAATATAGTGCAATACTTATTAATTTATACTTATAATGCAGTTGCGTTCTCTTTTACACAATGTACTTCTAATATATTTAGTTCATACGATGCAATTGATGTCTATGTTGACAAATATAACGGTTAAAACATATCTTGTACATATATGTAGTGTAATTTTGATCATTTTGAACATATGGTTCAATTTTAGTGATCTTGTATAAATAATGTAGTTCCAACCATTTTGGATCTTGTTTGATCGAAAAATGGGCCTAATGAGATATGACCTCGCCAGCTGCTGATTCGCTTTCTTATAGGCATGTCAAGTGACTTGCGAGGTAGAGAGAAAAACACTAGACATTGGTTGGACACCGGCCTAATAGACGTCAATGCTTAAGTCAATAAACGAGATGAAGATCAATAGACAAATTAGTAGTAAGAAAGGAAGGAGTGTGTAATTTGTGAGTTGAGATTACATTTATGAGAGAGTTTTGGCTGGTATTTATAGTAGTAATGAATGTGATGGTTGAACCCTAAAGATGCAGGGTTCAAGATATCTCAGGAGATCCTACCACGTGTCCTAAGGTATCCGAGATGAAAGACAGGTGGCAATAGATCTCCGGGTATGTCAGGGAGTTGATATTGACATTTGTTGGAGGGTCGTACCAGGGGTGTCAACTTGAACTTGCTAGGTGTGGCTTTCGAGTGGCAACGCCTTAGGCTCTCGTCAATGTGTTGTGAGTATAGCCTCGAGTGGTAAGTGTGCCTGCCAATTGGTAATTCTGTCTGCCGATTAACATGTATGTCGACTACCTGACGGTTGATCGATATCTAATGAAATGTCAATCATCATAGACTTTTAGTGCAGCTTCAGCTAGCTTGGATGTATAGTATTATCCCCATTCAATGCAACTTTGATTATCGATCTCTAACGTATAATGTAACTTTAGTCATCTTGCACTATGTATGATAGTTAGTTTTGCACTATGTATAATAGTTAGTTTCAATCATCTTAAATATGACATATAATACAGTTTCAATTTATATTAGACATACAAAAGAAGAAACAAAAGGTAAATTGATTTTGTTGAATAGTTACATTTACGGTAGTTACAATTTATCTTAGACATATAATACAATTTGAAATTTTCTTGGATGTATTATTTTTAATCACATTAATCTAATGTGATTTTATCTTTTCTAATACAATTTGAAATTTTCTTGGATGTATTATTTTTAATCACATTAATTTAATGTGATTTTATCTTTTTAACCTATCTTAAAGGTGAGACCTGCTTAAAAGCTGTAATATACAAATATCGATGATTTATTTTATTTTATTTTTAAACTTTGTAATATAAGGCTGAATCCTTACTGATTTCAATATCTTTCCCTCAAAGGCTTCAAGTATAGAAAGATCCTAAGATCCTACCAAGAGTTAGTAATTAATTCTGGCTAAAAACAAAAGTTGAACTCAAAGTTGAACTTTTAAGACAATTAATTGTCTACGTCCTAAGCTTTAGTGTTATTTTGGAGCCCTGAAAATGGTTCGGTATAGTTCGGTATGAAGGTAATATCATAACCATACCAAGTAATTTTAACTGGTTTGGTACAATACGGTATTTCAAAATTTAAAATTGATATTGTACCGTACTATACCAATTTTGTTCGGTACAATTTCGATTTTGATATGATAATCAAACAATGAAAATTTATTCATATAATTCATGAAAGGAAACTAGGAAAGTATACTAGTGAGATTTCCATAGCCTATGCTACCTATACCAGTGAGATTTCGAATCTATATATATTAATCAAACAACAAAAACTCAATTCATATAATTCATGTGCCAAATAACACAGAAATAGACCTGACATATATATGAGTATATATCAACATTTCTTTAATCCAATGAAAGAAATATATATGAGTACAGACCCGAAACCGGTACGAGATCGTATTGTATCGATCATACATTCAATTTTATTATTCAGTTTTTTTCTGTTTTGATATGATACGGAACGAGACAATTTCGATTTTTCAGGACAATATACCCAGGACTACTATTTTGCGTTATTGAACAATAGTGTATGTTTCACATTTAAGTGTTAGTGGTCCAAAAAATAACGTACCACCCAATAATTCCTAAAGCCCAATGTACAAAGAAAATAATGTAAATTATGAGATTTTCCGTTGTGAAAAGCATAATTAACCCGGAAAAATAAACATTACCAATAATTACATCATGTCATGAAAACCCCTCAGTTCGGCACATAGGAAATTATGCCTAACGCATGCAGCTTATTGTTCATGCATCAAGCCCAAGCAACTGCAGCTGCCACCCAAGCCCATAATTCATCTTAAAAGACAAAACACATGCTATTTCGTCCTGAGCTAATCCAGCCCACACAATTTATTAATTAATCACTCATCAAGCACCAGCTATTTCAACCCGTACCAAAATACCTCCTCCATGCTCAAGTGGGCCAAAGCCTCACAAAATCTTGCGGCCTATTGAGAGGGCTATGGCATGGTTACGAGGCCGATAAAAGATTCTTGGAGGTGGGAGTTTCTGGACCACTTAGGGGCGACAAAGCCCAAGCCCAGCTCGTTGAAAGCCCACCTTTGCCAGCCCAAACCCACATTTTGATGATTCAAAACCATTTACTAGCCCAAGCCCAACACAGACCTTCACCAGTTCGAAGGCCACCACCAGTAACCGAAAAAGAAGTGGCTGCTAGACTTTCCAGCATTCAAAACAACAAACCACGTGAAAAAAAAAAAATGAGGACATCCACCTTCCGTCGAAAAAGCTAAAGCCATTAGTCACAGTGGACCTAACAAAATGTCCTTTTAGCCCAAAAAGGCCTTTCCCTTTCCATTAAAGCGAAAAAAGCCGAAGCAAGAAAGAAAAGGAGCGAAAACCGAAAAGCTTGGAATGGAGTCACAAACTCCATGCGCAGCACGTTTTTCTGGCGTCCGCACAACCCAGAAGTCTAGAACCACTCACCTAAAAAGCCATACCTAAAAAACCCCTACGAAAGAATAACCTAGAGTTTTCGAGGAAGGGGAATATTGCATTATGTTCGAATTCTTATAAAATGAAGGCTATGATTGTAAGTAGCAATGATTATGGAGAAGGAAGTGTGAATGAGAGAAAACAATTGTTCCGTATGATTAAAACGACCACCACCGTGGCCAAAACGACGAGTAATAAACAAAGTACTCAAACATAATCCAAGTGATCCGACTTGTTAGAAATTTAGTAAAATAATGGTGTCAATGGAGGTTTTTGGTCTCAAGATTTATTTATTTCAATTTTGGTGCGTCTTTAAATGGGTTTACTTATACAGGTTGACAACAAATTCGTTGACCAAGAACAGTGGATAGACCAATGATTAAAGAAGCGTGGATACAACTAAACTTAATTAACGTAATTGTCAAGACTCTTTTGGGAAGAGATATACAGGATGATGAAGGAAATTAGGAGTGTAAACATCACTAAATCCACTATCTTGATCCTCAAGAATGCAACATTCAAAAGTACACTACACGAGATTTTCATTTACAACATTTCTAAATACTATAACAAGCATTGATCGGATTCCGTTGATTTCTTCAAATCTTCAAAACATCAAATTAAATGTTTCTAAGAGGATAAAATACTTGCGGCCCCACCCCTGAGGCACCATCTTCGAAACAGGTCATCAGGGAAACCGAGTGAGAGAACAAGCAGCCAGCATATTCAAAATTCTTCAAAAACAAGATTGCCAAGTCAAAACTTGCATCTAAATGGTTGAATATGTCCATGGCTGTACGTGTCAGCAATCTTTAAGCCATACAATTTTCTTATCCTACAACATCATCAAACTTACCGATCTAATCTGCATTTTGGGAATGCTAACCTAAAACTACTGAATACCTCATCAGATGGGGATAGGAAACATATTCGGGAAGTTTTTAAAGGTGGTACTACTTATAATCTCCCGTCCACATCCTGAGTTGATTACTGCTTACATTTCTCTAATGGGGGATGATCACAAAAATAAAAAGCATCAATTCCTAGATCAAGGAGATTGTCACATTTCTAACAGAAAACTAGAACAAGAATGCATATGTGTCACTATAGATAACATAACTTCAAAATCAAGTCTGCACATAGCCAGGAGAAACCTTTGGTCATGAAAATAAACCAGGGATAACAAGGTAGAGGGTATGCATCAATCAGGAGTCAGAGAGATAAACACAGTTACCAATTCTCTGCCCTTTTCAATTGCGTCTGCAATTCCAGCCCAATGGGCATCAAACCAATCGATCCATAGGACAGATAAACACAGGTTAGTCCGCACAGAAAAATAAATGCATCGTTTGGATTAAAGAACAAACTTTCACATTAGGGTTAGTTACCTCAGCACATGTTGACTCAGTTAGGTTAGGTACCTCAGCCAATGCAGAGGTGAGCAAGTACTTGGTGAAGCTCTAATGAAGGCTCTCACCGCTGCATAAAAACCAACAGCTACGGTTGGAATTCACAGACACCGAAACATTGCTTGAAATAAAATGAAGAATAGATTTATTCATTTCATGAATTATATTCATTCTTCTGGATACAATAATCATAAACAATGTTTTAGCCTTGGAACAGTTAAGTCAAGTCTCTGGTATTCGGTTCATCTCAAACCTGAAATATTCTTCTTCACCGTTCTCTTCCTCTTCATCAATGGGTTCTAGAAGTGCACGAACATTCATTCCTGATAGGAGCCATTACAGAATAAATCAGTGAAACACCAGCTCGAGACAAAGCTCCACCCATTGATGTTTGATCTCAAGGAAATTGTCCATCCATTTTTTAATTTCCTCTAAAGATTAATATATAGTACTAACATTTCTCAGCTGCATAATCTGACAGTGCATGCCACAGCCTGTGCCCAGTATTTGAGCCTTGCTTTCACATCCTCAGGACGATCACCTGGACAAGAAAAAGGTCACCAAGAGATCAGATGTTTGAAGATTTACACAAGAGAACACAATTGGGGACAGATTCAAAAGAAAACTTAATACGGAACAACTTCAATTGGGTTTACATCCATCAATCAAGTAAGGGGGGCAGAAGCATAAAAGTTTCAGAGTTATGCTTCCAGCCCAGTTCATCATCTCATACACATAACCTCTATCCCTCTATCATACAAATGTAGACTGCCTAAATTACTCTCGATAAACACAAGAACCAAAATTTTTAATTTAATTTTGATTAGAAATATAAAAAATTCAGTATCTCTAAAGTACAAATATAATCAAAGCCCCAGGGACAGCTAACAATGCCACATTTTAATTTGAAATGTAAAGAAACCCTCTTGTCATATAACCATCATCAGATCATATACGAATGAAATCAATAAAATTACGAAATCCCAGATCACTCACCAGGACTAGAGATCTTCCAATTGGCAATTGGACTTGAAACCGAGGGGCACGAATCAACTGGCGCCGGAGAGTTCTCAGGCGACTTCTGCTTCTCATCGATGAACTTCTGGCTCATAGAGTAACAGAGTTCAAGAGCAGGCAAGGTGTTACAGAGCTCAGGAATCTCTTCGTAGCTGAAGCCAAATCCCAGATCCAAACACCCTTTGAGCTCATCAAGATCCTCGTCCGTCAAGCTCTTGGTCCTCGTCAAATCATCCTCATCAGCTGCCTCTACATACCCTTCAAGCAAAACCTGGTTCTTCTTTTTCTTCTTGCTCTTTAAGCTGCTCAACTTAGGCCATTCTTCGTCCTCGTTTTGTTGGATGAATTCAGAAGAATACGCGCCTTGCAGGGATTGATTGGTTAATGGCTCATCTGGGTTTTCTCTGATTGAAGAGACCCATGATTCTGTTTCACAAGTGAAGGCCTCCATCTCTGTCTTTCTCGATTTCTTTTTCAATCTTGCTCGTGAGTGCTTGTGAGGGATGCAGTGAGTCGGCATTTTAAAGCTGTGCCCGCAACGAAACAACCAATTATTATTCTTAATTTTAAAATCCAATTATTATGTCTTATTTTTCAATCCAATTATTATGCCTTTATTTTTTTAATTTCTGGAATATCGATATTAAGAATGTATGGTTATGACTCATCATACACATAAATACATACATAAACACAGCATTCATCTTCGCGCGTATGTGATTTGGACAGGACAGCTTTAGTGTGAGAATGGGAGGGCATGAAGATGATGACAAAAAGCAGAAGTGGACACGTGGTGGAGGACTGGAACCTGGACACAAAAAATAATACATGACAATGAAAGAAAAGTTTTTTATTTAAAATACCCTATTAATTTTAGGATAATGTTAAGAGTATCAAATATTTTCCCTCTTTTTTTTGTATTTTACTACATGTGGTGTGACGTGGCATTATATGTTATTATTATTTTTTGTTAAATTATATTATTATTTTAATTATCTATTTTAAAATTAAAATTAAAATTAAAATATAAACAAAATCAAATATTAATTAAAATACAAAATGAACAAGATACCAATAAGACCAATTGTTGATATTTTGTTCATTTTGTATTTTAATTTGATTTTTTAATATTTGATTTGATTTTGATTTTGATTTTTATTTTAAGATAGGTAATTAAAATGATGACAAGATTTGGCAAAAAAAATTGGTGACATGGAATGCCCCATTGAACGCCACATATGGTGAGATACAAAAAAGTGGGAAAGTAAGTGGTACCCATAATATTATTCTTAATTGGCTTTTTACTGTAGATGTACTAGGAATGCGCCACCGCGTCTCAAAATGCATAAGGAACGGAAATTCGTTCTACTTTGCATCAAGAATTGGTGCAACATTAAGTCGGTTGCATCACTTAACTGATAGACGCACTAACGACGTTTACAATGAAGGTATTTTTTGTCCAAAATTGTAGACGTGGCATCAATGTGGCGGTATTTTTTTTCCGTATGTGAGACCCATTTGTAGTGAACGTGTTCAGTGAGGTGGAATTCAAAATTGCAAGCTCGAGAGGAAATCTAATTAGGGCAAATTCTGGGCTGCTAGGGTTTTTGGAAAATTTGGGGAAAGGCAGAAATCGAACACGATTGTTCTTGAGACTTTCTGAGGTTTTAATCGGACGGTAAGGTGAGCTTAAAGAGGTTGTCGTTGGACGATGCCGATTCGTAGAGAACTTGAAGGAGTGCAACCCGATTATAGTAAGTTTTGAAGCCAAATTTCCTGTTTTTGGTGTGGTTAGAGATAACATTATTAATTGAATATGATTGTAATTGTTTACTGATATTTATGTTAATTTGGTATGCTGATTGAATATGATTGTTAACTGTTATATGGTGTGCCAACCGATTAGTGATAATCTTTATTTATTGATATTGATGTTAACTCGTGTGTGGATGTAAATTGAATGATATGCAAAAGGTAGTGGGGTGGAATGTGGCCATAGTGTGGCTATAGTGGAGTGTGTCGACCTGTCCCTTAAAAGGTCGAAAAAGTATGTAAAAGGTTGGCTGTATGTGCTAGCTGTTTGTTGGCTGGCTATATTTATTAAAGGTTTGGGTATTGGTTAAAGTTTTGGGTGTTTGTTGACTGTTTGTGTTGGTATTTTTAAGGTTAAATCATGCATGTTTCACGTTTATGTTGGAGTTGGTATTATTGGTATAATTGGTATGGTTGGTTGTTTCATGTTTGTGTTGGAGTTGTAATAAAGTGCAGGATTAATGTTTAGGGTGTAATAAAGTTGGTTTTTTGGTTTTGGTGGAGCTGATGATGTAGTGTCCATTGGCTTACATCATGGCAGACAATTCATAAACACAATGGGAAATTGGACATACGAGGGTGGTGGCATGGTTTGGTATGATTGGTGTGCTTGGGATTACCTATCCTTGATGGAGTTAAATGTTCTATTGAAAGACCAACATTATGTTGGATACAGGCTTCATCTGGAAAAGGTGGAATTTTACTTTAAGAGGGGAGAGAAGTTCTTCAAGATTGGTAATGATCAGCAACTTTTGGACTTGGTTAAAAGGTCAGCGCATACGAAAGCCAAGAGTTTTAATGTATACTGCAAACATGCTGTGGAGGGGGTTAGTATTGAAGAAATTGTTGAAACTATAGAATACAGGTCAACCATCCATGAGCAAGTGCCTGTTGCTGAACTGGATGTAGTCCATCATGGAGAGGATCCTATTACGCAAGAGACCATTCAAGAGACTGTTACTCAAGAGGCAGTTACACAAGAGCTAGTGGTTCAAGAGCATATCCACGAAGAACCAGTTTCTGAAGAACCTGCCCATCCTGAAAAGAGACCAGCTCGTGTTACTATGCAAAAAAAAAAGGAAATCAATGGGTTTTACTGAAGATGTTAATGTAGAGAGGCTAGTAAGAGTTACCAAGCAATCTAAAGGGAAAGATAAGGTTGTAGTTGAGCAAGTACATATACAGAGGCTAGCAAGAGTTAATAGAACTTCAAAAGCTTGTTGTTTCTTTCCTTTTGGTCATTTTATTCAAATGTAATAGTCCAAGTTTGAATGACAATATTATGCTCAAATTATGGTCAATTTGCAAGCTGAAGTTGTTAAGTTTCTATGTACTGTAACGACCCATCCCGAAATTCGGGATTAGATTAGTAACTAATCATGATTAGCGGGGTTAATCGGTGATTAGTTGGGCGAAATCGGACGAACGGTGCAAAATGACCGTTTTGCCCTTAGTCGTGGGTAAAATGTTGACTTTTTATTCGGACGGTCAAATGGATTTTGACCGATGATCGTGACGTAATTTGGGACGTCACGAGTCTATAGACAGGTGGCACGTTCGATTTCGACGTTCGCGGTGAAAGTTATGACGTTCGGAAGTCAAATGGCATATTCGTAATTTGAACGAAAAGGGGAAAATGTTGACTTTTGACTAGGAGGCCCGATGGCCGAGGACCGTTAGGAAGGTCTCGATGCCCTGAGTTCGTAGACAGGCAGCACGCGTCGATCGGAGTTCGGATGACCAAGTTTTGGGTCTAGATGCGTGATGGGCATTTTGGTAATTTATCAGATGAGGGCAAAATGGTAATTTGGTACATCGGTTACTGTTCACCACCGTGGAACAGAGTCTGCACGGCCATGCCGTGAGTGCCCTGAACGATTCAATTGTTTAATTGAGTAGTGGCTGTGTGGGGTGAATTGTTTAAGGTTTTTGAGGCAGTGGGTAGCACCATTGAGGACTGAAACTGAAATGCAGAGCACGGGAGAGCTTTAAATTCATGTTGGGGTCTGTTTGTGACTACGCCCAAACTACGCATTAAATTAAACATGTAATCTGAGTGTTATGCAATTTAAACCCTTTTTGTGTAGATGTAGTATTGGTAAATAGGGATCGTTCTTAACCGGGGAAATTAGGGAACATTAATAATGTGTTAGTGGGAAATGAATAAAAGAATAATGAATAAAAGAATTAAATAATAAAAGAATTAAATCATCAAAGAACTAATAAATTAAAGAATAGATGAATAAGAGAATAAAGAAATAAAAGAATAAAGAATTAAAAGAATAAAAGAATAAAAGAATAAAGAATAAAAAGAATCAAAGAATAAAAGAATAAAAAATAAAAAAGGATCAAAGAATAAAAGAATTAAAAGAATAAAATAATAAAATAATAAAAGAATAAAGAATTAAAAGAATACAAGAATAAAAGAATAAAGAATAAAGAATTGAAAAGGGGGGTTTTGAAAAGGAGTTGTAAATATAAAATAAATAAAACAAGTAAAAATAATTAAATACTTAATTTTACTTCTACTTTAACCTTTGTACTAGTGAATTTTCTTCAAACACATATTTTTACCAACACTCTAACATCATGCTCATATTGAACCAATCACGAAATCATACCTTAATCATCTCAAATACATGCATACATTTTTCATATTATAAATGCACCGAACAGCGGATTATTACTTATAATATGATTCACCTTAAGTAAGTGATTTAATGCGCCGAACAGCGATCAAACATTAAATCTCTTCAACTCTATCCTAAATGCCCCGAACAGCGGATCAACATTTAGTTTCGAATTGAAGTTTAAGTACTAAAACATATGAAGTAAAAGAAACTCAAAAAGTAAAACACATGGAGATTGCATTCTTACTTACAAATGTTAGAAAGAAAATACCACCACATATATTGAATTATAAGTAAAACCAATAACAATAACAAGAATTTAAGTAGAGAAGTATGGATTTTCACAAGAATCACCGAACAGCGGCAGGAAACTTGTGAAGATGGAAGAAGAAATACGAGGAATTCGGTCTTAAAACTCTTGAATTGCCTTAGAATTACTTGGCCTAGGTATTTCTTAAGGGAAGCATAAAAATGTGTTTAAGAGATCTCAAAGAAATATCACAAGAACAAAGTAAAGAAGAAATGAAATTAAGAAAAATAAAAATAACATAAATTAAGAACAAGAATTAAAAGAAAGCTAATTAATAAGAAAATCTACAAGAAGTTAAAATGGTCCCCAAAATTGTCTCTCAAAAGAGAGAAATAAAAGAACTAAACTAAGAACTAAGAACTAAGAACTAAGAACTAAGAAAGAAATGGAAGAATGAAACTAATTGGGGACTCCCCAAAATACAAGAATTGAAGCCCTATTTATAGGTGGAAAAAGCTATCAAAAATACATAAACAAATACAATAAAAAATGTTAAATAATGGAATGATGAGTAATAAAGATTAGTGATGATGTTTAGAAGTGGTTTGAGTTGTCAAGTTGCAAAATTGGGTTGGAAAGTGGAAAGAATTTGGGTGGAAGTTGGGTGGAAATTAGGTGGAAGCTGCTGGAAAATAATTCAACAGAGGGCTGCTGAAAAAGGGAATGGAATTTCGGCTGGAGGCTGCTGAATGGAGGGACTGGAGCTCGGCGGGCTGCTGCTGAGACGGTGCCTGGGAGATCGACAAGCGCGCGCCGAATGGAGGAACAGCAGATCGGCCAGCGCCTGTCGACGGGTCCGCTGGGCTGGTGGATGTGCGGGCTGGGCCTGGCGTGCTGGGCTGGTGGATGTGCGGGCTGGGCCTGGCGCGTGTTGGGCTGTGCAGCCGGGCCTGCACGGATTGGGCTGGGCTGCAAAATAAAAATTAATTAATTTATTTAGTTAATTTAGTAATATTTCACCGAAATTCGTCCATAATTTCTTCGTTATAATTCCGATCGGGAAGACTCTTTCGCCAAAATACTCCAAATTACAAACTTTATTTATTTAAACAAAAATAACACAAAATAAATTAATTTATCTAATTATTTAATATTTTAATATTAAAAGTCAAGTATAAAGGGTATAAAATAATATAAAATAATGCTTATTTGAGGACCTATCAAATACCCCCACACTTAAACTTTGCTAGTCCCTAGCAAATACTAAAATTAAACTACAAAATCAAAACAAGTGAACCTTTAACCATTTGTCTCAATATTTCATTATTATCATCATGGCATAAAAGATTTTCACTTAAAGCATTTAAGCATATGGAATTCAAGAGTTAATATATGGTAACAAAATGTTTTAACAAATAAGATAATGAGTAAATATGGTGAAATGGATCTCAACATGAATAAAACAAGTATGAATCAACTCACAAGGATATGCACTCATAAGTTCACTCAATTTGTGAGGGTTTGTGTTTGCACTCAAAGTATGTGAGAAATACTCACATAATCGAAATGAAGTACTTTTGCAAAATTTCAAACAAACACCTCAAGATAAAAACAAAACATACTTGCACAAATGAACCAAAACCATAAGCTTACTCAAGTGATTGACTCCACTAATCAAAATTTACCATCTTAAGGATCATAAGGTCTTTATAAAGGTTGTAATGGGGCTAAGTTTAGAGGCAAGGAATATATAGGACAAGTGGTGCTCAATTCGTTCCAAGACTCAATAGACTCCCAAAACGTATCATAGCTTCCCAACCTTAGTGCAATGATGTCAGTAATCCATCCTTTCAAACATAGGCCTAATTTCATCATGTTGGGCCTCATAGTCATTCTTTGTGTCGGATTTACAAATGTAAGGGACTTAACTCAAACATTACATAACCAAACCTTATTACCTTGATCGAGACTCAACCTTTTTTTTTTTTTTTTTTTTTTTTTTTTTTTTTTGATTTTTTTCTTTTTGATTTTTTTGATTTTTTTTTTTTTTTTTTTTTTTTTTTTTTTATATCAAGGTAATAACATGTGTCAACAATACAATAAAGCTTGAGTCGGTAAATCCAAATAATTCACATAAAAGTCTTTTCAACATCATCATTTTCTCCTTACACAATCTTTATATCTTCAACCGAGTTCTTGGAACAAGGGTAAAGGATGTCTATACTAAGCTCAAGTGTTTAGATAATCATGGTGATGAAAGAAAGGCTTAACGTGGGCTCGAAAGGGTTAAAACTAAGGGGGTCGCAACTTGTGCGCACAAAATAGGGAACATGGATGTTTGAATTTGTGGTGTTAACCCTAATGCCTTAATCATATCCAAAATCAGAGAGTTTATTGACTCAAAAGCTTTGAAAATCACATAAAATAAGTTCTAGTACTCTAGAGTTCATTAAAAGCTATGGCAAGCAGTTATGAGGCATATGTATATCAATTTAAACAAAGAACTTATGAATCACTCATCAAAGATGTATATAAAGTTCTAAAGCTCACATAAGGTTCATATGATTCATACTTATCTTATCATGCTTGCTTATGTACCAATTTACATGCATTATCTTCAAGTTATAACACTTAATCACAAAATATTAACAAACAAATTCAAGTTGTAGTGATTATCTTTATGGCCATAACATATTCATTTCCGTTCATTTATATCATTGACAAGTTAAATGGCAACTCAAAACTCATAAAAACACTAAGTTAAAATAAAAAGATTCAAGAAAACAATTTTTTTTTTTTTTAATTTTTTTTAATAATTTTTTTTTTCAATTTGTTTTTTTTTTTTTTTTTGATAATTTTTTTTTTTTTTTCAATTTGTTTTTTTTTTTTTTTTTTTTTTGAACAATTAAAATTGTAAACCATTCCCCCACACTTAAATTCTACATTGTCCTCAATGTAGGAAAATACGAAGTAATTAAACATAGAATCAAAGTAAGGAAAATGATTTACGAAAATAATAGGAAAACATTAAATAAACAAAATAAAAGAGAGTGAAGGGTAGAGGATAGCAAATCTGTATTGATGACTCCTTCACATCCCGGGAACACATTGGGTTGCCTCCCAACAAGCGCTTGAAGTTTAACGTCCATCCAGCCTAGACAGAGATGCAAGTTAGTTAGTCAGAGATGTACGTTAATTAAGAATGCAAGTTAGATATGAAAATTAAAGTTAATGATGCAATGTGAGTTAAAGATGTAAGTTAGAGGAAGAGTGCAATGCAAGTTAAACTAAATATGCAAGTGAAGTTAAAAATGCAAGTTAAATGAAAGATAAAATGCAAGTTAGAATGAAAGATGCAAGTTAAGTGAAAATGCAAGTTAAATGAAAGATGAAATGCAAGTTAGAATGAAAGATGAAATGCAAGAGAAAAAGAAAATAATTTATTTACGTATGTACAATTTTTTTATTTTTATTTTTTATAATTTATTTATTTATTTATTTCGGAATTTAAAAATTAAATAAATGAATTTTTTTTTTTACGAATTTTATGCTCTTTTAAAAAAAAATTAAAAAAAACCAAAAAAAATTAAAATTAAAATAAAAATAAGGAAAAGTGAATATTTACTATAAGCATTTATGAACAATTAAAAAGAATGAACATTATGTACAAGTATGAACAAGAGTAAAATAATAAGTAAGAGAATTATAAACAAACATAAATGAAAGATTATTATGAACAAGTATGTATGTATACTAAGAAATATAAAAGTTATGAACATGTATAAAAGGTAACAAGTAACATATATACAATATTTATTTACAAGTATGAATTAATACTAACATAAAGCTAAGATAAGATTTTTTTAGTTATTTCAAATTTCAAAAAGTTAATGGAATAAAAGTTAATGAAATAAAGTTAATGGAATAAAAAGTTAGTGGAATAAAAAGTTAATTGAATAAAAAGTTAATGGAATAAAAAGTTAGTGGAATAAAAAGTTAATTGAATAAATTTAAAGTTAAAGGAATAAAGAAAAAGTTTATGGAATAAAATTAAAGTTAATAGATTAAAGAAAAAGTTAGAAAGTGTAAAGAAAAAAAAAAATAAAAGTAAGGAAAAGTGAATATGTACAATATGCATTTATGACAAGTACAAATTAAATTAAATTATGAACAAGTATGATAGAATTTTAAATTTACATAAACAATTTGAATATGAACAAATATATAAAAAAAAATTATGAACATTTATGAACAAGTATAAATTAGAAACTATGAATAAGTAAAGTATGAACATTATAAACAAAAATAATAAAAACAAAAATAAGATGGATAAATAAAATATAAACAAGTAAGTAAATGTTATAAACAAATATAATATTAACAAAAGTAAAATTTATAAACAAGTATAATATGCACAATTTATATACATACACTAACAAATTAAAAATGATTTTCAATTTCCCCGGCAACGGCGCCAAAAATTGACTACGCCCAAACTACGCATTAAATTAAACATGTAATCTGAGTGTTATGCAATTTAAACCCTTTTTGTGTAGATGTAGTATTGGTAAATAGGGATCGTTCTTAACCGGGGAAATTAGGGAACATTAATAATGTGTTAGTGGGAAATGAATAAAAGAATAATGAATAAAAGAATTAAATAATAAAAGAATTAAATCATCAAAGAACTAATAAATTAAAGAATAGATGAATAAGAGAATAAAGAAATAAAAGAATAAAGAATTAAAAGAATAAAAGAATAAAAGAATAAAGAATAAAAAGAATCAAAGAATAAAAGAATAAAAAATAAAAAAGGATCAAAGAATAAAAGAATTAAAAGAATAAAATAATAAAATAATAAAAGAATAAAGAATTAAAAGAATACAAGAATAAAAGAATAAAGAATAAAGAATTGAAAAGGGGGGTTTTGAAAAGGAGTTGTAAATATAAAATAAATAAAACAAGTAAAAATAATTAAATACTTAATTTTACTTCTACTTTAACCTTTGTACTAGTGAATTTTCTTCAAACACATATTTTTACCAACACTCTAACATCATGCTCATATTGAACCAATCACGAAATCATACCTTAATCATCTCAAATACATGCATACATTTTTCATATTATAAATGCACCGAACAGCGGATTATTACTTATAATATGATTCACCTTAAGTAAGTGATTTAATGCGCCGAACAGCGATCAAACATTAAATCTCTTCAACTCTATCCTAAATGCCCCGAACAGCGGATCAACATTTAGTTTCGAATTGAAGTTTAAGTACTAAAACATATGAAGTAAAAGAAACTCAAAAAGTAAAACACATGGAGATTGCATTCTTACTTACAAATGTTAGAAAGAAAATACCACCACATATATTGAATTATAAGTAAAACCAATAACAATAACAAGAATTTAAGTAGAGAAGTATGGATTTTCACAAGAATCACCGAACAGCGGCAGGAAACTTGTGAAGATGGAAGAAGAAATACGAGGAATTCGGTCTTAAAACTCTTGAATTGCCTTAGAATTACTTGGCCTAGGTATTTCTTAAGGGAAGCATAAAAATGTGTTTAAGAGATCTCAAAGAAATATCACAAGAACAAAGTAAAGAAGAAATGAAATTAAGAAAAATAAAAATAACATAAATTAAGAACAAGAATTAAAAGAAAGCTAATTAATAAGAAAATCTACAAGAAGTTAAAATGGTCCCCAAAATTGTCTCTCAAAAGAGAGAAATAAAAGAACTAAACTAAGAACTAAGAACTAAGAACTAAGAACTAAGAAAGAAATGGAAGAATGAAACTAATTGGGGACTCCCCAAAATACAAGAATTGAAGCCCTATTTATAGGTGGAAAAAGCTATCAAAAATACATAAACAAATACAATAAAAAATGTTAAATAATGGAATGATGAGTAATAAAGATTAGTGATGATGTTTAGAAGTGGTTTGAGTTGTCAAGTTGCAAAATTGGGTTGGAAAGTGGAAAGAATTTGGGTGGAAGTTGGGTGGAAATTAGGTGGAAGCTGCTGGAAAATAATTCAACAGAGGGCTGCTGAAAAAGGGAATGGAATTTCGGCTGGAGGCTGCTGAATGGAGGGACTGGAGCTCGGCGGGCTGCTGCTGAGACGGTGCCTGGGAGATCGACAAGCGCGCGCCGAATGGAGGAACAGCAGATCGGCCAGCGCCTGTCGACGGGTCCGCTGGGCTGGTGGATGTGCGGGCTGGGCCTGGCGTGCTGGGCTGGTGGATGTGCGGGCTGGGCCTGGCGCGTGTTGGGCTGTGCAGCCGGGCCTGCACGGATTGGGCTGGGCTGCAAAATAAAAATTAATTAATTTATTTAGTTAATTTAGTAATATTTCACCGAAATTCGTCCATAATTTCTTCGTTATAATTCCGATCGGGAAGACTCTTTCGCCAAAATACTCCAAATTACAAACTTTATTTATTTAAACAAAAATAACACAAAATAAATTAATTTATCTAATTATTTAATATTTTAATATTAAAAGTCAAGTATAAAGGGTATAAAATAATATAAAATAATGCTTATTTGAGGACCTATCAGTTTGCGGGAAACAAATTTCACAGAGACATTTGATGAATTCCCACGAGTTGCCGTCCATTTTGATCGATTAACAAGGTGTTGGAAGTGAGAGGTTTCATTTGGAATCAGAGAGAGAGCTGAGAGTTGAGAGAACTGGGTCGGGAAGGAGAAAATTCAGAAATTGGAGGGAAATTTGGTTTTCAATTTGTGAGGAGAGTTGAGCCAAACAAAGATCATGATCAGCTTCCTGAGCTTGTGTCGACTGCAACCACGCAAAAATCGAATGGGATTGGTCGTGTTTTGACCCCGAACTAGAGTTCAGTTTCTGGGAACAGGTCGTGATGGAGTCCAGATGGTTAGAGGCTTGAGAGCTCGAAATTGAGGTTGGAAGTCTGTTCTTATGAATCCAGCGCAGCTTCTGAGTGAAACAATTAAAGGAAAACGTGGAGTATTGATGAAATTCAAGGAAGAACAGTGTTGAGTGTTCATCGAAAATTCGTACTGGAATCGACGGACTAAGGTAAGTTGTAGTACAATTTAAGTCCACAGAATCCTAATTAGAGTCATAACGTAACTAATGGACCGTTGAATTGTAGACATTAAGCAAGAATTGAGGGAGTTTCAGCCGGGTCGTCTCGCGGGTCGCATGACCTGTATTGCAGGAAACGGGTGAAGGAGGAGATGAACAGTGTTGGGCACTGTAGCAAGCGCGTGGGTGTCACACGCAACCACTTACGGTGGCGCGTGACGGCGCGTGGGATGGTTTTTCAAGGTGAGTTCAAAATGACTTTTATCCTATACAATGTAACGAACATTTTAGCGTTGGTTTCGAATTTATCGGACACCGTTTCGATGTTGTCCCGAGGGTCCGAAGGTTTACGTTACGTTTTTAATTAACGATTAATTCCCGAAAAATTATGGGAAATTAGTATATTGTTCCTTGAGTTCTTAATGACGCTAAAGTATGTTCTCGGACAGGATTTGAGATACCTGGAAAATGGAGGGAATTACGGGAACGCGTGCAGTGCGAAACCGAGCCTTAAGAACGGTGTGTGAGTGGAAGTTGCTTTCAAAATTTAATGCATGCATAAATATTTCTATGATTTCTATGGTTATGATTATGACTTGTGATAATTTCGATTTCCGTATTTATACGTATTTCTGATACGCATATGAAATTGCACGTATTTCGAGACTATGGTTTCCCCTTATGTTTTGGTGATGTTTTAATGAAAGATTTTATATGATTTGTGCGTATCATGTTTTAATGATGTTTCGATTATGACAGTGAGTATGATTTACGGTTTTGACACGTATTTCAGAATGACATGGATTTGCACGTTTTACGAAATTTCGAGCATGCTGTGATTTGACCGTGATTTTGGTGCTTTGATTGTGGTTTTGATGTTTTGGACCTTGGGATTTGAAAATGAGGTGATTTCAAGGATTTAAAACGGATTTTGAAAAAGGTGATTTCGGGTTTGATGCTCGGGGCATAAAAGTAATATTGAATAACGAGATTTCGATTTTTCGGAAGTCTGAAAATGAGTTTCTAGTTTGGGTTCGGGATGATATTTCTGGATGCCGGCTTACGGAATCATCATTGCGAATTCGAATTCGGGAACAGATGATGGTTTGTTAAAGTGACGGGATATGATTATACACGCCCCATTTTCCATGATGATTTGCTTATGTTTTGGGAAGTAAGATTTTGGGGATTTGAAAGTGGAAATTCGGACATGAGTCCTGTTATGACAAAAATGTGTTTTTGGATTGGATTTGGAATTTGGATCACGATGGATCCCGAGTTTTGTTGTGATTTACAACTGTTTTGGGTTTAAAGACCCGTTGAAAACTGTTTTGGGTTTAAAGACCCGGTGCTATTGCTGGAGCACGTTTTGAGTTTAAAGACTCGGTTAATTGATGACGGGGGCGGGCCCGAAATTGGGTTTAAAGACCCGGATTGAGTTTAAAGACTCGTGAGTTTAAATACTCGGTTATTGTGATACCCTCGATGCCTATTGATTATGTTTTGAGTTTAAAGACTCGTTAAAATCCCGAGAAGGCCTGATTATGCGCATGGTTTTGAGTTTAAAGACTCGGGCGCACTTGATATCCAGCAAAATGATTGACTTGTGATTTATTGTTAATTTCTGATATTTCGGTTAAGTTGGGCAGTGGCCCGGGATATGTGGTTGATGGTTTTGGATCATGTTGTGTATTTGGTTTTGATTCATGGTTTTGGGTTGAGACCCTGTGTTTATAATTGCGGGCTAAGACCCGAAGGTTAAGAAAAGGAAAATAATTTTGATTTCATAACTGTTTTTCTTATGTTGAAAATGTAACCGATTGCGAAATGATTTTTGTATGCATGCATTGGTTTTACGTGGAGGGTAAAAACGTCTTTCTGTAACTATTTTATAAACTGATTTATTTTTTGTCCATTCACACCTTTTGGTTTTGATTGACCCTCCAAGTCGTGGAGCGTTGGTCGAGGCTGATCGAGAGGCGGAGGCATGAGTAAGTACGTGTGGATATCCCTGGTCTGGCAAGTACTGAGGGTAACTTTGGAATTTCAGTCGTCTTGTCAGACGGGAGCAGCACCGGGCACGGTTAACAATGTCCTTTTCGGGGGGCAGTCCTGTCATGTACAGTGTGATAGGCTTCTTTTTTGGTCAAACTGCTATACTCAACTTGGCCAAGTCTCATAACAGTTCATAATAAACAATATTTCCAACCAAAGTGATCAATTCCACCAATTCATAACATTTAGGTTCATAACTTACATCTTACATAATTCAAGCTTACATTTTTCATAACATCCTACTCATACTCCAACCAATAAAACCAAAATAACACAAAGTGCAATCCTAAGCTTAAAAACTTTCCTTTTTTCATTCAAAAATTTATCTTCTCCAATGTCAAGCTTCCTGAGCAATCCATGAATTATTATTGTTGACCTTCTGCACATCTTCGGATCTAACCACTCCCAAAAGTCACACCCTTTGTCATGACTTATTTGAAATTTCACCTGCATTATCAAACCATTCTACAATTGGGTACATGGAAATGAAATTGAAAATACTTGCAAAATTGAACAAGTTCGACCTACTGTTTCAAATTTGAGCAGAATTCCAACCATAAATGGCACACACGACCGAAATCATCCAAAATTCAAATTACACATAATTTCATTTCAGAAATTACATCCAAACACATAAAATTCCTTCAAAAATCAAAATCTCTACACTTTAATTACTTACTTACCCGTCGACTTGGACAAACAAGAAACCTTCTCCCTAGGTTATCATCAGTTCATGATGTCACTAGTGTAGCAACATTCCCATAGAAGTATCTTCGGTGCTACTCCCTCACTCCACTCTCTTCCATTTCTCAATCTTTGTTGCCGCAAGTCGATCGGAATTGCCCAATTCCTGGTGCAGAATTGCCCAATTCCTGGTGCGGAATCGCCCAATTTCTGGTGCCACTCTTCTCGCCCTAATTTTACAAATTTCCCATCTGCACAACATGTCTGAATTAACCACTCACAAGATCGACTTAGATGTCAGTTAGATGCCACATGTGCAATGTAAACGTTATTAGTGCGTTTGTAAGTTAAGTGGTTCAACAAAATTAACGTACATTACACCCATTCCTGATGTAAAGTGGAATGAATTTTTGTTCATCGTGCATTTTGGGTGGCGCGTTCCTGATGTATCTACAGTAAAAAAAACCCTTCTTAATTCTAGTTTTGAATTCAATTTTAAATAAAATATCCCATAAAATTTACTTTTCATCTCAAAATACCTTATGAAATCAACTTTATGTCTGAAAAAAAAAACCTTTTTTCCATTAAATTTTGCTAATTTACCATCAAATATAAGGGTATTATAATTATTTTGGATAAATTAGCATCTGAGTGAGACCCACTTAGAAAAGTAAACCATGTAGAGAGTATGTACGAGGAAAATTTTCAAAAGAGACACATTCTCACAAACGAGAGAAACAGAACCTTATCACTTCCTTCAACATGATGGCCTCCGACCTAGCGCACCTACAACACCATCATCATCCATCGAAACCCTTTTCACCCCTACGCTCTCTTCCAAGTGTTATGACACCTTGGCGGCATATGAAGCCGACGCCACCCTCCTCATCGAGGACAATGCTCATTTGAATTAAAAGAAGAAACAATTATAAAGTCTATTGTATTAAGTTAAACTTTGAAAGTATACAAATCGATTTAGACAAGTATAGTGAGAAGAAAAAGTCAATTTTCTCGATTAAATCTACTTATAACTTAGTAACTCGGATCTAAACATTAAAAATAATTAAATAAACAAACAAAATACCTAGACCTAAACTCACAAACATAATGTAATGAGCAAACAAACACTAAGACATGCCTAGGAATCTCAAAAAAAAAAAAAACTAAATGCTTAATTAGTACCCAAGAAACAAAAAAAAAAAACTCACTTAAAGACTTCACACAAGAACTCACCGAAAAATGGGGGATTTGATGATTTGGGATTAGATTTAAAGAAAATAATGTAAGATACAAATAACATGTAAAACAATAATGAATAAGATTGTAAACCGATAATTAAGGCGAATTAAGGCTAACTATCCACCTACCAACCACCTATAGTTCCTAACAAGATTTCCAAGATTCTATTACTATGAAATGTCTGACAATGATGCCCATGCAAGGATCCGAGTTAAGGCCCGCCTCACATATTGTACCCTATTCTTATTTAGTATGTTTTAAGCCGCGTGAGCACTCAAAACGTCTATCATATTTTGGGCTTCCAAATGGAGATCTATTTCGTATTAATTTGGATTTCTTTTGATGCCTATATACTATAATGACCTATTAAATATTTATATTTTAAGGTATTATCGTAATGAAATTCAATTATATGTGGCTCATATCCTATGGATTTTTTTTGAGTATTGATCTAGTGGTTCTTCATATGATTTCTCCCGAAATATTTTTGCTGCACAAATTATAATGAAGTGATTGCATTTTTAAATTGGAAATGTTTTGAAAATTTTCCTCTTACATACTCTCTATTTGTTTTACTTTTCGAAGTGGGACAATTTAAATGCTAATTTGTCTAAAGTGATTATATTACCCTTATATTTGACGATAAGTTAGCATATTTGACAGTAGTTTGCATACTTGACAAAAAATGGGCATTTTGAGATGAAAAGTGGATTTCAAGGATATTTTGTTACAAATCGAATTTAGGGTCCACTTTGAGACTAAAGTTAAAGTTCAAGTAACACCGTAGGTAAAAAGCCTAAAAACAATAATAAGACTGTGCTACAGACACGTGAGACACTGATAGATCCTCAAATAAGCATTATTTTATATTATTTTATACCCTTTATACTTGATTTTTAATATTAAAATAATAAATAATTAGATAAAATAATTTATTTTGTGATATTTTTATTTAAATAAATAAAGCTTGTAATTTGGAGCATTTTGGCTAAAGAATCGTCCCGATCGGAATTATAACGAAGAAATTAAGGACGAAATTCGATTGAATTATATATATCAATTATTATTAATTTTGTAAGCCCAAATTCATTTTAATTTAAGCCCATTTTTGTTTATTATGCAGCCCAGCCCAAAGCAAAAAAATAAACCAAGCCCGCTGCCCACTAGCTTCGGCCCAAATCCATGACCAGTCCAGGAATCAGCCCCTCAGTCCGTCGGAGCGCGCCTGCCGAGTCGCATTCCTCCAGTTTGGCGCGCGTGTCCCGAAAACAGGCGCCCATATCAGTAGGCATGCGCTTCCCTCACCTGCTTCTCTTGGCAGCCTGCCACCAACTCTTCAATTGCCTTGTCAACAGCTCCTGACCGAATTCAGACTGTGATTTTCAGCTGCTCTCTGCTGAACCACTGCCCTGCATCAAACCTGCTCCCACTTTCTCAGATTTTTCTGATTTTCCAGCCACTTTCTAGCTCCAAACCATGCCTAATATCATCATTAATCATCATTGTTCATCATTTCATTATTTTATTTTATTTTTGTATTTTTTTAGTTGAATTTTGGCACTCCCTCTATAGGGGAGGCCATTTCACTTGTTTAGGGTCCACATAGTCCCCATTTTGTCCCATTTTATTTCTTTCTTTTAGTTTAGGTTCTAAAATTTTCTCTCTAGTTTTTCTCTTCTTTTAGTTCATCTTTTTTTTTTGTTCTTTATTTTTGGAGACCATTTTAACTTCTTGTAGATTTTCTTATTAATTAGTTTCCTTTTAATTCCTGTTCTTAATTTATGTTATTTTTATGTTATTTCTTAATTTCATTTCTTCTTTACTTTGTTCTTGTGATTTTTCTTTGAGATCTCTTAAACACATTTTTATGCTTTCCTTAAGAAATACCTAGGCCAAGTATTTCCGAAATAATTCTAGAATTTAAGTCCGCATTTTTATGTTTATCCTCCATCTTCATAAAGTTCTAGCCGCTGTTCGGTGTTCCTTATGAATAACATTTCATTGTTTCCATTCACTTTCGGAATCACAAGCTGTTCTTGGGTTTCGAAAGTGTAACTGTATTCCATTTACTTAAATTCTTATTATTGTTTCGGTTTTACTTATAATTCAATATATGTGTTGATATTTTCTTTCTAACATTTGTAAGTAAGAATGCAACTCCATGTGTTTTACTTTTTGAATTTCTTTTACTTCATATGTTTTAGTGCTTAAACTTCAATTTTACGCTAAGTGCTTATGACCGCTGTTCGGTGTACTTAGTAGAAAATTGAAGAGATTTAAATGTTTGACACACATTGAAATCAATAACGTAAGGTGAATCGTATTATAAGTGTTTATGACTGCTGTTCGGTGTATTTATAATATTGAAAAATGTATGCATATATTTGAGATGATTACGGTAGAATTTCGTGATTGGTTCAATATGAGCATGATGTTAGAGTGTTGGTACAAATATGTGTTTGAAGAAAGTTCACTTGCACAAAAGTTAAAGTAGAAGTAGAATTAAGTTCTTAATTATTTTTACTTGTTTTCTTTATCCTATGATTACAATCTTCTCAAACCCCCCCATTTAATTCTTTATTCTTTTATTATTTAATTCTTTATTCTTTTATTCTTTTATTCTTTATTTCATTAATTCATTAATTCTTTTATTCTTAAATTCATTTATTCTTAAATTCATTTATTCTTAAATTCTTTATTATTTAATTATTTAATTATTTAATTCTTTAATTCATTATTCTTTGATTATTCATTATTCTTTTTTACTAGAATATTATTAATGTTCCCTAATTTCCCCGGTTAAGAACGATCCCTATTTACCAATATTACATCTACACAAAAAGGGTTTAAATTGCATAATACTCGAATTACTTATTTAATTTAATGCGTAGTTTGAGCATTATCAGACACGTGATATATTTAACATGAATAATGTTATGGATATCATCTACGATCCTAAATTTTGAATCCCACTATTAAAAAGTTTATTTAATCTTTCATCTTTTTCTTTAAAAAATAAAAAAAATAAATAAATTTATAGAAGGAAATAAATTCATCATTCCCTTAATAACTTTCATCTTACTAAAAGAAATTATTTTTTATAAATATGGAGGGAGACCTCCATTGATTTGATGTACATTCCTTTTGCCATGACTGATGTGGTTCTATGGTTCTACCTCTCTGTAGAGTTTTCATGTTCTGGTAATTAATAATTCTCTAATCATGGCAGCTTATACATACACAAAAATAAAGGGGTGAGAAAGAAAGAAAGAAAGGGAAGATATTCTATTTTTTTTTTTTTTCATTTTTTGGTTGTGATCGAGATTTTTTATTTTCAAAAGAGAGAAGAATTAGAGAATTAGAGAAACATATAGCGAATGAAATTAGAATTTATGTTGTATCGACTTGTTGTTTAATAGACACCATAATCTTTAATGTATGATGAAATTATTAGGGTTTATATTTTCTTAGGAAGGAGATCATGATTCGATGAAGATTGAACAATCGGGAATTTTTAAAATTTTTTTATTTCTATTTTTAACTTTTATATGTACGTACGATTTTATTTTTATTTTTATTTTTATTTTTGAGATAGATAATTAAAAATGACGATATAGATTGCCACATTATGCAACGTATATAATGAGATACATAGGGTAGAATTATAAGTGATACCCGTAATATTTACTTATGAACGATGATAAATTAGTGTTTTCTTTCAATCATAGTATTTACTCATATTTCAATCACGAAATCTATTGTGTTTGAATTGATTGGATAATTCCTTGACTTTCATTGAAAGAGTAATATATGTGCTTTTATTTAAGAAGATTATAGGAGAATAGACATATACATAAATTTACCTTTTCTAATTCCACTATATTATATTAATATGTGGTAGGAATTTATTCCTCCCTTGTAAATACATTTTCAAGTAAAAAAAAAAAATTCTACTATATTGATTGAATTGAGTTGATTAACTAAGTTTTCTTTTATATTTACTTCCTTCACACCACTTATGCATAAATACATTATTTGTTGCATAATTATACATAAAATTGAGAATTTTTTAAATCCAATTCAATATCACTTACTAAACGTGTATTTTAAAATTGATAAAATTGGGAATTTTTTAAATCCAATTCAATATCACTTTCTTTTTTTAATCGATTAGCATTTGACCACTAGTAATATTTTCGAATGGAAAAATTAATTAAAATAAAAGTTTATAAGGAAAATAGCAAGATGAGATAAGTTAAAGAAGAAATTAATAAAACATCGTCACATAATTATAAAGAAATATTCACTCGTAATAGCATATAAATTGAATATAATATGTACAATTATTAAAAAAAAAGAAAAAGGTATTCACTCGTAAATTGAACATAACATGTTACCGAGTGAGTGACATATATGAACAAGAGGTGGGGCCGAAAGGTTATGGGTCAGCCATGTTGTTAGACACCATTTGTTTGCATGTGGGAGGAAGGGAAAGCTAGAATGGCCGAATGGGGTCGGTTTGGTGAAGTGTTTGTAGTCCGTAGGCAAAGGGAGAACTGGAGAAGCAATCCACACCACACCTTTCAAATTGCCCTGGTTTTTTGTTGGTAATGAGTTGATCTTTAGAGTTTATCTACTACTTGTGGTATTACTCAATCTTATCCACATCTCTTGTCCATTTTGATACATGTACATTTTGTTTGTTTTGTTTAGGTACCATGTCTCTTATTAAGAAATGTGTTTTTCATTAAAAAATTATATTATATTTAATAGATATATCTCTTATTAAGAGATGTATCTTTTATGAGGAGATGTTAACACATCTATAAATAGAGTTTCCTACAATTCATTTTATTCATTAAAAAAATATTTAAACATTCAATACATTTTTAGAGATTAAATATTAGTTCTAAAAAACATACAACTTTAAAATATTCTAAGAGAGATAAAAACACAGTTGAATTCGATATTCTTGTGGATTGAAGTGCTACTTCCGCAAGAAGCGACCATTATATCTTGGGAGACGTTTGCCAAGAACAAATCCTTGAGCACCGGTGAGAAGACAATTTCGTCTTAAATAAATAGAACCAAGTTTTAGACTCGATCATACCAGTAAGGTGTGTCTACTCATTTTCTTTGTATATCATTTTGAATATAAAGTTTGTTTTATTTTCATATTTATGTGAATATAGTAATTATCAATATTTTTACCAACAATCTTAAAATGAATTTTTTTCTTATTTAGTAATTGCTATATTTGATTTTGAGAATATATAAATTCTTTTTTATCCTCAGAAGTTTTATTTTATTGAATTGTGTGTCTTCCCTCTTTACTGAAGGAAAAATGATGGCTAGTGATACAGTGATGATGTTACTAGTAATGATAAGGGAAATCGTGCGGCTCATGCCCTACTTGTGGTGATCCCTACTTGCTCTTCTCATGGAGAGAAACCAAAAAAGTTCAATGGAATGTAATTTAAGAGGTGGCAACAAAAATGTTGTTCTATTTGACCACTCTTAATTTGGCCAAGTTCTTGAAGGAAGATACTCCTGCAACTGGTTCTATTACAGAAGCAGTGGTTTTTGCAGATGAGTGGTATCATTTGGACTTCCTATGCAAGAACAATATCCTCAATGGATTGGACAATTCTCTATACAATGTATATTATCCAATCAAAACTATTAAGGCCCTGTGGGAGTCAGTAGACAAGAAATAAAAGACTAAAGATGCTGGCATGAAGAAATTTGTGGTCGGTCGGTATCTTGACTACAAGATGGCAGACTCCAAGACAGTTATCAACCAAGTCCCAAGAACTCCAACTTATTCTTCATGAGATTGAGGCAAAGAACATAGTTCTAAGTGAGACTTTCCAAGTGGCTGATGTAATTGAAAAATTGCCACCTTCTTGGAAAGACTTCAAGAATTATCTCAAGCATAAGCGCAAAGAGATGAGACTTGAGGATTTGATCGTGAGGCTGAGAATTAAGGAAGAAAACCGTGGTACTGTAAATAAATCCACTAGAAATTTCATGGTGGCTAAAGCACGCGTTGGGGAAGATAGGTCAAAGAATAAGAAAAAAGAGGAAGTATGGAGAATGCTCGAGTCAATGAAATTTAAACAAAATTGGAGAGTTCAAAGGAAAGTGCTTTAAGTGTAACAAGCCTGGACATAGGGCGGCAAACTGTTGTTCGAAAAAAGACTAAGGGAAATACCACAGAAGTTCACATAACCGAGGAGGATAAGATCTCCAATGATCTATCTGAGTTCAATCTCAAGGTTGTGATCTCTGAAGTGAACTTGGTAAGCAATACGAAGGAATGATGGATAGACACTGGAGCTACACACCACATCTGCTTAGCTAGGAAGATGTTCACAACCTATCATGAAGTGACCCAAGGGGAGCAATGACAGGACCGCCCCCGAAGGGACATTGATAACCATGCCCGGTCTTGCTCCCGTCTGGCAAGTCGACTGAAGTTCCCAACTTGCCCTCAGTGCTTGCCAAACCAGGGATAGCCACACGCGTACTTACTCATGCCTCCGCCACTCGATCAGCCTCGATCAACGAGCCACGACCTGGAGGGTCAATAAAAACACAAAAGGTGTGAGTGGACAAAAATAAATCAGTTTATAAAACAGTTACAGAAAACGTTTCTACCCTCCACGTAAAACCAATGCATGCATTCAAAAATCTTTTCGCAATCCATTTCGTTTCCAACACAAGAAAACCGTGTATGAAAATCAAAAATCATTTTCCTTTCTTAACCTTCGGGTCTTACCCGTAGACAGAAACACAGGGCCTCAGCCCAAAACCATGAATCAGATCCAAGTACACAACACAATCCAAATCCATCAACCATATAAACCGAGCCACTGCCCAACACATCTGAAACATCAGAAATTAACAATAAATCACAAGTTAATCAGTTTGCTGGATATCAAGTGCGCCTGAGTCTTTAAACTCAAAACCATGCTCATAATCAGGCCTTCCTGGGATATCAACGAGTCTTTAAACTCAGAACATAATCAATAGGCCTCGGGGGTATCATACCGAGTCTTTAGACTCAAAACAGTAACCGAGTCTTTAAACTCATCAAGGGCCTTCCCCCGTCATCAATCAACCGAGTCTTTAAACTCAAAACATTATCCATCGATAGCACCGGGTCTTTAAACCCAAAACCATTTGTAAATCACAATCCAGGATCCATCGTGATCCAAATCACATTTTGTCATAACAGGACTCATGTCCGAATTTCACATGCAATTCCAAAGTCTTACTTCACAGAACATAGTCAAATCATCATTAAAAACGTGACATGTATAATCATATCAAATCACTCATCAAACCATCACCCATTCCCGAATTCGAATTCGCAATAATGATTCCGTAAGCTAGCATCCGGAAACATCGTCCTGAACTCAAACCCGGAAATCCACTTTCACGTTTCCAAAAACCGAATCTCGTTCATCAAAATTACTTTTATGCCCTGGGCATCAAGCCCGAAGTCAATTTTTCCAAAATCCGTTTAAAACCTTTGAAATCACATCATATTTCAAATCCCAAGGTTCATCAAAACCATGATCAAATCACCAAATTCACGGTTAAACCACAACATACTCGAAATCTCGTAAAACATGCAAATTCGTATCATTCTCGAAATACGTGTCAAAACCGTAAATCATACTCACAATCATAATTGAAACATCCTTAAAACACTATACGCACAAATCATATAAAATCATTCATTAAAACATCACCAAAACATAAGAGAAACCATAGTCTCGAAATACGTGCAATTTCGTATGCATATAAAAAATACATATAAATACGGAAATCAAAATTATCACAAGTCATAATCATAATCATAGGAATTATAGAAATATTTATGCATGCATTAAATTTTGAAAGCAACGTCCACTCACACACCAATCGGGTCGGGTCACCGATTCGGTTGAACCAGAAAACCAGTGAATAGGGTTCGACTGGAGGTTAGGGATGACACTATTCCGGCGCGTGGCTTTCACGCGCAGTGCCTTTGGGCTGTGCGTGAGGGCTTGTGGGCCTGATTTTCGAGGCATGGCTAACACATGTTTTCATCCTTTCGATGTAACAAACATTTTGGGATAGATTTCGAGTCGATCAGACACTGTTTCTGGGTAGTTTTGGGTGTCTGAAAGTTTAGGGTTTATTTTAAATACGTTTAAAAATCCCAAAAAATTGGGGGACTTCATGTTAGGTGATTTGACGTAGTAGTGATCTTCGGGGTATGGTTTGGATAAGTCCGGAGGTTTCGGTGATGGTGATATGGCCCGGGGAGGCTTATGACACGCATATCGAGGCGAGAGCTAGAACGGTTTGTGAGTGGACATTGGTTTCTAAATATGATGCATGCATAACTGTTTTTATATGTTTTATACATGTGATTTCTATGTTTATGATTATGGTATTAATGGCTTACGTATTCACACATATTTCGAGATTTAAGGCTTTATACTATGCTTATACGTGCTGGTATTTCTATGATGGTTTAATGGAATGATTTTGGATTTGGAAATATGGATTCAGACATGAGACCCATTTGATTTATGAACTATCGGACTCGAAGTCCATTTGATTTAATGAGATATCGGGTTGGAGGCCTATTTGACTTACATGATAGGGCTTGAGGCCCAATTGGTTTATGAAATGGAATTTCGGACTAAGTCCCTTGACTTTGGAAATTGGATTTGTGGAAACATTTTATAAAAGTTATACTTTGGGTATGAGAACCATTTGTTGATTTACTATGGCTTTTATGTAAGCTGGGCATAGGCCTAATTGAAAGGTTTTAAAGGGATTTATGAAATGTTTTTCCATGTACCATCCTTATGTATGGGCTGTCTTCTCCAGATATTGGTACCCCGGAGTGGTCACGACGCATTGCCTTCGAGGGGTCATTCTACGAAGTGACCGGACCGTAGAGTGGCTCAGGAGCAGGATTGCTTATATTAGACGTTTGGAACGTCAGGCATCTGGGATGTCATACCTCGGATAGGGTTCGAGGTTAACACTCGGGATTGAGACCCTGAGTAGCACGCGTAGCTTATGGACCGTGACATGACGTCTGGGATGTTAGGTGACAGGACCCGCCCCGATCCCCCTGGGACCACAAGGGGACGTGCCCTGCTCTCGTCTGACACCTGAACGAACATACCAATTTTAACCTTTAAGGTTCAAATGCATAAATATCGAAAATAAAGTCATACATAAAATTCGAATTCAAAAGATGCCAGACAAGGGATAATGTCCAAAAATACAAGTTCTGAGCACGACTCTAAGCTATCCTGCGGGCTAACCTACCCAACAGGAGGTTTAGGTGGGCAATGTAGATCTATGCCTATGCCTCAGGATCTTCTTCTACCTCAGTAGCACGACAGTACAATCCTGCTGCAAAAATGAGCGTATAACCTCGTCCTGGTACTATTGTACGATTCCTGGAAGTCGTCGTCCTTAGGTCTGAAATTCCTTCGAAAATGAAACTTAGGTTCCTGGCCAAACCGTGGTCGATTCTCTTCAGGAGTGATACGGTTGAACTCCAAATGGCCCCAGAAGACTGTTTCAATCCTTGGTTTTGTTCCTCTCGACTCACAAGTCAAAATTCGATTTTCCCTCCAATTTTTCCCAATTTCTCCCAACTCTGTTTTCTCTCAAGCTCTCAGTCTCTCTTAATTAGAAAATGACTATCTCAACTCTTCTATCACTCTGATAATCGAACCGTGGAGCCAGCAACTCGTGGGAATCCCTCTGGCCTCTTTGAAAATTGTTTCCCGCAACGGTCTCAAACCAGTTAAAAATGGTGCCCGTGCACTAGTTATCTGTCCCAGCCATACCAAAACGTTCTCATTACCTCAAAACCAATAAACTAATCTCCTGTCCAAGCCACTAACACGGTTAAACAATTGCTTGATCAAACCAACCAAGCACGGTGGTGCAGGTCCTATTTCCACGGTTTTCAAACAGTACCCCCCTGCAAAATTACTATTTTGCCCTTCTGCACAAAATTACCAAAATGCCCCTCTCTTTCAAGACCCGTAACTCATCTGTTCGATGTCCGTTTTCAGCGTGCCGCCTGTCTACGGACTCAGGGCATCGAGACCTACCTAACGGTCCTCGAATTGTGTGAAAACTAGTGGTCAATCAAAAAGTCAACATTTTCCCCATTTTCGTCCGAATTACAAAAATGCCCTTGAACTTCCGCACGTCATAACTTCTTCCCTGATCGTCGGAATTGGACGTGCCACCTGTCTATGGACTCGTGACGTCCCGAACTATGTCACAGTCATCGGTCAATGCCCGTTTGACCTACCAATCAAAAAGTCAACAATTTGACCATACTATTCATAGGGGTAAAAACGTCATTTCATTTACTCTTTTACAAAATTACATTCTTCAAATTTTCGGGGCGTTACAACCTCCCCCCCTTAAGAAATTTCGTCCCGAAATTTTAAGAAAACAAGTATGGAAACTGCTCTCGCATCTGTCTCGGGTTCCCGTGTGGCTTCCTCCACGTTCTGGTTTCTCCAGAGAACCTTTACTAGGGGAATGGTCTTCCGACGTAGCACCTTGTCTTTCCGATCCAAAATCTGTACCGGCTGTTCCTCAAAACTTAAGTCTTCTCGGAGTTCGATGGGTTGCTCATCTAGTACATGAGAGGCATCATACACATACTTCCGTAGCATCGACACGTGGAATACATCGTGGACTTTAGAAAGTTCTGGAGGTAGTGCTAATCTGTAAACAACCTAGGCAATCCTCTCAACAATCTCGTATGGTCCGATATAACGTGGACTCAGTTTCCCAGATAGTGGTGTGGACGGACCATCCTGACATCTCTAGGCCGTGCCACCACCGGTAGGCCCCGCCTTCCAGTAGGAAGGTCGCCAATGTCACCCGCTCGCCCGGTGGGCAGTGCATCACCGTAAAAATCTTTTCCCACCTCGCAATCCATTCGTAGGCATCCTCGGGGTCTGATCCCCCACTGAAATGAGTGGCTCCCAAACACTGAGCCCGTTTGATACTTGCGCATTACATTTCTCTTGCTACTTCCTCGTCAGTCCGTGCATGAGGAATTCTCCTTGGAGGCATAACCAACTGTTAAGAGGCATAGATTAGATAACATTATCTTTAAACTTGAAAAGTACCTAGTACTGACCGCTAGTCTAGCACGCTGACCAGAACCTAGTGCTCTGATACCAAACTGACATGACCCACCCCGATCCCTCTGGGACCACAAGTGGACGTGCCCTGCTCCCGTCTGACACCGGAACGAACATACCAATTTCACAATTCCTCACCTGGAAGTCGTCGTCCTCAGGTCTGAAATTCCTTCGAAAATGGAACTTGGGTTCGTAGCCAAACCGTGGTCGATTCTCTTCAGGAGTGATTCGGTTGAACTCCAAATGGTCCCAGAAGGCTGTTTCAATTCTTGGTTTTGTTCCTCTCGACTCACAAGTCAAAGTTTGATTTTCCCTCCAATTTTTCCCAATTTCTCTGAACTCTGTTTTCTCTCAAGCTCTCAGTCTCTCCTCATCAGAAAATGACTCTCTCAACTCTTCTATCGCTCTGATAATCGAACCGTGCAGCCAGAAACTCGTGGGAATCCCTATGGCCTCTCTGAAAATTGTTTCCCGCAACGGTCCCAAACCAGTTAAAAATAGTGCCCGTGCACTGGTTGTCTGTCCCAGCCATACCAAAACGTTCCCATTACCTCAAAACCAATAAACTAATCTCCTGTCCAGGCCACTAACACGGTTAAACAATTGCTTGATCAGAACAACAAAGCACGGTGGTGCAGGTCCTATTTCCCCGGTTTTCAAACAGTACCCCCTGCAAAATTACTATTTTGCCCTTCTGCACAAAATTACCAAAATGCCCCTCTCTTTTTAGACCCGTGACTCATCAGTTCGATGTCCGTTTTCAGCTCGCTGCCTATCTACGGATTCAGGGCATCAAGACTTACCTAACGGTCCTCGAATTGTGTGAAAACTAGTGGTCAATCAAAAAGTCAAAATTTTCCCCCTTTTCGTCCGAATTACGAAAATTCCCTTGAACTTCGGCACGTCATAACTTCTTCCCTGATCGTCGGAATTGGACGTGCCACCTGTCTATGGACTCGTGACGTCCCGAACTACGTCACAGTCATCGGTCAATGTTCGTTTGACCTACCAATCAAAAAGTCAACAATTTGACCATACTATTCATAGGGGTAAAAACGTCATTTCATTTATTCTTTTACAAAATTACATTCTTCAAATTTCCGGGGAGTTACAACCTCCCCCCCTTAAGAAATTTCGTCCCGAAAATTTATGAAAACAAGTATGGAAACTGCTCTCGCATCTGTCTCGGGTTCCCATGTGGCTTCCTCCACGTTCTGGTTTCTCCAGAGAACCTTTAATAGGGGAATGGTTTTCCGACGTAGCACCTTATCTTTCCGATCCAAAATCTGTACCGGCTGTTCCTCAAAACTTAAGTCTTCTCGGAGTTCGATGGGTTGCTCATCTAGTACATGAGAGGTATTATACACATACTTCCGTAGCATCGACACGTGGAATACATCGTGGACTTTAGAAAGTTCTGGAGGTAGTGCTAATCTGTAAGAAACCTGGGCAATCCTCTCAACAATCTCGTATGGTCCGATATAACGTGGACTCAGTTTCCCCCGTCGACCAAAACGGACAATCCCTTTCCAGGGAGATAGCTTCAGGAAAACAAAATCTCCAACCTCAAATTCCAAGTCTCGAATCCGTCGATCATCATAGCTCTTTTGGCGATCCTGCGCCGCTTTCAATCTTTCTCTGATAATACGGACTGTTTCCTGGGTTATGTCCATCAAATCCAGCCCTACTACCACTCGCTCTCCTAACTCCATCCAACAGATATGTGTTCTACACTGTCGACCATACAGTGCCTTGTAGGGTGCCATCCTCATACTTGCCTGATAACTGTTGTTGTATGCGAATTCCATTAACAACAAATGAGTATCCCACGAATCCTGAAACTGTAGCACACAAGACCTCATCATGTCCTCCAGGGTCTGAATGGTCCTCTCTGACTGTCCATCGGTCTATGGATGGAAAGCAGTACTGAAATGTAGATTTGTACCCAAGGTGGTTTGTAAACTCCGCTAGAGCCTGGAATTGAAACGCGGATCGCGATCAGATACTATCGACTCCAGCATACCATGAAGTCGAATGATTTCTTTCACGAATAGCTGAGCCAGTCGGTTGGGTTTATAAGTCTCCTGTATCGGCAGAAAATGGGCTGACTTGGTTAACCGGTCTACAATCACCCACACTCCGTCGAATCCACTCCGGGTCCTTGGCAACTTAAAGACGAAGTCCATGGTGATGTGGTCCCACTTCCACTCGGGGATCCTAAGTGGCTGCATAGCCTCATAAGGTCTCTACCGCTCCGCCTTAACCTGCTGGCAGGTCAAGCATCTGCTCACGAACTCTACAATGTCCTTTTTCATTCCTGACCACCAATAATGGCTCAGGAGGGTACGGTACATCTTTGTACCTCCCGGATGCATAGCATAAGCCGAACTATGGGCTTCCTCCAAAATCTCGGCCTGTAATTCTGCCACTGCAGGTACACACAATCGACCCAACTTCACTAGTGCTCCATCGCCTCGGATGGTAAAATCCTGCCTTTCACCCGCTTCGACCTCAATCCTGTAGATACAAAGTGTCGGATCCTGAAATTGTGCTTCGAGGATCCGATCGATTAACACCGGTCGTACATGGAAACTGGCTAACAAATCTCCCTGCTCGTCTGTCCCCAGTATAACTCCAGCCTTCCGGAGTTCTACTAACAAAGGGAGATACACCATCCTCAAGTGTGCAACTGATCCCGCTGATTTCCTGCTGAGTGCATCCGCCACCACATTTTCCTTACCCGAATGGTACTCAATTGTACAGTCATAATCCTTTATTAGCGCCAACCATCTCCGTTGTCTCATGTTAAGCTCCTTCTGGGTGAATAGATATTTTAGGCTCTAGTGGTCGGTGTATATCCTGCACGTCGCACCGAATAGGTAATGTCTCCAGATTTTTAGAGCATGAACCACCGCTGCCAACTCCAAGTCATGGGTAGGGTAGTTCAATTCATGAGTCTTTAGCTGCCGTGATGCGTAAGCGATAACCTTACCATTCTGCATTAACACGCAGCCTAACCCTTGTAGCGATGCATCACTAAAAACCACGAACTCTCCACTGTTATCTGGAAATGCAAGGACGGGTGCAGTGGTCAATCGATACTTCAATTCCTAGAAACTCTGTTCATACTGCTGGTCCCAAATGAACTTCACCCCTTTTCGAGTCAATCGGGTCAACGGTGCAGCAATTTTGGAGAATCCCTCCATGAATCTCCGATAGTAACCCGCTAACCCGACAAAACTTCGTACCTCTGTCACCGTTGTCGGTCTGGCCCAGTTAGTCACCGCTTCTATCTTCTGGGGATCCACACTAATCCCATCTGCCGATATCACATGTCCTAGAAAACCAATACTGCTCAGCCAAAACTGGCACTTACTCAGCTTGGCGTACAACTATTTCTATCTCAGTTTCCCTAACACCTACCTTAGGTGTTTCTCATGTGCTATGGCACTCCTTGAGTACAGCAGGATATCGTCAATGAACACTATCACAAATTTATCCAAGTAAGATCGGAAGACCCTGTTCATCAGATCCATGAATGTTGCTGGAGAATTTTTCAAGCCGAAAGGCATCACTAGGAACTCGTAATGTCCTTATCAGGTTCGAAATATCGTCTTCGGAACATCCTCCTCCGCAATTCTCAGCTTGTGATACCCAGACCGTAAATCAATCTTCGAGAAGTACCGTGCTCCCTGTAACTGGTCGAATAGATCATTAATCCTGGGTAAAGGGTACTAGTTCCTCAGCGTCACTTTGTTGACTTGTCGATAATCCACACACAATCGGAGGCTCCCCTCATTCTTTTTTACGAATAACACCAGTGCTCCCCACGGTGATGTACTCGGTCAGATGAATCCAATATCCACCAACCCCTGCAACTGAGTCTTGAGTTCCCGTAACTCGGCCGGAGCCATCCGATATGGTTCCTGGGATATAGGTCAGGTACCAGGGAGTAGTTCAATCGTAAACTCGATCTCCCGCTGTGGTGGTAATCCAGGTAAGTCTTCCGGAAACACATCCGAAAACTCTCACACCACTGGTATCTCATCGACACTCGGAGTATCAACCTGCTCCGTCACGACATGCGCCAGATAACCCTGGCATCCTTCCCGTAGGAGTTTGGTAGTGGCAAGCGAAGAAATCACTTCAGGAAGCGAACCGTCACGCTCCCCCTGAAAGATAATCTCCAGCAAACCCGGACTTCCCAGAATCACTCGCCTACTACAACAATCAATGAGTGACCCATGCTCCGATAACCAATCCATCCCTAAAATCACATCGAACTCATGGATATCCATAATGATTAAATCCGCTGGTAGATCCACATCATCTACTCTCACCGGGCACACCTCCGAATCACCTGATTCACCAAGTACACGATTCCCATCGGTGTGCCGACGCCCATCTCGCTATCTAAAGCTGATACCTCACAATCTAGCATACCCGTACAACTCCTCGAAATAAAAGAGTGAGTAGCCCCCAGATCCATCAATACACGTACAAGAAGGTTTGAGATATGAAGAGTACCTGTAACCACACCTGGGGCTGTCCTGGCTTGCTGCTGAGTCACTACAAATACGCGAGCGCTGGGTCCTGCAGTCTGTCCACTCCCACGCGTGCCGCGTTCATCACCACGGTCACCTCCCTGTCCTCGACCTCCGACAGTGTTGGAAGCCAAACTCTGCACAACACTGGAGCCCCTTGCATCGTTGCTCCTAGACAACAGTGGGCAATCTCGGTCATAATGGCCCACTCCTCCACAAGAAAAGCAGCTGACTGTCCTCGGCCTATCCAAAGACCCACCGGATGCACCACTCCAAGATGAATGTTGTCCTGAGCTGAACCTTGATCCTGTCCTCTGAGAGCTCCCATGTCGACCCGACCAGCCACAACCTCGTGAAGATGAAAGTGCTCCTCTGTAACTTCCTCCCTTTGTATTCCTCTGGCCCATTAGTCCAAGGTATGGACGGTCCTAACGTCGCTTCTCGCCTGAAGATTGTCGTTCCTGGTGTGCCGCCAGACTGGCCTCGACACGAACCGCTGCGTCGACCATGTCTCTCAGAGTAGGGTGACTGGCAGCTGTCACACCTGGCCGAATCTCCCTTCGGAGTCCAAGTTCAAACCTCTGACACTTGTCTTCCTCTGTGCTCACAAATGCTGCCGCGAACCGAGAAAGTTTCACAAAGGTCTGCTTATAGTTCGTAACAGACATATCTCTCTGCTCCAGCCATAGGAATTCTGCCTCCCGAGCAGCGCGAAACGATCGCGGGTAGTACTGATCCAAGAATCTGGCACGAAAGACTTCCCAGGTAGTGGTGTGGACGGACCATCCTGACATCTCTAGGCCGTGCCACCATCGGTAGGCCGCGCCTTCCAGTAGGAAGGTCGCCAATGTCACCCGCTCGCCCGGTGGGCTGTGCATCACCGTAAAAATCTTTTCCCACCTCGCAATCCATTCGTAGACATCCTCAGGGTCTGATCCCCCGCTGAAATGAGTGGCTCCCAAACACTGAGCCCGTTCGATACTTGCGCATTATATTTCTCTCGCTACTTCCTCGTCAGTCCGTGCGTGAGGAATTCTCCTTGGAGGCATAACCAACTGTTAAGAGGCATAGATTAGATAACATTATCTTTAAACTTGAAAAGTACCTAGTACTGACCACTAGTCTAGCATGCTGACCAGAACCTAGTGCTCTGATACCAAGCTGACATGACCCACCCCGATCCCCCTGGGACCACAAGTGGACGTGCCCTGCTCCCGTCTGACACCCGAACGAACATACCAATTTCACAATTCCTCACCTGGAAGTACTCGTCCTCAGGTCTGAAATTCCTTCGAAAATGGAACTTGGGTTCCTAGCCAAACCGTGGTCTATTCTCTTCAGGAGTGATTCGGTTGAACTCCAAATGGTCCCAGAAGGCTGTTTCAATCCTTGGTTTTGTTCCTCTCGACTCACAAGTCAAAGTTCGATTTCCCTCCAATTTTTCCCAATTTCTCCGAACTCTGTTTTCTCTCAAGCTCTCAGTCTCTCCTCATCAGAAAATGACTCTCTCAACTCTTCTATCGCTCTGATAATCGAACTGTGTGGCCAGAAACTCGTGGGAATCCCTATGGCCTCTCTGAAAATTGTTTCCCGCAACGGTCCCAAACCAGTTAAAAATGGTGCCCGTGCACTGGTTATCTGTCCCAGCCATACCAAAACGTTCCCATTACCTCAAAACCAATAAACTAATCTCCTGTCCAGGCCAATAACACGGTTAAACAATTGCTTGATCAGAACAACAAAGCACGGTGGTGCAGGTCCTATTTCCACGGTTTTCAAACAGTACCCCCCTGTAAAATTACTATTTTGCCCTTCTGCACAAAATTACCAAAATGCCCCTCTCTTTTTAGACCCGTGGCTCATCAGTTCGATGTCCGTTTTCAGCTCGCTGCCTGTCTACGGATTCAGGGCATCGAGACCTACCTAACGGTCCTCGAATTGTGTAAAAACTAGTGGTCAATCAAAAAGTCAACATTTTCCCCCTTTCCGTCCGAATTACGAAAATGCCCTTGAACTTCCGCACGTCATAACTTCTTTCATGATTGTCGGAATTGGACGTGCCACCTGTCTATGGACTCATGACGTCCCGAACTACTTCACAGTCATCGATTAATGTCCGCTTGACCTACCAATCAAAAAGTCAATAATTTGACCATACTATTCACAGGGGTAAAAACGTCATTTCATTTATTCTTTTACAAAATTACATTCTTCGAATTTCCGGGGCATTACATTAGGCGTTTGGGACGCTAGACATCTGGGCTGCCAAGGATTGGTATAAATGTGTTTTAATAAAAATTTATTGGTTTTAATAAAAATTTATTGGTTTACTAATGTTTGTGTTTATGGATTTGGGCAGTGGCCCACATGATTTGGATTTACGGCTGTAGTTATGGATTTGGGTAGTGGCCCATATGATTTGGATTTACGGTTGTGTTTATGGATTTGGGCAGTGGCCCACATGATTTGGATTTACGATTTTGGGCTGAGTGCCCATAAGATTGGTTTTGTGGTTTTGGGCTAAGGCCCTAATGATTTGAGGATATAAATGACTTTTGGTTTTATAAACGGTTTTTATGATGTTTGATTTGATTGAGGTAACTGGTTTTGGAATGCATGCATACTTTTTAGTGAAGGGCATAAATGTCTTCTTATGAAAAGTGTTTTATTAAACTATTTATTTTCGTCCACTCATAGCTTTTAATGGTTTTTTATACCCTTCAGGTTGATCGCGGATGTGGGTTGTAGTAGAGACCGAGACATCACACTCCTCCACAGATCCTACCGCGCTTTGGTAGTCCCGAATGGGCCGAGGTTTCGAGTTATCCCTTATTTGATACTTCGTGTCAGACGGGAGCATGACACATCCCGCGTTAATCCCGAGGGGATTGGGATGAGTTGTGTCATTACTGCTCCTTATTCACCTCAACAAATTGGTATTGCTGAACGTAAAAACGAAACATTGAAAGAAATGATGAATGCTATGTTGATAAGTTCTGGAGCAACGTAGAATTTGTGGGAAGAAACTTTGCTTTCTGCAAATTATATTCTCAATAAATTACTTCATAAGAAATTAGAAAAGACACCATATGAGTTATGGAAAGGTCGAAGACCTTAAAAATATCTCAAAGTTTAGGGGTGTCTTGCTAAGGTAGCGGTGCTAGATCCCAAAAGGGTTAAAATAGGACCAAAAACCATTGCTTGTGTATTTATTGGTTATGCATCTAATAGTAGTGCATATCAATTCCTTGTACATAAGTCAGATAACAATGATGTACATGTGAATACAATAATTGAATCAAGGAATGCAACATTTTTTAGAATGTGTTTCCTTGGAAAGATGCACTTGAACGAAGTTCTCATAAAAGAACATATGAAAGCAGTAATCTTGACAATCATCAAGATCAATTAGACCAAGGATCTGAAGGACTTGAAAATGAGGCTGAACCTAGACGAAGTAAAAGGGCAAAAACGTCTAAGTCGTTTGGAGCCAATTTTCAAACATATTTTTTGGAAAATGAACCTCAAACCTACAAAGAAGCAATGTCATCCCCTAAAACTCCTTTTTGGAAAGAGGCTATTAATGCTGAAGTGAATTCCATTCTACTAAACCATACATGGGAATTAGTATATCTTCCTCCCGGGAATAAACCTTTGGGTTATACATGGATTTTTAAAAGGAAGATGAAAGCCGATGGAGCCATAGATAAGTACAAGGTGAAATTTTTTGTCAAAGGTTATAAGCAAAAAGAAAGCTTAGAATATTTTGATAATTATTCACCAGTTATTAGAATGTTAATTGCAATATCTGCTTTGCATAATCTTGAAATACATCAAATGGATGTTAAAACAGCCTTTTCTAAACGGTGACTTAGAAGAAGAGATTTACATGGAACAACCGGAAGGATTCATTGTTCATGGACAAAAGAAGAAAGTATGTAGGCATGTTAAGTCTTTGTATGGCTTAAAGCAAGCACCAAAGAAATGACATATAAAATTTGACATTGAAATGATGTCAAATGGATTCAAAATTAATGAGTGTGATAAATGTGTCTACATAAAAATCACACCAAATGGTTATGTCATTGTATGTCCTTATGTAGATGACATGCTCATTATTGGTTGTAATAATGATATGATTAAATATACCAAGAGAATGTTGACTAGTAAGTTTGATATGAAAGATATGAGAGTTGCATATGTTATTTTAGGAATTAAAATTTTGAGGACTCATGATGGATTAATATTGTCTCAATCTCATTAGATTGAGAAAATACTTGCCAAGTTTGGAATGTATGATAATAATTCAGCAAAAACTCCATATGAAAGTAACCTTCATTTAACTAAAAATACTGGTCAAGGCATATCACACGTTGAATATGCATGTATAAGTAGCAATTTGATGTATGTCACGAACTTGCACTTGCACTAACTTGACTTACTCAGTTAATAAGTTGAGTAGATTTGCAAGTAATCATAGAAAAGATCATTGGAAAGCTATAGCTAGAGTTCTTGGGTATTTAAACTATACCAAGAATTATGAAGTACACTACATAAAATATCCATCTATTTTAGAAGGTTATACATATGCGAATTGGATATCAAATGAGAAACACTGAAACTTCACAAGTGGATATGTCTTTACCTTAAGTGGTGCAGCGATCTCTTGGAAATCAAATAAGCCCATGCATAGCCAGATCCACTATGGAATCTAAATTTATTGCGTTAGATAGATCTGCAGAAGAAGTCGAGTGGCTTCATAATTTCTTAGAAGATATTCCAAACTAGTTAAAGCCCGTGTCTATTTTGTGTGTATACTGTGATAGTCAATCGGCTATTAGAAGGGAAAATAGTATTATGTATAATGGTAAGTCTCGACACATACTTTGAAAACATAATACCATTAGGCAATTGTTCTCAAGTGGTATCATTACCATTGACTATATAAAGTCAAAAGAGAATTTAGAGGACCCGTTTACAAAATCTTCGACAAGAGAGCAAGTTTATATATCATCGAAGGGAATGAGGCTAAAGTCTATTTCTTAATAGTTTGCATGATGGACACTCAACTTAGCTGACTGGAGATCCCAAGATATAGGTTCAAAATGGACCAAATTATGTATAACTGAAGCACGAGCATTTTGGGGATGTTCCCTTTGCCCATTCCTATGATGAAACAATGCTGCATGCAACGTGTGATGATAAGCTCAGCTTTTAATGATTCGTATGACTTGGAAATCAAAGTTGGGTATAGTAGGATACTCTTAATAGGAATACACCTCTATCAGTGTGAAATGAGGCTATTTCTATGAGAATTGTAAGACTGAATACTCTAAAGCAGTGACAAATACCGGGAGTATCCATGGCTAAAAGGACACAACAGAGAACCAGACGTGTTAGGAAAACTATTATGTGAGTAAGATTGTCTTAGTTTACCTAAACAGTTGTGCAGTTTAAAACATCACCTTCACTGGTTAGCTAGTAAATCCGTTCTTATTTTACTACGGAAGGTTCAAGGCCAAAAGCTACCTATCCCGATGTGGTATCGTTTCGACTAAACTCTCTCAAGCATTTGCATTATTGTACATTTGCATTTTCAGACTAATTTCCATTCATGTGGGGAATTATTAGGAAATTATAGATTTCATTTCTAATAATGTGAATGGAAATTAAAAGGGCATAATTGTTGGATCATTATACCATTAAAAATAGGTTTTGACCCGAATAATTAATTCATAATTTTCTGGATAAATGTTAATTTGTACCAAATTAATATTTAGATTAGAAAATTGAAGAATATATATTTATATATATTTTTGAATTAAAGTGCCATTTGGTTTGACAACTTTTGGTAGAAGGGGTATATGGTAATCCATGAAGAGGTATATATTAAAGTCCAATGGTTACATACAATGTCTCTTATTAAGAGATGTGTCTCTTATTAAAAGATATGTCTCTCATTAAGAGATGTATACTTTATTTAATAGATGTATTTCTTATTAAGAGATGTGACTATTATGAATAGATATTAACACATCTATAAATAGAGTTGCCTACAATTTATTTCATTCAAAAAAAATATATTCAATCATTCACTACATTTGTGGAGATTATATATTAGTTCTAGAAAACATAAGACTTTTAAGATATTTTAAGAGAGAGTTAAAAACACAGTTGAATTCGATATTCTTGTGGATTAAAGTGCTACTTCTGTAAGAAACAATCGTTGTATCCTAAGAGATGCTTGCCAAGAATAAATCCTTGGATTCAATCAAATTTATCACAACTGGGTCGACAGTGGAGCCAGATGCGGTGATCACCCGAGGAGGGAGAGTGTGAATATGTCCAGATGTGGGAGAGAGAATGAAGAATCTCTCCAAAAAATCTGGAAAAATAGGCTTATAAAAATATCCACCTGCCCAAATACGTGTGGACTTCTAGACTGCATCTTTCTCAAAGGATCTCGATTTTCACGTACCGCTTGTCTATGAACTCGTAGGTTCAAGAACCACGCAATGATCAAGGAAAATTTTCCAAAAGTGCCTCTAGGAAAAAGTGACTTATGAACCCCTCCGAAACCGAAGGTAAAATTGTCTATTCCAAATTTAATTCTTAAATTACTTTAATTTTTAGTCCAAGTCGTTGCACCAATAATCAACCAAAACTATTTATCCACCAAATTTGAAACCCCAACAACCTCTCTAATCACATGGGCAAATAAATAAAATTATACTCCTAGAAATACGGCTTTTCTGTGGTAAAAAAAATTCAAATTTTATTCTGCATAAATATGAATATAATATTTTTTTTCAAGTATAATTATTTATTTCGAAAACTAACTTGTATTTCAACGTATCTTTAAAAATTATATGAAAATTGCAATTATTTTTTAAAAATGCGTGCATATGTCATGTACTATGCTTACTAAGAGAAGACTATGAGAATATAAAAAAAAAAATAAAAAATTGTTTTTTATTACTTACAAATAAAGTAAGGAAAATAAAAAAAATAATAAAGTAAAGAAAGTAATAAATATACTAACTGGAAAAAGAAATACTGACATCAACGACAGTAACATTGATTGATATTATTCAATTTAATGGTTTCACAAGGCAGTAACTCTATCTAACCTTTTTTTTTAGTTCATAATAGTTGTGCGTATAATTGGATTATATAAGTTATTAAATTTAATATATTTTAAATATAAAATTAATATGTTTTAATTGTAGGATTAAATAGTATGACATAAAATAAGTATTTAAGTTTCTTAATTTATGTTGAAGCGTTAAATGTTTCAACTGTGGATTACTCGTCGTCCAATCAACAAATGACGCGTGTTATTCCTCGTAACCTATCAATTAGGAGAGTAGTGGGTCTTCCGTTAGTACGGGCACCGGTGTGGTGCCAGCCTAAGGTTCTCCGAAGGTCAAGTCAGTAACTTTGTTCGTAAGAGGAAACGGTAAATGGTAAGTTCGACAGTAATAATGAATAGTAGATATTAGTTATCTTTATTAGGAAATGTGTACCCCTTATGTATGGGTAAGTGAGATGCCTAATTCCATAGTTTCGATATGGGACAAATGCTCCTCGATCTGCGTGCTGACATGTGTCACGCAGATTGATGGTGGATTGGTTTCCATGTGGCATCCCGCATCAGGCCCAATGTTGGGGCTATGTAAATACTGTGGGCTTGGGCCTTATTCAGTGCTTGTGTTTTAGGTATATGGTCCAGTGGGTCTGATCAGATATGATGTCAACAATTTATAAATTATTTTTATATAAAATATGTAATATATATACTCTTAAAAATTATTTTTATATCAAAACTCACAAAAATTAAGATTAGGACAAGAAATAATTGTTGAACAATGTAATCAAATAAGTACTGAAGTTCCTTAATTTATAATTTCTCCAAAAGAAAAAGATACATGTACTTGATAAATATAATGAAATTTCATTTAATTATAGCACATCTTGCTCTTTAAGAGGCAAAAGTATTAATTAGGTTTTCATAATCTAGTTTTGAAAGCAATATTTTTTCAATTGATAAAGTAGTCAAACCAATATTTCTTATGACATTGTTGATCGAAAGTATGATTTAATTCAATTTCTTTAAAAATTGAGAAGAAGAGAGGAGGATAGGCTTTAAAAATGAATTTACATATAATAGAGTAGTTTGATTATTGTTTAACAAAAAACAATAGGAAAATTTATTTGATTTAATTTAAGAAAAGAGAAAATAAAATAAAATAAAAAGGAAAATAAAAAAAATATTGTGGAAAAACAAAACAAAGGAAACTAAAAGCACATAGAAAAGAGGGAGAAAAACTTTATTAAATAGAAAAGATTGAAAAATTGAAAACTTCCAACAAAGAATCCACATTGGGTTTCAAACAGGGGGCCTCTTTTAGAAGAACAAACACCCAAACCAACTGGACTAGCTACCGCATTCTGATTACTAATGAAGTAAGTAATTATATAATAGAATAACATAACAAGTATATAAAAAAAAAATTCTGGAGCCTCTTCCCAAGTAGGGGCCTAAGGCGGCAACCTTACCAGGCTACCCTCAGGGCCAGCCTTGTCTCTCACTATCACTCATATCCAGTCACACTCAACCTCCATATCTTCTTCCTTTGTCCCATCTTTCTTTTCAACCAGGTTCTAAAATCCTAAATCACCAGGTTCCTACTCTAACCATCCACCGACTAGGTCAACTAATAGGTAATAATTTGTGCATGTTTTATCCATGATTTAATACCCTTTTACGTATGTTTTGTTAATATTTCGTTCTAAGAAATTGAAGAAAATAATATATTTTGTGAGAAATGTGTAGATCAAATAGAGCTTAAAATTATGAGAATTTGAACGAAAGAATCACCTAAATCGGAGTTGAAACGAAGAAGTTATGAAGGAAAGAAGATTGCCTAGGAAGGCTTTACAACTTTAATTCCGGATTTTCCTCATTTTTTAGGTTAATTTCAAGTTCCTTCCACATTTATTCTCCATATTGTATAGGGATTTTAATCCTATTTCCTTTTGTATTCTTATTTTTAATTTTTTTACTTGTAGGAAAAGTTTTATTTAGATTTCATAATTAATTAGAAAGCATTTTTCTTATAGAATTGAATTTAAAACTCCTATTTTTAAGAGGATTACTTATTCTTGGAAATAGGGGCATTAGGGTTTATCGTAGGGGGGGCCGAATTTACCTTCCTAGGTCCCAAAACTCTGTCAAAATTCATACTCAATTTATATACATAGTCTAGCCGTATTTTATTAGTTTTTTTATGCTTTTGGATTCAAGTTTGTGCTAAGGAGGACGAGAGGCTTGGGAGAAGAAGAGTGTTTGAGCCCCTTTTCCTACTCCTTGCTATTATATAGTATTTGTGTTTATTTATTCTATTATCGTTTTATATTTCTTATGCATTTAATTATGTTATTTGTTAATTCAATAATGTTTGAGTAGTGTAATTAGGGCTGGGGGTACTTGAAGCCCTAGCCATGTTAGTTCGTGTTTGATTTATGGCTCTTGATTATGATTGTTATGTATGCCAGGATTTGTTGGATTACTGTGCTTCATGAACTCAATTTATGCTTACAAGCTTAGCTACCTTATTTGTGTATAATTGTTGATGTAATTGCTTGACGGATCACCTCGATATTTGTGTTCACCCTGCAATTTATAGCATCACGTTTAAGAGGGGGAATCTTATTCGTAATCTAAACTCATGACTTCCTAGATCTGCACATCACTTTTTTAGGGATAGTGTAGTGTCATTAAATCTTCTTTATGTTTCATGCATTACCACGCACCATCGGTAATAGTTGTTTAAGGGAGGGCACATCACGCTTAAACATGCAATCTAAGAGAAGATAATGTGTGTGGAGTGAACCTTAGCCGGACCCCTGCACGAGCACTTAATTCAGATACATGCATAGTAATCTAATTAAGGAAATCTAACGGAACTTTAATTGGTAAAGGTGGATAGAAACCCTAGCTCGACTTAGTTAATTTACTTCATTCATAAAATGTAACAAACCCCCCATTGCATTTTAATTACTCCACTTAAGTCTATTGAGTTAAACAGAATTGGATATCATTGAGCAAGTCTTCGTGGGATCGACCTTTGCTTGCATCTTTACTACCTATACGTCTTGTGCGCTTGCAAAGTTTATTACACGTAGAGGTTTTGCCTAGTACATCTTTTGTGCTTGGTAAAATCTCTATCAAGTTTTTGGCGCCGTTGCTAGGGACTTGTTCCTCAACAGTGTCCATTTTATTTAATTCCTTTGACTTAGTGGTTTTTTTATTTTTTGGTATATAATTTTTTGTTTTTATTTTTGTTACGTTTCTAGGTACCATGGAATCGTGGAATAGCTATTATTCTTCTCAAGGTTGGGCCTATGAACCCTATGCAAACGTTCCTTCGGTTCCAAGTCATCAAGGGGGATGGGCATACCCCCAAGATTGCTTGTACATGCCTGAGCCGCACAATCAGCCCTATATGGAGTCATACCACAACAGATGGAGTGAACCATCAGCCCACACTTGGACTCCTCCTCCTTTGGATCCTAGCCCTGCCAGACCTCAAAAAACACTTCGGGATGCACTAACCGAGGTCTGATCTCAAAGAACACTCCGGGAAGCCCTCTTAGAGGACAAGGAACTAGAGCACCTTCGACTTAAACTTCTTTGGGAACCCGATTGGGATGATGAGGATAATGATGTGTATGTCCCCTTACCACCCACGAACAACACCAATGAATGCACCTCGGGTCATGCTCTTGATGTTCATGAAATAGAACCAAACCCGCATGCATTTCACCAAGTTTTGGCCGAGATCCCTGAAATTCCAGCACCTATCCTTGCCTATCCTTGATGCCTCAACTCCTCAAGCACCTCTTATCCTTACTTTTCCAGGGCCTTCCTTATCCTTGTCTTCACCATTTAAGTTCCTTACTCAACTTAGGTGTTTTGGTGAGAAATTTGATGTTGTGCCTAATGGTTTGTGCAGGTTTAACGATACTTGTAGGAGGCAAGACGGTGGAAGTATCAAGATGGTGGTATGCACCTTTGAGACATTCAGCTCCACCCAAGGCTCAAGGCCATGTCCTAAGCAACCTAAGGACCCTCCATGGCCCCTACACTCGATCATTATGCTTACTTGTCTATTGGGATCAAACAATTTTTACTTACATTCAAATCTTTATTGTACTTGTTCTCTGAAATGTTAAAGTCTAGGAAGTGGATTTCTACTTGTAGAACTAATCAATTCATTTATGCTGCAGGCAAAATACCACTAAAGGAGGGCCAGGTTTGGAGCCCCTCAAGTGCCTCTTGGACCGCAAGCATTTTAGGTGCTCAACTTTGCCAAGGTTTGTTCCCTCCTTCATATGGACGTTTTTTACCTTCTAACTCATGATTTTGTCTTCCTTTTATGCTCAAAACATTGAGGACAATGTTTCATTTAGGTTTGGGGGTATTGGACTTAAGTTTAGGGGTACACAACTCAGTTTCTGTTTTGAAATGCTTGCAGTTTTTTTCAGTTTCTGATTTTATTAGCTTGCTGTTTTTTATTTTTTGTTATGTTTTCTTTGCTATTTTTTGTTTTATGATGCTAGTTTTTATGCCTAAACAAGTTAATATGAATGTATTGAACATGAGAATTGCTTGTACTTACTAAGAATCATTGCCATTGCCATTGAATTCACACTTGCACTTCACGATACCATAATCAAGTGATTAAGCAACCAAAATAATTGAATTTGAGCATACTTAGAAAATTAGTAGAGACTACCATTGTGAGATCTTTAAGCTTGATTTCCTTTCTTTCTGAGTGATCTACATGTTTCTACTCTCAAACACTCATCACTTTGTTCATAAATGCATGATGTCTTTCTATTTTCATTGATATTTAAAGCACCATATCTATTGGATGCTCTTGATTTGATGTGTAATTGTTTATGAGATGTGATATAGGCTATGTGTGTTTTAGCTCCTAAAGGCCCTTCTTTTCCCCGTCCAAATTGCATGCTCCTTAAGCCTTTTTGAAGCCAAACACTTAGCCGTTTTGTTCTTCACCCACAATATGACCTAACCAAGTTTTGAACCGTTCATAATGGCTACACCTTATAATCTAAACTTGTGTCAAGGTTGCATCAAATGAGATTCATGGTGAGGAGGAAAATGTTGATGTTTTGTGCTACTTATACTCATGTGATGGAAGTATTCTTGGATGGAAAAGATTGTTCGTTTATTTGTAAAGTGAGGAAGTTATTGCATGATTTTGGCTCAGCTCATATAAAAAAAAACTGTATCAAGTTCATTAGTGAAAAGAAAAGGATAGAATGCAAAAGAAAAAAAAAAGAAAAAAAAAAGCAATGAACCTAACGTTGAGCCAAGTACCTCAACTAGAGCATTTTTGTGAGCTTAAGCACGGTTTTATCATCTAGACTCAAGGTCCGAGTCATGACTTCTCATGCCTTGATGCGGTTTAGGTTCTTTGAATTCCAACTTTCCTTTCTAAACCCACGAACCTAGCCCCATTACAACCCTTGAATGAAGGCCTATTGATCTTGTGAATGGTTTGCAAAGGATTAAGGTACGTATCTCTGTTCTTAAACATCAATTCCTTCGTGAGATCATATTTTCAGATAAAGTGCCGTTCTTCATTGAAATTCATATGTGATTAACTTGATTTTCTTTACATAAATTCATCACATATGCTTGCTGAGTGAATGCCTTAGGATTCTTGAGCGTATTGAGTGATGCCTAGTGAGGATTAGAGTCGAGGCGAAATCTTTCTAGGGTGTTTAGATGACGTTGTTTTCTAGTTTGATCATTTGAGATATTGGTATAAGCACTTGACACCTTGAGTTCACGGTTTTGGCATGTTTCTTGGTTTGTGTGAGTTTTTTTCTATTCTTGATTCTTATTAACTTGTTGATGCATGACTTCTAGCATCCTTTATGTTAAGTAAAACGTTTGTGGGTATCGTGCTGCTATAACCCTCAGGAGACAAAACTCCTCCTACTAGGTGAACCTAGAGGTATAAATGCTTATAATAACTAGATTGAGTCTTTTAATTTTTTTTTGTTTTGCTAAGGGACTAGCAAAATATAGGTTTGGGGGTATTTGATAGGTCATAATTTGTGCATGTTTTATCCATGATTTAATACCCTTTTACATATGTTTTGTTAATATTTCGTTATATGCAATTGGAGAAAATAATATATTTTGTGAGAAATGTGTAGATCAAATAGAGATTAAAATTATGAGAATTTGAGCGAAAGAATCACCTAGATCGGAGTTGAAACGAAGAAGTTATGAAGGAAAGAAGAGTGCATAGGAAGGCTTTGCAGCTTTAATTCCGGATTTTCCTCCTTTTTCAGGTTAATTTTAAGTTCCTTCCACATTTATTCTCCATATTGTATAGGAATTTTAGTCCTATTTTCTTATGTATTCTTATTTTTAATTCTTTTACTTGTAGGAAAGGTTTTAATTAGATTCCTTAATTAATTAGGAATCATTTTCCTTATAGAATTGAATTTAAAACTCCTATTTTTAAGAGGATTACTTATTCTCTTATAAATAGGGGCATTAGGGTTTATTGTAGGGGGGCCGAATTTACCTTCCTAGGTCCCAAAACTCTGTCAAAATTCATACTCAATTTATATACATAGTCTAGCCGTATTTTATTATTTTTTTTGTGCTTTTGGATTCAAGCTTGTGCTAAGGACGACATGAGGCTTGGGAGAAGAAGAGTGTTTGAGCCCCTTTTCCTACTCCTTGCTATTCTTTAGTATTTGTGTTTATTTATTCTATTATTGTTTTATGTTTCTTATGCATTTAATTATGTTATTCGTTAATTCGATAATGTTTGAGTAGTGTAATTAGGGCTAGGGGTACTTGAAGGCCTAGCCATGTTAGTTCGTGTTTGATTTCTTGTAATGACCCATCCGGGAATTTTGGATTAGATTAGTAACTAATCATGATTAGCGGGGTTAATCGGTGATTAGTTGGGCGAAATCGGGCGAACGGTGCAAAATGACTGTCTTGCCCCTAGTCGTGGGTAAAACGTTGACCTTTTATTCCGACGGTCAAATAGACTTTGACCGATGACCGTGACGTAATTTGGGACGTCAGGAGTTTATAGACAGGTGGCACATTCGATTCCGACGTTCGCGGTGAAAGTTATGACGTTCGGAAGTCAAAGGGCATTGTCGTAATTTGGACGATTAGGGGGAAAATGTTGACTTTTTGTTTGACAACTGATTTTCACACGACTCGAGGACCGTTAGGTAGGTCTCGATGCCCTGAGTACAACGACAGGCGGCACGCTTCAAACGGACATCGGGTGACCAAGTTACGGGTCACGGAAGATGAGGGGCATTTTCGTAATTTTGTGCACAAGGGCAAATTTGTAAATTCACTCATGGGCATTAATTTGAAACTGGGGAGCAGGGGGCTGAACCACCGTGCTTGGGTGGTCTGTCCAGGGGATTATTTTTCTAGTTAGTGGCTTTGGGGTGTGAATAAGAGTGCTGTGTGATGTGAGGGACTGTGCATGGGTGGTGTGTGTGTGGGAAACAGGTGCTGATGTTTGAAGTTGGAAAAAAGAGTTGGACATGAGCGTGCACGGTTTGGGTTTGTTTATACTATTGAGTGGAGGAACACAGAGCACTGAGGAGAATTGTTTATGGATTTTGAGGTGTTGGGAGCTTGGTGGCATGGGCTGATGTAAAACTAGAGCACGGGAAACCATTTTCTTCTTAGTTTTGGGTTAGTGCGGGGGACACTTCACAGAGGCGCCATAATGATTTCCCACGGGTGTTGGGGTCTTGTTTGGTTATCTTAGAGTTAGACGAGTGAGAGGACTCATTTTTGAACCAGAGAGAGAGCTGAGAGTTGAGAGAAACCGAGTCGGGAAGAAAAAAAAACCAGAAAACGGAGGGAAAATCCAATTTCGAATTTCAGGCCAGCCCAAGCCAGTTTGAGGCTCAATTCAGTCTTCTGGGACTTCACTTAGTCGATCCAGATCGTGACTTCGAAGCTGGAAGGCCCTGGAAGCCATGGACAAGGACGGCAACACTTCAGAAAATTCAAGCTTGGAGTCGTGGATTTGGAGGAGGGTTTTGATGGAATTGGTCACACAATCCTCTCTATGGTAAGCCTACAATGCTCCCTAACTGTTCAATTGAGGAAAACAGTGGCTGTTTAGTGGAATTGGGATGTTGAACATCGTCTCGAACTTGAGTTCAATCGACGGGTTTTAGGCCTTGTCGATTAGAATGACTACTACAAAATTTTAATTGAGGTTATTGCGATCCTACTTGATGGATCAATTGAAGGAATTAGCTTGATTATGATAGGAATCGAATCGGGTCCTGACGCAGGTTAAACGGCCCGTATATCAGAAAGCTGGGTGAAGACGATGACTGTGGCTGTGTACTGTAACAGGCGTGTGGACTCACGCGCAGCCACTCACGGCGGCGCGTGGGGGCGTGTGGACCCGAATTTCTAGGTAATTCCAACACAAATTTTATCCTATACAATGTAACGAACATTTTAGCGTTGGTTTCAAATTTATCGGACACCGTTTCAATGTTGTTTCGAGGGTCCGAAGGTTTATGTTACGTTTTTAAGTAGCGTTTAACCCCCAAAAAATTATGGGAAATTAGTATATTGTTCTTTGAGTTCTTAATGACGCTAAAGTATGTTTCCGGACAGGTTTTGAGCTACTTGGAAAATGGAGGAAATTACGGGAACGCGTGCAGCGCGAAACCGAACCTTAAGAACGATGTGTGAGTGGATGTTGCTTTCAAAATTTAATGCATGCATAAATATTTCTATGATTTCTATGATCATGAATATGACTTGTGATAATTACGATTTCCGTATTTATACGTATTTTTGATATGCACACGAAATTGCACGTATTTCGAGACTAAGGGTTCTTTTATGATTGATGATGGTTTAATGAATGATTTTATGTGATTTGTGCGTATTATGTTTTTAAGATGTTGGATTTCGATTGTGAGTATGGTTTACGGTTTTGACATGTATTTCGAGAATGTCACGGTTTTGCACGTTTTACGAGATTTCGAGTATGTTGTGATTTGATCGTGATTTTGGTGATTTGATTGTGGTTTTGATGTCTTGACCTTGAGATTTGAAATATGAGGTGTTTTTAAGTATTTAAAATGGATTTTGAAAAAGGTGATTTTGGGCTTGATGCTCGGGGCATAAAAGTAATTTTGAATAACGAGACTTCGATTTTCGGAAGTTTGAAAACGGATTCTTGGTTTGGGTTTGGGATGACGTTTCCGGATGCCGGCTTACGAAATCATTATTGCGAATTCGAATTCGGGAATGGGTAATGGTTGAGAAAAGTGATTTGATCTGATTATACATGCCCCAGGTTTGATGATGAATGATTTTGTTTTGTGAAGTAAGGTTTTGGGGATTTGAAAGTGGAAATTCGGACGTGAGTCCTGTTATGACAAAAATGTGTTTTCGGATTGGATTTGGAATTTGGATCACGATGGATCCCGAGTTTTGTTGTGATTTACAACTGTTTTGGGTTTAAAGACCCGGTGCTATTGTTGGAGCACGTTTTGAGTTTAAAGACTCGGTTAATTGATGACGGGGGCGGGCCCGGATTGGGTTTAAAGACCCGGATTGAGTTTAAAGACTCGTGAGTTTAAAGACTCGGATATTGTGATACCCCCCGAGGCCTATTGATTATGTTTTGAGTTAAAAGACTCGTTGATATCCCGGGAAGGCCTGATTATGCGCATGGTTTTGAGTTTAAAGACTCGGGCGCACTTGATATCCAGCAAAATGATTGACTTGTGATTTATTGTTAATTTCTGATGTTTTGGTTGAGTTGGGCAGTGGCCCGGTTTATGTGGTTGATGGTTTTGGATCATGTTGTGTATTTGGTTTTGATTCATGGTTTTGGGCTGAGACCCTGTGTTTTGATTGCGGGCTAAAACCCAAAGGTTAAGAAAAAGAAAATGTTTTGATTTTCATACACGATTTTTCTAATGTTGGAAATGAAAAGAATTGTGAAATGATTTTCGAATGCATGCATTGATTTTACGTGGAGGGCAGAAACTTTTTCTGTAACTGTTTTATAAACTGATTTATTTTTGTCCACTCACACCTTTTGGTTTTTATTGACCCTCCAGGTCGCGGCGCGTTGATCGAGGCTGATCGAGAGGCGGAGGCATGAGTAAGTATGTGTGGCTATCCCTGGTTTGGCAAGTACTGAGGGTAAATTAGGAATTTCAGTCGTCTTGCCAGACGGGAGCAGGACCGGGCACGGTTATCAATGCCCCTTTCGGGGGCGGTCCTGTCAATTTGGTATCAGAGCACTAGGTTGCTGATTCTGTTGCCACATCATGCCTCCGAAGCGTAAGCCTCGTGCGCGACCTGGTAGTGACGTGAGTAGGCGAGGGTGTTTTGGACCTCGTGTTAGATCTCGGGTGAGATTGACCCTGGTTTGAGGGTCAGATGTCGGGTAGTGTACACTGTGAACTGCGATTTGTTGGACATAGAATTGCGTGGGTCGCAGGGACGAACGAGACCGGTGGCTGGAAGGCCGCAGAATTGGGCAATTTGTACTATCTCTTAGGCCCTATTGGTCGTATAGAATGTGGTTGAGCATTGGGAATTGCGCGGGGACTGGGTATGGCAGTGATGACATGATTGGCTTGGTACGAGATTGGACTCAGGAGGAGTCGAGATGTGGATGTGGGACTCACGTGGAGTCAGGATTTTGGGTTAGGAACGTGAGATGAGTCATGGTAAGGTGTCAAGGCTCGAGAGGAGCCATAAAGGCTAAGTGAGGAACGTTTGGCACTTAGGATGCCAAGGACCGGAATATGGACAGGAATTGAGGAGTTAGGAAATTATGGCTTGGTTTTGTGGAACGGTGGTCTTGTGGAGATAGCTGATTGTCGTGGGTACTTGGTGTAGTGGTAGTAGTTGAGAATCAGGGAGCTTTCAGGGAACGTTCATTTTCCTGATGTGGATTGTCAGAATGGTGGTACCCATGGTTGCGGGGTACGAGTGATGATGCGGGATCGTCGCTCGGTATGAACGGAGATCCAGGGCTACCCACTTTGCACACGGTGTGCTAGTGTGGATGATTGTACGTTGGTGCTGGTACTAGCGCTGGTGCTAGTGTCAGTGATTGAGATCATGTTAAGCCACGAGTTGGGGTGTGACTCTGTCATGATGAGCGTACGTTGGTATTTGAGATTCAGTAGTGGTTGGGTCATGGACTGGATGGAATCCAACGGAGATGGTGATGTGTTGGGATAAGTCCCAACAGTGATGAAGAGATAAGAGATTGTGGATAAACGGTATGTTTGAGACATGAGGAATCTTGGGACGACTTTCCCTATGTCATGAGAGTTGGAGGATTTGGGGAGTTGTTGTCAACTCCGAGATTGGTGTGACCATGCGTTCCTTATATTCCCAGAAGGTACATGGAAATTACTGAATTGGAAAGGATGAGGGAAATCATTGGTGATTGGTATTCGGAAGTCATCGGGGTTGACTTCTTACTCTCTGCCCTGGCAGATGTTGGCTGCGGATACCAGTACGATGAGCGTGTATTCGGTGGTGGACCCATGTGTGTTTTGGGGTCATCAAGTGGAGTTGCGTTTCTCGAGATTGGGGTAAACGGGATTCCCATTTTTCTGCTTGGTGGCAGACGATGTTGGAATACTTGTACGGGGGGTGCGGTGGGTTGTGTTTGCACTCACGTAGGATGGCTGTTGATGACATCGTATTGGATCATCCTTGGTCCCTCCTAGGTGGAGTGACAAGGATCGATGTGAGGTAAATGGAGGGGATCCACAGAGTGGATGTGTTACGTTGTTGAGTGAAGGATTGGATGTGAAAATAGTTGAGGGGTGTTGTGTGGTTCACAAGAATTCTAGAGGGTTGAAGACCCTATGATCAAGTTCCAGGTGGATTGCTAGCTGTGAGCATGTGTGGATCCTAGTTGGATCTGGATTATGATGTTGTGGGCCTTGGACGTGGCGACGATCTAGGATCGTGGTGTTACCAGTCGGGTGACGTGGTAACGAATTTGAATTGTGATCACCTTGATCAGGCAAGGTGAAGAGCTTATCGCTCCGTCATAAATGTTTAGATATGGGAATAGTTGGACCGAACTTCCTTTCGAAGTTAATCCGTACTCGAGCGAGTGGGAATGTTTATGATTTGACTCGAGGTTTGACCTATAGATGAGTGGATATCCAACAGAGTCTGATTGGTCAGCCTTAGATATGTGTGATGGGATTGGCTTCCTTTTGAAGTCAATCGATCGTGATGTGGTAACCGTTTGAGTGGGTATCCGATAGATTCGGGGTTGGTGCGCCTCAGTAATTGTGAGTGAGATTAGATGCTCTTTTGGCATGACTGTACACGCCTTGGTCAGCGTGCTTGGATTGGTACATCTTGGATGATGAGTTGGAATGATCGATTTGTCTAGTATGAGATTGGACAAGGAACCCCAGTATCAGATTGTGATTGACTGTGAACCTTGTAGTGGACTTGTTGGAGATGGGCGTACGTACCCTGTACATTGTATGAGAATCAGTACTGGACATTGAGTACTATGTATTGGGCAGAGTGTTTTTATTGGGTTCAGTGATTTCATGAGCAGGTGCTCTTAGCCACGGATGGCTAGCGAAATCCTAGTATGAAAATGTGTGATCACTGCTGGACTAGTATTCAATGTGTTTCAATTCCACCACCTGATTGAGTAAGGGGACTGTATACGTATACTCAGGATAAGTGAGTTGGTGGTTAGTGTAACCCCGAGTGGCCTTGCGTGATGTTACCATGCTGTGACATTCCCAGCGTCATGGTTCGCTGTGGGAGTTGACTGTTATAGACATTGAGCTTGATATATACCGCAGGATGGGGTTAGCCCTGCGAGATGAGATCATGTTATTGATCTTACACTACTTTGAGTGGCACCGATTGGCTGGTAGTTGGAGCTTTACTAAGGTGGTAAAGCTTAGCAGTGAAAGTTTGACTGGTAGCGTCAGCACGGACTGACGAGTTAGATGTGGTGACTCCCAGGGGGAGCAGACTTCGGGTATATTAATGTTTGAGAGGAACCGACTAGCGGAAGGAGTCAGCTAAAGGGTGAATTTAACAAGCGTTATTGACACGGACCAGGTGGTCAATTTCACTTGAGGTGGTCGAGTGTGGTTGGTCCGGCATATGACTATGATGGGACGTATGAGTACATATGAGTTTAGTTGGTGTACGAGTGTACAAAAGCATGAGGACGAAATCTTTTCCACGTGGTGGATGTGGAATGAGGATAATTGGAAATTTCGAGGACAAAATTTATTTAAGGGGGGAAGATTGTAACGACCCATCCCGGAATTCGGGATTAGATTAGTAATTAATCATGATTAGCAGGGTTAACGACCCTTTGGGCGGCACGTGTGGGCGTATGACACAATTGATGGGGAAGTGTTCAACATGACTTTTAAATTATTCGATGTAACGAACATTTTGGCACTGGTTTTGAGTCGATCAGACATCGTCTCGATAGGATTCGGGATGTCCGAAGGTTTAAAGGCTAGGTTAAAAATAGTTATAATTCGGAAAAATTACGGGGCTTTAGTATAAACATTTTGAAGTAGTTAGTGACCTTATTATGGGATTTGGATTGGTTCGGGAAATCCAGTGATATTGGATTAGCCGAGAAAACATAATTGAACGCATATCGAGGCGACGACGCGAATGGTCTGTGAGTGGACTTTGCTTTCGAACTTATGGTGCATGCATATATGTTTTTATATGTTTTCTATACATGATTCTATGATTTGATTTATGATTTTGACAGTTTACAATTTTGCACGTATTTCGAGATATATACATATTTGCACTTTTTACGAGATTTCGATCGATGTTATGATTTGACTATGGCTTAAATGACTTGATTTCGGGATTTGAAATACGATTTGATGTCACTGATTTAAAATGGATTTTGAAAAGTGATTTCGGGCTTGGAGCCCAGTTCAGAAAAGTGGTTTTAAAGAATGTGATTTCGGGTTTTTCAATCGGATTTCCAGAGGACGATTCAGGATTCGATTTGGAACTTGGAAATGGATTTCCGGGTTTGGGTTCGGAGTGGTTATTCTGGATGCCGGCTTACGGAATGCTGGTTTCAGATTCGGATTTGGAAATAGTTATGGATATGATTCCGGATGTGGATTCGAGATACTGGTTTCGGATTCGGTTGGGAATTCGAAATAGTGATTTCGAATTTGTATTTGGACATGGATATGGAAAATGGTTTTCAAACGGTTTTGGATTGGAATTGTTGGATCTGGTTATTGGGTTTAAAGACCCGGATATGATTATGACGGGGGTGGGCCCGGATTGGGTTTAAAAACCCGAATTGAGTTTAAAGACTTGGGAGTTTAAAGACTCGGATATTGATATTTCCCCCGTAGGCCTATTGAGTTTAAAGACTCGGATTATATTGAGGCCTGGATTGAGTTTAAAGACTCGGGAGTTTAAAGACTCGGTTAGATCCAGCAGGTTTTACTGATGGAAATGTCGTTTAAAATGTGTTTTGGATTCGAGATCCTGGTTTCGGTTTCGGTTGGGAATTCGAAATAGTGATTTCGAATTCGGATTTGGACATGGATATGGAAAATGGTTTTCAAACGGTTTTGGATTGGATTTGCTGGATCTGGTTATTGGGTTTAAAGACCCGGATATGATTATGACGGGGGCGGGCCCGGATTGGGTTTAAAAACTCGGATTGAGTTTAAAGACTTGGAAGTTTAAAGACTCGGATATTGATATTTCCCCCGTAGGCCTATTAAGTTTTAAGACTTGGGAGTTTAAAGACTCGGATTATATTGAAGCCTAGATTGAGTTTAAAGACTCGGATAGATCCAGCAGGTTCTATGGATGGAAATGTTGTTTCAAATGTGTTTTGGTTTTCACTGAGACTTGATGATGATAACTTTTAAAATAGTTTTCTGATGGTTTGGGTGATGACCCAGATGAAATGGATTTTGATGGTTTTGGGCTGAGGCCCGGGAACTGAAAAAGGAAAATGAGTTCGATTTTCTAAAGCGGTTTGAATTACTTGAATATAGAAAGGTTTTATGGAATGGTTTGATATGAATGCATTGGTTTTAAAACGGTGGGTATAAATGTAATTGTGTTTTCCTGATAACTGTTTTTGAACTTATACTTTATTTTTGTCCACTTACAGTCTTTTTGTGTTTTCGATACCCTCCAGGTTGTTGCGGTGCGGGCTATTGGTCGAGAGAGACACGAAGACATCACATACGCGATCCACACTAGAGTCTGTGCACTTTGGGAAGTTCAGAAGTTTTGAGCGGCTCAGTCAAGAATCCCTTGTCTGACTTACGTGTCACATGGTGGTCGAACTTCAGTTAGCCTTCGTGTCACTTGTAAGTTAGACAGGAGCATGACTTAGCCCTTAATCCTTGGGGATTGTGGGTGGGTCATGTCAATTTGGTATCAGAGCTGGTTTCATGTCCTCTGCACGAGGTTTGGTTCCCAAAGTCGTTGGTTCGTCGACTTGGGAGGTGTGATGCTACTGTGGATTTGATGTCTCGACGCGGAACAACCCGTCAGCAACCTGGATGCGATAATGATAGTACGTTCGATTGTGGTGAGTTAGCGGCGATTGTTAGTGCCAGGGTGATAGTCGCTCGATATGCGGTGCGAGTTATGACGTATGTCGGCTTAGGGTAGGAGTATTTAGCGTGTTTGGCGCTGGATATGCTCGATGGTTGGACCACAGGGTCGGATGTATGCCAGCGTGGTGAATCTGGATGGTAGCCAGTGAGCTACAGTCACGAGTAGGTTGGTCGACTGGTCGGTATGTGGAGCTAATAGTAACCTGTTGAGTTGGTGGTATACGTGGGCCGAGGAGGCCGGTTGACAGTGGCTAGTTAGGTCGGATGACGATAGTATGGATTGGTGACCTTTTTGGTTAGTTTGGTTGAAATTGGACTTGTACGGGTACGAGTAGCCGGATGCCTCAAGTGGTAGGGTTTGGAAACTACTTTGAGATCTGAGAGATTTTCCCTCTAGCAAGGGTTACTGGTTGACGTTTGCGACAACCTGAGTGGTGAGGTTGTTGGGAGCTATTTGAGGCCGAGGGTTTGGATAACCTGAGTGATGTACGAGAGGCAATCGAGGTAGTGAATGGTTAGTGGACGACTCTGGACGAGTCCAGTGAGACTGCGATGTTGGTTGAGCATTTAGTAGGTCAGAGTTGTGGATTCGAGGGATGTCAGTTCCCCTGTCTTGAGCGTAGATGGAGGGTTTTGGCTCTGTAAGAGTGGAGGCTCGGGACTGGTGTGCTGAGAGCACGAGATAGAGGATGATGTGCCACTAGCCGAGAGGCCTGTAATGGTAAAGTGGGCACATCATGAGTTGAGGTTGTGACCAGGGGTGAGATGCCGGTGTCTAGAAGATGTGATGACCATAGGATGGTCATGTTCAGTACGAACGGTCAGGATGTCGTTAGTTGATCAGAGTAGCGTAGCGGAAGCGCAGTGGACTTATGCTTTGTGATGGAGCACGCGAGGTTGGCATGGTCGGGTTGACCATGAGTGAGATTGATTTTCATGGCCTCATGCTGTTGTGTTGGAGATGTTGAGTGTGTTGGACTGTGTCGGCATATGCCGAGGTTAGCATTTGGGTGATGTCGAAACCAGCACTCAGTGATTCCCCCGAGCTTAGGGATAGACGACTTCGAGGACAGTGACTGAGGATTCCGAAAGTTGGTGACTCGTATTGTAGCAGGTGCTCGGAGTTGAACCTTGGGAAGATTGAGACGTGATGACTGACATCCTTTTGGAAGTACAAAAACGGTATTAATCGATAGGCAAGTTGGTCCAATGGTGATATTCGTGTTGCAGATTGAGTTCCGTGGTTGGAAAAGTGGATATACTTCCAACGTGGTTGGAATCTCGGAATCAGGATGTAGTTTAGACGATGAGGTGTGTGTTGATTCCGAGTTGGTGTTAGATGTCGAGTATGAGGAATAGATACTTTGGAGTCTATTTGAGGACTCATTGTTGGGATGTCAGGATTTGTGACCCCCCTTGATTTTGGACACTTGTAGATGTGTTTAGGAGTAGGAAGAATACTTGGTGACAATGGGTGTGGCCTATGTGGTGAGTGTCAGGGGATGGTGTGAAGATGGCTTAAGGTAGAATGACTTGTGATGACATGGTCGAGGACCATTGTGTGTTCCGTTGAAGGATGACGAAAGGAAGTTGAGAATGAGTGATTATAACTTATCGATATGAGGTTATTGAAGAGAACCCACAATCTAGATGTGTTGCTAGATGAGTGGTATTTGTGTTCGATTGGATTTGATGTGGTGGTCTGATACATAGTACGTGGGATCCACTTAGGAACGAGTGGATCGGGATTGGAACGCTTATTAACGCAGGATTGAGTAGTTGTGGAACAGGAGGATTCTAGGCAAGACAGAGGTTGGATATGTAGGACATAAAGCTAAAGAGATTGTTCTGCCTTACAGGCGTAAGAATTGCTGGATATGTCGATCACTTTGGAGATGTGCAGGATGTGTGTGACCCGTCCCGCATACGTTTGGGTTTTAGTTTTGGAGTTAGTGCTAGGTCTGCCCTGTGTACGTATTTGAGATGTGTTTGGAGATATATTGGTCGAGAGACCTAGGAGACCGGGAGACTCGGAAAGGACTTGATCAGACTTCCCTGGAAGACTTGTAGTTTAGCCTAGTGGTAGGATTGGATCAACGAACTACACAAGCGAAACATGTTTGGCGTGTACGCAGGTGTTAATCGGTTTGGTTACGAGGACATTTTGTGTGCCCTGGCGATACATTGTGAAGGTGACGGGTACACTATGGTACTGTTGGGTGGACTTTGGGCATAGTAGAGTTCGACTAATGCCGATGTGGCTAATTAATGTATGTACTAGAGATGTGTTTCGATGCGGTTGGACGTGCATCGTGATGTTCTGGTAGAAGTTGGTGACCGGCTTAGTGCCGAGGTATGTTGTGGTTGTCTTGTTGAATCAGAATAGTTTCGAGGTGCTTGACTGGTGAGATATGGATTGGATCAGGATGATCCCAAGTGATTTGATTGGTTGTGAGTAGGATGCTCTGAGCCATGAGTGGCTAGTGGGACCCTGACATTAATATATGGGATCACGGTTTGACAGGTACGTGATAGGGTCCAGTTGTAGACATGTGGTGTAGGATGTGGATGAGGTTTCCACAAGTTGACAGTGTTGGTGGTTAGGGGAACCACTGGTAAGATGATTGGTTGAATTAGGGGTATAGGCAAGTACGTTGTGACTCCGGTGAGGTTGGCGCGGATTGCTGACGGAAGTAGTATGGACCGTTGTATGAATCTTGATGTATTGGCGCATCGAGGCCGGTGAAGGCCGTCTTGTGAATTGATGTACTTGAGACTTGTGTTTGTTTATGGCAAACTCACAAGAAGTACTGGGACATTGGTACGAGGTACGCTCAACTAGAGAAAGAGTCAAAAGTATTAAACTTAATAGTAGTGGTGTTGTGGCGTACCCAGTGATAGTGGAGCCGTGTCGGCTGGTGTGATGTTGGAAATATCGCGGGAACGCGAAGGATTTCTGATGACCCTAGTACGAGTGGGATGATCTCCAGAGGAATGAAAAGTTGGCTGAGTTGATTCCCTTGGTGAGATGTGGTGACAGTTTGGGGCACTATCAGGATAAGTCGGACTAGTAAGTGTTGGACACTGGGAAGGAAACCCAGGTGTGAGATCAGTAGATTTTTTCCCCCAGTTAGTTACGGAAGTATCAGATTCGGAATTATCTTTAAGGGGGGTAGATTGTAACATCCCGTTCCGGAAATTGGGATTAGATTAGTGGTTAATGACGGATTAGTGAAGTTAATCGGTGATTAGTTGGATGCGTTCGGATGGAAGGTGTGAAATGACAATTTTACCCTTGGAATTGGGCAAAATGTTCACTTTTTGATCGGGCGGTCAAAAAGATTTTGACCAATGACCGTGACGTAGTTCGAGACGTCACGAGTTCATAGATAGGTGGCATGTCCGATTCCGACATCCGGGGAGAAAGTTATGACGTTCGGAAGTTCGAGGGTACTTTAGTAATTTTGTTGAGAAAGGGGCGATTTGTTAACTTTCCATACGACATGGAATTTTCACGAACTTCGAGGACCGTGAGGAAGGTCTCAATACCTTGAGTACAACGACAGGCGGCACGCTATCATCGGACGTCGGATAACAAAGTTACTGATCAAGGATTACGAAGGTTAAAATGGTAATTTGTCCATTAGGGGCATTTTGGACATTTCCTACATTGGGATCTGTGCCCAGCCGAAGAGTGACATTTGGTGGCCCTGGAATGATGGTATCCTAAGATTGGAACACGTGTCCAAGGTCTAGAGGGCTTTGGAATTTGTTTCACTGACTTATTGGTTCAAAACAAGTAGTTGGGTTTCTGAGAACAAAACAGAGTGAGCCTTCCACTTAGTCTCTCGATCTTCAACCTTTAACAATGATTTGGAAATGAAACACAGCCAGTGGAAGGGGAGTAAACTGGTGGTGTTACCATAGAGAGTGGCTGTGGACGGCAGTCCAAACCATGAGGAAAATAAATAAATAAATAACTAAACAGGAGACTCGTGCCCGTGAAGGATGTGGAGTTTCATTCTCTTGGAAAACGAGGTTCATAGTTCATAGTTCTACATTAAGTGAGAGGCAAAGTTGAACGGTGAATGGGGGTGGCCACGACAGAGAACGACGGTGACGGCGGGTAAGTATTTCTGTGAAATTATACTTTGAATTTAAGAATGGCAGAACATGGTCTAAGGATTGTTGACTGTTTTGGCTGATTGGAACATGCTCTGGAGTTTGGAATGTAACTAGAGGAACCAGCACCGACGCGGGAGGCGGCTGGGATGCGAAGAACGCGGCGGAGGAAAAACAGAGTGGAATCCTTCGAATTGGGAGGTAGGATTTCATGTTTAAATGTCATGTTTGAGTAGATGAATTAACTGGGAATGAAAGAACGAGCTTAAGGGATGATTTAGGACTAGAAACAGAACAAAAATGGCCTGAAAAAAAGAAGAACCACCCGCGCCAGTTTGGGTCTGGACCGAGTCGGCCTGGACTAGTTCGAACCCGGTTCATCTAAGGACATGGATGAACAGTGCAGGAGCGTGAAGGCCACGCGCAGCCCCTTTGGGCAGTGTGTGTGGGCGCGTGACATGTTTGATGGGGAAGTGTTCAACATGACTTTTAAAGTATTCGATGTAACAAACATTTTGGCACTGGTTTCGAGTCGATCGGACATCGTCCCGATAGGATTCGGGATGTCCGAAGGTTTAAAGGCTAGGTTAAAAATAGTTATAATTTGGGAAAATTACGGGAACATTTTGAAGTAGTTAGTGACCTTATTATGGGATTTGGATAGGTTCGGGAAAGCCGGTGGTATTGGATTAGCCGGGAAAGCATAATTGCACTCGTATCGAGGCGACGACGCGAATGGTCTGTGAGTGGACTTTGATTTCAAACTTATGGTGCATGCATATATGTTTTTATATGTTTTCTATACGTGATTCTATGATTTGATTTATGATCTTGATGGCTAACGGTTTTGCATGTATTTCGAGATATATAAGTATTTGCACGTTTTACGAGATTTCTATCGATGTTATGATTTGACTATGGCTTAAATGATTTGATTTCGGGATTTGAAATATGATTTGATGTCACTAATTTAATATGGTTTTTGAAAAGTGATTTCGGGCTTGGAACCCAGTTCAGAAAAGTGGTTTTAAAGAATGTGATTTCGGGTTTTTGAATCGGATTTCCGGATGACGATTCAGGATTCGATTTGGAACTTGGAAACGGATTTTCGGGTTTGGGTTCGGAATGGTTATTCCGGATACCGGCTTACAGAATGATGGTTTCAGACTCAGATTTGGAAACAGCTATGGATATGATTCCGGATGTGGATTTGAGTTACTGGTTTCGGATTCGGTTGGGAATTCGAAATAGTGATTTCAAATTCGAATTTGGACATGGATATGGAAAATGGTTTTCAAACGGTTTTGGATTGGATTTGCTGGATCTGGTTATTGGGTTTAAAGACCCAGATATGATTATGACAGGGGCGGGCCCGGATTGGGTTTAAAGACCCGGATTGAGTTTAAAGACTCGGGAGTTTAAAGACTCGGATATTGATATTTCCCCCGTAGGCCAATTGAGTTTAAAGACTCGGGAGTTTAAAAACTCGGATTATATTGAGGCCTGGATTGAGTTTAAAGACTCCGATAGATCCAGCAGGTTCTATGGATGGAAATGACGTTTCAAATGTGTTTTGGTTTTCAATGAGACTTGATGATGATAGCTTTTAAAATAGTTTTTCGATGGTTTGGGCGATGACCCAGATGAAACGGATTTTGATGGTTTTGGGCTGAGGCCCGGGAACTGAAAAAGGAAAATGAGTTCGGTTTTCTTAAGCAGTTTGAATCACTTGAATATAGAAATGTTTTATGGAATGGTTTGATATGCATGTATTGTGTTTTCCTGATAACTGTTTTTGAACTTATACTTTATTTTTGTTCACTCACAGTCTTTTTGTGTTTTCGATACCCTCCAGGTTGTTGCGGTGCGGGCTGTTGGTCGAGAGAGAGACGAAGACATCACATACGCGATCCACAATAGAGTCTGTGCACTCTGGGAAGTCCGGAAGTTTTGAGCGGTTCAGTCAAGAATCCCTTGTCTGACTTACGTGTCACATGGTGGTCGGACATCAGTTTGCCTTCGTGTCACTCGTAAGTTAGACGGGGGCATGACTTAGCCCTTAATCCTTGGGAATTGAGGGTGGGTCATGTCAAATAGTTTAATAAAAACACATTTCACAAGAAGACATTTATGCCCTTCACTAAAAAGCATGCATGCATTTGAAAACCAATAATCAAACCATTTACTTTAATTAAATTATTAGGGCCTTAGTCCAAAACCATAAATCCAAGTATGTGGGAACTCAGCCCAAAACCGTAAATCCAATCATATGGGCCACTGCCCAAAACCACCAGCACTGTAATACCATTTCATAAATCCAATAAATCTGAAATCCAAATACATAATCCAGTAAATCCATAAATTACAATCCAATGAAACACCGTTATATACCAATCCTCGGCATCCCAGATGCCTGGCGTCCTAGACGCCTGACGTCCCAGATGTCATGTCATGGTCCAAGCTATGCATGCTACCCGGGGTCTCAACCCGAGTCAATCTCTGACATCCCAGATGGCACTATTGCATGCAAACCGAGAAACTGACACGTGGCAAGATTTGGTTGGGGAACGTTCTAGAAGAACCCACCAGATGAGTGACAAGTATCACCCATCTGATAGGCCCAGACTCAAATTAAATGGGTCCTTATCTTCTCCATCATTCGACAATCTTTTCTTTGTTTGTTTAAACACCCATAAACCCGTGAAGGTCCTCAAACCGTGCAAACCCATTCCATATAGCCCATTCAATCCTCATTATCTGTGCTTAGTGTGTGAATGAAAAAGAGAGAGTGAAGTGAGACGATGATGATGGTGGCAACGGTGTCGACCGTCGTGCACGGTGGCTCAGTTCGGAGGTAAGGAACCGAAAACTCTGTGTTTGAATTCAAAAATGGAAATTCGTGGTTTAGTGGTTATTGATCGATTCTAATGATTGAAAACATTTATGGAGCATTGAAGGTGACGCTGGAGGTTGTCGGAGGCATGAGAACACAACGGGGGAAGGTTGGCTGGTTCAAACATCGATCAGGAAGGTGAGTTTGATGCTTTGTTTTCAAGTTTTCAAATCATAGATCGATGGGGAAGGACTAGACGAAGCTATAGGAATGAAAATGGATGAAAACAGACCAAAAACATAGGAGATATGGCCCTGAATCGGTCACGATGTTACGGTTGGACCGGATGTACAGTAGACCGGTCTGGACCGGTTCAGCCGCAGGAAAAAGAAGAACAGTCCTCAACGCGTGAAGCCCGGGCGCATTGATTTTAGACGGCATGTGGGGCACTTCTAGGACATGTGTTCAACATATGAAATCATCATTTCGGTGTAACGAACATTTTGGGACTAGTTTCGAGTCAATCCGACACCGTTTCGGGGTAGTTTTGTGTGTTCGAACGTGTAGGTTCTATTTTAAATAGGTTTAAAAGTTCCGAAAAATTAGGGGGATTTAATGTGAGACTAGTTGACGTAGTTAGTGATCTTCGGGTGTGATTTGAACATGATCAGAAGTTATGGTGATGGTGGATTAGCTGGAAGGCTTAAGGCACACATATCGAGGCGGCATCATAGGACGGTTTATGAGTGGACTTTTGTTTTATAAATATGATGCATGAATAACTGTTTTATATGTTTTATATCTATGTTTTGAATGCCTTGAATACGTATATTTGTCATATTTATGATTTATGTATTTGCACGTATTTCGAGGCGTATGGTTTTATGTTGATTTTGTATGTGCTTATGGTTTCAATGATGGTTTGATGAAATGGTTTTGAATTTGAAAAGATGACCTCAGAAATGAGAACTATTTGATTTGGAAACTATCTAAGGTCTATTTGATTTAATGAAGAATCGGGATGAGACCCATTTGAGTTATACGATCGGGCTGGGGGGCCCAGTTGGTTTACGAAATCAGGCATGAGGCTCAGTTGTGGTTTATAAATGTGGTTTCGAGTCGGGGACCCTTATATGGATTTATGGATATTATATTTATGGATTTACGATGGATTTATGGAAATTCCGGGTATGGCCCTTTTGAGATATTTTGAGATGTTTTGAAATGGTTTTAAAAAGAGTGTTTCACATTTACCATCTTGAGATGAGGATATGTGGATAGGTCTCACTCCATGTCTGGGACATTGGAGTAGACACGGCACATTTCCTGCGAATGGTCATTACACGGAGCGATCAGATCGTATAGTGACTCAAGAGTAGAATTTCTATGATTACACGTCTGGGACGTCAGACATCTTGGATGTCAGAGATATGGACTCGGAGAGACCTCGGGAAGCACGCGTTTCTTAGCTGTGATATGATATGACGTTTGGGACGTCAAGTGTCTGGGACGCTAGGCATCTGGGATGCCTGGGATGCCAGGGATGGGTATTTGGTAAACATGAATTATTGGATTTATGAAATGGAATTTCTGTGTTTATGGAATTGTGTTTATGGATTTGGGTAGTGGCCCATTTGAATTTGGATTTACGGATTTCGGTGTTTTACGGTTTTGGGCTGAATTCCCACACTTGATGGATTTTATGGTTTTGGGCTAAGGCCCTAATTATTTGAGAAAGGAAATGATTTTGGTTTTATAAATGGTTTTTATTGTAATTGAATGAAATGGTTTCTGAATGCATGCATAGTTTTATGTGAAGGGCATAAATGTCTTTTTATAAATGTGTTTTATGAAATTATTTATTTTCGTCAACTCACAGCTTTTAATGGTTTTTACTGCTCTTTAGGTTGTTGATAGCGGATGCGAGCTGTAGCAGAGACCGTTACCTCACATTCCTCGGTTGATCCTGGCGCACTCTGGGAGCCAATTAGGCTCAGGATTTCGGGTTATCCCTTATCTGGCCCACGTGTTACCTTGAGTGGCACGTGTGTTAGACGGGAGCATGTCTCATACCGCGTTAATCTCGGGGGAATTGGGATAGGGCGTGCCATAACTACTCATATGTTTACCATATCATATTCGATTGACTTCATAAGGAAGCCAATCCCATCATTCACATATCTAAGACCATACTCACTCACGTATCCAAGACATACCAGCCTTCCCATATCCAAGACATCATTCATCCTCATATCCAAGTTAGACCACTTCCGATAACCAAGACCCAGACGCACCCACATATTCAAGACAGATCGTATACACCTCAATTCACTCAACTACCGTCTCATACCGGATTAACTTCAAAAAAAAGTCGACCCAAAATTCCCATATCCAAGACCATACCCACTCACGTATCCAAAACAGAGGTTGGATAATAATTTCGTCCTATTCCAAGAGATTCTTCAACTGTCTCACAATACGATTCTCCTCTGTTCCAAGCTTAGCATAATTAACAAGGCGAAGTCTGCCAGCACAGCACGACAACACAATCCAAGCCATTCTGATCCACTACATAACCTGATTATCAAGATCACGATCTAGCTCGTCACAACACCCTGTATCCTCAACATCACGCTCCTGATCCACCTAGGATCCACACATGCTCACTCTCAGCTAACTACCATATTTCAGGTCATAGGGTCTTACACCCTCTTTGATTCCTTCGACAGTCACATCACTCCTCAACCATTTTCCACATCTAAACAGATCAGTCAAAAGACGAGACATATCTAGACTGTGGGTTCTTTCCAATTACCATATATCGATCCTTGTCATCCCACCTAGGGAAAATCAAGGCTGATCCAAGACAATGACACCAAAATTCATCCTACGTGAATGCAACCACAAATCTACTACAGTCACCCCATCTGGCGCCACCAAGCACCCTCTGCTATAGAGCAGGAAATGGGAAGTCACCCTAGTGACTTAGGAATATCCATCACCAATATGGAATCAAGCACTCTTCTCATCGTCTCAATCACAATTATCTTGATTCCAAAGTTCCAACCATGTTGGAACCAACTTACTCGGACATCAACCATATGTCCGTACCAAGCTAACTTAGTACCCCAACTCGCCTATCAGTTTATACCATTTCATCGAATCACCACTTAGTCATCTCAATCACCTCAGTTATTTCAATCACCGTTGGGTTAGCGTCCTAACACATCTCATCCACTGCTGGATCCCATCCAGTCCATCTCTATCATATCTATCATCTCGGCACAATTCCCAAGAGTCAACACTAGTCGACAAACCCTCATCGTCAGATCAACACCGAACACAAGCACACCACGACTGAGTCACATCCTCAGCTTGTGGCTCATCGTCTTCGCAATTACTGACACACAACGTGTGAATCAGACCCCAATCTAAATCTCAGCTCATACCAAGCTAGAATCAACAATCTTTGCTTAGGTTGGAGAAACTCTGCCTCCCTTAACTCACCAACTCTGGGTACAATTATCTTGACAATTCATACAAAAAAAAATGAACGTTCCCTGAGTGTCCCCCGTTCTCAACAAACACAACTACATCCACCCTCGATGGTAGTGTTTACCAAAATCTTGTGTAAACCCAACCACCAGACATCGTTATCAAGATTCGCATCAAAATGTCAACATTACTAGTCGTTCTACCCCAAGACTCTAAATATCATCTCATAATGGTACTCACGAATTAGGTTCCATCATTTCACGTAGTGTCAGACCAATCAATCTCCGTATCTCAATGACATTCAACTAGAGTCGTCCGCTAGGTCATCCATGACCTCATCTGCACCCTGTCGCGCAATCACCAAAGCTGACATGACATGACCAATCAACGATCTCGACTCCGAAAAGTTACCAAAGTCAAACCACTAGCTGAAAAACATTTCCAAACCATACATCACACACTAGGGTTCCCCAAACCCGACTGTCCTTGGCAACACAATTCCCAACTTAGCATGACCTGACCATCTAGTGGTCACAACTCCACGCTATCGTCATATCCAATTCTGCAATATCGTGATAGACGATCTCGATATAACCGTCCCACGGTCAAAACTCTAAAGCACTGGAACGTTCATCCCTCACTAGGGTCCCAACTGCCAAACCACGACATAACTATGGCATACTCAGGCACCAAATGCCAAACCAAACCTATCCACGATTCATTTCCATTAACTCTCGTACTATTACCCTAATGACCAAGTTGATAACGGGCTGACCGCGTAGAGACATCACATCCTCGACCTGCGCGTACCACAAGAGCAAACCGTGCTCTGATACCAAGTTGACACGACCCATCGCTAATCCCCCATGATTAACGCGGGATATGCCATGCTCCCTTCTGACACGAAGTGTTAGACAAGAGATAACTAGAAACCTCATCTCATTCGGGGCTTCTAGAGCGCGCCAGGATCAGTGGAGGAGTGTGATGTCTCGGTCTCTGCTACAGCCCGCATCCGCGATCAACCTGAAGGGTATCAAAAACCATTAAAAGCTGTGAGTGGACGCAAAATCAATAGTTTAATAAAAATGCATTTCATAAAAAGACATTTATGCCCTTCACTAAAAAGCATGCATGCATTCGAAAACCAATAATCAAACCATTTACTTTAATTAAATCATTAGGGTCTTAGCCCAAAACCATAAATCCAAGTATGTAGGAACTCAGCCCCAAATCTTAAATCCAATCATGTGGGCCATTGCCCTAAACCACCAACACTAAAATACCATTTCATAAATCCAATAAATCTAAAATCCAAATACATAATCCAGTAAATCCATAAATCACAATCCAATGAAACACCATTATATATCAATCCTCGGCATCCCAGACGTCATGTCACGGTCCAAGCTATTCGTGCTGCTCGAGGTCTCAACCCGAGTCAATCTCTAATATCCTAGATGTCTGACATCCCAGACGTCTAGCAATCCTGCTCCTGAGTCACTATACGGTCTAGTCACCCTGTGTAGTGACCTCTTGCAGGCAATGCAGCGTGACCACTCCAGCTTCCCAAATGACTGGAGGAGATAATCCATAGATATAAGGATGGTATATGGAAAACATTTCATAAATCTGTTTAAAACCTTTCAATTGGGCCTATGCCCGGGATTTCCATAAAACCATCGTAAATTCACAAATCCAATTTCTCAAATCCAAATCCATTTAGGGTCTTCGAACCCGAAACCACAGATATAAACCACAAATGGAACTCATGCCCGACATCATAACCAACTGGGCCTCGAGCCCGATCATGTAAACCAACTGGGCCTCTGGCCCGATGCCTCATTAAATCAAATGGACATCAAGTCTGATAGTTGTAAATCAAATGGGTCTCATGTCCGGTTCCATATTTTCAAATCTGAAGTCATACTAGTGAACCATTATTAAAATTACAATCACGTAGAAATACAGTATAAAATTATAAACCTCGAAATACATGCAAATACGTGAATACTAAATACCACAATCAAATCCAACATAAATCACATATTTAAAACATATAAAAAAGTTATGCATGGATCAATTTAGAAATCAATGTCCACTCACAGACTGTCCTAGTTGTCGCCTCGATACGCGTGCCATAAGCATCTCCGGTTAAATCACCATCTCTGGAACTTCCAGATCTGTCCAAATCACACCCAAGGGTCACTAACTACTTCAAATAGGCTAACATTGAATCCCCCAATTTTTCAGGATTTTTAAACGTATTTAAAATAAACCCTAAACCTTCGGACACCCAAAACTACCCCGAAACGGTGTCCGATCGACTCGAAACTTGTCCCAAAATGTTAGTTACATCGAAAAAATAAAAACACATGTTGACCATTCCTCGAAAATCAAGCCCACGAGCCTTCATGTGCCCCCCAAAGGCGCTTCGCTTTAAAGCCACGTGCCGGGAACAATGTCACCCCTAACCTCTGTCGAACCCGGTAAACCTGGTTTTTCAGTTCAACCGAACCAGCGACCTCACTCGGTGGATTCCCCCAACTCCAACTGTAACAGCCTAGAACTTCAAAAGGGAAAAAATGTAAATTCGGAAAAGATTTGTATAAAAATGACAATTTTACCCATGTGAATAGTATGGTCAAATGTTGACTTTTTGTTTGGTAGGTCGAACGGACGTTGGCTGATGACTATGACGTTAGTTGGGACGTCACGAATCCGTAGACAGGTGGCACGTCCGATTCCGACAATCGAGGAAGAAGTTATGATGTTCGAAAGTTTGAGGGTATTTTCGGAATTAGGTTAAAAAGAGGGAATTTATTGACTTTTTACACGACAAATATTTTTCACGCAATTCGAGGACCATTAGGAAGGTCTCGATGTCCTAAGTACAACGACAGGCGATGCGCAGTCATTCGATGTCAGACGGCTTAGTTATGGGTCTAGTTAAGTGAAGGGTAAAATGGTAATTTGGACTTAGAAGGGCATATTCGTCTTTGTGGCACCTTGGGATCTGTGAGCAATCGAATAGGGACATCTGGGGCTGAGAGATTGGATATTTTGGGCTGAAATCATAGATTTGAGGACACCTGGCCAGCCTCCAGTGGCTTCTAGCCAATGTCTCACACAGTTATGTTTTAAAATTGGTTGTTATCGATCAGTTGAGAGAAAAAAACAGAGACCTTGAAGAATTGAGTATATCCAGTGTGTGAGCCATATGAGTTCATTGTACTTGAGGGATCAGAGTCTTGCTGGTGCTTTGTATGATAGTGATTAAGAGAAGTTTAAGTGATGAGTGTGTGTGAATAGTGAGAAAACCCAGAAAACAGAGAAGGAACCCCCGTGCTCAACCGTGATCCTCAAACGATCAAACCAGTCAAAATCGGGTTTGTGGTGGTGATTAGAGAGCTGAGGATTGACTCTTGGACGTGTAAGGCTGTGGTGGAGGTCACGACGGAGGGCTAGTAACAGGTGAGTTCTTTGGGTCCCCTGTTTTTCCAGAATCGTTCAAATTGAAAGTCGATGGTTTTAGGGAATGGTTTTTCGATTCTGATGAATCTTGTAGTTGTAGGAAGCTACTACTGAACATATGGACTTGAATTTGTGACTTGAGAAGCTACTGGTGGACGAGAACAGAGTCTGGGATTTCTGGGTTTTTGGTTCGAACTTGGGGGGTAAGGTTTAGGGCTTCATTTCGTGATTTTGTTAGAGGAATCAATTCTAAACATTAGGATGAAGCTGTTAGTGAAGGAAGGATTGGAAATGGCTAGAAAACGGGAGAAAATCGGCCTCGCCGGCTCAGTTGGACCGGACAGGTCTGAACCGGGCTAGCGAGAGGAAGCCAATGATGAACAGTGCCGCACGTGGCTCCCACGCGCAGCTCCTTTGGGCGGCGCGTGAGGGTGCGTGGGGCCTCTTTTGGGGAAGTGTTCAACATGGTTTTCACTCTAATCGATGTAACGAACATTTTGGGACAAGTTTCGAGTCGATTGGACACCGTCTCGGGGTAGTTTTGAGTGTCCGAAGGTTTAGGGATTAATTTAATTACGTTTAAAAATCCCGAAAAATTGGGGAAATTAAAGTGAGCTTAAATGAGGCGTTTGTGACCCGAAATTTTGATATGTGATAGGTCAAAACATTCCCGAGGCATCCGAGGAGCGTAAGGGGCGCGATTGACGCATTCAGACTTAGTGAGTGAACTTTTGTTTTCTAACCGAGCATGCATAACTGCTTTTACTTACTTATTTTACGTTTTGATATATGATTTTATGCTTATGACTATAATACCCTTGCTTTACTTCATTGCATGTTTTTCAATATAAGTTATCGAATTTGCACGTACTTCGAGAATATGATTTCTATTATGCTTTTGATGATGGTTGCAGACGAATGATTTATGTTTATACGTATTCTCTTTTACTAAAGATTTGTGAATATGATTTGAGATTTGAAAGTGATTTCGGGCTTGGAGCCATGTTCATATGATTTCGGAAATGAGATTTCAGTTTGGAACTGGATTTCGGAAACGATGTTTTGGATTCGGTTTTGAAACTTGAAAGGGGAAATCTGGATTTGGGTTCGGGATGATGGTTCCGGATGCTAGCTTACGGAATCATTGTTGCAAATTCGGAGAAGGATTTCCTATGGTTTTCGAATGAAAAATGGTTTTGGGTTTAAAGACCAGGAAAAAGAAAAGAAAAACCGAAATCTCGGTATATGTGTTTTCAGTTTAAAGACTCGGTATATGTGTTTTGAGTTTAAAGACTCCGATATGATACCCCCCGAGGCCTGTGATTGTGTTTTAAGTTTAAAGACTCGTTGATACCCCGGGAAGGCCTGATTATTGCGCATGATTTTGAGTTTAAAGACTCGGGCGCACTTGAGATCCAGCAAACCCGCATGATTGATGTTTTCACTGGATTTTCACTGATTATACAAATGTTTTGGGTTGTGACCCAAATGGCTCAGATTTTATGGATTTTAGGGCCGGGTGCCCGAACTTTGATTTTAGTTTCTGGTGATTTCCACACTTATTTTCATATCATTCATATTATACTTGGTTATGCATGCATGTTTTTAAAACGGAGGGTGAACCCTGGTTTATTTCGCAAACTTTTTTATAACTTTTATTTTTAGTCCACTCACGCTTTAAATGTTTTAAATACCCTCCAGGTTGTGGTGCAAGCGTTGGGGCTAACGTTGAGGCAGAGGCAGAGGCGGAAAGTTTTCCCGTTGCGTGTTTAATCAGCTCACAGTAGGATTTTTGCCTTATCTTGTACTATTACTATGCTCTGTGCTACTGTTGACTGGTTGTATTGTTCTTTTCTCCCTGGTCTGACAACGTATGTTTTGTGGTTTTTGGGGTTATTTTGGTCTTTTAAAGTTTGATTGTCAGACGTGAGCAGGGTTCGTCCCGGTTATCAAGGGGATAATCAGGGTGGGTCCTGTCACCAGCCACAATTCTCAGTGGGGTTCCTATAGCTTCGTTTTCTTGTCCCAGATCGATCTATAACCTCCGAATCATGAAATTACATCGGAAACTTACCCCTGGATCGATGAACAGCAGTCCAGTTTCCTCCTCAGTTCCCAGACGATTTTGACCTCCCCTGATTAGGATTCTAACTCCCCTAAACTCGTACAACAACCAGAAACCTCGTCCAATCAATCAGAATGGTCAATACCGACCCACCATGAAAACCCATTTTCGAATTCAAAAACAGTGCTCACGGTTCACACTCACCTTCGCTGTCGTTGCCCCACCGTGGTCGTCTCACTGCCCCCTTCCACTTTCCTTCACGGGTCAACAACCAGTGATAAGGTTTATAAGGGTTATAAAGGGTGGGGTTGCATGAGTTGAAGAAGAGGAATGAAGAAGATGAAGAAATGGTGCACGGGGAGGGAAGAGAGAGAAGTGAGGGAAAATAAAATATTTTAAATAAAAATACCACCTAATGGACATAGATCCTTTTTTTATGGAAAGCCACTAATGGGATGATTGACACTTGTGACTCATCCAAAGGCCCATGATAAGTCACGAATTGAGCATGATTTCAATGATATTTCTTATCCCTTTTACTTGTCTTTTGATTATAATTGTACAAACAATAGGAGAAAATGATCCATTTTGTGAGACATGTATAGATTATGAAAGTTAAGTCAATTCTGATGAGAATACAAAAAGAATGGAGGAAATCCGAGCCAAAATGAAGGAATAGAACTAAAATGAAGTTAAGGTCCCTAGCTGAAATCCCAGTTGAGGGCCTCTTGGGTTTTGTCTTTGAATTGGCATTTTTCAATGTATTGGATGTGATTAGCAGCTCATATAATGTAACGACCCGAACCGAGAATAATAATATTTTAATGTAAAAAGACTATTTTGCCCGGAAGGGGGGAAACTTTGACTTTTGACCCGGGAAACAATTTGCACTTTGACCCATGACTATGACGTAGGTCGGGACGTCACGAATCCGTAGACAGGCGGCACGCCAAAATCGGAGTTCGTATGAAGAAGTTATGGTCAAGGAAGCGTTTTAGCGGAATTTACGAACCGAGAACAACGGAATAAAATAATAATTTATTACGGGAATCCGTGCCAACCTAATATTTAAATCAAACCAGTGGATTGGTGACAAGTGTCACCCATCCAAGCCCACACTATTCCCATAATGCAACTTACACTATTTAATCCATTTTATATTATTTATTTTTCCCTCCAATTGTTTCCAGCCATTGGATTTCTGCCCAAAATGCATCCTAGCCCTTCATTCTCATCTGCTTCCCTTGTTCATGCACGATCTCTGTCTTTCTCCCAAACACACACAAACACACATACAGCCCCCCCACAACCCGTGCTTCTTCTTCCATTTTCTCTCGACCAAGGCGATCAAACCAGCCATCCTCATCACACCAGACGACCACCCACAGCACCACCATCATCTGCTCACCACCACCGTGCAACACCGGAAACCACCAGCCCGTTTTTCCCGTCCGAAATCCCGTCCAAAAACACGACCCAAAACACCAAGGAAACGGGTCCAAGAAGCAAACCGTGACAACCACACCACCTCGACGCGGGGGAAGCTCCAGTCTGCACCGTGAGGACCCCAGGAGCTTAACTGGACGACGGCGCGGCCTGCGGCGGCGACACGGCGGCGGTAAGTTCGAAAACCGGAGAACCCGTTTTTACCCCTCTGTTTCGAACCAACGTGTTTTAGTGCTAGGAAATCGATTGTTTGATGTTAGAAATTTTCTAGGGTGAGAGGCGAGTTGATCAGGACCGGTTTGGACGACGGACACGGCGTGGATCACCGGAGAAGACGATCGGACGTTGGCCGTGAGTTTCAACGACGAACTGGTGAGTTGTCTCCCGTTTTCTTTGTAGTTTGAGGTTGTAGAACCATAGAACAGACCTAGACGACCCTATAGGGATGAACCCCGTCGAAAATGGTGGCCGGAATTGTACGGTTGAATCGGGTCAAGCCGTGGGTCGACGGCGACCCGGTTCCAGTCAAACGGGTCTGACCCGGTACTGTAGCATGATGACGTCATCATGCTGACGTCACTTCTGACGTCATGATGACGTCATCCTGTCAGATATTGTCAGACCAGGGACCAATCAGAACATGTCACGTGTCACCTGACAAGTGTCAGTGATGACGTCATGCTGACGTCAGCATGACGTCACTGCTGACGTCAGCAGTACTGTAGCAGCGTTGACCCACGCGTTGACCAGGCGCGTGGGGGCGCGTGTGAACAGTGATTTTGGTGGGGCCGGTACCATTTTCAAGGTTTCGACGATACGGATCCAATGGAGGTGGTTTCGTGTCGATCGGAGATCGTTATGTTAGTCAAAATGGGGTTTGAAGCACCGAGAATAGTGCCCGGGATACGATTTTGAGGCGGATCTATTCTAGGGTCTTGGTATTGATATTATAGGGTCCTTAAATAACCCTCAGGAATAATAATACAGGTTTATAGAGATCGTTGAGCAGCAAGGACCGAGTGTGAGTGGGCTGTTTGATTTATAAAAGGCTTGCATGCATAAATTGTTTACTATTTCCACTGATGAGTCTTATGAACTGTTTATATATGCTATTACAATGTTTTGGGCATGAGACCCGTCTGGATTATATGTGGATTTTGTTTGGGATGTCCGGGGGACATAGGGTAAACTATACTGTTATTGTACTGTACTTTCCTACCTGTGTATATTGTCTCCTCCAGGGAGGGTCGTTGGCCTGGGTGGACCCTAGAGTAGTCACGGGGCTCTGACTGAGTGGAGTTGACCCCCGTTGGGCTGCTTACTCTCAGGAAGGCATGTTTATATACCTCGGACAGTGACCGGGATACCGGGAGCTGATGTACCTAGAGAGTCTCGGGTGTGAGACCCTGAGTGGCAACGCGTAGCCTTAGAACCGTGACATCATTTGGGTTGGGTTTTACAGTGCACTGATATGTTAGTTTCACCTTTCGATTATTATTGTGGTTTATCTGTTATGATTTCATTATAATATTATATTTTCACTGCATGCAAGATTTGGAAAACTGAGGGGTAAAACCTTATGATTATTTTATTATTAAATTGATTTCTAAACTGTTATTTTTGGCCCACTCACCCTTGTTTTACTGACCCCTCCAGACCCTGACACGGAAATAGAGGAGGAGGACCTGGAGGAGGAGGCAGAGGTTTAGTTTGCCTAGCTGTGCACCTGTACACCCACTTGTGGGTAGGTTGAGCACCGAATAAATGTACTCTGACTAGTGTGCTCACATGTTGTATTTTACTTTCCCTTGTCTGACAGTATCGCTTTAAACACTGTAGTTGTACGTTATCTATCTATCTATTTAAGTATTCGGTTTTTATTTAAGGGTAATTTTGGTATGTTTAGAGTCATTGTCAGACGGGAGCGGGTCACGTCCCCGAGTGGTCCCAGTGGGATTGGGACGGGTCCTGTCAGCTTGGTATCAGAGCATTAGGATTAGTAGTCAGAGTACTAGGTTAGCGGTTTGTACTTTGTACATGGTCGCTTTCGATGTCTTTTAACCTGTTTGCCTCTTAACAGTTGGATATGCCTCCCCGACGTGAACCCCGTGCACGTGTTGACGAGGGAAATGGAGGAAATTGAGACACTGCGAGCATTGAGCGGGCTCAGCGCATGGGTACTACGCACTTTAGTGGGGGAACCGACCCCGAGGAAGCACACCAGTGGATTGACCGTTGGGAGAGGATTTTCGAGGTCATGCACTGTCCACCAGAGGAGCGTGTCGTACTGGCGACTTTCCTACTGGATGGGAGCGCCTATCGATGGTGGCACAACATTGTCTTGGCCGGCTGGACTGTTCACACCATTCCATGGGAGACCTTCCGAGAGCGGTTTCTCAACCAGTTCTATCCACGGTCGTTCCGCAACGCCCGTGAGGCGGAGTTTCTGCAACTCCGGCAGGGGGATCAGACTGTAGCAGAGTACGAGGAGACCTTCCTGATGTTGTCTCGCTTTGCTGAGAACTTCGTGATCACCGAGGCAGACCGATGTCGCAGATTTGAGTGGGGCCTGCGACCTGAGATTCAGGCGATGGTGACTGCAACACCCTTTGCTTCCATGAAGGATCTGACTGATGCGGCGACCAGGGTTGAGAACAGTATCCTGGCTCGTCAGCGAGCTGAGGGGGAGACACGGCGACGTGATCGCCCACACTTGGGATTCTCGGGCCGTCGTGGCTCGAAGGGAGGACATTCTGGTGGATCTTCGTCTTCTGGCAGCCGAGGACATTCTGGTCAGTTCAGGAGTCCTCAGCGGTCTGGACAGCGTTCTGGAGCTTGGCAGCGGTCTTACTCACCGATGAGCATCTCACCGGGAGGATACTCGGGTCGACCTAGGGAGGTCACATGCTTCGCTTGTGGTGAGCCGGGGCACTATGCTTCTGAGTGTCCATTGATTCGAGGCAGTACTACGCCAGCACAGAGCTCAGCATCTCAGACTGACAGCAGCCGGACACGTGGTGTTGTGCGTGGCCGTGATCGAGGAGCTAGAGGACGGGGACGACCTGCAGAGTCTATGGCTCGTGTTTATGCTGTTACCCAGCAGCAGGCCAGATCCATTCCGGGAGTGTTGACAGGTACTGTACATATTTATGGCATGGTTGTTCGTGCATTGATGGATTCGGGGGCAACTCATTCTTTTATTTCACCGCGTTGTGCGAGTCTGTTGGGTCGTGAGGTGACCGCACTTGAGCACGAGATGGGTGTGGGGACACCGATGGGTGTGACCTACCAAGTGAACCAGGAGATACGAGCTTGTCCTGTGGAGATTGAGGGAGTCGAATTTCCGGCAGACTTAATTCTGATGAATGTTCACGACTTTGATGTGATACTTGGAGTTGATTGGTTGTCGGAGTATAATTCACTCATCGACTGTAGTAACATGCGGTTGACTTTGAGAGGTTCGGGATTACCGGAAGTGATATTTCAGGGGGAGTGTGGAGACGCATCACCCAAGGTAATATCTGCACTCACAGCTACTAAACTTTTACAGAAGGCGTGTCAGGGTTATCTTGCTTATGTGGTAGAGTCTACGGATGAATCTTTGAGTATTGGGGATATTCCGATTGTGCGGGAATTTCCTGATGTCTTTCCAGGAGATTTACCTGGATTACCACCACCCAGGGAGATCGACTTTACGATCGAGTTACTCCCAGGGACTCGACCGATTTCACAAGCACTGTATCGTATGGCACTGGCGGAGCTACGAGAATTGAAAATCCAATTACAGGAACTGGTGGATCTAGGGTTTATCCGACCCAGTACATCACCATGGGGAGCGCCGGTCTTATTTGTGAAAAAGAAGGAGGGTAGTTTGAGGTTGTGTGTGGACTATCGGCAATTGAACAAGGCTATGATAAGGAATCAGTATCCCTTACCCAGGATCGATGATTTGTTCGATCAGTTACGAGGAGCGCGATATTTCTCCAAGATAGATCTGAGGTCAGGATACCATCAACTGAGAATAGCCGAGGGGGATGTTCAGAAAACAGCTTTTCGAACGAGGTATGGGTATTATGAGTTCTTAGTGATGCCCTTTGGACTGACGAATGCACCAGCTGCATTCATGGACTTGATGAATCGGGTTTTTCGAGCATACTTGGATAAATTTGTGATCGTGTTTATCGACGACATCTTGGTGTATTCCAAGAGTGTCAGGGCTCATGAGGAGCACTTACGAATGGTATTGGGTAAACTACGACAGGAGCAGCTGTATGCTAAGTTAAGCAAATGTCAATTCTGGCTAAATAGTATTGGATTCTTGGGTCACATTATATCACCCGAGGGGATAAGTGTGGATCCTCAGAAAACGGAGGCTGTGACAAATTGGCCAAGATCGACCACGGTGACGGAAGTGCGAATTTTTGTTGGGTTAGCAGGCTACTATCGATGATTCGTAGAGGGTTTCTCCCAGATTGCAGCACCATTGACTCGGTTAACCCGGAAATGGGTGAAGTTTGTGTGGGACGATCAGTGTGAACAGAGTTTCCAGGAATTAAAGTTCCGATTAACCACTGCACCTGTCCTTGCATTACCTGACAGCAGTGGAGAGTTCATGGTATATAGTGATGCATCGCTGCAGGGTTTGGGTTATGTATTGATGCTGAATGGAAAAGTGATTGCTTACGCATCCCGGCAGCTGAAGACGCACGAGTTGAACTACCCTACTCATGATTTGGAATTGGCGGCGGCGGTTCATGTTCTAAAGATCTGGAGACATCATTTGTTCGGTGTGACATGCCGAATATTCACCGATCACCAGAGTCTTAAACATTTGTTCACTCAGAAGGAACTCAACATGAGACAGCGGAGGTGGTTGGAATTGTTGAAGGATTATGATTGTACCATCGAGTACCATCCTGGCAAGGCAAATGTCATAGCTGATGCACTTAGTAGGAAGTCGGCGGGATCAGTTGCGCACTTGCGATTGGTGTATCTTCCTTTGCTAGTGGAACTTCGGAAGCGCGGAGTTATGTTAGGGATGGACGATCAGGGAGCCTTGTTGGCTAGCTTTCATGTGCGACCCGTGTTGGTCGACAGGATCATCGAGGCTCAACTACAGGACCAGATACTCAGTGACTACAGGAACGAGGTTGAATCCGGACAGAGACAAGATTTCTCCGTCAGGGGCGATGGAGCATTAGTGAAGCTTGGGAGATTGTGTGTACCTGCGGTACCAGAGTTGAGGAGAGAGATTTTAGACGAGGCCCACAGTTCGGCCTATGCTATGCATCCAGGAGGGACAAAGATGTACCGTACCCTCCGGGACTATTATTGGTGGCCAGGGATGAAGAGGGAGATAGCTGAGTTTGTCAGCAAATGTTTGATCTGTCAACAGGTCAAGGCAGAACGGCAGTGTCCGTATGGGGCTATGCAGCCACTTCCAATTCCACAATGGAAGTGGGATCATATTACAATGGACTTTGTCTTCAAGTTAACGAAGACAAGGAGTGGAGTTGATGGGGTCTGGGTAATAGTGGACCGGTTGACTAAATCAGCGCATTTTCTGCCTGTACGTGAGACGTACAAGCTCAACCGTTTGGCCCAGCTATTCGTTAATGAGATCATCCGACTACACGGTACCCCAGAGTCGATCGTGTCGGATTGGGATCCGCGTTTCACATCCAGGTTTTGGAGGAGTCTACAGACTACTTTGGGTACGAAATTACACTTCAGTACAGCATTCCACCCACAGACCGACGGACAGTCTGAAAGGACAATACAAACTCTCGAAGACATGATGAGAGCCTGTGTGTTGCAATTCCAGGATTCGTGGGCTGATCGATTGCCATTGATGGAGTTTACCTACAATAACAGCTACCATGCGAGGATAGGGAGGGCACCCTATGAGGCACTGTATGGTCGACAGTGCAGAACACCGGTATGCTGGATGGAGATCGGAGAGAGAACCGCAGTGGGGCCGGATCTGATGGATATGACCCAGGAGACAGTTCAGGTTATTCGGGAAAGATTGAAGGCGGCCCAGGATCGTCAGAAGAGCTATGCAGACCGACGGATCCGAGATTTGGAATTCGAGGTTGGTGACTTTTTCTTTTTAAAATTATCGTCGTGGAAAGGGATTCTCCGATTTGGACGACGTGGGAGATTGAGTCCTCGTTATATCGGACCATATGAGATTGTCGAGAGGATTGGTCCAGTGGCTTACCGTTTAGCACTACCTTCGGAGCTTTCCCGAGTACATGACGTATTTCATGTATCGATGCTACGGAAGTATCTTCGGGATGACTCTCATGCACTGCCAGAGCAACCACTGGAACTGATGACAGATTTGAGTTTCGAGGAACGGCCAGTACAGATTCTGGATAGGAAGGAAAAGGTCTTAAGGAACAAGACGATTTCTTTGGTTAAGGTGCTATGGCGGAACCACGAGGTAGAGGAAGCGACATGGGAACCCGAGGAATTGATGAGAGGGCAGTACCCACACTTGTTTGAGTAAATTTCGAGGACGAAATTTCTGTAAGGTGGGTAGGTTGTAACGACCCGAACCGAGAATAATAATATTTTAATGGCAAAAGACTATTTTGCCCCTGAAGGGGGGAAACTTTGACTTTTGACTCAGGAAACAATTTGGACTTTGACCCATGACTATGACGTAGGTCGAGACGTCACGAATCCGTAGACAGGCGGCACGCCGAAATCGGAGTTCGTATGAAGAAGTTATGGTCAAGGAAGCGTTTTAGCGGAATTTACGAACCGAGAACAACGGAATAAAATAATAATTTATTACGGGAATCTGTGCCAACCTAATATTTAAATCAAACCAGTGGATTGGTGACAAGTGTCACCCATCCAAGCCCACACTATTCCCATAATGCAACTTACACTATTTAATCCATTTTATATTATTTATTTTTCCCTCCAATTGTTTCCAGCCATTGGATTTCTGCCCAAAATGCATCCTAGCCCTTCATTCTCATCTGCTTCCCTTGTTCATGCACGATCTCTGTCTTTCTCCCAAACACACACAAACACACATACAACCCCCCCACAACCCGTGCTTCTTCTTCCATTTTCTCTCGACCAAGGCGATCAAACCAGCCATCCTCATCACACCAGACGACCACCCACAGCACCACCATCATCTGCTCACCACCACCGTGCAACACCGGAAACCACCAGCCCGTTTTTCCCGTCCGAAATCCCGTCCAAAAACACGACCCGAAACACCAAGGAAACGGGTCCAAGAAGCAAACCGTGACAACCACACCACCTCGACGCGGGGGAAGCTCCAGTCTGCACCGTGAGGACCCCAGGAGCTTAACTGGACGACGGCGCGGCCTGCGGCGGCGACACGGCGGCGGTAAGTTCGAAAACCGGAGAACCCGTTTTTACCCCTCTGTTTCGAACCAACGTGTTTTAGTGCTAGGAAATCGATTGTTTGATGTTAGAAATTTTCTAGGGTGAGAGGCGAGTTGATCAGGACCGGTTTGGACGACGGACACGGCGTGGATCACCGGAGAAGACGATCGGACGTTGGCCGTGAGTTTCAACGACGAACTGGTGAGTTGTCTCCCGTTTTCTTTGTAGTTTGAGGTTGTAGAACCATAGAACAGACCTAGACGACCCTATAGGGATGAACCCCGTCGAAAATGGTGGCCGGAATTGTACGGTTGAATCGGGTCAAGCCGTGGGTCGACGGCGACCCGGTTCCAGTCAAACGGGTCTGACCCGGTACTGTAGCATGATGACGTCATCATGCTGACGTCACTTCTGACGTCATGATGACGTCATCCTGTCAGATATTGTCAGACCAGGGACCAATCAGAACATGTCACGTGTCACCTGACAAGTGTCAGTGATGACGTCATGCTGACGTCAGCATGACGTCACTGCTGATGTCAGCAGTACTGTAGCAGCGTTGACCCACGCGTTGACCAGGCGCGTGGGGGCGCGTGTGAACAGTGATTTTGGTGGGGCCGGTACCATTTTCAAGGTTTCGACGATACGGATCCAATGGAGGTGGTTTCGTGTCGATCGGAGATCGTTATGTTAGTCAAAATGGGGTTTGAAGCACCGAGAATAGTGCCCGGGATACGATTTTGAGGCGGATCTATTCTAGGGTCTTGGTATTGATATTATAGGGTCCTTAAATAACCCTCAGGAATAATAATACAGGTTTATAGAGATCGTTGAGCAGCAAGGACCGAGTGTGAGTGGGCTGTTTGATTTATAAAAGGCTTGCATGCATAAATTGTTTACTATTTCCACTGATGAGTCTTATGAACTGTTTATATATGCTATTACAATGTTTTGGGCATGAGACCCGTCTGGATTATATGTGGATTTTGTTTGGGATGTCCGGGGGACATAGGGTAAACTATACTGTTATTGTACTGTACTTTCCTACCTGTGTATATTGTCTCCTCCAGGGAGGGTCGTTGGCCTGGGTGGACCCTAGAGTAGTCACGGGGCTCTGACTGAGTGGAGTTGACCCCCGTTGGGCTGCTTACTCTCAGGAAGGCATGTTTATATACCTCGGACAGTGACCGGGATACCGGGAGCTGATGTACCTAGAGAGTCTCGGGTGTGAGACCCTGAGTGGCAACGCGTAGCCTTAGAACCGTGACATCATTTGGGTTGGGTTTTACAGTGCACTGATATGTTAGTTTCACCTTTCGATTATTATTGTGGTTTATCTGTTATGATTTCATTATAATATTATATTTTCACTGCATGCAAGATTTGGAAAACTGAGGGGTAAAACCTTATGATTATTTTATTATTAAATTGATTTCTAAACTGTTATTTTTGGCCCACTCACCCTTGTTTTACTGACCCCTCCAGACCCTGACACGGAAATAGAGGAGGAGGACCTGGAGGAGGAGGCAGAGGTTTAGTTTGCCTAGCTGTGCACCTGTACACCCACTTGTGGGTAGGTTGAGCACCGAATAAATGTACTCTGACTAGTGTGCTCACATGTTGTATTTTACTTTCCCTTGTCTGACAGTATCGCTTTAAACACTGTAGTTGTACGTTATCTATCTATTTAAGTATTCGGTTTTTATTTAAGGGTAATTTTGGTATGTTTAGAGTCATTGTCAGACGGGAGCGGGTCACGTCCCCGGGTGGTCCCAGTGGGATTGGGACGGGTCCTGTCATATAATCTCTAGAGGTTCCAATGAGGAGATAGCACATGTCAAGAAAATCAAGATTACCAAGAAAAGGGGTTCTTACCTTTCTTAGCCGAGAGGCACTCCTAATCCTACAAGGAGTGTGTGTGTGACTTTGTGGACCAGCCATGCTAGCCTTGCATGCCTAGATTAAGTGGGCTATTTCAGACATTATGCCCTGGAATCTAACTTGGAAAGTTGGCCGAAAGATCCATTAAAAAGGGTTCCTCTCCGTTCTTCGGAACCCAAGAAATTAGGATTTCTTGCCTTATCAAATTCTTACTTTTTAGGGATTTGGGGCAGCTGTCCTTTGGACTAATTTGCCTTCCCTTTCCAATGAGGAATTACATGAATTGACTTGGATAAAAAGACCTAAAGATTTCCTAATCAGATATGAAATTAAAGATTGCAAGAAACAAGAGAAAAGAAGTTTCTTCGAGGCCAATAAACTATCAAGAACACGGCTAGGGTTAATTTACCCTTAGCCGCAATCATATCCCCTTTCCTTTATTTTAGGGCATTGTGATCTAATTTTGAATATAATTAATTGAATTTCTAGTCAAAAGATGAAGTTAAGAAGTGGAAATAAGAAAGAAAAGAAGACTCCTTATTGAAGGAGGATCAAGAATACGGAAAAGGATATTTGACGGCTACAATTGGTTTCCTTCCTTATTTGGGTTTCATTTTTCCCTTTCTTTTAGGGAGATGCTAGGGTAGATGTTAGGGGATATAAATAGTTGTTTTCTCATTGTTTTTGGGGGGGTCGAATTTACCTTCCTAGGTCCTAAAACTCTGTCAAAATTCATACTCAGTTTATATACATAGTTGGCCGCATTTTATAATTGTTTTATGCTTTTGGATTCAAGTTTGTGCTAAGGAGGACATGAGGCTTATGAGAAGAAGAGTGTTTGAGCCCAATTTTCTACTCCTTGATATTCTTTAGTATTTGTGTTTATTTATTCTTTTACCATTTTATGTTTCTTATGCATTTAATTATGTTATTCGTTTATTCAATAATGTTTGAGTAATGTAATTAGGGCTAGGGTTACTTGAAGCTCTAGCCATGTTAGTTAGTGTTTGATTTTTGGCTCTTGATTATGATTGTTATGTATGCCTGGATTTGTTGGATTACTGCGCTTCATGAATTCAATTTATGCTTATAAGCTTAGCTACCTTATTTGTGTATAATTGTTAATGTAATTGCTTGACGGATCACCTCGATGTTTGTGTTCACCCTGCAATTTTTAGCATCACGTTTAAGAGGCGGAATCTTAATCGTAATCTAAACTCATGACTTCCTAGGTCTGCACATCACTTTGCTAGGGATAATGTAGTGTCATTAAATCTTCTTTATGTTTCATACATTATCACGCACCATCGGTAATAGTTGTTTAAGGGCGGGTACATCACGCTTAAACATGCAATCTAAGAGAAGATAATATGTGTGGGGTGAGCCTTAGTCGGACCTCTACATGGGCACTTAATTCAGATACATGCATAGTAATCTAATCAAGGAAATCTAACGGAACTATAATTGGTAAAGGTGGATAGAAACCCTAGCTTGACTTAGTTAGTTAATCTTAGTTAATTTACTTACATTCATTCAATGTGACAACCCATCCCCCACCCTCTCCATATTTTCATTTTTATTACTCCACTTAAGTCAATTGAGTTAAACGGAATTGGATATCATTGAGTAAGTCTTCGTGGGATCGACCTCTGCTTACATTTATACTATCTACACGTCTTGTGCGCTTGTAAAGTTTATTACACGCAGAGTTTTTGCCTAATACATCTTTTGTGCTTGGTAAAATCTCTATCAGCCCCATACTAATTAATCACCCAATTATATTTAATTAGTATTTAATTCAAATCCCGAGACGTTAAATTCTCGATTTCAACGTGCCGCGTGTCTACGGACTTGTGACATCCCGAACTACATAACGGTCCTCGATTCTCGTGCATCAGACCTCCCAGGTCAAAAGTTAATATTTTACCCAATTCTAGGGGCAAAACGGTCATTTTACACTGTCCGTCTGAATTCTCTCGACTAATCCCCGATTAGTCACGTTAATCCATAATTAATTAATATTAAATCTCGATATTCGGGATAGGTCGTTACAAGGGCCAGCATGTTGACGGGCTAGACTTGGGCTTAGGGTATTCAAACCCGATAAGCCGAGCCCGATAAGGCCCGGTAAGACTAGCCCGACCCGCCCATGTAAACTCGACCCATAATGCTGAATATATAAAATAATTATAAATTAAGAATTAATACCTAGTAAAATCTTATTACTACTATTTCAGCCCAAACCCAAAACTCCAAACCAAGCTCAACCTAGTTTTTATAGAAGTGCATGTTTTTATATACATCTCCATATCCCACTGTTTCATCTTTACCGAAAAGGTTATTTGGGTCATTGCAATTTGATATAGGGAATTCACCAAATTCACCCTTTTTGACCCACTTTGATTCTGATATCTTTACTACACTTAGTGACAGTTATGAGTAATATAGCTCCACAAAGAATCTTTCAGGAGCTAGCACTTCGGGTAACTCTTCATAGAACTTACTACAATTCAAGTAGATTTGTGATTAGTGACCATCTTACCATATCTCGACTGTCTCGACTTTGTGGTCGAAAGGTTAAGTCAATTCTCCAAACCCAATAGGTCCCCTCCTTATAAGGGTGGCAATTTTTGACACGACCCGATACACGACTCGAAACCCGCACGAAATTTATGCGGGTCAACCCGCACGATTAAAATTTCGGGTCATTTTCAGGTCAACTCGTTATGACCCGTTTATTAAACGGGTGGGTTTCGGGTCAACCTGTTAACCCGTTTAATAACCTGTTAACCCGTTTAATAAATGGGTAGATTTCGGGTTAACAGGTTAACCCGTATATTGGCTTATATATTGACCCATTTAATAAACGTGTCATTACTAACCCATATATCTACCCATTTACTACCTAAATATCTATTAAATTTTATAATTTAAATAGGTTAAACATGTTAAACGGGTTAAACGGGTCAAACGGGTCATAGGTTAATTGGGTTTTGAGTATGACCTATTTATTAAATGGGTTAAACGGGTTAAACAGGTTACACGGGTCATTAACAGGTCGGGTTCGAGTTGGACATTCTTGACACGATTATTAAACGGGTCGGATTCGGGTTGGGCATAAATGGGTAAAACAGAATTCATGACACGACACGAACCCGACACGACACGACCCATTGCCACCCCTACCTCCTTACCTTGTTTCAATATTCAATAATGTTATTTAAGCTTAAATCACACTTTTATAATTAGGTAGGTAGAAGTGGACTTAGTAGGCCCGACTCAAGTAGATTTAGTAGGTCCGACCCATAAAATTCGATAAAAGCCCCGCCCAAATTCGGCTTGACAAAGAGCATGAGTTTTTATATTTATAATAAAATGTATCCAAACCCAATCCCGACCCAATAATGAGGGCTAACTCAGATCTAGTTTATGGTCAAATAAAATATAAATGAAGCGGCCTGTTAAATTATAATTAAGGTAGGAAACGTGGTGGGACTGTCGCCTGTGGGAATGTGAACTAGCTTTGGCCTCCTTGAACTTTCGAAGCGGCCTATTAAATTATAATTAAGGTAGGAGACGTGGTGGGACTGTCGCCTGTGGAAATGTGAACTAGTTTTGGCCTTCCTTGAACCTTCTTTCCAGTGCTCAAAGTTTCACACCTTTGTCAATTATCGACCAAAAAAACAAAAGCTTTGTCAATTATTGTAAAGGATATTATTGGCAATTCACACTACCCACTGTCACTAGCGTGAATGAAACCATTAAAATAAAATAAAATAAAATAAAATAAAATAAAATAAAATATGAAATTATGCGATCCACTTATTCCACGTATGCAAATGGGGGACGGCAGGCCGAGGTCTTTGTGTTGTGCAAAATGATTCAAGCCGCAAGCCAAAAATAAAAAATAAAAACAATTATTAATTTCTTCTCTTGTTTTCCAAATTATTATATGGGTAACTGTATTTTTGACAAATATAATTTTAATTACCGTGATTTCATTTTTTCTTACCTATAAAAATTGCATTTTGACTTAATTTATTACTTAGGTTAGTATGGAATTGCCGTGTTTTTTCAAAAAATTATTTCAGTTGTATTTAAAAAAAATGATTTCTACTTAATTTCATAATAAATAGTTATATACTAAAATAATTTTTATAAAAACAGCTTTCAAAAATAATATAAAGATTTCTTTAAAACATTATTGTAAAAAATCTATTACTTTAAAACAAACAAGATTTTTTATTTTTATTAAACATTTTTATACCACTTCACTTCCAAATAAAGTATATTAAAAAAAAAAGCCCTTAAAATTATAATGATTGAAATCGTTTCCGAGCACAACCAAAATGACTAATAATGCATTTTACATTTATTACATTTCAAGATTGGGTTTAACTTGGAACGGGATTCTATGCAATGCAAGCTCTGTAAAAGTTAAACGACCATAAATATTAAAACGATTTTATGATTTAGGGTGTGGATATAAACAAAAATCATTGGGCTTTGTTATTAATTTATGTAATATAATTTGAATATATTTAATAAATATACTGTTAAAAAGTTATCGAATATATTGAAACATTAAAATTTTAGAATTCTCTGGAACTCTTTTTTTACACAAAAATATTAAAATTGAAGCACAATTCGTTCTTTATACTCAAAAACCTTATAAATCTCTACAAATAATAAATAGTAAGCTACCGTTCGTTCAAGATCGATACCCCGGAGGTGGTTCGATTAAGAACGCTCTAATGTTAATAATAATTATGATAATAATGATCATCAAAATTAATAGTAATTATGATAATAATGATAATTAATGTTAATAATAATGATAATTAACATTAATAGTAATTAGGATAAAAATGATAATTAATATTAATAACAATTGTTTATTATTATGAATATCAATTATTTCTCGGAGAATATCAATATTATCGAGGCGTTAACCCGTTTTCATAATGCACTTGACTAGAAATACATTATTTAGTCTGAAAGTTATTAATGTCATTACTAGGAGTAATTTGTGCATTTTGAGTATTATGGGTCACGTGACAGCTCCACAATGTTAAGGCAATTTTGGGTTCCACAAATGCCCCCACATTGCTTAGAAATTCAGGGAATCCTAAGGGATGCACATTTTTTTTGGATTCATCGTTTCCATGTCTTTTAGTATTTTTTGCTTTGCTTCATTCCCGTGCTGTAAGAAATTGTTGATGATTGTATTTTCATTCTAGTATTGAATACTTGGTTTGAGCAATCGATATATGATTTTCCAACCGTTTTTTGAATAAAGAAATAAAAAAGTTTGTTCATACATAATTTTGAATTCATGTATGAAGTTTATTCTGCAAACTTTTTATTAATTTTCAAACTTGTAGGGTTGTCAAATACCCCTATTTCCAGCATGGGTATCCACTGAGAGCTTTTTGAATCCAATTGCCTTTCAGAGAAGGTCTTAGAGCTACTGTACCAGCCCATCCTGAATTCCGAGATTAGATTAGTGACTAATGTGAGGTTAATCGGTGATTAGTTGAGCAAAATCGAACGAACGACACAAAATGACCGTTTTACCTCTCGTCGTGGGCAAAATGTTGACTTTTGACCCGGGAGGTTCGATGGTCGAGGGCCAAGGACCGTTACGTAGATCGGGTCGATACAAATTCATAGACAAGAGGCACGCCAAAATCAGACGTTGGACTGGAAAGTTATGGGTCACGGAAGTGTGATTACACTATGCACGCATTACGACGCGGGGATGATGTGGCAATATCTGATTGGGCAGATATTTAGGTGGGACCCATGGATGAGTGATAAGTGTCACTCATCCCATTAGCCCAAACCCCCATTTTATGGATCAAAATGATGATTGGTCCACTTGTTATATTTTAATTATATTTTCCTACCCACTTCTCATCCTGGTCCTCTATCCCTACCTCACACTCTCATCCTCACCATCCATTCTTATCTCATCTGACCATCATCACCAAATCTCTCTCTTTCTCTCTCTTCTTCCCCGCGCATCGAAAATCATCTTCTTCATTTTCTCTATAAAACCAGAACACCCCTCCTCCAAGAACACCCTCCAAACCCCCTTATTAGTGTCTAAGTTGTGAACGAAAGCTGAAGAGTGGAGTGTGACGGGTTGAACAGTGGCTGCAGCGCAGACCGCCGTGGGCGGCAGAGGGAAGTGACCCGAGAACCCTGTTTATCTCCAAAATTTGGAAACTGGGCTTAGGGAGTTCTTAGTTGATTCTCCTAATGGATATGGTTTTCTGGGAATCGTAGGAACCGTTTGGGATCACTTTCGAGGAGCTTGGTGGCCTGAGGCGGCCGATGACCAAAACGGTGAGTTTTGGTTTGAATTTGGAAATCGAGTTTGGATAGCCCTTGATCATAATTAATGTGTAGAACTTGTTTCTGGAGGTCAGGGGGGTCGAATGGGATTGATTTCTAAGGCTGGGACGGCCGGAGTCGACGGGGGCAATCGTTGCAGGTGGCCGGTTTGTTCTTCGTTCATGGAGGTAGTTCCTCGACTCATTTTTTCTGTTTTGAAAGCTTAAATCGATGGGGTTTCAGGTTAGGAACCTATGGGAATCAAAAGGGAAAAAAATCTATTGAAAATGGATGAAATAGGGCCCTGGACCCGCCTAGACCGGTTTGGTCTGGTTTGAATCAGCGAACCTGGTCGGCGAGAGGTAGACGATGAACAGTGTTTGGCGCGTAGGCTTCACGCGCAGCTACTTGCGGCGGCTCGTGGGGGCGCGTGGGACACTTTTGGGTCATGATGTCAACATGTGCAATAATCTATTCGATGTAACGAACATTTTGAGACTGGTTTCGTGTCGATCGGACACCGTCTCGATAATGTTCGGTACATTCGAAGGTTTAGGATGGAGTTTAAAAATAGTTAAAAATTCGGGAAAATTACGAGGCTTCAATAAGAGGTTAATAAGGTAGTTAGTAACCCTATAGATTGATTTGGACAGGTTTGGGAGTCCCGGTGACGGCGATTAGCCCTGTGAGACTTACAACACGTAAATCGAGGCCGCAGTTTGGGACGGTCTGTAAGTGGACCTTGATTTCTAAATTGTGATGCATGCATAAATGTTTTATAAATTTTATGGATATGATTCTATGATTATGATTTGGATGATTGTGATTTACATGGTTTTACGCATTTCAAGGAAATTTGCGTGCTTGCACGTAAATCGAGGTTTGCGGTTTTGCAGTGATTTTCCGTGCTTACAGTTTTGGAAATGATTTCATGAAATGGTTTTAGATTTGAAAAGGTAAACTCGGGTTTTAGATCCAGAGGCCCAATTGGTTCTTGAATCGATTTCGGATTTGGAAATATGGATCGGACATGGGACCCATTTGATTTTCGAACTCTCGAACCTGACGTCCATTTGATTCAACAAGGCATCGGGCCGGAGGCCCAGTTGGTTTACATATCTGGCTCGAGGCCCAATTGACTTACGTATCAGGCACGAGGCCCATTTGGTTAAGAAATCAGGCATGAGGCCCAGTTGGTTTGTGAATTCGGGCTTAGGGCCCATTTATGGTTTACAATTGTGATTTCGGGTCAGGGACCCATAAATAGATTTATGGTTCATGATGGTTTATGGGGACCAGCATGAACCCTTGAAAGGTTTTTATGGTTCATGATGATTTATGGGGACCGGGCATGAACCCTTGAAAGGTTTTAAGAATGATTTCAAATGGTTTTTCATATACCATCATTTATATATGAGTTGTCTCCTCCGAGGAGGGTCGTTGACCTGGGTGGACCTCGAAGTAGTCACGGAGCACTGATTGAGTGGAGTCGCCCCCGTTAGGTTCCTTACTCTCAGGAAGGCTATGGATTATAACCCCCAAGGAAGGTCATTGATCTACGGACATTGACCTGGGTGGACCCTGGGGAGACTTGGGCTTTGAGACCCCTGGTAGCACACGCGTAACTCTAGATACCCTGACAGGATTGGTTATATGAAATATATATAATGAACATGATTTCTTGGTTTTGCAAAATTGTGTTTATAATGATAAATGGATTTGGGCTGAGTTCCCACATATGTTCACTATGTTATTTTTTCTGCAAATGGTTTTGGTAAGGGCCCGTATGGATGGTTTTGGTAAGGGCCCGTATGGATTTGGTTATAGAAACATATGTGGTTTGATAAATGGTTTTACTATGCATGCATGTTTTTTTAGTGAAGGGCATAAAGGTCTTTTATGAAATATGTTTTACTAAAATATTACTTTTTGTCCACTTACAGTCTTTCTGTTTTCAATGCCCTTCAGGTTGAATATGGTGCAGACTGTAGCAGAGACGGAGACATCACATACCTCCTCCGGATATTGGCGTACTCTGGAAGCCGGTTAGGCTAAAGGTCCAAATTTTCCCTGGTCTGACACTCCGTGTCAGACGGGATCAAGAGCGTCCCTCGTTAATCCCGGGGGGGATTGGGATGGGTCCTGACAACGACTTTCAGATCGAGCCTTAGATTGCTTCTAAGAGGAAGACTTGAGGTGTTTCTTGAAGGAAGACTTTGGTGCTTCTCATAGCGAAGACTTGGACGCTTCGCATGACGAAGACTTTGATGATTTGCATGGAAAAGGATTTGATGCTACACATGGAGAAGGTTTGGATGCTTCATATGGTGAAAGCTTCAATGCTTGGATGCTTCGCATGACGAAAACTTGGATGCTTTGCATGGAGAAGACTTAGATGCTTCGCATAGTGAAGGCTTCGATGCTTCGTATGATGAAGAATTTGATGCTCTTCATGGCTAAGGTTTTGATGCTCCGCATGGCCAAGTTTTTGATGCTTCCCATGGCAAAGGTTTTCATGCTTCGCATGGCGAAGGCTTAGTTGCTTCGTATGGTGAAGGCTTGGATGCTTGGCATGGTGAAGGCTTTGATGCTTGGCATGGTGAAGGCTTTGATGCTTCGTATGACGAAGGCTTGGATGCTCCGCATGGCGAAGGCTTTGATTTCGAAAGGAATGCTTTTAGGTGCTTATCATAGGAAGGCTTTGGATTTTGATGCTTTGCATGGCGAAGGCTTAAATGCTTCGTATGATGAAGGCTTAGATGCTTCACATGGCGAAGGCTTTGATGCTTTGCATGACTAAGGCTTTGATGCTTCACGAAGGCTTTGATACTTTGCATGTCGAAGGCTTGGATGCTTCGTATGACGAATGCTTGGGTTTTTTGCAAGGCGAAGGCTTGGGTGCTTTACTAGGTGAAGGCTTGGATGCTTCGCAAGGCGAAGGTTTTGGCGCTTCACGGGGGCAAAGGTTTTGGATGCTTCACATGAGTGAAGGTTTTGGATGTTTCGCATGAGTGAAGGTTTTGATTCCAATAGGAATTCTTAGTTGCTCACCAAAGGAAGAATTGAATGCTCTCGAGAGAAAGGTTCGAAGTGATGCCTAGTGGGATGATTTAACGCTTCCCAGAAGAAGGTTCAGGGTGCTTCCCGGATGAAGGCTTGAATTTGTTTGAAGTACTTCTTGGAAGAATTTTTGAAAATTGGATATGACGTACTCATATGTTTGTATGAATTTAGAACAAATTGTTAATCTTATTGATAATTCAAATGCATAGTACTTGAATTTAGAAGACAACATGAAATGAAAAATTGAAACTTTCATAGACTTCTATGTCTCTTGAATTTTGACATGCAACTTGTGGCAAGCAAAGAGAGGATCAATTCCATTGACATGCTGCTAGCGGATGAGGATCACCTTCTGTAACAACCCATCCCGAGTTCACAGGATTAATTAAGGATTATCGTGACTAATCGGGAATTCGTCGAGCATTTTCGGACGGTCGATGTAAAATAACGATTTTGCCCCTAGAATGGGCAAAAAGTTGATTTATGGGTCACGGAAGAAAAAAGGTACTATTCACATTTTAAGAGACAATTGGACAAATGGCAGTTTTGGATTGGGCTAAAATCTGGGGGGACCACTTGATGAGTGAAAAGTGTCATCTATCTGATTGGCCCAAAACCCCAAATGTTGGGATATTTGTTCATCTTCATCCTTTGTTTTTGTGTTACCAGAAAACCCAAAGAAACCCACCCAAACACTCAAACACCCAACCACCAATCCTCACCCATTGCTTCTGGGTGTGAAGGGAAATGAGAGAGTGAGAGAAGACGATCAGGATGGTGGCAACGGTTTGGAAAACCATGCATGGTGGTTGGAAACCCGCACGTAAGCCATTTAAAGTTCAAAAATTTGATTTCGAGTTCTAGGGATTTTTAGGGGTTTCTAATGATCAAGTCTTATTCCTAGGACCCAAAAAAACTCAGCGGAATGGTTTGGAAGGATTGAGGTGGCTGGAGTCGACGGGGAAAGGACGGTTGTAGGTGGCCATCACTGTTCATCATTTGGAAGGTATGAATTCGACCTTTTGGTTAATTCTGGGTTTAGGAATCCCTTCTAGGGATCAATATGAGTCTGTTGGTCGAAGAACAAAGTAATTTGGTGGTCGGAGGAGTGAAAAACAACCGGGTCGAGTCGCGGGTCTAGTTGACTCGCTATAGCAAAACAGGTCAGACCCATCGAGAGGTTGAAGATGATGACATCAATAAGTGACGTCATCATTTGACAGGGTTGTTAGGCCACGTGGCCAATAGGGTGCTACCGCGTGGCAACTGTCAGGTCCAGTCAGCACTAACATGTGTCAGACACGTTTGACTATTGAAGTCACCATTGACTTTTGCTTACGTTAGCGTTGACTAGGAACTTTGACTTGTACGTGGGGGCGCGTGGGCATAAATTTCGAGGTGGGACCAATCTTGTTAAAAAAGTTTTGATGATTCGATTCCAATGGTGGTGATTTCAGATTGATCAGAGATCATTACATTGCTCAAATTGAGGTTTTTAGCGTAGGAATGTGTGTCCGGGGCACGTTAACTTTCCGGGAGTTTTGAGGGTTCTTGATTAGGATTTTTTTAGGTTGGTAGTGACCTTTAAATATGTTTTGGACAGGTCTGAACGACCCAAACAGCTCAGTATAGCCCCGAGTGGCTTACCGCGCAGCTTGTAGGCGCGCATCAAGGACAGTCTGTGAGTGGACATTTGATTTCTAAATATGATGCATGCATAACTGTTTTATATGTCTTATATATGTGATTTGAGATGCCTTGAGTGCCTATGATTGTGGTGTTTTGGCATTTTTGTATAAATGTGGTATTGTATGTATTCTGATGATTTATGCTTTATGATATACCTGCCCTAAAGTTTTTATACGTTCTTGTGTTTTCATATGATTGACCAATGAAATGATTTCAGATTTGGAAATATGGTATCGAGGTTGGGGCCCAATTGGTTAATGGTATCGGGCATGAGTCCCAGTTGTGGTTTATAAATGAGATTACGGGTTTGAAACCCTATGACAATGATTTGGGCTGAGAGACCTTATGAGATTTGGTTTTCGGATTTGGATTTGGATTTGGATTTGGGCTAAGTCCCTATGATATTCGAATTGGATCGGATTCAATGAATCCTGATTTTTTGGAAATGGTTTATGGAAGTTATATCTCGGGTTGAGACCCTGTTGAAATATTTATAAATGGTTTTATGATGGTTTTCCACTAGTTAATTTTGGTTTTTAAATATACCATCCTTACGAGTGGTTGTCTCCTCCAAACGTCCCGTAGTATCCTAGAGTAGTCACGAAGCATTGCCTGAGAGGCGCCGCTCTACGGAGAGCCTTAGGATTAGGATTGCTATGGATCAATATACCCCGGGCAGTGATCCGGGGGAGGCATACCATTATGGTACCGCCTCGGACACTGGTGGACCTAGGGGAACCCTCGGACTTGAGACCCCGAGTAGCACGCATAGCTATGGACCATGACAATATTGATTAGACATCTGAGATGCCAAGGATTGGTATATTGTATTTTATTGGTTTTGGGCAGAGACCCATGTGGTTTAGTTTTGGGCTGAGACCCTACTATGGAAATGGAAATGTTTTTCATTGTGATTGATTTGAGAAGCATTTTTCACTGGTTACGGCTTGGAAGCCTTTTGATTGAATTTAAAGAAAATGTGGTGATAACTTATTTTCTATGCATGAATGCTTTTTAGTGAAGGGTATAAATGTCTTTTCGTGAGAGGGTTTGAGTGGACGGTAGCAGAGACGGAGACATCACATGTTGCCACATATCCTGGTGCATTCTGGTTGCTCCGAGAGGGTTTGAGTGTATCCCTGGTTTGGCACGGGGTGTCAGACAGGAGCATGGCACATCCCGCGTTAATCCAGGGAGGATTGAGTTGGGTCGTATCACCTTCAATGCAGGCTCCTTGGGTTCTTTGCTCTCCAGATGATCTGCAGACTTCTTCTTGATGTATTAGTACAATGTCATTCTTTCACGAGATTTTGGAGATATCTTTTGAAACACATGCATATGCTAATGTTGTGACCATAGCATTCATGATAGGAATACCATTTGGTTTTATCAGCCTTCTCCTGGCCTCCTCTGACGGGTCCTAATTTTTTGAACCAAGTTTTGTCTTTAATCTCATTATAAATGTGGTTCATTGGTTGACACGACCCATCCCAATCCCCCCGGGATTAACGCGGGATGTTCCATGCTCCCGTCTAACCCATGTGTAACATGCACGTGTGACATGAAGGCCAGATAAAGGATAACCCAACCTCAACCCACTCGGGCTTCCAAGTGCGCTAGAGTCAGTGGCGGAGTGTGATATCTCGGTCTCTACTACAGCCTGCATCCGTTATCAACTTGAAGGGCATTAAAAACCATAAAAGATGTGAGTGGATGAAAATAAATCATTTAATAAAACACATTTCTTAAAAGACATTTGTACCCTTCACTTAAAAAGCATGCATGCATACGAAAACCAGTTAATTCAAATATAATAAAACGTTTATAAAACCAAAGCCATTTCCTTCCTCAAATCATTAGGGCCTTAGCCCAAAACCATAAATCACCAAGTAAGGGAACTCAGTCCAAGACCGTAAAATCTCCATGTATGGGACTCAGCCCACCACAAAACTAGTCATATGGGCCACTGCCCAAATCCATAAACACAGAAATACCATTTTATCAATCCGATAAATTTTAATCCAAATACTGATCCTTGGCATCCGAGATGCCTAGCGTCCCAGAAGCTTGATGTCCTAGACGCTTGATGTCCTAGACGTTTGACGTCCGGGACGTCATATCATGGTCTAAGGCTATGCGTGCTACCCGGGGTCTCTCCGGGTCAATCTCTGACATCTTAAATGTCTGACGTCCCAGACGTCAATTCATAGCAATCCTGCTCTTGAGTCACTATACGGTCTGGTCGTTCCGTGCAATTACCCCTCGCAGGCAATGCGCCATGACTTCCCCAGTGTCCCAGAAATCTGGAGGAAACCATCCACATATCGTATAATAATGGTATATGGAAAACATTTTATAAAATCCTTTCAAAGAATCTCAAAGGGGCCATGCTTGGAATTTCCATAAAACCATCATAAATCCATGAATCCAAATCCATTTAGGGTCTCCGAACCCGAAATCAAATTTATAAACCACAACTGGGACTCATGCCCGATATTATACTCAACTGGGCTTCTAGCCCGATAGTGTAAACTAACTGGCCCTCCAACCCGATATCTCATTAAATCAAATGGACTCCTAGTCCGATAGTTTCCAAATCAAATGGGTCTCATGCCCGATTCTATATTTCAAAATCTGAAATCATTCCATTAAACCATCATAAAAATATTAGCATGTATGAACACCATATAAAACCATAAACCTCAAAATACATGCAAATACGTAAATCTCAAATACCACAATCATAGTCATGGAAAGCACATATATAAAGCATATAAAATAGGTATGCATGCATTATATTAATAAAACAAATGTCCACTCACAGACCGTCCTAGCTGCTGCCTCGATACGCGTGCCATAAGCCTCCCCGAGACTAAATCACCATCTCTGAAACTTCCGGACATGTCCAAATCACGCTGGAATGTCACTAACTATCTAAATGACCAACCTAGTGATCTCCGATCGACCTGAAACCACTACCGTTGGATCCGAATCGTCGAAACCCTTCGAATGACACTAGTCCTACCTCGAAATTCGAGCTCACATGCCCCCACACGCATGGTCAATGCATTGTTAACGGTTAGGTCAACGGTTAGTCAACAGTCAACGCTGACATCATCACTGACGTCAGCACTGACAGATTCTGACAACTGTCAGATCTAACACCTGTCAGATCTGACATTGCCATGTGTCGGTCTGTTCATCGGTGACGTGATGTCATCCCTGTCCTTCAATCGGGTCAACCCGACTGCCCGCAGTCGTGTCACATAGACCCGCACCCCGACCCGGCCTTAAAACCCTCAATTCTGGCCCGATTTCCTTCATTCTTCTTCCTAATCGATCGTCCAGTCCATCCTAATCAATCTATGGACTCAAAACTGGAAAATTAGACCTAGGATTTACCTGTGCGAATGGGAAGAGTACCCGTGAATTTCAAGCAGGTTTTCGGTTTTGGGCCAAACAGATGGGTGACACTTGTCACTCATCTTGTGGGTCATCCCCAGATATTTCCCAATCCAAACATGCCACGTGTCATCCTTTCTCGATTTATATGAATAGTATTATAAAACGTTCTAGACCCGTAACTTTCCCGTCGAACGTCCAATTTCGACGTGTCGCCTATCTACGGACTCGTAACATCTCGATCCACATCACGGTCATGGGTCAAAGTCCCTTTGACCACCAGTGTCAAAAGTCAACATTTTACCCAACCCTAGGGGTAAAATGGTCATTTTACACTAATCCCTATGGGTCCGTCCGAAATCTCTCGACTAATCCCTGATTAGTCATGTTAATCCTTAATTAATTAATAAACTAATCCCGAAATTCGAGTCGGGTCGTTACAAGCTTCCCCCCTTAAAAAATTTCGTCCTCAAAATTCCAACTATCCCAAATCCACATCCAACTGTGGAAATCCAAATTTACCTCACAATTCTTCATCGTACTCGCGCGTACACATCTGCTAACCAACTATAGTGCCCTTCGGTACCTAACGTCACACCGATAACCACTAAACAATACCACCTTGACAAACGCTCCCTCCAACCGACGTTACGTAATTCATGCTGACATCCCTCGTCTTTTTAGCCAACCCCTCTGACACTTTCCAACTCATTCCCATAACATCGCACTGAGCTAGCACTCATGGCCTCTGGAGTCTTACGAAAGTACCTCGTACCAAAACTCCCTCAAGGTAGCATAAGATTCTGCCGTCACAATGGCACGAATCTCACCTCGCAGAGCCAAGCTCAAAATGGTGGCATTTATTAGTCTCGGTACTCACTTCAGTCGACTCCCTCAGCGATCCACGCTGACTCAACCAAAGTCACATGGCAGTCGCTTCATGCAAAGCAACCTAACATCTTACCCCACCTGTGGTTACACTAACCACCAACTCACTCAACTTGTGGGTACACCTTCCACGTCTCACTCTACCTGTGTGTAACTGGACCCTATGGAATACCTACCTAGCAGTGATAACACATCTCCTCTCTAGGGTTCCACTGGCCATCCATGGCTCTGAGCCACCTGAACACCTGCTCACACTATCACTGAACCTTACGAGATCACTCTAGCCTAGCGCACAGTATCCAATGTCCAGTCCATATCCTCACCAAACCAACTACATCGGAACTAAGCCAATCACCAACACATCCAGCAACACCAGTGGTGCATCCCCAAGCACACATAACATCCCCGTACCTACCCAGTCCACTACATGGCTCGTAGCCAATCATGCTTCAATTGTAGAATCTATCTCTCCAATTTTGTACTAGACAGATCACACACTCTAACACTGTGTCCATTCTGTGTCTCTTAGTCACCTGATAGGTATTGGTCGGGCCAAATCCTACTCACGTCTACCAAGAAGTATTAATCTGAACCTATCAGATACCTGCCAACCTCCTATTCTCTCAGTTACCACATCTCACTAGATTGACTCCGAAAGGGAGCCAATCCCATCAACGCACTCTCATCACCAACACCACCAGTCTGAGTGAATGAATCCACGGTCCATACTCACTCACATATCCAACCTCTGTACTAGAAAAATAACACACTCGGACACTAAGTCCATTCTGTGTCTCTTAGTCACCTGACAGGTATTGGTTGGGCCAAATCCCACTCACGTCTACCAAGACGTATTAATCTGAACCTATCGGATACCTGCCAACCTCCTATTCTCTCAGATACCACATCTCACTAGATTGACTCCGAAAGGGAGCCAATCCCATCAACGTACTCTCATCACCAACACCACCAGTCTGAGTGAATGAATCCACGGTCCATATTCATTCACATATCCAACCTTTGTCTTGTCTTCTCACTACAATTCGCAGAGATCCTTCAACTGTCTTACAATACGATTCTCCTCTGCTCCTAGCTTAGCATAATCAACAAGGCAATTCCCCCAGATAACGACCAAATTTCGGGTCATAGGGTCTTACACCCCTTTTGACTCCCTTACTTTCAATCACTACTCACCACCTTTTCCACACCTGAACAGCTCAGTCAAAGAAGGAACACGTCTAGACTGTGGGTTCTCTTCACTTACCTCATATCGATCAGTTATAGTCACTCCTCGTCAAACTCCCCTTTCATCTTTCCCCGTCATCGTACATAGGGAAAATCAAGGATGATCCAAGACGATGACATCAAAATTCATCCTACGTGGGTGTAAACACAATCCCTGCTACACTCCCCACATCATGTAACACCAAGCATCGTTTGCTAACACCAACCACCGTCTGCTACCAAGTAGAAAATGAGGAATCTCCTTTACCTACTTCGGAATATTCGAAGTCGCCATCATGTTGGAAGCATACCTCATTCTCAAGTCCAACCACTGGACTTCCCAGTCTCCACTTACTCGGATATCATCCACGTGTCAATAAACAAGCTAACTACTCAACTCGCCTGTCTGTTTATAACCGTTTATGCACATCCAAAAGGATGTCAATCCAACATAACTTGATGTTCCATGTCGACGCTCACGTCGTCCAAAACCGCTCATTCACTTCAAATACATCTGTTATCTTGACCCAAAACAAAGCATGGATCCACTATGCTTTTGCTGCGCCACTATGATAAAACCACCCTCAAAGGTTCACCTACTGAGTACATAAGGGTTTGCCTCCAGTCTCGCAATCATGTTAACGACCAAACCAGCAACTCTGGCCCAGCAAACAGAAAAGAGAAGTCACCTTCTTCGATTAAGATTATTCTCTGATAGTTGTTGTAATGCTTAATCTTTTTCTCAAACTAAAAAATTTCATTGATTCTCTTTGGCTTATTCCAACTTCAAATAAATTCTTAGCACTCCCTTCACTCACCAATTATGGGTAAAACCACTCTGACATGCCATACAAGAAAAGGAAATGTTCCGATATTTATCAGATGTCCTCGTCGGGCAACGTTCTCCAATTCTCAACAGTCTCAACTACAACCACCCTCGATAGCCGAGAGTTGGTACACAGCTATCGAGACTCCGTCTCCTCATGTCCAAACTACTGATCGGTCCAGGGCTCGATTCCAAACATCATTTCAATGGTACACAGGAATTAGATGCCACCATTTAACTTAGTGTCAGGCTAACCAATCCCTACAGTCTCCAACAAGACTCAACTAGACCCAACCAGAGTCGCCCACTAAGGTCATCCACTAACTCAGCTCCACTCTGCAGCGCAATCACCAACGTGACCAATCCCATGGTCACAACCCTAATCCAACCGTCCAACTTGCATTCTAGACCAACCACTCGAACTAGGGTTACCCACTAAGGGCATGTACTAACTCTGTTGTATTCAGCAACACCACTATCCTAACATGAACGACTATTCGTCCCACACTGAAACCTCGTCACGTACAACCCTAGTATCCGGCTAATCTTCTGGCATACCCAACCGTTCTCGGGTCTACCCCACCAATTCACCTCGTATCGAGCAACGTATCCTATCCACTCTCTCGTACTATTACCCTAACGTTCATGTTGATGATGGGCTGATCCTCATGGAGACATCACATCCACAACACCTGTGCATCAATACACTATGACAAGACCCATCCTGATCCCCCCGGGACTACTCGGGGATGTGCCCTGCTCCCGTCTGACAATAACTCTAAAATACTGAAATTACCCTTAACGGGCTTAAAGTTTTTCGAATTAAACAAATAAAGTTAGACATACGAGTTTAGAGTTCAACACTGTCAGACCAGAGATAGTACAAATACAAAATATGAGCACAAATGTCAGGTTACAAAACGGTGCTCAACCTAGCAAACATGATGTACAAGTGCGTAACAACGAAATCTACACCTCGGACTCCGGGTCCTCTTCCTCTACCTCGGTTGCACCGCCTGGAGGGGCCAATAAAACAATAAAGAGTGAGTGGGCTGAAAATAAACAATGTTTCCAAAACCATTTTAATTATAATAAAATAATCATAAGTTTTTACCCCTCCGTTTTCAAACTTGCATGCATTGAGTCAAAACATAGATAATCGTAATAGTATCATCGAATCATATGATCATATATAACCGAATAGGGAAAGCAATCATAATAATAGTAGTGCACTGTAAAACCAAACCGCAACATCCCTGATGTCTGGCATCCCCATTGCCTAATAATGTCACGGTCTTAACGCTACGCGTGCCACTCGGGATCTCAATCCCAAGTCTCCCCAGGGTCCACCAAGGTCAATAACTTCTCAATGACCCTCCCTAGGGGTATCATCCATAAATTCACTCCTGATCGTGAGCGACCCCTCGGGTCAACCCCTCTCAAGCAGTGCACGTGACTACTCTAGAATACTACAAGACATCTGGAGGAGACAGTAATCATAAGGTATGTATACACAGTGCAATAATATTAAATTCCACAGAAATCCCTGTTTGACTTCGAAAATAGATTCATATATATATATATATATATATATATATATATATATCCAGACGGGTCTCATTCCCAAAACATCGTAATACATATAAAGCATCATCATATAATATCAAGAATCGTCCAATCTCAATCGTAAAGTAAAACAGTAAAAACAGTTATGTATGCAATCATTTCAAAATCAAAAGGCCACTCATACATGGTCCTCGCTGCTCAACAAACCGCATAAACTTGTCCAAACACATCCAAAGGTCACTAATTGGTTCTACAAGTTCAAACTTAAGACCCTAGAACAGTACTGGCCCGAAAAAGCCGCCCGAACACACTTCCCGAGGCATTAATCCCAATTTTGACCAACCTTACGATCTCCGATCGACACGAAATCACCACCATTGGATTTGTATCGTCGAAACATTAAAAATGATGCGGGTCCCACCTCGATATTCACCTTCATGCGCCCCCACACACTGGTCAAAGAGAAAGTCAACGCTGGTCAATGATGCTGACGTCTGCATGTCATCACCTGATACCTGTCAGGTTTGACATGTGTTAGACTCTAACAGTGCCATGTGTCACTCCACGATTGGCCCACGTCATTGCTACGTGTCAGACTCTAACAGTGCCACGTGTCAGACTCTAATAGTGCCACGTGTCAGCTGCTGGTTGGTGCACGTTACTGACATGTTAGTGACACGTGGTAGCCCCTTATTGGGTCACGTCGCTAACATGTCAGTGCACAGTCATCACTGACATTTGACACGTGTCACATCCCTACCGGTCCACGTGTCTAACAATTTTACAGGGGGATGACATCAATTGATGATGTCATCGTCAATATCCTCTTGACGGGTCTGCTATTCAAGTCGCACAGACCTAAGATGCAATTTTGATGCAATTTCTTCCTACATGTTCCTGGTTTCTGAACCATTTTCGATGCAATTTCTTCCTACATGTTCGTCTAATCCTAACTAAGAGATCCATCTAAAATCTTACCCTTCGTCGACCCAAGCCACCAAAACGCCTCCAATCCAGTTCAACGAACTCCTCCTGGTCGTTAGAACGACACCTAAACAACGAAAATGACTTTTAGACATTAAACACCAAAGTTCCAAAAATGGGTTTAAAGAAGCATTCGGGTTTGGATTTTTCTCACCTCCATTGTGTCTCCTCCTTGCTCAGTCTCACCGTCACGTTGTCCTTATCTATCTGGTCTCTCCCTCATCTGGACACCGTGGCTGATGAAGGTAGGGTGGTCGGGTTATGACGATTGTGTGAAATGGTGGTTCACGGGTTAAAGGAAAATAAAAATGATGAAGATGATCGAATGGGAGGAAGAGAGAGATGTGAGGAATATTTAATTAAATCAAATAATAGACACAGATCTATAATTAAGGGAAACCCTACCCTAGGGATGAGTGACACTTGTCACTCATCCAAGGGCCCACATTTAATTTCCAACCAATCAGATTATCATAATGATTTATTCGAATCCCGAGATGTTTAATACCCGATTTCGATCCCATAACCATAACTTTCCCGTCCGACGTCTGATTTTGATGTGCCGACTGTCTACGGACTCGTGACGTCCCTATTTATGTCACGGTCATAAGTAAATGTCCAAAAAGAATCCCGGTTCAAAATTCAACTTTTTCCCCACTATGGGTAAAATGGTCATTTTACATTAATCAATAGAAAATTACAATAAAATCATGTTTGGGTCGTTACACTCTAGTTCCAAATTGACCAACCACGCTCTGATACCGCATTGACACGACCCATCCCAATCCCCCCGGGATTAACGCGGGATGTGCCATGCTCCCCGTCTAACCCACGTGTAACAGGCACGTGTGACACGAAAGCCAGACAAGGGAAAACCCAACCTCTGCCCACTCGGGCTTCTAGAGTGCACCAGAGTCAGTGGCAGAATGTGATGTCTCGGTCTCTCCTACAGCCCGCATCCGTTATCAATTTGAAGGGCATTAAAAACCATAAAAGCTGTGACTGGACGAAAATAAATCATTTAATAAAACACATTTCATAAAAGAAATTTATGCCCTTCACATAAAAAGCATGCATGCATACGAAAAGCAGTTAATTCAAATATAATAAAACGTTTATAAAACCAAAGCCATTTCCTTCCTCAAATCATTAGGGCGTTAGCCCAAACCATAAAATCACCAAGTATGGCAACTCAGCCCAAAATCGTAAAACCTCCAAGTATGGTACTCAGCCCAAAACCACAAAACCAGTCATATGGGCCACTGCCAAAATCCATAAACACAGAAATACCATTTTATCAATTCGATAAATCTGTAATCCAAATACTGATCCTTGGCATCCGAGATGCCTAACGTCCCAGGTTCTTGACACCCTAGACGTCATATAAAGGTCTAAGGCTACGCGTGCCGCCCGGGGTGTCTTTGGGTCAATCTTTGAAATCCCAGATGTCTGACGTCCCAGACGTCTAATCAAAGCAATCCTGCTCTTGAGTCACTATACCGTTCGGTCGCTCCGAGCAATGAACCCTCGCAGGCAATGTGTCGTGGCTTCCCCAGTGTCCCAGACATCTGGAGGAGACCTGACAGGACCCATCCCAATCCCCCCGGGATTAGTGCGGGATGACCCTGCTCCCGTCTGACACGGAGTGTCAGACAAGGGATATTTCCGACCTTTGCCCTCCCGGGCCATCAGAGTACGCCAGGATCCGGAGGAAGTATGTGATATCTCGGTCTTTACTACAGTCCACATCCGATGTCAACCTGAAGGGCAATCAAAACATTAAAAACTGTGAGTGGACAAAACAAGAGTTTATAAAAACATTTAATAAGAAGACATTTTTACCCTTCACTAAAAAGCATGCATGCATTCGAAAACCATTTATCCAAAACAAACCATATGTGGGACTAAGCCCAAAGCAGATATAAACCAAGGTCGAAAGGACCACAATGAAAACGACCATACGAGCCACTGCCCAAATCCATAAGGGACTCGGCCTCAAACCATAAAGAAACCAAGTACACAAGCCACTGCTCAAATCCTGAGCACACCACATATCATATATCATATATATACATATAAGTCACACAACCAATCCTGTCACGGTATCCAAAACTACGCGCGTGCTACCCGGGTCTCAATCCTAGTCTTCTCAAAGTCAAGGTCAATGTCCGCAGACCACTGATCCTACTTGAGGTAATAGTAACCATAGCCTTCCTGAGAGTAAGGAACCCAACTAGGGGGTGACTCCACTCAGTCGGTGCTCCGTGACTACTCCTGGGTCCACCCAGGCCAACGACCCTCCCCGGAGGAGATAATAGAAGTAAAGGAAGGTATATGAATACATATATATACATAACATAAACATTCATGCCCGGTTCCCTTGAACCGTCATGATCCATAACATCCATTAACTAGGGTTCATGCCGGTTCCCCTAAACCGTCATGAACCAGAATGACCTGACAAAGGTTCATGCCGGTTCCCATAAACCGTCATGAACCACAATGACCTTTCCAGAGTTCATGCCGATTCCCATAAGCCGTCATGAACTTGGAAATCCATTTAGGGCCCCTGACCCGAAATCATCAGTGTAAAACAACTGGGTCTCGTGCCTCAACATATGACACAACTGGGCATCCTGCCCGATATCTAAGGTTCAGTCACGACTCCGATCATAGTGATGCGTGCAACCATCCATCCAGGACCGCCCTCAATCCTGGTATGTCGCCGTGAACAAATCAACGGACGGGACCACCACAAGATTATGGTGCACTCATCACCGATCGCTATCCTGAACCGTCAGCACTCCGAAGTCGAGCCTCCCCAGGCTGCCCGACAACGAATCGTGCATCGTGACCTCTCCGGAAGGAACACATCCCAAATCGGAGGCGAGCGTCGTATCGTTGATCGCCGTGCACATAGTACCCGTCGCGACCACGATTTAGACCTGAAGGTCGTAAATAGCGTCATATGCCCGAGACAAAACCAAATGGGTCTCATACCCGAGTTTATCCTTTTAGAAATCCAAAACCTTTTCATTAAAACCAATAAAAAAATACAGACCCGTATAAGCACCGTATAAGGCCGAAATCTCGAAATATGTGCTTATACGTAACCACATACAAATGCACCCATGGCATCATCAAACAAGTAATAAAACATATAATAAACATTCATGCATGCACCAATTTAGAAAACAAGGTCCACTCACAGACCGTCCGAGCTGCCGCCTCGATTTGCGTGCCATACGGCTCCCCGGGCCGATCACCATCACCGGGACTCCCAAACCTGTCCAAATTGTAATAGAAGGTTACTAACTACTTAATTAACCTCCCACTAAAGCCCCGAAATTTTCCCGTATTTTTAACTATTTTTAATCCCGAACCTAAACCTTCCGATGCCCCGAAACATATCGAGACTGTGTCCGATCGACACGAAAACAGTCCCAAAATGTTCGTTACATCGAATAGAAGATTTCGTATGTTGGAACCTTCCCCAGATTCTCTGCCACGCGCCCTCACGCGCCGCCTGAAGTGGCTGCGCGTGGGCTTCACGCGCCTGCTACAATACCCGTCTCCTACTTCGGTCAGACCGGTCCGAACCGGTCCGGTCCGATTTTTCCTGCAACTTGGACCGGCGTAACTGGTCCAGGTCTCCTTCTCCCTCATTTTCGGTCCGTTTGCTTCCATTCCAATTCCTAAATTCCTATTTTTACGTTTCCTATCTAACCCAATTAACAAAACAACCTAAAACCCTCTAAATCGATCCCTAAAAATTAACCCCCCACGGCCCCTGTTTTCCGATTCCGTCCCCAGGCTTCACAGCCGTCAACCCCCGTTCAAAACCATCTCTATACACCCTAAACAATCTAACAAACATTCCCTAATCAACCAAAACTATCCATAATGTAAAAATCGACAAAATGGGAGATTTGGGCCTAACCGGGTACCCGTTCGGGTTTGGGTCTCCACCGTGCACGGTGGCTTCGTCCTGGCCGGCCACCACGCTTCACCGGTCCTCCTCTCCCCCTCTGTTCTCTCTGTCATGATCATAGGGTGAGGGTTGGATGTTTGGGTTGCACAGATGAGAGGAATGAGATCGGGAAAAATGGGTTTGAAAATGAAGAATGATCGATGAAGGGATGGTATGCATGTATGGGTGAGATTGGCCAGTGGATGGGTGACACTTGTCACTCATCCATTGGCTATCTAAAAAGCTGGGCCCACTAGAGACAAAACTGCACTTTTTGTCTCGTAAAATGCGTCGTCATGAATAATAACTTGGAACTTCCGTGAACCGTAACTTCGTCGTCGAACGTCCGAATTCGACGTGTCGCCTGTCTATGGATTCGTATCGTCCTTATCTACGTAACGGTCTTCGGCCCTCGGCCATTGGTCCTCCTGGTCAAAAAGTCAACATTTGACCCCATTTAACCAAAATTACCAAAATGCCCCTAAACTTCCGAACGTCATAACTTCCTCCTCGAATGTGGGAATTGAACGTGCCACCTGTCTATGAACTCGTGACGTCACGAAATACGTCACGGTCATCGGTCAAAGTCTATTTGACCTCTCGAACGAAAAGTCAACATTTTACCACGACTAGGGGCAAAACGGTCATTTCGCATCGTTCGTCCGATTTCGCTCTACTAATCACAGATTAGCCTCACTAATCGTGATTAGTCACTAATCTAATCATGGAATTTGGGACGGGTCATTACAAGACCATCCACATATCCTCGTATAAGGATTGTATAGGGAAAACGTTTTACAGAATCCTTTCAAAGCATCTCAAAGGGACCATCATAAATCCATGAATCCAAATCCATTTAAGGTCTCCGAACCCGAAATCACATTTATAAACCACAAATGGGACTCATGCCCGATATTATACTCAACTGGGCCTCCAGCCCGATATCATACTCAACTGGGTCTCCAGCCTGATATCGTAAACCAACTGAGCTTCCAGCCCAATATCTTAATAAATCAAATGGACTCCAAGCCCAATAGTTTCCAAATCAAATGGGTCTCATGCCCGATTCTATATTTCCAAATCCGAAATAATTCCATTAAACCATCACAAAAATACATGCACATATGAACACCGTATAAAATTATTAACCTCAAAATACGTGCAAATACGTAAATCTCAAATACCACAATCATAGTCATGGAAAAAAACATATATAAAATGTATAAATAGGTATGCATGCATCATATTTATAAAATAAATGTCCAGTCACATACCGTTCTAATTGCCGCATCGATACACGTGCCATAAGCTTCCCCGAGGCTAAGTCACCATCTCCGGAACTTCCAAACCTGTCCAAATCACACCCAAAGGTCACTATATAAGTCCATAGGATAAAACCCCTAAACTATCAAAAAAATCAACATGTCCCGGACACATTTCCCGAGGTGAAAAATCTCATTTTGACTAACCTAACGATCTCTGATCGACCCAAAACCACCATCATTGGATCCGGATCGTCGAGACCCTTTGAATGGCACTGGTTCCACCTCGAAATTTGAGCTCACGTGCTCCCACACGCGTGGTCAACGCACGATCAATATTGGTCAATGATCAGGTCAACGGTCAACACTGACGTCATCGTTGACGTAAGCACTGACTGATTCTGCCAACTGTTAAATCTGACACTTGTTAGATCTGAAAGTTCCATGTGACGGCCTGCCCTTGGTCCACCTCTGACATTGTCAGTCCTAACAAGACGACGTCACCCTAATGATGTCATCATTGACGTCATGTCATCCTTGTGTTTCAGTCGGGTAAACTTGACTGCCTGCAATCGGGTCGCATAGATCCTCGACCCGGCTCGGCCTTAAAATCCTCAATTCTTACCTGATTTCCTTCCTTCTTCTTCCTAATCGATCGTCCAGTCCATCCTAATCGCTCTATGGACTCAAAATTGGAAAATGAGACCTACGATTTACCTGTGCGAATGGGAACAGTACCCGTTATGTAACGACCCGTCCCAGAGTTCAGGATTAGATTAGTGATTAATGACAGATTAGTGAAGTTAATCGGTGATTAGTTAGGTGATTTCGGACGGACGGTGCAAAATGACGATTTTGCCCTTCAAATGGGCAAAAAGGTTGACTTTTAGTTCGGGCGGTCAAATGTACTTTGACCGATGGTTGTGACGTAGTTAGGGACATCACGAGTTCATAGACAGATGACACATCCGATTCCGACATTCAAGGACGAAGTTATGATGTTCAGATGTTCGGGGGTAGTTTGGTAATTTGCAGGGGCAAGGGCAATTTGGTCTTTTTGCTCTGCCCAATTATAATTGGACACTTGGCTATTCTTGGGAATTTTGCCCACAGAAAATTGGACACCTGGCCCTATCTGGAGGCTTGTGGAACTCTCCTTGCCACCTCACACATTTTTAAAAGGAAAAGGGCTATGGTTTAGCATGGTTTTGAGAGTGAGGAGTAGAGGGAAACAGAAGAGAGTGCGAAATCGTGAAAAACAAGCCAGACAATCCCTTTGATCCTCATTATCTATGAGGGATGTGTGAAGGGAAATGGAAGGAAGAGGTGAGACAAGAGTGGTGGTGCCACCATGACAAGCGGCGGTGGAAGGTGGCCGGGGGCCAAGGAAAACAAAGTATCGAGAGGCTATGAACTCGAACTATTCGAATCACCTGCAAGCCTCATAATTTGTTAGTGGCTCATGAAAGAAACTGTGAGAGGGAGTCGAGGGTGATGGTGGAGGAAACGACGGAGCTCATGGCGGCATGGTAAGGTAAGGTTCCCGTGAAACTGTAATTGAAGTCGAAAATGACAGCTTGTGGTTTAGTGAGTTTTGATCGATTACGATAATTGGAAGCTGCCTCTAAGGGTTCCAGGAATCGTTTGAGTCCAAAAGCCAAGGCGGGAGGTGGCTAGGATCGTGCAGGTACGACGATCGATGGTGGGACGATCTATTCTTGATCGTGAAGGTAAACTTCTGGACCTAGACTTCATGTAATAGGAAACACTTAGAGGAAGCTATAAGAGTGAACAGAATTAAAAACGACTCAAAAATAAATGAGATAAAGGGTTGAACCACCCCCGCCAGTTCGGCTGGACTAGGCTGAACCGAACTGGTCTGGACTCGGCTCGGCAAGAGGACATGTATGAACAATAGCAGCGCGTGAGGCCGACGCACAACCACTTTGGGCGTCGAGTGTCGGCGCATGGCATAGTATTTGAGGAAGGTTTCAACACAAATTTTAAAGTATTCTATGCAACAAACATTTTGGGATTAGTTTCGAGTCGATCGGACATCGTTTTGATAGGTTTCGGGATGTCCGGAGGTTTAAAGGAGAGGTTAAAAATAGTTAAAAATTCGGGAAAATTACGGGGCTTTAGTGAAGCTTTATGAAGTCGTTAGTGACCTTAGAATGTGATTTGGATAGGTTTGGGAATTCCGTTGATAGTGGATTAGCCGGGAAAGCATAATTGCACCTGTATCGAGCTAGCGACGCGAATGGTCTATGAGTGGACTTTGCTTTCTAACTTATGATGCATGCATAAATGTTTAATATGTTTTCTACATGTGATTTCCATGTTTATGATTATGATCTTTATGATTTCTGTTTTGCAAGTATTTCGAGATATTTACGTAATTTCACGTTTTACGAGATTATGATTTTATGCAATGATTTGATAATGATTTTGATACTATGATTTTGGGATTTAAAATGTGATTTGATTTCAAGGATTTATAAATGGATTTTGAAACGTGATTTTGATAAATGAGATTTCGGGTTTTGGAATTGGATTTCGGAAATATGATTCGGAATTCGATTTTGGAACTTGAAAAGTGGAATTCTGGATTTTGATTCAGAATGATGATTTTGGATTTGCCTTGGGATTCGAAATGGTGATTTCAAATTCAGATTTGGACATGGATTTGGAAATGTTTTTAAAATGGTTTTGGATTGGATTTTCTGGATCTGGTTATTGGGTTTAAAGACCCGGATATGATATGTGACGGGGGCGGGCCCGGATATGTGATTGGGTTTAAAGACCCGGATTGAGTTTAAAGACTCGGGAGTTTAAAGACTCGGATATTGTGATTTCCCCAGTAGGCCTATTGAGTTTAAAGACTCGGTAGTTTAAAGACTTGGATTATGTTTGAGGCCTGGATTGAGTTTAAAGACTCGGATTGATATTGAGTAAAGACTCGGACATATCCAACAGGTTCGATTGAGTGAAATGGGTTTCAAAAGTGTTTTCAAACATGTTTGAATTTTTGTGATGATTTGATGGTTTTCAATAATAAAGGTTTTCAACTGGTTTTTAGATGATTTACGCTGAGGCCCTGGATTTGAGAAAAGGAAATGATTTATGGCTTTTGGTTTTATAAATGGTTATATTAGCTTGAATATGAAATGGTTTTATGACATGAGTTTTATATGCATGCATTAGTTTTACGTGGAGGGTATAAATGTCTTTCTAAACTTATACTTTATTTTTGTCCACTCACAGTCTTTTATGTTTTTTGTTACCCTCCAGGTTGATACGGTGCGGGCTATTGTCAGCGAGACGGAGACATGACACATGCGATCCATACTAAAAGATAGATGGACCTTCGATACACATGAAACAGATTAGGGTATACTAGAGGCGTGCATCGAATCGTCCATAAAGGCTTCAAGAAACGCACGCCGAAAGAGAGATGGACCTTCGATACACGCGCGCCAAACTCCTTAACACCAAGTCAAATGCGGCTGGCTTAATGGCATTTAAACATTAAAAGATAAGCATAAAGGTTATAAAATCATACTTAATTCAAAGCTTATTAATTGGCCACGTGCCCTGACAACCTGACAGATGATGATGTCATCACCTTCAACCTCTCGACGAGTCAACCCGATTCCACTGTAATGGGTCACCCAGACCCACGACCCGACGTCGTTCCAAATCCTTCATTTCTAACCCAATTTAATTTTAGTTTAGTCCTACATGATCCTCTGGGTTCCTAGATGAGTTCTCTGGGTTCAAAATCACGAAAAACAAGCTAGATTTTTACCTTCCAATGATGAACAGTATGGATGAACTTTCAACTTGGTTTCCCGTCGATCCTGGCCATCCCAATCCTCGAAACCAACCTCCCTGAGTTCGTACTAGCCCTGGGAACCTTTCCTAATCATTAAAATGCTTAAACAAACCCTATAAATCAAAATAGCATTTTGGGTCCAAAAATGGCTTTTTGAGTTTACCTTGCTCGTGTGCCCTCTGCTGTGCTCAGCCATCTCCATCATCTTTCCACGTCCATTCTCTCTCACTTCCTCAGTGAAACACACAGAAGATGATGGTATAATGGTTGGGTTGGGTGGTGAGTGTTTGTGTGTTTGTTTTGGGTGGGTTTCAGGTTACACAGATGAAATGAAGAAGACAAAGGGTGAAGGTAATACATTGAACCCAAAAACCTGGGGCCTTGGGCCAATTAGATGAGTGACACTTGTCACTCTTCAGTTGGTCCAACTTGGATATCTGAACCAATCAAATCCTGCCAACTGTACTAATTCCCAAAAAGCATGAATAGTTCTGATTTGTTTCCGTGACCCATAACTTTTCCGTCGAACTTTCGATTTCGACGTGCCGTCTGTCTACTGACTCATGACTTCTTGATCTTCGTGACGAACATTGGTCATAGTTCAAAAGGTGTCCCGGGTCAAAAGTTAAAATTTCCCCTTTACCAACGACAAAACAGTCATTTTACATTAAATTTCCGAAATTACAATTTAATCAAGGTTCGAGTTGTTACATTATGCCCCCACCCATTTTCCAAGCTGTTCATGCATTGATGGCCTTGGACGTTGTGGGCTATTTGCTCTACGAGTGTGATTTTCTTCTCCAGAGTAACTTAGCAAAGTGTCTCGAGACATTGTTCGACATCATGCCGTTTCCTTTCCTCGGTGCCTTGGAATGTCTTAGTACCTTCCATGCTAGGCGGAGCGTCTTTTAAGTTCTTCAGTTGTTCGCTTTGCTAAGAGCTGTTGCAAAAGTTCTGATTTCTTTTGAACTTGGCTACTCAACCTTTCGATGTGTTGAGACAAGTTGTGCTGAGAAGGTTGGTGGTGATTCTTCCTTGAGATGTCATGACGTCCATATAGGACGTCCCACAAATCCATGTTTTTATAGAGCTGACTCTACCTTGATGCTTCTCCCATCAACCGCCCATGAGTTTGTTGTGAGGCTAAAGTTCCTTCTCCTAGCGCAGGAACTTGAGTTGTTGGAGAAGGAATGGTTCCGAAATTGAAAGTTGGAATCTTTCCATGCGTCTCCATGGAAGCTTCGATGGATACACGTCGGGGACGACTTGGGTGCTCATCCCGAGTCTCTATGTGAGCTTCATTCAGCTGATCGAACAGATCGACAAACCCTAGCTAGGTTGAGTCGCGAGAATTAAACGAAAAGTTATTGTTGAAATAGAATTCGTCCTTTACACTTAAAAGTCTCTTAGGTCTTTGCAAACAGCAAATAATAAGCTATCGTTCGTTCGAGATCGATACCTCGGGGGTGGTTCGACCAAGAACGCTCCAATGCTTAAGTCAGCTTTGAAAGAGAAATCTCAAGAGCTTAAGTAGTGTTGAATTGAATTACCTTAAAAATGAAATGAGCTCCGTTATTTGTAGGGAAGCCTTGAGAGTCTCGGAACGTTCTGATTGTTCGGTAGAATTTGTAATTAAATAATATATTTAAATATTATTTAATCATCATAATAATTGGTCATTATGATAATAATGATAATTAGTGTTAATAATATTTTTTATAATAATGATAATCAACATTAATAGTAATTATGATAATAATGATAATTAATGTTAATAACAATTATGATAATAATGATAATTAACATTAATCGTAATTATGATACTAATAATAATTAATATTAATAACAATTGTTTATTATTCTGAATATCAATTATTTCTCGAAGAATATAAATATTATTGAGGCGTAAATTGTTTTAATAATGTACTCAGCTGGAAATACATTATTTACTGTGCGGGTGTCTATAAGTCATTAATGCCATTACCATGGGTAATTTGGGCATTCTTATATGGGCCACGTGGCAGCTCCACAATTTTCAGGCGATTTTGGGTTCCACAAGGGGAATTTCAAGTAGAAAATTGTCAACTATGAAAAAATTCCAACAAACAACAAAAGTGCTCGTATTTACTAAATTGAAATATCGACAATGTCTTTATCGAGTTAGTCGTTTATAACTTAGATTTTAACATCAAGTTTAAGTTTTGTCAAAATTTGAGAACTAAACTCTATAGTCACCTCTCTTATTACCGCCTTACCCAGTGGCGGATCCACCTTAGGACAAGAGGGGTCACTTGACCCCCTCATCACTAGAATATTGAACATAGAGGTTGGAAATTGACCCTCCAGTCCTAAAAAGCTTGCCTTTAGGTATGTTAGAAAATTCATCTATAAAATTGATTTTAGTGGACAAAAATTTAAAAAGTTGAAGCTAGGCTCCTCCTCACTACAACAAAAAACAATCAACTTTTCTCTTCTCCATGATCCGGCTTTAGGAGTGGGAAAATTCAAGGGAAGAGGAAATTAAGATGCTTGAATGATGGATATGATTGGACTTACTTTGCCTTGGCGCTTCTTATCTCGTTCTTTATTTTCTTATGAGAAGGAACAATAGATAAGAAAGACAGAAAAAGTATGGGTATTGTGGTGACGGTGACTCTGAATTAGGATGTATTTTTTTTAGATGAAGATGAAGGGAGAAGAATCAGGGAGGCTTCTTATCCTGTTCTTTATTTTCTTATGGGAAAGAACAACATATAAGAGAGACAGAAAAAGTCTGGGTATTGTGGTGGTGATGACTCTGAATTAAAATGTTATTTTTTTTAGATGAAGACAAAGGGAGAAGAATGAGGGAGGCTTCTTATCCCGTTCTTTATTTTCTTATGGGAAAGAACAACAGATAAGAGAGACAAAAAAAAGTCTGAGTATTATGGTTGCGGTGACTCTGAATTAGGATGTTATTTTTTTAGATGAAGATGTAGGGAGAAGAATCAGGGAGGTTATTGATGTTGCAGAGAGCAAGCAGAGCAAAGAAGGAAGCAGAGAATAATAAAAGGAAGAAAGTTTGCAGTAGCTAACTTGCTTTACTTGAATTTTAGAATTTATACTTAGGTTATCATCCGAAGTTGTTTCATCTCCATATATGTGTCAAGAGAAAGTTGAAACAAATACTACATAAATGTCACTTGGACATTATAATTAAACTAAATAATAACAGTACATTATATGTATTTTTTTATTTTTCATTTAATTTTTTTAATAATTAACAAATCATTTTAATAGTAAAAATGTTTTTATAATTCTAAATAGATTATTGAATATTTAGTAATTATTTTAACAAAAATAAATAGAAATTATTTAAAGTATATTTAGAAACACACTGCATAAATTAGACAAATCATTCTCGACTATGATATTAGTTCGAAGATTAAACTTTCTAAAGCTTCCCGTCTAAAACATAATATCGAGTAAGCAAGCGCATAAACTAGCTTGCCTAGTAGGTCGGCTTGTGGCTTGCCATTTAGGCTTTCGATCAAAGAAGTCCCCTAAACAAAGCAGCCAAAATAAAATTTATATCAAAATATAGTATCAAGATGGTATTTTATGCTTATTAATATTGATAAATATACTTTTGCAACTCAAAATTCATCAAAAATTGCTTATAACAAATTCTTATTGACTCTAATTTTCATTCGATGGCATTAATGTAATCATAAAACTCAATCAAATGAAATAATCTCTAATTTTAATTTCAAAAATTTCTAAACAATCTTCAGACTCATCCATTTTTTAATCTGAATAATTGCAAGATAAATTTTTTAGAATGCTAATAAAGGATTATGGTCATTTACGGTTGACCCCCTCGAAAAAGAATTCTGGGTCCGCCACTGGCCTTGCCCAAACACTTACTCGATCTTCCTATCAAAAACTTTATCCAAACCTTATATATTAAATAGTTAAACTCCATACACAGTTTACTTCACAATTAATACTCTTGGTCTCCTTAGGGTCAAATAAGTAAAATTGCAGTTATGATCAAATGAGTTTGTTCTTGTTCACAAGAAAACAAATTGATTGTGCTTGTATATAAGTTGGTTATAATTGGGTTCTTAATTGCAGTATATATCAGTATAGTTTGAATAGTCAACATTTAAAACAGCCCATTTATAAGTGAGTCACATTCTATGTCAGCATCTAATTTTTATTTTATTTTAATATTATTCTATTTTCCCCCTATTTATCCTTTTAATTTATCATTTTTTTCTTCAAAAGTTTATATTATATTAACTAATATTTTTTTTAAAGAATCTATTTTTAGGGTGTTTAAATTTCAAAAAGGGTTGTCTTGATCCGTTTAGTTACCTACAAATAGAAAACATAAAAGTGTATAATAAAAAAATTGAAAATATAGTAGAGTACATACCAAACATAAAACACCTAAAGAAAATGTTTATGGAATGAGTGTAGGCTATTTGAACAATTAACATACGAATTAGGTTGAAAAAAATCACTTGAAGTTAAATTGATTGAATATGTTATGGAGGTAAATAAATCTCATGAAAATCCAAACAAGGATATACCCTTGAATTCGAGAAATTAACATATTATCTACTCATTACGGTGGAAGGGGGAGTTAATATGATTTGTGATGGGAAGTATATAAAAATCAAATAATAAAGCACATCAATTAGAGCCAAAAGCAATAGAAATCAAAATTCCATAATGAAACTACCAAAAATAATCAATAAATTATTTCTCCAAATTGGATTTATAAACAAATTGTTACATCCAGTCCTGTAAATGTGAAATCGAAATTGAAATTTACCAAATTACCCCTAGTCATTTATAGCTTGAACCTTGCTCATTGAGTTAGGTTTGGTATGCCTACAACCTAACATCTTTCAAGCCCAAAAGACTTAGATAAGCTTAAATGGGCATTTTAGAAAATCTGGTCCTAGTCTACCACCCTCACCTTCTCGACCATATCTACCATGGTCCAAATTACCCCTCTTGAAATGAAATGTAGAGAGAAAGAAAGCTTGATTACCACCACATACTCTACCATTGAACTCATGGACCCCAACTCTCACCATCTTCGCTATCTTACTTGTGAAGAAAGATGAAACTAACCGCAGTAGTCTCACACTCCATTGATCACTGTGAAAGGCGTTCGAGAGGAGGAGACTCGACAGTGAAGACGAGTCTTGTCGTACCCACCACCGAAAACCTTCGAACCAAAAGCTCCCACCAAACCCCTCCCTTTCATCTCCTCACTGCAAGGGCCAATGAATGAAAAACATGAGCCACGAGGGCCATCGTGACATGGGTTGCGGAGTGTGACTTGTTAAGAATATGAGAACGACCCAAAGAAAATGGATGCGAGCGAGGTAACTTCGATGCTTTCCAGCTTATCATTAAGTTTTTACACATTGAGGGCTTCATTTTAGGTTGATTATTTGTCATTTTTGGTGTGAATATCAGCAGTGGACGACATTGCCAAAAATTCCAAAATCGTCACTCTTCTCGGCTATTTCCGATCAAACTAGGTAACATTTTGGCCTAAATACGTGTTATTTGTGACCCTTGCATTGAGTAGATTAAAATCGACTAATTACATGTTAAAATTGGTTGATTTTCGAGAGGATTGGACCTTATTGAAAAACCGGATTTGTCCAGCGAGATTTCCATAATCCGGCCGCTGCCAGTGGCAGTGATGGTAGCGGTTCAATCGTCGTCTCCGGTGACTAGTCAATTAATGTCAGATCCACTGATGCCATCAGAGTTGACGGAATATGCTAATGACGCTCGCAAAAACTATTAGAGTGATGAAATATTCTGTTGAAATTGTTGGGGCTTGTGTGGAACGTGGCTGATGCGTGAGAAGCATGGTCGGTACGTTTCGACTCAGTTCGGCGTGTGCCAACTCAAATCGATGTGTGTCACCTCAGGTCAATGTGTACTGACACGGGTCGATGCGCGTAGACTCGAGGCTATTTTTTGGCCTTTTTCTAGCGCTTGGCTCCAAGTGGGGTGGTGTAATGGCTAACGACAACACTTGGCGGCATGTAGGGTAGTTTAACGGCTCACGTCGACCCTTGGCAGCATGTGAGGCAATTCTCCGACCTATGGCAACACGTGGGCTTAGTTTTGGGACCTTTCAGATTGTTTTAAACACATTTTTGATGTGTTTAAAGTCGTTTAAGAAACATTTTGGGCAACCCTAGTGGGCTTTTTTCTCATAGTTTGACTTGGAATTTATTAATAACATTTATGAATGTATTTAATAGGGTTGTATTGGCTTGGAGCTTGTGTTGCCTTGGTATGTTGGGTGATCTCGACTCCCCAACTAATTTTTGAGTGGACCTCTTTCTCAAACTCTATTTTATAGCAACATTTTTCCTACATGTTTCGACGATGATTATTTCATGATACTTGATAAGCAGCTTTTGTTGATTATTTTAGGATGATTTGGTATGATTTCTTTTAACAATACTTTATGTGATTATTAGCGGGTTAATTCCATCATGACTTATTTTTATTGTTTGTATTGAACGAAATATCATAATATCTTTATGGCCATAATTAAAGAATGATAACATATGCATGGTTATATAGTAATGCGACTTTGAAGTCAAGATGGTAGTTGCATGTCCACATAGGAGTCGCAGGTATCTCAGGTTGTTGTATGTTGGTCATAGAACAATCTCTACGTGATTGATCTCTGCACTCCCTCAAACTACTAGTTAAATAGCGAGTTTGTCCCCGAGTTCTAGGGGACATGAGATGACGGTGCTTAGTACCCAACTTTCCCATAGTTGAGGTACATGAACCATACCCAGCTTATCATGTGCACATGACTCTAGCAACTCAAGAGCATAAATTAGTGGGTTATACTTCAGGATAAGTCTTGAGATCAAATATTATTTTCTTGTATTGTTATTCTCGTAAAACATGCATGTTTTTTTATATGATAGTCTTTGAGCTTGTTTTGAAAATTACGGGGTTTAAATGTTTTAAACTTGTGATTTTACATTGAAATAACTATTAGGTCCACTCACTCTTCTGCTTTTGTGTCCCCCAGGTTCCAGGGTACTTCACACATTTTGTGGAATTTTTAGTTACTGCTCTAACATTTGCATCCCTAATCTGGTGTAACGTATCAGAAATCAGAGAAATTCGGGTAGTTGCTTAAACTCTATGATCATAAATGATTGTACTATACTCTGTACTTCTGCTATCGCGTTGAATGTTTAGTTAGTTTTTATTAACTATGTTCACACGGTCTCCTAAAACTTACTGTTACAATCTTTAGGCTTTTGTAATCTGAACATCACCTTTTGTAATCTTCTGGCGTCCTGGTGGACTTTTCAGGTTGAAGTGTGTCAGCTTGTTATCAAATCACATTTTTAGGCTATGTCAAATAGGTAGTGGTAACACAATATGATAAACTAAAAACAAGTATATCAGGGTGACAAAATATTTCGCCGAGAATATTCCAGCGTGTGTTGTGGTTGGCGCATGTGACCTCTCGCCTGCCCTTAGTAGCACGTGAGGCCACTTTTTAACCTCTGGGTAGTGCGTGATGGCTCGTGAGGCCACTTTTTAGTCCACGAAATTGTGTGGTGGCACATGGAGACAGTTTCCCAACTTATTGTGGCAAGTGGCAGTGCATGGGACAATTTCCTAGCCTAAGGATGCGTGTGGGTCTAGTTTTGGGACGTTTCAGATCGTCTAGATATGTTTTAGTCTCCTTAGAGTTATTTTTAGTCCTTTTTGGGAAAATAAGAAAGATTTCTTGTAGTTTTTACTTGGGAATGATTAAGTAACTATTTTGTTAGATTCGTTTAGGATCGTGACAATTTGGGAGTTTACATAACTTGAAATGTTTAGTGATTTTGACTCTCTGACTTGTTAGTGAGTGTACTTCCTTCTCAAACCCTGTTTTTAAATCATTAGCTTTTACTTGCACGTTCTACGATATTTGAGATATTGACTTAGCATGCATTGATTGACTATTTGATAATAATTTCCCTAGCATGCTTGTTTGATTATTATGCCCTATTCATCAGGTATGCTTTTTTGGTTGGCGATTATATTATATTTCCCCAAGCATGCATTAGTTGACTATTTTACGATACTTTTTCGAGTATACCTTAAATGATTATTTATGATGTCTCTATGTATCACATGCTTGACTTTAAGTAAGAAAAATGGTTATATTACTTTGAGATGGTTAACTTGAAATACGATGTGAGTCGAGATTATAGCTGTATACCCACCTAAGAGTCTCAGCTATCACTGGTACCCGTATATTGGCCACATAAAGCCTCTAGGTGATTGATCACCCACACTCGAATACTAGTTAAATAGTGCCAACTTTCCCCCAAGCTCTAGAGGACATGATGTAACATGGCTTAACACCCAAAATTTATGTGGTCAAGATACACGAGCGAATTATAGAAAGACAGTTGGTCATATGTGCATGACTCGAGTGACTCAAGTGCATAATGAGTGGGTTATACCTGGTATACTTGGGCACCGAGATGTATTTTGGAAATGTATGTTATTTTATTGATATTTCTCGTAAAGCGTACATATAATATTATGACTTTTAAATTTTTTTACAAAACTAAGGGTTATAGAATGTTTTCAAGTTTTGGTTTTACACTGAAATACTTGAAAGCTCCACTCACCCCTCTGTTTTTGTACCCTCAATTTCCTGCGATACTTCTTGTACTTCAAGAAGTTTATAGTTGCTGCTCTCATATTTGTACTAGTAGTTTGGGTGTGATGCAATGGAAATCAAGATAACTCAGGTAGTTCGTTGAACTAGATGATCATCATAAATAATGCATTATGCTCTATACCCCAGCTGTTGCGGTAAAATGCTAATTGGTTTTTACTAGTTATGTTTCATACGACTTCCTAAAATGCATTGTTTTAACCCTTTGGCTTTTATCATCTAAACATCATCGTCCAGATGTTAGCCATCATGCCTAGATTTTGGCGACCTAGTGATTCTCCACATCGACGTATATATAAATTACTTAAGTTCTAATATGGGATTGGATAACAAATTTTTTATCCAATATAGATTAGCCTTTCACCTCTAAACCCTAAGTTATTCATGAGTTCCACACCTAAGTCTTAGTCGGTACATTGGATTGTTAACAACTCAGCATTTATGAATGAGTGTCACCCCTATTCATTTAACTTATGGTAGTGAGTTTGAATGGGAATCGCATGTAACGACCCGTCCCGGGAATTAAGGTTTAGACCGTAATTAGGATGGGATTAGTGAGTGTAATCGGTGACTAATGGGTAAATGACGATTTTACCCCTAGTTCGGGCAAAATGTTGACTTTTAGTACGGGCGATCAATTAGGTTTTGACCGATGACTAGGACGTAGGTTAGGACGTTAGGAATCCATAGGCAGGTGGCACGCCCGATTCCGACATCCGAGGAGTAAGTTATGATGTTCGGAAGGTTGAGGGCATAACCGTAATTTGGGCTAAATTAAGGGGAATAGTTGACTTTTCGTACGATTAGGTTTTGGTACGTTGAGCTAGGACCGTTAGATAGATCTCGTCGTCCTGAGTTCGATGACAAGCGGCACGTATTCATCGGACTTACGAGGTGAGAGTTACGGGTCTAGAAAGGTAGTGGCAAAGTTGTAATTTTGACTTAAAAGGAAGGGCATTTTGGTCTTTGTGCTTTGGGCCTGGTGCAACAGAGAGGGACAGATGGAAGGCTGAGATTGAAACATTTGGGAGAAGGAATTTTGGGATGAAGACACGTGTAGGAGGGCTAGAGGTTTCTAGCATACACGGTCCAATTATTTGGGGCAACCGTGAAGGTGTGTGTGTCGTGTGTGTGTTCGAAGAACAGAAAACAGAGGGGGAGATTGAGGGAAAAGTGGACGATGGCCGGGAGTGTTGGTGTGAATTGGTGAAGGGATGAGTGATCAGAGACTGAGAGGGAGAGAGTGAGAAGGTTAGATGGTGTGGTGGTTGTGTGTGGGTGAGTTGTGAGCCACGGGAAAACCAGGGGGGAAAACAGAGAATAGAGAAGAGTTTGGGCGGTGGTGCTGCCGTAGTCGATCGATTGTGGCTGGTGGAGGTGTCAAGAGGCTGGAGGAGGACGGGACGAGCTACGGCCTCACGGCTGAGCTCACGACAGCGACAGGAGGCCAGGTAATTTCTTAACTTTCCTTCGATGCTCTGTTTTTCCCGTCGATTTTCAAATCGAAAGTCGTGAGTTTAGGGGTTGAATCGACGAGTCTAGGGAGGTCTAGAGGACTCAGTTGAGTCCTGGGTGTCTTCTGGTTGTGCTGCCGTGACGGGGAAGTGCACGGTGGAGGCTAGACGACGGAAGGTGCCCTGTGTGCCCTGTTTTTCCGTTTTTCTTCAAACGTAGAGTCGTAGACTTAGGGAGAGAGTCGACGGTTTTGGTGAGTGAGGTGAGGTTCAGGGAGGTTTTGGGAACCGTCTACGGTGGTTACCGTGACGGGAGGTGATCGGGTTGGCCAGAGAAGGAAACAGGGTAGGTGTTCGGGTTTTGTTCGAGCTTGAGTCGACAGGTTTTAAGGTGAGTTGAGTTGTCTGAGTAAAGGGAAAGAGTAGCCTAGGTCAGGACGAAACAGTGGGTGAAGAAAGGAGTCGATTTGGTGGACGGAAGGCGAAGAACCGCTGACGCAGGTTCGAATTGCAGCAACTGTGTCGAACCGGGTCGACGCGAGGAAGACGACGGTACTGTAGCTGGCGGGTGAGGGCCACACGCAGCCACTTTGGGCGGCGCGCGGAGGCGCGTGCGGCGGCGGTTAGAAAAACGGTCAACTTGGTTTTTGGTCTAAGTGTTGTGACGAGTCTAATGGAATTGGTTTTGGGTTGTTCGGACGTCGATTCGATGTAGTTCCGCGAGGATGAAGGTTTAGGGTTTAAGTTCGTTTCGTTTAGGATCCGGGGATTTTTGGGGAAAATTAGGTGGACCTTCGTAGATGTGTTAGTAACGTACTTTGGCGGTTGTTGACAGGATCGGGACTTCCCGAGGAAACTGAGGAACGTACGAGACGTTCGGGACGCGATTGAGGGCTTGGTTGTAACGCCCCGGAAAATGCGAAAAACGAAAATTTAGAAAATTTGAGGAAAATGATGATTTTGCCCCTGAAATTGGGCAAACTGTTGACTTTTTATTCGAGTAGTCAAACGGACTTTGACTGATGACTGTGGCGTAGTACGGGACGTCACGAGTTCATAGACAGGTGGCACGTCCAAATTTCGACATTCGAGGAGAAAGTTATGACGTGCGGAAGTTGGTAAAAGGGGCCGAAAGTTGACTTTTTGATCGGGACCATGTTTGGACTTTCCGGGAGTACCGTTGGGTAGGTCTCGGGATGCTAAATCCGTAGACAGGCGGCATGTGTCAATCGGAGTCCGAACGAAAACGTTATGGGTCTAGAATGATTAGGGGTATTTAGGTAATTGTGAGAACAAGGGTAAAATGGTAATTGTACTAGGGACTGAAGTGTTATTAATTGATATTAAATGGTTTCTATGGCTGATTCAGCCTAAGTGGATGAGGTTTAACTATTATGTGACATTTGTCACTTTCTTTAGGAGGATTAGTGGCATTGAAATGATTGTTTTATAATTAATTAAGTATATGAAAACGGTTGTAGATAAGATGAATTGGTATATGGTATTCATGTTTAACAAAACAGAGAACACACCATTTTCTTCTATAATCGATTGATCATGATTCAAAACCAACATATACCTGTGAAAAAGAGAAAAACAGAGAGAATTAGACGAGGGAAACTGAGTGAAATGAATCGAGAGGAAGGCTGGGAATATTGAGAACTGAGACAAAAACCCGAAAATGAACTATGAACAAGAAATGTCGAATTTGATTGTTTAGATGCTTTGGATTGAAATTGACTGAAAAATTAGTCTTCTGGGAGCTCGACGAAGTGAACCAAATCAATTGGGAAGCCAATTGATTGGAAATTGACGAAGAACAGCCCCTGCGACTGTGTCGAAATTGGAGCTTGAGTTCGTCGACTTGGAGGTAAGGATTTCTGAAATTGATTTCACATTCATGCTTAAAATGGACGTAGAATGCTTCCTGTATGAACAATTGAAGGGTACGGGTTGTTTTTAGGTAAAATCCGATTAGGGACCCGTCGGGTTTCGATGTTGAGTCGTGGACTTTGGGGCATGGTTTCACGCAATTTAGTTTACAGACCCTTAATCCATATTGAATTGATGCTAATGGTTGAAAGAACGGGAGCAATTGAGTTCGAATTAGCTTAGATTGAAACGGGTTGTATCGCGGGTCAGAGGATCCGTTTATCAGAGAAACGGGTGGAAGGGGTAACTGTAGCAACACTGTAGCACGGCGCGTGGACTCACGGGCAGCCGCTTGCGACGGCGCGTGAGGGCGCGTGGCACGTTTTTTGAGGAAGGTTTCAACATATGTTTTACTCTATGTAATGTAACGGACATTTTAAAATTGGTTTCGAGTCGATCGGACACCGGCTCGATAATGTTTCGAGGGTCCGACGGTTTATATTATATTTTAAAATAATATTTAAATCCCGGAAAATTAGGGGAAATTAATATGATGTAAATTGAGTTGTTTATGACCCTGTATAATGATTTGAACAGGATTCGAGATTCCTGGCAAGTGTCGGAAATTACGGAAACGCGTGCAGCTCGGAAAGCGAGCGGGTTGGACAGTGTGTGAGTGGAAGTTTGTTTTATAAATTGATATGCATGCATAGTTAAATGTTTTACATGATTGATTGCATGATTTGATTTTCAATGATGTCATGATTTGTTTGGATGATTATTTATGATTTAATGATTATTTTAATCGGTCATTCGGGCACATTTTTCGAGGAAATGTGCAAATGATATTTTGGGCTAGGCCCGGAGTCAAAATGATTTCAAAATGGATATTTTGATGAATGAATGAGTTAAGAATGATTTCTGGATTATTATAATGTTTTCTATATGATTTTACGGAATTACGTGTAAAGGATATTTGGGCTTGAGTCCCGGTTGGTAATGATTTGACTTGGATTGGGTCATGGACTTTACTGACATGTTTTGGGATAAGATCCCGGATGGTTTTCATTATGATTATGATTGTGACTATGGATACCCAGAAGGTCGAAGTTAGGGGTGTTCCCAGACGACCGAAGCTCGGGGATATGATATGATTGTGATTGTTCCCAAGCAGCCGGAACTTGGGGTGTTCCCAGACGGCTGGTTCTCGGGGTGAGATATTTTCCCAGGTAGCCGGGGCTTGGGGTGTTCCCAGAGCTAACATTCGGGGTGATGCGTGCCGGGGCAGTCGGAGCTCGGGGTGACTTCCCAGACGACTGAGGCACGGGTTATGGCCTACGCGTAGTGCCGGTGTGACATTGTGATGGTTTGTGCACTTGTGAATAGTGCGGATTGATTGATTGATTGACTGAGTAATTGATTGTGGCCTTGCGCATAGTACTGTTTGATGTTGATTATGAGTACGTACTGGTATTGAGTACGAGTTCTGGTCTGTGGGACCAGGTGACTATGTTTTCATGTGTTTGGCCTGAGAGCCGGGATTTGACTTGTTATATGGTTTGGCTGGAAAGCCGGTGATTGTCATTCATATATTTTTCCTATGCATGCAAGGTTTGATAAACTGGAGGGTAAATGATGCCTTTTAAAATGTGTTTTAACGAATATATTTTTGTCCACTCACACTTTTCTGTTTTATTGACCCTCCAGGCCGTGGCACGACGTTCGGGGCTGATCTCGAGGCGGAGGCATAAGCGGAATTCAGCGCAGCTATCCCTTGTCTGATAGGTGCTGAAGGATCATTTCGGGACTTCAGTTGACTTGTCAGACGGGAGCAGGACCGGATACGGTTTTCGAGGTCCAGTTGGGACGGGTCCTGCCATTGGTACTGTGAGTAGACCCTTTCTCTTAACTTGAGCATGCATAACTGCTTTTAATTACTTGTTTTATGGTTTTATATGTGATTTCATGATTATTGAATATGCTATGTTGGTTTTACATAATTGCACGTTTTTCGAGAAAATAAGGTATTTGGCACGTTTTACGAGAACTGTCGATTTCTGGAATTAATGCCATGGTTTTGGGGATGAAATGGATTTTGGAACATGATTTCGATGATCAAGGGTTTTCGGTTTTAAAATCGGATTTCGGAGAGCGGAATTTGGTTTTAAAGTTGGAAAGTGGATTTCCGGATTTGGGTTCGGAATGACGGTTCTGGATGTCGGAAGGGCATCGGACCGGTGATTTCGGATTCGGGTTTGGATATGGATTTAGAAATGGTTTTCAAATGGTTTTGGATTGGATTTGCTGGATCTGGTTATTGGGTTTAAAGACCCGGATATTGATTTGACGGGTGACGGGCCCGGATTGGGTTTAAAGTCCCGGATTGAGTTTAAAGACTCGGGAGTTTAAAGACTCGGATATATTGATATTTTTCCCGTAGGCCTGTTGAGTTTAAAGACTCGGGAGTTTAAAGACTCAGATATTATTGAGGCCTGGATTTGAGTTTAGAGACTCAGATAGGTCCAGCAGGTTTGATCGGAAAATGATGGTTTGATATTCACGGTTTATGATACGGTCTTATGATGTTTTAGCTATGGTTTCTCTAATTGGTTTATAGTGTTTCTGTTCTTATGATGAGGTTATGGGACTTATACTGGTTTCTAAAATGTTTCTGTAAATTTTTTATTGCGATTGATTGATAATTGTTTCAAGAATTGGGTTATGCATGTGATTTCAAAACGGAGGGCTAAAACCCGGTTTTCTTATAAAATGGTTTTGGAAACTTTTATTTTATTCTGGTCCACTCACACCTTCTGTTTTAAATTGCCCTCCAGGTCGTGGAGCTAAAGAGGGGTTTCGGCGTCGAGGCAGCGTCTGAGGCATAGAAGTCGCGAGAGGGATCCCGAAGTGTTTTACTTTTTTCGTGTGCGTGTCTTTAATTTAATGGTTTTCTTTCTTCTGTATGCTATGCTCTGTAAAATGTTGACTTCGGGATATGTAGTTTAATTTCTCCTGCGTCTGACAAGGAATTTACGTTTGTGTGTGTCGGGGTGTCAGACGGGAGCAGGATTTACCTCGGATTTCGGGATGAAACCGGGGTGGGTCTTGACATCGCAGGTATGCGTACGGGTGAAAATGACCATTCTACCTTTTTAGTGGGATTGGGTATCCACTTTTACTTCAGGAACACGAACGAGGATTTTTCTTGTACTAATGGGTAGGATTTGGACTCACGAGTCCGTGGGCAGGCGACACGTGAAAATCGGTCTTGTTTGAGCATTTTGCGGTTTTCAAAGCATTTTGGGGCATTTTGGTCTTTTGTCGTGGGGATATTTTGGGAAATGATAAGGAAATCCTTATCCTCTATCTTTCCTCATTTTGCAGCCACACTTTTATTTCAAACACTCTCACTCTCTCATTTCTCTGCTGCCCATGGAACCCAAGATTACACTTCCATTTTAGCACATTTTGAGCTCAAACCAACCTTGAGATTGTGTTCCTTAGACTCTCACGAGAAACACCAACTAAGATTTGGAGGGAAGAATGCATGGAACCAGCCATACTCGAAGTGGAAAGAAACCAGAAACTTTCGAAGCCTTTTCTAGAAAATCCAGGGATTTTCTCTCAATGTTGGGCTTAGATTTACAGTCCTTGGATCGATTAGATAGATTTAGGCTATTAGAAAGTCTAATTTAGTTGATTTTTTTAGGTTAATTTGTAAGACCCGATCTTGGAAGCATGAACGGTGAGCAAGACTCGTGAGCTTGAGAAGCAAGATCGGTGAGCAAGACCCGTGAGCTTGGAAAGGTAAGATCGGTGAACAATCCCACATCGCTCGGGGAGGGAAAGGTGAAGTACCTTATATGTGTGGGCACGTATCTATCTAACACAAGGCCTTTTGGGAGCTCAGTGGCTTTGGGGGGGATTGGAACTCCAAAGTTAAGCGAGTTGAGGCTGGTGCAATCCCATGATGGGTGACCTACTGGGAAGTTGCATGTGAGCTCCCGAAAACAAAACCGTGAGGGCTGGGCCCAAAGAGGACAATTTTGTGTTAGATGAGGCGGGTCGTGACATAAGTGATTGAGTTTTGCTCCCTGAAAAAGTTTGGCTTTTACTGTTCAAGATAAGTCCAGGTGTTTGGATAGTGAGAGTGTTGAATTTGTATTCTTGTAGGATTTTACATTATCATCCTAATTCCTTCCAGGGTTGGTTAGTTTACATGAAACTTATTTCCCTCCAAATTTGCTTTTCATCACTTGAGTAGTGAAATGACGCTCCTACACCATTGGAAACCTTTTTTTTTTTATAGCAACTGAAGCTAGGCTGTGCTTGTATTAGATATTGAACTCTGGAGCGAGTTTTGGATTGATAGTAACCAATTGGAGAATAAGCGAATTTTAAGGTTACAAGTTGGAAGGATAATGCTGTGAATGGGGCTAAACAGAATAAATCGGCACCCTCAATTGTAGAAGTATGGTTGAATTACGAGGTTAGAATGGGTGAGTTGTTCTGCCACATATCTTTTTTTCCAGTAGTTGATTCGAATTAAGAAATGTGTTTGGTGGAAGTCTTGCACCAATTTTGGACTTAAGGGTTGAGAGTAACTTTGTGCAAGATTTGATGCTTCCTTGGTAAGATTCGATGCTTCCTTAGTAAGAGAACATTATTTGATAATTAATAACACAACGAACTTACCCATTTTTACTCCCTGTCTTAAGTACAGTTAAGGAAAAGCTAGCACAGTAGTGTACTTATTTACCATTAAACCTTGAGCTTAGGCAAAAATAATTATTTTAAAACCTGAAGTACATCATAGATTGTTATCATAGGGAAGCTGTTCATGAATCATTAGTAGTTATTTAAGTTAATAAGAACCCAAGCTTACCTATAGTAACAAATTAGTCAATGCAATCATGAAGGGTTGTTTGTTACTAAAAATACCTCATAATATCGAGTGCACGAGATCAATAAGCTTGATTTTAGTAACAACTACCTCTATGCATGTACTTGGGTTGGTTAGATGAGGAGAGAAACCTTAATTCCCAGAACCAACGAGGATTTTAGGGAACTTGGAAGTTTATCAAATAATGGCCCACTCAGATCATTAGTAACGTAGAATTTATTTTTAGAGAGGTTCAGTGTTAATTTGGAAGTCCCTTAGCATTCGTGGAATTTCTATTTGTTATTCGAGAAACCTTTCGAGAAGATTCTGATGTGCTGTATCAATCAAAGTCAACTTACAGTGAGTTGTAGAGTCTCTTTTGGAGAGTTGCATGATAAGTTTGAGAGTAAAGTTTGGCAACCTACTAGTGAGTTACAGTGAACTAGGCGGACTTGGGTAAAGAAAGCTTGGTTTTGTGATGTTTGAAGCATGAGAGAACTCGAGTAAATCGTAGGGAGTTGTATCCTTAGCCTATGTTGAGAATCTTTCGAAGATGAAATTTCTTTAAGAGGGGTGAAATGTTACATCCCTTCCTATAAACGTGAAATCAAAATTTAATATTTACTAAATTACCCCTGCTTATCTCGCACTCGGGCCTTGCTCATCTCTCTCTTTCTCTCTTTGTTCTCACTCTCTCTCTCTCCCTCTCTCTCTTTCTCCCTCTCTCTCTTTCTCTCTCTCTTTCTCTCTCTCTTTCTTGCTCATGATAAGTTTGAGAGTAAAGTTTGACAACCTACTGGTGAGTTACAGTGAACTAGGCGGACTTGAGTAAAGAAAGCTTGGTTTTGTGATGGTTGAAGCATGAGAGAACTCAAGTAAATCGTAGGGAGTTGTATCCTTGACCTATGTTGAGAATCTTTCGAGGATGAAATTTCTTTAAGAGGGGTGAATTGTTACATCCCTTCCTATAAACGTGAAATCAAATTTAATATTTACTAAATTATCCCTGCTTATCTCGCACTCTGGCTGTAACAACCCGTCCCGAGAGCCGGGATTAAGATAGTGATTAAGGTGTGATTAGTAAGGTTAATCCGTGGTTAGTTGGTCCCGATAAGGTCTTTGGCGTAGAATGACGATTTTGCCCCTAGTTTGGGCAAAAAAGTTGACTTTTAGTTCGGGTGGTCAAATGAGGGTTGACCAGTGACCAGGACGTAGTTTAGGACGTCACGAATCCATAGGCAGGTGGCATGCCTGATTCCGACATCCGAGGAGGAAATTATAATGTTCGGAAGGTCGAGGGCATAACCGTAATTTGGGCAAAATGGTTGACTTTTTGAATAATCGAATTTTGGTAGGTTGACCTAGGATGGTTAGGTAACTTTCGACGTCCTGAGTTCGATGACAGGCGGCACGTACTCATCGGACTTACGAGGCGAGAGTTACGGGTCTAGGAAGTTTTGGTAAAACCGTAAAAATGTGTAAAACAGGAGGGTATTTTGGTCTTTTTGGTTTCTGGGGATTTGTGCAGAGAGAAAGGAGATGGACGGCTGGAGTTTAACCAAGTGGGATAAGGAGTGGAGTGGATGGTGACACATGGCAGGGGGCTAGAGGATTCTAGGAGAATCCTGTGTGGTCTCAGCCCAAATAATTGGGGTGCACTCGTGCAACCCGTGCAGTTCATCGATACACAGAGAAACAGAGTGAGCTTGTGAGGAGGAATTGAGGAGTGATCGTGGCTGGTGATGAGTTCTGGTGAGTGAGGGAGGAACAAGAGACTGAAGGGAGGCTGGTGGTCGTGAATTGGTGGTGCAATCGTGCACGGCGGCACGGCGTAGGTGCAGAGAAGGTTTGGGGGAAACAGGGAGCCTGAGCGTTCGAGGTGGTGGCTACGCCGTGAGGCGGCTCAAACCACGACTGTGGGACGTTCAGGAGGTTGCAGGGAGGCCAACGAGCACCGTGGTAGGCGGCGGTGCGCACGGCGGAGCTGCAATCGAAGGGTAAGCTTCCTTGCTCTGTTTTCCCGTGAAATTTCATTTGGAAAGTCGTGAGGTTTGGCTGAGAGTCGAGAGAATTGAAGGTCAGGGTTATGTTCAGGAGGGTCCTAAGTGTCGACTAGGATGGTCGCCGTGACGGGGCCGTACACGGCGGGGCTCAGGCAAAGATGAGCACTCTGGTGCTCTGTTTTGGCCGTGGGTTTCAAACGGCGAGTCGTCGAGCTTAGGGCTGAGTCGACAGTCCAGGAGGGTTGGTTGAGGTTTGGTAGAGTCCTAGGAAGAGGTTGGTGTAGCCACCGTGAAGGGGGAAGTTGTGGGTGGCCGGGAAGGAAAACAGGGGTTTTTGGGTTGTTTGGTTCGAGCTTTAGTCGACGGGCTAGGGACGGTGTCGAGGTCTGAGGAGTTGGGGAATGGATAGCTTGGAACTGGACGATGAGATTGGTAAAGAAAGGGAAGGAAATAGGACAGGCACGGCGGTGAACCGCTAACGCCGGTCTGAGTTGCAGGTGACTGTGGCGAACCGGGTTGGCTCGAGGTAGCTGATACACTGTAGCTGGCGCGTGAGGGCCACGCGCAGCCACTTTGGGCGGCGCGTGGGGGCGCGTGCGGCGGCGATGGGGAAAACGGTCAACATGGTTTTTGGTCCAGGGGTTCTGGTGAGTTCAATGGAATTGGTTTCGGAGCAATCGGAAGTCGTTTGAGTGTAGTTCCGCGAGGGTGAATGTTTAAGGTCCCGGGTCTTAGGTTTAGGATTCGGGGAATTTTCGGGGAAAGTTAGGTGAACCTTCGTAGATGTGTTAGTGACGTATTTGGTGATTGTTGACAGGAGCGAGATTTCCCGAGGAACGTGCTGGACGTTCGGGACGCGAGTAGGGCTCAGTACTGTGAGTGGACCCCTTCTCTAAACTTGAGCATGCATAACTGTTTTCTATCGTTGTTTTGTGGATTTAATCATTATTGAATATGTTTTGGTTGGTTTTACATTGTTGCACGTGTTTCGAGAAAATACGGTATTTGGCACGTTTTACGAGATATGTCGATTTCTGAGTAAAATGCCAGGGTTTTGGGATTTTAAAGGATAACTAGTTTGATTTCTTACAAAAGGATTTTGAAACATGATTTGGGAATTAAATGAATTGGATTTTAAAGCAGGAAAGTGGATTCCGGATTTGGGTTCGGAATGACGGTTCTGGATGCCGGAAGGGTATCGGACCAGTGATTTCGGATTCGGGTTTGGATGTAGATTGGTAAATGGTTTTCAAATGGTTTTGGGATTGGATTTGCTGGATCTGGATATTGGGTTTAAAGACCCGGATATATGTGACGGGGGACCGGCCGGATTGGGTTTAAAGACCCGGATTGAGTTTAAAGACTCGGGAGTTTAAAGACTCGGATATATTGATTTTCCCCCATAGGCCTTGAGTTTAAAGACTCGGGAGTTTAAAGACTCAGATATGATTAAGGCCTGGATTGAGTTTAAAGACTCGGATAGGTCCAGCAGGTTTGATCATGAAACTGATGATTTGATGTTATGATTTCTAATATGGTTTTATGATTCACATCTTCTGTTTTAAATTGCCCTCCAGGTTGTGGAGCGAGCGCGGGGTCTTGACGTCGAGGCAGTGTCCGAGGCATAGAAGCGACGTGAGGGATCCCAGAATAGCTTACAATCTTCCGTGTGCGTGTAGTTTATCAGTTTTTACTTTTTTCCTTGTGTTACGTACTATGCTCTGTGAACGATAACTTCGTGATATTTTGGTTGGTTACTCCTGCGTCTGACTGGGTTTGAGTGAGTTGTTACTTGGGTGTTGTGTCGGGGAGTCAGACGGGAGTGGGATTTACCTCGGGTTTCGGGGTGAAACCGGGGTGGGTCCTGACAAATTGGTATCAGATCATAGGTTTGTCGGGTTTGTGGGGTTTGTTGGTTTGTGAGGTTGTGTTCCAGTTGCTTAACTACTTCTATGCCTCTTTCAGCGTGCGGTTGACGATGCCTCCGAGACGTAGACCCTCTCCACAACCTGAAGAAGTAGCAAGAGAGACGGAGAGTGCCACGATTGAGCGAGCCCAGCGGCTCAGGGCTACTACTTTTAGTGGCGGGGCTGATCCTGAGGAAGCCTAGAGGTGGATTACCAGACTGGAGCGGATTTTTGCGGTGATGCATTGTCCGCTGGAGGAGCGAGTATTGTTGGCTACCTTTTTACTAGATGGTGCGGCGTATGAGTGGTGGTATACCCTCGAGTTGTCCGGTTGGGATGCCCACAGTGTGACTTGGGAGACGTCCAGGGAACGGTTTCTGGAGCAGTATTATCCTCGTTCTTTCCGAGATGCCAAGGAGGCAGAGTTTCTGCAGCTCCAACAAGGGAATATGACAGTGGCAGAGTATGAACGGAAGTTCCAGATGTTGTCTCGGTTTGCTCCTGCTTTTGTGGCCACTGAAGCCGAGAAGTGCCGTAGGTTTGAGTTGGGCTTACGAGGTGATTCGAGCCATAGTGACGGCTGAATCTTTTACTACTCTCCGAGACTTGTCGGATGCTGCGGTGTGAGTTGAGGCTAGTTTGCCGGTGCGACGCCGGGAACCATCTATTCCTGGAGCTTCGAGCCAGCGGACACCGAAAAGGGGTAACTTCGGTGGATCGTCCTCGTCGGGCGATGATCGTTTTGGTAGGCCTGGCAGTGCCCAGAGTTCAGGATTTTGGGGTTACCGAGCACCGCTGACTCCGCAAGCGAGTGCGACGTCGGTAGCGTCTACGGGGAGACCGAGCAGTGGACCAGGTTGGAATGTGTGTTTCTACTGCGGGGAGCGAGGTCATTTCCGACGTGAGTGTCCACTGTTGCCACAGGAAGGTGGTGTCGGCAGAGGAGTAGCGGAGTCCGGGCAGAGTACAGCGTCAGGGACAACAAGCCCGAGAAGAGGTGGTGGCACAACCACGAGTAGTTCGAGGGGACGTGGTAGAGCGTCGGGATCTCAGGCCCGAGTGTTTTCGATGACTCAGCAAGAGGATCAGTTGACACCAGATACGGGGACAGGTACTGGTTTTACTTTTGGTTGTGCTGTCGGTTTGGTTGTTGGATCTCAGGGTAGAGTCTAGGAGTTTTTCCTAGAGGACTTGGAGTGGTACAGTGAGTTCCGTAGGAGGGTGACGGAAGGTATAAGAGAGGAGTGACTATAACTGATCGATATGAGGTTATTGAAGGAGAGAACCCACAAGCTAGAGTTTGCCTTTAGGACTTTGTAGATTTCTTCCGATATTGGCCGAATTAGCAGTCGAGGGAGTTAGGTGGTCGATTGTCTGGGTTAGTAGTCGAGTTGGTTTGGGAAGGTCGGGTGGTTGTATACGAGGATGTACTCTATGACTTCTGTCGGGTACTGTGTGAAATAAGGTATTTTCTAATACCTTTGTTTTCTGTTCATAGAGTTTCCCTTGCGTACACCATGCAGCTGTTACATAGCTAGGGTTGACCGTGGTAACCATAGTTGGGGATGGTGTGCAATACCCAAGGTGGAGATGATAGACAGGAAACCCAGGAGAGGTTGTTGTTGACCGAGTGTTGATTACCGTGTAGGAGACCCAAGGTGTCGGGAACTAGCTGTGGAATTTCGGGGACAAAATTCTTTTTAGGTGGGTAGATTGTAACAACCCGTCCCGAGAGCCGGGATTAAGATAGTGATTAAGGTGTGATTAGTAAGGTTAATCCGTGGTTAGTTGGTCCCGATAAGGTCTTTGGCGTAGATTGACGATTTTGCCCCTGGTTTGGGCAAAATAGTTGACTTTTAGTTCGGGTGATCAAATGAGGGTTGACCAGTGACCAGGACGTAGTTTAGGACGTCACGAATCCATAGGCAGGTGGCACGCCTGATTCCGACATCCGAGGAGGAAATTGCGATGTTCGGAAGGTCGAGGGCATAACCGTAATTTGGGCAAAATGGTTGACTTTTTGAATAATCGAATTTTGGTAGGTTGACCTAGGATGGTTAGGTAGCTTTTGACGTCCTGAGTTCGATGACAGGCGGCACGTACTCATCGGACTTACGAGGCGAGAGTTACGGGTCTAGGAAGTTTTAGTAAAACCGTAAAAATGTGTAAAACAGGAGGGTATTTTGGTCTTTTTGGTTTCTGGGGATTTGTGCAGAGAGAAAGGAGATGGACGGCTGGAGTTTAACCAAGTGGGATAAGGAGTGGAGTGGATGGTGACACATGGCAGGGGGCTAGAGGATTCTGGGAGAATCCTGTGTGGTCTCAGCCCAAATAATTGGGGTGCACTCGTGCAACCCGTGCAGTTCTTCGATACACAGAGAAACAGAGTGAGCTTGTGAGGAGGAATTGAGGAGTGATCGTGGCTGGTGATGAGTTCTGGTGAGTGAGGGAGGAACAAGAGACTGAAGGGAGGCTGGTGGTCGTGAATTGGTGGTGCAATCGTGCACGGCGGAGGTGCGGAGAAGGTTTGGGGGAAACAGGGAGCCTGAGAGTTCGAGGTGGTGGCTACGCCGTGAGGTGGCTCAAACCACGACTGTGGGACGTTCAGGAGGTTGCAGGGAGGCCAACGAGCACCGTGGTAGGCGGCGGTGCGCACGGCGGAGCTGCAATCGAAGGGTAAGCTTCCTTGCTCTGTTTTCCCGTGAAATTTCATTTGGAAAGTCGTGAGGTTTGGCTGAGAGTCGAGAGAATTGAAGGTCAGGGTTATGTTCAGGAGGGTCCTAAGTGTCGACTAGGATGGTCGCCGTGACGGGGCCGTACACGGCGGGGCTCAGGCAAAGATGAGCACTCTGGTGCTCTGTTTTGGCCGTGGGTTTCAAACGGCGAGTCGTCGAGCTTAGGGCTGAGTCGACAGTCCAGGAGGGTTGGTTGAGGTTTGGTAGAGTCCTAGGAAGAGGTTGGTGTAGCCACCGTGAAGGGGGAAGTTGTGGGTGGCCGGGAAGGAAAACAGGGGTTTTTGGGTTGTTTGGTTCGAGCTTTAGTCGACGGGCTAGGGACGGTGTCGAGGTCTGAGGAGTTGGGGAATGGATAGCTTGGAACTGGACGATGAGATTGGTGAAGAAAGGGAAGGAAATAGGACAGGCACGGCGGTGAACCGCTAACGCCGGTCTTAGTTACAGGTGACTGTGGCGAACGGGGTTGGCTCGAGGTAGCTGATACACTGTAGCTGGCGCGTGAGGGCCACGCGCAGCCACTTTGGGCGGCGCGTGGGGGCGCGTGCGGCGGCGATGGGGAAAACAGTCAACATGATTTTTGGTCCAGGGGTTCTGGTGAGTTCAATGGAGTTGGTTTCGGAGCAATCGGAAGTCGTTTGAGTGTAGTTCCGCGAGGGTGAATGTTTAAGGTCCCGGGTCTTAGGTTTAGGATTCGGGGAATTTTCGGGGAAAGTTAGGTGAACCTTCGTAGACGTGTTAGTGACGTATTTGGTGATTGTTGACAGGAGCGAGATTTCCCGAGGAACGTGCTGGACGTTCGGGACGCGAGTAGGGTTCAGTACTGTGAGTGGACCCCTTCTCTAAACTTGAGCATGCATAACTGTTTTCTATCGTTGTTTTGTGGATTTAATCATTATTGAATATGTTTTGGTTGGTTTTACATTGTTGCACGTTTTTCGAGAAAATACGGTATTTGGCACGTTTTACGAGATATGTCGATTTCTGAGTAAAATGCCAGGGTTTTGGGATTTTAAAGGATAACTAGTTTGATTTCTTACAAAAGGATTTTGAAACATGATTTGGGAATTAAATGAATTGGATTTTAAAGCAGGAAAGTGGATTCCGGATTTGGGTTCGGAATGACGGTTCTGGATGCCGGAAGGGTATCGGACCAGTGATTTCGGATTCGGGTTTGGATGTAGATTGGTAAATGGTTTTCAAATGGTTTTGGGATTGGATTTGCTGGATCTGGATATTGGGTTTAAAGACCCGGATATATGTGACGGGGGACCGGCCGGATTGGGTTTAAAGACCCGGATTGAGTTTAAAGACTCGGGAGTTTAAAGACTCGGATATATTGATTTTCCCCCGTAGGCCTTGAGTTTAAAGACTCGGGAGTTTAAAGACTCGGATATGATTAAGGCCTGGATTGAGTTTAAAGACTCGGATAGGTCCAGCAGGTTTGATCATGAAACTGATGATTTGATGTTATGATTTCTGATATGGTTTTATGATTCACATCTTCTGTTTTAAATTGCCCTCCAGGTTGTGGAGCGAGCGCGGGGTCTTGACGTCGAGGCAGTGTCCGAGGCATAGAAGCGACGTGAGGGATCCCTGAATAGCTTACAATCTTCCGTGTGCGTGTAGTTTATCAGTTTTTACTTTTTTCCTTGTGTTACGTACTATGCTCTGTGAACGATAACTTCGTGATATTTTGGTTGGTTACTCCTGCGTCTGACTGGGTTTGAGTGAGTTGTTACTTGGGTGTTGTGTCGGGGAGTCAGACGGGAGCGGGATTTACCTCGGGTTTCGGGGTGAAACCGGGGTGGGTCCTGACACTGGCCTTACTCATCTCTCTCTATTTCTCTCTTTCTCTCTTTGTTCTCTCTCTCTCTCTCACTCTCTTTCTTTCTTTCTCTCTTTCTCTCTCTCTCTCTCTCTCTCTCTCTCTCTCTCTCTCTCTCTCTCTCTCTCTCTCTCTCTCTCTCTTTCTTGCTCATGATAAGTTTGAGAGTAAAGTTTGACAACCTACTGGTGAGTTACAGTGAACTAGGCGGACTTGGGTAAAGAAAGCCTGGTTTCGTGATGGTTGAAGCATGAGAGAACTCAAGTAAATCGTAGGGAGTTGTATCCTTGACCTATGTTGAGAATCTTTCGAAGATGAAATTTCTTTAAGAGGGGTGAATTGTTACATCCCTTCCTATAAACGTGAAATCAAAATTTAATATTTACTAAATTACCCCTGCTTATCTTGCACTCAGGCCTTGCTCATCTCTCTCTATCTCTTTCTTTCTCTTTGTTCTCTCTCTCTCTCTCTTACTGAAATGTGAAGAGAAAGAAAGCTTGACTACCGCCACTCTCTTCACTATTGAACTCATGACCCCCAACACTCACCATCTTCACTATCATACTCATCAATACAAGAAAAAACTAACCATCTCACACTCTGTTGACCACCGTGAAGGGCAGTCGAGAGGGGGAGACTCGACAGAGAAGATGGGACTTCTTGTACCCACCATCAACAAACCTTGAACTAGAACCTCTAACCGAGCGCATCCCGTTTGTCTCCTCACTGTGAGGCCAATGGGTAAGAATGCACGCCATGAGGGCCACCATTACAAGGGCTAACATCAAAAATCTAGACTTGTTGGGATACCGGACAGAGACTCTAGATGATTCAGGATTACGAATTGGGTCTCCAAGCGAGGCGAGATATTGAAATATGACTCTAGTGTGAATCAGATTTTTGGTAGGGGACTCGAGCGAAGGCAATAGAGTCGATGGGTTACCAACTAGGCATGGTTTTTAGTTGAGGGAGTTATCGACGGTTGGGATAACTTATTGCCACTTATTACCATGGGTTACGACTCGTATAGGGGTTATTGAACCGAGTTTACCTCGCTTTCAGGGTCAATGGCTTTCAGGGTCAATGGGTGGTGTGGGCGATGACTCTTAGAGAGCGACTACTATTGGTTTATCCTTTGTCTAACGTTGTTATTGTATTTATTAATAGACTAAGAGTACTTTGGGGATTTACGATTTTTGTGTCAAAAGTAGACCTTTTCATGAGTATCGAGGTGATTTTGCATAGGGCTTCCGAAACAAAACTCTAAGGGTGGGACTCAGATGGGACAATCGTCTGTTGGATGAGGCAAGGCCTTACCTGGAGAATGCATTTTGGGGGTAGGACCCCCAGAAAAAAAAATCGTGAGGGCGAGGACCCGTATGGGATAGGCTCAACGGGTGAGGGCCCAAAGCAAAAAAATATTATGTAGAAGGAGGCGGGGCATGACATGGGCCACGGAGCACGACCTGTTTAGGATATGAGAACGAACCAGAGAGATTAGATGCGAACAAGGTAAATTTGACGCTTTTCAACATTAAGGTTTTAGGCTTTGAGCGCTTCAATTTAGGCTGATTGCTTGTCGTTTATAGAGCGAGTATCGACGATGAATGACCTCTCTCAAAATTGCAGAACTACCACTCGCCCTAGCATTGTTTCTATGAAAGCATGTAACATGTCGACCTAAAACTTGTTATTTGTGATGCTCAGATTGAGTAGATAAAAATGACTAATTGCATGTTAAAATTGGTTGATTTTTTAGAGAATTTGACCTCACTGGAAAACTAGATTTTTTGGGCGAGGTTTCTTGAATCCGGCCTCCGAATACGGCAGCAAGGATGGCATTCTTGTCATCATCTCCGACGAGATTTTGGCGACTGGTCAATCAACTTCAGGTTAATTGGCACCATCATAGTTGACGAAATATGCTAACGGCATTAGTATATTCCATTAAAAAATAACGGTGTCATAACTATTTCTAATGATATCAAGATGGATGGAATATTCTTATATCTTCAGAATATTTCATCAGGGTTCGTAGAATATTCTATCAAAGCAATGGAATATTTTATCAAAACAGTTTGAGGCACATGAGGCATATGGTAGGCTCGTGAGACGTGTGGTCATTGTGTGCCGACTCAGGTTGACATGTGGCGCCACATGAGGCAATTTTTTGGCATTTTGCCAACACATTGGGTAATTTCCTGATCCATCGTAACGACAATGGGTGGGCAGGTTTCCATCCCACAAAAACACATAGGCCTAGCCTTTTTATCTTTTGGATAGTTTATAATATGTTTTTAATTCGTTTGAAATCATTTAAGCGCCACTTTATGCAATTCTAGTGGAATTTTTCTTAACTTTTGACTTGGAAGCTACTAGTAACTTTTATGAATGATTTCAAAGGGTTATATCATCTTGGAGCTTGTGTTGGCTTGATATGTCGAGTCATCTCGAATCCCCAACCAGTTTTTGAGTTGACCACTTTCTCAAACTCATTTTATAGCAACCTTTTTCCTGTACATTTTTAACGAGGATTATTTTATAATACTTCCTAAGCATGTTTTGGTTGATTAGTTTATGATGATTTGGTATGATTTCTTTTGAGTATACTTTATGTGATTACTTGAAGGTTAATTCTCAGGCATAACTTATTTATATATTTTGTATTGAACAAAATCTCAAAATGTTTATTTATGACCATAACTAAAGTATGCTCACCTATGGATAGTTATCTAGTGATACGATTTTTAAGTTAAGATAATGGTTACAGATCCACCTAGGAGTCGCTGATATCTCAAATACCCTTTCTCAGCCGTATACTAGCCTCCATATGATTGATCACCCGTGATCGTTCTAAATACTAGTTAAATAGCACCAGGTTATCGCCAAGTTCTAGAGGACATGAAGAGTTAGTAAATGCATATACATATATATATATATATTTGATTTATATATAGTTATATATAAATTGTATGCTGACTCTTTTATGTATACGGATATATATAAGTTAGTATATAGGTTAGTAGCTATATGTATAACTTGTGTACAAACTCTTTTATATAATGAAAAATCTCCTTTCTATATATATAATAGTCCGGAAATTCAAGAAAAATAAAAGTTGGAAACTGTAAGTAAAAATGATGATTTTCCCCATATAAGAACAAATGTTTGACTTTCTGCTCGGGATATCTTTTCGATATTCTGTGAAGAGCGTTATGTAGGTCTCGAACTCCTGATTACGTAGACAAGTGGCATACCAAAGTTGGAGATTAAATAGGTTTGGTACATATCAAAATAGTCTAGGGGTATTTTGATAAATTTGGACATGAAGGGCGAACCAAGGAAAATATAATATCTTATGAGAACTAGACAAAGGTTATTATAGTAGCTCAAAGGCTAATTCGTCATTTGAATCGCCACGTCGGTCGTTTGCGATTACTCCCGGAAGGAAGGTATACAGGTATACTAGAGTTGTTATCATTTTGTAAACAAATCCCTCATGTAGTGTTTGCAGGAATCATACGTGGGAACTAAGCCCAAATCAGATATAAACCAAGGTCGAAAGGACCACAATAAAACGACCATACGGGCCACTGCCCAAATCCATAAGGGATTCGGCCCCAAACCATAAAGAAACCAAGTACACGAGCCACTGCTCAAATCCTGTGCACACCTGTACGCACCACATATCATATATCATATATACATCACATACATATATATAAGTCACACAACCAATCCTGTCACGGTATCCAAAGCTACGCGCGCGCTACCCGGGTCTCAATCCGAGTCATCTCAAAGTCAAGATCAATGTCCGTAGACCACTGACCCTACCCGAGGTAATAGTAATCATAGCCTTCCTGAGAGTAAAGAACCCAACTGGGGGGTGACTCCACTCAGTCGGTGCTCCGTGACTACTCCGGGGTCCACCCAGGCCAACGACCCTCCCCGGAGGAGATAGTAGAACATGTAAAGGAAGGTAGACGAACATATATATACATAACATAAACATTCATGACCGGTTCCCCTGAACCGTCATGATCCATAATATCCATAATTAGGTAACATGCCGGTTCCCGTAAACCGTCATGTACTGTAATAACATAACCAGGTAACATGCCGGTTCCCATAAACCGTCATGTACCGTAATAACCAACAAGGGTTCATGCCGGTTCCCATAAACCGTCATGAACCATGATACCATATTAAGAGTTCATGCCGGTTCCCATAAACCGTCATGAACCGGGAAATCCATTTAAGGTTCCCTGACCTGAAATCAAAACCGTAAAGTGACTGGGTCTCGTACCCGAACATAGGACATCAGTTGGACACCGTGCCCGATATCTGAGGTCATATGCCCGAGACAAAACCAAATGGGTCTCATACCCGAGTTTATCCTTTTGAAATCCAAATCCAGTTCATTTAAATCAATAAAGACATACAGACCCGTATAAGCACCGTATAAGGCCCAAACCTCGAAATACGTGCTTATACGTAACCACATACAAATGCACCCATGGCATCATCAAACAAGTAATAAAACATATAATAAACATTTATGCATGCACCAATTTAGAAAACAAGGTCCACTCACAGACCGTCCGAGCTGCCGCCTCGATTTGCGTGCCATACGGCTCCCCGAGCCGATCACCATCACCGGGACTCCCAAACCTGTCCAAATTAATTTATAGGGTTACTAACTACTTATTCAACCCCTCACTAAAGCCCCGTAATTTTCCCTTATTTTTAACTATTTTTAATCCCGTACCTAAACCTTCCGATGCCCCGAAACATTTCGAGACGGTGTCCGATCGACACGAAACCAGTCCCAAAATGTTCGTTACATCGAATAGATGATTTCGTATGTTGAACACATCCCAAGAAACCCCACCACGCGCTGCCACGCGCCGCCCAAAGGCCCCTGCGCGTGGGCTCACGCGCCGGTGCACAGTGCATCTTCCCCAGCGATCGAACCGGTCCAGCCTGCGCAGCCGGTCCAGCCGAACCGGCGTAGCCGGTTCAGGCGTTTTCCCGTCTCCATTTGGTCCGATTCCACCCCAAAACAACCCTATAATTCCTATTTCGATCCTAGGAGTATGTTTGGATCATCAAAACGAAGAAAAACACGTAGAACCCGAGGTTTGATTCTTGAACCTCACGGTTCTGTTTTTCCGAGTTCCTCCCCATGGCTTCTCAGCCACTAACCACCACCCAAAACATCCTAATAGCTTCCCAATAACCCCCTAATCTCATCCTAATCATCTAATAGCAACCATAATGCAAAAACCGAATTAAAATGGAATTTGGACCTCACCGTACCCTCTCGGGTTCGTGGCTTCGGCCGTGCACGGTGGCGTCACCTGGCCGGCCACCGTCCTCCACCATCATCTCCTCACTCTCTAGTCTCTCCAGTAAGCATATGGGTTCAAAGGTTGAAGGTTGTAATGGGTTTGGGGTCTCTGAGATCGGGTTCAAAGGAAAGAAATGATCGATGAAGAAGCAGGTGAGATGCATGAAGGAAAATGATGTTCATTGGATGGGTGACACTTGTCACTCATCCATTGGGGATCAGAACAAATATCTGGGCCCACTAGAGACGAAACTGCACTTTTTGTCTCGTAAAACGTGCCGTCGTGAAAGGTAACCGGGAACTTCCGTGAACCGTAACTTCGCCGTCGAACGTCCGAATTCGACGTGCCGCCTGTCTACGGATTCGTATCTTCCTCATCTACATAACGGTCTTCGGCCCTCGGCCATCGGACCTCCCGGTCAAAAAGTCAACTTTTGACCTACTATTCACCCAAATTACCAAAATGCCCCTAAACTTCCGAACGTCATAACTTCTTCCTCGAACGTCGGAATTGAACGTGCCACCTATCTATGAACTCGTGACGTCACAAACTACGTCACGGTCATCGGTCAAAGTCCATTTGACCGCCCGATTGAAAAGTCAACGTTTTGCCACCACCAGGGGCAAAACGGTCATTTCGCATCGTTCGTCCGATTTCGCTCTACTAATCACGGATTAGCCTCACTAATCGTGATTAGTCACTAATCTAATCTAGGAATTTGGGACGGGTCGTTACAACCTTCCCTCCTTAATTAATTTCGTCCTCGAAATTCCAACCGACCTAATCTAACCGTTCTTCCCTCCTTAATTAGTTCCGTTCTCGAAACTCCAACTACCCTGATTCCACAACCTCCACCTCGTGTAAATAATTCGATCTCACGAAATGTGTACACCCGTACACCCACTAAACAGAATAATCCTTACTCGTCTACAGCCCGACGTGCCACTAACGCTCTCGTCGTATCGACTACACTCGACCACGTCGAAGAACAGTAGCCACACGGTCCGAATTGACACTACTTGTCAAATCTACCATCTTGTTGATACAACAACTAGACGGTTCCCTTCTCAATCACTAATCTATCCTGACGTCTGATCCCACTGGGAGCCATCAGACCTCACTCAACGATCCACGATGACACCTCCGACAAACCGTCACCACGTGACAGTCGTCAGTCGAAAACTGACACTATACTCACTCGTGGTTACACTAACCACCAACAGACCCAACCAGGAGTAAACACTTACCCACAAAGCCTTTCACTCATCTGTGTGTAACTAGACCCATCAGAAATACCATGACCCAATGCACAGTATCCAACGTCCAGTCCACGACCCCGACTAATCCAATGGTATCGGAACCAAGCCGACTACCAACACGCTCACCAATATGCCTCGGGTATAACCTATAGACCATCACCATACACCACAAGTCTGCCCGGTATCGTACCTCGAACAATGTACAAGGTACGTACATCTACCCATCAATTAGCTTACAACCACCTAGGTCATAGCCAATCACGTTTCAATTATGGAGTTCATTTGTCCAATCCAGTATTAGACAAATCGAAACTCCGACCCATTATCTATTTCCAAATCTGAATCCGAATCCGCAATTTCGTAAGAAATCCCGAATCCAAACCCAGAAATCATATCCATATCCATGTTCAAATTCAAATCCGAAATCATCATTCCGTAAACTAGTATTTGGAATAACCATTCCGAACCCAAATCCATAAAAGAAAATCTACAGTCAAGCTCTAGAATCAAATCCTGAATCGTCACCCAGAATCCGATTCCAAAACCCAAATCTAGAAATCCTTTTTCAAGTTCCAAAATCAAATCCTGAATCGTCATTCAGAAATCTGATTCCAAAACTCGAAATATCCTTCTCGTCTACCGAGACGTATCAATCATGAACCTATCGGTTGCCTGATCAACCGATTACACACCACACATTAGATTGACCTCATAGAGAAATCAATCCCAACATCAACACAACACTAGGTCAGACAAAATCCGACCTCGCCAGACACCTACTCATCGGACAACTACTCAGGCGAGTAATAAGCCATATGGGATTTACCTCAAAAAGAAGTTCAGTCCCATCATGCTCCACTCAACCAAGTAAGAGTGATAAACTCTCCACCTATCTGGATCATCCAAATCACGATCCAGATCCAACACTACGTCAACCGACCATAGACGTCACGATCGAGACTGTGGGTCCTCCCCAATCACCTCGTATCGATCCTTGGCATTCCACCTAGGAAAATCCAAAGATGATCCAACACGATGACATCAAAACTCATCCTACGTGAATGCGACCAAAACTTGCTGCATTCACCACGTCACGTAAACCAACATCGTCTGCCACCAAGCAGAAAATGAGAAATCTCAGTCACCTAACTTCGATATACTCATCTCCTCCTGATGGTCCAGAACAAATCCCGGGTCCACCAACCAATACACAATCAGTGTACGAGTGGCAACCAACAACATCTATATCATCAACGTCATCTACCATCATCAATCATGGTAGAATCCGAGAAGTCACCCAAAATGACCTCGAGTTATCCAATACTAATGCGGAAAACCCGCATTCGATTCGTCACCTCAATCGCAACCTCTTGTGATTCCGAAGTTCCAACTACGTCGGAAACAACATACTCGAACATCAACCACGTGTCCCCTAACCAGTTTAACTCTATCTGAGTTCCACTCCTGAACCACAGATACCGAACATATGCCCATTACGACGGAGTCACACCCCGATCCGTAACTCATCGTCATCACGATCACCGGCACTAGTACCAGCGCTAGTACCAGCACCACGCACTATCACCAAAACTAGTGTCAGTATCAACACGCCGTGTGCAAAACTGACACCCTGGATCTCCGCTCATACCGAGCGACGATCCCGTACCTCTGCTCGAATAGGAGAAACTCTATCTCCCTCGTACCCAACAACTCTGGGTACAGTCACCCTGACAACTCATACGAGAAAAGGAAAACGTTCCCCGAACGTCCCCGATCCCCAACAATCGTAACTATAACCACTCTCGGTAGTAGCGCCTGCCCCACACTCGTGCAGACCTAACTACCAGACATCGCTATATCCAGACTCCGTATCCAACGGAATCAATCGCCCGTACCAACTACTCTGTATCCCACTCAGGGATTCCATCGACAAGTACCAACCCTGGTAACCTGTCCAACCAAACTCTAACCAGTCGCAACTCGACTATCCCAATGTCGTCTACCAGGTCACCCGCGACCTTAGTTGCACCAACCCACAACTGAAGTAGCACGACAACCAACTCGGTCTAACCGATACGTACAACCCTGACTGCGAAGTGCAGTCCCAACACAAGCTGACATGACTAGACCGACTACCGAATCCAAATCCGAATAGTCGTCCAAGTCAAACCACCAGTCAACTCGCCTTCCCGAACCATACCCACCAAGGTAGGGTTCCACAATCACAACTAGGGTCACTCTGAACCCAACTGCGAAAAGCAGTAAAATCCACGATCTGACCGACCCCGCGGTCCCGACATCGTAAAGACGACAATCCAATCCTACCGTAAGTCCAACCAGAATTCCTCGAATCTGGCTGCCAACTTCCATAAGTTCAACCAGAGTTCCCCGAAATCGACTACTAACCGCCAACAGCAGTAAACCCATCTAACTCAACCAATCCGACCATCGGATGGTCACAACACCAAATCAGTCGTCGAAACCGATCCTATGGCATCGTGAAGACGATCCCAACTAACCGTCTCATGATCACACTCCGGAATACGAACACGTTAATCCCTTTGTAGGGTCCCACACTGCCAACCTTGACAGAACTATGGCAACCCCGGCATCGAGTGCCGAACCAAGGCTCGCCAATCCTACTAACTATCGTACCGGCACCCCAACAATCAGGTTGACCACGAACTGCAGCCCCTTGAGATATCACATCCTCGACCAGCATACATACTCCAAGAGCTCCGCGGTTGCCCGAATAGAGACAACCCCGCTCTGATACCACGTTGACAGGACCCATCCCAATCCCCCCGGGATTAGTGCGGGATGACCCTGCTCCCGTCTGACACGAAGTGTCAGACAAGGGATATTTTCGTCATTTGCCCTCCCGGGCTATCAGAGTACGCCAGGATCCGGAGGAGGCATGTGATATCTCGATCTCTGCTACAGTCCACATCCGATGTCAACCTGAAGGGCAGTCAAAACATTAAAAACTGTGAGTGGACAAAACAAGAGTTTATAAAAACATTTTAACGAGAAGACATTTGTACCCTCCACTAAAAAGCATGCATGCATTGGAAAACCATTTAACCAAAGAAACCATACGTGGGAACTAAGCCCAAATCAGATATAAACCAAGGTCGAAAAGACCACAATAAAACGACCATACGGGCCACTGCCCAAATCCATAAGGGACTCGGCCCCAAACCATAAAGAAACCAAGTACACGAGCCACTGCTCAAATCCTGTGCACACCTGTACGCACCACATATCATATATCATATATACATCACATACATATATATAAGTCACACAACCAATCCTGTCACGGTATCCAAAGCTACGCGCGCGCTACCCGGGTCTCAATCCGAGTCATCTCAAAGTCAAGATCAATGTCCGTAGACCACTGACCCTACCCGAGGTAATAGTAATCATAGCCTTCCTGAGAGTAAGGAACCCAACTGGGGGGTGACTCCACTCAGTCGGTGCTCCGTGACTACTCCGGGGTCCACCCAGGCCAACGACCCTCCCCGGAGGAGATAGTAGAACATGTAAAGGAAGGTAGACGAACATATATATACATAACATAAACATTCATGACCGGTTCCCCTGAACCGTCATGATCCATAATATCCATAATTAGGTAACATGCCGGTTCCCGTAAACCGTCATGTACTGTAATAACATAACCAGGTAACATGCCGGTTCCCATAAACCGTCATGTACCGTAATAACCAACAAGGGTTCATGCCGGTTCCCATAAACCGTCATGAACCATGATACCATATTAAGAGTTCATGCCGGTTCCCATAAACCGTCATGAACCGGGAAATCCATTTAAGGTTCCCTGACCTGAAATCAAAACCGTAAAGTGACTGGGTCTCGTACCCGAACATAGGACATCAGTTGGACACCGTGCCCGATATCTGAGGTCATATGCCCGAGACAAAACCAAATGGGTCTCATACCCGAGTTTATCCTTTTGAAATCCAAATCCAGTTCATTTAAATCAATAAAGACATACAGACCCGTATAAGCACCGTATAAGGCCGAAACCTCGAAATACGTGCTTATACGTAACCACATACAAATGCACCCATGGCATCATCAAACAAGTAATAAAACATATAATAAACATTTATGCATGCACCAATTTAGAAAACAAGGTCCACTCACAGACCGTCCGAGCTGCCGCCTCGATTTGCGTGCCATACGGCTCCCCGAGCCGATCACCATCACCGGGACTCCCAAACCTGTCCAAATTAATTTATAGGGTTACTAACTACTTATATAACCCCTCACTAAAGCCCCGTAATTTTCCCGTATTTTTAACTATTTTTAATCCCGAACCTAAACCTTCCGATGCCCCGAAACATTTCGAGACGGTGTCCGATCGACACGAAACCAGTCCCAAAATGTTCGTTACATCGAATAGATGATTTCGTATGTTGAACACATCCCCAGAAACCCCACCACGCGCTGCCACGCGCCGCCCAAATGCCCCTGCGCGTGGGCTCACGCGCCGGTGCACAGTGCATCTTCCCCAGCGATCGAACCGGTCCAGCCTGCGCAGCCGGTCCAGCCGAACCGGCGTAGCCGGTTCAGGCGTTTTCCCGTCTCCATTTGGTCCGATTCCACCCCAAAACAACCCTATAATTCCTATTTCGATCCTAGGAGTATGTTTGGATCATCAAAACGAAGAAAAACACGTAGAACCCGAGGTTTGATTCTTGAACCTCACGGTTCTGTTTTTCCGAGTTCCTCCCCATGGCTTCTCAGCCACTAACCACCACCCAAAACATCCTAATAGCTTCCCAATAACCCCCTAATCTCATCCTAATCATCTAATAGCAACCATAATGCAAAAACCGAATTAAAATGGAATTTGGACCTCACCGTACCCTCTCGGGTTCGTGGCTTCGGCCGTGCACGGTGGCGTCACCTGGCCGGCCACCGTCCTCCACCATCATCTCCTCACTCTCTAGTCTCTCCATAAGCATATGGGTTCAAAGGTTGAAGGTTGTAATGGGTTTGGGGTCTCTGAGATCGGGTTCAAAGGAAAGAAATGATCGATGAAGAAGCAGGTGAGATGCATGAAGGAAAATGATGTTCATTGGATGGGTGACACTTGTCACTCATCCATTGGGGATCAGAACAAATATCTGGGCCCACTAGAGACGAAACTGCACTTTTTGTCTCGTAAAACGTGCCGTCGTGAATAGTAACCGGGAACTTCCGTGAACCGTAACTTCGCCGTCGAACGTCCGAATTCGACGTGCCGCCTGTCTACGGATTCGTATCGTCCTCATCTACATAACGGTCTTCGGCCCTCGGCCATCGGACCTCCCGGTCAAAAAGTCAACTTTTGACCTACTATTCACCCAAATTACCAAAATGCCCCTAAACTTCCGAACGTCATAACTTCTTCCTCGAACGTCGGAATTGAACGTGCCACCTGTCTATGAACTCGTGACGTCACAAACTACGTCACGGTCATCGGTCAAAGTCCATTTGACCGCCCGATTGAAAAGTCAACGTTTTGCCACCACCAGGGGCAAAACGGTCATTTCGCATCGTTCGTCCGATTTCGCTCTACTAATCACGGATTAGCCTCACTAATCGTGATTAGTCACTAATCTAATCTAGGAATTTGGGACGGGTCGTTACATGTTGTTAGAAAGTTAAAGTAGGAAAAATAGATGTAAAAATTAAACAAACAAACTGGGTCATGGTCGCGGGTCGATCGACCCAAAACCATGACCCGCGAGAGGTTGAAGACAACCTCTGTGCAGGTGCATGAGGCCTACATGCAAAGGTTGTCCTTAGCCATTATCGGCGCATGGAGGCAAGTGGCCCTTTTTTTGGGTTTCCAGTCAACACCAAATTTTTTGTCTCTGTTCATTCTGAGTCTAATGGTGTGGGGTTTGAAGAATTTGGACATTATTTAGACATATTTTTTAATTTCCAAATTATTATGTTTAAGTTTGCTAAAATAAGGAATTTAAGTGGTTGATTTTCTAACTATGAAATCGTGGTTATCATGGAATCTTATGAGAGAACTATTTACCTGAAAAGTAAGAAGTTAATTCTAAGTATATATATACATGTGTTTAAATATGATTGTCAAGGAATTCTCGTGTAAGGGAGGAATATTTGAGGTTATAATTAAAGGTATATTTGATTATATTTGATGCTAATAAGTGATGACAAAGATGAAAAATGAAAGGATGTAAATTAAGGATTCGGTGTTAAATGTGTGCTTTTATATTCATGTTATAATTCAAGGTTAAATTAAGAAATTTGGGAAGTTAAACCTAAAACTAATTTGGGCAACTAGTGTGTATGTACAATTTTACCTATCCTTAAGATGTTATGCATTATTTTATATATGCATATAAGATTACACATTATAATGATTACGTTAATGATGATACGATGATGATTATGTTAAAGATGATGCAATGACGATATGTACATGATGACGTGACAATATGATGTTATATATTTATGATATGTGTGACGTTGATGTTGATGCTGTGATTATGGTGATTGGAGAAAAATATGTGAGATGAATATATTTAAAGGCTTGAAAGCGTGTGATTATATGTAATTAAATTTGAAATTGAATATGGCTGAGTTAGTAAATACCACAATTTGTTAGGGGAGTGGGTAGGACGTGGGCAGTAACCCTACTAGGGTGGGTTTAGTTTGGTTAACACATTAAAATATAACATGGTTGAAATTTGTAATATCTCATGTCTGATAAGTGTTGTCGGGAGCAAGGCTTGTCATATATATATATATATATATATATATATTATATCTTTATATACAATCTCTTATATATGTATATAAGTATTATATACTATCTTTATATATAATATTTTATACATATATATAGGGGACGGATCTGTAGCACCACATTTTAGATACAAGTTTTGACATAAGTTTTCAAACATTAAATTTAAAGACTCCCAACGGCTAATATTGAAGATGATATGACATTAATCTTAATAATTAGATTTAATTAAAAATGAAATAATACTTTTTAATTGATTTTCTTTAATAACTTAAAATTAAAAATAAATTTCTAGAGAAACCCTTCCACTCTTCACCTCCTCCACGTGCGATCTTCTTCTTTCTCCTTCTTTCCACCATAAGCTCTGCATTTTTCATGCTTGGGATTTATTAATACGGAGTAAGCATCCCCTCCAAATACTATAGACTTTTTTCTCCGGTTTAGATTTATAGTTTGACCTGCATGGTTGGAAGTCAAAAGGTTGTACACGCAGAGAATATTTTTTGCTGCTTCTATTAAATTTTGTTCATAGATTTATATCTCTATGTTTGACCTTCACAGTTTTAGGTGGTGCCCGTAATTTTGTTCATAGATTTATATCTCTATGTTCACTGCTTCTATTAACCGTCAATTTTGTGCAATTTAGTTCAGTTTTGTCCTTCGTTCAACCTTCAGGACCGTTCCTCGCCGCCTCTCTCCTCCGGCCTCATCAGCTTTTTAATCAGGTTTTTGTTTAGTGTTTTAGATCAATTTTGTTAATTTTCATGTGAAGTTTGGAGCTTGAATTGGTTATGGAGTTTAATGTGCGAGATTTTCACTTTTGGGTATTTTACAATTTAGCATTTGATTATGGGTTTGATTAGATTTTAATGTTGAATTGCAAGTAAATTTCATTGGTTTCATTATTATTGAGGAAGTTTCAATTTTTTTAAGGGTTAGTTGCATTGTTTGCTAGCACAACAATTCACTTTATATATTGGTGGGTTGAGAAATTGGAGGTGATTAAGTCTTGTCTAGTTTCCACAATTAAGAGTGAAAAAATTCCACCTTTCTCAGTTGTTACCAATCAAATTGAAGAAATGGGTTGGATCTCTTCTGGAGCTGTCTCAGTTTCAAAATGCATGGCTTCAAAAGAGATGACTAAAGGTGGAAACTGGAAAGTTGTGGTCTTTAATTTTCTGGTACACAAAATTACATATACTAATGGTATCATATTGCACACTTCGCATAAGGTACTATGAGTTGAAGGTAGGGAGTGGAGCTGAGGCAATGACATGATCTCGGGTTGCAATAAGGTTGTGATCAAGTTAAATTTCAATAATTTGAGTGTACATATTGTGGAATCCAAAATCACCCGAAAATTGTGGAGTTACCACGTGGCCCATAATTCCCAAAATGACCAAATTTCCCCTGACATTAATACAAAAGACTAGCAAACACCCACACACTAAATAATCTATTTACCAGCTAAATACATTATTTAATCGGGTTAAAAGTCTCTGTAATATTAATACTCTCCTCGAAAGTTAATTGTCATTATTCTTAATAATGTGCAGTTAATATTGATATTAAATCACAATAATTATCATTATTATCATAATGAGCCATTATTATAATTATTAAATAATATATTAATTATTAATATATTATTATTAATTACAAATTCAACCGACCAATCAAAACGCTCCGACGCTCCCAAGGGTTTCCTATAAATAGCGGAACACATTCCACTTTCCAGGGAATTCTGTTCAATGCTACTTAAGCTCTTGAGATTTCTCTTTCGAAGCTGACTTAAGCATTGGTACATTCTTGGTTGAACACCCCCCCGGGTCTCGATCATTGAACGAACGATAGTTTACTGTTTGCTTGTTTGTAAGGATCCTTGAGTCTTTTGAGTTTAAAGGACGAATTCAGTTTCAACAATTGGTGCTTTCATTGAGAGCTTGAAGATATTCAAGAAGAAGCTCTCACGATTGTTCATCGTTTATCCTACTTTGTTCATCGTTCTTAACGTTGATTCGGAGATCTTGAACATGTTCATCGTTCAACAAATTTCCATTCAAGATTCGTTGATCAAGCATGGCTAGAGTTTGACGATCCGTTCGTTCAGTTAGAGAAGGTGTTTATGCCTCAACTGCCCAGACAAGAAATAAAGCTCGCATTGAGACTCCAAAGGAACGCCCACCTCGACCCCGTCGAGGTGTCCATAGAAGCGCCTATGGAGACGCAAGGAAGGATACCAACCTTCAGCTTCGGAGTGTTTTCTTTTCCAACAACCTAAGTGTCAGCGCTAAGGGAAGGAACTTCAACCTTGCAACAAGCAGGCGGACGGTTGATGGGAGGAACATCAAGGTAAGGTCAACCCACAACAAGCATGGATTTGCGGGACTTCTTGGATGGGCGCCACGACATCTCAAGAAGGAGTCACCACCAACCTTCCCAAGACAACTTGGCGCAGCAAGTTGAAAGGTTGAGTAGCCAAGTTCAACTCCAGTCAGAGCTCTTGCAGAGACTCTTGGCAGAAAGAACAGCCCAAGAACCAGAGAGACATCCCACTTCGCATGGAGAGCAAGAAAGTGTTCCAAGACGTTTAGGGAAGAAAAAGGTCTTATGCCAAAAAATGTCACGAGACACTTCACTAAGCGACTCTGGTGAAGAAAGTCACACTCTCCGAGCAAAGAGCCCACAACGCCCAAGGCCATCGGTACATGAGCGGCTCAGAAGTAGGATCGGGGCAACTTTACTGGTGGAGTGATCACATGGGAGCAGGAGGTAGCACCAGACTCCACATAAAACTCCAAGACAATCTGCCCATGGCAGTGAAGGGGAGGATGAAGCTTATTCCCCTACGCGGCTTCAGAGGTTAAGGGGAGAGGCTCGAGGAGGTTTCCCGCCGATCGACTCATAATGACTCCCCACTTCAACGAGGTGCATTGCAAGCTAATGATGTCCAAAGGATGTTGTATCAGCACCTTCATGTTCAGCGAGATGGTGATCTAGAGGACGATCTACGTCGCCAGATTCAGCTATCCCGCCTTTCGTAAGAGATATTGAGGAGGATCCGTTCCCTCAAAGGTTTGTAATGCCGAACTTCACTCAATTCAAAGAAGCTTCCGATCCAGTAAAACACATCGATTACTACCATGGAGTCATGGTCCCCCATAAACACAACGATGCACTCATGTGCAAGGTCTTTCAAGCCTCCTTGCAAGGCCAAGCCATGACGTGGTTCAATCATCTACCCCGGAGGTTGATTGCATCTTTTGAAGAGTTGGCTCTAGCGTTTGTGAATGGGTACTCGCAACTTCGTACGGTTGAGGTAAAGGAAGACCATCTCTTCTCCATCCGGAAGTGAGTAAACGATAGTCTCCGCCAATACATTCGGAGGTACTACGAGGAAAGGTCTCAAATTGTTGGTTGCAGCGATCTTGTTGCGGTAATGGTGTTCAAACAAGGGCTTCCTAGGACAGCCAGCTCTACGGAGACATTGTCAAGGGCAATGCACGAAGTATCACCAAGATGCTCTCTCTAGCAGAGCGACATGCATGCTGGGAGGATGAAAAGAGTGCTGCACATGCGCCAGATCAAGCTGAGACGAGCGAGAAAGACTCCAAATCGTCATCACCGAGCAAAGGGAATGTTAATGGCAAACTTTCCAATGGGGGGTTCAACAAACGCAAGGTGAGCCAAACTCCCAACGACTCAACCATCGGAAAGCATAATCTGCAGTTCTCAATGCCAGTCCACCAGATTCATAATGAGATCAAGGACAAATCATGGTTCAAGAAGCTAGAGCCGGTCAAAGGCGATCAAGAGAAGGCCGATAAGATAAAATGGTGTGCCTACTATGAGTGTTATGGGCATAACATCGGGAAATGCATATCCTTCGAGAGATATCTCCAAAATTTAGTCAAGGAAAGACATTGCACCAAGTACGTCAAAGGGAAGGCCATAGATCGATACGCTGACAAAGGACCAAAGGAACATGCAGCAGAGGAGATCCGCATCAACTAGCTGCATGTCAAAATTAGAGAGACGTAGAAGTATATAAGGCTTTAAGTTTTCTTTTCAAGTTGTCTTCTAAATTCAAGTACCTTGCATTCGAATTATCAATAAGATTGTACAATTGTTTTGAATTCATACAAACCAATTTTTTCATCATATACAATTTTCAAAGCTTATACCCTCTAGCGCCAAAAGCCTTCGTCATCGAAGGAACCAAACCTTCGCCATGCGAAACACTTAAGCATTCGGCTTGCGAAGCATCCAAACCTTTGCTCTGCAAAGCATCTAAGCCTTCGCCCTGCGAAGCATCTAAGCCTTCACCCTACGAAGCATCCAAGCCTTCACCCCTTCACCCTACGAAGCATCCAAGCCTTCGCCCTGCGAAGCATCCAAGCCTTCGCCCTGCGAATCATCCAAGCCTTCGCCCTGCGAAGCATCCAAGCCTTCACCTTGCGATGCACCTAAGTTTTTGCTATGTGAAGCATCCAAACCTTCTCCATGTGAAGCACCTAAGCCTTCGCCATGCGTAGCACCTAAGCCCTCGCCCTGCGAAGCGTCCAAGCCTTTGCCATACGAAGCAACCAAGACTTCGCCATGCGAAGCAACCAAGACTTTTCCCTACAAAGGACCCATGCTTTCGCCATGTAATATATCTCAACATAAGCATTCAAAGCCTTCAACCTAGAAGCACTCAAAGCCTTCCACCAGGAAGCAATCAAAACCTTCCACCAGGAAGCACTTAAAGTCTACCTCTTTAGAGCACTTCAAGCCTTCTAATAAGAAGCAAAAGCCCTTCCTTGAAGGCAACACCAAAACGAACGCCAAGTTAGCTGAAACCCAAAGTTGGACGCCCATGGGTACAACGGGGGCATCTAACACATATGTTATTTTGGACCCAATCAAAGCGCATAGTATAATTTTGCAAAGAGACTAGACGATGAGATCTCAAAAATTCTTCATAGGTACTGTTTTCATTTATTTGAAGGATGGTTGGCTAATCACATATCGATTGCTCAAACAAATTATTGACTACAAGAAATGCAAATACAATCATTGGCATAACAAATCAAAAGCAACTAAGGATGCACGTCTTCACAACCCATCGTTTTTTGAAACTCTACACACTTTTCTGCTGAAGGTATGGGAACATCGTCAAATAGAGATTCGTCAGTTTCAGGAATGTCGCATTTCTTAACCTCCAATTCAGGCTCAGACTCTATCTCTAGTACAAGCTCCAACTCTTTGGTGGCGATCCTGCTCCAGCTCTCCGTGCCCAAACTTTTGCACTTCGTTTTCCTTAAAGTACAGAGTTGTGGGGGCATGTGGTGGTAGCGAGCAGTCAGTTTTCAACTTCAACTTCAGTCTTCAAAGTCGGATTAGGCTTATGGAACGTTGCTTTGAGTTTGTTGGAACTTCAGTCTTCAGCCAGCAGTTAGCTTTCTTACCCTTCCCATCAGGCTCAAGTTCAGGCTCAAGCTCCAAGTCTAGTTCAAGCTTCAGCTCTTTGGTGGTAATCCCTCTTCGACTCTCCGTATCCAACTTTTGAGCTTCATCTTCCTTAAAGTACAAAGTTGTGGGGGCATGTGACGACAGCAAGCAGCCAACTCTCAAATTTTTGGATTCAACATCCAATCGTTTGACTTTCTCTTCTTAATCATGCAAGCGTCCGCACAGCTGGAAACATGCATCCTGCTAGGTTGTGACACGATTCAGATCTACTGATGAGACTCCTCGCCACCCTTGCCAAAAGCTTCGATGTTGGCTCCACCTGCACTTGAAGATGACAAGACTATAAATGCACCGAGCTCTTCTATCTGCTAGGCGCCACATGCATGGTCATTGGAAGTACGCCTCGTGCAACACTTTGAGCTCCATCCAGGTCTTGCCTTACATTTTGTTGTGCCTTGATCCTCGTGTGTCAGGCCCTTCTATCTTCCAAACATCACATGCATGGACCACCTCCAAGCTTTCTTCCTTCAATTATGCAATGGCATACACCATCTGGAGCTTCACTAGGGGCATGATCGATTCTCTGTCTTTATGCTCCACCTTGAAGTCACCCCACTTGAAGCTGAACAGGGCCTGGAATGTTAGGTCTTTAGAAGGTCATCCGCTGGCCAAACAACTCTCTGGGAAGCTTCATTCACTCCATGGCTCCACATGCACTCCGCCTCGCGCCATAGGATACCTTGCCTCGCCATGCACTGTGGAATGTATCCTCTTGCATTGCGACGTGCCTCACTTCAAGTCATGGGGTGCCTAGCCTCATGTGGATGAAAAGCCTAGACAGATCATGGTGCACCTTGCTCCTCATGTGTCGAAATCTTCTATCCACCAAGCATCAAGTGAATGGTCACAGGGAGGAACACTTCATATCGTTCGACGCATCACCTCCAGCTCCAACCTTGCCTTGCATTGTGGCACACCAAGCCTTGGATGTAGAATACCTCTCATCACACTTGCAACATGTCTCCTCTTGTAGTTGTATCATGCCTCGCCTCGCAGTTGTAATGCGCCCCCGCCTTGGGTTGTGACACTCCTCACTTCGAATGATGGAATTTTTCGTCCCTCCTTGTTGAAAACCTTAATGCATCATGGCATATCGCTCCCAATGCACCGAGCTCTTCAATTCGTGTAACGCCACGAGCGTGTTAATTGGATAAGCATCTTGATGTCAATTTCACCCTCTCTAGAAGTCGGAAACTCCCACAAAATAAATTCTTCAAGACTTCGCTGGAAGTATGCCTTCATGCATCTTGAAATAATCATCTCTGAAAATGGAGCTCATTGCCACTTGAATCATCGCAATCAGACTCCCGCAACTCCCAAAATCGATGAAAAAACAAAGCTGAAAAAAAAATTTAAAAATTTCTAAGAGAATTTATATACTAATGTATAAGTTATATGTAATATCATATAAAAAGCAAAACTGACAAAGAAATTATTATTAATTTCTAAAATAAATTTTATATTATATATATATCCTTATAAGTTCCACGGCAAGGAATACCATAAAAGTAGTAAGCTTGGCATGCAAAAAACGTTAAAGCGAGGACCAATCCTAGCTTCCCACATGGCGAATCTGATTGCACAACCAACAATTCTGAAAGTTGGCGCACTCCTCTCCTTTGCCACCGCCAGCCATTAGAAAATTAGTGCACATGCCCCTCTCGCAATCATCAATCTCGCTAGCTTCCGTTCATGCACCGCAAGCTCCAAAATCCTCCAATAACGGCCTGCCACGTTGCAAAGTCATTGTTATTGACTTCTTGGTCAATCAACGTGTCTAATCCTTGTGAAATAGGATTAATTACCAATTCCAACTTTGTTCTTGACGCCGCCAATGTCGATCCCTCATTGCTGAGCTGTAAGGCCTCTGGTCCCACCTGCAGGAAGAGCCAATCAGTCCGTGTGTGCTGCACACGCTCAAGACATTCATGCTGCGCCTGATAGTCTCTACCCAAAGCACAACCTTCTCTATCTTTGTCGCCCAGTGATTGGCTCAACATGGCTTCGTTCATACAACTCTTGCTACACGGCACCACGGGGTCTCCATCTGCCAGGCTCCTGGCGTGTCTCTGCCCTTGGTCGAAGTTGTCCTCCGCCTGGGATATATGCGTCTGTCATCTCCTGTTGGATTTCAGAACTTGAAGATCGAAGATCAATGAAGTATCGGATTGAATTTCAGAGGAGCTTCTTGCTTGAGGTATCAACTTATTCCTTACACTCCTAGCTGGAAAACTTGTGGTTAGGTTAGATTAGGATTTGAGATGAATGATTTGCACTCTAGCTTTTAGGAAATGAGAAGAATGAGAAAAATGGATTGATCGATTAAGAAAATGAACTCAGAGGTTTACTGTTTCATTGATGCACAGAAGGTGTTTGACAAAATTCCAATAAGAATAGTTTTTCCTTTTTCTTATGCTCTCACCGTCTAGAGAGAGACATACACACCCCTTAATTGATTCTATGATGATTTTTACTCATTACATACATTCTTCTCTGTACAATTCTGTTAGAGAGGAATGACATCATCACACACACATTACATGATTTCTTGCTCACTAAGACACACACTCACACGCCTCACACACGTGCTAACACTAACAGAATTTAATACAGGTGGCAAGATTCTATTTGAGTGTTTGATCAGCTACATTGCAGCTTGATCAAACCCGATCCAGGTGCAGCTTACATTCCAACACTCCTTCCTAAGCTGCATTCTAGTTTGACCCCTAAGAGACCCCTTAGGTAGTGAAATCTTGTCTTAGGAAGAGCTTTAGTTAGGATATCTGCCACCTGATCCTCAGTTCTGCAGTATTGTAGTAGAACTTCCCCATTCTGCATAGAGTCCCTGATGTAGTGCACCTTCCTATTGATATGCTTAGTTCTGTTGTGAAAAACAGGATTCTTTGCCATGGCTATGGCAGATTGATTATCACAGTTAAGGACAGTAGGTCCTGACTGTTTTTCCCCAAGATCCTGTAGGATAAACCTGAGCCACACTGCCTGTGTTATGGCCTCAGCAGCACTTACATACTCTGCCACTGCAGTTGATAGTGCCACACAATTCTGCTTGATTGAGGCCCAAGAGAAAATACCATTCCCAAAAGTGAAAGCATACCCAGAGGTGCTTTTACTGTCATCTTCAGAGCCTCCCCAGTCACTGTCACAGTAGCCAATTAGGGTAGAATCCTCACTTTTCTTATACTCTATGCCATAATCCAGTGTCCCTTGAATGTATCTAAGGACCCTCATTGCTGTTCCAAGATGTTTCTTGGTTGGATTATGCATGTATCTTGACAGTAGACTAGTAGCATACATCACATCAGGTCTTGTGGCTGTTAAGTACAATAAACTGCCAACAATCTGTCTGTAAAGCTGTTCATCAGCAGCTTCACTTCCATCATCTCTTCTTAACCTCTCATTAGCTACTAGGGGAATGCTCACTGATTTACACCCTTTGAGTCCAAATTTTTCAAACAAGGAAGAAGCATACTTCCTTTGCTGAATAAAAATCCCTGAACTGGGCTGGATAACTCCCATTCCAAGAAAATGATGGAGTAAACCCAGGTCTGTCATCTCATACCTCTTCATCATATCTTGTTTGAATTTCTCCATCATTTCAGTGTTATCACCTATATAGAGAATATCATCAACATTAGATAGAAACAATTAAGGTACCTTCACCCTTTTTCACCTTCAAATACAATGTGGCTTCACTTGTGCTTCTTAAGAATCCGCAGTCCAGTAGATAACAATCAATCTCTGAATACCAAGCCCTTGGTGCTTGCTTCAGTCCATAGAGAGCTTTCTGCAACTTAAACACCTTGTCTTCATGACCCTGTCTTGTGAAACCTTCTGGTTGATCTACATAGACATCCTCTTCTAGAATACCATTGAGAAAGGCTAATTTCACATCTAGCTGAAACAGCTTCCAGCCTCTTTGAGCAGCTAGAGCAATTAGAACTCTGATTGTATCAAGTCTGACCACTGGTGCAAATGTCTCATGAAAATCAATCCCAGGTTTTTGTGAGTACCCCTTTGCTACATATCCAGATTTAGTTTGGTCTTGTAGACCCATTTAACTCCAATCACGGGCTTCTCACTAGGTCTATCCACAAGACTCCAGGTTTCATTTTTCTCAATCATCTCAATCTCTGTCTCCATAACCTTATGCCATCCTTTGTCTTGAACAGCTTCTTGGAAAGATTCAGGTTCCACAATGACCACATGGCATCTAGCATAGATTTCGTCCAGGCTCCTAATCTTTACAGGAGTTGAACTAGTCTCTGAATCTGTCTCTTCACCTGCATTACCTACAGTCTCAGATTGAGTCTGTCCTGGTACTTCTGCTTCACTGTTTTCAGTACCAGTTGTTGTGAGTATATAGGGAGAACATGGAACACTAACTTCCAAGTTTTCTTCCCAATTCCATCTTGCACTTTCTTTGAAGGTAACAGTTCTAGAAACCACAACTTTCTTGGTTTCTAGACAATAAATTCTGTACCTCTTTTCACAGCTACCATAACCCACAAACACTCCCCTGACTGCAGAAGAATCCAACTTCTGTCTTAGTTGGCTAGGAACATGGTAGAAACAGATTGATCCAAAAACTCTTAGATGACTTACTCCTGGTTTTCTCCCACTATATATTTCAAAAGGAGTTTTCTTCTTTAAGGCCTTGGTTGGACACCTATTAAGCAAATAGACTGCAGTAGTTACTGCTTCACCCCAAAACATGTAGGACATCTTTTTGTCATGAATCATTGCTTTAGCCATGTCCACAATAGTCCTGTTCTTTCTCTTTGCAACATCATTCTGTTGTGGAGAGTAAGAAACAGTAAGCTGCCTTTGAATCCCCAAGTTTTCACAATACTTCAAAAACTCTTGAGATGTAAACTCCCCACCTCTGTCACTTCTTATTTTCTTGATCTTCTTCCCTGTCTGGAGTTCAACCATAGGCTTGAACTTCTTGAATGCATTGAATACTCCAGATTTGTGCCTAAGCAGATAAGTCCAGCACATTCTAGAGTAGTCATCAATAAAAGTGAGGAAGTATTTGTTCCCACTTAGAGTCTCAGTTTGCATTGGTCCACATAGATCTGTATGTATCAGTTCCAGCAGCTGTGTTGATCTCCAAGCACCTTTCTCAAAGGTCTCCATATGTTGCTTCCCAAAACCATAGCCCTCACAGCATTCCTCTTTCTTAGAAAGTCTAGGCAAACCAATCACCATATCATTAGTGACTAGAGAAGACAAACTTGAATGATTCAAGTGCCCATATCTTCTGTGCCACGGCCATGAACTTCCTTCTTCTACTGCCACATTAGCCATTGGGAGAACTTGTTGAAAAGATAAAGGAAAACACCTATTACTGGTCATAGCAACACTAGCTATTTCATGTCCATGCTCATAGATAGTTGCTTTCCTCCCTTCAAAAACCAGATTATATCCATGCTCCACCATTTGCCCAACACTTAACAGGTTCTCATCCAAGCCAGGCACTAACATCACCTCTCTTATCATTCTGTCACCCCCTTGTGTCTTGATAACCAGAGAACCCTTGCCTTTGGCTTCCACCAGCTCTCTTGTCCCCATTTTCATCTTGCACTTAAAGGTTCTATCAAGATCAATCAATGCTGATTCTTGAGATGTCATGTGGTTACTACAACCACTGTCCAAATACCAGACATCAGCACTCTTAGAAGTAGTAACTGAATGACAGGCATAAAACATGGCTGCATCATCTTCTATCTGCTAAGCAATATTAACACTGCTCTTGGTATGACAGTCCTTAGCATAATGGCCCATCTTGTTACATTTAAAACATTTTCTAGTTTTAAACCAGCAATTGCCAAAATGCTTCTTGCTGCACACTTTGCAAATAGGCTTAGTCTCACCCTCTCCCTTGATTTCTCCTTTGTGTTGTCCAGAATCATTCTCTGTTTTCTTAAACCAGGGTTTGCTTCCTGTACTCGTGCTCTTCTTAGATTTGCTTACCCATAGGTTAACATGACTAGAGAAGGCTTTTTCAGTGGAACTTTCAGAGTGAAGTTCAAGCCTCTGATCATAAGCTTTAATGGAAGCAATCAGTTCCTGCACATTTATTTCATCTAGATCTTTGGTTTCCTCTAGGATTGAAACTATAGGATCATAGGTCCTAGTTAAGCTTATGAGGATTTTCTGCCCCATCCTTGCTTCTTTTATATCTTCACCATAAGACCTCATTTGATCAACTATAGAGTATAGTCTAGACAAATATGCATGCAGTGTTTCATCATCTTTCATTCTAATATACTCAAAATCCCTTCTCAATCCTTGCAGTTTAATAGATCTTACCTTCTGATCACCACGAAATTTTCTCTTTAACAGATCCCATGATGCCTTAGAGTTTTCTTTATTTGCTATCCTTGAGAAGATGGAATCCACCACAGAAGTTTGTATGAACCCGAGGGCCTTTGCATCTTTGATCAAGTCTGCACGGGAAGGGACCACCATTGCTCCTTCTTCTCCTTCAGGATCAGCATTCACTCCTCTGTTAACAAGCTCCCACAGATCTTGAGCTCTAAGCAAGGTACGCATCTTGATACTCCAAAACTCATAGTTATTTCCATCAAAAACTGGAACTCTCAACTCACTGTTTGCGCTTGCCATTTCTGTTTTTTTTTTTCTTCTTCAAAGTACACACCCCAGTTCACAAATCAGAACCGAAGCTCTGATACCATGTTGGATTTCAAAACTTGAAGATCGAAGATCAATGAAGTATCAGATTCATTTTCAGAGGAGCTTCTTGCTTGAGGTATCAACTTATTCCTTACACTCCTAGCTGGAAAACTTGTGGTTAGGTTAGATTAGGATTTGAGATGAATAATTTGCACTCTAGCTTTTAGGAAATGAGAAGAATGAGAAAAATGGATTGATCGATTAAGAAAATGAACTCAGAGGTTTACTCTTTCATTGATGCACATAAGGTGTTTGACAAAATTCCAATAAGAATAGTTTTTCCTTTTTCTTATGCTCTCACCGTCTAGAGAGAGACATACACACCCCATAATTGATTCTATGATGATTTTTACTAGGGGTGGGCACGGTTCGGTATGGTACAAAATTGATCGATACCAGAACCATACCATTTAATTTTAATCGGTACGGTACGGTTCGGTATTCAATATTTTGAAAGTGAAACCAGATCGTACCGTACCAATTAAGTTCGGTACGGTTTCGGTATGGTTTCGATTTTGAGCCAAAATTTTGTTTGTGATTATAAAGCAAGGAAAAGACTAAAGAAACAACAAAACTACATTTATGAAGGACTTAAGTTTTCAAATATGTATTAAAAAAGTTGCACTAAGTTGAAGATATCAACTCTTAGAAGCTAAATTAAGACATGTATGGTCATATCAACTCTTGAAGAAGGCCTAATAAACCAATAAGAAATAAATTTAATTATTAAAAAAATATTCTAATTCGGTACGGTATCGGTACGGGACGGTTTTTTAAAATATCGATACCGAAACCGTACCGAATTATATCGGTACGGTTTCGGTACCGTACCAATCATACAACGGTTTTACTATTCGGTTTTTTTTCAGTATGGTTTGATCTGAAACGGTACGGTTTCGGTATTTTGGTTCCATGTGCCCAGCCCTAATTTTTACTCATTACATACATTCTTCTCTGTACAATTCTGTTAGAGAGGAATGACATCATCACACACACACATTACATGATTTCTTGCTCACTAAGACACACACTCACACGCCTCACACACGTGCTAACATTAACAGAATTTAATACATGTGGCAAGATTCTATTTGAGTGTTTGATCAGCTGCATTGCAGCTTGATCAAACTCGATCCAGGTGCAGCTTACATTCCAACATCTCCATCACATGGCCAATCAGCTCGCATGCTTTTCCTTTGACCCCTCATCACAAAAACCATTGGCACCTCATAGAGCCCTACTAAGCCCTCCAGCTTTCAATTACCTGCAACTCAATTAGCAACACAAATAAACAGGGAAAAATATTTTATTCCACATCCTCGAAGACGTTCTCCAACTGAAGCGTAACCTCACCTCCCCTCCCCATTTTTCGCCCAAACAGATTGGAGTCTAGGGTGAGAACTTTTCTTCTTTTGACTGCCATACTTGCCCTTTAAATAAGGAGAAAGCCCTCAGAACATTAAAATGAGGAAATTAAATCTGATTATCGCCCTCATCAATAGCAGGAGGAATTTTGATGTTAAAAGACTCATTGAATAAAATTAAATGCATTCATAATGAGTTAATTTTGAATGGGCAATCAATCAAGTTCAACCAAGGAAGCTAACCCAATTCTCCCATCAGGCTCCGTGCCTAGTATAAACATACGACAACTGGGTATAATATTCTGAACCCAATGAAATTTATCAACACAAGAATAATACAAGATAAGAAGGAGTCTTACTCCAAAATGGTTTACTGGTTTATTGGGACTACTAAATTAAAACCAACATCCCTTAAAATTCCCTGAATTCCTAAATGATGTGGGGGCATTTGTGGAACCTAAAATCACCCGAAAATTATGGAGTTACCACATGGTGTCAGGAACCGTCCCAATCCCCCCGGGATTAACGCTGGACGCGCCTGATCCCGTTTGACACGGAGTGTTAGATAAGGGAAAATTCCGACTTTAGCCCGCTCGGGGCTTCAGAGTACGCCAGGATCCGGACGAGGAGTATGATGTCTCGGTCTCTGCTACATCCTGCATTTACGATCAACCTGAAGGGCATTCAAAACATTAAAAGATGTGAGTGGACAAAACAAAGAGTTTATAAAAATATTTTCACAAAAGACATTTATACCTTTCACTAAAAACCATGCATGCATTCAAAAACCATTTAATAAACCATTAGGGCATTGGCCCAAAATTCGTAAATGAAACCAATCATACGGGCCACTGCCCAAATCCATGTGCGACTCAACCCAAAACCAGTACATATATCATATAATATAACATATATCACATAACCAATCCTGTCACAGTTTCCAAAGCTACGCGCGTGCTATCCGGGGTCTCAAATCCCAAGTCTCCCCAGGGTCCACCCAGGTCAATGTTCGTAGATCAGTGACCTTCCCTGGGGGTTACAATCCATAAGCCTTCCTGAGAGTAAGGTACCCAATGGGGCGACTCCACTCAGTTAGTGCTCCGTGACTACTCCGGGGTCCACCCAGGCCAACGACCCTCCCCGGAGAAGACAATCCATAAATAAAGGAAGGTGTATGATAATCCATTTCGAAAACATTCTTAAAACCTTTCACAGAATTCATGTCCGGTCCCCATAAACCGTCATGAACCCATAAATCCATTTAGGGTCTCCGACCCGAAATCATAACCGTAAACCAACTGGGCCATAAGCCCAAACTCATGACTCAACTGGGAATCGAGCCCGATATCTCAAGGTTAGTCACCATTCCAAAACCAAATGCGTCTTATGCCCAAGTTTACCCTTTTCAAATCCAAAACCATTTCATTTAAACCGAAACCACAAACACGTATAAACACTATATGAACCGAAACCTTGAAATATGTGCAAATACGTAAACACACACAAATGCACTCATGGAATCACAAAACATATATTAAAACACATAATAAACATTTATGCATGCATCAATTTAGAAAACAAGGTCCACTCACAGACCGTCGGAGCTGCCGCCTCGATACGCGCGTCGTACGCCTCTTCCGGGAAAAACACTGTCACCTGGGTTCCCAAACCTATCCAAATCACATTAGAGGGTTACTAACTACTTAAATAACCCCTCATTAAAGCCCCGTAATTTTTCAGAATTTTTGGCTATTTTAAAATCTGATTCTAACCCTTCGGACATCCCGAAATATATCGAAATGATATCCGATCGACTCGAAACCAGTCCCAAAATGTTCGCTACATTGAATAGATGATTTCACATGTTGAAACCATCCCCAAAAAGTGGGCCACGAGCCCTCATGCGCCGCCTGAATGGGCATAGCATGGGAGCCACGCGCCAGCGACTATTCATCCCCTACCTCTAGCCGACCAGCTAGTCCGGTTTAGTTCTACAATCCGATCCACCTCGACCGGAGTGACTGGTCCGGGGCCATATCTCATCCAATTTTCGTCCTTTTTCATCCCTTTCAATCCTAATCTCTTAGTCTCAATCCTAAGAACCTAACCATGTAATTAGAACGAAGGAAAACCCTCTAAAACCCTTGGTTCGAATCCCTTCTCAAGGCCCAAATTTCCCATCCATTCCCAGGGTGGCTCAACCACTTCCCACCAACCAAAAACACCCCTAGACCTTCCTACAAACCCAATAGACATCATCCAAACACCAGAAAACACCCCTAACATCTAAACACGAAAATGGGATTTTGAATCCAAAACCGTACCATGTCAGGTCTCTGGCCACCGTCCACGTTGGTCGAGGCCGTCAGCCCCATTATCACCGTCTCACCTCATCCTCTCTGTTTCATTCACGTGCCACAAGCATCAGATTAGATTTAGGGGGTGTGGAGTGTGGGTTGTACAAAATGGGGGTTTCGAGTTTGGTTTGGATGAACAAAGAAGGTGAGGCTGATATGCATGAATAAAGGGAAAGGGCAATGGATGGGTGACACTTGTCACTCATCCATTGGGCCACATCAAAAGATTTGGGCCAACTTGAGGACAAAAGTCCACTTTTGCTTTGTAAAACGTACGACTGTGAATAGTATCTCAGAACTTCCTTGAACCGTAACTTTCCCGTCGAACGTCCGATTTTGACGTGCCGCCTATCTACGGACTCGTATCGACCCGATCTACGTAACGGTCCTTGGCCCTCGGCCATCAGACTTCTCAGGTCAAAAGTTAACTTTTTGCCCTCGTTTAGGGGTAAAATCGTAATTTTTCCCTGAACGTCCGTTAATCCTCGGCTGATCTCCGATTAGCCTCGTTAATCCTTAATTAGTCTTAATCTAATCCCGAAATTCGAGACGGGTTGTTACAACCTCCCCTCCTTAAAAAATTTCATCCTCGAAATTCAAACCGACCTAATTCCACAACCAAACCGCGGAATTCAGTCATGTCCCCGCACTCGGGCAATCTCGTGTAAAAGTACACTTTCGATACAGCCACGCTTCGGCTCGTAAGTCTCACTCGAGACGTCGACACTCGTCGATCTCGCATGTCGCTCACTCTGACAGGTCGATTACACTAAGTGGCCGTCAAATTGGCTTTTTAGTCACGACTCTAACACGTTCCATCCTATAACCATCAGGCTGAAAAATGTATTCCCATTAAGGGCTAACACATCCAAGATGGCATCCAGTGCGTCATCCAATCAGACAACATCCTCCGATTTCTGCCATCACTATGGCACGAATCCCATCTCGCAAGTCATCCTCAAACTTGCGGCATCTATCGATCTCGGTGCCCACACTGACTCCCTCAACGATCCCTGCTGACTCCATTGAGAGTCACATCAATCCATACCACTCCGAATGCAAACGGATACCAATTAATCCATTACCATGATATGTCACGACCTTCGTGACCAGCCAACAACTCCTGGCTCCACTGCGCTTTCGCTTTCGCTTTCGCTGCGCTACTTTGATCTTGACTCGTTCTCGAGTACTCGTATCGTATCTCGCATCACTCAGCGATCTCCATTGGTATCTGGGCTCACCTCGAGTCTCCATTGTCATGCTACTCGTCCTATCGACACACAATCGACGTCTTACCCAACCTAGGTGTATATGGGATCCAGATACACCCTACTTGTCTTAGGAGAGAAAACACTTTGCACTGAAGGGTTCCCTTAGTCATCTGCGACCTGAGCTCCCGCTCACAAATCACTGAACCCTACCAATCCACTATGCTCGAGTACACAGTATTCCACGTCCAGTCACGTGCCTAAACAGTCGTAACAGGGTTGGGGCCTACCCCAAAAATAACTCACTCACGTCAACCAATGCGGCATATTCGAACCACGTCTACCAAGACGCACCATTCCAAATCTCGCTACCGCCTATTCATGACCAAGACAGTACGGCTACACTCTCTACATATCCAACACAGAGGGTGGATAATCATTTCGTCCCATAATACGATTCTCCTCTGATCCTAGCTTGGCATAATCAGCAAGGCAATTCACTCCAATGACGACCAGACCTCGGTCTACTCGCCTCAAGGTCGCCACAATCACCTCAAATCAACTCGATCATCCTGATCGTTACCACACGACTCGATCTCACTCATCTCAATCCATACTTACCTCGAACACTCACTCACCACATCTAGTGACGCCAAATACCATCTGTACCAAGTCAACCAAATTTGACCCACAGTCTAGGTGTTTAGTTCTTACACCCTCTTTGAACCCTTTAGCTGTCATATCATTCCTCGTCATCTCTCCTAGGGAAATATCAGGGAGAATCCAAGATGATGACATCAAAGTTCATCCTATGTCATCTTTTGGCACCCAACACTATCTGCTAAAGAGCAGAAAATGAGAAGTCTCCTCCATCGACTTCGGAATTGAGAGTAGTTGCAACCATGTTAGAAGTATACCTAAATTTTCCAATTACTGAGCTAGTGAAAAAAAAAAAGAAATCATCCTCCAACTAGGAGTATTCTCTGATAATTACTGTAATGCTTAGTCTATTCCTTTTGAACTAAACACTTCCATAGATTCTCTTCGATTTCTTCCATCACTATTCACGCGGTCCAATTATGCCATTTCGTCTAATCGCCACTTATCTCTGCTCGGGTAAGAGGGGCTCTACTTCCCTCGTACTCCTATAACTCTGGGTATGACTATCCCGACAATCAATACCAGAAGATGAACGTTCACCGAACGTCCCTCGATGCTTAACAACCAACAACAAATCCACCCTCGATGGTGGTACCTACCACGAGCTCCTACCGACACAACCGATGTACATCGCCACCGAGAATCCGAACCTAAGCAGTCAACTCACCGACGACACCAACCGCTCAACACACAAATCCACCGATCGGTCCACCTCAGGATCCGATCGACAAGTACCACTCTCCTGGTCACTCGTCCGATCATTCACCAACTAGGGTTATTGCGAACCCAACTGCTCCCTACAGCACGTCCATCTCGAGTGATCCATCGCACTTGGCTTCAAAAAGTCGTCATACTCTGATATTAGTGTCCGAACAACTAGTAACCACTCTACTGCTCCCACCCGCTGGCCTACACAAGAACTTGGTCATACTCCGTGCCTAACATTACACAAGCACTACATGCGCAAATGCATTCTACCATGCCACACAACACTGCTCCGGGCTTCTCCTGCCAGTCGACATCCCTCCGGAATTCGACACACCGAAACATGGCACCTCATGCCAAATAAAATCACGTGTTCCTATTCCCAACAGCCTCAACTAGGGTCATCGTGCGCCTGAATGCTCCCAGTAGTACAATCTCCGTTTCAAAATTCTATCGTGGACGACCCTAACGTCCAACCTCTACTGATTCCACTTTGCTCCATTCCATGTCCGTTATGACTACTCAATGATCTCGACTCTCAGGTTGTCATACGGTGTTTACTAGTCCACTCGATCCTATCTCCAGTAACTATGCGGCTCTAAGCTGTTGGATTCGCACGAATATCGATCCTACTCAGGATATACTTCCTCGAACAAGCATATTCCTATGCCAAAAGTAATCTAACAAGGATTCACTTCCACTGAATCCTCCTACTCTTACCCTAACTATCAGGTTGATGACGAACTGTTACCACTGTAGAGATATCACATCCTCAACCTGTGCGTCTCACTGAGAGCAAAACCCGCTCTGATACCACTTTGGTATTAGAGTACCATGAGTAACCCGCTCTGATACCACCTTGGTATTAGAGTACCATAAGTATCATAGGAGCCAACCCGCTCTGATACCACTTTGTCAATACCCGTGCCAATCCCCCCGGGATTAACGCAGGACGCGCCTGATCCTGTCTGACACGGAGTGTCTGACACGGAGTGTCAGAAAAGGGAAAATTTCGACTATAGCCCGCTTGGGGCTTCAGAGTACGCTAGGATCCAGAGGAGGAGTGTGATGTCTCGGTCTCTACTACAGCCCGCATCCGCGATCAACCTGAAGGGCATTCAAAACATTAAAAGCTGTGAGTGGACAAAACAAAAAGTTTATAAATTTCACAAAAGACATTTATACCCTTCACTAAAAAGCATGCATGCATTCGAAAACCATTTACCAAACCATTAGGGCCTTGGCCCAAAATTCGTAAATGAAACCAACCATACGGGTCACTGCCCAAATCTCCATGTGGGACTCTGCCCAAAACCAGTACATATATCATATAATATAACATACATCACATAACTAATCATGTCACAGTTTCCAAAGCTACGCGCGTGCTACCCGATGTAACACCCCGGAAATTCGAGGATTATAATAATGTAACTTAATGTATGAATTGACGTTTTTACCCTTGTGTATGGTATGGCCAAATTGTTAACTTTTTCATTTATGGGTCAGATGGACTTTGACCAATGACCGTGACGTAGTTCGGGACGTCACGAGTCCATAGGCAGGTGGCACGTCCAATTCGGACGATCAGGGAAAAAGTTATGACTATCGGAAGTTCAGGGGCATTACCGTAATTTGGACGATGGGGGCAAAAATGTTGAATTTTCGTTTGACAACTAATTTTCACATGACCCAAGGACCGTTAGGTAGGTCTCGATGCCCTGAGTCCGTAGACAGGCGGCACGCCGAAATCGGACTTCGTACGAGGAAGTTATGGTCAGAAACGTGAAATCGAGGAGTTTGCGTCTCGGTAATCGTGTCGAATATTTTATTCTGATATTATGATTGGAGGTTACATGGATGAGTGACAAGTGTCACTCATCCATTGGCTAGATTGGATCAGTTCCACTATGGGATTAAATAGAATTAAAACCCACTTTTGATCTCAACCACTCATCTAAAGTACCCCAAACTTAATCTGAACCTTTGATCTCATTCCTGAGATTAAATCTGGACCTTCCAATTCATTTTAGCATAATTCCCTCCATTCTATATATTTTGCTAACCCGACACACACACATACCGTCCATTCAATCAACACACCCGCATTGCACCCATTCTCTGTGTCTGTGTGTGAGAGACTGAGCTGGTGAGGCTGAGAGACGGCGGTGAACGGCGGCAGACGGCGGCGAGGTAAGCTGTTGCTAACCTGAAACTGTTTAAAAACTCAAAATTTTGAAGCTTGATTTCCAGCGTGTGTTGTCGAGTTCTATTGACTCTATTCGACTCTATGGACTGTTAGGAACCTATGGGACGTGATTTCGTGGTCTGAGGTGACTTGAACAGGCGTTAAACGGCGACGGGAAACCCAGATTCTGTTCATCGAGGTGAGCCTTCGATTCAGACCTTGTTTAATTATTTTAATTCGATTAAACTCTTACTGGGATTGAGACGAGCATTTAGGAAGAAATTAGACATAAAATGGTTGAGAATTGATGAAATGGTGACCGGGTCTGATCGCGGGTCTGATCGACCCAGTTGCAGAGAAACGGGTTGACCCGTCGAGAGGACAGAGGTGATGACGTGGCACCCTGTCAGACCTGTCAGGTGACGTGGACCACTCTTTGGTCGACACGTGTCACATGTTAGTGCACAGTCAGCACTGACATGTTAGTGACGTGGCCCAATCAAGGACTACCACGTGTCACTGACATGTCATTGACGTGGACCAGTGTCGTGCTGACACGTGGCACATGTCAGATCTGACACGTGGCCTGACAGATCAATGATGTGGACCAATCTGGTGTTGACATGTGGCACCTGTCAGAGTCTGACACGTCAGACCTAACAGCTGTCAGATGACGTCATGCTAACGTCAGCAGTGAAGTCTGCGATAACATCAGCAGGAACTGTTCCTGCATTGACCGGCGCGTGTGGGCGCGTGTGAACAGTATTTTTGGTGGGACCACCATCATTCTTAAGGTTTCGACGATCCGGATCCAATGGCGGTGGTTTCGGGTCGATCGGAGATCATTAAGTTGGTCAAAATCAGGTTTATTGCCTCGGGAAGCGCGTTCGGGCGGCTTTTCCGGGCCGGTTTCAGCCTAGGATTTCATGGTTGAATGTTAGGGGTTTGTATTGACCATTACGTATACTTTGGACATGATAGGGATTGTACAATTGTACCAGGTCGAGGGTGTACGTTCAGTTTTCAGCAGGATTGTACTATGAGTGGGCCCGATTTCATTAAACCCTTGCATGCTTAAAAGTTTTCTGATTTACTTATATATTCACATGCTGGAATCATGAAACGGTTTTGATGATCTTGAAATTATGGTATGGCACGTTTCACGGTATTTGGGTTTGAGACCCGTCTGATGAAACTTAAAGATCGGTTTGGATTTTATCTATGTATATATATGTTTTGCATGTGGATATCAATAAAATGTATTTGGTACTGCACTGTATAGATCCATTCTTATGATACTGTCTCCTCCGGATGTGGTACCTCGGAGTGGTCATAGCGCATTGCCTGCGAGGGGTCATTCTACGGAGGAACCGGACCGTAAAATGACTCAGGAGCAGTATTGCTTATTTGATGTCAGGGACGTCGAGCGTTTAGGACGCTAGGCATTTGAGATGCCGTACCCGGACAGGGTTCGGGGATTGGACTCGGAATTGAGACCCGAGTGGCACGCGTAGCCTTGAGACTGTGACCTTATTGGACGTCAGGGACGTCAGGCATCTGGGATGTCAGGATCGGAGCGTATAGTGCAGTAGTTAAAATTATCTTATGATTTTATTACATGCCTTATGGTTCATACTATATGATTTATGGTTTTAAATTCTGATGCATGCATGTTTGGAAAACGGAGGGGTAAATTATATGTTTTACTTATTAAATGGTTTTATAAACTTGAGTTTCGGCCCACTCACCCTTATTGTTTTGGTAACCCCTCCAGGCGGTGCTACTGAGGTAGAGGAGGATCCTGAGGCTAAGGCATAGATCAAATTCTGCGTACCTGAACCCATGTTGGGTGGTTTACCCGCAGGTTTATTTTAGAGTCGTGCTCGCAACTTGTAATTTTGGATTTCATCCCTTGTCTGACATCGGTTTAATTCGGATTTGATGTATAACTTTAATTTGGTTATTTATGCATTTGATTATATGAGGTTAAAATTGGTATGTTATTTTGGGTGTCAGACGGGAGCAGGGCACGTCCCCTTGTGGTTCCTGTGGGATCGGGACGGGTCCTGTCACCCGGGGTCTCAAATCCCAAGTTTCCCTAGGGTCCACCCAAGTCAATGTCCGTAGATCAGTGACTCTCCCTGGGGGTTACAATCCATAAGCCTTCCTGAGAGTAAGGTACCCAACAGAGGCGACTCCACTCAATTAGTACTCCATGACTACTCTGGGGTCCACTTAGGCCAACGAACCTCCCCGGAGGAGACAATCCATAAATAAAGGATGGTGTATGATAATCCATTTTGAAAACATTCTTAAAACCTTTCACAGGATTCATGCCTGGTCCCCATAAACTATCATGAACCCAGAAATCCATTTAGGGTCTCCAACTAGAAATCATAAACGTAAACCAACTGGACCTCAAGCCCGAACTCATGACTCAACTGGGCATCGAGCCCGATAACTCAAGGTCAGTCACGATTCCAATCGTATTGATGCGTACAACCATCCGTCTAGGACAGCTGTCAATCCTGGTATGTCGCCGTGAACAAACCAACCGATGCGACCACCTCTAGATCATGGTGCACACATCACCAATCGATCTCCTAAACCGTCAACACTTCAAAGTCGAGCCTCCAGTGGCTGCTTGACAACGGGACGTGCATCGTGACCTCTCCAGAAGGAACACATCCTAGTCCAGAGGCGAGGGTCGTATCGTCCGTCGCCGTGCACATAGCACTCACCATGACCAAGACTAAGACCTGTAGGTCACCAATAAGGCCATATGCCCGAGACAAAACCAAATGTGTCTCATGCCCGAGTTTACCCTTTTCAAATCCAAAATCATTTCATTTAAACCGAAACCACAAACACGTATAAGCACTGTATGAATCGAAACCTTGAAATACGTGTAAATACGTAAACACACACAAATGCACTCATGGCATCACAAAACATATATTAAAACACATAATAAACATTTATGCATGCATAAATTTAGAAAACAAGGTCCACTCACAGACCGTCCGAGCTGCCGCCTCGATACGTGCGACGTACGCCTCTCCCGGGCCAAACACCGTCACCGGGGTTCCCAAACCTGTCCAAATTACTTTAGAGGGTTACTAACTACTTAAATAACCCCTCATTAAAGCCCCGTAATTTTTCATAATTTTTAACTATTTTTAAATCTAATCCTAAACTTTCGGACATCCCGAACTATATCGAAACGATGTCCAATCGACTCGAAACCAGTCCCAAAATGTTTGTTACATCGAATAGATGATTTCTCATATATGAACCATCACCAAAAAGTGGCCCACGCGCCCTCACGCGCCGCCTGAAGGGGCTGCGCGTGAGAGCCACGCGCCAGTGACTGTTCATCCCCTACCTCCAGCCGACTAGCTAGTCTAGTTCAGTTCTGCAATCTGGTCCACCTGGATCGGCGTGACCGGTTCGGGGCCATATCTCATCCAATTTTCGTCCTTTTCCTTCCCTTTCAATCCTAATCTCTTAGTCTCAATCCTAGGAACCTAACCATGTAATTAGAACGAAGGAAAACCCTCTAAGGTTTGAATCCCTTCTCACGACCCAAATTTCTAGTCCATTCCCAGGGTGGCTCAGCCACTTCCCACCAACCAAATCCATCCCTAGACCTTCATACAAACCCAATATCCACCGTCCACGACGGTCGACGTCGTCAGCCTCATCATCACCATCTCACCTCATCCTCTATGTTTCATTAATGTGCCACCAGCATCGGATTAGATTTAGGGGGTGTGGAGTGTGGGTTGTACAAAATGGGGGTTTCGGGTTTGGTTTGGATGAACAAAGAAGGTGAGGCTGATATGCATGAATGAAGGGAAGGGGGCAATGGATGGGTGACACTTGTCACTCATCCATTGGGCCACTTCAAAAAATCTGGGCCCACTTGAGGACAAAAGTCCACTTTTGCTTCGTAAAACGTACCATTATGAATAGTATCTCGAAACTTCCTTGAACCGTAACTTTTCCGTCGAACGTCCGATTTTGACGTGTCGCCTGTCTACGGACTTGTATCGACCCGATCTACATAACGGTCCTCAGCCCTAGGCCATCAGACTTCCTGGGTCAAAAGTCAACTTTTTGCCCTCGTTGAGGGGTAAAATCGTATATTTGCACTGAACGTCTTTTAATTCTCGGATGATCCCCGATTAGCCTCGCTAATCCTTAATTAGTCTTAATCTACTCCCGGAATTCAGGACGGATTTTACACATGACCCTTAATTTCCAAAATGAACAAATTGCCCCTAGAAATAATAAAAAATGACTAGCAGAAGGTGCACACCAAATAATCTATTTACAAGCTAAATACGTTATTTAATTGAGTTAAGAGTGTCTGTAATATTAATACTCTCCCCGAGAGTTAGTTGTCATTATTCTTAATAATGTGCAATTAATTTTGATTTGAAATCACAATAATTATCATTATTATCATAATGAGCCATTATTATAATTATTAAATAATATATTAATTATTAATATATTATTTATTAATTACAAATTCAATCGACCAATCAGAACGCTCTAAGACTTCCAAGGATTTCCTATAAATAGCGGAGATCATTTCACTTTCCAAGTAATTATGTTCAACGCTACTTAAGCTCTTGAGATTTGTCTTTCGAATCTGACTTAAGCATTGGAGCGTTCTTGGTCGAACACCCCCCGGGTCTCGATCATTGAACGAACAATAGCATATTGTTTGATTGTTTGCAGGGATCCTTGAGTATTTTGAGTTTAAAGGATGAATTCAACTTCAACACATATATAAATAACAGTATGCTTTCCTAGAACCAAAACTAAGAATTAAAAGGTATGAATGCTTTGGCAGGTTCATTATGTTGCCAAGTGGAAGGATGTCACATTTATGACAAGTAGGCAAGGACTTGGTGTTGGTAGAGGAACAGAAATTTTGGATTGAAATGTTTTGATTTGCTACTTCAATTTGATTTTTGTTTATTCTCTTGAAATTTCAATTCCTTTCATTTTATGAAATCGTTTGGTTTTTGTTTGCATATTCAACTAAGAAAATTAACAAACCCTGTTTGAGATTTTCTGTCGAAATCAAGGTCCATGGTTGAAAAATGGGTCAGATCTAGTACTCCGAGAAGTACTTCGATGACATTAATGAATATAGGTATACTCATTTTGGCTTCAACACCCACCATGTACTCTCAAGAACTGAATGTGAACTAAATCTATATTGGTTGTTGAAACATAACTTGGATGTTTGGATGGTGGTGCTATAATGTAATTCTCTCATTTTGAATTAATTATGGATGTGGAGGGGAGCATGATGATTAAGAGATTGTGAGGGAGCTAAGAGAGGAACACAAAATGAATCGACAAATAAAGACGAGGACTCGCAATTCTCTCCATTGCTAGTGGCGCTGAGGATGCTCTTCAAAGCAAGGTTGCGGCTTTGGTTAAGGCTAATGACATTGATCGTGCCCTTTCGACCATTGGATATTCCAAAATTCTTCATGTAGATTTCAGCTTCTTCAAGGTTTGGTGTAGATGTTAAGAGTCGATTATAGTGTACTGTAACTCATGACAGATCTATTTTCTATGAATAATAACAAGTACTCAAACTTTTCACCCTTGAATCAGATGCTTCATCATCATCATGAACATTTTCACCATCAATGATATTAATGTTCATCACGAACAAACATTTCAAATTCCGTACACTTTGATTAATAAAAATATCATCTACCAATGTGAATCAAAAACTATGTAATGATAATGACATAAAAATTTCAAAAATATTACGTACAACTCTCACACTCCCATATTTTATAATCGTCCAAGTAGTGAGTTTTTCATTAGTCGTATCAATTCTTAGCAATCTTGTACAAAAATGTGAAATTATGTTAGTTTATGTACCATATCAATTAACCTATCAATTATTTTTTGTAAACTAAATTAAAACCATATAAAATAACATTCTTTAGTATAAAAACCTTCGCACTATCATATTAATGGTATCATCAGTCACTTTCCTCCACATGTTCATCCAAGTCTTTTGGTTCCTCACTACCTAAATTTAGATTAAAAATACAATCAAAGAAATATAAGTATTATCCTTATCATTGAAAATATCAATATAAAAAAATTAATACAACTTACATGAATTTGTTGCTTCAATCTTTCTTCTTTCGGGGTTTAAAAGACAAGTCCTTTTGTCGTGATAGATCAATTTTTTTGCATAAAGCACATTTTCTTTTCTTCCTTTCTTGGCCTAACTCAATACCACTTTTTATTTTTTGGGAACTGCTAGTATTTTCCTTCTTCCTGCCCTTAGTTTGTGAGATATTCGGGTCCAAAATAAGTGGTTGAGAGAGGATTCAACATTAATACATGGATCACAGCATCCTGGGGAAGCAAAAATTGTGGGTAGATGAGAGTTTTCTGACACTATTTTGGACAATTCATTTATACGTTCCATGAATGTTATGTATCCCTCAGTTGAAGATGCTGCAATGCAGGCCAACTTACTTTCTTGTTGGCACATATGGCTAAGTCGCAAGGCTTCTGATTCTTCCTTTTCCAACATCTGTCACCATATTTATAGAATCCATGATTCTAAATTTGTTTGCTTCTTGTCTCCATTTCGGAAGAATGAAATGTTCAGGAACTTTATCAATATCTTGCCGGACAAATGCTTTTAGTAAATACCTACAAAGTATTACAACAAACTCAAAATTTTTGCACCCACACTGCCTTTGTATGTTTCCAAATTTTAACTTCATCACAAATTCTTCAAGCTCTCCAAATTTTGTTTTCACTAGATAGATGTGATATTCATTGTCACCTTTCATTTCTTTAACTTTATACTGATTGACCTTACTCCATTCATCCTTAAATTTTTTGAAAACATTTATGATATAAAACTTTTCTATATGCTTCAAAAGGAGTTCTCCTTCATTAACAGTGCGATACTTGTGCTCAAATTCAAAATCTTCATCACTTTCTCTTTCCATAATCTTCTTCAATGCTTTTTCATATTTCAGATCAAACGCTTTAAGATTAGTTGATGCAGTAACAAACCCATCAAAGAAAGAATTAATACCCTCACTACGTTCAGTAGTATTCATTCCTACAAAAAACTTGTCACGATTATAAATATGTAGCTAAGAGTTACGTATATCATACAAATGTTGTAACCAATCATTCTTATCCAATTCATATTCCCCCAACAAGCTCTTTCATTTTTCTTCAAAATCATGTATCTGCTACGTAAACCAAATGTGTTTCTTCATCTCAACTTTGAACTTCGACTTCTTAAAATACACATGTGATAATTTTTCAGCAAGCTTCTTCTTGATATGCCACAAGTATAGCCGATGATGAGTTTTAGGGAAAATTTTGGCAATTGCCCTTTCATTGCCAAGTGTTGATCAGTAGTAATAGAAGTTGGATGACGTCCTCCCATTGCTCAAGCTTTCAAACAACCAAAAAAGGTTACCTCTGCCTCATTTTATAAAAGCGCACATCCAAATTGTATTGACTGCAAATGGTGGTTCACTCCCGTAATTGGTGCAAAGGGCATATCATATTTGTTTGTCCTATAGGTAGTATCAAATGAGACTATATCCCCAAAATATTGATATTCCATTCATGATCAAGCATCTACCCAAAAAAAAAATTAGCTTTCCATTTTCATCACATTGGATGGCATAAAAAATTGTGGATTCTCAGCTTGCTTTTTCCTAAAGTAAGGACTAACTAAGAATCACCTCCATCCAATTTTTTATGTCTAACATTTCTCAAGTGGTTATAACAGTCTCTATTGTTAAAACCAATGTAACATCCACCAATGATTGAAGTAACTTTGGCGATCGACAGATTTTCTTCATGAAATTTCTCTCTTAGAATTCTAGCTGATTTCAACATAACTTTATTTGACTTCATTTTCATTCTTCATTCTAAAGTAGCTTCTTTGTGATTGTGAAAGTCACTGAAACTTGAAACCGTTCATTTATTTGACCATACATCATATACAACTCGCACACTTGCCTTGTAATCACACTTCACCGTAGAAAAAGTGTTACTGTTTTTCTTCATATTATCTATCTCGCATGTCTCCCTTTCTCTCATCATTATCGTCTGAATTCCCAAGTATCATATTCTTTGAAATATGTTTTCCTTTATGAGCACAAACAAATAGTCTACTTGTTATTGTGTCTAAACTGCCCCTTGTCTTGGATGAAGATCGAATTAAAATCCAACATCCGTTTTTTCGACCATAATATTCATAATAGTTTCTAGCTTCTTCCAATGTGTCAAAAAAATCCATATGAATGGTGCTTTAAGTTGCCCCTCATTATCTTTCAAAGTACTTGTTTCACCATTCTCCATTGTAATTGTAGCTTCTACCTATTTAAGATATTAATTATACTTAATGCAAATAAGAAATAAAATTTCTAAACAGTTATTAAGTTTATAAGAACAAAAGTTGAATTTTTAGAACAAAATATAAAGAGAATAATAATAATAAATCTAGTATTGATTTTGAATCTCTGGTAGCCTTGTTGGGATCTCCAGATCGAATAATTGGTTTACAAGACGCTCTTAGGTGGTCTTCTCTGATTCCAATTTTTTACTTTTGTTAGAAAAAGCTTTGACCTACTCCTTGAGCAGAGATGTACGCTTTATACAGGTAGTGGGGGTCATGTATACCGATGGGATGGCTTTTTTTGAAGAACATATATATTATAAGAATGGTGTAGCGGGTTGTTCCTTTTGGAGATATAGTTAGAATGAAGAATTTCTTTTTATTTAGAGCTAGGAAAAATAGTGATCCTCAAACAGAAACAACCCATAATGAGCTAGAAGAAGAAGAGCTAACTAATAAAGTTTACTTAACATTAAATTCCATAACCAATTCAAGCTCCAAACTTCACATGAAAATTAACAAAACTTAGCTAAAAGACTAAACACAAACCCGATTAAAAAAACTGGTGAGGCTGGAGGAGAGAGATGACAAGGAACGGTATCAATAATTCCCAAGCATGAAAAATGCAGAGCTTATGGTATAAAGAAGGAGAAAGAAGAAGACTGTATGGGGAGAAGATGAAGAGTAAAAGGGTTTTTCTAGAAATTTGTTTTTAATTTTAAGTTATTAAACAAAATCAATTAAAAAGTATTATTTCAGTTTTAATTAAATCATCTGTTAAGTTAAATGTCATGTCATCTTCAATCTTTGTGATTGTGAGTTTTTAAATCTAATAATTGAAAAATTGTGTCAAAACTTGTGTCTAAAATGTGGTGCCATGAATCCACCTCCACCTCCACCTCCACCTCCACATATATACTATATATATACTATCTTTAGTTAGTATACAAGTTATACATATAGATACTAACTTATATATGCATATACATAAAAGAGTTAGCATACAACTATCCATAAACTATATATGTAACGACCCGTCCCGAATTTCATGATTAGATTAGTGACTAATCACAATTAGTGAGGCTAATCTGTGATTAGTAGAGCGAAATCGGACGAACGATGCGAAATGACCGTTTTGCCCCCGGTGATGGCAAAATGTTGACTTTTCAATCGGGTGGTCAAATGGACTTTGACCGATGACCGTGACGTAGTTCGTGACGTCACGAGTTCATAGACAGGTGGCACGTTCAATTCCAACGTTCGAGGAAGAAGTTATGACGTTCGGAAGTTTAGGGGCATTTTGGTAATTTGGGTGAATAGGAGGTCAAAAGTTGACTTTTTGACTGGGAGGTCCGATGGCCGAGGGACGAAGACCATTACGTAGATAAGGACGATACGAATCCGTAGACAGGCGGCACGTCGAATTCGGACGTTCGACGGCGAAGTTACGGTTCACGGAAGTTTCCGGTTACTATTCACGACGGCACGTTTTACGAGACAAAAAGTGCAGTTTTGTCTCTAGTGGGCCCAGATATTTAATGGAGGCCCAATGGATGAGTGACACTTGTCACCCATCCACTGGCCAACCCCACCTACTCATGCACCAAACCCATCCCCGTGCATTTTCATTTCTTCATCCACACACAAACCCACCCGATCTCACCCTTTTCTCTCCATCTTCGTGCAACCCAAACCCAGCCAACCCAACCCCAATTCAGCCAGGACGGAGACCAGACGTGAGGGAAGGACTGAGGATGATGGTGGCCGGCCAAGAGGGAGCCACCGTGCACGGCCGAGACCCAAACCCGAACGGTTACCCGGTTAGGCCCAAATCTCCCATTTTGTCGATTTTTACATTATGGGTAGTTTTGGTTGATTAGGGAATGGTTGTTAGATTGTTTAGGGTGTATTGAGATGGTTTTGAACGGGGGTTGACGGCTGTGAAGCCTGGGGACGAAATCGGAAAACAGGGTCGTGGGGGGTTAATTTTTAGGGATCGATTTAGGGGGTTTTAAGTTGTTTTGTTAATTGGGTTAGATAGGAAATGAAGAAATAGGAATTTAGGAATTGGAATGGATGAAATCGGACTGAAAATGAGGGAGAAGGACACCTGGACCGGTTACGCCGGTCCAAGTTGCAGGAAAAACCGGACCGGACCGGTTCGGACCGGTCTGACCGATGTAGGGGATGACTGATGACGTCATCCTGATGACGTCATCATGTTAGGGATGACGTCATCATGTCAGATCTGACAATGTCAGACTGACATGTCAGACAGTGGGCCAATGGGAGCGTGACACGTGTCACTGTCAGGGGCTGTCAGTGATGACGTCATGCTGACGTTAGCGATGACGTCATGCTGACATCAGCGATGACGTCAGCAGGTACTGTAGCAGGCGCGTGAAGCCCACGCGCAGCCACTTCAGGCGGCGCGTGAGGGCGCGTGGCAGGGAATCTGGGGAAGGTTCCAACATGTGAAATCATCTATTCGATGTAACGAACATTTTGGGACTGGTTTCGTGTCGATCGGACACCGTCTCGATATGTTTCGGGGCATCGGAAGGTTTAGGTTCGGTTTTAAAAATAGTTAAAAATATGGGAAAATTACGGGGCTTTAGTGGGAGGTTAATTAAGTAGTTAGTAACCTTCTATTACGATTTGGACAGGTTTGGGAGTCCCGGTGACGGTGATCGGCTCGGGGAGCCGTATGGCACGCAAATCGAGGCGGCAGCTCGGACGGTCTGTGAGTGGACCTTGTTTTCTAAATAGGTGCATGCATAAATGTTTATTATATGTTTTATTACTTGTTTGATGATGCCATGGGTGCATTTCTATGTGGTTACGTATAAGCACTATTTCGAGGTTTCGGCCTTATACGGTGCTTATACGGGTCTGTATTTCTTTATTGATTTAAATGAACTGGATTTGGATTTCAAAAGGATAAACTCGGGTATGAAACCCATTTGGTTTTGTCTCGGGCATATGACCTCAGATTCCGGGCACGGTGCCCAGTTGGTGTCCTATGTTCGGGTACGAGACCCAGTCACTTTACGGTTTTGATTTCAAGTCAGGGAACCTTAAATGGATTCCCAGGTTCATGACGGTTTATGGGAACCGGCATGAACCCTTGTTGCTTCTTACGGTACATGACGGTTTATGGGAACCGGCATGTTACCTCGGGTATGTTATTACGGTACATGACGGTTTATGGGAACCGGCATGTTACCTGATTATGGATATTATGGATTCATGACGGTTCAGGGGAACCGGTCATGAATGTTTATGTTATGTATATATATGTTCGTCTACCTTCCTTTAAATGTTCTACTATCTCCTCCGGGGAGGGTCGTTGGCCTGGGTGGACCCCGGAGTAGTCACGGAGCACCGACTGAGTGGAGTCACCCCCAGTTGGGTTCCTTACTCTCAGGAAAGCTATGATTACTATTACCTCGGGTAGGGTCAGTGGTCTGCGGACATTGATCTTGACCTTGAGACGATTCGGATTGAGACCCGGGTAGCGCGCGCGTGGCTTTGGATACCATGCCAGGATTGGTTGTGTGACTTATATATATGTATGTGATGGATATATGATATATGATATGTGGTGTGTACAGGTGTGCACAGGATTTGGGCAGTGGCCCGTATGGTCGTTTTTATTGTGGTCCTTTCGACCTTAGTTTATATCTGCTTTGGGCTTAGTCCCACATATGGTTGTTTTGGATAAATGGTTTTCGAATGCATGCATGCTTTTTAGTGGAGGGTACAAATGTCTTCCTTATTAAATGTTTTTATAAACTCTTTGTTTTGTCCACTCACAGTTTTTAATGTTTTGACTACCCTTCAGGTTGACATCGGATGTGGACTGTAGCAGAGACCGAGATATCACATGCCTCCTCCGGATCCTGGCGTACTCTGATAGCCCGGGAGGGCAAAGGACGAAAATATCCCTTGTCTGACACTTCGTGTCAGACGGGAGCAGGGTCATCCCGCACTAATCCCGGGGGGATTGGGATGGGTCCTGTCAACGTGGTATCAGAGCGGGGTTGTCTCTATTCGAGCAACCGTGTAGCTTATGGAGTATGTACGCAAGTCGAGGATGTGATATCTCAAGGGGCTGCAGTTCGTGGTCAACCTGATAGTTGAGGTACCGGTACGATAGTTAGTAGGATTTGCATGCCTTGGTTCGGCATTTGAGGCCGGGGTTTCCATAGTTCTGTCAAGGTTGACAGTGTGGGACCCTACGGAAGGATTAACGTGTTCGTATTCTGGAGTGTGATCGTGAGACGGTTTCGTCTTCACGATGTCGTAGGATCGATTCCGACGACTGATTCGATGTTGTGACCATTAGATGGTCGGATTATGTTGAGCTAGATGGGTTTACTGCGGTCGGCAGTTAGCTGTTGGTTTCGTGAAATCCTAGTTGGGTTGACGTCTTTATGATGTCCAGACCGCGGGGTCGGTCAGATTGTTGATTTTACTGCCTTATGCAGTTGGGTTCAGGGGAACTCTAGGTGTGATCGTGGAACCCTACCGTATGTGTATGGTTCGGAAATGGGAGTTGACTGGTGGTTTGACTTGGACGACTATTCAGATTTGGATTCGTTAGTCGGTCTAGTCATGTCAGTTTGTGTTGGGACTGCACTTCGCAGTCAGGGTTGTACGTATCGGTTAGACCGAGTTGGTTGTCGTGCTACTTCAGTTGTGGGTTGGTGCAACTAAGGTCGCGGGTGACCTGGTAGACGACATTGGCTTAGTCGAGTTACGACTGGTTAGAGTTTGATTTGGACAAGTTATCAGGGTTGGTACTTGTCGATGGAATCCCTGAGTGGGATACAGGGTAGTTGGTACGAGCGGTTGATTCCGTTGGATGCGAATCTCGATAGCGAGGTCTGGTAGTTAGGTCTGCACGAGGTTGTGGTAGACGCTACTATCGATGGACTTAGTCAAGTCTCATCAGGTCGGGTAGACTCAGGTAGTCGTGACGATGATACGGAGTGCGTGAGTAACGCATATGTACGAGCAGTGATTCTGGATTCGACTCGGTTACGGCTGAGTGCGATCGCAGAATGAGTTGGGGACGTTCGGGGAGCGTTTCCTTTTCCCGTATGAGCTGTTAGGGTGACTGTACCCAGAGTTGTCGGGTACGAGGGAGGCAGAGTTTCTCCTCTTCGAATAGAGGTACGGGGTCGTCGTTCGGTATGAGCGGAGATCCAGAGTTGTCTGATTGGCACACTTTGTGCTGATGCTGACAAGTGGTGTACTGGTACTAGTGCTGGTGTTGGTGCCGGTGATTGTGATGATGGTGAGTTACGAGTCGGGATGTGACTCCGGCGTGATTGACTTATGATTGGTATCTGTGGTTCGGGAGTGAATCACGGATAGTGACGGACTGGATAGGATCCAACGGTAGTTGAGACGTGAGGATCGAGTACTGTCATGGGGGACTAGCGACCAGTTGGTCAGTGTTGGCCGGAGTTGGTCAGAATTGGTTAGATATGGTGGTTTGCAGAGATTTGACTGCAGATCACATCAGGGGTCTGTTGTGACTTTTCAGTAGAGTGGTACATCAGATTAGGATGAATTGACATCCTTTTGGATGTACATATACGGTCGTAAATGGGCATGTGTCCATAACCAGTCTAACGGGGACACGTGGTTGATGTCCGGGTATGTTGTTTCCAATCTTGTTGGAACTTCGGAATCGCGAGAGGTTGCGATTGAAGTGACGAGTGGAATGCGGGTTTTCTGCATTGGTAACGGGTATGTCGAAGTCGTTTTGGGTGACTTCTCAGGTTCTACCATAATTGATGGTGGTAGAGGATGTAGGTGATATAGATGTTGTTGGTTGCCACTAGTACACTGATCGTGTATTGGTTGGTGGACCCGGGATCTGTTCTGAATCATCAGGAGGAGATGAGTATATCGAAGTTAGGTGACTGAGATTCCTCATTCTCTACTTGGTGGCAGACGATGTCAGGTTACCTGACGTGGTGAGTGCATCGAGTGTTGTTTGCATTCACGTATGATGGATTATTCGATCATTCTTGTTTTGCCTTGGTGGAATGACAAGGATCGATACGAGGTAATAAGTGAGAACCCACAGTCTCGGCGTGTCTCGTCGTAGACTAATCTATTTAAGATGTGGGAAATGGTCTAGGACTTTGGTTGGCGAGGCGATCCTCGATCGTGACGTCTATGGTCGGTTGACGTAGTGTTGGATCTGGATCGTGATTTGGGTATCCAGATAGGTGGAGAGTTTATTACTCTTACTTGGATGTTGAGTGAAGCATGATGGGACTGAACTTCTTTTCGAGGTAAATCCCATATGGCTTATTACTCGCCTGAGTAGTTGTCCGATGAGTAGGTGTCTGACGAGGTCGGATTTTGTCTGACCTAGTGTTGTGTTGATGTTGGGATTGACTTCCCTATGAAGTCAATCGATCGTATGGTGGTAATCGGTTGAGTGGGTAACCGAAAGGTTTGGTTTTGGTACGTCTAGGTAGACGTGAACGATATTTCAGGTTTTGGAACCAGATTTCTGGATGACGATTCAGGATTTGATTTTGGAACTTGAAAGAGGATTTCTGTATTTGGGTTTTGGAATCGGATTCTGGGTGACGATTCAGGATTTGATTCTAGAGCTTGACTGTAGATTTTCTTTTATGGACTTGGGTTCGGAATGGTTATTCCTAATACTAGTTTACGGAATGATGATTTCGGATTTGAATTTGGACAGGATTATAGATATGATTTCTGGGTTTGGATTCGGGATTTCTTACGAAATTGCGGATTCGGATTCGGATTTGGAAATAGATAATGGGTTGGAGTTTCGATTTGTCTAGATCGGACAGATGGACTCCATAATTGAAACGTGATTGACTACAACCTAGGTGGTTGTAGGCTGATTGATGGGTAGTTGTACGTACCTTGTTCATTGTTCGAGGTACGACACCGGGCAGACTTGGGATGTCTGGTGACGGTATATAGGTTATACCAGTGGTACGTTGGAGAGCGTGTTGGTAGTCGGCATGGTTCCGATACCATTGGTGTAGTCGGGGTCGTGGACTGGACGTTGGATACTGTGCATTGGGTCATGGTATTTCTGATGGGTCTAGTTACACACAGATTGAGTGAAAGGCTTTGTGGGTAAGTGTTTACTCCTGGTTAGGTCCGTTGGTGGTTAGTGTAACCACGAATGAGTATAGTGTCAGTTTTCGACTGACGACTGTCAAGTGGTGACGGTCTGTTGGAGGTGTCAGCGTGGATCGTTGAGTGAGGTCTGATGGCTCCCAGTGGGAGCAGACGTCAGGATAGATTAGTGATTGAGAAGGGAACCGTCTAGTTGTTGTATCAACAAGATGGTAGATTTGACAAGTAGTGTCAATTCGGACCGTGTGGCTACTGTTCTTCGACGTGGTCGAGTGTAGTCGATACGACGAGAGCGTTAGTGGCACGTCGGGCTGTAGACGAGTAAGGATTATTCTGTTTAGTGGGTGTACGGGTGTACACGTGTCGTGAGATCGAATTATTTACACGAGGTGGAGGTTGTGGAATCAGGATAGTTGGAGTTTCGAGAACGGAACTAAATTAAGGAGGGAAGAACGGTTGGGTTTAGGTCGGTTGGAATTTCGAGGACGAAATAATTAAGGAGGGAAGGTTGTAACGACCCGTCCCGAATTTCATGATTAGATTAGTGACTAATAACGATTAGTAAGGCTAATCTGTGATTAGTAGAGCGAAATCGGACGAACGATGCGAAATGACCGTTTTGCCCCTGGTGATGGCAAAATGTTGACTTTTCAATTGGGTGGTCAAATGGACTTTGACCGATGACCGTGACGTAGTTCGTGACGTCACGAGTTCATAGACAGGTGGCACGTTCAATTCCGACGTTCGAGGAAGAAGTTATGACGTTCGGAAGTTTAGGGGCATTTTGGTAATTTGGGTGAATAGGAGGTCAAAAGTTGACTTTTTGACCGGGAGGTCCGATGTCCGAGGGCCGAAGACCATTACGTAGATAAGGACGATACGAATCCGTAGACAGGCGGCACGTCGAATTCGGACGTTCGACGGCGAAGTTACGGTTCACGGAAGTTCCCAGTTACTATTCACGACGACACGTTTTACGAGACAAAAAGTGCAGTTTTGTCTCTAGTGGGCCCAGATATTTAATGGAGGCCCAATGGATGAGTGACACTTGTCACCCATCCACTGGCCAACCCCACCTACTCATGCACCAAACCCATCCCCGTGCATTTTCATTTCTTCATCCACACACAAACCCACCCGATCTCACCCTTTTCTCTCCATCTTCGTGCAACCCAAACCCAGCCAACCCAACCCCAATTCGGCCAGGACGGAGACCAGACGTGAGGGAAGGACTGAGGATGATGGTGGCCGGCCAAGAGGGAGCCACCGTGCACGGCCGAGACCCAAACCCGAACGGTTACCCGGTTAGGCCCAAATCTCCCATTTTGTCGATTTTTACATTATGGGTAGTTTTGGTTGATTAGGGAATGGTTGTTAGATTGTTTAGGGTGTATTGAGATGGTTTTGAACGGGGGTTGACGGCTGTGAAGCCTGGGGACGAAATCGGAAAACAGGGTCGTGGGGGGTTAATTTTTAGGGATCGATTTAGGGGGTTTTAAGTTGTTTTGCTAATTGGGTTAGATAGGAAATGAAGAAATAGGAATTTAGGAATTGGAATGGATGAAATCGGACCGAAAATGAGGGAGAAGGACACCTGGACCGGTTACGCCGGTCCAAGTTGCAGGAAAAACTGGACCGGACCGGTTCGGACCGGTCTGACTGATGTAGGGGATGACTGATGACGTCATCCTGATGACGTCATCATGTCAGGGATGACGTCATCATGTCAGATCTGACAATGTCAGACTGACATGTCAGACAGTGGGCCAATGGGAGCGTGACACGTGTCACTGTCAGGGGCTGTCAGTGATGACGTCATGCTGACGTCAGCGATGACGTCAGCAGGTACTGTAGCAGGCGCGTGAAGCCCACGCGCAGCCACTTCAGGCGGCGCGTGAGGGCGCGTGGCAGGGAATCTGGGGAAGGTTCCAACATGTGAAATCATCTATTCGATGTAACGAACATTTTGGGACTGGTTTCGTGTCGATCGGACACCGTCTCGATATGTTTCGGGGCATCGGAAGGTTTAGGTTCGGTTTTAAAAATAGTTAAAAATATGGGAAAATTACGGGGCTTTAGTGGGAGGTTAATTAAGTAGTTAGTAACCTTCTATTACGATTTGGACAGGTTTGGGAGTCCCGGTGACGGTGATCGGCTCGGGGAACCGTATGGCACGCAAATCGAGGCGGCAGCTCGGACGGTCTGTGAGTGGACCTTGTTTTCTAAATAGGTGCATGCATAAATGTTTATTATATGTTTTATTACTTGTTTGATGATGCCATGGGTGCATTTCTATGTGGTTACGTATAAGCACTATTTCGAGGTTTCGGCCTTATACGGTGCTTATACGGGTCTGTATTTCTTTATTGATTTAAATGAACTGGATTTGGATTTCAAAAGGATAAACTCGGGTATGAAACCCATTTGGTTTTGGCTCGGGCATATGACCTCAGATTCCGGGCACGGTGCCCAGTTGGTGTCCTATGTTCGGGTACGAGACCCAGTCACTTTACGGTTTTGATTTCAAGTCAGGGAACCTTAAATGGATTCCCAGGTTCATGACGGTTTATGGGAACCGGCATGAACCCTTGTTGCTTCTTACGGTACATGACGGTTTATGGGAACCGGCATGTTACCTCGGGTATTTTATTACGGTACATGACGGTTTATGGGAACCGGCATGTTACCTGATTATGGATATTATGGATTCATGACGGTTCAGGGGAACCGGTCATGAATGTTTATGTTATGTATATATATGTTCGTCTACCTTCCTTTAAATGTTCTACTATCTCCTCCGGGGAGGGTCGTTGGCCTGGGTGGACCCCGGAGTAGTCACGGAGCACCGACTGAGTGGAGTCACCCCCAGTTGGGTTCCTTACTCTCAGGAAGGCTATGATTACTATTACCTCAGGTAGGGTCAGTGGTCTGCGGACATTGATCTTGACCTTGAGATGACTCGGATTGAGACCCGGGTAGCGTGCGCGTGGCTTTGGATACCGTGACAGGATTGGTTGTGTGACTTATATATATGTATGTGATGGATATATGATATATGATATGTGGTGTGTACAGGTGTGCACAGGATTTGGGCAATGACCCGTATGGTCGTTTTTATTGTGGTCCTTTCGACCTTAGTTTATATCTGCTTTGGGCTTAGTCCCACATATGGTTGTTTTGGATAAATGGTTTTCGAATGCATGCATGCTTTTTAGTGGAGGGTACAAATGTCTTCCTTATTAAATGTTTTTATAAACTCTTTGTTTTGTCCACTCACAGTTTTTAATGTTTTGACTGCCCTTCAGGTTGACATCGGATGTGGACTGTAGCAGAGACCGAGATATCACATGCCTCCTCCGGATCCTGGCGTACTCTGATAGCCCGGGAGGGCAAAGGACGAAAATATCCCTTGTCTGACACTTCGTGTCAGACGGGAGCAGGGTCATCCCGCACTAATCCCGGGGGGATTGGGATGGGTCCTGTCAATATACATACATATAAACTAAATCAAATATATATGTATGTACTATATATATGTGCTAACTCATATACATGTGTATATACATGTGTATATATATGCATATACTAACTCATATACATATGTATTTATTATATATATACATATACATAAAAGAGTTAGCATACAACTTATATATAAACTATATATATACTTAACTCACGTATTTCGAGGAATTCTCAATTACTCTACTCTTACATTTGCGCTCCTCGTCTGGTGTGACGCAATAGAAATCGAGCTAATTCAAGTAGTTACTTAAACTTTATAATCATCAATTATTGTATTATACTTTATACTTCCGCTTTCGCGTTGAATTGTTAGTTAGTTTTTACTAACTATAATTCACACCACCGCTTTAACTTTTTCAGTTTTCATCATCTAAACTTCACCGTTCATATGTCGACGTTCTTTTAGATTTTGGCATCCTAGTGGATTTTTCGGGGTCAAAGTCTGTACATTTAGCATCAGGGCATAGTTTTATGGCATGTCAGTTGTCACAAATACCTGACGATATGTATAAACATACTAAGAAAAAACTCAAGTCAAAGGAGACTGCATGGTGAAGGAAATTGTGGGTTGCATTTGCATGTAGGATTTTAAAAAATAAGGGCTTTTTGCCAGGAGAATAAATAGGAAAGTTTAGTCTTTTCTACTAGGACTATAAATAGGTATTTTTTAACGGATAAATAGTTTTTTTTTTAATAAGAAAATAATAATTTTTTTGCATTTTGTGGAATGTGTTAAAAGTGGAATTATATGTAAATTATGATTAAAATGTGGATGAAAGATGATTTATTTGGCTGGAGATGGTGAGGTAGGACTCATATTATATTCAGGTCTATATGTATTTACCTACGCTCTAAATTATAATAGTTGAATAATAAAAAAGAGGAGGGGAGCATATTAAAAATAGCACATAATATTCTTTTTTTTATGAAGGAATGCCACATAATTTATATTTTTGATAAAGTATATTCCTAATACTAATAAAATCAACAAATATAAATAGGGGTTGGCAAAAAAAAATATAAATAGGATTTATTTATATTACATACATTTTTTTAAAACTGAAAAAGGAAACCAAATGTATTTAATTGTATGGATTCTTGTAAAAAAGAAATTGAAAACCACGTAATCTTTGTATCATTTTCCAAAAATTACTCTTGGATATTATAAAGCAAAAGGACATTAAACAGCCACCAATCCATTACCAAACTAATCATTGGTTTGAATCAGAAAGGTTGTACCCAACAAACCTTTTTACCGAAAGAAACCGAAAAAATATAAAATATTAATATTTTTTATAAAAAAATATTAAATAAATTTGACATTTATAAAGAAAGCATGATTTGGTCGGAGAGATATTACAAAAGAACTCTCTGGATTATATCCCCTTGATTACTGATTGCCTACGTCAAAGCTGCAGGTTAACGTTCCTACAGCTGCAGGTTCATTGACCACGATGCTTTCATTTGAAAACGTGGCGCACGTCTACACGACCAACATTGATCCCCAGCATAAGAACTCTGTGGTGGCGCTCCTTGCAAGAAACGTCTGGCGGGACCCACCCCCCACCCCCCGCCGGCCCCTGCGTGTATGTATTCATTTCTGTTCAGCGAATCGCTGACTCCTGGTTCCCCGCGAATTATTAAGGCGATTGTGACATTACACGTGGGTTGTTCGCCAGTTGTTGTCTTTATTTGATCATCACCAGTAGCAGATACCCACGTGGCCTGTCTTTGATACACGCACATGGGATGGCATGCATGCATATCCAATATATCATCATAGAGAAGCATGATGCAATATAATCATGGACATGCATGTATGATGGATGTCAAAAATAGGGAGATGGGGCCACGAAGCCAGCAACTTGTAGCCTGATAGTGATAAGTTTGGTCGGCCGGTGGCTGGTGGCTGGTGGCTGGTGGTTGACTTAACTATATCCCGGAGTAGAGGGGATATATAGGCAAGGCATTGTTCCGCAGATACCTGATCAATAAGACCAACCTTGATTACAAGCAAGCCAACTTGTTCCAAGATTCTTTAGGAAGGCAAAAACAAAGAAATTAGCTAACGACGAATTATGAAAATCCATCATTTCGGGCACTGATGACTCACATATGTTTCTCAACACATCCAAAATAATCGAAAGATTCACCGCTGACTTGAACCTAAACCAAGATAAGTTTTGGTACTGCATTCTTCCTGACCCAAAAAAGATAATAGAACCCAAAGATCAGTTTTGGTGAGAAATGCCATCTTCCTCAAGCCAAATAGTTCCTCCCACTCTATATACATACGAATGAGTTGAGGATTTATATTTTATATTTTCTCTACCAAGGTAAGCATCGGTTTTCCTCCACTGCATTTGGAGCAGGTCCCAAATTTCGTAATTAGGTGTGGTGGATGAGACCCTCCAAGCGGTGAAAGAGTAGTTGCCTGGGAAACAAGTCAAGAATCATTGGGCAGGTGGTGTCTTCACGTCAGTGAACGTGGGTACTAAGGGAGTGACAAGCCTAAAATATTGAGTCCCACATAACAAGGTATGCATTTAACTTGGGGTTTAGGTTAAACTGGGTCGAGTGTGACCCATTTTACACCTCATGTCCGTTACCAGTGTCAGCTTACAAATCAACATGCCCCGATGATGCTTTTTAGTAACTACTGAAAAAGCTGGTCCTCAAGAAGATACTAAAAAAACTGAAGATTAAAGATGTGTGTATATGTAAAACAAATATATATACATATATATATATATATATATATCCAAGATACAAATTGGTGTTGTAGAACATATAGCACATCTAGCAGTTGCGTAATTTTAAGAAAATTGGAAAATACCTAAAACCCGTCGCCCCCATGAAGAAGGCTGCGTGAAGCACCACTAGTGCCCCAAGCCCTCTCCTTCCAAATATTCTCTACTTCCTCAAATGTCAAGCCTTTAGTCTCCGGCAGCAACAGAATCACAAACACAAAAGCAATGACAGCCACAACCGCAAGGATTAAGAAAGTGGCACCTGTTCCGATACATTCAGCAATAGAAAGGAATGTCTGGGCCACAATCAAATTCGATATCCAATTCACAGTAGCCGACATGCCTCCACATATCCCTCTATATGCTTCAGGATATATCTCTGAGTTCACTGTCCATGGCACAGGTCCCATCCCCGGTGAAAAGAAACCAATGTACAGGGCTAAACCTAGAACTGCAATCCACCCATATACTACACTTGTATAACCCGATGATTGCAAGAAAAAAGCAGCTGACAGGATAACAAGTGAAACAACAACACCACTTAAGCTTGAGAGGGCCAACTTTCTTCTGCCGAAATGGTCAATGAGATAAATACCAAGAACTGTCCCAACAGCATTCATGGCAGCCACAATAAGGGAGAGTGAAAGAGCTAATTGGTTGGACTCGAAGCCAGCCATCTGGACAATTGTTGGGCTGTAGTACATGACAGTATTGATACCAGTAAATTGCTGAAATGCCTAAACAACCAAAAAATTGTCACCATATGCAATAATGCACTTCATAGTAAGTGAATACATCCTGATTAACAGCATAGATTCGATTTTGTTACATTAGTCCACGTGAAAAAGACATCAATAATACAAAATGAAGATTCAACGACAAGAGGTAAAGAAAGATCAAAAAAGAAAAAAGTTCCAGCACTAGAACTGGAATCAGAACCTGTGCAATTTTTTATCACTCTGAAAGGGCCAGCCTAAGCCTTTAGAAATGCCATGGGTAAGGATTAATGCAACTGAAAGAATTATCAGGGGATCATCCAACAAGATGTGATTAAAACTCGCATAAGGGAAAATTAAACAAGGCAACATTTTTAAGGACTGTTCCGACACAAAACTAAGCTAATTGCAATTAAACCCTTTCAACTAGCTCATTCATGCCAAGGAAAATTTGCAATGTTAAGTAGATTATCTACTAAGACAAATGGAATCCTTCATATGCAGTCAGTGATAAACACCATCCCCAATGCTGCAACTACCACACCTCCCTACTGGAAAATCAAAGAATACATTACAAACCTAAGGCTGCTTCATCCACCATCATGAGTTTAATGGGAAGATAAACTTGGAATATCAGAAGATAAAGACAAATGAAATCAAATAACATACTAATGAACCTTACATCTGCTCTCTTTATCACTTCATTTGCACCTCCAAAATTCTCATATTAAACAGAACAAAATTCAGTTCATAGAATTTAGCACCAAAACTCTAATCTATACAGTATATTGCTTGTCAGGTAGTGGGTGAGCAAGAGACGAAATAAGGAAGAATACAAAGTCTTCCTGTTCAATCTCCCTCTCCCTTTACTCTTCTTCATTATTTTTATCACTTTTATGTAGTGAACCTAGGGTGTATATATATATATAGGCTAGTGGAACTCAGCCAAATTAGCATAATATAGTGAAACTAATGTTCCATGTCATTCTGCATTTAGGATTTAGGAACAAGAACAAAATCCTATTTTATAACTTAATAAGTTCAATTGAATAGCCCATCCTACCTGAAGCCCAGCCCCAGCCAGAAACGCAAGTCTGATTTCTTTTAATTTGAAAACATTCCAGTAACTAACATCCTTCTTCTTGTGCTGTTCTTCCTCTGCTTGAGAAGAAAGATAATCTATTTCGTCTTCCAAGCGAGATAAATTATAAATTCTGGACATCACAACAATGGCATTATCTTTATCACCCTGCAAATTAAGATAAAATATCAGATTTGATTATGCATGAGGAAAGAAACAGCTAGAATAGGGAGAGAGAAATCATCAGAGCACAATTTTCTTTTTTTCTAGCTATATAATTATGCAATTCTACCCTTCTGCCTCACAGCTTGACTTTTTCACATTATATATATGTTTCCATATTCTTTATCATCAGTTTAAAAATCAAATATCTAAGTCGCTCATTGTCATCTTCAACATAGTCACTAGTTGTTGTAGCTGTCTGTGTGTTGGTGAACCGTGGTCCTCACAGGAACACGTTCCAATCTTGTCACTTTGATTGTTTGCATTAGTCACCTTTTCTTCCTTGATTTGGTTGCTTAAGTGCAGTTTGGCTGCTCCCTACCTATAAGATTTGATTTGGTTGTTTAATGTTAAAGCTTCCTTGTAGTTATTTTATTTATCCATGCGTTAAATAGATAGAGTGTGCACATGCGTGAGTATGCACAGGTATGCGTGAGTAGGCACAGGTGTGCATTTCTTCGTTTTATGCCAGAAATAGTTGTCTGAGACATGGGATGCCCAACTTGGTGGTCTTAAGAAGAAAAGCGATTTGTAGTTAAGCTTAAGTTTTTGAAATGACAAGCACATGATGCCATACTAAGTTGTTTGCGAATGCATCAGTTGTCTTTATCTTATGCAAGGTTATGATGTTAGGGACACAGCAGTAAGTTGTTAAGTAGGCAATAACATTCTAATTATTCTTCAAATAGGGAATTAGTACCCAAAGATTTCAACTTTATAGTTTAAAGTTTGGCACATCCATCACAAATCTAGTTTATTTAATTTCTCATTTTATACTTTTAAGCTCATTTATCATTTTTAAAGTACTAATAGTATATGTAACAAGTTGAGCATGATCATCATGCTCATGCTCCAGGGATTGCACACTAGAGAAATGATACTGTAAATTTAGATACTAAGAAAAAATGGTTACCCGGTTTGTTCAGGGTGTTATGTAGTTATATGATTAAATAATCTGGTTAACTCTGATAGACGTATATCATTCTCTCCCTACTTTCTCAACCCACGAAATTATAATTTACCTTCATAAAAAGCCATCGAGGAGACTCTGGCAGACACAGCATGAGAAAGAACTGAATGATAGCAGGAACACCTGATACTCCAAGCATCCATCGCCATGTCCCAGGGACCTGCATTAGCACAACCATGTCAACATGGAATACAAGAAAGTAAGATCTACCACGCCATGGAAAGTTACAAAAGTTGAACTAACCCATGCACCAGTGCCAGAACACCAAGTAAATGAACTAATATCAACATTTTAGATATCAGTAATCAAGCTCCAGAAGTACATCACATATAAAAATTAATGGCATTCAGTTTATCAACCAGAAATTTACAACTTAATATTTCAGGACTGCTCATATTATATTACTTGTACTGGTTAACATCTTGAAATAATACATGCAACAAACACTAAGCCAAAACAACAAAAACTGAAAAGATAAGAAAAAACGTGATAAATTAGATAGCAGAAATACGGCAAGTGAATAGCTTCTGCTCATGTGAACTAGAATTTCATATCTTATTTTACCTCGAAACTCCAACAAGGATAGTTCATTTTCTTCTTCTTCTGTTTCTGAAGATGAAATGAAAAACGCACGTAGAAATTCATCTTTTCCTTAGTTCCAGACACAAATGAAAGTGGAACAACTACAACTTCTAACACTTAAAATGACAGTTAAAGTTGGAGCACTTAGTTGAAAAAGGCTACTTCTTAGCTCCAAAGAGTTATCTCTTAGGGACCAAAGATTCAGGTGAGATAATTAAGCATTACTGTTGCTAACAACTATAAGCGAAGACAAATAAACACTTTGTCCTTGATCAGAAACACTAAGTTACATGCAAAAAATTAACAGCTCAACACATCATCCACAAAATAACAGAAGAAACTCCTACAGGATATTTCTCGGCCCAAAACTCTTAATCTGATGCTGCCCCTGCAAAACTGCAAAATTGGAGACCTTTCATTCGAGCAACATAACTGCCATAAGATTTACACAACACAATTTTTCCTGCAATAACTTTTGCATACAAGAGATGTCGAATTAACTTTTTCGGGTCCCTGGGTTAAAGGTTGAAAGAAAGAAAAAAATTATATAAAATAATAATGGCAGAGATTCATACCCTCAACATCTCATGATCTATTACCAGACAACCTTTCAAGTACACCTTCAGTGTCCTGTCATTCAGTAATTTTAGCCGGGAAATATTTAATTTTATTTTTCAAATTCTATGAAAACCAGGAGCCTACTTTGAACAAACGAAAACCATCAAACGAGACCACATATACTATCACCAAACATTCAAATTGTATAATTGAATTCCTATAAAGTAAATTTCTTTTATTCTTTCGTTTTTTCTTTCTTTCTTTCTTTTTCTTTTTTGGGAAAAATATCTTTCTATCCTCTGGTAGACTTGGGCAGAATATCCCAATTATGATAAGTATACAAAAGAAAAGAATAAAAAGGTTTCTCTTCTGAATCTGTGCAATTGATTCAGTATTTTGAAACCTCATTCTGTGAATTAAATCATGGCGTGGTAACATAAAATGAAACAAATAAGCCTTATTAAACATAAACAATTGTTCGCCACACACAGCTCCCCAAACCAAAAAATACTCCAATACAAAACTACAATAAAAACAACAAACTATGGGTTCCTAGGGAAATAAGTTTTCTTTGAGGAGAACATATACAGTTTATTAAATAAATTCTAGACAATGATGGAAGAAAATCAAATTGCTAAGATAAGTCTAACCTCTGTAAAAACAAGATTTACAAGGTAGGAAAGAAACTGGCCACCAGTTATCATAAGAACATTCGTGCTCACTAGCCCTCCTCTTATTTCTGATGGAGATGCCTCTGCGATATAAACAGGAGCAGTAACAGATGCAACACCAACACCGAGGCCAACCAGAAGTCGCCCCACTATAAGAACGTATGGATCTGGAGCAGCAGCCATGACAATCGCCCCAAGAGCAAAGACAACATCCGCTAGAAGAGTAGCCTTCTTACGTCCATAAGCATCATTAATCCAACCCCCTGCAGCTGCTCCAATTATAGCACCAACAATGGCCATGCTTACAATCGTTTCCTGCCAACTTAAAGAATCAGAGTGTTTGAAGAAAAGATTCAAATTTTTACAATTTATGTTTTGCAGTTATCAAGAATTTAACAAAACCAAGTCAGTCAAAGGGGCAGAGGCAGCTACTTAGATGCCAATATCACAATAATTCGCCACCACCATCCCATCAATCCAGGTGGGAGACCCCAACATAAGAATTTTTTCATCAAGATCTTTCTCTTCCTTTATTCAGATCCCCACTCAGCCATACACTGAAAAAAGAAATGGTTCTATTTCCAATTGCTCTTCCATACTCAACCTTATCTCTACCCCAAGACAAAGCTTACCATAACACAAAATGCTTGTACCTGAAGGAAACTACTCGTCTTGACAGCCTCAAAATCATCTTTGATATACAGAAGGGCCCCTGATATCACACCTGTGATCAATGTCATCCAATGTTCTTAAATCTTCAGAGAAAAATAACAGACTAAAGCTGTAAAATGAAAGAGACGAACACCTCCTAAAACCTGTTGAGTCTTTCTCTCCACATGACATCCATGCCTTTAGAAAACCTCATTTCTACTCAATTTATTTTTCCAAATTTGTTTTCATTTGTCCACATGGTTGATTGTTTTAGGATGTACAATCATCATTTAGAACTTAGACTTCAAGTTTGTGATCTCAGATCGCTTCGATTATAGGTTTAAGTATCAAATTTAGGGCTCCGCCCAAAAATTTAATACATAAAACCTACAATCAAAGCTCCAAAGGACCATTCTTTACCCTAACTAATCAACCATGTCAATAAATGTGACCAAAGTTGAAGAAAATTGTGTATAAATGAGGTTTTCACTATAAGCCTTTTCTTTAATAACGAGGGATTTCCTATATGGAGAAAATGTGCTTGTTGATATCAGGGGTTCATACCTACTATATTCTCCAAAAGAAGGAAAGGCCCTTGCCTGCTAAGGAAAGGCTTATACCATTATGTTGACGCTAGCAAGGACCACTATATTTAAACACCATCTAATTGTCATTCAATCTAAGACAGCACTGAAAGCTTGTAGCGAGCAGTCCTATAGAATAAAATCTTATGTCCAGATAATATACATGTGCCTACATAAAATATGGGTGAAAGTTAATTCTAGCCCTTGGCTTGAAAAATCTTGCAATGTCAGATCTAACAATTTCAAAATGTGTAACATTTTAGGTTGGCCATCGTGTCATCCGTTTCAACCTACGTGGCAGAATTGGCCCTGGGTTTATGCGGATGTGGATGCAAAATTTCGCACCATGGGGACTAAAAAGTAAATTACATATGCGAATGCTTGTAAGCCAGTGGTTTTTCTTACGTTGGAAAAATTCTTCCATACAATAGGTGTATACAGTAACTGATCCAGTAAACAGCAAGTGAGGAGAGAAGCGCCATGGACACCCATTGCATGCAAGAATTTCTCCCCACTTAATGTAGAGTGCTGATATTATGTTGAAGAAAAAAGGCTTATTAGACTAAATGCACCTTGAATTCGCATATTTGTCACACTTTGCACCCTATACTCATTATTGCTTCACTTAACTGCTCCTTTTCTATTACTTCCATTCAATTTGGCATTCAAATGATTATGTGGGGCCTCCATGGATTAAAATATATTAAATTAATAACGGGCAATTATGAAATTTCACAATTCTCCTACTCAACCTCTCCAACCCTAATCCCTTCCTCAGACCCAAAATTTATCTCTCTCTCCACCTTTAAGTTTCATCTTCGACCATATCAGCTGTTTAGAAGAAGAAGGAACTCAAATCGACCAAACTCGAAGCTGGTGCTGGAGCATTTTGAATTCGGTTTCGGAGTTGACAAGAGGACTGGTTTTGGGGAAATTCAAATCTGCATCGGCATAGCAGAATGTGAGGAAAACGGATTTGCGAGGTATGAGTGTGGGAGTTCTTGGGTCCGAACCACAGTGGCTGTGTTATACAATATGAATTCAAAGATAAAAAAATTGAGGTAACAGAGGTAGAGAGGGAACGATAAATTCATCTGGTGTTGGTTGGAGAAAGCAGAGGATGATGGGGCTCGCCGACGATGAGCTGTGGGCTTGCCCACTTGAGAAAATTCACCCAAATTCAAAAGCATATTACGGTGTGTATTTGAAAAGAAATGATATTTACGATGAATTCATTATTGCCCTCTTTTACGGATAAATTTAGCCAAATTAAGTTGAATCCCTAAATTTAAAAAGATATGATATTTATGGTGTGTATATATAAGTTGAGAATGATGGGTTTGTTGGAATCTGATTCAGTGAAAAGCATATTATGATGAAGATCCTCCCCATCCCTCACTCTATCATTCTCAACTTAATTCGATAAATTCATTATTGAGATAACCTCATCATCGACGGGGAGGTTATCGAAAGAGAAAGCCGACAAGGACGAAGAAGCAGTGGTAGAAGCAGAAGAAGAAGAAGAAGAAGGCGACAAAGGCGATTGAGTGAGACCAACCTTCTCTCTTAAGTCCTTAAGCAATGTCCCCCATTTCATCGTTTTTCCTTTCGATCCCTGAAACATACACCTATTCTCTCATCTGCCGCACCAGATCCAAACGCCTCTGGAAGGATCTGATCCAGCCGATAACCTCCCCATTCCTCCCTCTATAATTCCAATTTCCTCCTCCGCCCCAAAAGAGTCCAAACACAAATTCCAGGAAAATGAAATAATCGAGGAAGAAGATGATCAATTATATGATATAATTAATCTTGGAATTTATGGGTCCCAATCCCTTCCACATAAGAGTCTTACATGGCAAAAATGTGTCAACATGTCAAAAATTCCAATTTTACCCTTACTTTTCACAGCTACTTAACATCTGTGACGGAAAAAGAGTTGAGTGACTCAACTCGACCGTTTCATGCAATTAAGTGAAGCAATAACGAGTACAGGGTGCAAAATGTGACAAATGTGCGAAGTCATGTTGCATTTAGTCTAATAAGCCAAGAAAAACCTAGGGCGGTGTATAGAAAAACCCACACCACCAATAAAAATAACGAGGACAAATACATGATCTTAGTTATACTTGATACGAGTTTTAGTAAAGATGTTACTTTTCTTCGCCAGCAATAAAAATAAATAAAGACAGAAAAACTTGCCCAAACATAATGGAGGGTGCAAGATTACTACATAGACAATGCTTAGCAAATTTGAACTTAAAGAAAATCAGAAATACCAAAAAACCAAAATTTGGGAAAACATTACACAGCTTGATTCAATTTTTTCTGCCTGAATCACACTTAACAAGGAAAGTTACTACATAGACCAAAAATGTTGCATGCTGAGTTGTTTCATCGAACTAAATAATCACTTCACACCACTAGGTTAGTAATTAAGGCATGAGAAGCTCCACTATTCAGCTTGCAACATAAATTTTGTTAATTTCCTCAGATTCGGCTAATATGTGTATAAACAAACAAAAAAACGTACCCAAACATTTTTCTCTGGTTTCATCTAATGTTGAATTTGGGTTATGTAGAAAAGGATTTCAAAATTACTTTGCTTCTTCAACATGACCAACTCCAGAAAAGAAAAAGGAATCTTTCTGAGCCCAAAATCTTTATGCCCATTCCTAAATAAATAGAATATACATATCATGCTCCTCGTAGTGTTTTTAAAAACGACAACAGCAGCAACAGAAACAACCATTATCCTCCACAAAGAGATAGATGTATGTATGCATTTATGTAATTTTGTACCAGAATAAAAGTAAGAATTGGCTGCGGTTGTTAGTACCTGTGTCGTAGCCAAAGAGGAGTCCACCAATCCCAGCTACCAGAGTTAAACGGAGAATGTAAGGATTCTTGAAATATAACATTTTCCTCTCTGGATGCAAATCCAAGTACCCCGAGCTCCCTGGCATCGACCCCAACGTCATCTTCTCTCTTCCTCGGACGCTGAGCTACTAAGCTTCTCAATCAGACACCCAAACACTGATGGCCAAAAAACCGAAGCCAAACAACCAAAATTTCGCGAATACAACAGAGAAATTCAAGCAGAAAAAACAAATCAAGAATTTCAATTTCTTCTAACTGTACCAACCCCAAAAATGCTGGGATGTGATTTTCTTATTATGATTTTACAGGAAACCGCTACAATCTAACCGAGTACAGAGACGAAAATGAGGATTGGGAGGATAAAACGGGAGATTTTGGTGGGGAGACGATTCGAAAATCAGATTCTACTACTCTAAATGCAAAGCTCGCAAGATTTTCCCGAGAAAATAGATGGCAAAGATTTTCCAAGAGAATTTAGATGTCCTGACTCCTGTATGTCCGGGTTTTGGTTCGCCGAGTAAGAAATTTTAAAGGCCGCCGATGCTGGCAAATTTATTGCAACACCTGGAGGCCAAAGCTTATCTGTAATGTCATCCGATCTGCCGTAATGTAAGCGGATTCATTTATTTATTTTCATTTATTGTCCTTGCATTTCATTTTTAATTCTTTTAAAAATTATTATTTACCCTGAATTGGATATTTCTCTAACGCTAAGTCGATTTTTGTCCAAAGATAATTTTTTTTCCATGAAATTCATCTTTACAAAAAAAAAAAAAAAATTCAACATCCTCAGCAATAAAGTTAAAAAATCAGTCTGGTTCATAATCCAACCATATATGGCACCCTTCTAAATTCCTCACATAGGCAACAATAGAATTAGCTACTTTATTACAAACGCTTGGAGCAAATAGAATAGAGAAAGAAAAAAATAGGCCTAAGGACTTGGATATCAAATAAGATGTTGGCAATCAACTCCTCCTTACCTTGATGTTGCACTAGCTCGATCAAACGAAGAGAGTCCGTCTCCACCACCACCTTACGATGACTAGCCACAAGGTAAGCCTCCAAACACTATAGAACCGCCAAAACCTAAGCGTTAAGCGTCGAAGCACACCGTAGGGCGCCTTCCCTGACAAAACCCATCTCAATCCCTCCAAAATTAACGCGGGATGTGTCATGCTCCCGTCTGACACGAAGTGTCAGATAAGGGATAATTCATACCTTAGCCAATACGGGGCTCCTAGAGCGCGCTAGGATCGTTGGAGGAGTATAATGTCTCGGTCTCTGCTACAGCCTGCATCCGTGATCAACCTGAAGGGCATTAAAACCATTAAGAACTGTGAGTGGACGAAAATCAAGTTCATAAAAACACATTTCATAAAGATATTTATGTCTTTCACTATGCATGCATCGAAAATCAGTAATCAAAACATTTACTCAAATGAACCATTAGGGCCTTTGCCCAAAAAACGTAACTCAAAACTAAGAGTGGGAACTGAGCCCAAAACTGTAGAATACCAAAATCTGTAAATCCAGAACCAAGTGGGCCACTACCTACATCCATAACCACAAATCCACAAATACCGAAATACCATTTCATGAATCCAATAATCCATATTTACCACATAACCATCCTCGGCATCCCAGATGTCTAGCGTCCCAAATGCTTGACATCTCAGACGTCATATCTCACGATAAAAGCAACGTGTGCTACACGGAGTCTCTTCGGGTCAATATCTCTAACATCCTAGATGTCTGACGTCCTAGACGTCTAATCATAACAATCCTGCTCCTAAGTTACTGTACATTCCGGTAGCTCAGTATAATGACCATTCGCAAGCAATGCACTGTGACTTCCCCAGTGTCCCAGACACGTGGAGGAGACAATCACATATCCTCGTATGAAGATGGTATATGAAAAACAGTTTTACAAGTCATTTCAAAACATCTGAATGGGCCCTGCCCGAAATTCCCATAAAACATCACAAATCCATTTAGGGTCTCCGACCCGAAATCACGTTTATGAAACATAGGGTCCCAGACTCGAAATCACATTTATAAAACCCAACTGGGCCTCATGCCCGATTTTGTAAACAACTGGGCCCCCAGCCCGATCACATACCTCAAAAGGGTCTCAACCCGATTTCGTAAACCAATTGGGCCACTAGCCCAATCACATAATTCAAATGGGTCTCATGTCCGAGTTCATCTTTCCAACACCCAAAACTAGTTCATCAAACCATCAATGAAACCACATGCACATAAAACTACAGTAAAACCATAAATCTCGATACACGTGCAAATACAGGATTATCTCGAGATACGTGCAACCATGTAAACACCAATGCCATAATCATCACTATAGAAATCACATATATAAAACATATAAAATAGTTAAGCATGCATCACAGTTTAAAAAACGTTGTCCACTCAGAGACCGTTCTACGCTGCCGCCTCGATACTTGTGCCATAAGCCTTCCCGAGTCACAACGCTATCACCGGGACTTCCAAACCTGTCCAAATCATACTAGAGGGTTACTAACCTCTTCATTAACTTCTGATTAAAGCCCAGCAGTTTTTCCGAATTTTTAACTATTTTTAAACTCAATCCTAAACCTTCGAACACCCCAAACTATATCGAAACGATGTCCGATCGACATGAAACCAGTCCCAAAATGTTTGTTACATCGAATAGATGATCTTACGTGTTGGACACTTCCCCAAAGGAAAGCCCACGTGCCCTCACGAGCTGCCCAAAGGGGTTGCGCGTGAAAGCCACGTGCGCCTGCACTGTTCATCCCCTGTCATTTGGCAAACCGGGTCCAAACCGGGTCAACTGGTTTCGATCGGACCAGACCGGCGAGACCGGTCCAGTGTTCTATCTCCTCTATTTTTGATCATTTTTTCCATTCTTTCAATTCCTATAGGTTCCTATTATCATTCCCTATCGATCTACGTCCTCAAAACACGAGAAAAACAATAAAAAAACATACCTCTCATGATCAAACAGTGAGCCCGACTTTCAAGCTCAGTTCCTAGTCCTTTCAGCCTCTCATTTCCTTCGAAAATGATCCCCACAGAGTTGTCTTGGTCCCTAGGTCGTGTTAGAATCAATAGAAACTCAAAACAACATCCAAAAACTAGGTTTCCAAATTTTTTGTCAACACGGGTCACAGGTTACCTGTGTTCCAGTTTTCCTCCACCGTCCACGGCGGTCACGCCGTCACTGCTGCCCCCCGCAGTCTCATGTCACTCTCAGTCTCTCATCTACTCTTTGGTCACAACTGCAGGTAATGGGTGAAAGTGGTATGAGGTTGTGTTCTTTGCGGGTTTGAGAGATGTCGAGATAAAGAGAGATTGAGTTTGATGATGATGATGATGATCAAATGAGATAGGATGGGTTGTGAGGATGAGGGGGCTGAGGAAAATGGACGGCTGGGATTGGGTGAGAGTGTGTGTGAGTTTTAATTAATTAATTAATTGGCTAATAGATCTAGATCCTTTTTTTTAGGGAAAAGCCCCCAATGGGATGAGTGACCCTTATCACTCATCCAAGGGCCCCACAATTAGTTAATCCCTAATTAGATTTAATTAATATTTTATTCGGATCCCGAGACTTAAATCCCCAATTTAGATCCCGTGACCATAACTTCTCCGTTCGACATTTGATTTCGACATGTCTCCTGTCTACGTACTCGTGACGTCCCGATCTACCTCAAGATCATCGGTCCTCGTACGTTTGACTCCCCGAGTCAAAAATCAACATTTTTCTCATTACTAGGGGTAAAACGGTCATTTTACACCGTCCGTCTGATTTCGCTAATCACCGATTAATCTCACTAATCTTTCATTAGTCACTAATCTAATCTCGGAATTCGAGACGGATCGTTACAACCTTCCCCCCTTAAATAATTTTGTCCTCGAAATTCCACTAACCACAACCAAATAGTGGAAATCCAAACATGTCCCACTACTCGGGCACTCTCGTGTAATCGTACACGTCCAATATAACCACACTTAGACTCGGAAGTCTCACTCGAGACACAATAACGGTGTCTCGTCGGTCACTCACTCTGTTAGATCAGTGATACTAAGTTGACGTCAGATCCTTATCAGTCAATCACTCTGACACGTTCCAACCTACAACCGTCAGGCTGAAAGTACGTACTCCCACTATAGCTATCACATCCAAGCCGACATCCAGCTCAGCATCCGATTAGACAATATCTTATAAATCCTGCCATTACAATGGCACGAATCCCATCTTGTAGGCCATACACCAACCTGCGGCATCTATCGACCTCACATCAATGTGCACTTGTACACCCACTAACCAACACAATACTTGTCTGTACCCAGATGTTCCACCAACACTCACGTCACATCGACTACACTCGACCACGTCGAGTGACATCGATCACACATCTCGAGTTGATAACACCCAAAAATTCTACCATTATGCCAACACTTCCCACACTGTCACCACTTGACAGTCGCCAGTCAAAACTGACATTATACTAGCTTGTGATTACACTAACCACCAACTCACTCACCCTGAGTATACGTATACCAACAAAGCACTCGACCTGTGTGTAACTGGACCCCATTGAATACCTGCTCAGCAGTGAGACACATTACAACTCTAGGGTTTCATTAGCCATCCACATCTCTAAGCACCTGCTCATACAATCACTGAACCCATCAAAATCACTCTGGCCCAGTGCACAATATTCAATGTCCAGTTCACGTCCTCAACCAAACCAATGATATCGGAGCTAAGCCGATTACCAACACGTTCATCCATATACTACTAGTACCTCCTATATACCATCATCAACCACCATGTAGGCATGTGCGGTATCGGTCCTCACACAACGTACCCTGTACGTACATCCATCTACCAACCAGCCCACTATATAGCTCGTAGCTAAACACGCTTCAATTTTGGAGTCTATCAATCCAATCTCACATGAGACAGACCATACACTCCCAATTCCGTGTCCATTCCAAGTCCCCTGGTCACCCGACCAACATCAATACGTTTACTCCCAATCACGTCAACCAACATTTACCAAACCGACTCACGCCCACCAAGGCGTACCCATTCATGCCAAATGGGCATCAAATCTCACCATGTTTACTAAGACGCACCAATTCCGAACCTATCGATTATCTACTCATTCGATTACCATACCATATTCGATTGACTTCAAAAGAAAGCCAATCCCATCATTCACATATCCAAGATGATCGTACACACCTCAAATCACTCAACTACCGTCTCATACAGGATTAACTTCAAAAAGATGTCGACCCAACATTCCCATATCCAAATATCCAAGACATGGCAATAAACTCTCCACCTACTCCACACACACATATCCAACCTCTGTCTTGTCATCTCACCAGCTAAACCACAAGATTCCTCAACTATCTCACAAAACGATTCTCCTCTGCTCCTAGTTTAGCATAATCAGTAAGAAGAAGTCTGCCAACACGGGCACGACATCGCGATTCACGCCATCCTGATCCACCACAACATTACCCGATCATCAAGATCGCGATCCAGATCCACCTAGGATCCTCACATGCTCACTCCGCTAACAACCAAATCTCAAGTCATAGGGTCTTACACCCTCATTGAATCTGCATCCTACCGAATCGTTTCTCAACCACTTTCACCTTTAAATATATCAGTCAATGATGGAACACGTCTAGACTGTGGGTCCTCACCAATTTCCTCGTATCGATCATTGTCATCCCACCTAGGGAAAATCAAAGGTGATCCAAAATGATGACATCAAAATTTATCATACGTAAGTGCAAACACAAACTCACTGCACTCACCACACCATATAACCCAACATCGTCTGCCACCAAGTAGAAAATGAGAAATCTCATTCACCTAACCTCAAAATACCCAACTCCTCATAATGACCCAAAACAAATCACGGTTCCACCTACGAATACACGATCACCACACCAGTGACACCCAGCATCATCGGTTACAAGGTAAAAATATAATAAGTTCACCTCACCAACCAATAATATATGTTGATAACTTCTTGACATCCATCCCCAATTCGGAATCAAACACCCTTCTCATCGTCTCAACCACAACTTCTCTTGATTCCGAAGTTCCAACCATGTTGGAAATAGATATGCTTCCAACTAGATGTCAAGTCCAACCACTGGACTTCCCAAATCCTCAACTCACTCAGACAACCACGTGTCTACAACCAATCTATCCCCAGACCGCCTGTTCATTTATAACCGTTTATGCACATCGAAAAGAATGTAATTCGTTACTATCTTATTCTCACATCTCAACCTTACAGGCTCAACTCACGGGTTTCCATGTTATTCACAATTACACAATCTCACATCAACACTACCATTAATTCTCTTCGGCTTCTTCCAATTTCAATAAATTCTTAGCACATCCTCGTAAGACTAGAAACACACAACCACTCAAGTTTCGGAGTTAACGACAACTCCCCGAATCCACTTATTTCCATGACGTCCCCTACGTCATCCAAAACTTCGCGTGTCTCAATCGTACCTTTCATCCATTCATCGCTAAGTCATCTCATACCTATTGGGACTTCACCCAACACATCTCAACTCCTGCTGGATCCCATCTAGTCCATCACTCACCCATTGCCGAATCTCAGATACCGAACGTATGCCCATCACGACGGAGTCACATCCCAACTCGTGGCTCATTGTCATCACAATCACTAGCACACGGTGTGCGAATCAGACAACCCTGAGTCGTTACTCATACCAAGAAACAACCCCGTATCTCAGCTCGGTAAAAGGGACTCTGCCTCCCTCGTATCCCACAACTATGGGTACCACCACTCTGACAAACCACAACAAGATGATGAATGTTCCCTGAATATCCCCCAACAACCACAACTACATCAATCACCCTTGAAAGCCAGCCATCTCCACATGACTGTCGACCAACAGTCCTCGTCATCGAGATCCGCATCCACACATCACACTATTATTCGGTCCAACTCGGGATTTCATATATCATCTCATAACCGTACTCGTGGATCGAATCCCATCATTTCACTTCGTGTAGGGCTAACTCAACTCCATAGTTTCGACTAGACGAAAGTCGTCCACAGGGTCATCCACGACCTCAACAGCTCTCTGCAGAACAAGTTCCAATCCATCAATCACAATCTGGGCTTCGACCCGACAAACCACCTCGACTTCGGAAAGTCGTCCAATCCGCAACGACTACAGACTCACAATTCTAATTCGTCAATCACAACTAAGGTTCGCCTTTCCAGACCATCCATCATAATTTAGGGTTCCACAATCACACCCTAGGGGTCATCTGAACCTAACTGTAGAGGGCAGTATAATCCATAATCTGACCGACCTCGTGGTCCTAACATCGTATGGACGTCAATCCAATTCTACCATCAGCTTAACTAGGGTTCCTCGAACCCAACTACTCCTAGCAGCACAACAATCTACATCACATGAACGAGCCTACGGTCCCACACTGCCAAACCACGACAGAACTAAGGCACACTCAGGCATCAAATACCGAACAGAAACTATCCACGATTCAATCCTACTAACTATCATACCGGCATCCTAACTATCAGGTTGATAATGAACTGCAACCCATAGAGACGTCACATCCTCGACCTGCGCGTAGCTCAAGAGCAAACCTGCTCTGATACCACTTGAAACGACCCATCCCAATTCACTCGGGATTAACGCAGGATGTACCATGCTCTCGTCTGACACGAAGTTTCAGACAAGTGATAATACATACCTTAGCCCATACGGGGCTTCTAGAGCGCACCAGGATCGGTGGAGGAGTGCGATGTCTCGGTCTCTGCTATAGCCCGCATCCGTGATCAACCTGAAGGGCATTAAAACCATTAAGAACTGTGAGTGGATGAAAATCAATAAGTTCATAAAAACACATTTCATAAAGATATCTATGATCTTCACTAAAAAGTATGCATGCATCGAAAATCAGTAATCAAAATATTTACTCAAATGAACCATTAGGGCCTTAGCCCAAAAACTGTAACTTAAAACCAAGTGTGGGAACTCAGCCCAAGACTGTCGAATACCAAAATGCGTAAATCCATAACCAAGTGGGCCACTGCCCAAATCCATAACCAAAAATCCACAAATATCGAAATATCTTTTCATGAATCCAATAATCCATATTTACCACATAACCATCCTCGGCATACTAGATGCCTAGCATCTCAGACGCTTGACGTCCTAGACGTCATATATCACAGTAAAAGCAACGTTTGCTACCCGGGGTCTTTTCGGGCAATATCTCTGACATCCCAGATGTCTAACGTCCCAGATGTCTAACGTACCAGACGTCTAATCATAACAATCCTGCTCCTGAGTCACTATACGGTCCGGTAGCTCCGTATAATGACCCATCGCAGGTAATGCACCGTGACTTCCCCAATGTCCCAAACACATGGAGGAGACCAGCACATATCCTCATATCAAGATGGTATATGGAAAACAGTTTTACAAGTCATTTAAAAACATCTCAATGGGCCCTTCCCGAAAATCCCATAAAACATCACAAATCCATTTAGGGTCCCCGACCCGAAATCACGTTTATGAAACATAGGGTCCTAGACTCGAAATCACATTTATAAAATCCAACTGGGCCTTATGCCCGATTTTGTAAACCACTGGGCCCCCGGCCCGATCACATAACTTAAAAGGGTATCCGCCCGATTTCGTAAACCAACTGGGCCACTAGCCCGATCACATAATTCAAATGTGTCTTGTAACGACCCGTCCCAAATTCCTAGATTAGAATAGTGACTAATCACGATTAGTGAGGCTAACCGGTGATTAGTTGGGCGAAATCGGACGAACGATGCGAAATGACCGTTTTGCCCTTGGTCGTGGCAAAACGTTGACTTTTTATTCGGGCGGTCAAATGGACTTTGACCAATGATCGTGACATAATTCGTGACGTCACGAGTTCATAGACAGGTGGCACGTTCAATTTCGACGTTCGGGTAGGAAGTTATGACGTTCGGAAGTTTAGGGGCATTTTGGTAATTTTAGTTAAAAGGGGCAAATGTTGACTTTTTGACCAGGATGTCCAATGGCCGAGGGCCGAGGACCGTTATGTAGATAAGGACGATACGAATCCATAGGCAGGCAGCACGTCGAATTCGGACGTTCGACGGCGAAGTTACGGTTCAAGGAAGTTCAAGTACACTATTGCACAAATTACGAAGCGAGGGACTTTTGGACTGAAGTGGGGCCCAGATATTTCTGTGCTGCCCAATGGATGAGTGACAAGTGTCACTCATCCACTGGACAACCTTTTACATTCATGCACCCACCATTCCCTTCATCGATCATTCATTCTCCTCCCTTCAAACCAAACCCGATCACCATTTTCATTCATCCAAACCCAAACCCTTAACCTGTCACCTTCACTGAGTGGCCCAGAGAGTGAGAAGAGGAGCTGAGGACGTGGTGGCTGCCAGGCAGAGCCGCCATGGGCGGCGGAGGAGAAAAATAGCACTAGGTAATCGGTTTTAACCATTTTCAATTCAATTTCGATTTCATTTGTTATGGGAGGTTTTGAACATTTGGTATGAGTTAATAAGGTTTCTAGGGAGTTTTTAGGAAGGTTTTGGGAGTGGTGAGATGTTGAGAAGCCCTGGGTGGATTTTAAAAATTCGAACCGTGAGGGGAAAATCAAACCGGTCGGGTTTTGTGGGTTTTAGGCGTTCTAATCGATTAGGTTAGGATCCTAGGATGAAATAATGAAGATTAGGATCGATTAGGAGGGAAACGGTGAAGATTGGACCGTGTAGGAGCTTGAACCGGTCACGCCGGTCCAAGTTTCAGGCGAACCGGACCGGACCGGTTCAGACCGATCGTCGCGAGGAGGAAGACGACACTGTTCACTGGCGCGTGGCTCCCACGCGAAGCCACTTCAGGCGGCGCGTACGGGCGCGTGGAGGGGGGGGGGAATTTGGGGATGGTTCCAACATGTCAAATCATCTATTCGATGTAACGAACATTTTGGGACTGGTTTCGTGTCGATCGGACACCGTTTCGATATAGTTCAGGTTGTCCGAAGGTTTAGATTCGGTTTTAAAAATAGTTAGAAAATCGGGAAAATTATGGGACTTCAATGAGAGGTTAATAAGGCTATTAGTAACCCTCTAAATGAATTTGGACTGGTTTGGGAGTCCCGGTGACGACGATTGACTCTGGAGATGATTATGGCACGCGTATCGAGGCGCGGCTTCGGACGGTCTGTGAGTGGACCTTGATTTCTAAACTGTGATGCATGCATAAATGTTTTATATGGATTTTGAATGTGATTCTTTGATGTTGAATTTGATATTTGTGAATTATATGGTTTCACGTATTTCGAGGCGATTTACGTGCTTGCACGTAAATCGAGGTTTTCTGGTTTTACACTGATTTTCCGTACTTATGGTTTTAGTTATGATTTCATGAAATAATTTTGGATTTGAAAAGGTAACTCTCAGACTTGAGGTCCATTTGATTACGGAATCGGGCCGGAGGCCCAGTTGGTTTACAATTCGGACCGGGGGTCCAGTTTGTATGTGGATTTGGGCCTAGGGCCCAGTTACGTGTTACAAATGATTTTTACGGGTCATGACGATTTATGGGAACCGGCATGAACCCATGAAAGGTTTTATGGTTCATGATGGCTTATGAGGGGCCGGGCATGAATCCTGGAAAGATTTAAAGAATGATTTCAAAAGGTTTTCATATTCCATCCTTTATATATAATTTTCTCCTCCGGGGAGGGTCGTTGGCCTGGGTGGACCCTAGAGTAGTCACGGAGCACTGACTGAGTGGATTTGCCCCCCAGTTGGGTTCCTTACTCTCAGGATGGGCATGGTTCGTTACCTCCAAGGAGGGTCATTGATCTACGGACATTGACCTGGGTGGACCCTGGAGAGACTTGGGTTTGAGACCCGTTAGCACACGTGTAGCTCTATTTTACCGTGACAGGTTCTGGATATGAATATAATGGATAATAAACAGGATTTCAAATGGTTTGGGAAATTATGTTTATAATGATAGCTGGATTTGGGCTGAGATCCCACATATGTTTACTATGTTCTGGTTTTCTGTAAATGGCTTTGGGCAGGAGCCCGTGTGACTTGTATTTACGGAACTTGGGGCTGTGACCCTACTTATGGATGTTTGGATAAATGGTTTTACTATGCATGCATGCTTTTTAGTGGAGGGTATAAAGGTCTTCTTTATGAAATATGTTTTTATAAACTCTTTATTTTTATCCACTCACAGTCTTTCTGTTTTTAATACCCTTCAGGTTGGATACGATATGGACTGTAGCAGAGATCGAGATATCACATGCCTCCTCCGGATCCTGGCGTACTCTGATAGCCCGGGAGGGCAAAGGTCGGAAATATCCCTTGTCTGACACTTCGTGTCAAACGGGAGCAGGGTCATCCCGCGTTAATCCCGGAGGGGATTGGGATGGGTCCTGTCAGGTCTCATGCCCGAGTTCATCTTTCCAAAACCCAAAACTAGTTAATAAAACCATCAATGAAACCACATGCATGTAAAACTACAGTAAAACCATAAATCTCGATATACGTGCAAATATGGGATTACCTCGAAATACGTGCAACCATGTAAATCACCAATACCACAATCATCACTATAGAAATCACATATATAAAACATATAAAACAGTTAAGCATGCATCACAGTTTAGAAAACGTTGTCCACTGAGAGACCGTCCTATGCTGTCGCATCGATATGCGTGTCATAAGCCTTCCCGAGTCACAACACTATCACCGGGACTTCCAAACCTGTCCAAATCATACTAGAGGGTTACTAACCTCTTCATTAACCTCCCATTAAAGCCCTGTAATTTTTCCAAATTTTTAACTATTTTTAAACTTGATTCTAAACCTTCGGACACCCCAAATTATATCGAAACGATGTCCGATTGGCACGAAACCAGTCCCAAAATGTTGATTACATCGAATAGATGAAATTACATGTTGGACACTAGGAAAACCCACGCGCCCTCACGAGCCCCCCAAAGGGGCTGCACGTGAAAGCCACATGCCCATGCACTATTCATCCATGTCCTTCGGCAGACCGGTCCGAACCGAGTCCACTGGTTTCGATCGGACCGGACTGACGAGACAGGTCCAATGTTCTATCTCCTCCATTTTTTATTCTTTTTCCATTCTTTCAATTCCTATAGGTTCCTATTATCATTCCCTATCGATCTACATCCTCAAAACATGGGAAAAACAATAAAAAACATACCTCCCATGATCAAACAGTGAGCTCAACTTTCAAGCTCAGTTCCTAGTCCTTTCAGCCTCTCAATGCCTTCGAAAATGATCCCCAAAGCGTCGTCCTGGTCCCTAGGTCGTGTTAGAATCAATAAAAACTCAAAACAACATGCAAAAACTAGGTTTTCAAATTTTTGGTCAACACGGGTCACGGGTTACTTGTGTTCCAGTTTTCCTCCGCCGTCCACGGTGGTCACACCGTCACTATTGCCCCCCTCAGTCTCATGTCACTCTGTCTCTCATCTACTCTCTGGTCTTAGATGCAGGTAATGGGTGAAGGTGGTTTGAGGTTGTGTTCTTTGCGGGTTTGAGAGATGTCAAGATAAAGAGAGATTGAGTTTGATGATGATGATGATCAGATGAGATAGGATGGGTGGTGAGGATGAGGGAGCTGAGGAAAATGGACGGTTGGGATTGGGTGAGAGTGTGTGTGGGTCTTAATTAATTAATCAATTAGTTGGCCAATAGATCTAGATCCCCTTTTTAGAGAAAAGCCCCCAATGGGATGAGTGACACTTGTCACTCATCCAAGGGCCCTACAATTAATTAATCCCCAATCAGATTTAATTAATATTTTATTCGAATCCTGATACGTAAATCCTTGATTTTGATCCCGTGACCATAACTTCTCGGTTCGACGTCCGATTTCGACGTGCCGCCTGTCTACGGACTCTTGACGTTCCGATCTACGTCACGGTCATCGGTCCTCGTACGTTTGACTTTCCGAGTCAAAAGTCAACATTTTGCCCATAAGGAAGGTCCAAACGGTCATTTTACACCGTTCGTCCGATTTCGCTCAACTAATCACCCATTAATCTCACTAACCCTTCATTAATCACTAATCTAATCCCCAAATTCGGGACGGTCGTTACATTCCCCACCTGCACCCTTAAATCTTGTGGACCCACCCAATTGACTCCTCGAAGACTAAGCACCATCATAATTCACCTTAGTCACACCAAAGTCAAGTGTATGCCATGAGGGTGTTGTCGTCCTCACCTTAATCACAACCACCATGTGCACATGTCCAATAGGCGGGCTAGTGTTTTGGCCGCAATAAACTCTGACACCTATTGGTTTATTAGTTGAATAACTTCCCCTGGGTCTATGGCATTATCACTGAAGCATCTATCATTTCGAGCTTTCCATATCCGCCAACACCCAAAAGCCAAGACTTGAAACTCATTATCCCATATATCAACTTTACCAAAAGTCTTATACAAAGATGCCTAACAATCATGAAAGGATAGACCCTGAAGTCGCCTATTATCCAATTGCAACAAACACCCAAACCATACAACATGAGCGAAATTGCAATTGAAGAAGAGATGACCAACCATCTCACCCTCTTCCCCACACAATGGGTATACATCATCAATCTGCACCTCATTACCTATAAGACTGTGACAAACAGCCATAAAACCATAGCCAGCAGTGACACGACCCATCCCAATCCCCCTAGGATTACCATGGAATGTGCCATGCTCCCGTCTGACAAGAGGTGTCAGACAAGGGATAACCTATTGCCACTGCCCAAACCGGGCATCCAGAGTGCGTAAGGATCGATGGAGGAGGTGTGCAATGCTCAAGTCTCTGCTGCAGTCGCATCCGGAATCAACCTGAAGGGCATTAAAAACAAAAGCTGTGAGTGGACGAAAATAAATGAGTCTGTTTAAAACATTTATAAGACCTTTATGCCCCCCAGTAAAAGCATATGCATGCACCATCATTTAAAATCATATATCATATAATATGAACCATAAACATAATTTTAGCCACTGCACCATACACTCCAATCCGACATCCCTGATGTCTGACGTCCCTGACGTCAATAAGGTCACAATCACAAGGCTACGCGTGCCACTCAGGTCTCAATTTCCGAGTTCAATCCCCGAACCCCGTTCGGGTACAGCATCCCCGATGCTTAGCGTCATAGACGCTGGACGTACTAGACGTCCGTGACCTCTCCGGGTTACCTCATCCGGAGGAGACAATATAATATGGAAGGATCTATACAGTGCAGTACCAAATACATTTTATTGATATTCAAATGCAAAGCATATATATATACATAGATAAAATCCAAACCAATCTTTAAGTTTCATCAGACGGGTCTCAAGCCCAAATACTGTGAAATGTGCCATAACCATAATTTCAATATCATCAAAACCATTATAAGTCCAAATAGTTTATTTAAATCCAAAATCATTTATTCGATTCCATTTTAGGGTCCCCGACCCGAATCACATGAATAAATCAACTGGGCCCCTGGCCCGATTTCATAAGTTAACTGGCCCCTGGCCTGAATTCATAAGTCCACTGGGCCCCCGACCCGAATTCACAAGTTAACTGGGCCCCTAGCCCGATTTCATAATTCAATTGGGCCCCTGACCCGATTGAAAAGTTAACTGGGCCCCTGGCTCGATTTTACTTTATCAAGTCCGTAACCGTTTCATAAAATCATATCCAACCACATTTATGGAAATCGGTGCAAATCCAGAAAACCTCGGTTTACGTGCAAATACGTAAATCACATCGAAATGCGTGAAATCATTTAAATTCACCGACATCCAAAGTAAATCATTTAATCATAATTATAACAATCATGAAACAGTTATGCATGCATCGAATTTATAAAACCAATGTCCACTCACAGACCGTTTAACCGAGCGCCTCGATACGCGTGCCATAGGCCTTCCCGGGCCACACCACTATCACCGGGACTCCCAATCCTGTTCAAATCACATTAGAGGATTACTAACCTCATCATTAACATCCTATTCAAGTCCCGTAATTTTTCCGAATTTTTAAGTATTTTTAAACTGGATTTAAAACCTTCGGACATCCCGAACAATATCGAAACGGGATCCGATCGACACGAAACCAATCCCAAAATGTTCGTTACATTAAATAGGACAGAAGTCATGTTGATCATACCTCGAGATTCGTGCCCACGCGGAATCACAGGCCGCCGTGAGTGGCTGCGCGTGAAACCCACGCGCCTGCTACAGTGTCACCAGTCTAACCCGTATGTCTGGTAAACGGGTCCAATTACCCGCGAGATGACCTGGTTCAATGTCCATCAGTTCAGCCTTAATTCCTTCAATTGATCATTCAGTTAGCTTCGTTATTAGTTCAATTACAGGTCTGTAACATCAATTACACGATCACTTACCCAAATTCCCACGATTCGATGATGAACACCAAGAACACTCCGAACACTGTTCATTCATGGAATTCCTTCAATGGCTGCAGGTTTCTTCCAATTGATGCATCCAGAAGCATAACTGGACCATGAGAGACAGTTCCCCTTCATCAATTGCATCAATCGCAGCCTCAAACGCCAAGACTCAAGCTCGATAGCCGCACACTGTGCAACCATGGAGCTTCATCAATCTCCAACGTTTTCCTTCAATTGATCCTTCCAGAAGCATCGTGGGATCCTCAGGAACACAATCCCCACATCAATTCCGTCGTTTAAACACTCCAAGATCATGACTCAACCTCGATTTTCTTCCTCTGTCACCAAGCTCGTTCAGAGCCAAAACGGCACCAATTCTTCTCGTTTCTTCGACAATTATGATCGTGGCACTCCCAGAAAGCTGAAAGTAATCACCAATTTGATCCTCATGGCACAATTCCTCCATTTCGAATTTCCCTCCCAAAAACCAAATTTCCGATTCTCTGTCTCCCTCACTCAATCAATCCCCCGTGTAATCCCAGTTGAGTTAGTCTCTGAATTCTCTCCAATTTTCACTCTCAAGTTCGGTTGATAGGGAGGAGATTAAGGATGGAAGGAATTGGGATTTTGGTTGTACACGGCTAAGAAAACAGAGAGGATTAATGGAGGGAATTAAAAATAATTAGGATTAATTAATTAATAAAACATAATAATTAGGTCTCCCCTAAAAACATGGAATCTGGTTTTATGCCTGAAATTAAGGGATGAGTGACACTTGTCACTCATCCGAGTGTGTCCAGTCACCGGGTACTGTTCATATTAAAATATTATTTTAATCCCGGATCGTTCGGTTAATCGAGTCTGTTCCCGTGACCATAACTTCGTCGTCGAATCTCCGATTTCAGCATGCCGCCTGTCATTGGATTCATATCGACGAAACCTACGTAACGGTCCTTGGCCCTCGGCCATCGGACATCCCGGTCAAAAAGTCAACATTTGGCCCCATTTAAGTCAAATTACGAAAATGCCCATGAACTTCCGTACATCATAACTTTCTCCACGAACATCGGAATCGAACGTGCCACCTGTCTATGAACTCGTGACGTCCCGAACTACGTCACGGTCATCGGTCAAAGTCCGTTTGACCATCCGAATTAAAAGTCAACGTTTTGCCCACGCCTAGGGGCAAAACGGTCATTTTGCACAATTCATCCGAAATCACTCAACTAATCCCAGATTAGTAAATCATAATTAGATATTATTAAATCCCGATATTCGGGACGGGTCGTTACAAGCAGTTCCAAATCAATTAACAAATTTTATTGGGCATATTTAGCTTCCAAATCCTCTTCCAAAAAGCATCATGATACTGGTTATTATTGGACTCACCAACACCCTTCTATTTCAAATCACTCATCTTAGTATCTAATAAATAACTAGAATGAACACTGTAAATCCTCGATTCAAAATAATGCTATACAAAAAAATCATGGCAGCCCTTCTACTCAAAGGTATATTATTAAAAATCCTCGCCACTTCATCTAAAAGAGTTTAGTATCCCACCCGGAAATATAGGGGAGTACCAAATCACTGACCTTCAAGGAAGGGGGAAAGTGGCAGACATGATCTGAAAGGATCGATTAGTAGGGAGCAAAGGATCATACTGGACATTAACATTCTTCCCATATCCATTGTTCCATTAAGGCCCCTCATTCAAAATCCCACGACCTTGTAGGATTCCTTTCGAACCCCAAGGCGAACTAGCCACCTCCTTTACCTCCAAAAGAAGTTAGATGAGTAATACTTTGCTACAAAATACAAGCCAAGAGAGAGGGTGGCTTTATAAGCAACCACCAATCAATGTTGGCAAGCATGGTCAAGTTAAAACAACGAAGATCCTCGAAGCCCAAACTGCCTTTACACTTCGGTATGGTCACCTTATTCCAAGAAGGCCAATGAATCCCATGCTGAAAATGTTATTTACTCCACTACTATCTAGCCAAAATCATCCCCATATCTGACACGACCCATCCCAATCCCCCCGGGATTACCGTGGGATGTGTCATGCTCCCGTCTGACATGAAGTGTCAGACAAGGGATAACCGAAAGCCGCTGCCCTAACGAGCGTCCAGAGTGCGCAAGGATCGATGGAGGAGGCATGCAATGTCCCAGTCTCTGCTGCAGTCGCATCGTCGATCAACCTGAAGGGCATTGAAAACAATAAAGGCTGTGAGTGGACGAAAATAAACAAGTTCATAAAATACATTTTATAAGACATTTATGCTCCTCAATAAAAACGTATGCATGCATCAAAAACAGAAATCAATATTTATTAGAAATAACCGTTAGGGCCTTAGCCCAGAAACCATAAACACCGTTTCAACCAAAAGTCATTTCATAAATCCAGTGGTACACATACACCACATTACCATCTCCGACATCCCAGATGCCTAGCGTCCCAGACGCTTGACGTCACAGACGTCATATCTCACGGTATTAAAGCGACGCGTGCTGCCCGGGGTCTCACCGGGTCCATATCTCTGACATCCCAGATGTCTGACGTCCTAGACGTCTAATCATAGCAATCCTGCTCCTCAGTCATCATACGGTCCGGCAGCTCCGTACAATGACCCCTCGCAGGCAATGCACCGTGACTTCCCCAGTGTCCCAGACACCTGGAGGAGACAATTACAATCCTCATATCGAGATGGTTTATGGAAAACAGTTTATCATTCATTTCCAAAATATCACAAGGGCCCTGCCCCAAATTTCCATAAAAATACCACAAATCCAAATACTTGGTTTATTAAATCCAAAATCATTTATTCAATTCCATTTTAGGGTCCCCGACCCGAAATCACATTTATAAATCAACTAAGCCCCTGGCCCGATTTCATAAATCAACTGGGGCCCCGGCCCGATATTAAAACTCAAATGGGTCTTAGCCCGAGTTTACTTTATCAAGTCTATAACCGTTTCATGAAATCAAATCCAACCCATAAGTATGGAAATTAGTGCAAAACCGGAAAACCTCGATTTACGTGCAAACACGTAAATCGCCTCGAAATGCGTGAAATCATATTAATTCACCAATATCCAAATCAAATCATATAATCACAATTATAAACAATCCTGAAACAGTTATGCATGCATAGAATTTATAAAACCAATGTCCACTCACATACCGTTTAACCATGCGCCTCGATACGCGTGCCATCGGCCTTCCCGGGCCCCGTCATTAACACCGGGACTCCCAAACCTGTTCATACTGCATTAGAGGGTTACTAATCTCTTCATTAACATCCTATTCAAGTCCCGTAATTTTTCCGAATTTTTAACTATTTTTAAACTCGATTTAAAACCTTCGAACATCCCGAACAATGTCGGAACGGTGTCCAATTGACACGAAACCAACGCTAAAATGTTCGTTACATTGTATAGGATAAAAGTCATGTTGACCTCAGCTTGGAATTCGTGCCCAAGCGCCATCACGCGCCGCCGTGAGTGGCTGTGCGTGACACCCATGCGCCTTGCTACAGTACCTTCTCCTCGCCCGGATTACTAATAAACGGATCCCCGCGACCCGCGAACAGACCCGACTGGTTTCCTATCAATTCAGCCTCAATTCTTTCAATTGAACAGTCAAACAGTTTCGGTTTAAGTCTAATTAGAGTTCTGTAAACTCAATTACCTGATTACTTACCTCAATCCTTCAAATCAAAGATTAACTTTCGAAGAACACCAGGGCACTATTCATCCTTCGAAATCCACCCAGTAGCTTCAGTGGACCATGAGAAACTGTTTCCCCACTTTAATTTCACGTTTGATCACTCCAAGATCACGACTCAACTTCGAATTTTCCGGCCATCCACCACGTCCGTCCATGGCTCCAGGAGCTTCGAAAATGGCCACACTTGATTTGGATCGACTCATTAAGGTTCCAAGAAGCTTATTCGGACCTCAATTAGGCTTGGGCTGGCCTAAAACCGAAATTCGAATTTGAATTTATCAAAAACCAGTTTCAGGTTTTGAACTTTCCTTCACCATTTTCCTCTCATTTTTTCCATCTCTCCATCTCAGAGCACTACTCTCAGTCCCTTAATCTCCTTCCCGTTCACAATTTCACTCAATTTGGCCTTGGGAAGGTCGATCATGACCTGATCACTGTCTCTGTTTTTCTCAGTTCCAATGGCACCATCCCCGCGTTTGTTTCCCGCACACACACCACTCAAGCTCTGCTCAACCCACTCAAGGTATAAAATAACTCACCCGTGGCTTCAAATTCCACTCAATACTCACACACACAGAACACTAGCCAGCACGGTCCCTGTGCTTCACCTCAAAAACACCAGCACCCACACCGTTCAGTTCCCCATTTCCCTAACAACACATACTCCCTTGGGCCATTACAGATTAAACAACTCCCCCCAAGGTCACTAATTGGTTAAACAATTTGTAGATTAGGTTTAAACAAATCAATGGAACAGGTCACTCACGACATGGGCACTCAGACTCTGTTTTCACGGTATTCAAACAGTTCCCCAGTAAAAATTACCATTTTGCCCTTCTGTTCAAAAATTACCAAAATGCCCCTCACTCGTCCAAACCCGTAACTTGGCCATTCGAACTCCGATTGATGCGTGCCGCCTGTCTACGAACTCAGGGCATCGAAACCTTCCTAACGGTCCTCGGTCCTCGGCCATTGGACCTCACGGTCAAAAATTCAACATTTCCCCCTTTTCGTCCAAATTACGAAAATACCCTTGGACTTCCGAACGTCACAACTTTCACCACGAACGTCGGAATCGAACGTGCCACCCGTCTATAAACTCGTGACGTCCCAAAATACATCACGGTCATCGGTCAAAGTCCATTTGACCGCCCGAATTAAAAGTAAATGTTTTACCCACGACTAGGGGCAAAACGGTCATTTTGCATCGTTCGTCCGATTTCGCCCAACTAATCACCGATTAACCCCACTAATCATGATTAGTTACTAATCTAATCCCAAAATTCGGGACGGGTCATTACAATATCCTTGTAGAGGTCAATAGGTATCAGAAAACAAGACATAACATAGTTTGGGAACACTTAGTCAGCAGATTTAACCATGACCTCCTTCCCGGCCATTGACAGGAATTTCTTAGACCACCCTTGGATCATACCCTCCATCTTGTTCCTTATGTCTTCAAATACGGCTTTCTTATAAGCTCTAAAATCAGCCTTGAGGCCCAAGTAGCGTCCAAATTCAGCTCTCATTTGTACCCTTAATTCAACCACCATCTGACCTTGAAGAGACTCAAGGAAATTCACACTAGACAAGATATAACTCGTATCATAGTTAATCAACTAGCCATAACTATTCTCATATAAATGGAGGGCCTCCTTAATACCCCTAGCTTTGCTCACTGAAGCAATAGAGAATAGCACTGAATCATCAGTGAAATTAACCATTTTGCCCCTAAAGTCAAATAGTTAACTTTTAACCAAAATGTCAAAGTGTTGACTTTTTAACCGGGACCACTTTTAGATGATTTGAGAAGACCATTACAAAGGTCTCGACCTCCTTAACTCGTAGGAAGGTGGCACGACAAAATCTGAGATTGAATGAGTTCATTACGATTCTAGAAAGAGTAGGGGCCTATTTGGGTGAGCAAGTTGGCTACCATTCGGCTCGACATGTGCATGCTTTTGTTCCTCTAGGCTCCGATGCTCGTATTACAACTTGTTTTAAATATATTTCATATAATTATATATAATATAATGTAAGTATATATATATATCTGAATATTTATTTATTTTTAGACACTAATTAAATGTTTCTTTGTTGTAACTCTATATTTTTGCATATTCAGGGAGATCAGAATATATGTTGTCAACGATTCAAGTGGCGACTTGTCCATTTTTCCAAGTCCATCATTTCAAAATGCATTCAAGGCGCACTTCTAGAGATGTATGGCAAACTTGTGTTATGAGGGCGTAGTGACTCGTGCAGACAGAGTCCATTATGTGGAAAGGACACAGAGTTTAAGGGATTTGAAGATTTGAAGGCATGGAAAAGTTGCAATCGAATTTCCTTTCTGGATGGCAAAATTGTGGAGCTTGGCGAAAGATGTTTTTCTATGAAAGCTTTCAGATATTGCAAAGGCAAGAATCCAGTCAGGGGTCAATGAATCAAATTCCATCCTTTAATCATCATCTAGGGCTTCAAGTTCCCGTTCTTGAAGCTTTTCTCTTGGATTATTAGCTAGATAAGATGCAGTCCTACTCAATTAGATGTCGATGCATATCAACACATTATGTGTTTTGAGAAATTGAGTGAGTTCTTTGGCTTGAAACTTTTTGAAGATGAATTTTGGCATTGATATTCTGTGTCACATGATGGGATTGATTTATGTGGATGACTCACTCAAGTTATTTCCAAGGTGAAGTTAATTTTGAGGATGACATTTGATGATGGAACATATAGGTACAACTATACTGAAGTGGGAGATTCATGGGACTCAAATTCCTCCAAGGATCTAAGAATTGCTTCGAGTTTCCATATATTTGATGAGATGTAAGCTATTTTTGAAAGTCACCCTACTTTTTAGAATATTGACAGGACTTTGAAAATTCATCCAGAATTTCGTGATATATGCTGTTTCCTTTTCCTACTCAGAGATCTGGACAGTAGAAGGCCTTCCAATAGCTTGGTCAGGGAGTGGTTGAGCATTCTACTGCGTCTGAAGAAAGTTGTTATCCTAAAGAAGAACAACAAGTAGGGACCTGTTGTGCCTCTTGTGAAAAAATCAGATCTTGAGATGCCTTTCTAGTCTGTTCAGGACATTGTGCCTGGTCATTCTAGCCTATCAAGGCTATCCAGCAAGCGTAGATTTTCAAAAAATCCTTCTGAGCATGTAGTCAAACTCCACAAGAGGCTGAAAGTGCTTTTACTTCACTTGAAGTAATAGAGGCTCTGAGCGATGAAGGTTCAGAAGAATAGATGAAGAAGATGAGTCTAGATAAAAAACTAAGGTTGTAGTAGCGAGAAAAGATGTGAAAACTATATCACATGAGACTTACGACAAAGTCATCAGAGTCCTTAAAATTTCAAAAGTTGGAGCCCATAAGCTGGTGGTATACTTCACAAGAGTGCTAGTCTTGAAGAGGAAAATAAAGAATGAAATTGGAGTGCATACACCTCTGAGATGGCCGTGATCATTCTAGGAAAAATGATGACGTCCTTGTAGGGACGATTCGTACATTGAAGGGTAAGGTGGGTGAGCTGAAGATGAGCCATGTAGTGAATATTGGTAGAGAATGAACATGATGTCCCTCTAAACAAATCTTTCATATTGCATGGACATTTGGAAGATTCAAAAAAGAAAATCACACTTTTGGATGTGGAAATCCAAAAATTGACTACTGAATAGATCAAATAATCATTGCTACCACATGCCCCCACAACTTTGCACCAAAAAGAAAATGTGGGACTAAAGCTGGATAAGATGAGTTGTAGTGATATCACCACTAAAGAGTTGGTGCCTGAGCTAGAGAAAGAGCTTAAGCCTGAACTTGAACTAGAGCTAGAGAAAGAGCTTGAACCTGAGTTTATTATCTAGAAAGATGGTGTACCTCATATTGATGTCTCATTGTTAGACTACGTTCCCCTGCTTTCAGCTGAAGAATAGGCCAACTTCTAGAGGACGATGGGCATTGATGATTTGCACCGTAATTTCCATATATTATATGTTTATGTCTATGATTATATTTGCATTTCAGTATTCAATAATTGGTTTGAGCAATCAAATTGTGATTTGACAACTATTTTTTTAATAAGTAAATGAAAATATTGTTTATACAGAATTTCGAGATTCAAGTGTTTAGTTCTTTCTACAAACTTTGTTATTTTTTTGAATTAACTTCCAAACTTTTTTGTTCGTAAAATTCCCCTGTTGTAGCCATTAACGTTCAACATTAAGGTTCTAACTAACTTGGCCTCTCAGAAGAGGGTTAACTCTTTTTGTGTTACCTTCAAGGAAGGGCTTTGTTTCTCAAAAGAAGGCTTGATATGTTTTACAGGACAAAAAAAAGTGTTCATTGCTTCTTGAAAGAAGGCTTGGAATGCTTCTAAGATGAAAAATTTGGATGCTTCCCGGAGGAAGGCTTATGGTGCTTACTAGAGGAAAGCTTGGATTGCTTCTCTGAGGAAGGCTTGTATGCTTTACAAGAGGAAGGCTTGGATGCTTTTCAGGGTGAAGGCTTAGTTTCTTCGCAAGGTGAAGGCTTAGATACTTTGCAATTCGAAGGCTTAGTTGCTTCGCAGAGAGAAGGCTTAGATACTTTACATGGAAAAGGCGTAGATTCTTTGTAGGGCGAAGACTCAAATGCATCGTTGGGCGATGCTTTGTGTGGCAAAGGGTTTGATTCTTCATGTGCCTAATAATTTGACACTTTGCAAGGCGAAGGTTATGTTTCTCGAAGGAATCCTTAGTTGCTTCCTGAAGGAAAACTTGGTTACTTTTTGGAGGAAGGCTTGAATGCTTTCCAGAGAAAGGTTTGGGGTGCCTCCGGGATAAAGGCTTGGTTGTTTATTCGAGGAAGGCTTTGAGGTTTCCATTTCTATGAAAAAATTTGAAATAAAATCTCAACTTGCTAGATGATTTTATTAAAAAAATTAATACAATGAGTACAACAAATGGCAATGGGGCCCTAATCATTTGTTATTACATTGATGCAAATCATCTTTGAATCAGACTACTTTGGGTCTTCATCTCTAAGATGCTTTGCAGCCTTGTCGGTGATGTATTTTGTGCAATGCCCTTCTTTGATTAGGTTTTTTAGATACTTATTGAAGGTGTTATATGTGCTAATCGTGTGTCCATAGTAGTTGTGATAGCGTCACCACCTAGTCTTGTTAGCCTTTTTCTTGATCGGCTCTAATAAGTGCTAGCTTCTTAAACTAAGGCTCGTCCTTGATTTCATCATAAATTAGATGGATGGGAACCAAGAACTGTACATTGGAATTTGAAACCATTTTTTCGTTTGCTATAATTTCTTGTCCTTGTTGTGGAATTGGTTTCATCACTAGGCGACGCCAACATCTTCGATATTTCCTCACTTGGTCCAATGCACTCCTTGGCTTGTATGGAATTTTTCTCATCCTTCTAGCATACATATCATTCTGCTAGAAAAAGCATCTTGTGAGGCTGTAAGCATTGTTCATGAAAATTTCACCATAAAGTTGGCTATATCGGGAAGTTCCTATTTGAATGTCATTGCAAGAATGAGGTCATTGCAACCAATAATACGAGACTCAGTATATTTTGAATGTACTATCTGATGGTGTCCTTCGATTTCTTTCTGATGGTAAAAAGATGATCATCATCTGCTTCAACTGTGCGAAGTTGGAAGTACTTCTTCACAAAAGTGAATGGCACTTCTTTGAAAGTGGCAATGGATCTCCAAGGGACATGGTTGAACAACGTCATCGCATGGCCTTACAAAGATGCTTGGAATACTTTACACATAAGTGCATCATTGTTACTATGAGGCATCATCACTCCATGGTAATAGTCAATATGTTTCACCGGGTCAGAGGTCCACTTGAACAGATTGAAGTTCGAAGTTACAAACTGTTAAGGGAATGGTTCTTCCTCGATGTCCGCTACGAAAGGTGAAGTTGAGGATGATTGAATCTGATATCATAGATAGTCTTCCAAGACACCATTATAATGGATGCCTCGGAGGCAAAGATCCAAAATTCTCCAGATATCATTAGCTTGTAGTGCACCTCGGAAATGAGGGGAGTCATTATGAGCAAAATATCTATGACCTTTTCGAACCTCAATTTTCAAGCCCGAGAGCGTGTTGATGAGTATGTCATCCTCCTCACTATAATAGCCAGTACGCCCTAGGCTGTTGTAAAAGTCTCAGGAAGTAACAAGTTGCCTCTAACTTTCAATTCATGACGATGCCCCAATGCGTTCTCCAAGTCCATCATGTGCTGACAGCCTTGGATGTTGTTGAATCCTTGCCCCGTGAGTGTGACTTTCTTAACTATAGTCACTTAGTCATGGATCACAAGACATTATTTGTCATCTAATGCTATCCTTTCCATGGTACCTCAAAATGTCATCTTGCCTACTCTGAGGCGTAGTGTGCCTACCAGTAGTTTGGGTTGCTTCCAGCTCTTCTAGAATTTGTTGTAGAAGCTCCGACTTTATCTAGACTTGCTTTCTTTGCCTTTTGACTTGTTGCAACACATTGCCTTAAGCAAATAAGGGCTGAGATGTTTGTGTATGACGTGTATCACGTCGAGACCTCTTCCTCGTGCTCCGGCATTGCTAATCCATGTTACGCTCCTCTTGCATTTGATTTTTTTCTAGTTTGTCATGAAGATCATCCAAAAATCTCCTACGAACTTCACTAGCATCGGGTCAATATGAAGTTTTCCTAGATGTTTCTCTCACGAATCACTCGTCTACTTACTGTAAAGTAGTTGCTACCATTCTCGATGCAAGAAATGGAGGTTCAAGAGTTGAGAAAGTTGAAAAGGTTTCAAAGCTAATAGTAATTGGTCTTTGTGTTCTGATAGGTGCTTGTATCGTCATGCGAGGGGAATGAACTATCATTTTGGTTTCTAATGTGTGCTTTTTTCCCAGTCTGAGATGTAGGGACGGAAGCAGAAGTTTCAGATGAACGAACATATCTTTGTTTCTTACCATTATCGGAGAACAAATATAACAAATGATGAATAAAGTTCAAGAACAAAGAACAACTTAATGAACAATTAACAAAGTCGATGAAAGATGAACAACGTTCAAGAATGACGAATAAAGTCGATGAACGACAAACAAAGTTGATGAACGATGAATGAACTAGAGAATGCTCCTTGGATATTTCTTAATTTCTCAATGAAAGTACCAATTGTTGAAGCATAAGTCGTACTCTTCATAAAAATTCTTCACAATCCCTACAAAGAGAAAATAAGAGACGATCAAAGTATAAATTGAAGCCTCGGGGGTTGCTCAACCAAGAATATTTTGATGCTTAAGTAAGCTTTGCGAGAGGAATAAGAAATAATTTTAGAAACGAAAAACGAGCTACCTTGAAAGTGAAATTAATTTCGCTATTTATAGGGAAGCCTTGGGCACCGTGAAGTGTTCTGTTTGGTCGATAGATATTGTAATTATTTTAATAAAAGATATTTAATAATTTAATATCAATAATAATTGTTTGTTATTAAATGAATAATAATGAGAATTAATTTTTGGGAAGAATGTTATTAGTATTGATGCTTTAACTTGATTAAATAATACATTCAACTAGTAAATATATTATTTAAAATTTTCAGGAGATTTTGGGTTCCACACACCCCAAAATAAAATGGCAATGGAGGATAGGTTCATATAAACCCTTGTAAGGCTGTGCAATTTTCCAAAATAGAATTTTTGTTTCTTTCGTATTCTCATTCATAGGTGCTCCTTCCTCACATGTGATAAATTTTCAAACCTAACATGTGAATAGCTCAAATTGGGTGTCGTGGATTATGTGTGGTGGTTAAGCCTTACATTTGAGATCACCTGATATGATACCACGAAGAAAATTGAGATTTTCGGCATCAAAGGAAAATATATATGAGTGAAACATAAAATCATGGGAGTTCATGCTGAAGAATATATGGCGGTATTCCAGAGTAAAAGGTAGTTAGAGCCTAGGCCACGGAGACTTGTCATGCCTTAAAGATTTGTTCTAATTTAATGTCTAAGACTTAGTTAACTTAAGACTTGTCAATTCCATCCCACGCCATAACTTGCTATCCCACCTCTACCGGCTCTTCCCAAGCTCTTATCCAATATCTTGGCTCTTTCTAGTTAAGGAAAACCTAGTATCAATGAACCCTTAACTATCTTATTAACCTTGATCCATTAACTCTCGAACCAATACACGCCTTGTCATAGCCAATATGAACTGAGCTTACTCAATAAGGCTTTAAACGAACCTTGATCGCCTTGAAACCATGATAAATAGATCTGGACCATGTGAAAACCCTAGGCAAGCGTCGCCATGTACTAGGAAATGGTTTCACACTTCGCCACACACTAGAAGTAGACTGGCGACCACCACGCATAGGGACCAGGAAACGAGCTATGTACCAGCCATGCACCCCCTACGTGCCCCTACTTGCCTTCCACATGCGTCTGCGCTAACACGGTGAAATATTACTTCTTTCTAATGAAATATTCCCTCGAGACTAATAGAGTATCCTGATGATGAAGGAACATTCTGTAAGCCATAACGACATTAGGGTTCTGCTGTAATGCCATTACAATTTGACGAAATATGATAACACCGTCAGCATATTCTATCAAATCACTGATTGTGTAATTAATGGTCTCACTAAACCAGGTCACCGACTCTTCGTCGAAGATAATGGCTAGACTTCACTGTCCTTGCTGTCACGATGGCCGAAATCTAGAAATTTTGTCAAAAAACTATCATAACCAATCAAACTTCTTAACTTCTTAACTTTTTAACTTCCTCATTTCTCAACCAAATCAAACATTATAATAATGAAACTCAATCTACACAATCCTAGGAACTCGAATACGGAGGTCCAATATGAGAAAGCTTACCTCGATCGGCGAAAAATCCCGCGAAAGTTTTAGATTTCTTTACATTCTTCGCTCCACCCTGTATGGTGGTTCCCAAGCCTCCAAATTGGCATCAACCGACTCGCCGGAGTTAGAGAATCGTACCCCTCACCTTGGTTAAGCTCAATACAACCTAAACCTTAGTCTATACTCAAGATAGTGTAGTAACTCACAAACAATTGGGGGAGGGGAGAGGAGAAAATGGGGATAATGAGTGAAATCCTAGACCGTAGCCTTGCTTTTAGCCCAGGTTACATATTAGTATGTGTGGCACCTGTCACACAATGGTGTGACAATGGATGAGATGAGTCATCCTTATGTAAAAAGACCAAAATGCCCAAATTACATATCTTCCCTAAATTACCAAAATACCCCTAGGCTTTTAGACATATAACTTTAACATATGAACTTCGTTTTCCATGTGCCACCTTTCTATGAACTTGTGAGTTCGAGATCCATGCAACGGTCCAAGAAAAAACTACCAAAAGTCTTCTCAAATTGACTTTCGACCCTCTCTAAATTGAGGGCAAAATCGTCATTTTCTAATTAAATTCTCAAATTTAGTCTAATTTGGGTCGAGTCATTAGAACATTTCCCCTTTAAGGAAATTTTGTCCTTGAAATTTACTTAATGTAGGTCAAGATTCAACTTTCTTCAACCTCTCGAGTCATTTTGTGTTAGGTCATATTTTATGCATTTTTCCATGCATTCTTATCTTTGATATAATACTAATATCTTTCATCACATAGAAGAAAATGATAATTTTTCTTAGAGTGGTGCATGATTGGACATTACATCAAATTACAAAGATTTTGGGTTTTGGAATCGAATTTCTGGGTGACGATTCAGGATTCGATTGCGAAGCTCGAAAGTGGATTACTAGATTTGGGTGCGGAATGATTATTCCAATGCTAGCTTTCGGATTCGGATTTGGACATGGAATAAAATATGATGTTTGGGTTCGGATTCGGGATTTCTTACGAAATTGCGAATTCGGATTCGGAATTAGAACTAGATGACGGGTGGAGTTCGTTTTGTCTCATGTTGGTTTGGGGCAAAGGTACTTCATTTTTGGAACGTGTTTGGCTATGACCTGGGTGGCTATAGTCAGATTGATGGATTGAGGTACGTACAGGGTACGAGGATTGATACTGGTTAGGCTGAGTGGTGCCTAATGGCGGTACATGGGATGTACCAGTGGTGTGTAACTAATGTGTTGGTAATCGGCTTGGTTCTGATATCATTTGTTTGGCTGTATTGTGGACTGGACATTGGATACTGTGCGCTGGACAGATTGATCTTGTCGGGTTCAGTGATTTTATGAGCAGGTGCTCTTAGCCATGGTTGGCTTATGGAACCCTAGTATTGAGATGTGTGTTCACTGCTGGGCTGGTATTCAATGTGTTCCAGTTACACCACTTGATGGAGTAAGTTGACGGTATACGTACACTCAGGATGAGTGAATTGGTGGTTTGAGTAACCACGAGTAGCCTTGTGTGATTTTATCACACCGTGATTTCCCAATGTTTTGGTTCGCTGAGGGAGTCGGCGATTATGGACATTGAGATTATTTTGTGTCGCAGGATTGGGCTTGCCCTGCGAATGGTGATCATGTGGTTGATCTTGCGCTACATCGAGAGTGATGTGATACGTGGTGTTGTCACTGACTGGCTGATGGTTGGGGCTTTACTAGGGTGGTAAAGTTTTGTGATGACAGTTTGACTGGTGGTGTCAGCGTGGACTGACAAATGAGATTTGGTGACTCCCAACGGGAGCAAATGTAAGGATTTATTGGCAATGGAAGGGAACCGTCTAGCTGAAGGAGTCAGCTAAATGGTTAAGCGATTTTATCGCGAATCAGGTGATTATGTCCACTCGAGGTGGTCGAGTGTTGTTGATTGTGACGTATGACAGTGATGGGATGTCTGAGTACAGACGAGGCTGGTGTTGACCCAGCAAGTGGGTGTACAGGTGTACACATGTTGTGTGGTCGAAATGTTTTCCACGTGGTGGTTGTGGAATAAGGTTATTGGTAATTTCGAGGACGAAATTCTTTAAGGAGGGAAGGTTGTAACGACCCGTCCCGAATATCGGGATTTAATAATATTTAATTGTGATTTACTAATCTGGGATTAGTTGGGCGATTTCGGACGAATTGTGCAAAATGACCGTTTTGCCCCTGGGTGTGGGCAAAACGTTGACTTTTATTTCGGATGGTCAAATGGACTTTGACCGATGACCGTGACGTAGTTCGGGACGTCACGAGTTCATAGACAGGTGGCACGTTCGATTCCGATGTTCGTGGTGAAAGTTATGATGTACGGAAGTCCAGGGGCATTTTCGTAATTTGTACGAAATAAAGGAAAATGTTGACTTTTTGATCGGGAGGTCCGATGGCCGAGGACGAGGACCGTTAGGAAGGTCTCGATGCCCTGAGTTCGTAGACAGGCGGCACGCATCAATCGGAGTCCGTATGACCGAGTTACGGGTCAGGATGCTTGAGGGGCATTTTGGTAATTTACTGCACAAGGGCAGAATGGTAATTTCACAGGTGTTTGAACGGTTACTGTAGCACCATGGAGGGAACGTGGCCAGCGCACGGGTGGTACGTTTATGGAGCAAATTGCTGGCCTAAACTATTGTTTATGGGATTGTTGGATTGTTTATTGAAGTTGGTGCGATGCAAGGCTGTGTGGACGGTGTGTTGGCCATTAAACCTTGGCTGGTGCACATGAAAATGGAAGAAAACAGGGGATGTTCCCCACACACGATCGACCACCTACACGGTCGTTTGAGGGAATTGATGGCTTGAAACAGAAGAGGAATGGGAGAGTGATTCTCTGAGATTGAGAGGTGGAAAAATGGAGTGAAAATGGTAGAGGAAGGTTCAAAAACCCGAAACTGGGTTCTGGGAAATTCAAATTCGAATTTCCAGTTTTAGGCCAGCCCAAGCCTAATTGTTGATGGATTAAGCTTTCTGGAACTTCAACGCGTCGAACCAGATCAAATGGGGCAAGCTTGGGAGCTCCTAGGGCCGTGAACGGACATGGTGGACGGCCGGGAAACTCAAGCTTGAGTTGTGACGATTGAGGTATTGTCGAGTTCAATTAATCATGCTAATTGGTTCGTATTAGTCCTTATTAGCTTCCTGTGAAGTTAATTTGATAATGGTTGAGGATTGGAGGAGTTTTGGTGATCGACCCGTTTTGGGTGATCACGGGTTGTTGACTTGATTAGGGAATGGTTGATGCTAATCATGGACACAGAACTGAAATTGGTGGATTGATGATTGTTGTAGGATCAATAACGGATTGAATTGATATCGAATTGAGGGTGATTGAACCGGATCCTATCGCGGGCTTTCCAACCCGTTTACCAGACAAACGGGTGAAGAAGGAACACTGTAGCAGTCAATGTAGCAGGCGCGTGGCTTTCACGCGCAGCCACTCACGGCGGCGCGTGACGGCGTGTGGACACGAATCTCGAGGTGAGGTCAACATGACTTTTATCCTATACTTTGTAACGAACATTTTGGGATTGGTTTCGTGTCGATCGGACACCGTCTCGATATTGTTCGGGATGTCCGAAGGTTTTAAATCCAGTTTAAAAATACTTCAAAATTAGGGAAAATTACGGGACTTGAATAGGATGTTAATGATGAGGTTAGTGATCCTCTAAATTGATTTGAACAGGATTGGGAGTCCCGGTGATAGTAATGTGGCCCAGGAAGGCCTATGGCACGCGTATCGAGGCGCTCGGTTAAACGGTCTGTGAGTGGACATTGGTTTTATAAATTCGATGCATGCATAACTGTTTTATGATTGTTATAATTATGATTAAATGATTTACTTTGGATATCGGTGAATTTAAAATGATTTCACGCATTTCGAGGTGAATTACGTATTTGCACGTAAACCGAGATTTTCTGGATTTTCACCGATTTCCATAAATGTGGTTGGATATGATTTCATGAAACGGTTACGAACTTGAATAATGTAAAATCGGGCCAGGGGCCCAGTTGAACTATGAAATCGGGCCAGGGGCCCAGTTAACATGTGGATCGGGCCAGGGGCCCAGTTAACTTGTGAAATCGGGCCAGGGGCCCAGTTGATTTCTACATGTGATTGCGGGTCGGGGACCCTAAAATGGAATTGAATAAATGTTCTCTGGTTTACATTTTATATATGTTCACATGCTGGAATCAATAAATGGTTTTGATGATATTTCGGTTATGGCACGTTTCACGGTATTTGGGCATGAGACCCGTTTGATGAAACGTAACGATCGTTTCGGATTTTACCTATGTATACCTATATGTTTTGCATGTGGATATCAATAAAATGTATTTAGTACTGCACTGTATAGATCCTTCCATATTATATTGTCTCCTCCGGCGAGGTACCCCGGAGAGGTCACGGGCGTCTAGTACGTCCAGCGTCTATGACGCTAAGCATCAGGTGATGCTGTACCCGAACGGGGTTCGGGGATTTAACTCAGAAAATTGAGACCCGAGTGGCACGCGTAGCCTTGTGATTGTGACCTTATTGACGTCAGGGACGTCAGACATCAGGGATGTCGGATTGGAGTGTATAGTGCAGTGGCTAAAATAATGGTTATGGTTTATATTATATGCCTTATGGTTCATATTACTGGATTTATGAAATAACTCTTGGATTTACTTTTGGAAATTGAAACTATGCTTTGGTTTCCGGGCTAAGGCCCTAATGGTTATTTCTAAATAAATATGGGATTATTGGTTTTGGTGCATGCATATGATTTTACTGAGGGGCATAAATGTCTTATAAATGTTTTAAGCAGACTTGTTTATTTTCGTCCACTCACAGCTTTTGTTTTCAATGCCCTTCAGGTTGATTCCGGATACGACTGCAGCAGAGACTTGAGCATCGCACACCTCCTCCATCGATCCTTACGCACTCTGGAAGCCCGTCTGGGCAATGGCAATCGGTTATCCCTTGTCTGACGCCTCTTGTCAGACGGGAGCATGATACATTCCATGGTAATCCCGGGGGGATTGGGATGGGTCGTGTCAAGTGGTATCAGAGCAGGTTTTGCTCTTTTGTGCGCGAAGGACGAGGGTGTGATGTCTCTTTGGGCTGCAGTTCCGTTGTCAACCTGATAGATAGTTTTGGGTTTGTATGGTGAATTGGGTGTGTTTGACCCGATACGCCGTGCATTGTTGCGATTCAACCCAGGTGGGGTTGTATACGATTAACTAGTAATGTGGGACCGTCGGTTCGGTCATGTGATGATGGATTGTTGTGCCACTGGGCACAGCTAGGTTCAGGGAACCCCATTGGAATAATGTTATGGAAGTACAAAACTCAGTTGAGTATTGGTCTAAATTATGGACCCTGGTAGTGTTGGCTAGTGTACGGGGTGTTGGTGCATCGGAGTTAGCCGATGACCTTCGTGGTGGAACCCACGATGGAACCCACGTTGAGTTGACGATTGGATTGGATTAGACGTCTATACGATGTCAGGACCGCGGGGTCGGTCAGGTTATGGATTTTACTGCAGAAGGCAGTTGGGTTCGGTGGAACCCTAGGGTGTGATTTTGGAACCCTAATTTATAATTGATGGGCAGAAAAAGTGAACTTTAAATGAGAACTTGTGCTGCGACGAGCGGCTGAGGTCGTGGATGACCATGTGGATGACTCTAGTGAATCTTATGGGTTTCGATCTATGGATACGGTTGTGAGATAAAATATGGAATCCCGTGTCGGATCGAATATTAGTGTGATGCGTGGACACGGATCTTGACAACGATGACTGTTGGTCGACAGTTGTGTCGAGATAATGGCTATCGAGGATATTTAGTGTGGTTGTGACACTTGGGGATGTTCCGGGAACGTCCATTGTCCTGATATGCTGATGGCAAAAATTGGAGGTACCCATAGTCGTGAGGTACGAGTGGTGTTACGGGGTCGTCGTTCGGAATGAACGGGGATCCAGGGTAACAACTTTGCACACCGTATGCTAGCATGGATGTTCGTGTGCTAGTGTGGATATTCGTGTGCTATGTATGGATGTTGGTATGGTGATACCTTTATGCCAATACTAGTATGGATGCCTGTGTGCTGATACTAGTGTTGATGATGGTGCGTTGGTGCTGGTACTAGCGCTGGTGCTGGTGACAGTAATTGTGATGACGTTGAGCCACCAGTTGGGGTGTAACTCTGTCATGATGAACAGATGATTGGTATTTGCGACTCAGTGGTGGTTGAGTCTTGGACTGGATGGGATCCAGTGGAGGTTGTGTCGTGTAGGGATAAGTTCCAACAGATTTATGATGACATGTGATGAACGGATAAAAAGGTTTGATTGAAAATTTGGGGGAATCTAGGGACGATGTTCCCTATGTCATGTGTATTGGTGGACTTGGGGAGTTTTGTCAACTCCGAGATTGGTAAGATTGTTTATTTCTTATATCCCCAGAGAGTACAAGGAAATTATTGAAATTGGAAAAGTCGGGGAAACCATTCGTGGTATTGATGTGGGATGTTGTGATTGTGAATCACTTGGAACCTGAGGATTGAACCTGTTTAGGTTGAGATGTGAGACGGAGGCAGTATGGTATGCACATTCAGGCAAAATTGTGGATATCCCGTTCGGAGTCGGGGTGTGTGCATACATGATTATTGGTGAACGTGAGGTCTGAGTAATGAATTGATTTTGGACACGTGGTGTTCCAAGTGAGGTATGGACGTGGGCAGTCCAGTGGTTGGACTTGACATCTCATTGGGAGCATGTCTGTTCCCAACCTGGTTGGAACTACCGTGTCGGGGGGAGTTGTGATTGGGAGACGAGAGGAGTGCTCGTTTCCGCATCGGTGATTGGTATTCCGAAGTCTTGGGGGTTGACTTCTTATTTCCTGCCGTGGCAGATGATGATTGTTGCTACCAGTACGTTGAGCGTGTATTGGTAGGTGGACCCAGGTTTGGCCTTGGGTCATTGGACACAAGCAGTTATGTATGATTTTGGAATTGGTGGTGAAATGCGAGGTCATCTTTCCACCAAGGGAAATTTGGCGAGGATTCAATTGAGGGTGTAAGACCCTACGATCAGCTTTCAGATGGATTGTTAACTACGTGGGCATGCGTGGATCCTAGGTGGATCTGATTTGCGATGTTGTCGACTTTGGTCGATGTGACGATCTAGGATCGTGATGTTGCTTGTCGGGTGACGTAGCGATGAATCTGGGTTGTGATCGTGATGATCCAGATTGGATGAGAGTTATCACTCTTACCTTGGTACGTGAGTCATAAATGACGGGACTGAACTTCTTTTCGGAGTGAGTCCATATGGTTGTTACTCAGTTGAGTAGGTTTCCGATGTGGTCGGATTTTGTCAACCTTTGACGTGTGGATATTGGGATTGGCTTCCCTATGAAGTCAATCGAGTGTTTTGGAGAGGCAACCGATAGATTCGGTTACGTTACGTCTTGATGGACGTAAACGAGGTTTTGGGTTTTGGAATCGAATTTCTGGGTGACGATTCAGGATTCGATTGCGAAGCTCGAAAGTGGATTACTGGATTTGGGTGCGGAATGATTATTCCAATGCTAGCTTACAGAATAATGATTTCGGATTCGGATTTGGACATGGAATAAAATATGATGTTTGGGTTCGGATTCGGGATTTCTTACGAAATTGCGAATTCGGATTCGGAATTGGAACTAGATGACGGGTGGAGTTCGTTTTGTCTCATGTTGGTTTGGGGCAAAGGTACTTCATTTTTGGAACGTGTTTGGCTATGACCTGGGTGGCTATAATCAGATTGATGGATTGAGGTACGTACAGGGTACGAGGATTGATACTGGTTAGGCTGAGTGGTGCCTAATGGCGGTACATGGGATGTACCAGTGGTGTGTAACTAATGTGTTGGTAATCGGCTTGGTTCTGATATCATTTGTTTGGCTGTATTGTGGACTGGACATTGGATACTGTGCGCTGGACAGATTGATCTTGTCGGGTTCAGTGATTTTATGAGCAGGTGCTCTTAGCCATGGTTGGCTTGTGGAACCCTAGTATTGAGATGTGTGTTCACTGCTGGGCTGGTATTCAATGTGTTCCAGTTACACCACTTGATGGAGTAAGTTGACGGTATACGTACACTCAGGATGAGTGAATTGGTGGTTTGAGTAACCACGAGTAGCCTTGTGTGATTTTATCACACCGTGATTTCCCAGCGTTTTGGTTCGCTGAGGGAGTCGGCGATTATGGACATTGAGATTATTTTGTGTCGCAGGATTGGGCTTGCCCTGCGAATGGTGATCATGTGGTTGATCTTGCGCTACATCGAGAGTGATGTGATACGTGGTGTTGTCACTGACTGGCTGATGGTTGGGGCTTTACTAGGGTGGTAAAGTTTTGTGATGACAGTTTGACTGGTGGTGTCAGCGTGGACTGACAAATGAGATTTGGTGACTCCCAACGGGAGCAAATGTAAGGATTTATTGGCAATGGAAGGGAACCGTCTAGCTGAAGGAGTCAGCTAAATGGTTAAGCGATTTTATCGCGAATCAGGTGATTATGTCCACTCGAGGTGGTCGAGTGTTTGTTGATTGTGACGTATGACAGTGATGGGATGTCTGAGTACAGACGAGGCTGGTGTTGACCCATCAAGTGGGTGTACAGGTGTACACATGTTGTGTGGTCGAAATGTTTTCCACGTGGTGGTTGTGGAATAAGGTTATTGGTAATTTCGAGACGAAATTCTTTAAGGAGGGAAGGTTGTAACGACCCGTCCCGAATATCGGGATTTAATAATATTTAATTGTGATTTACTAATCTGGGTTTAGTTGGGCGATTTCGGACGAATTGTGCAAAATGACCGTTTTGCCCCTAGGTGTGGGCAAAACGTTGACTTTTATTTCGGATGGTCAAATGGACTTTGACCGATGACCGTGACGTAGTTCGGGACGTCACGAGTTCATAGACAGGTGGCACGTTCGATTCCGATGTTCGTGGTGAAAGTTATGATGTACGGAAGTCCAGGGGCATTTTCGTAATTTGTATGAAATAAAGGAAAATGTTGACTTTTTGATCGGGAGGTTCGATGGCTGAGGACCGAGGACCGCTAGGAAGGTCTCGATGCCCTGAGTTCGTAGACAGGCGGCACGCATCAATCGGAGTCCGTATGACCGAGTTACGGGTCAGGATGCGTGAGGGGCATTTTGGTAATTTACTGCACAAGGGCAGAATGGTAATTTCACGGGTGTTTGAACGGTTACTGTAGCACCGTGGAGGGAACGTGGGTTTATTATCTAGAAAGATGGTGTACCTCATATTGATGTCTCATTGTTAGACTACGTTCCCCTGCTTTCAGCTGAAGAATAGGCCGACTTCTAGAGGACGATGGGCATTGATGATTTGCACCGTAATTTCCATATATTATATGTTTATGTCTATGATTATATTTGCATTTCAGTATTCAATAATTGGTTTGAGCAATCAAATTGTGATTTGACAACACTATTTTTTTAATAAGTAAATGAAAATATTGTTTATACAGAATTTCGAGATTCAAGTGTTTAGTTCTTTCTACAAACTTTGTTATTTTTTTGAATTAACTTCCAAACTTTTTTGTTCGTAAAATTCCCCTGTTGTAGCCATTAACGTTCAACATTAAGGTTCTAACTAACTTGGCCTCTCAGAAGAGGGTTAACTCTTTTTGTGTTACCTTCAAGGAAGGGCTTTGTTTCTCAAAGGAAGGCTTGATATGTTTTACAGGACAAAAAAAAAAGTGTTCATTGCTTCTTGAAAGAAGGCTTGGAATGCTTCTAAGATGAAAAATTTGGATGCTTCCCGGAGGAAGGCTTATGGTGCTTACTAGAGGAAAGCTTGGATTGCTTCTCTGAGGAAGGCTTGTATGCTTTACAAGAGGAAGGCTTGGATGCTTTTCAGGGTGAAGGCTTAGTTTCTTCGCAAGGTGAAGGCTTAGATACTTTGCAATTCGAAGGCTTAGTTGCTTCGCAGGGAGAAGGCTTAGATACTTTACATGGAAAAGGCGTAGATTCTTTGTAGGGCGAAGACTCAAATGCATCGTTGGGCGATGCTTTGTGTGGCAAAGGGTTTGATTCTTTATGTGCCTAAGAATTTGACACTTTGCAAGGCGAAGGTTATGTTTCTCGAAGGAATCCTTAGTTGCTTCCTGAAGGAAAACTTGGTTACTTTTTGGAGGAAGGCTTGAATGCTTTCCAGAGAAAGGTTTGGAGTGCCTCGGGATAAAGGCTTGGTTGTTTATTCGAGGAAGGCTTTGAGGTTTCCATTTCTATGAAAAAATTTGAAATAAAATCTCAACTTGCTAGATGATTTTATTAAAAAAATTAATACAATGAGTACAACAAATGGCAATGGGGCCCTAATCATTTGTTATTAGATTGATGCAAATCATCTTTGAATCAGACTACTTTGCGTCTTCATCTCTAAGATGCTTTGCAGCTTGTCGGTGATGTATTTTGTGCAATGCCCTTCTTTAATTAGGTTTTTTAGATACTTATTGAAGGTGTTATATGTGCTAATCGTGTGTCCATAGTAGTTGTGATAGCGTCACCACCTAGTCTTGTCAGCCTTTTTCTTGATCGGCTCTAATAAGTGCTAGCTTCTTAAACTAAGGCTCGTCCTTGATTTCATCATAAATTAGATGGATGGGAACCAAGAACTGTACATTGGATTTGAAACCATTTTTTCGTTTGCTATAATTTCTTGTCCTTGTTGTGGAATTGGTTTCATCACTAGGCGACGCCAACATCTTCGATATTTCCTCACTTGGTCCAATGCACTCCTTGGCTTGTATGGAATTTTTCTCATCCTTCTAGCATACATATCATTCTGCTAGAAAAAGCATCTTGTGAGGCTGTAAGCATTGTTCATGAAAATTTCACCATAAAGTTGGCTATATCGGGAAGTTCCTATTTGAATGTCATTGCAAGAATGAGGTCATTGCAACCAATAATACGAGACTCAGTATATTTTGAATGTACTATCTGATGGTGTCCTTCGATTTCTTTCTGATGGTAAAAAGATGATCATCATCTGCTTCAACTGTGCGAAGTTGGAAGTACTTCTTCACAAAAGTGAATGGCACTTCTTTGAAAGTGGCAATGGATCTCCAAGGGACATGGTTGAACAACGTCATCGCATGGCCTTACAAAGATGCTTGGAATACTTTACACATAAGTGCATCATTGTTACTATGAGGCATCATCACTCCATGGTAATAGTCAATATGTTTCACCGGGTCAGAGGTCCACTTGAACAGATTGAAGTTCGAAGTTACAAACTGTTAAGGGAATGGTTCTTCCTCGATGTTCGCTACGAAAGGTGAAGTTGAGGATGATTGAATCTGATATCATAGATAGTCTTCCAAGACACCATTATAATGGATGCCTCGGAGGCAAAGATCCAAAATTCTCCAGATATCATTAGCTTGTAGTGCACCTCGGAAATGAGGGGAGTCATTATGAGCAAAATATCTATGACCTTTTCGAACCTCAATTTTCAAGCCCGAGAGCGTGTTGATGAGTATGTCATCCTCCTCACTATAATAGCCAGTACGCCCTAGGCTGTTGTAAAAGTCTCAGGAAGTAACAAGTTGCCTCTAACTTTCAATTCATGACGATGCCCCAATGCGTTCTCCAAGTCCATCATGTGCTGACAGCCTTGGATGTTGTTGAATCCTTGCCCCGTGAGTGTGACTTTCTTAACTATAGTCACTTAGTCATGGATCACAAGACATTATTTGTCATCTAATGCTATCCTTTCCATGGTACCTCAAAATGTCATCTTGCCTACTCTGAGGCGTAGTGTGCCTACCAGCAGTTTGGGTTGCTTCCAGCTCTTCTAGAATTTGTTGTAGAAGCTCCGACTTTATCTAGACTTGCTTTCTTTGCCTTTTGACTTGTTGCAACACATTGCCTTAAGCAAATAAGGGCTGAGATGTTTGTGTATGACGTGTATCACGTCGGGACCTCTTCCTCGTGCTCCGGCATTGCTAATCCATGTTACGCTCCTCTTGCATTTGATTTTTTTCTAGTTTGTCATGAAGATCATCCAAAAATCTCCTACGAACTTCACTAGCATCGGGTCAATATGAAGTTTTCCTAGATGTTTCTCTCACGAATCACTCGTCTACTTACTGTAAAGTAGTTGCTACCATTCTCGATGCAAGAAATGGAGGTTCAAGAGTTGAGAAAGTTGAAAAGGTTTCAAAGCTAATAGTAATTGGTCTTTGTGTTCTGATAGGTGCTTGTATCGTCATGCGAGGGGAATGAACTATCATTTTGGTTTCTAATGTGTGCTTCTTTCCCAGTCTGAGATGTTGGGACGGAAGCAGAAGTTTCAGATGAACGAACATATCTTTGTTTCTTACCATTATCGGAGAACAAATATAACAAATGATGAATAAAGTTCAAGAACAAAGAACAACTTAATGAACAATTAACAAAGTCGATGAAAGATGAACAACGTTCAAGAATGACGAATAAAGTCGATGAACGACAAACAAAGTTGATGAACGATGAATGAACTAGAGAATGCTCCTTGGATATTTCTTAATTTCTCAATGAAAGTACCAATTGTTGAAGCATAAGTCGTACTCTTCATAAAAATTCTTCACAATCCCTACAAAGAGAAAATAAGAGACGATCAAAGTATAAATTGAAGCCTCGGGGGTTGCTCAACCAAGAATATTTTGATGCTTAAGTAAGCTTTGCGAGAGGAATAAGAAATAATTTTAGAAACGAAAAACGAGCTACCTTGAAAGTGATATTAATTTCGCTATTTATAGGGAAGCCTTGGGCACCGTGAAGTATTCTGTTTGGTCGATAGATATTGTAATTATTTTAATAAAAGATATTTAATAATTTAATATCAATAATAATTGTTTGTTATTAAATGAATAATAATGAGAATTAATTTTGGGAAGAATGTTATTAGTATTGATGCTTTAACTTGATTAAATAATACATTCAACTAGTAAATATATTATTTAAAATTTTCAGGAGATTTTGGGTTCCACACACCCCAAAATAAAATGGCAATGGAGGATAGGTTCATATAAACCCTTGTAAGGCTGTGCAATTTTCCAAAATAGAATTTTTGTTTCTTTCGTATTCTCATTCATAGGTGCTCCTTCCTCACATGTGATAAATTTTCAAACCTAACACGTGAATAGCTCAAATTGGGTGTCGTGGATTATGTGTGGTGGTTAAGCCTTACATTTGAGATCACCTGATATGATACCACGAAGAAAGTTGAGATTTTCGGCATCAAAGGAAAATATATATGAGTGAAACATAAAATCATGGGAGTTCATGCTGAAGAATATATGGCGGTATTCCAGAGTAAAAGGTAGTTAGAGCCTAGGCCACGGAGACTTGTCATGCCTTAAAGATTTGTTCTAATTTAATGTCTAAGACTTAGTTAACTTCAGACTTGTCAATTCCATCCCACGCCATAACTTGCTATCCCACCTCTACCGGCTCTTCCCAAGCTCTTATCCAATATCTTGGCTCTTTCTAGTTAAGGAAAACCTAGTATCAATGAACCCTTAACTATCTTATTAACCTTGATCCATTAACTCTCGAACCAATACACGCCTTGTCATAGCCAATATGAACTGAGCTTACTCAATAAGGCTTTAAACGAACCTTGATCGCCGTGAAACCATGATAAATAGATCTGGACCATGTGAAAACCCTAGGCAAGCGTCGCCATGTACTAGGAAATGGTTTCACACTTCGCCACACACTAGAAGTAGACTGGCGACCACCACGCATAGGGACCAGGAAACGAGCTATGTACCAGCCATGCACCCCCTACGTGCCCCTACTTGCCTTCCACATGTGTCTGCGCTAACACGGTGAAATATTACTTCTTTCTAATGAAATATTCCCTCGAGACTAATAGAGTATCCTGATGATGAAGGAACATTCTGTAAGCCATAACGACATTAGGGTTCTGCTGTAATGCCATTACAATTTGACGAAATATGATAACACCGTCAGCATATTCTATCAAATCACTGATTGTGTAATTAATGGTCTCACTAAACCAGGTCACCGACTCTTCGTCGAAGATAATGGCTAGACTTCACTGTCCTTGCTGTCACGATGGCCGAAATCTAGAAATTTTGTCAAAAAACTATCATAACCAATCAAACTTCTTAACTTCTTAACTTTTTAACTTCCTCATTTCTCAACCAAATCAAACATTATAATAATGAAACTCAATCTACACAATCCTAGGAACTCGAATATGGAGGTCCAATATGAGAAAGCTTACCTCGATCGGCGAAAAATCCCGCGAAAGTTTTAGATTTCTTTACATTCTTCGCTCCACCCTGTATGGTGGTTCCCAAGCCTCCAAATTGGCATCAACCGACTCGCCGGAGTTAGAGTATCGTACCCCTCACCTTGGTTAAGCTCAATACAACCTAAACCTTAGTCTATACTCAAGATAGTGTAGTAACTCACAAACAATTGATTGGGGGAGGGGAGAGGAGAAAATGGGGATAATGAGTGAAATCCTAGACCGTAGCCTTGCTTTTAGCCCAGGTTACATATTAGTATGTGTGGCACCTGTCACACAATGGTGTGACAATGGATGAGATGAGTCATCCTTATGTAAAAAGACCAAAATGCCCAAATTACATATCTTCCCTAAATTACCAAAATACCCCTAGGCTTTTAGACATATAACTTTAACATATGAACTTCGTTTTCCATGTGCCACCTTTCTATGAACTTGTGAGTTCGAGATCCATGCAACGGTCCAAGAAAAAACTACCAAAAGTCTTCTCAAATTGACTTTCGACCCTCTCTAAATTGAGGGCAAAATCGTCATTTTCTAATTAAATTCTCAAATTTAGTCTAATTTGGGTCGAGTCATTAGAACATTTCCCCTTTAAGGAAATTTTGTCCTTGAAATTTACTTAATGTAGGTCAAGATTCAACTTTCTTCAACCTCTCGAGTCATTTTGTGTTAGGTCATATTTTATGCATTTTTCCATGCATTCTTATCTTTGATATAATACTAATATCTTTCATCACATAGGAGAAAATGATAATTTTTCTTAGAGTGGTGCATGATTGGACATTACATCAAATTACAAAGATTTTGGCGTAAAAAGGATGAAATTTGGAGTTGACTGCGCTTATTTAGGGAGCAAGGAAAATAACTTGGAAAACAAGAAACTGTCACTATTCAAGTGACACTATTCACGCATCACTATTCACATAAATAGTGTCAGATTCCCTTTCTTTCCTTATTTTCCCTCTTGCTTTCTTACTTATATAAGCCATTTTCACTCTCAAAATAAACCCTAGCCTCCACATAAGAAATAAATCAGTTCTACTCTTCTTTGTCATTCTCTCTCTCTTCCATTGAGAAAACCTCAAAAATAAAAACTCATATTTCTATTTCCCTTCATAACCATCTCATTTCTCTCATTCTTTTCCATTTCTTTTCCATGTACCTCAATCTCTCATCATAAAAGCCCAAAAATTCCTTCATCAAATTCATCATCCATCATCTTTCTTGTGTGAAGAAGAAGCCCTTTTTAATTCTGGAGAAGAAGACTATCTTCTACTTAGAGTTTATTGCATCCATGTCTTTAATTAATGCTTTTATGTTGATTAGATACATGTGTAGCTAATTTCTGATCTAGGGTTCTTGATGTAACCATGTAAACTCAATTCTATGTTATGATTGAAGTATTCTGATCTTTACAAACTCTTCTTTGTTTCATTCATTTTAAATTATTGATTCATATGTGATTCTAGTGCTTGATCATCATTAGGGTTCCATAATCCTAGTTAGATTTAGAGCACATGCCATGTCTAAGTCTAATTGATTTGTGAATGAAAGAATAGGGTTAGCGAGTACATGCCATGCCACTGAATTTGTTTGGTTAGTGTTATTTCTTTTCTCATACTTAAAGGCTTTCTAAGAGTAATATAAAGTACATGCCATACTTAGGTTGCAATTAGAATGACTAGATAGTGTTCCACATGCTATGACATATCTAACTTAAGTGAAAACGATCCTTAGAGAATGTTTGGAAGATCAGAGTACTTTAGTCGTTGTTTCATAGAATCAAGGTTACATAGGTGAATTCAAGACCCTATCTTCCATCTCCATAACTTTCTCAATCTTTGTTATCTATCTTCATTTACTTAAACTTTTAATTTCAGTTTAACGTCCTTACATATCACAAATCAAAACTCAAATCTGTTTAATTTTCAGCTCTTTTTATTCCACTAGTTAATTGAGTAATTATATGGTTAATTTGAGGTAATTGTGAAGCCTAATCAGTTTCTGTGGTTCGACACCCTTACTTGTGCATTGCCATTACTACAATAGTAGTGTATAAGCTAGGATACATCAACAATTTTTATCACCATTGTCGGGGACTAATTTCAATCCTTTGCAATTGGTTACCAACTTCACCCTATAACCTATTTTCTGTTTTAGTTTGTTTACTTATGCTTGAGTTATTCTTATCTTTGTGTGACTGGTTTTGAATGTCCAGTACGCCTTTGCTAGACTCAATTACAATAGCGATAAGGAAATCTAGAGCAACAAGAGGAAATCTAACTACAAAAATTGTAGCTAAAAGAGCATTTCAAGAAATCATTAAGGACGAAACTTCTGTTTCAATTCATTCAGAAGATTCAGAAGAGCTAGAAGAAGAAATTGAAGAAAATATGGCTGAGGCAGCATCCCATTCTTTGGAGTTCTATGCTCAACCAATAATCCTTGATTCGCCTTCATGCATAGTGCTGTCACAAGCAGCAAGGAACTATGAACTTAAATTTTTATATTTTTCTATGTTTTCTTCATTCTCTGGGTTGCCTAATAAGGATCCATTGGCTCATATTAAAAATTTTTACATAGTTGTTAATTCATTGCCCTTGAAGGGACTTTTTGAGAATGATCTGAGGTGTAGGATCTTTCCATACAGATTGTAGGAATGGGCCAAGGCTTGGCTCATGACTTTGAAGCCTAAGTCCTTGGAGATGCGGGATGATGTTGTAAAGAAGTTTATGGACAAGTTATTCCCCCCCCCCCCCCCCCCCCCCCCCAAAAGACAGCAACCCTGAGAGCTCTAATTTTCAATTTTAGACAAGATGACACTGAAACATTTAGTGAATGTTGGGAAATATTTAGAGAACTATTGCTACAATGTCCTCACCATGGGTTACCTCTTTACCTTCAAATGTAACGCCCCAGACATTTTGGAAATGTAATATTATAAAATATTGAATAAAATGACGTTTTTACCCCTGTGATTTGTGTGGTCCACTTGTTGACTTTTTGATTGGGAGGTCGAACGGACGTTGAGCGATGACCGTGACGTAGTTCGGGATGCCACGAGTTCATAGACAGGTGGCACGTTCAATTCGGACGAACATGGTGAAAGTTATGATGTTCGGAAGTTTAGGGGCATTATCGTAATTAGACGTTATGAGGGTAAAAGTTGACTTTTTGTTTGACAATTGATATTCATTTGACTCGAAGACTGTTATGTTCGTCTCGACGCCCTGAGTACAACGATAGGCGGCACGCTTGAAACGGACATCGGATGACCGAGTTACGGGTCACGGAAGTTGGAGGGCATTTTGGTAATTTTTGCCCTGGGGGAATTTTGGTAATTTTTCGCACGGGGTACTATTGACCACTGTGGAAAACAGAGTGCACGGCCGTGGGTCTTGTGCGTGCAATTGTTTATGGCTAGTGGAATGGCTCAGACAATTTGTTTATGTGGATTTAGGTAGTGGAAGCATGACTGAGTGGCCTTGGTGCACGGTTTGGGCAGAATTCAGGGCACGGGAGTGCAAGGAATGGCCATGGTTTCTGTGTGCGTGGGAGACATTTTCAGAAAACCTCAGCTGGTCTCCCACGGGCTGCTGGCCACACCGATCGACTAACCGTGTATGGGAATGGAGTGAGGATTGAATTGGGGTCATTTGTGCATCAGTGAGAGGGTTGAGTTTGAGAGAACCAGTGAAGAACCATTTTCAGGTTTTTGGGGGGAAATCTCAGAGTTCAGTTTCTACTGGTTTTGGGACCAAACTAGAAACACTGAGAGTTTTCTGGGAGCAGCAGAAGCATAACCGTGCACGAGATCAAGCAAATTGAGCAAGGATTGCTCAGGAGCCCAGGTACCAGTTCAGAGAAGAACCAGTTGGAGGGAAAAACCACATTCAATTTCTGAGGCTTGTTGATCGAAACCAAGGGCCATTCTAGTCTTCTGGGAGCAAAAGGAAACCAACCACGTCCATTTCGAGGGACGACACTCACGAATTGGCCAAGAACGGAGTTCCCTGGTTCTGAGAATTTTCGAGCTTGAGGACGACGACTTCCAGGTAACGGCGAGTCCAATTGATTGTACCCTTGTGTTCGTCTAAGTTCCCTTAATCTACTGGTGAAATTAATTGGAGAATGGAGTTAGTTTGGGTGAGTTCTGGGTGACGACCCGTTCGTCTGTTCAAGTCTGGGTTGAATCGATTTAGGGACAGTCGAGGTTAATCATTAGTACAGACCTAAAATTAATGGGTTAGAGAAGATAATAGGATTGAAAACGGGAGGAATTGATCAAGAATTGAGCTTGAACTGGTCGGGTTGAGTCGCGGGTAACAGACCCGTTTATCAGTCTATCCGGGTAAGAACGATGACACTGTAGCTTGGCGCGTGGCCTTCACGCGCAGCCACTTTGGACGGCGCGTGATGGCGCGTACGATGTCATCTCCGATCACGGTCAACTTGGAAACTGTTCCTTTCAGTCTAATTAACATTTTTCCTTTAGGATTCGAGTTATTCGGGAGTCGTTCGGGATAATTTCGGGAGCTCGGAAGTTTAGGTCCTTAAGGTTTATTTCGCCGAAAAATCCGAAAAATTAGGGAAAAATCATACGAGCTATTTGAGGATGTTTGTAACCCTTCTTGTACGTTTTTACAGGCCCGGACACTTCCGAAGCTACGGAGGAGCGCGCGGGACGCGATTGACGCGTCCTAAAACTGTGAGTGGACTTTTTGATTTCTAAATTGGGCATGCATGACTATTTTGCTTATTTATCTCATGGTTTTACATATGATTTTATGATGGTGATTTGATATATCGGTTTTACGTGTTTTCACGCTTTTCGAGATATTTATCGTATTTCACGCATTTCGAGGTTATGGTTTTCGCTTATGCATGCGTGATGTTTTGATGAAGTATCTGAATATGAATATGCATGTTTTCGGATTTATGATGTTTGAGCATATTGTGAAGTAATTTTCGGAAATTGCATGTGTTGGAATTTGCATGTGAATTCGGACATAAGTCCTATTATGATGTGATATGTTTTCGGAATGATGCTGGAAAACGGTTTGTGATGAATCCTGGTTTATTGTGTTTAAAAACGGTTTTGGGTTTAAAGACCCGGTTGATGGTTGGATCTGGTTTTGGGTTTAAAGACCCGGTATGTTGATGACGGGGGCGGGCCCGAGAGTTGGGTTTAAAGACCCGGATTGAGTTTAAAGACTCGTGAGTTTAAAGACTCGATTATTGTGATACCCCCGAGGCCCACTAATCATGTTTTGAGTTTAAAGACTCGTTGATATCCCGGGAAGGCCTAATATTGAGTTTAAAGACTCGGATGGATCCAACGGCTTAATTGTGGTTATTGATTCACGTTTTACTTGATTTGTGCAATTAACGTCTCAAAATGACGGTTTTTGGAATTTGGCATTATTAAATGGTTTTACATGAGTTATGACGATCCTTTGTAACGTTTTTCATGTGTTTCGGAAAAAGAGTTTTCAAAAAGTTCAATATGCAAATTTTGAATAATTGGTTATGCATGCGTGTTACAAAACTGGAGGGCGAACCCGATTTCGGAAAAACTGCTTTCTATAAAACTTATGTTTCGGTCCACTCACACTTTGTTGTTTTAAATTCCCTCCAGGTCGTGGTACAAGTGCGGGGGCAAGCGCCGAGGCAGAGGCGGAGGCATAAAGTTTTCCGTTGCGGAGTAGTTAGTTCACAGAGTAGGATTTGTTTCTTTAACTCGTTTTGTAATTTTATGCTCTGTGAAACTGTGGACTTGACGTCCAGTCGGTTGTATTTGTTTAATCTCCCTGGTCTGACAATAGGTGTGTTGTAATATTAATTAGTTTTCCGGTCTTTTGGATTCGATTGTCAGACGGGAGCAGGATGCTTCCCGATTATCGAGGCGATAATCGGAGTGGGTCCTGTCATCAAAAAAAAAAATTTCTTTGATGGTTTAACCCCTACATGTCAATCAATGTGTGGCAATGCAGTTGGTGGTGCTTTAAGGAAAAAGAGTCCAGAGGAGTCTCAAGAACTCTTTGAGATGATAGGTTCTAATATGCATCAATCAAAGGGGAAGAAAAGTGGTGCATATGAAGTTCATTCAACTAATGACCTTCCTTTCAAGGTTGACAACTTGGAAAGGAAACTTGATGCTATGCTTTCAAAGTTAGGCTCATCTCATGCCTCTCAAAGTGCTTCATATGCTGATTACGATCAAGATGAACTTGTACCAACAAGAGTCACAACTAGATGGATAGTGTGCACTGATTACAAGAAGTTAAATGCTATGACTAGAAAATATCACTTTCCCCTTCCTTTTATTGATCAAATGCTTGAAAGATTAGCTGGTTACTCACAATATTGTTTTCTTGATGGTTATTCAGGTTATAACCAAATCCCAATTGCACCCGAGGACCAAGTGAAGACGACCTTTACCTGCCCTATAGGAGGAAGTCATTTGGTTTATGTAATGCATTAGCTACATTTCAAAGATGCATGATGGCCATTTTCTCTAACATGGTTGAAAGGTTCATCGAGGTTTTTATGGATGATTTCTATGTTTGGTTCCTCATTTGATATATGTCTTGATCAACTTGTATTAGTTCTAAAACGCTGCTAAGACACTAATCTGATTTTGAATTGGGAGAAATGCCATTTTATGGTTAAGAAGGGTATAGTGCTAGGTCATGTAATTTCAAGCAAGGGAATAGAGGTAGATAAAGCAAACATTGACTTGATCTCTAAACTACCTCCCCTAGCATCTGTTAAAGGAATTCGAAGCTTCCTAGGTCATGCAGGTTTTTATAGACGTTTTATTAAGGATTTTTCAAAAATAACTCGTCTGTTATGTAACTTGTTAGCTAAGGAACCTTTTTTTACTTTAATGGCGAGTGTTTGTAGGCCTTTGAAATGCTTAAGAAGAAACTAACTTATGCTCATATTATCATGGCTCTAGATTGGTCTTTACCCTTTGAATTGATGTGTGATGCATCTGATTTTTCTATTGGTGCAGTACTAGGCCAAAGAATTAGAAAACTCCCTCATGTGATTTATTATGCAAGCAGGACATTGAATGATGCTCAACTAAACTATTCCACAACGGAAAAAGAGTTGCTTGATGTTGTCTTTGCTCTGGAGAAGTTCAGGTATTATCTTGTAGGATCAAAAGTCATTTTCTACTCAGACCATTCAACTCTACGATACTTAATGACCAAGAAGGATGCCAAGCCAAGACTCATTAGATGGATCCTCTTATTACAAGAATTTGATTTGGAAATAAGAGACAAGAGTGGCAAAGAGAATGTAGTTGCTGACCACCTACCACATTTGAAAAGTGAAGCATTTGATAGAAATGCACAGTTGCCCTTGAATGAATCATTCCCCAATGAACAACTTCTTGCCATCCAAGATGATGAACCATGGTATGCTGATTTTGTTAATTTTCTTGTTTTTGGTATTATTAGAGATGATCTAACCTTTCATGAGAAGAAAAGGCTCTTTTCGCAAGTGAAGCACTACATGTGGGATGAGCCCTACCTTTTTCAAATATGGACCTAATCATATTATTATGAGATGTGTTCCTGAGGTTAAGCTAGAAAGCATACTCAAATTCAATCATGAGTTTGCATGTAGAGGCCATTTGGTGCTAAGAAGACATCAACCAAGGTTCTTCAATTTGGTTTCTTTTGGCCTACTTTGTTTAAAGATGCTTTTAACTTTTGTGTTAAGTGTGATAGGTGCCAAAGAATGGGCAACATCAACAGCAGAAATCTGATGCCTTTGCATAACATTTTGGTGGTGGAGATCTTTGACGTTTGGGGCATCCATTTCATGGGACCATTCCCACCCTCTTTTCGTTACAATTACATCCTGGTGGCAGTAGACTACATGTCTAAATGGGTTGAAGCAATTGCATCAAAAACCAATGATCATAAAGTGGTGATTAACTTCCTCAAGGACATCATTTTTAAAGGTTCGGAATGCCAAGAGCTATCATCAGTGATGGTGGTACTCACTTCTGCAACAAGCCATTTGAAGCCTTAATGAAGAAGTATAGAAAGACTAGTCCACGAAGTTACATGATGCGATTTGGGCCTATAGAACAACTTATAAGACTCTTATTGGGATAAGCCCTTACAAAATTGTTTTTTGGGAAAGCTTGCCATTTGCCTATGGAATTGGAGCACCATGCCTTGTGGTCAATCAAGAAGCTTAACCTCAACTTCACAAAAGCTAGAATGTCCAGAAAGCTACAACTCAATGAGCTTGAGGAGCTGAGGAATGAGGCTTATGAAAGTGTGAAGATTTACAAAGAAAGGACCAAGCTTTATCATGATAAAGCTCTCACAAGAAAGGAATTCTTCCCTGATCAAAATGTTTTATTATATGACTCTTGTTTATGTCTCTTTCTAGGTAAACTTAAGTCTAGATGGGTTGGACCTTTCAAAGTGATCAAAGTGTATCCTCATGGAGTAGTTAAAATAAAGAATCTCAGTAATGGTAACAGTTTCAAAGTTAATGGACACAGATTAAACCGTACTTGATGGCTGATATCAATGTTCCCATTGCACATATGGTGGATACTTTTCCATTCCATTAAGTCCATTTGCTACCACGTCTTGCTTAGACGTTAAATTAAGCGCTTGTTGGGAGGTAACCCAACGAGGTTCTATCTTTTTAACCTTTTAACTTGGTTACTTCTTTTCTTTCTCTACTTTCATACTCCCTTTGCATTGCATGCCTTCTTTTCTATTTTATACATTGAGGACAATGTTTAGTTTAGGTTTGGGGGTTAGGGAATTGAAAATTTTTGGGTGCTAAAGATTCAGTATGTTAGAGCATTATTGAAACATTGCAATGGAATCTTTATGCAAACTAAGGCATACAATCATCATTTAGAAGGAATCCTTGAATATTCTTCTGATTAGGTGTTCATTCTGACCTATTGTGTTCTTAGAATCCTGGTAAATAAGGTACTTGATCAAACAAATTAAGAAGAATAGTGGAGACTACCCTTGTGATATGTTGAGCCTATTTGCTTTCTTGAGAGGGTTTAATTTGTTTCTACTCCAATTTCTTCTTTCTAATTCACTCTAATCTGATCTCATTATCATTTTTGGTTGATTACTAAGAATTTATCATAATTTCATATATCACATGCCCTTCATTTGTAGAGTAGCCCTTTTGAAGTGATATTAGGTTTTGCGTGCATAACCTTCTAAAAGCCTTCTCTAAATCCTACCTTTGTATGCTCCATTAGCCATTTTGCAGCCAAACACATGTAGCCATTTCTTTCATAACCTACATCACTCCTTCACTTTTGTATCTCACTTTAAGGTACCTAGCTTAATTGTGACCATACCTTATAGCTTGGAATGTGCCAAGGTTGTTGAAAGTGAAAGTTTGATGCAAGGAGAAGTATTGCCACTGTTAAATCAAGAGTTCATGGATAATAAAAAGAAGCTTATGTAAAAAGAAGTTCATATCAAAGAAAATAGAACTTAAATGAAGTAAAACTTCAGAGACAAAAAAAAAATGAAAAAAAAAAGCAAATGAAAAAGTTCAAGTATGATCTGAGAAAAGTGCATCAATGAAAAGTCCATTCCATTCAACTTAAAGTGAGCAGATGCTGGGAATGACATCAAGATGTGCAAAGTAATTTTTCAATATCCCTTGGTATGATTCTAAGTTACTTGTTGTTCCTATGCTTCTTTCATTTTGCCCTCAACCAAGCCCCATTACAATCTATACGGATTAAGACCTATGTTGATCATTTGGGCAATGACATGAATGCTGGGAGGAATATGCTCTATCTAATTCTTAGTTTTCAATTCTTTCATGAAATCTATCTTGAATTTGGGCCATTTTTTCTTATACTTCATATGTGAGAATACTTGCTTTCAAATTACATAACTTCACTCTAATATGTTTGATGGAGAGATTAAACCTTAGGTTAGAGTGATTGAGTGAATCTGTGAGACTTAGAGTTGAGATGAATTCTATCTTCAGGTTTGAGAATGATACCTATGAAGCCATGAAACTAAGAATATATGTGTTCACTTGCACACAAATTAGTTGCTAACATGGTGAATTCAAGAAGGTGAAGGTATGACTAAAGTTTCATTAGTTCACATTACTTTGTTTCCATAATGTTTTAACCCTTTTTTTCAATAGAGCCTTGATGGTGTTTGTGGGTGTCACCTCTATTAAACCCTCAGGAGACAAAACTCATCCTACTAGGCACACCTAGGGGTTTAAATGTTCTATCTTAGGAAGATCGAATGATTATTTTAATTGTGCTTTAGTAGTTTGTTTGCTCGAGGACTGGCAAATGATAGGTTTGGGGGTCTTTGTTAGGTCATATTTTATGCATTTTGCCATGCATTCTTATCTTTAATGTAGTACTAATATCTTTCACCATAAAGGAGAAAATGATAATTTTTGTGAGAGTGGTGCAGGATTGGACATTACATCAAATTATAAAGATTTCGACGTAAAAAGGAAGAAACTTGGAGTTGACTAAGCTTATTTAGGGAGCAAGGAAAATAACCTGGAAAACAAGAAGCTGTCACTATTCACATGTCACTATTCACACAGACTATTCACGTGAACAATGTTAGATTCCTTTTCTTTCCTTAATTGCCATCTTGCTTTCTTACCTATATAAGCCATTTTCACTCTCAAAATAAACACTAGCCTCCACATAACAAAGAAATCAGTTCTACTCTTCTTTTTCATTCTCCTTCTCTTCCATTGAGAATTCCTCAAAAATAAAAAATCATTTTTCTATTTCCCTTCCATAACCATTTCCTCTCTTCAATCTTTTTCCATCTCTTTGCCATGTACCTCAATCTCTCATCATAAAAGCCCCAAAATTCCTTCATCAAATTCGTCATCCATCATCTTTCGTGTGTGAAGAAGAAGCACTTTTCAGTTATGGAGAAGAAGACTGCCTTCTACTTAGAGTTTGCTGCACCCATGTTTTTAATTAATGCTTTTATGTTGATTAGATACATGTGTAGCTAATTTCTCATCTAGGGTTCTTGATGTAACCATGTAAACTCAATTTTACGTTATGATTAAAGTATTCTAATTTTTACAAACTTTTCTTTGTTTCATTCATTTTAATTATTGATTCATGTGATTATTGTGCTTGATCACCTTTAGGGTTCCATATGCCTAGTTAGATTTAGAGCACATCCATGCCTAAGTTTAATTGATTTATGAATGGAAGAATAAGGTTAGTGAGTACATGCCACGCCACTGAATTTGTTTGGTCAATTTTATTTCTTTTCTCATACTTAAAGGCTTTCTAGGAGTAATCTAAAGTACATGCTATACTTAGGTTGCAATTAGAAGGACTAGATAGTGTTCCACATGCCATGCCCTATCTAACATAAGTGAAAACGATCCTTAGAGCAGGTTTGGAAGATTAGAGTACTTTAGTCACTGTTTTCATAGAATTAAGGTTACATAGATGAAGTCAAGACCCTAGCTTCCATCTTCATACTTTTCTCAATCTTTGCTATCTATCTTCATTTACTTAAACTTTTAATTTCAGTTTAACGTCCTTACATATCACAAATCAAAACTCAAATTTGTTTTATTTTTCAGAACTTTTTATTCCACTAGTTAATTAAGTAATTATAGGGTTAATTGAAGGTAACTGTGAAGCTTAATCCGTCTCTGTGGTTCGACACCCTTACTTGTGCATTACCATTACTACAATAGTAGTGTATAAGCTAGAATACATCAACATTTTGCATCTCTATCAACACGACTTAAACCTTGATATCTGGGTAGTAGCCGTTATCCCAAGCTGTAGCTCGCACCTCATAGAGCCTATGATGGAATCCCACTTGACGTATCTCATACTATACTATGTATAGGGGAATCCTTCCTAACATACCTTATATCTCATCATGCTTATAAAGGAATTCTTCCCGAGATACCCTACCGAGCTTATGAGGGAATCATCCCTAACATACTTCACATTTCCCTAGGTATATGAGAGAATCCCCCTGACATGCCCCATGGAGCGTAGAGGGAATCCTCCTTAAAAAAACTTTGTATCTCCTCGGGTGTATGAGGGAATCCTCCCAGAAATACCCCACTGAGTGTATGAGGAAATCCTCCCTCCCATACCTCACCGAGTGTATAAGGGAATCTTCCCCTAGTATATCTCATGAAAAAAACGTAATATAAAAATATTTATGGACCATATATTTTCCTTAGCTCGTTATACTACCCACCGAGTTGGGACCCACCATTCACACACAATCCGATAGACAACCCCTACGATCTAGTAGAGATATACCTCTTTGACGCCAGACCAGGAAAAATCAATGAACACGTGTCAAAATACCATGTCACTATGTATCGAAAGGAAAATCATAATCACTCGAGGATTGTAAATAGTGGAAAACGACCTTACGTCCAAACAAGTTCGATCCCGAGCTATAAAATCCACTGAATTTCCTAGAAAGGTTTTTTCTAGTTTGTTCTGAAACCAGATTAACATGTCCCTTCTCGAATTTTCCTTGAATTCCACAAAAGGTCCTGCTTCCGTCTAACAACTTAAGAAGATTCCTACCATACCCTTGAGCCTTTATATATGTTATAGGAAATCTATCAAAAATCTGATAGAGCCACCCCTATAAAATGCCTAAACCATCTTCTCACCTGTTAAACAAGGGATAAATACTAGTTATAATTCATCAATTTAAGTCACCACTCACACCAACCCACTAACCCTAATAACGAATTGTATCCTTGTTCGATAAATTAAACCCTATTCATTATCTGTGGCATGAATCATCGAATCATATAAGCCAATCATTCCCTCAACTATCAACCATTCACTCAGACATCATGCCTTAATGATTTGATCTAATTCAATGTCAAAGACTTGGTTGACTTGAGACTCGTCAATTCCATTCTGAACCATAACCTGTTATCTCAGCTCTATTAACTCTTTTGGAGTCTTTATTCTATATCTTGGCTCTTTCTAGTTAAGCAAATCCTAGTACAAAGGAATCCTTAAATATCTTATTGGCCTTGCTCCCTTGACTTTTTGAGCTAGTAGACTCCACGTAATAACCAAATATGAACTGAGTGTACATAATGGGGCTTTAAACAAACCTTAATGGCCTTGAAATCACCATACATAGATTCAGAATGTACCAAAACTCTAGGCACGTGTTGCCATACACTAGGAAACAGTCCCACGTTAGAAATAGACTGATGGCCACCTAATGCACCGTCACACGCTTGGAGATCGACAGAAAACTTGCTATGCACCCCCATGCATCTTTCACACATCCCTATGCACCATCACGCCCCTTCAAGCGCCTTCATGCACCGTCTGCATTAACACATTGGAATATTCCATCTTTTGGATGGAGTATTCGAAAGAGACTGAAGAAATATCTTGATGGTAAAGGAATACTCCATCCAACCTAACGTCATTAGGATTCTATTGTAATGTTGTTACTATTTGACGGAATATGCTTACGTCTTCACCCTATTCTTTCAAATCCATAATGGTGTGGCTAACAATGTTACTAAGTCACTAGAGTTTCCCAGAAGACGATGACTAAATTGTCGCAGTCGCAATCAATGGTAGCCGAAATCTAGAAATTCTGCTGGAAAATCGCCAGAATCAGATGAACTTCAAAACTTCCTAAATTCCTTAATTCTTAACCAAATCAAACTTTCCAATAATGAAATTCATCTATTTAAACCAGGAACCCAAATTTGGAGTCCAAAATGAGAAACTTTACCTCGATTGGCTAGAAAATCTATCGAAAATATTGGATTTCCTTGTATCCTTCGCTTTGCCTTGTATGGCGGTTCCCAAGCCTCCAAACTTGCATTAACCCACTCACCGGAGCTAGAAAATCTATTCCTCACCTCGGTGAAGATTAGTTTGACCCAAACCTTGGTCGACAATCAAGTAGGTGAACCCGCAGGTGAGGGGGAAATTTCAAAGTGCAGGCTTGCAACCCAAGTCACATGTCAGTGTGTCTGACACCTACCACATAATGGCGAGCTAAGTCATCCTTGACACGACCGACCCCTAATCCCCCGGGATTAAGAGTTAAGTCATGTTCCCGTCTAATTTACGCGTGACACGTAAGCTAAAATGACATCCAACCTTCATGTGACACGTAAGCCGGACCAGGGATTTCCAAAATGAACCGTTTAAAACTTCCGGACTTCCTAGAGCCCGTAGATACTACTATGGATCGCATGTGTGATGTCTCCGTCTCTCAACTAACAGCCTGCACCGCGACAACCTGGAGGGTATTGAAAACATAAAGACTGTGAGTGGACAAAAATAAATAGTAAGTTCAGAAAACAGTTTATAAGAAAGTACATTTATACTCTTCATGCAAAAACCCATGCATGCATATGAAATCCAATTCATAAAACCATTTCTTATCCAAAACCATCAATAAAAACCAGAATCGTTTCTTTCCTCAAATCCGAAATTCAAATCCAAGGCCTCAACCCAAGACTCATAAATCCTCATCAAATCCAAATCATCCGGGCCATTGCCCAAAACATCTGAAAACTAGTGAACAACTAGTGAAAAACATCAATCATAGGAGTTGTTGGATCTCAAGTGCGCTCGAGTCTTTAAGCTCAAAACCATGCGTATCTGGGATATCAACGAGTCTTTAAACTCAAAACACAATCAGCAGGCCTCGGGGGATATCACAATAACCGATTCTTTAAACTCAAAACATATACCGAGTCTTTAAACTCAAAACATATCAATCCAGGTCCCTCCCCCATCAATCAACAGAGTCTTTAAACTCAAAACCAGATCCAGCCATTTTCTTTTTTCCGGGTCCTTAAACCCAAAACCATTTTTCAACCAAGTGAAAACCATAGAAAATCCATATCCGAATTCGAAATAATGATTCCTTAAGCTAGCATCCGGAACCATCATCCCAAACCCAAATCCAGAATTTCTCTTTCAAGTTCCAAAGCCGAATCAAGAATCATCTTTCAAAAATCCGATTCCGAAACCGAAATCTCGTTTATCGAAATCACATGAACAGGGCTTCAAGCCCGAAATCACTTTCGAAAATCTATCGTAAGTCATTGAAATCAAATCATATTTCAAATCCCAAAATCAAATCATCAAAACCATGATCAAATCGTGATATAAATCGAAACTCATAAAACGTGCAAATACGTCATTATCTTGAAATACGTGCAAAACCATAAAGTATCAAGAGCATCATCATAAACATAGAAATCACATATGGAAAACGTATAAAAACATATATGCATGCATCATAAGTTAGAAAGTAAAGTCCACTCACAGACCGTTTACACCGCTGCCTCGATACGCGCACACTTATGTCGTTCCCGGCTAATCCGCTATCACTGGTTTTCTCGAACCTGTCCAAATCCAATAAGTAGGTCACTAACTACTTCATAAAGCTTATACTAAAGCCCTGTAAATTTTCGAGTTTTTAACTA